>CM035431.1:5779098-8179098 GCA_020310875.1 Ceratopteris richardii | reverse complement strand
TCCACGGATTGACATTAAGGAGGTGGAGGTTCTTAACGTGGTGCTTACCATCATGCTAGACAAACACTCCTTCATAGAGCTCCCAATTCCATGCTTCAATTCACCATCCATCCTTGGAGAAGCAAGAAGGGACTCCCCCCTTTACACACTATGTAGAGGTGTTGTGTCTATGTCTCCTCTATTTGTCTATGAGATTCCTCTTGTATGATGGAGAGGTCTCCTTATATAGTTTTTTTGGAAGTGAAGGGTGTTGATATATTTAGGTAGTGATGTGTGCGAACACACTAGTAACATCGAGGCACGTTTTTCCCTCTTTAGGAGGGTTTTTCCCCTGGCATGTATATATGTCTATAGCCCTAATGGGTTACTTATCTTTGTACATTCTTGTGTTGTGCCCCAAGCTTCATCTTCTTCCTTGTGTTGTTCACGTGCTTCTGTAGACCTTGAACTCCAACAATTGGTATCAAAATAGATCATCGCTTCATCTATGACATCTTCAACACCCTTCCAATCACAATCTCAAAATCACAAGAAATTTGGTGAGCATACTGAGGGTGTTTAAAAAAGTCCTATTTCACCCGTAAACACAATTGTTGAAGGTGATCAAGATGGCGTTCAAGATGGTGATATTCTTCATGTTCCTGTTCCCGTTGCGGTTCGTGTTGCACCTACTGTAGAGCAAATTTGTTGGGATGGCAGAGATGCTCAAGCACATGCATTGATAGCCTTGTCTGTCAAACATGCTATTATTCCTAACATTCACTCTTGCAAAACAGCTAAGGATGCTTGGGATACACTTACCACATTATACCAGGAAAGGAATAATGCTCGTGTTGCTTACCTCTAAAAACAGTTGGAGAGTGAGCACATGAATGAAGGAGATTCCATGAACAGTTTTCTGACAAATATCAAAGATTTCAAGGAATAGTTGATTTCTACTTATGAATTCTTACCTGACAGTTCACATATGCAGATTGTTCTAAATGGTCTTCCCAATTTATATGAGAGTTTTGCTTCCACTCTTTGTTTGATGATGAAAGGCAATACAAATGCCTTAACATTTGAGGATTTAGTCTCTATTATGTTGTAGGAAGATCAGTCTAGGCAGAACAGGTCCTTTATGCATGTTGTAGATCAAGGTTTCTTGGCTAGTCAGAAGGGCAAAGGCAAATGGAGCTCTTCTACTAGTAAGGAGAAATCTACTAATTTTTCACAATCAAAGAAGGAAGACAGATAAGAGAAGAAAACAAAAAAGTAGAAATTGTTTTCCAAATATTGTGAAGGAAATGATCATGTAGTAAAGAGCTGTCCAAAACTGGTTGCTAAAGAGGCAAGGAATAAAGAGGCTAGAATGGTTGTTGTAGAGGCCTCTACACACAAAACAGAGTCTGCTAATCTTCTGGAGAATGAAGAATAGGAATTTACCATTGTTTACAGTTTTGACCCATCATCTCATGAATAGTGTATGTTCGTAGTAGACTCAGATGTTGGGTACTTTGATAGTCGGGGACCAAACATATTACCTTGCAGTGCAGTTTTTTCACTTCACTTGAGCCTGCCCCTATAGGGAATACTATCACATGCACCAACAAATCCTCTTACCTTGTTATGGGAGTTGATAAGATCATTCTGACTACTAATGATGGTAGTACTCCTACATTATCAAATTCTTTATTTGTGCTAGGGATCAAGAAAAATTTTCTATCAGATTCAACATTAACCAAGATTCGCTTGGTTGTGAAATTGTTTGATCACAAATGTACAGTTCATGATCTATCAAATGGAAATGTGATTATTGATTCTAGCATTTTATTTCATGGGTTGTATAAGCTCATAGACCATGAAAAATCTCTGAATGATTCAACATGTGCAGTACATGATTCTCAAGCTTTGTCAAATGTAAAACTTTGGCATGCATGCTTTGGTCATTTAAATTTTGTTAGTTTGTTATGTGTGTAGAAATCTGAAATGGTGTCATCTTTGTCCAAACTTGAGGCACCTAGTAACATGTATGTGAAGGCTATGTTTTGGGAAAAACGTAGCATTTCTCGTTCCAAAAAGATGGTTTAGTTTCAGCTACTCAACAATTGCAACTCGTTCACAGTGATGTCTGTGGTCCTATGCAAACACCCTCTTTTGCAAACTACCTTTATTCTCACTCATTCATGGACATTAAGATTTTCCTTATGTACTATTCTTTATATATTGCACTTGTTGTATCGTTGTTTTAGTTCATTCTTGTACATTCCTTGTATGTAATAGAAGAAGAAGAAGAAGAAGAAGATCATTCTTCCTTGCCTCAATACATGTGTGTGCTCCTATTTGATTGTGAAAGTGTCTGTGTGAGCTCTCTTCCCTATCTCCTTTCTCATGACAAAGGAGAAAGGTTCATGTAAGGTTCAAATTTTTGCCTAATGATCCGGATAGAGTATTTCATCCTTCTTTGTTTTCATTATCTATACTCTGTGTGCATACATACTCTCGGCTTGTCTTGCATTATGGTGTCTTTATAACTTCATTACAATGATTATAAACTAAGAAACAAGTAATCGGTTGAGTTTCCTAGGAATTCTAAAAGCTTACATAAATAAATATATTACAATTTGGTTATCGGAACCGGATGCAGTCTAACACTCGCATGCATGGTGGATAGGAACCCACTATAGTAATAACAATTTACAAGTCATCCTCATTAGGATAAGGTGTATTTTGAATATGATTCAAATCATACAAAAATTCATCAAAAAAGTCTTTGATTTGGACACTAGCAACCTCAAGAACTTCCTAGAAACAGTATTCTATACAGTCTTCAAAACCGAATTGGGCTTTCCAAGCAGCTACTAGAGTCTTTGCTACCAAAAATTTGAAAGAAATCTGTTCCAAAAAATTGTTAGTTGCTATCACCTTTTCTTTATTTTGCATCCATAAATCTTGAATCTCAATGTCCTTTCCTACTAAGGCTACATCCTTAGCTTTTGCTAACTCACAATGAAGTAGTGGGGAGCCAAGCGGGTTATTTTCAAAGAAATATGTTTTATAATGTCTTTCAAAAACTCTCAATAGTGATTTTCATCACTCATGTATCATATGTAACATAGAACAACCACCTTTGTAATTAGTAGCTCCATTTGGTGCAAGCTGAGGAGTCCTCAAGCTTGAGGAGCTTAGTTAGAATGAGCCTACCAATTTTGGCTATTTTTGGAGCCCGTTTATCGTTTCAAATAGCACCTAGAACCTATTTTTTAACTATGCCGGTCACTAGATGTGAAACCGGTCAAAACTAGTCTAGAATCTATAAAAAGAGCTAGAGAGCTCATTTTTGAGGTTAGCTTGTATGAGTAGATAGAGCTTAGAGCTATTTTGAGCTTGTAATTGAGATCTTGAGTAATAAAGTCTATTTTCCTACCTTCCATTGTGTCTTGCTTGTCTCTTCATCGTGTGTGTGTATGTGTGTGTGCATCTCTATGCTTCTCACCTTCACTCTCACTACATCTCACATTCACGATCTTCATATCACTCCTATCTCTTCCGTGGATTGACATTAAGGAGGTGGAGCTTCTTAACATGGTACTTACCATTGTGCTAGAGCAACACCAAATTTGGCACCGTTGTCGGGGATCGAGTCTACGACGAATGTGTGATGGTAAGAGTATAGCAAGAACTGGCATTGGAAGGTAAAAATTTCAGTTTTTGTTGTTGTTTTTAATTAGTTTTTTCTGTTTTTCATCTCCTTTACACTCCTTCACCACCGCATCATCTTCTTCCACTCCGAAAAAATAAAAAAATTCACCATATCCATCCATTCTCCTCGTTTCTCCTCATTTATGCATGCGAGAGAGAGAGAAAGAGCTTTTGTGCTTGTATGTGCTTGTGTGTTTTTGAGTTTTCTTGTAGGTACAATGCTCTAGAGCAGCATGAAAGCTTCCAAAAGGTAAAAAATCCACTTTCTGTCAGAATCTGCTGACTATGTCAGACCATCATGATGGTCTGGCAAACTCGGGATTTGAGGTAGACGACCATATCACAGTGTAGGCGATCCTAGCACACACACAAATCCACATTTGCATTTGCAAAATCATCATTTTGGTGGACCATCACGATGGGCTCACGCCATTGCGATTGTGTCACACCATCCCGATTGGCTCATGCCATCGCAACGGCTCGGATGACCATCGTGACGGTCTCACACCATCGCGACGGTTCACTTGAACCATCGCGATGGTCACTGACCATCGTGACGGTTACTAATCATCGCAACGATCCCGTCGACCCCACGCCATCGTGATTGGCCCATGCCATCACAACGATTCATCTGCCACGTGTCAAATTAGACCATCGCGATGATACTAGGTATGCCATCGTGATGCCTCATAGTTGGACCATCATGATTGGCTCAACCCATCGTGCCTCGTGACCATCACGACAAGCTCATGGCATCACGATGGTTGCATTGACCGTTGACCATCACGACGGGCTCATGCCATCGTGATTGCTCGCCAAATAGACCATCGTGACGCTTCATTTGGACCGTCGCGATGCCTCGCGCCATCGGACCATCGCGATTGTACCACGCCATCGTGATTGTACCATGCCATCACGACGGTTCACCTGAGCCATCGCGATTGTCCCAGACCATCGCAATTGTTCACCCAAAAGGGAAAAATTAGGGTTTCATTTTTTGGGCAAATTTGAGGCTATTTTGAGAAAATTTTTGGGTGATTAAGCTCATTAGAGAACCCTTAGCTCATAATTGAAGAAAAACCTATTTGCCAGTTTTTACCCCCGAGAGCCTGAACGCTTATATCTTTTTCATTCAAAGTCCATTTTTTGAGCTTTATAGCTCGTTATAAAGCTCTTTAGAAGACGTTGTTTTTTTTATAAGATAATTTGAGGTTGACCCATTGGTGGAACTAGAAAAGAAAGGGGGCATTAAAAGTTGGGCATAGGAAAAATGGACCTAAAGGGTGTATATATTCAAGTGCTTGATCATCAATTTAAGAGGTGGTCTAAACATTGGATTTTTACAGGTCTAGGGCTATCAAAGGCAATCAAAGCAAGGCAGTGAATAACGCAAGGCTTGGGAAGTGCGAATTCTTGGGCATTAGAGCAATCAAAGGAGCTGACTCGAGGTTGGAGGAATACTCAACCCCCTCAGTCAATTATTAGCTTAGGTTAAATGTTTAGCATTGTGGATTAAAGACGACAGGAATGCATCAAGTCCAAGAGACTTAATTTTTCAAGTCCAAGACTAAGATAAAGGTGTGCGATACAAAAAGCTCAAGGAAAGAACTTAAGTTTGACAGAACGAGAACTCAAAAGTACAACGTAAAAGTCGATTCGTGATGCATATAGTAAGATAAGACAAGAATTCAAAGGAATTTAAAAGGAAACAAGCAATAAAAGAACAAAGAACCATTGATGATCAGAGTGTGTACTGAGTGAATCAAGAAGTAAATTCATGAACCTTAGATCGGGCAAGCATATGGGTAAGTCAGACCAGCGAAGCCTTAGATCATCAGAAGCAAGTGTAGGAACTATTGCACATTCGTGGGCTCAACAATTGAATATCTATCCTTACGATTTGAGCTCCAATACTAGCGAATCAGAAATGGACTTTAGCACAAAAAGACCAAATGGAGGGTTAAACATAGCATATTTGGAAAGACCTGAAGGACCCTACAGAACCCAATTAGTATATGTTCGAACCAACCACTTAGGTGCTTGCATCTATGAGGATGGTTTGCTAAGATCAGTAGTGCAATTGCACAACCTTGATCAACCCATTGGATTGGATCAACCATTGGTGAAATTTGAGAAAGACGCATACATAGACAAAGAGGGAACGATGTACATCATAAGTACTCAACGAGATCATACCAATGTGTTTGGTGTAGTTCATCAGAGACAGAAGCGAGAACCCAAGGAAAAGAACCACTAGGAGAAGAACCTAGGACACCTAGAGGGAGATCTCTATTGACAAGAGTACTAATCCCAGATTGGATCCCTCAAGATAACAGAAGCATAGCATTATTCATGAACAAAGAGATAGATGAAGCATTTTGGAGGTACAGAATGGAACAACCTAGTGAGGTAGGCTCCATCATGATCTATGAATTCAAGGACCCAGATACTCCTGGAAGGGTTGTATACTTGGATGACACTTGAGAATGGGTATTTGTAGTACCAGACCACGCAAGAAATACCTACACATGGAGAGGTGAGTTAGTCTTCCCCCCATCGCGAGAAAATGTAAATATGAGTCATCAGGGTGTTGGAACATCCTCAGCCCATGGTACTCAAAGGGAAAAGAACAAAGAGAGACCAGAAGTAAGTTTCACTCATCCCATAGGGAGAGATAGAACCACTATGGACGTCGATAGAGTGGGAAAACAAAGGGAACCTTGAATACCAGGTGGTAGAGATGATTTTCCTCTACCTAGACCACATGAACACCCAAGGATATTAAGACCCACTTAGTTAGTAAAATCCATGAAAAACTACTTTGACGGGACAGGAAATCCTTATGATCATGTTGCGGAGTTTAAGCAAGTGCTACGAGCAAAGCAGGTAGAAGACATGTTTACACAATATAATGCTTTTGGACTAACGTTAAAGAACACGGCTTTAACTTGGTTCCAACCATTACAACCGAGGCAATTTAGAGATATCCATCACTTGTTAGAGTCATTCATCAGGGAATTCTCTAAAAGTGGAATCAGACATGATACATCTTCATTGATTCATAGTTTCAAATAGACCCCTCAGGAAACAGTTAGACTGGCAGGACATAGCTTTAGACAATACATGGAGAGATGCCCAATGCAAGAGTTACCCTCAAAGGCCAAGCAAGTGTCATTGTTTTTAGATGGCCTCTTGAGCTCTAAACTACGCTCCTATGTATACTTGACGGATCCTAGAACGCTAGAGCAGTGTGTAAGAATTTGTATAGACATTGAGGACAACCTTGGAGACGAGTTGGAACACTCAAAGGTTTATAAAGACTCAGATTGTTCATCTCTAGCATCCTCAAAACTTTCTACCTCGATAGAAGACCTACCAGAAAAAGTGGCCCAAAAACTAGGAGTTTCTAGTAAATTGATGCCTAGCTTAACAACAAACAAGCGTTGTTACACTTGTGGTGGTGATCATATGGCAAATGTGTGCCCCAATGTAACACAACCACAAGCTAACCCTAGTGTCCAATACTGTATGATTGAGAGATGATACACGAATCACACGGTTTAGGACTGCCCATACAACAAACAATTAGTACGACAAAACTACCCACAAGCATACCCCCAGCTAGGTAGGTATCAAGGTCAGTACAATGCTCAGCCTCATTATTATAGGCCTCCTCAAAACTATCCTTATCAGGCTCAATAGAGACCACAACCTGTGTTAGCTCAGCAGCCACCCCCACCAGCCAATGTCATCTCAGTTAAATATGCTACAACAGAAGAGAACCTCAATAGGGCTATAGTGCTTTCTTCACCCCTGATCATAGAAAGTGACCCTAACTCTAACAGTTTTGACACTACTCATGTAGATAGTCCACCCGCATATTATACGGAGTCACGAGAACATGTGGAAACATATCAGTATGATAGTCCACCATTGGAACCTAGTTGGGAACCTGATTACTCTAATGTGATGTACGCCAATCCTAATCTGTGGCTCCAGTTAAGATAGGAAAGACCACAGGGCCCTAGAGGACCATGGTTTAGATGCCAAGGAGATCATTTCATAAACAATTTTCCACATCCTCCAATAGCATGATAATCACAATACTACAACATACCAGGCTTTTGTGCCGATTGTGGTAAAGAGCATATCATCAAAGATTGTCCCAAGAACCCTGCTAATGCTTCAAAAGTGACACCAATTAACGTGATAGGAATTTTACACAATGCAGATGGATCCAACCCTACGTACGTGACTATCCAAGCTATAACGAGATCCCAGGTGCTCTTACAGAATCAACAACTTAATCTTGAGAAAATAGCCGGAACCAGCAAAGTTGGAGAGTCTAGTAACAAAAAGACAAAATCTTGGAAAGATTGTCGAGAAAGAATTAAGAGAAAATGGAGTAAAAAGATAACTGATTTGGAAGGAAGTTTAAAGGAATCGAGAGCCAAAATCCTAGAATTGACTTCACAAGAATCTAATCAAGAGAACCTAGCTCAGAGACCAGGATCAGTTTTAGCGGAACCCATACCGGAAAATTTAGACATGATGTTTCGTGCATATCAAGCTAGACTAAAGGAAGGACCCCAGATAGCTGAAATGAGTAAGAACTATCCTAGAGCAGATTTAGAAATTGAGAGAACTAAACTTTGCATGAATATGGTAGAATTAGCACAAACTATGTTCAAAGCCTTGCGCTGTCTTAATTGGAATAACATGGCAAAACCTGGATTACACTTTCAAAGACTACTAGAGAGGTTATAATACTTGATTGATATCAACGCGATAAAAGAACCAGCATAGGAACCCTATTATCTCATAGACATAGGAAAGGAATGCACCATCCCTATCTCAAGTACCAAATACAAAAGGTGAAGACCACCTGTCTTCCATACATAAGTATTCACATGAATTTCTAAGAGAAATCCAAGAAGAGAAGTGGAGAAAAGAACAAGGAACCCATCCTCCTATTCAAGAAATAGACAACTTGCAAGACCAATTTCCCCAAGACATTCCCTCTATTTACAATGATGTAGAGGAAGAGCAATTGAGTGAACATACAGGTTTTGAATCCGATTCTTTGCAAGAATTACCTCAATTCACAGGACCTTGGGAAGCCAAGTCTATTAGCATAAGAGCACCCACAATAATAGTGAGGAATGAGAATCAGTAATCCCTATAAACACGGAAGTGATAAAGAACACCAAAGTACAATGTCACCTCACCCTAGAGGAATTGTTGAAGGTTAAACCAGAATTGTGGAAACACGTAGCAAATCAATTCCCTAAGGTTAGTATTGCTTCTTCACAGAAAGGATCACACAAGAAGCTACCAGAAATACCCACAGAGCAAATTGGAGACGTAAGCGAGGGAGAGGAAGGTGACACTTATCTTCCAATAACCCATCAGGGATACACCGCCAAAGCCATCTTAGATTCAAGAGCAGAGTAGCCATCGCTACTACCGCTTTATGGAAACGTTGGGGTAATCCAGCATTAAGAACCACCAAGATGAAGCTACAAATGGTTGATGGACATATAGAGAAGCCATTGGGTTTACTAGAAAGGCATATCTCTCACCACTTGTGGTGTGAAGTTTGAGCATACCTTTGCCATTTGTGATTTTGGGATTCATGCGTCAGTTGCAAATTGTACAAGATTGGGGAACTAATTCTTTGTATTTGCAACATTTAGGAGTGGCTACTAAAGTCAACCTTAAAGACTATTCACATCAAGATGTACCCCCCATACAATGGAACATCATCCATAAGACAGAAGAAGAAACAGAATCGGTACACTCATTGGAATCAGACCCCTTAGGGTTGCACGAGGATACTCATCTATGGATGTGTAAAGTAGCCAAACAAGAAGAAGAATGGTTAGAAGCCAAGACTTTAGGTTCAGAACAACATCCACGAACTCTTCAAGACCCAACTTATGCACCTATAGTATTTCCAGACGAGGAATTCGAGCCTCATGGTTGAGTAGAAATTTTAGCCACAATGGACATAGCGGTGAATGAACAAGAATGGACCCCTCATTGTGATGAGGACGGGTATGATATTTCCATTTTCATGATTGAACCTATTGAGGAAAACTTTATCCTAGAAGAATGCACAGAAATGATCCAAGAACCAGACGAGAGTGATGACGAGGACCTAGAATCCATTATCATGGAACCCTTCTATTCCATAGAAGAGGAATATCTTTATTTTGTAGAAGCTCAAACCCTTGAAGAAGAAAAGGAAGGTCAAATGGAACAACTTGAGCTATCCATGAAAGATACAAAACGCAAACAAAAGAAGAGAAAGAAATCACCGAAGATAGAAGAAGAAGAAGAAGAACCACTCATGGAAGTACCAGAGAACTTCAAGAAGTATGAAATAGAAGATAGAAGAATCATGATACGAATGCCTAAAAGAAAAGCTGATGTTGGAGAAGTATATGATAACCGGGAGGAAACCAAAAAAATCATAGTTACCATAGAAGAAGAAGAAGAGAAATGTGCATACATAGGGCATGATTTGACAAATGAAGAAGAAGAAGAGTTAGTTGCCCTATTGCGAGAATATAGAGATGTGTTCACTTGGATCTACAAAGACTTGAAAGGAGTAGACCCAAATATATGTTCCCATAGAATCCCTATGACTTCAGATGCAAAACCTACAAAACAGAAACTATACACCTACAATGATAACTACACTACTAAGATTAAAGATGAAATAGATCGTTTGATATAAGCAGGATTCATTTATGAAATTGAGCAGACCGAATGGGTATCCCCCATTGTGGTTGTGCCCAAGAAGAATGGAAAATTGCGTGTGTGTATTGACCTTAAAAACGTAATGCCACCATGTTTAGAGATAGTTATCCTCTTCCTATCACGGAACATTTATTGGAAAGAATTGCAGACAAGGAAGTTTAAAGCTTTCTTGGTGGTTTCTCAGGCTATAATCAAGTAGTCATTGCTCCACAAGATCAACACAAGATGGCTTTTGCCACAAAATGGGGCATGTTTGCATTTTGTGTAATTCCATTTGGGCTGACAAATGCACCCGCCACTTTCCAGTGACTTATGTGTCATGTGTTTAAGGAATTCCTATGCAAGAATTTGGAAGTTTACATAGATGACATATGTGCTCATTCGGATATGAGACATACTCACATCCCAGAATTAAGACAAGTATTTGACAAATGTCGAGAATATCAGGTTTGTCTGAACCCAAAAAAATGTGTTTTCATGGTCAGACAAGGCAAAAATTCTAGGACACATTGTGTCAAAGAATGGAATCTCTACGGATGAGGAAAAAGTGAAAGTAATTGCCAATCTACCTAGACCAAATAATGTAAAAGAGGTATAGGCATTTATGGGTCATTGTGGTTATTACAGAGGATTCATTCACATGTATGCAATCATAGACAAGCCTTTGTACTCTCTTTTGACCAAGTTTGAATGGACAGATGAGTGTGAAAATTCATTCAATGAACTTAAACAATGTTTGTGCTCAGCACCTATATTAACAACCCCAGATTGGAGTAAGCCATTCCATGTACATGTGGATGCGTCCATCTATGCCATAGGATGTGTGTTGGCACAACCCACGAATGAAGGAAATATAGATCTCCCTATAGCGTACGCTAGCAGATAGTTGAATGCAGCAGAAAGAAATTACACCACTATAGAACGAGAAGGATTAGGAATGATCTACGCAATAAAGAAATTCAGACATTTTTTGTTGGAAAATAAGTTCAAGTTCTTCACGGATCATCAAGCGTTATTGTACTTAGTCAAAGCCATGTAACACAAGACAAATGATACATTGGTTTCTATTACTCATGGAGTACGACTTTGAAGTAGTAGTCAGGAAAGGGAAAACCCATCTTAGAGCTGACCACCTCTCAAGATTAACTTCAGGAGAAGCTCCTCACGGAATAGCAGATGAATTACCGGATGCATACTTGTTTAACCTTGAGATAGTGCTAGAATGGGCTAAACCTATTGTCCCTATTCTCACATATGGACCCAAGAATCCTAGGATAAGGATCAAGGAAGGAGAGATCACCAACTCACAAAGATATCAAATAATAGCAGGAAGTATATATAACTAGGATAATCAAAAGATTATTTCTTGTTGTGTAGATGAATCTGAACATGCAAATTGGTTGCCATCAGCACATGTAGGTGCATTAAAGCAACATCATTCAAAATATCCTACCTTGCGAACTCTGCATATACTAGGAGTATATTGGCCTTCGATGGAAGCAAATGTCTACAAGTTGTGTAGAGAATGCCCTATTTTTTGTGAAAGACCACCAGTAGAACATGCTACGTTATATCATGTGTCTCTCACACCAAAATGGAGTGAACCTTTAGTTATGTACTTGAGGAAGAAAACATTCCCTCAAGGAATGACCTTAGCATGACAATGCAGTCTACAGCAGGAAGCTCAAGACTACTCACTTATTGGCGAAAATCTATACAAACGAGGACGAGATGAATACCTACGACAGTGTGTTCATGAAAGCCATTATTTGAGCGTACTAGAGATAGGACACCAAGGTGTGGTAGGAGGTGATTTTGGCCTTGATAGGATAATCAAAGCCATATTGTTTGCAGGATTATGGTGGCCCACTCTTCACATGGATGCACATACCTATGTTAAGAGATGTGATGTGTGCCAGAGGACTCAATTTCCTACTCGCAAAGATGAAATGCCATTGAAACCCATGATGGAAGGACGTGCATTTTCTAAGTGGGGTATAGACTTTGTAGGACCCATTAACCCCCCTCCAAAGGTACTCATGCCGAATACATCATAGTTGCCACGGATTATCTTACCAAATGGGTAGAGGCCAAGGCCACAAAAAGGAATGATTCACACATGAGTGCAAAATTCTTATCTGAAAATGCCTTTACAAGATATGGACTGCCTATAGAGTTCATGGTCGATCGAGGAACTCACTTTTTAAACCAAGTCATTGAATATTTGTTACAGGATTTTATGGTGATTCACAAGAAATCTGCACCATATCATCCTCAGGCCAATGGTCAAGCAGAAAGTACTAACAAGATCCTTTGTAATGTACTGACAAAACTCGTGAACAACAAACGTTCACATTGGGACAAACAGTTACATCACGCTGTTTGGGCATTTCGAGTCGCCTACAAGACCGTACTCAATGCAACTCCCTTTAAGATGGGTTTTGGTCAGAATGTTGTGCTTCCTTTGGACTTCTTGATACAAACCCTTAAGGTTGCACAAGAACATCAATGGACCGGCCATGAATTGTCATCAAGAATAATGGACTCGGAACGATTAGGAGGAGCCAAGTTGAAAGCAGCAGCAGGTATATATGCAACAAAGAAGCGATAGAAAGCCTATTTTGATGCACATGTGAAAGACAAAGGCTTAAAAGAAGGAGATTTAGTCCTAGTATATATGTTGAAACAACATGCACAGAAACTAGAAAAGCAAGGTTATGGACCTATGATCATTAAGAGACTCTCGACAAGTGAAGCAGTACAATTAGCCACCCTAGAAGAAGACATAATTGTTGGAGCAAGTCTATGACAAGCCTAAGTATTGGCTTGAGTCTCACAAAGTCTTAGAACAAGCTTCAAAATGAAGACTATTTAAAGTTCACTTGTGAACTACCTCTTGTAATTTTTTGAAGAGTTTACTTAATGTAAAAGTAACAGAATCTTGAGTGGTTGAGTCCACTTGATCAAGAATTCAAAGAGAAGCCATGAATTCATGATTTGTGGTAGGTAGAGAATCAAATCAATCATTGATTGATTGGAGAGTGATTGAGGGAAGTTAGCCTCCCAAACTCAACTATAAATAGATGGCAGTTTTAGTCCTGGTTAGAGAGACGTATGTGAAGACCTCCAAGAGCTGAGCTTTATGCCATATCAAGGTGTGATTACAAGGCACATGTATGTATCAGTAAGTCCATTGTATTGTACAAGCAATATACTTTCATTTTCATGATCATTTGGGTTCATATTTCCATGTTCTTGTGAAGTGTACTACTCACTGCCATTACTCTTAGTTTTCTCAATCAGATTGCAAAGATTGTTTCTCTGAGCTTGGTGCATCCTTTTCTGTGATTTAACTTGGTAACGTTAGTTCTATAAGTCTACTATATGCTCACAAATTTTCATTTCATTTGGATGTTGCAATCTTCAGTTATGTTCATTTGAAGTCAACAGGGTCTGTTCATCTTCACTTCTGTGTCAGGTACCCGATTTTTTTACTCACATTGTCAGAGTCATTTCTCAGTGGTTATTTATCCAAATTCAGTGATTTAATGCTTGTTGGATTCAACTTACTGTCTAGTATAAGCATACAAATTTCCATAATCATTGCATTCCTAAATTTGGAGTTATGTTCATTTTGCTGCTCACTGGTCTCAAACTATAGCAGCCCGTGAAAATCGGGATGATGTCATCACTTGTTGAAACTCATTCTGAGTGTGTGCTTCATTATTTTTTATGATATTACTCTTGAAAGTTAGCTCTTTAAGTTAACTAGACTTCCCCGAGAGGAATTAAGCTAATTGCTGCTGTGCTCAGAGAATTATGTAAAACACTTGACAGGTGTATGAACCAAGAATAGCAAGTTTTCACCTCTGAGGTAACTCCAACTTATCTGTTTTGATCTATCTTTTTGAGAGTGATCTTCCAAGGTACATAGGGTGTCTAAAACATCCATTGGCAAGCTAAAAGGGCCCACCATATACTCCTGGAGTTCATTTGGCTTGTGTAGATCAAGGATTTTGCAACACCTCTTCATCTTCAAGCACATACCTATCCATCTCTTCACAGTGCTATCAGAGCAAGGTTGGACAACATGGCAGATGGATTTCCTTCATCAATTGACAAATTGGACGGAGGTAACTACTCAGCTTGGTCATTAATAATGGAAGCTTATCTCCAAGGTAGAAGTTTATATGGTTATGTGGCTGGAGATGAAGTTATGCCAAGTTTTAGGAATAAAAGTCAACCAACACAAGAAGAGCAAGAAAGATTGAGCACATGGTGCTCCAAGGATGCACTTGCAAGGTCTTATCTCCTCAATTCTATCTTAGATTTTTTGTTGCCTCACATTAGGAGTTGTAAGACATCTCAGGAAGTGTGGGATGCACTTGAAGCTTTCTTTTCTTCAAGTACCAAAGCTAGGAAGCATCAACTATGGCTGGATTTCACAACTCTCAAGAAGGCTCCCAAACAAAATGTGACTGATTTTGTCACAAAGCTCAAGGACATAGCATATCAGTTGGGAAGCATTGGAGAGGTAATAGATGAAGAACAAATTGTAAGGCAGGTCATCAATGGCTTGAAGGCAGATGACAAGTGGGAAGCATTCACCACAGCTATGGATTTGTACATGGACATGCATGTACTTGATTTCAATACACTCATTGGACAACTACTTACTCAAGAGGCAAAGCTTATAAAAAACGGAGAAAGCTCTAAAGTTAATCAATCTTCAGCTTTATACACTGATAAAAGCAAGTCCAAAGATAACAAAGGAAAGGCAAAGAAAGTGGATGATGAAGCAGGTACATATCAAGCTAACTATGCAGGTAGAGGAAGACATGGCAGAGGTAGAGGAAGAGGAGGTAGACAAGGCAGGGGGAGAGAAAAAATGAACCCTGAATGGGCCTTTTAGATTAAGGAGGGATTAGTGATGGACCAATGAGAAGAGGGTGGTGGCCACAGTCTAGTCCCTAGATCACATAGGCTAGGCCTAGTCTTCCCTTGTTTTTGTGTGGTCAAAGAGCAAAAAACCACCTAAAACGCCTTCTTTTCTCCACTTGAATGGTTTTTGAATTTTCGGAAATGAATTTTAGCCGTTGGAAGGACTTCAAAATCCAAAGGTAAAGGCTAGATGACAAAATTCAAGGTGCTTTTGCTCTATGACCCTTGGATTGGCTTTAGATCTTGTGGCTAAGATCACATGAGGCTTCAAATAGGCACCTATGTTTTATGACCCTTGGATGGGGCTTAGATCTGAGGGTTCTCATTGATGCCCATGGGATTTGAGCGCCTTAAATTTGGGCCTTTAGATGGAGCTTTGATCGAATGGCTAGGATGGGTGCCCATGATGATCTTGGGTGCCTTTTGTTCTCCTCTCTTAGATCAAAACTTCATCCAATGGCTCACCTCGCCCGCGTTGTGAAGATCAGCCCCAAATCCGGATATCCATCGGATTTGAGCCAATCCAAGGGCCTAAAATTGTGCAGAGAATGGCCAAAAAAGCCTGCTTGAATAGGACAAAACTCCCACGACTTTTTTTACCTTCTCTTTCTAGAGGCCCTTCAACTTAATCTAAGCCATTGAATTCAAATATCCAAGGGCTCAAAACACTCCAATTTAGTAATTTAAATATGAAAGCTATCAAATACTATTTTATTTGAGAATACCACTGGTGGTTTTGTATGCTTCCTCAAACCACTAGATTAAGCATTTTAATCCCTAAAAATTAGGAATCCTTACAAGGCCCATGCAGAGTCCATTTTTTCCCCTAATGACTCCAACTCATGTTCTATTTGTGGATGTGTTGACCTAAGCATCAACTTAGGGACTTGCGGAGAAAGAGACTATACCTCAATCCCCTCACAAGTGCATATAGTGGGGATACATGCTTTTAATTATCAATCCAAAGAGTATACGAACCCTAACCGAGTGTATGAGGACATGCAATCATGTAATGATCAATGCAAGTGAACTACTCAAAGAGTACAATCAAGGTAAATACTTATCCAAACGAGCTTCAACTGTCGGTTATGGCGAAACGATACTTGGTGCAGCAGCCGTCAGTATTTTGGACTTTTCTCCCAGCTCCGAGCTCCAAATATAGCGAATAGCATATGCGTTTCGAAGCTCTCGAGAAGACGCATCCAATGGCAGTCTGACGCTCCTACTTCAAGTTATGGTCAAAATACTGAGTCGCGGGAATACTTTCCTACACTTCAGCACTTCCTACTCGTCACACACACCTTACCTACAGCAACCAACAGCTCTCATGGATAGACAACACTCACAAGCACTCTTTCCAAGCAATACACCTGCATACAAGCTCACGAAGAAGAAGATAAGGAGTGAAGAAGACACAAATTCGAATTTCAGTGCTCTCTATTCTCACAATGGCAAAAAGTTCTTTACAAAGAGTCACCTTTGACTTATATACTTGTGCCCTAAAAATGGTCCTTTCACACAAGAGACCGGCACTTTATTCACTAAAAGACTAATTTCTCTACTAATTTACATGGGTAAGCTTCTAATCTTCTGAGGGGATGCATCTAGAGGACTCCTCTAGTGCCTTTACAACGGAAAATATATTACAAGAATGATTGTGATACAAAAATATGATGTCCAAATCGGAAAAATTTTGGGGCCCGTCTTTTTCTCTGCTTTGTGCTTTCTTTAGCTCTGCAACACTCTCCCCCTCTTCGCCTCTGTCGTCCCTTGACAGGCTTTGCTTTTTGTTTTCAGTTTGTTCTCCGCAAGCCACCTTTGCTCGTTGTTACCTGTTTATAAAACAGGTGTTCAGTTTTGACGGCCTCTTCTCAATTCTTGTTTTACATTCTCTGGGCCTGATGCATTTGACTTGTTTGCCCGCAACCCTTGGAGTTTGACTGACTGCCTGATATTTCGCAGTCTAATTCACCTATAGGTTCTTAATTCTGGGTTGCCACGCACGCCACCAGTGGAAGGTTGAAGATGTGATGCTTCAGTCTTCGATCTGGACCTTCTAACAGATCAAGAGGTTGAAGCACCCATGTGGGTTACGTCCTTTCCTTGGTGTGTGTGCCCCTGCGGGGTTCTGTGCAGAGATGGGTGTTGCGCCCCTGTGGGGCTTCCTGCAGAGATATATCTTCAGATATTTCTTTTTAGTGAAGCTGCTTCTTTCGTTGTCTTTTTCTTTTCATCTTCTTACTTGACTCTCCCTCAACACTGCCCCCCTCCTGAACTCTGTCGTCCCCGACAGGCTTTTTGTGGCGACGTGTGTAGGTTTGGATGGCTTGTTGCTCTCTTTGATTTAGCAGATTAGCGTGACATAGCATGAACTCCTTCCATTGCTGAGACTTTACCCCATTCTCTGGCGCCTGTCTATGATCAGCAAAGAAACTTGTCTCATAGGCCACCAGTCTTGCATTCAAATTGGAGGTTATTTTAATAAAAATCTCTGAATCCATTTCAAAGAAGCCTGTAAAGAATGCTTCCTCAAAAGTCTGCATATATATCGATGGCAGAAACATAAGACGAGAAAAATAGGCCATAATAGTTAATCGGCTGGGAATAGTAGATAAATCAAAAATTAATGCCTCCGATCCTTGTGTAATGCCGATGAAATTCAAAAATGTGTACTGTGCATGTTGGAACACTTTTATTACTGTCAAGAACATGCTAAATATTTTATTTGTCATTTTGACTGCTAAATCTGGAACGGTAGCATATCTTTCAAGCCAAAATTCCATGGTTTTGACCATGTATTCCTCTGTTGGTAGGTAGTTATGTGGTGGACTAGGTAACAGTGGATAATTTAACCACTGATTATTAATGCTGCCTTGTCGCTGACCTTCCCAAAATTGCATCCAGGCTCTTCTACGGGGTAGTGGGCAAAATGCTGGATTGACTTGAAGCTCATACGGGGATGCTTCCCACTGTACCCGTAGTGTAGGGTTCTTTTCCAAGAGCTTTCTTCTCCATATTGGATCTGCTGCCTCAAACTCGGCTTGAGTATAGTTAAATGTATTATACCGAAACTGGAGATTATGATCTGGTTCTTTATTTGTCGTATGCTTTATGTAATGCCGAGTTTGTTCCTTCAATAGCCCATATGGTACATTGAATGGCCTGAATATGTGCTCGAGTTGCTTGCTGTCTATTTGAGCCTCTTTCATTAATTTGATGATCTGGTCTTCAAATTCCATTGTAAGCTGGGACACCAGTAGTGCCCTATCTGTCCGGCTTAGTTCTCTTCCTCCACAGTAGCCGTGGTGTCTCGTGGAACTACTGGTGTCCCCTGTTTTGCTTGCTGCTCTAATTGCTCCTGAAGCTGTTTGATGAAATCTTCCTTTTTCTTGTTTTCCTCTTTAGCTTTAGCAATGGTTGCCTGGTGTTTAAGTAATTCCTGAGCCACAATATTCATGTGCTCTGTGTCTTCCTTACACTGTCGCAGGTAGCTAGTCTCTGCTTTTTTCCATTTTGTTCTAAGGGAAGCGGTGTCCTCCATGTACCTCTTTTCCTTATCTGTAATGACAGCTTGCTCCTGTCTGAGCTGGTCTTGTAATTTAGTGATCTGTTCTTCCAGGTTCTTGATATTTCCTTGTTGGTCATCAGTAATTGCCAGTGGCTGATCACCAATGAGAGCTGTCATTAACTCTTTATTCCTTTGTCGCATAGTATCAGCTTCCTCCATACTGACTTTAAGCTGAGACTCTAAGATTTTGCTTCGTGCTTGAATACGTGTCTTCTCAGTCTCACTCATCTCTAATTTCTTTGTTAGTTCCTGAACTTGGTCTTTCAGTTTTGTCTGTTCTATTTCTAGCATGTTGTTGTGTGTTTTGACTTCCTGAAGTTCTTTCTCTTTATTCAGCACTTGTTCTTGCACCTTGGCTAATTCTTCGGAAAGATGTTCACCTGCTCTTTCAAGTTCTTTCTTGTCTCGCATGGCTTGGTCGTAATCTTCATCCGCGTCAAGCATTAATTGTTGTGTGTCTAGAGCAGTCCTAATCATATCTTGCACAACAGGCTTGAGCTGAGCGATGTCTACATTCAGCCATGTCTTTGCTATTCCTGGAGTTTCTCCTGTTTGCACATCTTTGCCTTCTGCCACCTGGATTGTCTCATTATGCGGTTGTCTAACTTGCAGCTGTATTCTGGGTTCTTCATCATCTCCTTTTGCCTCATCCTTTTTAGTGGCACTCCCTTGAAACGTGACATCCATTGGGGAGGGTTCGGCCACAACCCTGATTGGCGTGAAGGGTTCTTCTGCTTCTATAGCATTATCCTCATTCTCCATTTTCGATATCTGCTCTTCTGTCTTTGTGCTGGTGGTTTTCTGGTTTACGTTTAGTTCTTGATTTATCGGCTTGAGGCCTTCTGGCTCTTCACCATAATTAACTTCATTTAATTCGATCCATTGTCCATCATCTTTGGATTCACTTCGAATATCCACATCCAACAATGATGTGTCTTTTTCTTCTTTGTCCTGTGAGGAAGAACTGGAATTATCTAATCCGATTTCGCGGTATCGGTGAACTTTAGTGAGTCTTCTTTTTGTTTTTAATTCCTGTTGTGACTGCTGATAATGATGACCTTGCACTGGTAAGTTTATTTGTCCTCATGTGTATTTGTGTGTCTCTTCTAGTGCTTTAGTCAATTCTTCCTCCATGATTTGTTTCTGTCCTGTAATGGTCACTTTGGGAAGTTTATGGACTCTTTTTGTCATAGGTTCTCCTTCTTCACCTTGCTTGACTTCTCTTAGTCTTTTTGTGCCTCTCATTCTCGGCTGAGAGCTTGTTTCGGCTTCTTCTCCGCTGATGGCAACCTTCTTTTTCTTAGGGACCGTTGCTGGTTTTGCATATTGAGCTAGTTTTTCTGAAGTTGGCATCTCTCTCAAACAATTCTTCATATCCAAAGCTTCATAGATCAGTAACGTGAGAGCGGAACTACCATTCAAAAACTTCTTCTGTCCCCACTTCTTCTGGGCTTCAAATAACCTTTCCTGAACATAGCTTGTTAAATTGATCTTGTTTCCAATTTGTCTCATGGCATGCGATAGTAATTGTACGATTATTTTCTGTGGAGCGGTATACCTATGCATGCTTGGGAAACAAAAGTGTTGATGCACTAATCGTACAGCATCTTCTATGTCAATTCTGTTTATCTCCAAGAATGATCTCTTTTTGGGATCATGGCATTCATTTTTGACACTCGTACTACCAGCTTGATTCCATCCAAAAGCTTTATTGATCAATTCATGGGTGAATTGAATTGTCTTCCAAGCTCCGACTTTATCCAAAACTTTTGCTTCGGGAACTGAGATCTTTGTTGCAGCAGGTTGCATGGTATTCATTACCTGTGCACATCTCTGAAAATCCGGAACATAGATAGGCAGTTTGAGAAATGCCTCTATTCCTGCCTGTGTCCATACATCCTCAATATGAGGTAATCCTTGTATTATTGTCTTGAAATCCTGTGACATGATCGGAAAATAATGATCTGTATCCATAATTTTGATTGTGGCCATGAAGATGAGTTCAGAGACTGGTTGATCATCCCGGAACCAATGGCCTCTTGCTCTGGTTACCGATTCCAATGGAAGAAGCTGCACCTCTTCCTGTTGCGTAGTTTCTGAATCAGTAGATGTCATCTACACTCAATGTAGAGCACGGATTAGTTGCCATATATGATCATAAATCCTCCTTTATTTGTTTTTCACAAGCTCGATATTGCTCCGAGTGAATGGTGTCGTCCCTTTCCCGTGTGTGAGAAAGGTAATACGTGGATTTTTCTTATTTTTATGTATTTTTATCTTATCATCTGAAAAAGAAAACAGATCAGTTAGTTTATAGCCGAAGTGGTTATTGAATTGTTTTTGGAGTAATTTTCTTAGTATCTGTACAAGTGCACTCCTATTTCCCTGTGAGGAAAATGTGCTTGACTATCCTGAAATAGAAGAAGGATGTGCCGAATGCTTGGCCTTGTAATGTGGCCCTATCATGCATACTTTGGGTATTGACAACTCCATATGTGTGCAATTAGAAGTAGTTGGCGTATGCATGTCAGTCATTTTCTCTTTCGGTATCCACATTTGCTTCATTGTGCTGGACTTCGTTGTATGTTGCCCACTTCCACTGAGTGTGGCTCTTTTCTTCTTGTTGTAGGTCTGCTTGGTCTGCTTCGTGAATTTCGGGGAGGGTCGGGTTGCCCTTGCAGACTCCTTTTTTCTCCAGTAATTCTTTATTTGTGGTTGTTTTGCCTGTGGATTGCATTGGTTCTTCTTGTTTCGGGGATCATCCTTTCGGTTTATTTTCCTTTGAATGCAAGACTTCGGAACCCATATTTGCGATCGATCCTGTTGAGCAGCTACGACTTTCTTGGGGATCCATATTGTAGTAATTTGTCGATGATTTCGCTGTTCAGACGGAGTTGGTTTTTGCATTGCCCATTTGTCCTGATGTCGGTTGTGCTTTTGTCGTCGAAGATACTCCTCCACTTGATCTTTATTTATCCACACTTGGTTAGAATATGGAATAGGGTGTATCTCAATGGGTACAGATTTTGAATCACTCAGAGAACTAGTCCCTCTAATGCATGGTGCTTCTGTGAGGTGAGTTTTAGATAGATTAAAACTCTCATGATTTGCTAGATCAGAACAAGGTGTGCAAGCAGAATTCAATGTGTCCGCACATATAGTACTCGATGAAGGTGTCTCTATAGTGCTAGAGATTGTACATTCAGGACTTGGTTCATCAGAGGGGACTGGTTGCTCCATGCTCACAGATGTTAAAGGTCGCTCGTCTATCAGGTTGAATACTTCGCGATGTCCTATCCTGGCTGAGATGTATCCTAACGCCAATTGAATGGTCACCTCGTACTCGTAAATCCAGTCTTGACCTAACACTACCTCCTCCAGTAAATCCTGATCATGACACACTAATAGCTTTTGTTCCATAGTGTTGTTGCCAAGATGTAAAGGTAAGGTGATCTCACCTATGCATTGAGTAATCGTTCCTCCTATTCCTATCAGCTGTGCCATCGATGGGCGCACTTTCTCTTGGAATTTTTGGGTTAAAGAAAGTTTGATACAGCTTACAGCAGCTCCGGTGTCGATGAGAGCATTCACCAAGTGGTACTCCGTTCTTCCTGCTCCCAAATTTAAGTATGGTTGCGTTTTCTGCGATCCTTGGTTTTGAGTGGCTTTAAAATTAGCCATTGGGATGGGTTCTTCTCCTCGTCGATATCTTTCATCTCGCTCTCTCATCCACTCCTTCCGTTTCTTGATTCTTTCCAATGCTTCCTGTCTCGCTTCCTCTCGTATCCTTTCCTCTTCTATGCGTCTATTCTTGCCTTTGATTAATCGAGACATTGTTTCTTCGGTCAATGGTTCTAGGTATTTTTTTACTCTACATCCGCTGATATAGTTTGGTAATACATCTCCATCTAAGGTAGCTAAGTTGATGGCTCCACTTGTAGATATGCGATTAATGATTAAGGGGCCATATCCTCTCTTCTGCAACTTTTAAGCATGTTGTTTCAAGGTATATACCAAAACTAAATCTCCTTCCTTCAAATTTTTATCCTTAATGTGCGCATCAAAATAGGCTTTCTGTCGTCGTTTAGCAGCGTAAATGCCTGCTACTGCTTGTAACCTAGTTTCGTGAAGCTTTTCTATTTGATCCAATTGAGCTGATAGTTCATGTCCTGTCCACTCATAGGTAGTTGCTACTCTCAGAGTGGGAATTAAGAAATCAATTGGCAAAATAGCATTTTGTCCATACACTAAGTTAAAAGGAGTAGTGCCTATGGCGGTTTTATAGGCTACTCGAAATGCCCATAAAGCGTGATGTAACTGCTTATCCCAATCTGATCTACCATTGTTAACATTTTTGGTGAGAACTGTACACAAGATTTTATTAGAACTTTCGGCTTGTCCATTGGCTTGCGGGTGATAAGGAGCAGATTTCTTATGAATTACCAAGAATTCATTCAGTAAAGCTTCTATCACTTCATTCACAAAGTGCGTACCTCTATCACTCACAATTTCTATAGGTAGTCCAAATCTAGTGAAAATGTTCTCAAAGAGAAACTTGGCCGTGGTTCTTGCGTCATTTTTCTTGGTTGCTTTTGCTTCAACCCATTTGGTCAGATAGTCTGTGGCTACAATTATATATTCGGCATGGGATCCTTTTGCTGGTGGGCTAATAGGTCCTATGAAGTCTATTCCCCATTTCGTGAAAGCTCGGGCGCTCATCATGGGTCTCAGTGGCATCTCATCTCTCCTAATTGGATATTTCGTTCGTTGACAAGTATCACACCGTTGCACATATGTTGCGGCATCTTGGTGTAGAGTTGGCCACCACATTCCAGCAAAGAGGATCATTTTTGCTGTTTTATCTGCAGAGAAGTGTCCTCCTGCAGCTCTTGTATGAGCCATCTCTAAAACAGAAAGATATTCTTTTTCGTGAATGCACATTCGTAATTGGTTATCTTTCCCTCGTTTAAAAAGTTGTTTTCCTACAATGGCATAATCCTTACTTTGTTCTTCAAGTGCACATTTCCTCGCTGAAGTAGCTCCGTCTGGGTATTCTTGAGTTTTCAAGAACTTTACCAGCGGCATGCTCCATCTTGGTGCTATGGTAGAATAGCATAAGGTAGAGTTCTCATCTGGGATTTGTTCTTGACAGGTTTGACAGGTTGACACATAGTTATATGCATCTCTTTGCATGGTTGGCCAATATATGCCAAATCTCTTGAGAGTTTGCCATGTTCCATTTGCGTTCAAATGAGTTTTCCATTGGTTTATGTGAGCTTTCTGAAGCCACATTTCTTGTTCCTCTTCTTCCACGCATCTCATCAATAATCCACTTGTATCCTGGTGATACAAGCTTCCCGCAATGATGTGAAGGTTTTTAGTCTTCCATAGATCTTGGGTTTGGTTTGGTGTGATCCCATCTTTAGGTCCATGAGTAAGTATAAGGATCAACTTTTCTGCCCATTGAGGACATACTTCCAGGTTAAAAAGGTACGTATCAGGCAGATCATCTGGTACTCCTATGGGTGGTTCTCCATGGGTCATTCTTGATAAGTGGTCTGCTCTAATGTGGGTATTTCCTTTCTTGACTACTACCTCAAAATCAAATTCCATTAGCAATAAAAACCATCGTACTAGTCGTCCTGTATTACAAGGCTTGTTGACTAGGTACAATAGGGCTTGATGATCAATGAAGAATTTGAATTTGTTTGCCAACAGGTAATGTCTGAACTTTTTGACTGCGTACACCATCCCTAGGCCTTCTCTCTCCGTGGTAGTATAATTGTGTTCTGCTTGATTTAATTGTCTACTAGCATAGGCTATAGGGTGGTCTAATTTTCCTGTGTCAGCAGGTTGAGCTAAGATGCAACCAATGGCAAACTTGGATGCATCCACATGAATATGAAACGGCTTATTCCAGTTAGGGACTCGAAGGATTGGTGCTGAACTCAATCGCTTCTTTAACTCATTGAAGGCTCTCTCGCATTCTTCGGTCCAATTAAATTGTGTCAATAATGCATAAAGAGGTCTAGCAATTATGGCGTACATATGTATAAATCTTCGATAGTATCCACAATGTCCCATAAATGCTTGAACTTCCTTAGCCGTCTTAGGTCTTGGTAAATCCAGAATTACTTTAATTTTGTCTTCATCAGTTGAGATTCCGTTTTTAGAGACAATATGTCCTAATATTTTCCCTTGTCTAACCATGAAGACACATTTTTCAGGGTTAAGGCATACTCGATATTGTCGACACTTCGCAAAGATCTTTTCTAGCTCAGGGATGTGTTCCGATCGTATGGCTGAATAAGTACAAAGATCATCCACATATACCTCCATACTTTTTCTTAGAAATTCCTTGAACACATGACACATCAATCTTTGGAAGGTAGCTGGAGCATTCGTCAAACCAAAAGGCATGACTCTAAAGGCGTATACTCCCCATTCAGTTGCGAAAGCTGTTTTATGTTGGTCCTCAGGAGCAATGGCTACCTGATTATACCCTGAAAAGCCATCCAGAAAGCTATAAACAAACTTCCCTGCTACTCTTTCCAAGAGATGATCCGTGATTGGTAAAGGATAACTATCCCTTATGGTCGCGGCATTTACTTTCTTCAAATTGATGCACACTCTTAATTTCCCATTTTTTTTCGGTACTACCACCAAAGGTGACACCCATTCCGTGTGCTCAATTTCGTATATGAATCCAACATCTAGTAATTTGTCTATTTCTTCTTTTATTTTTGCTGAATACACATCATTATAGGTGTATGGTCTCTGTTTAGAAGGTTTGGCTTCGGATGTCATGGGAATTCTATGCGCACATATAAAAGGATCGACTCCTTTCAAGTCCTTATAGGTCCAAGCAAAGACATCTCGATATTCTCTTATGAGACGAATTAACTCCTGTTCTTCCTCCAACGAAACATCCTCTCCTATAAAGGTACATCGTTCTTCTCCTCCTTCTACAGTTACTACTATCTTCTTGGTTTGTTCCTTATTGTCATATGCTATTCCCGGCTGTGCTTCTCTTTTAGGCATTTGAATAGCGATTTTTCTCTCCTCCACTTCATATTTTTTAAAGTGAGCTGGTACCTCAAATTGGTCTTGGAGTTTATTTTCTTCATCTTCTGTTTCTCTTTCAAGTCCTAATTCTCCATTCTGTGTGAGTTCCTGGTGTTTTTCCTGGGCTGTAATATTTATGTTGGTGGTACAATTCCCTAGATCCATTGGTTCGGGCTCCATTTCAATGCTCTCATAGTCCTCCTTCCAGTCTTTCTCGATCACTTCACCTTCTTCAGCTTCCTGAAGGACTACCACATACAGGCTTACATCATAACCCTCTTCATCGATGCATTCATTCATGGTCACTACTTCTTCGTTTACACAGACATCGAGGGTCGCTAAAATTTCCATCCAACCGTGTGGTTCAAATTCTTCGTCCGGAAATACTTGTGGCATGTAAGCTGGATCTTGTACAGACCTAGTTATTCCTTGTTTCTGCTGCCATCCTTTTCTTCTCTCCTCTTCCTTTTTTGCAGTTTGGCATATCCATAAATGAGTGTCCTCGTTCATCCAAGATTGGTCACTAGAACCTACGCTATGAATTGATTGATCGTCTTCCTCCTTATGAATTTGATTCCATTGTAGAGGTGGAACATCTTGATAAGTGTATGTATGTAGGTTAATTCTAGTGGTGGTTCCTTCATGTTGTAGGTATACCGCGTCTTTTCCCCAATCTTGTACAACCTTTAACTGTCTCATGAAAGGCCTTCCCAGAATCATTTCATAATTGCTTGGCCTTTCGAAGTGACATATTGCTAGGGTATGTTCAAATTCCACTCCACACGTAGTGAAGACTACTCGTTCCAACAATCCTAAGGGTCTCTCCGTATGTCCATCTGCCATTTGTATCTTCATGCGTGTTGGTCTTAATGCTGGTTGTCCCCATTTCTCCCAAATTTCTTTGGTAGCAATGCTAACACCAGCTCCTGAATCTAGTATGGCTTTGGTAGTGTAACCCCTATAGGTGATTGGAAGACAGGTATTTCCTTCATCCCCTTCACTAAAGTCTCCTACTTTATCCACTGGGATTCTCAACGTGTTGACTTCATCAGTCATCTCTTTCTTTTCCTCTTTGACTTCCCATTGATTGATTAGTTTTTCCTTCAAATGTGGTTTTACCTTTAACAGTTCTTCGAATGTTAGGGTACAAGGGATTTTCACCTCTCTAAGGCGTTGTATGATCTCAGATGTTTGAACTGATGGGTTCGTTTCTCGTTTCCTTATTGAGGGAATGCGATATAGTTCTGAATTGTGTTCGTACTCCCCTGTGTAATTGGGCAGTTCATTTTTATCTTCTTCTCCTTGGTTACTTGCATCCATCGGTAAAATTTCTTCTGAATTTAGATCAGGTACTGAACCCTCTATTTCATCTCCTGCTTCTAGTTCCTCAAAGGGTGGTTCAATTCCTTCCACTTTCTTCCATTTGTCCTCTTGAACTCGTTCCCATAGATCCTTAGTCCATTCTCCTTCTATCTCGGGAACTATGGATCCTTCCTTTCTTTCAATACCCCGTTCGTTATTCCGTGTTCTACTTACTTCAGGCTTTGCATGAGTGTTTACACACTCTTGGAACTCTCCTTCAGAAATTCGCGTATTGGGTAAAGGTGATGCAGGTTTTTCTAAGGTCTGTTGTGCAACTTCTATCAATTTTTTGCAGATCTCCAGTCTTTCCTTTTCTAAGTCGCCTCTTGGATATTCTCTCTCGTGTTGTTCTATGGTAGGTCCTGCTTTTACTCGTGCCTTGTATGCCTGAATCCACATGGCTAATTCTTCAGGCATAGGATCTGCTAAAACTGATCCAGCCTCTTCTTTCTGATACTTTTCATTTTTAATTTCCTCTTCCCTCTTTGGTTCTCCCTTTGATTTTTGTTTGTTTTCCTCCTTTTCCTTCTTTTGTAATAACTTCTTTTCTTTTATCCTATCTCTTCGGTGCTTCCATCTTTGGGACCTTTTACTTGCAATACTCTTTTCTGGCTCTTCTGAGTCTTCAACTTTTTGAGGGATGGGTGTGTCCCTCTCCTTGTCGCTTTGATTATTCTCCTCCGTTTTATCCGGGTTCTCTCTGGCTTTAGCTCTCGTTATTGCTTTCAATGGTACTGTGTACTCTTTATCACTCCCTGATGATTCAATCACTTCTATTACGTTGATTTGCACGTTAGATGTAACCTTGTTAGGATTCTTGGGGCAGTCTCTGAAAAGGTGTTCCTTACCACAATCACTACAGTAGCCTTCCCAGACTCGTTGTGGTGGTGGTGGATTTGTCAACGTGCATTCTCTGATGTAGTGATCACCTCCACATCTGTAGCATGGTCCTCTGGGTACAGGCGGTCTGTTTATGGGTCGAGGTGGTATAGTTGCTCTAGGAGCTGTGTACATTAATGACACATAGTCCTGCTCATATCCGTATGAACTATCTGGTACTTCCCTGCCATAGGCATACGGTTCATATAGCTGTCCATATTCTATCATTGAGCTTTCATAATCAGGGTATGTTCCTTGACTAGGGTCATAAAACAAGTCATATGGTTCATTGCTGGCCAAAGGTGTGGCTGGGACTATAGCTCTCTCTAGGTTTTCTTCCGGTTGAGCAATCTTGACTGGGACAACGTTCTGAGGATGGGGCGGTTGTTGTCCTAGTACTGGCTGGGGTTGGTTGTATCCTTGATATGCATATGGTCGTGGTACTGATGCTTGCGGCTGATAAGTAGGATATCTAACGGCTTCCCCTCCCTGATCTCTCTGAGGGTATCCATAGGGTCTCATGTATTGTTGTGCAGGTCTCGCTTGCCTATTGTAGGGACAATTTTCTGTGCTGTGATTTGTGTATTTTTGTTCTATACTGCAAAATTGTAGAGGTCCTGGGACAGTGGGTCTATTATAAGCATAAGCCGGTGGTGGGACTACTCCCCTAGTACACAAGTGAGAAGGATGATCACCTCCACACTGCATACACCTTCTGAGCATGGGAACTCTCATTGGATTATTGGGGTAGTTCCTCTGTCCTTGAACGTTCAACTTTTTCGCTAATAGATCGGCTATTTCCTCTACATGATTTTTAGGAATTGATGTGTTACTGGCCGAATCTTCACTTTTCGAGCTTCCTTGAGGTATTTTCAGGTCCTCTGCGAGGTTATCTTCTAAATCTATGCATTCCTTCATGCATTCTTGCAAAGTCTGAACCCTTTTTACATACACCAACGATCTTAAGGATCCGTTCAATAATCCCTCCAAAAACAATGATACCATTTTATTTTGTGTCGGCCTCTCTTCCACTGGGCATCTGTCTACATACTGCTTGAATCTTCTGGCAGCCAATCTCACTGACTCGGTAGGGGCTTGTTTGAAGCTATGGATTAAAGATGAAGAGTTGTTTTTGATTCCTGATTTAGTAAATTCCTCAATCATTTCTTGGTACACTTGTTCCATGTTCCGAAAGGTATTGGGGTCCAATGGCTGAAACCAAGCTAACGCAGTATCTGACAGTGTAAGACCAAAGGACTCATATTGAATCAAAAAGTCTTCTACCTGTTCGGCTCTGATTACTTGTTTAAATTCCGCTATATGATTGTAAGGTTCACTAGAGCCATCATAGTGATTTCTCATGCATTTGGCAACTTGGATTGGCCTTAACCTTCTTCCTACCTCGGGTGGTCTAGGCATTACTGGAAAAATTGGTCTTCCTATTGGTATGCCCGGTCCTCTTACTACCGGCGGTCTGACTGGAGCATGAGTTCCAAGTCTGGGGTCAATAGTTGGTTGAGGTCGGTAGTTAGGGTTATTTGCAGGCATAGCAAACTGCACATGTGGTCTAACTGGTATTTGTGTTTGTTGTGTTTGTTGTGTTTGTCCCGACTGCTGGTATGAATCATTATGGGATGTTCCAAGTGGATGTCTTGAAGTAGTGGCTTGATCCCTAGGGGGAAACACTGGGATATTCTGATATTTCAACTCAGCTCTCTCCAATTCTGTTAATGGCCAATATCTTCTCTGATTTTTATCCAAATATGTGAGGATGCTGGGGAACTCAGGATCTTGTAACTCATAGATGGTGACTGGGTTAGGAGCAGCTTCCCAAATAGAAGAATGTGCTCTAAGGAGATGCTCCATCCCATTGATCAAATATACATCCATTAAGGTGTCATCTTGGGGAATCAGATCTCCTCTCCATATTCTTGCAACTGTAGACCTTCCTCTAGGTGTAGTTACTTGCTCCTCATTTCCTCCTCCATTCAAGTTTGAAGCATTATTTTCTTCACCAATTTCATTAATGTCTTCTGGGTGTTCTGTGACAACATATTGAATGTCTCTTTTGTCCATGTAGAATCCTCCTACGTACTTGACTGCTGGTCTAGGCACGATGTAAGCTTCTGAAGCTTTCCTTAACCTGGCCACTGATCTGTTTAGACCATCCACATAAATAGGAATCTCATTTTGGTTGGTGTTCACATACTCCAAAGAGGTCCTGTACTCTCCCTCAATGATTGACATCATGCCAATCATGGGCACAATGTTCTGCATGTCCTCTGAAGCCATGGGAATTTCTTCCTCTGACTCACTGGATGTCTCAGAATAGTGTGAACGGTTACTTGGCTCGGCTACACTCCCTACAGAAGAAATCACACTTCTTCGGCTTCCTAGGGTTCTTCTGGATCTCAGGTTCATCCACTTAAGAGCTCTGACTAGACTTTGATACCCTTGGGCCTTTGGTACTCTTCTCTATAGGTCAAAAATTGTCTAGAAGACTTGGGTTGGAAAGAAATGAGTAAAAAGGAATTTTGTCAGAACACGATACTTATCTCCCAAACTCACGATACACGATCTCCAGATTTAGACGATACCCGATACTTGACAAATATCGCGACACCTGCGGAACGATACCGATCACTTAATGAAACGATACCGATACTTGGAATAGACGATACTCGATATTTGGTCTCAGGCGATACACGATACTTGGAATAGACGATACTCGATATGTGGGAAGTATCGCGATCTTTGCTCTAAACGATCTCTGGGCCAAACGATACTTGGTTGGAAACGATATACGATACTTTAAATCCCACGATACACGATATTTGAACTGAAACGATTGACGATACACGATATCTGGTAAATATCGCGATCTCTGAAGATTCTGATGATACACGATATTTGAACCAAACGATACTTCAGACAAACGATACACCACCGGTAGCAAGTATCGCGATCTCTGAGAAGCGATACACGATACTTGACCCAAACGATACTTCACCAACGATCGCCGATACTTGACCCAAACGATCGTTGGCAACACGATACACGATACTTCAGCTCAGACGACACTTGACTCCAAACGATACACGACACTTGAAATCCACGATACACGATCTTTAGCAAGTATCGCGATCTCTGAAGTCCAAGCGATACACGATACTTGAGCCAAACGATACGTGATCTTTCACGATACTTGACTATCACGATACTTAGGACAAACGATCGCTAGGAAAACGATACACGATACTTATCAGGTATCGCGATCTTTGACCAAACCATACTTCTCAAGTATCGCGATCGGCACGAAACGATACTCAATCCACGATACACGATCAACAATCGCTGGACAACGATCTCTGACCAAGTATCGCGATCGGTATGAAACGATACACGATCGATGGGAAATATCGCGATACTCAACCACAGGAGCAAAACGATACTTGTGAAGTATCGCGATACTCGACCGCGGGAGTAAAACGATACTTGACCCTTAGACAAATTTTAACAATTGTTTTTGAAGTTTTGATTTTGACCCCTTGGTCTCCTAGCTCCTCTCTTCTCTCTTCACTATCTGTATTAATCAAAACACAACTTTTTGCCCCCTGAAAGCTCTAACGATTCCTGGCGCAGATTGTTTTACACAGATATTGAATTTTTTGAATGATCAGAAGGATCTAGCAAAGGAGTGGCTCACCTTTGAAGCTCTGCCACACTCTTCTAGCACCTTTTCTAGCTCAAAAGACACTCCACAAGCTCTGCCACGATATTCTGCAGCTCACGATACTCGACGCTCACACTCACGATACTTGCTTAAACAAGTGATCTTCAAAATGACTTTTTTGGCTTTTATACTTGAATTTTTTTCTATCTACTGAAAATGAAACAACAAGGCAAAGGGTGAAACTACTCTAGTCTACTCCCTCACTCTTCCTACTCCCCTCCTACTACTCCTAAACCTAAAACTAACAACTCACTACACACACTCCAAGAATGAGAAGTAGCAAGTGCGGCTGAAAATGACTTACCAAAGAAGAGAAAATTTCCACTCCTCCACTTACTTCAATGCAAAAAGCTACTTACCATCACACGAATACCTCGGTTTGATTCGTCACTCCCCGGCAACGGCGCCAAAAAGTGTGTTGACCTAAGCGTCAACTTAGGGACTTGCGGAGAAAGAGACTATACCTCAATCCCCTCACAAGTGCATATAGTGGGGATACACGCTTTTAATTATCAATCCAAAGAGTATACGAACCCTAACCGAGTGTATGAGGACATGCAATCATGTAATGATCAATGCAAGTGAACTACTCAAAGAGTACAATCAAGGTAAATACTTATCCAAACGAGCTTCAACTGTCGGTTATGGCGAAACGATACTTGGTGCAGCAGCCGTCAGTATTTTGGACTTTTCTCCCAGCTCCGAGCTCCAAATATAGCGAATAGCATATGCGTTTCGAAGCTCTCGAGAAGACGCATCCAATGGCAGTGGTTTCACTCAATTCTGATGCTCCTACTTCAAGTTATGGTCAAAATACTGAGTCGCGGGAATACTTTCCTACACTTCAGCACTTCCTACTCGTCACACACACCTTACCTACAGCAACCAACAGCTCTCATGGATAGACAACACTCACAAGCACTCTTTCCAAGCAATACACCTGCATACAAGCTCACGAAGAAGAAGATAAGGAGTGAAGAAGACACAAATTCGAATTTCAGTGCTCTCTATTCTCACAATGGCAAAAAGTTCTTTACAAAGAGTCACCTTTGACTTATATACTTGTGCTCTAAAAATGGTCCTTTCACACAAGAGACCAGCACTTTATTCACTAAAAGACTAATTTCTCTACTAATTTACATGGGTAAGCTTCTAATCTTCTGAGGGGATGCATCTAGAGGACTCCTCTAGTGCCTTTACAACGGAAAATATATTACAAGAATGATTGTGATACAAAAATATGATGTCCAAATCGGAAAAATTTTGGGGCCCGTCTTTTTCTCTGCTTTGTGCTTTCTTTAGCTCTGCAACAGTGGACTAACTAATCATACAACTGAAAATTGCTTTAGAAATTCCAGGAATCAAAGAGGTAGAGGATACAATAGAGGAAGTTATGGCTACTCAAGAGGAAGGTTCAACAATTATCATGGCAAATACAACAACTACAATCATTCAAACTATCAAGGAGGCTACAAAGGAAGGAGAGATTACAATAACTACACAGAAGACTCAAACAAAGAGGATTCATTATTGATCATGAACATGGCTATGCCACAAGGTAAATCTGATGAGCATGTTTTCTACATAGATTCAGGTTATTCAAATCATGTGGCAGGAAATGTGGCACTCCTATCAGATTTAGAAGATCCAAGGAATAAGCATGAGGTACAAACAGGAGATGACACAAGACATCCTGTGGAGAAAATAGGCAATGTCAAAGCACCTGATGGAAACATCAACCTACTCAGTAAGGTACTCTATGTCCCTACCATTACAAAGAATTTGATAAGTGTTGGGCAGATAGTAGAGAAAGGGATGCAAGTCAGGTTCACAAAGGCAGGAGCATTTGTTGAAGATCCAAGTCAGGGATTCAGAAAAATTGCAAAAGGTGAAAAGACAAGTAGATTGTTCACATTTGAATTACAGGACACCAGAAACATTGCTCTCTTTAATTATGGTCGTCAAACACTCACAGAATTGGAAGTATGGCACAAAAGGTTAGCACATATTGGTGAAAGGTCATTAAAGCATATTTGCAGGGACCAAAGTGTACTTGGACTCCCTAATTTGTCAAAACAACATATGATTTATAAGTGTAGTGCATGTCAATTTGGAAAGTCTCACAGGTTACCATTCATGAAGAAAGGTTATATGCATGGAGATCTCTTGGAGTTGGTTTATACAGATGTATGGGGACCTAGCAAGGAAGCTTCAATATCTGGATCAAGGTATTATGTTTCCTTCATTGATGATTGCAACAGATGGACTATCCTATTCTTTATGAAACACAAAGATGAAGTTTTTTCATGTTTCAAAAGATATTTGGCTCTTGTGGACAATCAAAGAGGTAAATCACTAAAAAGGCTAAGGTCAGATGGAGGGGAAGAATACTTCTCCCATGAGTTTGATTCTTTTCTTCAAGAAAAAGGAATCAAAAGAGAGGTAACTACAAGGTACACTCCTGAGCAAAATGGAGTGGCAGAAAGGAGGAACAGGACAATTGTTGAAGCTGCAAGGTCTATGTTAAATGAAAAGCATTTACCTAATTACTTATGGGCTGAGGTTGTATCTACAGCCACTTACTTGATTAACAGGTTGCCTTCAAAATCCCTTGATGGGATGACTACATATGAGGCTTGGAATGGAAGAAGACCAAGCTTAGATCATTGTAAATGTTTTGGATGTATTGCTTTTGCTCATGTTCCTTCACAGGTTAGAGGCAAGATGGATCCAAAGGCAGAAAGGTGTGTATTTATTGGATATGACAACAATCAAAAGGGCTACAGGTTATACAACCCTACCAACAAAGGATTCTTGGTAAGCAAAGATGTAGTTTTTTATGAGAACAATTCATGGTATGAAGATTCATGCAGGAAGATCAATTTACCATATGATCTTGAAGAAGATTTTCCAAAGCTTGGTAGAGAACAACCAAAGATTGAAGAACAAGACACCTCAGAGGATGATGAAGAATCTCAGATGGAAAAGTTCAAAGCATGGAAGTCTAAAGGTAAAGCAAAATTGCAAGAACTTGGACATGAGGCAAAATCATCATATCGTGGCCTAAGAAGATCTATGAGGGAAAAGAAAAAACCAGAAAGGTATGGGTTTGACACCTCATTAGTAACTAAACATTCTATCTACATAGCACAGGACATAAACCAAGAGGAGCCATCATCTTTTGAAGAGGCCAAAGCAAAAACAGAATGGAAGCATGCAATGAAGGAAGAGATCAAAGCACTTGAGGAAAACAACACTTGGGATTTGGTGCCCAAGACTTCATCCATGAAGGTAATAGGCTCAAGATGGGTCTATAAACTCAAGAAGAATTCTGATGGTTCCATTAACAGGTATAAGGCAAGGCTTGTAGCAAAAGGCTTTGCACAAACTCAGGGAATTGATTATGAGGAGACCTTCTCTCCTGTGGCAAAGATGCCTACTATTAGGGTTTTGCTTAGTATTGCCTCTTCCAACAATTGGAAGATACTTCAACTAGATGTAAAGAATGCATTCTTGAATGGTTGGATAACAGAAGAGGTATATATGGCACAACCACCTGGTTTTGAGAATCAAGTTTATCTTGATTATGTGTGTAAACTTAACAAATCATTGTATTTTCTCAAGCAAGCTCCAAGAGCTTGGAATTTTAGGCTTCTTTCATTCTTGCAGGACAAAGGCTTTCAACCAAGCAAGGCAGATCCTTCAATCTTTATTAAAAAGAGTAATTCTGAGGTCATCTACCTATGTGTATATGTAGATGATATTATATTGACAGGAAATGATGCAGATGGTATGAAGAAGATCAAAGATCAGATGAGAAAAGAGTTCAAGATAAGTGATTTGGGTTCACTTACCTACTTCCTAGGTTTGGAAGTTGTCTACAAAGATCATGGTTTGTTTCTCACTCAAAGAAAGTACATTAAGGACATGTTGGAAAAATTCAAGATGCAAGATTGTAAGATTGCAGGTACTCCAATGGAGGTCAATCACAAATTGAGCTCACATGAAGGTGAACTCATAGAGGACATCACATCATATCAAAGTCTAGTGGGTAGTCTCAACTATGCCACATTGACAAGAGTAGATATATGTTACAGTGTGAGTGTGCTAAGTCAATTTATGCACACCCCAAGGAAACCACATATGGATGGTGCCAAAAGGATTCTCAAGTATCTCAAAGGAACCATAAATGAAGGACTTTATTATCCTTATGTATCCGATTTAGGTTTGAAGCTATTTTCTGATGCAGATTGGGCTGGCTCCAAAGATGATAGAAGGAGCACTTCAGGTTATCTTACCCTTGCAGGTTCAAAGCTTATTTCATGGTCATCCAAGAAGCAACCCACAGTTGCTCTCTCTTCTACTGAAGCTGAATACAGATGTCTTGCCATAGTTACTCAGGAAGCTATGTGGATGAAGACATTATTCAAAGATCTTGGATTGGAGTTTGGAACTCCAACTATTTTTGGTGACAATATGAGTTCTATTCACTTAGCTGCTAATCCTATTTTTCATGCAAGGACTAAACATATTGAAGTTCATTATCACTATGTACGAGAGAAGATTCTAAGCAAAGAGATTCAAATATCATATGTGTCCACTCATCAACAATGTGCAGATATTCTAACCAAAGCATTGGATGGTACAAAGCTTTGCAAATTCAAGGCTATGATTGGTTTGCAGGTAATCTTGGAAGATTGAAGACCTCAAGCATACTTGGCTTGAGGGGGAGCTATTGGAGCAAGTCTATGGCAAGCCTAAGTATTGGCTTGAGTCTCACAAAGTCTTAGAAGAAGCTTCAAAATGAAGACTATTTAAAGTTCACTTGTGAACTACCTCTTGTAATTTTTTGAAGAGTTTACTTAATGTAAAAGTAAGAGAATCTTAAGTGGTTGAGTCCACTTGATCAAGAATGGAAAGAGGAGCCACGAATTCGTGATTTGTGTTAGGTAGAGAATCAAATCAATCATTGATTGATTGGAGAGTGATTGAGTGAAGTTAGCCTCTCAAACTCAACTATAAATAGATGGCAGTTTTAGTCGTGGTTAGAGAGACGTATGTGAAGACCTCCAAGAGCTGAGCTTTATGCCATATCAAGGTGCGATTACAAGGCACACATATGTATCAGTAAGTCCATTGTATTGTACAAGCAATATACTTTCATTTTCATGATCATTTGGGTTCATATTTCCATGTTCTTGTGAAGTGTACTACTCACTGCCATTACTCTCAGTCTTCTCAGTCAGATTGCAGAGATTGTTTCTCTGCGCTTGGTGCATCATTTTCAATGATTTTACTTGGCAAACTTAGCTCTATAACTCTACTACGTGCTCACAAATTTTCATGTCATTTGGATGTTGCAATCGTCCGTTATGTTCATTTGCAGTCAACAGGGTCTGTTCATCTTCACTTCTCTGTCAGGTACCCGATTTTTTCACTCACCTTGTGAGAGCCATTTCTCAGTGGTTATGTATCCAAATTCAGTGCTTTAATGCTTGTTGGATTCAGCTTACTGTCTAGTATAAGCATACAAATTTACATAATCATTGCATTCCTAAATTTGGAGTTATGTTCATTTTTCTGCTCACTGGTCGCAAACTATAGCAGCCCGTGAAAATCGGGATGATGTCATCACTTGTTAAAACTCACTCTCAATGTGTGCTTCATTATTTTTGATGAGATTACTCTTGAAAGTTAGCTCTTTAAGTTAACTAGACTTCCCCAAGAGGAATTAAGCTAATTGTTGCTGTGCTTAGAGAATTATGTAAAACACTGGACAGGTGTATGAACCAAGAATAGCAAGTTTTCACCTCTGAGGTAACTCCAACTTATCTGTTTTGATCTATCTTTTTGAGAGTGATCTTCCAAGGTACATAGGGTGTCTAATACATCCATTGGCAAGCTAAAAGGGCCCACCATATACTCCTGGTGTTCATTTGGCTGGTGTAGATCAAGGATTTTGCAACACCTCTTCATCTTCAAGCACATACCTATCCATCTCTTCACAATAATGCCTAATTACATTAGTGGATGTAGAGTCAAGCTTTATCAAGAACCTCTTACTGAAGATATGCTTAGACGACTCATGTTGGCAAAGAATCGTAAGGAGGAAGAAAATAGAATACGAGCTGAAGCTCAGGCAGAAGCTATAGAACGCATTAAGCATATGAAGTTAAGACAACAAGGACTAGGAATAGAATATTATAACCATTTGGAAAAAACACCTAGATACCCCATGGCCATGTGTCAAGCAAAGTCAAGTACTCATCCTACCATAGTGCATAGGAGACCATTCATCATAGTCAGGCTAGAGCACGGAAATCCTTGCCATGAGCTCAGGGCTTTAATTGACTCAGGTGCTACGACTAGTGCGATTAGATGGTCCCACTGTAAGGGCTCAGGAATAGAAATGCGGCCAGTTGAGGCATACCTCATAGGGCTAGGAGGCATGGAAACCCCTTGCATGGGTGAGGTGGACCTTCCTATCCTCATACATGATGTGACCATGACATCGAAGCTACTAGTGTGCCATGACGACGACCTGATAGAACCCCTAATCCTTGGCCAAGATTAGCTATACGATCACTCAGTGGAACTAAATCTTAGACAAGGATCCTTGCAGATTGGAACCTTAGATCAGCAGCGAGTGATACCGCTTGGCTTCCCTAACTGCACTCCACCTGAGGTATGTAAACCTAGACCATATGAACTGCATGCGACGGAGGACCAGAAGATCTTTGGCCAGATCCCTCAGCTAAGCATGCTCCCTCCAAAGTCAACCCATGAAAGCTTGGTGATGGATAGTTGCCAGATAAAAGAATGGCAACAAATTTTCCCTTGGTCTTCCATCAGCGATCATATGGACTGCATCAGCAGACAAATGGGCACAACATCCTGCAATGCCCATCCTCCACACTTACTACGGACTGGCCTAGATTTATGGTACAAAACGAAGAACTTCCTAATGGGAAAGTTCTGCAAGTGTTGGACCTCCATTCTTTTCCAAAGCAGAGCGTCAATCCGACCTCTCAATCCCAACCACAATGGAGTCAACCACAATGGAGGAACCCAAATCGATGACCCTACCAGATGATGCAAAGAAAGCAGCAATATCAGCATCACATAACAAGTAGCATGAAACAAATATGGGTGCCGAAAGGACAAAAAGCACCAAAAGATTTCAACAACGTAGACAAGGATGAGAACAAGTTAAGGCAGAAGTACAGTCAGTATTCAACATCTCCTAGATCTTCTTCTACAAGTACAAACATTTGATAGATTTGGATCGCAAAGAAGTACCTTACAAATCGACCCACACCCACACAGATATGGGTACCCAAACAGTGTATTATAGCTCAACACTCAAGCCATGTAACATATACCCCTCAGAAATCTCCTCACCCATCGACACCACAATATCTGAAATCATCTTTTGTCCCTCAGCAAAAACATAGCACTCACTCACCAACCCTTAGGAGATGGGTATCGAAATGTATCCAAAAGCCTCCATGAAACCGGTGTCTAACATTAACCCCATCCCAAACAACCAACTCCCTTGTAATAACTCTATCGCAACTAAACTTTGTACAAATTCACACACTATAACCCAACATCACTTGTAATAACATCCCATCAAGTAATGTACGCAGTATCTGAAGCATGTAGGTGTCTAGAAACCTGCATTAGTTTTGCAAAAATCATTCCATAAACCACCTCACAACACTTGGCTACACGGGTTACACACCGGTTATGGAAAGGGATTGCGATCTCACTTTAATGGGATCATGATTAATTTCCATACTAATGTGCTAATCTTTTGTAGCAGATCTTCTCCACAATTGCATCCATCATCATGTAGACAGAAGGACCACCTAAAGCTAGCCCTAGTGTACCTGTGGTCAGTTTTGGTGAATTACTGGCGGAACCACATCCCACGGTACAACCACCTGAATTTCAAGGATTCATAGGACCAATGCCGATCGATGACCCTCCGAGGGGATACACCAAAAAAGTCCACCGTAATTCCCATTGGTTCCAAGGTTTAGCAAGACCTTTGGTAGATGCAGACTTTATTTTTGATGCCACGTTGACTTTTGATAGTAGTAAGTGGGGCAAGTATCAGTTCTTCTCTAGAGAATTTGAAGCACTCCAAAATACCGAAGACTTAAAGCATGTTTGGGCGAGAGCAGGTTTTATAGAATACTTCAGTGATCCATTGCCCAAACCAGATTTTTATAGATGTTACTACCTAGTGACCACCCTTACAACCTCTAAGAACAAGGACTTGTCAGGCACTTTTATTCTGTCATCTTTGGTAAATGACCCCCCTTTCAAAAAGTTCTATCTTTCAAAGGATTTGATTCGAGCTGCAATTAAGATCCATAGAACTCACACGTCGACAGAGCGAGAAAGGCTGATTCCAGAGCCGATGAAGCATGGTGACGTTATCAAATGGGAAGACATCTCGGCCATCACACCTAAGCTATCGAAACTATTATGTATATGTATGCAACACTTTGCATTCTTGGCTGAGGATCGTTTCACTATGCCTCACAAGCGTATTTGGTTTGGTTTGTATTTAGCATGTATAGGGCCCCACACAATAGATCTTGCAAGTTGGATCATTGATCAGTTGTATATAGCGCAGCAAAGATGGGAAAGGAAAAAAGTCATCCATTGATGTTGCGCTCTCACTCGAATTGTGTATATGTGTTTGGCATATGACTTGCCTATAGAGTGTGCAATGATGAGTGAAGAATTGAAAGCATTCAAAGGGACCACCAAGAAAGCTAGAAAATCTAGCAAGGGGCGGGCAGGGAAGCGCATGTGAGGATCTATCCCATGCCTACAAGTTCCAAAGTCCCTGTCACCTCAACCCTCTCTAGAACAGTCACCTACGAAACCCCTTGTACCTATACAATCCATTCGCATATGATTGTCATGACGAGTTATCACAGAAGGTACTACCAGTACCGTTACCTCTCAAGCAACCACAGTCCTGGAACCTACCAATACAACAGTAGAAATTCCCACCTCCATTGGTGCGGAAGCATTTACTTTTCCTATACCCAATCTGGTGGCAGAACCAATGAATACCACGTTTGATTTTAAAATGTCGGATGCTTTTTCAAACGAATTTCAATTTTCAGAAGGACAATTTTTCTCTTAGGAGTATGAATGCCCAAGTTACCCTACCACACCCCCTGATCGACCGCAAGAGCAAGTAGTCTCCAGTTCTGAAGAAGAAAGGATAGAGATTGATGATGAAGACGGAGACGATGAAGCCAGCCACGCCAGTCATGAATCCCAAGGGAATGTGTAGATGGATGAACAGGAACAAGACATTGATACTCAGGGTGACACAAGTACTTACAAAGACAAAACATTTGAAGCAGCTGCCTATACATTGGCAATCAAGAAACTATATAGAACTATGCAAGTCGTTTGGGCACGCAGAAAACTCTCCAAAGAAGAAAGCCAAGCGCTTGTAGAACAGGAACTTGCCACAGGAGGTTTCGAAGAAGTGTACATTCAAGGTTTTAGAGAGCTGGTTAAGTCAGTAGGCACTAATGAAGCATTACGACATTTGCAGAGAAAGCCACTACCACAGTTTGACCCACGTTGAACTCGCTTACTATCAAAACTTGATCAATATATTCGTGTACCAACGGATGCCCAATCATCACAACAAGCTTGGGAAGCATGCCTCATTCCTGAAGGATCTTTGGCAAAAGAAACGATCCTCATCGACTTCCTGCCCCACGCTTCTACTGTAAATACCACCACTATTGTCAAAGTACCCAACATACCGACCACTCCTCTTTCACCTCCCACCCCTCCAGTCTCTCCTATACACCCTACCTCCCCTCGACCATCCACATCCTTTGATAGTGCGATAGCAGAAGCCTTTGTTGCCTCAATTCCTCTCACCCTTTCCGCACCCACACAACCTAGCCTCCCTCCTAGGACTTCCACCCTTCTATCCAATCAATTTCTCCATCCATTCGTCCCTTCCTTCCCCATCCCTCCAAGACCCCTGTTCCCATTTCCCCCTACATTAACCTTCTCCCCTGTCTCACCTCCTCGCCCCACTATATTTCCTCTTTCCCCTCTCCACCAAGCAGTACAAGAGACCCCATCTGTAAATTATTCGGCAACCTTTGTAAACCCTGTTTTCACACCCACTCACGCAACCACTATCACTCCACTATTCATAGTCATGACACTCGACACAACGTCCAGTGACATGGACATATCACCACCCATTGCACCACCACTCACCTCATCCATTTCACCACCACATTTAGGCACATCACATTTCTCCAAAGTCACCACTACATCCACTTTCTCATCCCTATTTCCCCTTCCCCTTGCATCAACACACACACCCACAACATCTTCACTCACTCTGCCATTAATATTATCACCCACCATCGACACCGCATTCCGTCAAATGTTTGTATGATGACACAAGTGAGAGATGAATTCGCATCTCTAGGCACCAATTATCAAACACTACAGTAGACCATGAACGACTTACAGTCGCAGCTAAATTCTTTATCAATCGAGAATGCCTCCCTTAACACATGCTACCAAGAGCTACGCCAGGCCTACCACACACTTGAACTCAAAAGTGAATAGAAGACAAAAGAGGCCATTACAGATATCAAAAATTTGTTAAGGGCTCAAACCATTCGCAATGTGATGCTCACTAGAAACATGGGACTACTAAGATGCCACCTAGCAGCAGCAAAAGAAGAGAATCAACGCTTGTAGGACCAGAGTAGAGAGAACTTTGAAGCTCCTTTAGATCAACCAGACGAACCTCTCAGTCCCATCGGTTTCAAAGTTGTCCCCTCTGAATTGATGAAGATATTATTGGAAGACCATGTCAGACTACTAGAGGATTATGACAGCATGAATGAGGCATATCAAAAGCTCAAAGAAGGCCACAAAATGCTACACTTGAGAGCATCTGTACAGCAAGAATCACCTGCTCCTATGGCCACATCTCCTGAGATCATCAAGGAACTCAACTCTTTTCGGGCCTAGGTATTGACTCTTCAAACACAGATAGCAGCATACGAAGCACCCCCTAGGCCAGATTCCCCATCGGAACTACCAGTGGATGAAGAAATAGTGACTATCCCGATGGAGGACACTTTTGAAGAAGCCTACAAACCCCAAGCCATCCCAGGAGGATGCATCACGGCTGAAGGCCAGACCACATTTGAACTCCCTACCCGCGCGTGGATGAAGATTGTAGAAGAACTTGGCAAGACCCACTTAGCAAGAGTGGAAGCATAATTACACGCATGGCTATGATAGAAGAATCAATTTTACAATCCCCTTATTTTGCTCACTTGGCCCCTCGCAGGTATATATCTGGGCATGAGCTGCAATTTAAGACATATTTTATGTTAATGGTAGAATACCAATCGGCCATCAAAAAAGAGACACGCTAGAAACCCTCCCATGCAACTCAGTTTGAGCCTCATGATTTGCCACCAGACGTGCAGAGCGGAGAAATATTTCAACCAACTTGGCGCCAGGAATTACTACAGCAATATCCAGGAGTGGCTCAATTACCTGTATTTCACACCACCCCGCGGACCACCCACGATAGGCTATATGATGGCAATGATTCGCCATTGGATCCCCCGCTTATGCCGCATAGGTGATGTAGCTTCCCATATGATAGTCAAAATATTTGACATGATGCAGATAGTATTTGTTGTAGAGCTAAGAAGAACACAAGGCAGAGAAAAAGACGGGCCCCAAAATTTTTCCGATTTGAACACTTTATTTTTGTATCATAACCATTTTGTGACATATTTTCTGTTGTAAATGCACTAGAGGAGTCCTCTTGATGCATACCCATGGAGATTAGTAGTTTACCCATGTAAATTAGTAGGAAATTAACCTTTTAGTGAATAAAGTGCCGCCTCTTATGTGAAAGGACCATTTTTTAGGGCACATGTATATAAGTCAATTTGTGACTCTTTGTAAAGACTTTTTGCCATTGTGAGAATCAAGAGCACAGAATTTCGAATTTGTTACTTCTCCTCTTTGTATCATCTTCTTTGTGAGCTTGTGTGCATGTGTGATGCTTGAAAAGAGTGTTTGGGAGTTTTGTCTATCCATGAAAGTGTTTGTTTGTTGTTGTTATGGTGTGTGTGAAGTGTAGGAAGTGTTGAACTGCAGGAAGATCATTCCTGCGACTCAGTATTTTGCTCATAACTTGAAGCAGAAAAGTCAGAATTGAGTGAAAAGACCACCATTGGATGCGTCTTCTTAAGAGTTTCGAAATGAACCTGCTATATTTGAAGTTCAAAGGTGAGAGAAAAGCTCGATTTACTGTTGGCTGCTGCTCCAAGTATCGTGGCATCTCCAAAGATTCTTGACACTTGTTTGGAATAGGCTTCGACTTGTTTGCACTCTTTGAGAAGCTCATTTGCATTGATCATCATGTGAATGCATGTCTTCATACACTCGGCTAGGTTTCGATACTCCTCGGATTGATAAATAAAGCGTGAATCCCCACTATATGCACTTGAGGGGGATCGAGGTATAGTCTCTTTCTCCACAATTCCCTAAGTGGTTGCTTAGGTACACACGTTTTTGGTGCCGTTGCCGGGAAGTCGAATCAAACCGAGGCACTCGTGTGATGGTAAGTAGCTCTTAGCATTGATGCGAGTAGAGGAGTTGTGAATTTCTCTTCTTTGGTAAGTCACACTCATCCGCACTTACTACTTCTCACTCTTGGAGTGTGTGTAGTGAGTTGATAGTCTAGGGAAGTGAGTGGAGTGAGTAGAGTAGGAAGGAGGAAGTAGGTAAGGAAGTTAGAGTAGCATTCAACCTTTTTTCTTGTTAGCCTTTTTAGTTAGGAAGAACTTTCAAAAGTATAAAAATAAAAAAAAAACTGTCTTTTTCAAGTCACTTGTCTCCAAGCAAGTATCATGAGCACTGAGGAGCAAATATCGCGATCGAGAGCAGGGTTGTTGAGCTACTCAGAGCTAGAAAGGGTTATAGAGGAGTTGGAGAGTAGCTTCCAAGGTAATCATACCTATCTCTGACACATAAGTTCTAGTGAAATCAAGCATTTCAGTAAAACGGCATGCGGCAAGTATCGTGAGGGTCATGCCGGGGTAAAGAAAGTTCATTTTTGTGATACAGACTGAGGGGAGAGTATAGATAAGCTCTAGGAACAATTTTATTCAATAAAAATCCAAAAACACTTGCTAAAAATTGGAAAAATGCCAAGTATCGTGTTCTCCCGTGGTTGAGGTATGGCGATACCTGGATATCGTGAACTCTTGTGGTCGAGTATTGTGATACTTGCAGTTGTTAAAAGTGCTTCTGTTAAGCATCTTTTAATCTCATTTCTAGGTTATTGGGATGGACAGGGGTCTGATAGTACAGAGGCCCTTTTAATTTTCAATTTCAACATTCAATAATAACTAACTGCTTTCGATTCAATACTGATCACTGCGCAACGCATCTACTATGTGTATCAAACACTTACAGATTCGCGCAGAACTGTTATAGTTAATCACAATGTTACGGTAATTAATGATCCATTACTGAAACTTAATACTCAAAAACAATACTCAGAATTTTGCAAATCTGCAACACAGTATCTTCAGCATGACCACCCACACAGACATTCTGGCGGCTCCTCCTCTCGCACTACACGTCGTGCTTGCCTTTTCATTAATCAATAGAAAGTTACATCTGTTTGCTATGCCTTTTCGGTGCATGCGAATATGAAAAATAAAATTACATATCCAATCTGATCGGCCAACACTGGCACACACGGTGGACTCGAACCCAAAAAATGGAATTACAGGTTTAAGGCTCATCAATAATGCCTTGAATATATAGAGATCTAGCTAGTTTAAAAGTTCGAGTGATCTTTTGCTTTAAGGAGTCCAGCATATCTTTCAAAATGTCCGGCTCGACCAGTTGTGCATCAGTACGAACCGAACTAGCAGCAATGACTTGACTCATCAATAATTCTGTTTGTGTCTGCAAAAATGTTTCCTGCAGGTACAAGTCATTGGCTAGGGTAGCATCTCGTCTCAACTTCATATCGGCAATCTGTGCATCAATGCGAGACAGTCTCTCTATGTGAAATCCTAACTACTTTTCTCGTCTTTCTAGTTCTTCAGTTTGAAACTGCATCGTCTTATAATAAGCTTCTCTCTCCTTCTCAATGGCTTCCATCTCTTTCTTTAACTGAATTTTCCGGCCAATCTCTGCTTCCAGGTCACGGCTTTTATGAAAGAGTTCTACTGATACTTTCTTTAATTCTTTAGTATTTTGCATAGCCAAATCTGCCATTTCTTGTCCTTTCTGCTCTACTAACGCAAGATCAGCTCGTGTCTCTTCCAACAAATTGCCAAGAGCAACTCGAGCATCTTCTTTGTCGGCCACCATTTAGTCTAGTTGAACTATTTCTTCATCACGCGCATCTAGGAGAATGGTCTTCTCCTTCAACTCAGCAAGTGCAGAGTCCCGTTCAGCAATCAGAATATCTTGTTCTGCTAACCATTCTTGAAGTTGATGGAGCTGAGTCTGCAAGGCGTGGTTCTCGGCTTTAACTCCAATTGCTTCTTCTTGGAGCGGAGCAATATCAGCTTCTAGTAAGTCCACCTTACTCTGTAACTCTTGCTAGATGTTCTGAGTTGCTAGCTTCATCTGCAGGGGCAATTGCTTGGAAAATTGTATCAGGAGTTGGCCCATAGATGCCACTTCCGTGAACATAACTGTTGGTGGGGGAAGAGAAGGAGGGGGTTGTGATGATGAGGCAGAGAACAGATGAGGGGAGGGTGGTGGAGAATAATCGAGAGAGGATAACTGATGGGTGGATGCTTCGCTGATGGCATTGGAGGACTGGTAGTTGGCGGAGGAAGAGGGAGAAGGATGTTCGGCACCAAAATTATTCCGGTCTAGATTTGATTTTCATCCATAGCAGCTTTCGTAACAACCTCAGTAGTGCCAATCACGTCCTTGATTGCATCTGCTTTGACAATGAGTGCATCTCCTTGGACAGTGACTGTTTCTGCTTGGACATCAGCGATCGAAGGAGATTGACAGTCCGTTCCCTCAGTAGCTTCCACTATCTTTTTCTCAGCCTCAGCATCCGGTTGATGAGATTCCTCCCGCGAGGAGACTTCAGCTACATCTTCCATGATTGCATCTTGATCCGGTTGCTTGGGAGAAGAAGACGGGATGGAGGACTCGACCTGTAGGGAGGTGGTGGTGTCATGGAAGACTTCAATTTCTTGGCCCACCGTGGAGCCTTGTACCTAGATTTGAGACGGACTAACGCGCCTGCATTTGCGGTGGAAAAAATGAAGTAGGTCTTCATCGTCATCGTCGTCGACCATCCGTGTAGATTCTTCATGTAACAGAAAAGGAGCGGTTAGAGGAGGTTGCGAGGCTTGCATCATCGAAAGGAGAAGGGTAAGGATATGGGGTAAATGAGTGTGGGGAATGTCATGTTTGGCTAACTGTTTTGTAATGGTGACACATTCACGGCGAATACGCTTAAAGAAATAAGAGGTGAAATTAACGGGTTCACGGGAGGCAGTGTCGATCATAGAGTAAAAAGGTCGTGAAATTCTGTATGTGCGTTTTTGCAGGTTTAACGATGCAACAAGGAATTGTAGAGCAGTACGCTCTGGTTCAGGTCGGCAAAGGATGGCAAACTCATTGGATGAGTGCAGGGGAAACAATTTCTTCATGGTGGCGAGAGGGAGGAGTGGTCCATTCTCCAACCCTTCTTGAGGGAGACGAAATCCCTCAGCAACTGTGGTGAGCGTAACTACAACACGGGGGTTGACGCACAGTATTGGCCAACACAGCTCTGAGGCAGGTGTAGCGGCGATGGCAAAAATGATCTATGCATGGTAGGGATGACACTTCGCTGAATGCCAAGGCAATTCAATGAAGGCCAACAATCCTCGAGCACGCAAGTACACACTCACGTCTGGAATGAGACCCGCACGGAAGTTTTCTATGTGACCTAGAGCTTCCATGGTGTGCGCAAAGAGCAACAAAGACACAAAACAAACATAGGGCACGAGCACACAAAAACACAATAGCGATTATCAGTGAAAGAAGCAAGATTAAGTAAGAGCACTGGAAAAATTAGGCAGCAAGAATCCTAATCATAACACAGTATCGGAAATATATCCTCCATCATGGGGACATGCATATATTAATAGAAGCAGTAACACAGAGTCGGATATTAATCATGATTAGCACAGCAAAACAGAAAAATTACGGTCCATTGGTCAACCAAAACACGAGGAAAAAAAGAAAAACAAGTGACAAGCGAAAAAGAATAAAAATAGCGAGGACACCTCATGCATTGGTAGGTGACGAGTGATAGGGCGGAGTTTGGAGCCATGAATCGCTTTTGGGAGAAGGACACATGTTAAAGTTTCCAACCGAAAAGTTGCGGGTCCCACTTCTTCAGCAATCCGGTATGGACCGAACCACCGTAACTTAAATTTTTCGGCAGATCTATCAGATTTAGCATCATAGAAGAGGACCAATTGGTTGACCATAAACATAGGGGTTTTTAGAAAGCGATCATGAGTACGGGCTTGTCCGAAGCTAAACTTCTTGAAGAATCATGAAGCTTTCCAAGCGGTGCTCATCCAATGATCTGAGAACATCCAACCGGAATGGAAAAGATTCTTCCGACAACAATTTCTGGGATAAGGCGACACGGAGGCTCAGCACTACCACTTCCATTGGTGCAATAGCTTCCAATCCATAAGCAAGTTTAAACGGAGTCGTGTCGGTTGCTACTTTGTACGTGGTTTGCTAAGCCAACAGAATAGTAGGTAAGAGCTGGTCCCAGCGTTCCGGACACTTCAAGATCAGTTTCCAGAGAATATTCAGCAGAGTCTTATTAGTGCTCTTAGCAAGACCATTCGCACGTGGATAGTAAGGTGAGTTGAATTTGTGCACTCTAGAAAGTCTGATTCAGCACTTGCATTAAGGTATTTGCAAAATGTGTACCTTGGTCTGTCACTATCTCCAGAGGCAATCCATATCGAGGGAAGACATCCTTCATCAAACATTTGGCCACCAAAACAGTTGTGGCAGAGCGTAGAGCCCAAGCTTCCGCTCATCTAGTGGCATAGTCTGTATAGGTCAAAATATATCGTTTGTTGGTGAGAGTAGCAAGGGGTGTAATAGGGCCAATGAAATCTAAACCCCACTTCTGAAAGGATTCAAGAGGTAGCACAGGTTGGAGAGGAAAGAAATGTCGCTGCAAGGGCTGTCCAGACCGTTGACATACATCACAACTGCTGCACAAATTTAACAACATCTCTAAACATTGTAGGCCACCATAGCCCGCTTTGCAGGATTTTGTGATGAGTGAGATCAGCTGCGAAGTGTCCTCCAGTGGGTGATGAGTGAGCCATGGCAATAACTGATGCCGATTCATGTGAAGGGATACATCTGAGCAAGACACCAGTTTGGTCTATGTAATACAGTTGACCCACAATCAACCGAAATCCTCAACTATAGACTGCAAGTTTCCGGCGCAGAGTAGCTGGAGTATTAGGAGGGAGATAACCATCAGTAAGAAAAGTCATTAATGTATCATAGTAGGCAGGTGCAACTGGAAGGTCTACAGATTCTTCAGGAGTTGCCTCAGTGACATAAATAGCTGGCATAGTGTCATCAATACCCACCGGAGTCTCACCGGAATCGAGGCGAGATAAAAAGTCTTCCAAGACATGTGCCGTACCTGGTCGGTGAATAACTTCATAATCAAACTCTTATAATAGTAAAACCCATCTTGTCAGTCTGCCGCCTAAATGTTGTTGGCGAACCAAATACACCAGTGCGGCATGATCCACATGGAAAGTGAATCTTCATCCCAACAAGTAATGCCGAAATTTCTTAACAGAGTATACCAGACCAAGACACTCTCGTTCTGTCACAGAGTAATTTCTCTCTGCAGGAGCTAATCTGCGACTTGCATAGTATACTGGTCGAAACCATTCGTCGGTTTGTTGCATCAACACACTACCAATCGCTATGTCTGACGCATCCACAAATACATGGAATGGACGTTCCCAATCCAGCGATTGCAGGATTGGAGCCTGCGTCAATAGGACCTTCAAATGAGCAAATGCCCTTTGACACTCATTAGTCCATTTGTACTTATGTGGGGTACTGGTCATAAGCCGGTTGAGTGGCATCGCGAGATGAGCCAGCCACCGTAAATGTCTACCATGCCACCTGATTTAGCCAAGAAATTGCATTACTTCCTTGGGTGTCTTTGGGGTCGGTGCCTCCAACACTGCTGCTACCTTATCAGGATCTACCTGTATTCCTTGTTTAGAGATGATATGACTGAGCAGCTTTCCACAAGAGACTGCAAAGACCGATTTGGTAGGATTCAAACATAATCGATACTCCCGACACCTTTCAAAACAGCACCGTAAATGATACAGGTGCACCAAAGTATCACCAAATAATGAAAAATCATCCAAATAGACTTGCATAAACGTTGTCAGGTAAGGTGAGAACACTTCCTGCATACATCTTTGGAATGTACTTGGGGCGTTCCGCAAACCGAACCACATTACGGTGCATGCATAGACACCCCAATTTGTGATGAATGTTGTCTTCGATATATCATGTTCCACCATTCTCACTTGATTGTATCCACTGTAGCCATCCAAGAAAGAATACATTTCATGACCAGCGACCTTATTGAGCATCATATCTAGAAAGGGAAGCAGGAACGGATTCGGTACGGTGGCTGCATTAAGCTTCTCGTAATCAACACAAATACATAACTGTTTATTTTTCTTAGGCACAATCACTATTGGCGAGATCCACTCGGCATGCTCAATTGGCACAATAAATCCCACCTTCAATAAACGATCAAGTTCGGCCTTAACCTGTGCCGCATAGTTAGGATTCATCCTGTAACTAGGTTGTTTGATAGGTCTCGCATCCGATTTCAACACCACTCTATGTTGATAAATTCGTGGGTCAAGACCCTCCATGTCTCTGTAATCCCAAGCGAAGACATCGAAGAATTCGTGCAAAAGTTGCACCAAATCATCTTGGAATTTGTCTGCTAATCCTGCCTTAATTTTTACTGGTCTCGGGTTGACCGTGTCACCCAAATTGTATGTCACCAACTGATCCTCCGGTACATAAAACTTCCGAGGCTTTGCTAAATCGTCAGGTGGCTGCAACAGTTGTTGTGATGCCGATTCATCCATAGTTATATCGGTATCTGCTTCTGCTTCTCCGGTCAGTGGTACGACCGTACAAGCTGCCAGGCTCCAATTATCTGCTACCAATTGTAAATCTACCGTTCCTAATGCAATGAGGTCCTTATTTGTCTTGAGGAAAGGCTCCTCCTCATCATCAGATAGTCCATCCAGCATATGGACTAGCTCTACTACATATGGACGTGCATGTAGTTCACAAGGTTGCATAGTGTCCAATGCAACGACATATTTCCGGTGATGATCCTTATAAATTAACTCTTGAGCTGACCAATCCTGCACGACCTTGGCTTGCTTTAGCCATGGTCGACCGAAGAGTAAGTTGTAGTCAAGGATAGATTCGGGTAACTCCAGGACGACAAAAGTCATTTTAAATGTAGTTCCATGCAAGGTTATAGGAATATTAAGCACTAGTCCAACCGGATGGACTCTCGATTGGTTCGCCATTCGAACAAAGAACTGCACAGGCTCAATTTGGGTCCAACCCAGTTTCTTACAAAGTGCAATTGTTGCAATACTCACTCCAGACCCTCCATCAATTAAAACTTGTGTGATCTTCTGGTTTTTATACCAAACGGTGATCAGCGGCACCGTATGATCCACCATAGGATCCATCTCGGGTTGTATGGTCGCCGTTGCTGGAGTACATGAAGATCCGAGGCTGACCTGCCATTGGAATTGGTGTCTTACACCAGGAACTAGGGCGAGCAACTGTCCCAGAGGAAGTGTGATTGAGGCCTTAGATATAACGTCCCATACCTGGTTGGTCTGTGCTGTTGTTATCACTGACTCTGATTGTGATTCTGATGTTTTCGGGGCAGAATTATGTGCATTCAGCCTTGCATTTGGCAGAGGAGGCTGAGTTACCGGAACTGGGTCAGGGAACACAGTCAGCTCCTTAGTTGTCCATTGACTGGCCTTTGCAAACATCCGCTATTGTTCACGAATTCCGGGCTCAAAAACTTCAGCTACTGGTTGCAACTGTTTTCCCGATCTTGTCTGTACTACGGCTGCTTGTGAATCAACCGGGGAAATATAAACCATATTTGTCATCGGATTTTGTCTTTCCTTTTTTCTTTTGTCATACTCTATGGCTTCTTTACAAAATCTACGAATATGGCCAATCTCGCCACAAAAATGACATTGAGGGGGTGGGAGAGAGGTATCTTCAGCCGATGCACCCGCCTGCCATCGATTTTGATTAAAATTGTTACTTTGCGAACCCCGATAATTCCTGTATCCCTACTGTTGGTTGGTCTGCAACTGTGGCTGTATGTAATGATTGGCCGGCTGCCCCTGCTCCTGTATTATGGCGTTTACTACCGCTCTACCCTGCACCTTTGCATTGTATGCACAAGTTTTGGTTGAGTGCCTTGGCGTGTTACAAATGGCATAATACATTTGGTTGAGAGCACAGGTGGAACTAGTGTGACCCGGATTCTTACACTTAGTACAATACACTTGTTTGGAGGGATCCTCGGTCACGTTCTTACTTGCTTTCAACCATTCCAGATCCTTCATAAATCCTCCAACTTTGTGCCCCACCTGTAAGGCCATTGCAATGACAACGTCCAATGTCATTCCTCCCACACATCGAATGATCATGATCTGTTTTAGCTGTGGATTCAATCCGTTGATGAACCATTGTGTTATGACATCGTCTGGCAGGTTAATTAATGATCAATTACTGAAACTTAATAATAAAAAACAATACTCAGAATTCTACAAATTTGCAACACAGTATCTTCAGCGCAAGCACCCAAACAGACAATCTGGCAGCTCCTCCTCTCGCACTGAATGTCGTGCATGCCTTTTCATTAATCAATAGAAAGTTACATTTGTTTGCTACGCATTTTCGGTGCGTGCGAATATGAAGAATAAAAATACATATCCAATCCGGCCGGCCAACACAGTGGTCACATATTGTGTATCACTGAGAAATCCTCATGACACTTGTCAGATATCGTGTATCGTGTATCACGAATTCCTGATCGTGATACCTGTTGCATATCGTGTATCGTGGAGGTAGCTTTCACCATACTTGGTGGATATCAAGTATCGTCGAGAAATTTCTCGCGATACTTGCTAAATATCAAGTATCGTGGAGATCTAAAAACGATATTGGACTAGTATCAAATATCGTCGGAATTCTTTTAGTCGAGTATCAAATATTGTTTAGTTCCAATTATCAAGTATCGTTGATTTCTCGTGAACCTTCCAAATACCGTGTATCGTGACTCACACAGTGTCAAGTATCGTGTGTCGAGCTCTAGCCTCATATCGAGTATCAACTATCGTGTATCGTGGGATTACCTCTTTGTGATACTTGTGCAATATCGATTATTGGGAGGGTCCTTCCGTGATACTTGTGGGATATTGAGTATCGTGGTATTGGGCAGTCGGTCAAGTATCGAGTATCGTGACTTTTTACAATGAGTCAAATATCGACTATCGTGGAATTCTGAGGGCGATATTTCTTGAGTGTAGAGTATCGTGGAATATTCTAGTGTGTCAGATATCGAGTATCGTGACATACTCTTTTGGGTTGAATATCATGTATCCTCGATTTAGAGAAAGTTCTCATGGGTTGAATTCCTATAAATTGGGACCTCAGCAAAGAGCATTGGAAGCTAGGAGTGGTTAAAACGAGACGAGAATTTTTAAGTGAATGAACCTAAGGTCTGGAAGAACCCTAGGGAGTCAAAGAATTGTGATTTCTTCTATAGGAAGTGTAGCCAAACCAAGTAGTCGTTCACATTATTCTGAAACCTCGAGTGAGTCGGAGGAAGAAATTCCCATGGCTTCAGAAGATATGCAGAATTCTGTACCAATAATTGGGATGATGTCAATTATTGAGGGTGAATATCGGACATCTTTAGAATACGTGAACACCAACCAACATGGGATACCTATCTACCTAGATGGTCTAAACCGATCAGTGGCCAGACTAAAGAAAGCTATAGACGCTTACATAGTACCTAGGCCCGCAATTAAATATGCAGGAGGGTTCTATATGGACAAAAGAGATATTCAGTATGTCATTATGGAACACCTTGAAAGCATCAACGAACAAGGTGAAGAAGGCCATGCCCACAACTGTCACTCTAGCACAATGGTGAGTACCAACGTGAGGAGATACACCTCATAAATGTCAATCCGTGGAGACGTGAGGACCGGTATGAAGACCGTGAGCAAGTGATGGCACAAGTGCGTGAGTGAAAGCACACAAGCATGCACACACATACACACACACGCGCACAAAGTAAGAGCAAAGGGTGGAACAATGGAAAGCTTCGATTACCAAAGAGCTCTCTTACAAAACTGAAATCTACAACAAGCTAACCTCAAAAATGAGCTCTCCAGCCCTTTTTATAGTTTTTGAGTGGTTTTTGGCCCTGTCCAGACCTAGTGTCCGGCCTAGTTAAAAAATAGGTTCCAGGGCTTATTTGGGGGCTCAAACGGAGTCTAAAAATTATGAAAATTGGTAGGATGGTAGTTCTAATACTCCTCAAGCTCGAGGACTCCTCGGCTTGAACAAAATGGAGTTATAAAAATGAGAAATGGTATTTACAATGGTTTTTAGTGATGAAAATCACTATTTTTGTAGGGATTTCTTCTGAAAATTTGACAGGTGCTTCTTGGAGCTCCCTACTTGCTCCTTCTTCTTGTGTGTCCACTTCCTTGATGCGCTTCCATGCTTTATCCTTGACCTTGAGCTTCAACACTCCCCCCCCTCTTGAGTCTGTCGTCCCTGACAGACCCTGGTTGTAGTGGTCGTTCCATGTAGTACCTTGGGAGGTAGCGTCCTTTGCGTCCAACAGGGGCTGTCCCTCTTCCCAATGTATCCTGGTCGTTTGTCTGGTTCTTCACTTGTCCACCGTTATCTCTTGTAGTTTGTAGTCCCTTTGTACGTACTTCTGCCTTGTATGCCATCTGGATGGTGCATTTGTGAGTTTCCCAAAACTGCTAGCTGCTCAAAGGAGGTGGTCAATGTTGATTGTGAGCAACTCTCGGTGGTGGATGGCGTCCTTGCTCTTGTTGTAGTCATCTTGATGTCGTCTGGTTCTTCCCAAGATGGCTTTTCATAGTTTTCATGCCAAGTACTTGTAACCCATAACGAATGGTGGGTAAGTGCGTTAGTGCATGGGTTGAACGAAATATGTGCCTTGTGCATGGCCTTGTAATGTGGCCCTACATATGCGTACTTGGAAAGTGCATGGCAAGAAGTATGGTGCAAGAGATTGGGTCTTGAGCTAAGTGCTCAAGGGTATGCTGGCGAAGAGGTTTCCTAATCTATCATGGTTAGAGTGTTGTTGAAGCATGCACGTCTTACCATGGTGAAGGGTTCGTTGATCTTCATCTCTTCGTGTTGTGGTTCCCTCATGGTATTTGACCGTCGGCTTGTCCTTTTTGTTGAGGGATGTCCTTGCTGGAATTCGCTGATGAGCATTTCAAGCACATAGTCTTTTTTGTTTTTTTTTTTTTTTTTTTTTGTTTTTTTTTTTTTTTTTTTTTTTTTGGAACACGATGGCATTAAACCAGAAAAAGGAGGTTAGTATCCATAACATATTTTGCATGTGAAAATTGTGTCTCATGTGCCTGGGATTTCTCAATTGTGTCTATGCACGGCCATGTAATGTGGCCCTATGTTGATGCATACTTTGGAAGTGCATGACCTCAATGGTGCAGAAGACAAGGTTATGCCAAAGGCACATGGTTGCTGCACGTCGAGGCTTTTGATGTTACTCGCATAGTTGATGCATTCTTTGTTTGGAGGTGTCTATTGGATCTCAAAATGACGTAATCCTCCGGATTGGCACCCATTTTGGAATAGGGTTTGGTACTGTAGAGATCACCTCAGGCCACTTCATCTTTGGATGCTTTCCAAACTTTGGTATCCCGTGTGGTTGGCCTTTTGGTTCTGTGGTTGTTGTTGGTGCTTTTGGCTTCCAAACCCATATCCTTGATAATTGCCTGCTTACTTTTGCAGAAGGGTAGAGTTTATCTTCGTTTGTTCTTTGTGTTTTGTTCTTACCCTTTGCTTTCCTTGGCTTCTTTGTTGAGACCTTTTGCATGGTGGGGAGTATAGGCTGTTGTGTATGTAAGAGCTTCTTGGGTACCCACATCTGTAATCGCCCATGTTGAGCTGTAGCTAATTTTTTAGGCACCCAAATTTGTACATGATTGTGGTCAACCTTCTTTGATAGCTTCGGTACCCAAATTTGTTGGATTCGTCGTGCTGGAGCCTGTCGTAGGTGCTTGGTTCTTCTTTTTTCATGGTCGATCTGGTTGGGTGGGAATCTTTGAGGCCACATCGATGGTTGCACTCCTTTCTTTACCCAGATCTGCTTCATGCCCCTAACTTCTTTCTGCTTGAAGGTTCTTTGTCTATTTGATAGACTGGCTATCCTGCACTGTTGTGTTTGCTTCTGGGGTTGAACTAATGTGGATGCTTTATTCTTTGAAAAAGAAGAAGGTTCTTCTTGCCTTTGCGACTGTCCTTCCATGATTGTGTCCGTCTGGATCTGAGAGCTTTTAACATTTACAACATCTTGTTCAAGAAGATTAGCCTTAGAGGAACAAAGAGAGTGTGTGGTGTGAGTGTTAGTGGGCATGCGATTCTCCAATTCTAATGTAATGCATTGATTATATACCCACACTTGAAGAAGTTGACTTCTTAGGTTCAAGTTGACAGCATGGTCGTAAATCCAATCTTGACCCAAGACAAGTGGCTCTGTGAGGTCCTCATCATGACACACTAGCATTTTGACTTTTATTGGAACATCTTGAAGGTAGATGGGAAGTTCCACCTCGCCCAAACAAGGTGTTTCCACGCCTCCTAATCCTATGAGATAGGCTTCTATGGGCTTGATGTCCAATTGCAGATCTTGGCAGTAAGAAAGTCTAACTGCACTAGTTGCTGCTCCTGAGTCAACCAATGCTCTCACAGTCTTTACACTCTTTCCTTGTCCTACCTCTATAGTCACAAAGGGCCGTCGATCAATTATTTGAGAAGTAGTTATGCCCGATTTTTGGCACATGTCCATGTGATATTTTGGAGCTTTCGTATTGACATCTAGGCCTAGCCGCCGTAGCTTATTTCTTTTGATGCGCTCTCTTGCCTCTGCTTGTGCTTCCTCTCTAACCCTTAACTCCTCTTCTTTTCGCTTCTTAGCAGTGTTGAGTCTCATGAGCATTTCCTCTGTAAGAGGTTCTTGATATAACTTGACTCGGCATCCACTAATATAGTTTGGTAGGATATCACCTTCTAAAGTGGCCAATTGAACCGCACCGCTAGTGGAGATTCTATTAATGATCATGGGTCCATATCCTCGTTTCTCCAATTTGCGGGCATGTTGCTTTAGCGTATAAACCAGCACTAGATCTCCTTCCTTCAATCCTTTATCCTTTACATGGGCATCAAAGTTTTTGCCTTTTCTTTGCAGCATAAATGCCTGCTGCTGCCCGTAGCCTCGTCTCACCTAAGCGTTCTAGATCAAAGATCCTGGAAGATAGCTCATGTCCATTCCACTTATGCTCTTGTGCTACTTTCAAGGCTGGAATTAGGAAGTCCAATGGTAGCACGGCATTCTGTCCGAAGACCATCTGAAATGGGGTGGCATTGAGTACCGTTTTGTAGGCAACTCGGTATGCCCAAACTGCATGATGAAGTTGTTTGTCCCAATCAGAGCGTTTATTATTTACCAGTTTTGTTAATACGTTGCATAGGATCTTATTCGTACTCTCGGCTTGTCCGTTAGCTTGTGGGTGATAGGGGGCAGACTTCTTGTGTATCACCATGAATTCTTGAAGGAGATGTTCAATGACCTCATTCAAGAAGTGCGTACCTCTATCACTAACCAACTCTATCGGTAACCCATATCTAGTGAACACATTTTCGAATAAGAACTTAGCCGTCGTTTGAGCATCATTCTTTGTCGTGGCTTTTACTTCCACCCACTTTGTAAGGTAATCTGTGGCTACAATGATGTATTCTGCATGGGAGTTTCTAGCTGGGGGGTTGATGGGACCTACAAAGTCTATACCCCACTTCGAGAATGCGCGCCCTCCCATCATTGGCCTTAAAGGCATCTCGTCTTTTCTTATCGTATATTGGGCACGTTGGCATGTGTCACATTTCTTCACATAAGTATGTGCATCCATATGAAGAGTGGGCCACCAAAGTCCTGAGAATAGAATGGTCTTAATTACTCTGTCAGGCCCAAAGTGTCCACCTGCAACACCGCTGTGTGCAGCTTCTAAGACTTTCAAATAGTCTGATTCATGAACGCACAGTCTTAGGTAACCATCCTTGCCTCTTCGATATAGGTTGTCTCCTACTAAGGCATAGTCTTGAGCCTCTTGCTCCATGCTCCGTTTTCTTGCAAGACTAGCCTGATTGGGTAATGTTCCCGATCTCATGAACTCAACCAATGGAGCACTCCAATCTAGGATTAATGACACATGATAAAGAGTGGCATGCTCCACTGGGGGTCTCTTCTGGCACACTGGACAATTCTGGATCCACTCCTGTATTTCTTTGTCCATGCTAGGCCAATACACTCCTAAACGTTTTAGATTCTGCAATGTTCGTTGTTTAGGGTAGTGATTTCCTAGCAGTCCCTCATGGGCTTGTTGCATCCAACTAGCATGTTCGTCGTCCTCAACACAACAGGCTAATATGCCCTCGGTATCTTGCTTGTACATACTTCCGGCCAATATTTGATACTTTTGTGATTTTACAATTTCTTCTTTGCTTGTCTTCACATTTTTATTTGCAGGCCCGAAGGTTAGGACCGGTACCAACTTATTTGCCCATTTAGGAACAACTTCTAAATTGAACAGATAAGCATCGGGCAATTCCTCAGACACTCCTTGCGGTGGCTCTCCTGAAGTGATGCGAGAAAGATGGTCTGCCCTAAGATGGGTCCTACCTTTCCTGACAACAACTTCAAAGTCGTATTCCATTAGTAAGAGGAACCATCTTACTAGGCGGCCTGTATTGCAAGGTTTATTGACCAAATATAGTAAAGCTTGATGATCAGTGAAAAACTTGAACTTATTGGCCAATAGATAGTGTCTAAACTTTTTCACAGCGTATACCATGCCTAAGCCTTCTCTCTCCGTTGTGGTATAATTTCGTTCAGCTGCATTTAATTGCCTACTAGCATATGCTATTGGCAAATCTAGGTTTCCCTCACCTGTGGGTTGTGCTAGCACACATCCTATTGCATGATTGGAGGCATCTACATGGACATGAAAGGGTTTGCTCCAATCCGGAGTAGTCAATATTGGTGCTGTGCACAAACGTCTTTTCAGCTCGTTGAAGGAATTCTCGCATTCTTCGTTCCACTCAAAATTTGTTAACAACCCATAAAGAGGTTTAGCTATGATGGCATACATGTGGATAAACCTACGGTAATATCCACAATGGCCCATAAAGGCTTGTACCTCTTTAACATTCCTTGGTCTTGGCAACTCTGCTATCGCTCTTACCTTGTCTTCATCTGTTGAAATCCCATTCTTAGAAACAATGTGACCTAAGATCTTACCTTGTCGTACCATGAACACACACTTCTCTGGGTTCAGACACACTCGATAATCTCTACACTTGTTGAAGATTCGTCTGAGCTCAGGAATGTGGTATCTTCTTTGTTGGGAATGAGCACATAAGTCATCCACATATACTTCTAAGTTCTTTCGCAAGAACTCTTTGAAGACATGACACATGAGCCTTTGGAATGTTGCAGGTGCATTGGTGAGCCCAAATGGCATCACACGAAACGCAAAGATTCCCCATTCTGTGGCAAATGCCGTTTTGTGCTGATCTTCGGGGGCAATGGCGACTTGATTGTAACCTGAAAATCCATCAAGGAGGCTATAAACTTCCTTGCCTGCAACGCGCTCCAATAGATGTTCGGTGATTTGAAGTGGATAACTATCTCTGATTGTAGCGGCATTAACTTTTTTAAGGTTAATACACACTCGCAATTTCCCATTCTTCTTTGGCACCACCACAATGGGGGACACCCATTCAGTGTGCTCAATCTCATAGATGAATCTAGCTTCAATCAACCTGTCAATTTCCTCCTTTATTTTGGCTGCATAATTGTCATTATATGTGTAGGGCTTTTGTTTGGTGGGCTTGGCATCAGCGGTCATCGGAATCGTATGAGAGCAAATCTTTGGATCTACTCCTTTCAAGTCTCTATAGTGCCATGCGAACACATCCCTATATTCCCTTAATAGAGCTACAAGCTCTGCTTCTTCTTTTGCACTTAGGTCATCTCCTATGTACGTGCATCGTTCTTCGTTCCCTTCAATGGTCACTACAATTTTTTTGGTCTTTTCTTTATTGTCATATGCTTCTCCTATAATGGTCTCTCTCTTAGGCATTCGTACCAGAATTTTACGGTCTTCCACTTCATATTTCTTGAAATTTTCTGGTACTTCAAACAATGATTCTTCCTCTTCTTGTTTCACTGCTTTTCTTTTCTTTTTCTTTTGACTACCTTCACTTCCTTCCTTTGAATTTATTGTTTTAACACTCATGAGGGGTTCTGCTTCTTTTTGGGTTAACACTCCTATGTCTTCTAAATAGTGTTCCTCTGAGTCAAAGTAAGTATCCATCACAATGGATTCTAGATCATCGTCATTCTCTTCTTCTTCTATGAACTCACTAGGATCGCACTCTTCCAACAGGGGCTGACACATGAACACTGAGATATCATAACCCTCCTCATCACAATGAGGTGTCCATTGTTCTTCATTGACTGCAATGTCCATGGTAGCTAAGATTTCTGCCCAACCATGAGGCTCAAATTCCTCATCTGGAAATATCATCGGTGTATAGGCTGGGTCTTTTATTGGTCTATCTCCTGGGGGAATTCCTTCTTCTCTCGCTTTTAGGCGCTTTTCCTCTTCCTCTGCGACCTTGCACATCCACAAGTGAGTATCTTCATGCAGCCAGGATGGATCAGGTGAACTCCCAGAATGCACAGAGATAGAATCTTCTTTCGCTTTGTGGATAGGATTCCACTGTAGGGGTGGTACATCTCTGAAGGTGTAATCCTTCAGATTGACCTTGGTGGTGACCCCTAAGTGTTGTAAGTACAAGGAGTTTGTCCCCCAATCCTGTACTATTTGCAACTGTCGTAGGAAGGGTCTTCCTAGGATCATCTCGTAGACATTATTTTTCTCAAAGTCACATATAGCAAATGTATGTTCAAACTCTACACCACAAGTGGTTAGAGTTATCCCTTCAAGCAATCCTAGAGGTCTTTCAAAATGACCATCTGCCATTTGAAGCTTCATTCTAGTTGGTCTTAATGTGGGTTTGCCCCATCGCTTCCACAAGGAGGTGGTCGCGATAGCAACACCAGCACCTGAATCGACAATTGCTTTGGTTGTGTAACCTTGATAGGTGATCGGAAGATAAGTGTTACCTTCTTCACCTTCGCTCATGTCTCCTATCTTGTCGAGAGGTATCTCTGGAACTTTTTCCTTAGAGCCTACTTTTGGCATATTGGATTCAAGTTCTGGAACCTGATCCTTCACATGATTCGAGAGCTCAGGTTTTGCTTTGAGCAACTCCTCTACCGTGAGATGGCACTGAACCTTAGTGTTCTTAACAACATCAGTGTTTCTTGGAATCACTGAGTCTTCAGTTCTCACCAATATTGTGGGAGCTCTGATTTGGATAGATTCAGATTCCCATGGGCCTGTGAAATGAGGCAACTCTTGTAAAGAATTAGATTCAAAATCTAATCTTTCGTCTTCTTGTTGCTCTGCTTGATCTCCATAGATAGACGGAATGTCTTGGGGAAATTGATCATGAAGATCATCAATCTCAGGAATAGGAGGGAAGTTACCCTTCTCCTTGGCCCATTTCTCTTCTTGTATTTCCCACAAGAACTCTTGAGAGTACTGTTGAATTGAAGGAGGTATTCCAGCATCCGTGGAATTAGGAACATAAGCTCCCATTGGTGGTGAGCTTCCTCTCTCCATAACTGGTTGAGCCTGTGGAGGTAAAGAAACTTGTGGTCTGTTTACCAACTGCTCTAATTTTTCTAGTAAACCTTGGAAGTGCAAATCTGATTTGACAGAGTTTGTCTGATTGAACTTTTGACTAGTCTCAAGTATAGCTTGAGCTTGTTCTACCATTTTCATGCACATTTTCATCCTTTCAATCTCCAAATCTGCTCTAGGGTAACTCTTGTCTAGGTTTGCAGCTGTTGGCCCTTCTTGAAGACGAGCCTGGTAGGCCTTGAACATCATGTCCAAACCTTCTGGGGTTGGATCTGCAAGAACAGACCCTGATTGCGGTCTATTTACCATGGGTGGTGGGGTGGAATGAGGTGGAGTGGATGGAGCTTCGGTATGTGAGGGGCTTTGAGATGCCATGTCTTCTATTTTTGTTTTGGTATCCCTTAGGCTTTCTTCTAGCTCGGATAGCTTTTTGTTCCACTTGCGATTAGCCTTCTCTCTGGTGTCCTTCCATGTTCTTGGTTTCCTCTTACTAGGCTCTCCTGACTCACTTGACTCCGATTGCTCGGAAGGTTTTGCTTGTTGTGCAGCCTGTGCCCTAGTAACTGCCTGTACAGGAGCCACATTACTGCTACTTGAACTTGAATCTGCCACTAAGCCTACCATGTTGATGGGTGTGACCTTGGGTGCACTAGAGGGATTCGTGGGACACTCTCTAGGAAGATGTTCCTTGCCGCACTCAGGACAAAAGCCTTGTATTGTGATGTTTTGTCCTAGTCCTAGAGCTGGTTGGTGGGGGCATTCACGAATGAAATGGTCGCCCTGACATCTAAAGCATGGTCCTCTAGGGGCTTGTGGTCTTACTTGTCTCAATTGGGGCCTAGGATTTGGATTCGTATACATGACAGTGGAGTATTCTGGCTCCCAATTTTGTTCCATAGGTGGTGCCTCATATTGACACTAAGAAGTCTCACTTTGCTCAGGTGACTCTATATAATAAGCGTGTGGACTATCTTCATGGAAGTAGTCTGTACCATGAGCGTGAGAATCACTTCCTGAGACCAATGGGGTTAGGGGCACCAATGCTCTATTAGGGTTTTCCTCCGCCATCGTATATTTAACAGGGATCACATTGGCAGGAGCTGGCGGTTGGTTTCCAAGGACTGGTTGTGGCCTATGTAGTGCCTGATATTGTTGCTGGAGTTGAGATTGATATTGTTGTGGCCTATAATATGGCTGTAGGTGCTAATTCTGATACCTACCCTGCTGGTAAGGTTGCTGATAATTTTGTCTAACAGCCTGCCTGTTATAGGGACAATCTTGGGTCGTATGATTTGTATACTTCCTCTCAATGGTGCAATATAGAGCATTAGGGTTTCCTTGGGGTTGAGTCGTCAATGGGCAAACATTAGCCATGTGATCTCCTCCACATGTATAACATCGCTTCACTGAAGTGACCCTTGGCATTTGTCTATCTTGAACTCCTAGCTTTTTGGCCACTTGCTCAGCTATCTCATCTATCTCAGTGGCAGTTTTAGAGGTATGACTTGTAGAACTATCAGAGTCCTTATAGAGTTTGGATAGTCCTAACTCCTCACCCAAGTTGTCCTCTATGTCAATGCATATCCGTATACACTCTTCTATGGATCTAGGCTCTTTCAAGTATACATATGACCTTAATTTTGTGCTCAATAGGCCATCTAAAAACAGTGCCACCTGTTTGGCTGATGTGGGTAATTCAGGTACAGGGCATCTTTCCAAGTACTGTCTAAACCTTCTTCCGGCAAGTCGCACTGTTTCTTGGGGTGTCTGCTTGAAGCTGTGGATCAAGGATGATGTGTTATGTCTGATACCACTTTTGGAAAATTCCACAATGAATTCTTCTAGCAGCTGACCTATCTCTCTATAGTTGCGACGGTTTAGAGGTTGAAACCAAGCTAAGGCAGTACCCTTAAGAGTCAAACCAAATGCCTCGAACTGGGTGAATAAGTCTTCAACCTGTTCAGCTCTTAGCACTTGTTTGAACTCCGCCACATGATCATAAGGATCTCCAAATCCATCAAAGTAGTTCTTCATTGTCTTAACCACTTGAGAGGGTCTAAGGGTTCTTGAGTGCTCTCGTGGTCTAGGCAATGGGAAATCATGATCATCTCTTTTATGCCTATAAACTCTATGTCTCTCCCTTTCAGGTCTTTCCGTTCCATATCCTGATCTGTCTCTGCCCATAGTGTCTGCAAAGCTTACCTCCGGTCTCTCTCTAGTTCTTTCCCTCGGGGTTTCATGAGCCTTGGACGATCCGACTCCTTGGAGGCCCTGGGAAACATTAGATCTTGGTGGAGGGAAAATTGATTCACCTTGCCAGGTGTAAGCATGTCTGTCATGATCTGATACCAAGAATAATTTTTGAGATGTGTGATCTAGATAGACTACTTTCCCTGGTGTCTCTGGGTCCTTGAATTCATAGATGGTGACCACTGGGCTGGGTTGATCTGGCCTAAATCTCCAAAAGGCTTCCTCCGTTTCTCTATTCATGAATAGTTCTATGCTTTTGTTATCTTGAGGAATCCATTCTGGAGTGATCACTCTAGTCAAGACTGACTTACCTCTAGGGGTCTTGGGTTCTCCTCCTAGGTCCCCTTTCTCTAGGTCTCCTATCTCATTCTCAAGAATGATATTTCCAAACTCATCTGTCCTATCTGGTAAGTCGGTAACCACATACATTGTTCCTTCCTTATCAATGTAAGCACCCTCTTCAAACTTGACCACTGGGTGTTCAAGTCCAAAGGGTTGGTCAGGATTCTTGAGTTGAACCACTGATCGTCTTAGACCATCCTCATAGATGCGAGCACCTACTTGGTTGGTCCTGATATACTCCAATTGGGTCTTATAGGGACCTTCTGGTGTCTGTAAATAGGCAGTGCCTGAGCCACGTGTGGGTCTTTCCATGCTAAAAGACATTTCCGAATCACTGGTTTCTGAGCTTCGTGTGTAAGGATAACCACTAAGCTGTTGAGCCCGAGACTTGGCTGTATGGTTGACACTAGCCTCAGATGACCTAATGCTTTGTCTATCCTTTCCTAAGTGTCTGCCAGATCTCAGGTTCATAAGCCTTGGCTTCTAGTCCCAAAGTTCTCCTCTATTGCTCAAAATCCTTTGGAACACCTTGGTTTTCTAATTTCCTTGAGGGTCAACTTCAAAATACCCTATCTAATAATCCTGGTATTAATTTAACCGTAACCAGTCGATGTTTTGGTTGTACTCCCCACGAGCTTTCCAACAAAACCAAAATCACCGCAATCGGATTTCGTATGAGAAAGTTATGCCAGTTCAGGGTTCTGGGGGTTAAAACAGGGAAACAGGGTCTCTCAGGAATTGCTTCAAATCAGGCGATACACGACATTCGTAGGACACGATACCTGATACTTGAGGAACTCGATACACGATACTTGGCATGTATCGCGATACCTGAAGTAGACGATACACGATCTTCAACAAGTATCGTGAGCAAACTCCACGATACGCGATAGTTGAGAGATATCGCGATACTTGATATCCACGATACTCGGCAAAACGATACTTAGCTCAAGACGATACTCGATACTTGGAAGAAAACGATACACGACCTCTGATAAATATCGCGATCTCTGATAAACGATACCGATCGCCGACCGAAACGATACCGATCTCTCATGCAAACGATACACGACCTATGAACCAAACGATACACGATCGCTGGTGAATATCGCGATCTCTGATAAACGATCTTTGGCACCAACGATACTCGATACTTGACTCAAATCGATCGACGATTCCTGAACAAAACGATACGCGATCTTTGGTAAGTATCGCGATCTCTGAGAAGCGATACACGATACTTAAGCCAAACGATACACGATCTCTCACAAACGATCGCTGGCAAAACGACACACGATACTTGGAGCAAAACGATACTCGACACAGAGCAAGTATCGCGATCTCTGAAGACCAAACGATACACGATACTTGGATTGAAACGATATACGACACAGATCAAGTATCGCGATCTCTGATCAAAACGATACTTCTCAAGTATCGCGATCGGTACGAAACGATACACAATCGGAGGGAAATATCGCGATACTCAACCACAGGAGCAAAACGATACTTGATAAGTATCGCGATACTCGACCGCGGGAGCAAAACGATACTTGACCCTTAGACAAATTTTGAAAGAGATTTTTTGAATTTTGCTTCAATAAACTTGTTGTACTAGCTCTCCTACCCTCTCCTCTCTTTCTGTATCACCCCAAATCACTCCTTTTCACCTCTGTCAGTACCAAACGATACCTGACGCAGATCGTTTCCCTTCCCAAACTCAATTTGCTGAGAAATTATAGATTAAATGGGTGTTTACTCACCTTAAGAGCCTCTCTAACTTCTTTGTCACTTCCCCTTGCACTATGTAACCCCAGTTTGTCCGATTTTTCACTCACGATCTCTGGCGCAGCTCCCACGATACTTGGTGCAGGTTTAGTCTTGTCCGGGGCTATTCACTCAGATTTTTAGTTGTTTTGGTGCTACTTCTTCAGCGCCTCTGTTCTGCACCCTCTCTAAGCTTCTTGCTCACAACCACAAGTAAAAACAAGGTGAATGTACTCTAAAAAATGGAAAAAACGGAGAAGATGAAGGTGGGTGGAGATGGTGAAGATGAAGAAGAAGGAAAATTCAAAAACTGAACTGAAAATGATGATTTTTTTACCTTCCAACGTCGCTACTCTACGTCTTACCGTCACACGCTCGTCCTCCAAGCTCTCTCCCCGGCAACGGCGCCAAATTTGGTGTCACTCTAGCACAATGGTGAGTACCAACGTGAGGAGATACACCTCATAAATGTCAATCCGTGGAGACGTGAGGACCGGTATGAAGACCGTGAGCAAGTGATGGCACAAGTGCGTGAGTGAAAGCACACAAGCATGCACACACATACACACACACGCGCACAAAGTAAGAGCAAAGGGTGGAACAATGGAAAGCTTCGATTACCAAAGAGCTCTCTTACAAAACTGAAATCTACAACAAGCTAACCTCAAAAATGAGCTCTCCAGCCCTTTTTATAGTTTTTGAGTGGTTTTTGGCCCTGTCCAGACCTAGTGTCCGGCCTAATTAAAAAATAGGTTCCAGGGCTTATTTGGGGGCTCAAACGGAGTCTAAAAATTATGAAAATTGGTAGGATGGTAGTTCTAATACTCCTCAAGCTCGAGGACTCCTCGGCTTGAACAAAATGGAGTTATAAAAATGAGAAATGGTATTTACAATGGTTTTTAGTGATGAAAATCACTATTTTTGTAGGGATTTCTTCTGAAAATTTGACAGGTGCTTCTTGGAGCTCCCTACTTGCTCCTTCTTCTTGTGTGTCCACTTCCTTGATGCGCTTCCATGCTTTATCCTTGACCTTGAGCTTCAACAACAACCTTAATGAAGAGGGACATGAAGAGCAGGTAACCACCCCTAGAGGGAGATCCACGGTTGTTAGGGTTTAGAGAGGAGACCTAGTTCCCCAAAATGATTTCCTAATGGATGTCTATTTGATCAATGGGATGGAACATCTTCTCAGAGCCCACTCTTCGTTATGGGAAGTGGCCAATAACCCAGTTACCATCTATGAGTTACAAGACCCTGAACTTCCCACGATTATCACGTACTTGGACAAAAACCAGAGGAGGTACTGACCTCTAATGGAGTTAGAAAGAGCAAGGTTGAAATATCAGAACATTCCAGTGTTCCCTCCTAGGGATCAAGCTACTACTTCTTAGAATCCCCAAGGAACTTTTCAAGATAATTCATATCAGTATTCTGGACAGACACAACAAACGCATATACCGGTCAGACCACATGTGCAGTTTTCTATGACAGGCAATAATCCTAACTATCAGCCTCAACCACCAGTTGAACCAAGGAATAGAATTCATGTCCCACATAGACCACCTGTAGTAAGAGGACGTGGTATACCGATAGGAAGACTAGTTTTCCCTGTGATGCCTAGACCACCTGAAGAAGGAAGAAGATTAAGACCTATTCAAGTTGCTAAATGCATGAGAAACCACTATGATGGCTCTAGTGAACCTTACAATCACATAGCTAAATTCAAGCAAGTAATTAGAGCCAAACAAGTGGAAGATTTCTTGATCCAATATGAATCCTTTGGTCTAACTCTGACAGACACAACTTTAGCTTGGTTCCAGCCATTGGACCCTAATAACTTTCAAAACATGGAACAAGTCTATCAAGAATTGATTGAAGAATTCACCAAGTCTGGAATCAAAAACAACTCTTCCTCATTGATCCATAGTTTTAAGAAAGCTCCTACGGAATCAGTGAGATTGGTAGCAAGAAGATTCAAGCAATATGTGGATAGATGCCCAGTTGAAGAGAGACCCACTCAAAACAAAATGGTGTCATTATTTTTGGAAGGATTAGTGAATGGATCATTAAGATATCGGGTATATGTGAAAAGAGTTCAAACTTTGCAAGAATGTATGAAAGAATGTATTGACCTAGAGGACAATCTAGCAGAAGACTTGAAAATACCTCAAGGTAGTGTGAAAAGTGAAGATTCTGCCAGTAGCACGTCAAACTCCAAGAACAATGTAGAGGAAATAGCCGACTTAGTAGCAAAGAAATCGAATGTTCAAGGGCCAAGGAACTACCCCAAATCCCAATGAGAGTACCCATGCTTAGAAGGTGTGTGCATTGTGGAGGTGATCATCCTTCTCATTTGTGCACTAGAGGAGTAGTCCCAACACCTGCTTATGCTTACAATAGACCACCCGTCTCGGGCCCTCTACAATATTGTAGCATAGAGCAAAGATACACAAATCATAGCATAGAAAAATGTCCTTACAATCAGCAATCAAGACTAGCACAACCTCTCATGAGACTTTATGGATACCATCCGAGAGATCAAGGAGGTGAAGCCCTTAGATATCCCACATATCAGCAGTAGGCACCAGCACCACGACCTTATGCTTATCAAGGTTACACTCAACCACAACCGGTGTTAGGACAACAACTGCCCCACCCTCAGAATGTTGTCCGAGTGAAAATGGCTCAACCTGAAGAAAACCTAGAAAGAGCAATAGTCCCAGCCACGCCATTGGCAAGTAACGAACCATATGACCCATCTTATGACCATAGTCAAGGAAACTATTCCGCTTATGAGAGCTCTATAATTGAATATGGACAATCTTACGAGCCATATGCATATAGTATGGAAGGACCAGATAGTTCTTACGAATATGAGCAGGATTATGTGTCATTGATGTACAGAGCTCCCAGAGCACCCATACCCTCCCGACCAATGAATAGACCCCCTGCACCTAGAGGACCCTGTTATAGATGCGGCAGTGATCATTTTATCAGAGAATGTACATTACCAAACCCACCACCACCACAGCAAGTCTGGGAAGGATATTGTAGTGATTGTGGTAAAGAACACCTTTTCAGAGATTGCCCCAAGAACCCCAACAAAGTTAACTCGAACGTGTAGATCAACGTGATAGAAGTGATAGAGTCGTCAGGGAGTGATAAGGAGTACACTGTGCCATTGAAAGCAATAACAAGATCTAAAGTGAGAGAGACCCCAGAAAAAACTGGAGAGAATGATCAAGTTGATAGAGAAGTGAATATACCTACACCTCAAGTAGTTGAAGACTCGAAAGAGCCTGGGAAAAGTATTACAAGTAAACGAACACAAAGATGGAAGAATCACAGAGACATGATAAAGGAAAAGAAACTACAACAAAAGAAGGAGAATGAAAAAAATGAACAAGGTCAAGAAGAAAAATAGAAACTTGAAGGAGAAAATCAGAAAGGAAAGTATAAAAAAGAAGAAATAGGATCAGTTTTAGTAGATCCCATGCCAGAAGAGTTAGCCATGTGGATTCAGGCATACCAGGCACGAATAAGAGCAGGACCAACCATTGAACAACATGAAAAAGAATACCCTAGAGGTGACTTAGAGAAAGAAAGGTTGGAGATATGTAGGAAATTAATTGAAGTAGCTCAACAAACCCTAGAAAAACCTGTTCTTCAACTATCCAATTCAGGAATTTCTGAAAAATTATTCCAAGAGTGTATCATCCCTAATGATCCCGAGAAAGGAAAAGAAGGTGAGACACGTGATGGAAATTACTGCGAGGATAAAAGAGAAGGACCCATTGTTCCCGAAGTAGACGGGGAGTGGCCTAAAGACTTGTGGGCAAGAGTCCAAGAAGATAGATGGAAGAAAGTGGAAGGAATTGAACCACCCTTTGAGGAGCTAGAAGCAGAAGGTGAATTGGAAGACTCAATACCTGAGTTGAATTCAGAAGGATTATTCCAATTTGACAAGAGCGAAAAGGAGAATGATAGTGTGAAGGCTTTGCCAAATTACATAGGGGAGTACGAACATAATTCGGAATTATACTGCATTCCCTCGATAAGAAAAAAAGAGCAGAACCCATCAATCCAAACATCAGATATCATACAACATCTTAGAAAAGTAGAAATCTTGTGTACTCTGACATTGGAAGAACTTTTGAAGATAAAACCACATTTGAAGGAGAAGCTAACCAGACAATTGGAGACCAAGTCAGAAAAGAAGGAGATGCCTGATGAAGTGACCTCAGTCAAAATCCCAGTCGATAAGGTTGGAGATTTCAGCGAGGGAGATGAAGGAAACACATGCCTTCCAATTACTTATAGGGGTTACACCACTAAATCTATCTTAGATTCTGGAGCTAGAGTAGGAATTGCTACTAAAGAAATATGGGAGAAATGGGGAAAACCAGCTTTAAGACCAACACGCATGAAGATACAAATGGCAGATGGACACACTGAACGACCCTTGGGATTATTGGAAAGAGTAACTTTTACCACCTGCGGAGTTGAATTCGAGCACACCTTAGCGATCTGTCAATTTGAAAGGGCTAGCAATTATGAGATGATACTTGGAAGACCCTTCATGAGACAGCTGAAGGTAGTGCAAGATTGGGGAAAAGATGCGGTATACTTACAGCATGAAGGAACCACGACCAGAATAAATCTCCACACATACACGTATCAATATGTTCCCCCCTTGCAATGGAATCCGATTCATAAGGAGGACAAGTATTCGATTCGCAGTATAGGTTCAAGTGAACAATCATGGATGAATGAAGACACTCATCTATGGATATGCCATAATGTGAAAAAGGAAGAGGAAAGAAAGAAAGGATGGCAACAAAGACAAGGAGTCGCTAGGTCTGTACAAGATCCAGCTTACATGCCTCAAATATTCCTAAACGAAGAATTCGAACCTCATGGTTGGATGGAGATATTAGCCATTCTCGATGTGTGTGTAAACAAAGAAGTGATAACCATGAATGAATGCATTGACGAGGAAGGATATGACATAAGCCTATATGTGGTAGTTCTTCAAGAGGCTGAAGAAGGAAAAGTAATTGAAAAAGAATGGAAGGAGGATTATGAAAGCATTGAAATGGAGCAGGAACAAAGTGAGTCAAGAAGTGACAATCAAAGAATAAGTGTCATAACTAGTGAATTAAATCAAGAAATGACACAGGAAGAAGAGCTTGGATTAGATAAAGAAAAAGAAGATGGAGAAAATAAACCTCAGGATCAATTCGAAGTGCTTTCCCACCTCAAAAAATATGAAGCAGAAGAGAGGAAAATTGCTATACAAATGCCAAAACGAGAAGCACAACCAGGTATAGCATATGACAACAAAGAGTAGACCAAGAAAATAGTAGTAACCTTGGAGGAAGGAGAAGAAAGATGTACCTTTATAGGACAAGATGTCTCAATGGAAGAAGAACAAGAGTTAATACGACTCATAAGAGAATATAGGGATGTCTTTGCTTGGACATATAAGGATTTAAAAGGAGTAGATCCTTCTATCTGTGCCCATAGAATCCCTATGACATCTGAAGCCAAACCTTCCAAACAAAGACCATACACATATAACGATGTCTACTCAGCAAAAATTAAGGAAGAGATAGATAAGTTGTTAGATGTTGGGTTCATTTATGAGATTAAACACACGGAATGGGTGTCACCTTTGGTGGTCGTACTGAAAACGAATGGCAAGTTAAGGGTATGCATTAATTTGAAAAAGGTAAATGCCGCCACCATAAGAGATAGTTACCCATTACCCATCACTGATCATCTTTTGGAAAGAGTGGCAAGAAAGGAAGTTTATAGTTTTTTGGATGGCTTTTCAGGGTATAATCAGGTAGCGATTGCTCCTGAGGACCAACATAAAACAGCCTTTGCAACTGAATGGGGAGTGTATGCCTTTAGGGTTATGCCTTTTGGTCTAACCAATGCCCCAGCCACTTTCCAAAGATTGATGTGCCATGTATTCAAGGAGTTCTTGAGGAAGAGCATGGAGGTATGCGTTGATGATTTATACACTTATTCAGCTATACGATAAGAACATATCCCTAAATTAGGAAAGATTTTTGCCAAATGTCGAAAATATAGAGTATGCCTCAATCCAAAAAAGTGTGTCTTCATGGTTTGACAAGGAAAGATATTAGGACACATTGTCTCTAAAAATGAAATTTCCATAGATGAAGACAAAATCAAAGTGATTCTGGATTTTCCGAGACCAAAGACTGCTAAAGAAGTGCAAGCATTTATGGGACACTGCGGATACTACCGTAGATTTATACACATGTATGCCATAATTGCTAGACCTCTTTCTGCATTATTGTCTCAGTTTAATTGGACAGAAGAATGTGAAAAGGCTTTTAACCAATTAAAGAGTCAATTAAGTTCAGCACCGATCCTTCGAGTACCTAATTGGAACAAACCATTTCACATTCATGCTTCCAAGTTTGCCATTGGTTGCATCTTAGCTCAACCTGCAGATACAGCGAAGTTAGACCACCCTATAGCCTATGCCAGTAGACAATTAAATCAAGTGGAGCACAATTATACCACGACTGAGAGAGAGGTTCTAGGGATGGTGTATGTAGTGAAGAAGCTTCGACACTACCTCTTGGCAAACAAATTCAAATTCTTCATCGATCATCAAGCTTTACTATACTTAGTCATGTAATACGGGACGACTAGTACGATGGTTTCTATTGTTGATGGAATTTGATTTTGAAGTAGTAGTCAAGAAAGGGAATACACACATTAGAGCAGATCACTTATCACAAATGACACATGGTGAACCCCCCACAGGAGTACCAGATGATCTACCAGATACTTAACTTTTTAATCTCGAAGTATGTCCCCAATGGGAAGAAAAGTTGATCCCTATCCTTACATATGGACCTAAACATGGGATCACACCAAACAGAAACCAAGACCTATGGAAGACTAAAAACCTCCATATCATTGCTGGAAGTTTATATCACCAAGAGTCAAGTGGATTACTCATGAGATGCGTGGAAGAAGAGGAACAAGAAATGTGGCTTCAAAAAGCACATGTAAATCAATGGAAGACTCATTTAAATGCTAACGGAACATGGCAAACACTGAAGAGATTAGGCATATGTTGGCCGACCATGCAGAGGGATACACATAACTATGTATCAGCGTGCCCAACTTGTCAAGAACGAAACCCAGAAGAGAACTCTACTCTATGCTACTCCACAGTGGCACCAAGATGGAGCATGCCTCTGGTGAAATTCTTGAAGACCCAAGAGTACCCAGAAGGAGCTACTCTAGCAAGGAAATGTGCACTCACAGAACAAAGCAAAGACTATGTTCTTATAGGAAAATAGCTTTGCAAGCGAGGAAGAGACAATCATTTACGAATGTGCATTCATGAAGACGAGTATCTTGCTGTTTTAGAGATGGCACATACAGGAGGTGCAGGACACTTTTCTGCAAATAAAACTACAAAAATGATTCTCTTTGCAGGAATGTGGAGGCCAACTCTACATCAAGATGCAGCCACATATGTTCAACGATGTGATACCTGCCAACGAACAAAATACCCAATTCGAAGAGATGAAATGCCGCTAAAACCCATGATGAATGCCAGAGCCTTTACTAAATGGTGAATAGACTTCATAGGACCTATTAGCCCACCAGCTAAAGGATCCCATGCCGAGTACATAATCGTAGCCACTGACTATTTGACCAAATGGGTTGAAGCCAAAGCAACCAAGAAAAATGACGCCAGGACTATGGCCATGTTTCTCTTTGAGAATGTATTCACTAGATTTGGATTGCTTATAGAAATTGTGAGTGATAGAGGCACACACTGTGAATGAAGTGATAGAAGCCCTACTGAATGAATTCTTAGTAATTCATAAGAAATCAGCCCCATATCACCCACAAGCCAATGGAGAGGCCGAAAGTTCAAACAAAATCTTGTGTACAGTCCTCACTAAAATTGTTAACAATGGTAGATCTGATTGGGATAAGCAATTACATCATGCTTTATGGGCATTCCGAGTAGCTTACAAAACAGCCATAGGAACTACTCCTTTTAATTTAGTGTATGGACAGAATGCTATTTTACCAATTGATTTCTTAGTACCCACTCTCAGAGTAGCAACAACTTACGAATGGACTGGACATGAATTATTAGCTCAATCAGATCAAATAGAAAAGTTACACGAAACCAGGTTACAAGCGATAGCAGGGATTTATGCTGCCAAAAGGCGACAGAAGGCATATTTTGATGCTCATATTAAAGACAAAAACCTGAAGGAAGGAGATTTAGTTTTGCTTTATACTTTGAAGCAACATGCAAAGAAACTGCAAAAAAGAGGATATGGCCCATTGATCATCAATCGTATATCCACCAGCGGAGCCATTAGCTTAGCAACCCTAGATGGAGAAGTATTGCCAAACTATATCAGTGGTTATCGAGTAAAAAAATATTTAGAGCCATTGACAGAAGAGATAATGTCACGATTAATAATGGGCAAAAATAGGCGCAAAGAGGAAGAAAGGATAAGAGAAGAAGCTAGACAAGAAGCGCTAGAACGAATCAAGAAACAAAAGGAGTGGATGAGAGAGAGAGAGAGATGAGAGATATCGACAAGGAGAGGAACTCATCCCACTGGCTAACTTTAGAACCACTAAAAACCTAGGACAACAAATAAAACAACCTTATTTGAACTTGGGTGCTGGAACAGACAAGTACCACTTAGTGGATGCTCTCATTGACACAGGAGTAGCCATAAGCTGTATCAAATTTTCGTTGACTCAGAAACTCAAAGAAGAATTACGCCCATCTGGAATAGGAGGAAAAATTACTAAATGTATAGGCGAGATTACCTTACCTCTACATCTAGGAAACAACACGATGGAACAAAAACTCGTAGTATGTTAGGATCATGACTTATTAGAAGAGCTCGTGTTAGGTCAAGATTGGATATACGAATATGAAGTGACTATTCAATTGGCCCTAGGATACATCTGGGCCAAGATAGGGCATCGCGAGGTATTCAGCATGTTAGACGAACGTCCACTCAAAGCCAAACGTATAGACCCGAGAGATCAATCAAATGAGCACGATGATGAATGTATGTTCACTCACAATATGGAAACCCCACCATCAAGTACTTCATGCGAGAATGCACCAAATCTTGCTTCCACACAATCTTATAATACATTAAATCACATGATTAGTGTCTTATCCAATAAAAGCCTCAGTGAGGAATCAAGCACAAGAGGCACTAGTCAGCAAGACTATCAAAAACCTGTACACATTAGAATATACCCCATTCCTTGCACTAGATAGGCGTGGATAAGAAAAGATCAAGTGACGGCATATCTTCAACAACAGAACCACTATCGACATCGGATACAACAACAGAATACGAAGGCAAGTCACATTGGACACACAAGTCCACAAAGGATTACTAGAGTATGGATTCCAAAGAAAGTGATAGCCGCATAGCCGGCCCGAACGCAAATATGGATTCCCAAGTCAAGAGCCCAAGTGAAAATCATAAAAAAGGACAGGTCAAGACACAAGGAGAATCAGTACAATCTAAAGGAAAAACCATAGAGAACAAACAACTACAGGATAGAACAGGACCCTAGATACGCAACAAAAATCATTCAAGAAGTCAAAAAGCAGACGAATCAGATGTACAACATGAGAAGCACTACATTTACCAGAAATGCTAGAGATACAGTCGGTTCCAGTGGAGTAAAGCAGATTTGGAGGCCTACAGGCAAAACAATCTGCACACATATACCAAATAATTCGGGTTGCACACATCTAGAGTCACAAGAGTCCAAAGTATGCATAATAGGGCCGCATTACAAGGCCAAGCATTCGACACCTTCTTCTTCTACTTCCGAATAGTGAAGCACATTTCCCTCTTGGGAAATAGGAGAGCACTTGTAAAATAATACAAAAGGAAATAACTAATTATTCAATAAGCGCTTCGGCTATGAACTAACATTTCTGTTTTCTTTCAAACACATACATAAAAAATATAAATAAGTATGAAGAAATCCCAGATATTACCTTTCTCACACCCACAGGGAAGGAACGACACAATTCACTCGGAGAGTTGCCAAATTTATGAAGGATAAGTGAAGAATGATTCTTGATACAAACTTGCCACTGATTACTGGTATGTATTGAGTGCAGATGGCATCCTCAAATTTCGAGGCTACGCAAGAAGAAGAGGTCCTGCTTCTTCCTTTGGAATTAATTATGAAGGCAAGAGGTCATTGGTTTCTTGATGATCAACCAGTGTCAGAACTTCTTTTCATGGCTACCATCAAGATCATGGATAGGGATCACTACTTTCCTATCATGTCCCAAGCTTTACAGACTATAGTACAAGGATTACCATGCATGACAGATGTATGGACAAGGGTTGGCATTGATGAATTCCTACGACTTCCCATATATTTTCCAGATTTCCAGAGATGCACACAAGTGATGAATACACTACAGTCTTCATCAGATAATCCATCAGTCCCAGAAGCAAGAGTGCTTGACAAAGTTGGTACATGGAAAACAATTAGATTCACTCATGAGCTAATCAACAGAGCTTTTGGATGGAGCCAAGATGGCCTCACTAATGTCAAGGATGAATGTCATGATCCCAAAAAGCGAACTTTTTTAGAACCCAACCGAACAGATATCGAAGACTCGGTTCGATTGGTACACCAACATTTTTGTTTTCCTAGTATACATAGATACACAGCATCTCAGAAAATCGTAGTGCAATTGCTTTCACATGCTATGAGGAAAGTCGGAAATAAAGTAAATATGACTCCATATATTCAAGACTGCCTATTTGAAGCAAAGAAAAAGTGGGGTCAGAAAAAGTTTTTTAAAGGAAGTTCGGCATTGACCTTGCTCATTTATGAGGCACTTGAAATGAAGGATTGCTTACGCTTGATGCCAACTTCAATAGAAATCGCAAAATATGCAAAGTCAGCAACGGTTCCGAAGAGAAAGAAAACAGTCATCTCCATCGAAGAAGTGGGAACTAGTTCAAAGAAACCCATGAGAGGAACTAAATGCATTAGAGAGGAAGAAGCTCAAGAGACACCACAATCAAAGAGGACCCATACATTGCCAAAGATTCCATTGATACAGCAGTCGATCACAAAAAGAGACCTCTCCGCAGCTCTAGAAGAGACGCATATGTATATGCAGGGCCAAGTGAACTTAAATGTTCAAGGACATCAATACAGACAGGCAAGCCAAGGAAAGCAACAAAAGAATAAAGAACACACCCTAGAACAAACTATTGGATATAAAGAACTAGGATTAGAAGATTCTAGCTCTAATGAGGAATCTAACCCTGAGAAAGACACATTGGACACTGACATAAGAACAGAAATGAACAATAAGGAATGGATAGAGATAAATTAGGTCGAGGTCACACCTGACAATCAACAGTCACAGGCAAGGAACCAAGAAGCATCCACTGAACCAGTACACATTATTCAATTGAATGATCAATCCGAAATCAACATCAAGGAAGCTCCAATCACAAATAAAGATGTAGTGCAACCGGTAAAAGAGGAAACGCAAAGACCAAAGGACAAAGAAGACAATTTACAAAAAAATAAGGAACAAATTGTGATTGAAGTACCGGATGATACACCACAAGGCAAGATTGACCACAGGGAGGCTAAGCCACAGATACAACTCCATATTCCGAAGACCCATGATACTACATTACATGTGGCACAGGGGAAAGATGTTACCACATGTGAAGAACCTAGCATCCCTACCACATGGTTAAATGTTGATGTTACTCAATTGAAACTCGTGGTCAAGCAGATGATACAAACGGCCATGGATACGCAACAACAAATGATGGACACGGATGCAAATTACGACAAGGCCATGCGAGAAAAGAATCAATTTCAAGTAATGAGTGAGCAATTGTCTCCACAACTCATCCAGGCCCAAGGAAACGGAGAGCAAGAGATTTCAGCCAAGGAAATGGAGATAATCACAGTCAAAGAACAATGTAATACATTGATGAAGCAGCATCATCAGCTCCAGACACAACTGATGGATTTAGGAAGATAGCATGAAGCTAGTGAAGCAGACAAAGAGAGGATGAAAGCTCGAAGCAATCTGATCGAAACACAACTAAAAGTATATATGGAGGAAAATGATAACTTACGCAGCAGAAATAAAGAATTGATGAAGGCATTACTGTATGACCAACCTATAGAAAAACAAGATACTTCAACTACTGACCAGAAGGAACTGAGAGATCAGATTGAGAAATATGCAGATTTGTTGAAATAAGAGCAAGGCCGAAAAGAAGAATGGGAACACAAGTACATTAACGAAACCAATGAGCTCAAGAAACAGTTGAACACTACAAATGGAAAACTTGTAGTGAGTTACAGTGAAAATATGGATCAGGTAGCAGAAATTGGTAATGAGCTACTTGCTACAAAAAATGCACTCCGAGCAGCTCTTCAAGAAGTTAAAGAGAAGACTGAACTTCTTGCACACTTAGAAACTAAAGCAGAACAAAAAGTATCCATCGGGACATCAGTAGAGCCACGACCAAAGAATCCTACTGACGAGGTAGACGTACATCCTCTATCTCACCGGATCTATAATTCTCCAATAAAAGAGCAGATGGTGGAACCATGTGATGATCATCCCATGCCATATACTACAGAAATAGGTCAAAAGGAACGGGCACTATTGGTGTCCCGATTGACAGAGAATTTTGAAAATGAAGTGGTTTAAGTCATGAAAGAGGCCAAAATAAAAGGAAAAGATCTGGATACAATCATGAAGCCTTTCAACATTCCTTATGGACTATTGAAAGAGAAAACAAGGCAATACATAAAGAAGATCACATAGAAGGAGCCAGATGAATAGTTGTACTTCAAGGATAATACATTCAATTACACTCAAGAGGAATTTGAAGCTGCACAACCTGTATGGAGAAGAAAATTTTTGGAGAAAAATCCTACTTTGCGGGTGCACTGGCAAGCAACACCGTATTTATTACAGGTAAATCCTTCATTTTTTCCAACACCACGTCATAGAGAAGCAAGAGAATTTTCGGATATGCAAAAGAGTGGAGTGATCAATAAACAGTGGTTGAATTATCCACTACTTCCAAGTCCACCTCATAATTATTTACTCATGGAGGATTACATGGTAAAAACCATTGAGTTTTGGCTGCATTGTTATGCAACAATCCCTGATTTAACTATCAAGATGACGAATAAAATCCTCAGCATGATACTTACAGTGTTGAAGGTGTTCAAGCACGCGGCTTATACATTTTTAAATTTCATTGGTATTAATCAAGGCACAGATATCCTCATTTTTTATCTTTCTGTTATGCCCAGCGGACCCACAGTAATGGCATACTATTCTAGGCTTATGTTTTTACCGAGTACATATATGCAAACCTTCAAGGAAGCCTTTTTCACAGGGTTTTTTGAAATTGATTCCAATTTTCTTTTAAAAGATGTCGTCCAACTTGAATGCGAGATTAGTGGCATATGAATTAAGCTTCTTCACTGATCACAGACAGCCACCACATGATGGTGTGAAAGCAGAATAGTGGAAACAACTTATGATACGTGAAGCTAATCTACTAAATGAGACAGAGCAAAAAGTTTACAGAACATACTCCCGCCGACTTACAAAGCCTGTTGGGGACGATAGGGTTCAGGAGGGGGGCAGTGTCAAAGGAGAGTCCAACAAAAAGAAGAAAAGAAGAAGACCAAGAAAGAAGCTTCACTAAAAAGAGTATATCTGAAGACATATCTCTGCAAGAAGCCCCGCACGGGCACGCAACACCCATCTCTGCACAGAGCCCCACAGGGGCACACATCAAGGAAAAGCACGTAGGAGGGAAGGACAAACGAGGGCCAGGAAGTATCCATGAAGAAGTGCAAGATAATACTTGGCAAGTAATAATCCTCCCATTGATAGCGTGCGGTGGAAAGAAAGTAAACAGGCTCAAAGCAATACAACAGGGTCACACATGTGAAGACAAAGACAAATCAGAAGACCAAAAGTTAGAAAGATGTAGAGGCTGAAAAGTTGAAGAGAGTGAATAAGAATACCACATTCTTAGCCACTGATGGCATGTGTGGCAGCCCAAGTTAATGGAGCAACCCAGATATGTGATATAAGGAATACCAAGGGGCAAACAGAAGCAAAGGACATACCTTGGACAAAATAACAAATTCTTTGACAGTCCTTATCGCTTCTTCGACCACTGGGTGCGCGTATTTGGAAGACTTAGACAAGTTGCAAACGAGAAGCAAAGCCTGTCAAGGGACAACAGAGACAAAGAGGGGGAGAGTGCTGCAGAGCTAAGAAGAACACAAGGTAGAGAAAAAGACGGGCCCCAAAATTTTTCGGATTTGGACACTTTGTTTTTGTATCATAACCATTTTGTGACATATTTTCTGTTGTAAATGCACTAGAGGAGTCCTCTAGATGCATACCCATGGAGATTAGTAGCTTACCCATGTAAATTAGTAGGAAATTAACCTTTTAGTGAATAAAGTGCCGGCCTCTTGTGTGAAAGGACCATTTTTTAGGGCACATGTATATAAGTCAATTTGTGACTCTTTGTAAAGACTTTTTGCCATTGTGAGAATCAAGAGCACAGAATTTCGAATTTGTTACTTCTCCTCTTTGTATCATCTTCTTTGTGAGCTTGTGTGTATGTGTGATGCTTGAAAAGAGTGTTTGGGAGTTTTGTATATCCATGAAAGTGTTTGTTTGCTGTTGTTATGGTGTGTGTGAAGTGTAGGAAGTGTTGAACTGCAGGAAGATCATTCCTGCGACTCAGTATTTTGCTCATAACTTGAAGCAGAAGTGTCGGAATTAAGTGAAAAGACCACCATTGGATGCGTCTTCTTAAGAGCTTCGAAATGAACTTGCTATATTCGGAGTTCAAAGGTGAGAGAAAAGCTCGATTTACTGTTGGGTGGTGCTCCAAGTATCGTGGCATCTCCAAAGATTCTTGACACTTGTTTGGAATAGGCTTGGACTTGTTTGCACTCTTTGAGAAGCTCATTTGCATTGATCATCATGTGAATGCATGTCTTCATACACTCGGCTAGGTTTCGATACTCCTCGGATTGATAAATAAAGCGTGAATCCCCACTATATGCACTTGAGGGGGATCGAGGTATAGTCTCTTTCTCCACAATTCCCTAAGTGGTTGCTTAGGTACTGTAGCTCAATGATGAGTAGCACCTCCTTTAATGTCAATCCGGGAAGACAAGAGGATGGTATGAAGACCTCGAGCAAGTGAAGGCACAAGTGTGTGACTGAGAAGCATACGAACATGCACACACATACACACACATGCACACACGGCAAGACAAAGAGTGAGAAGCAATGGAGTTCTTAGATTACTTTCCAAAAGCTCATACAAGTTCAAAACTATTACAAGCTAACCTCAAAAATGAGCTCTCTAGCTCTATTTATAGTTTTTGACTAGGTTTTGGCCCTGTCCAGACCTAGTGTCCGGCCTAGTTAAAAATTAGGTTCCAGGGCCAATTTGAGGGCTTAAACGGAGTCTAAAAAATACGAAAATTGATATGTAGGTACTTCTAAGGCTCCTCAAGCTCAAGGACTCCTTGGATTGCACAAAATGGAGCTGCAAAAATATGAAATTGTATTTACAATGATTGTTAGTGATAAGAATCACTGTTATAAAGATGTTGATTTGGAAAAATTTGAAGGGCCTATCTGCCAGATTTGCGTCGACTGCTTTGTCTACTTAATCCTTCACCTCGCTCTGACTCTCTCCACTGGCTTCCTTGTCTAGTCAGTCCTTGGGTGCCCATACTGCTCTCAACACCCCCCCTCTCTCGCGTCTGTCGTCCTTGACAGACCCTTGTTGCTGGGAGTGTTGGATGTAATATTCCACAACCTGAGTGGCAAGCTGATGTTCTTGTATGCGTAGTCCTCTGGCCAAGTCTGTCATCATACGATCCCAATCAATTGGTCCTGGAATGTACGGATGTGGCAGACGTAACTGATCTGCATGGATCGCTTGTTCTACTGCGAATAGATGTAGCAAATGTTTGGGTCTGGGAATGAAAATTTCTGAATGATATTCCCAGAATCCCGTAGAGAACATTTCCTCAAATGTCTGCTTGAAGCATGCGGGTAAGTACTTTATTCGTGCATGCCAGGCAAAGATTATGGTGACCGAGGGAGTCTGGCTCATGTCGTAGACTAAATCCTTGTTACCTTGGGAGAATCCAGGGGCAGAGATGTATGGAGCTTGTACCATCCGAAAGGTTTTGAAGACAATGGTCATGAGCTCGAATATTTTCATACACATTTTCGCTGCTATGTCGGGTACATTATTTAGACGTGTAGACCAGTGCCGAATTGTTGATATCATGTAGGCTACGGTTGGGGTCCCTCGAGGTGGAGCAAAATATGGATAGTTAACCCAAACCGAGCATTCTTTATTGTTGCGTACCTTGATCGCAAATGCTTGCCAAGATCTGCGGCGTACCATTGGGCAATAACATGGATTATACTTGATATACAGTGGCATGGTTGCCCAGGTGCTCATCATCTCAGGGTAATCGGTTAGTAGACGTGCACACCAATTAGGCTGGAAAATTGAGCCCGCACGCGCATCTGTCGGTAAGTCCTGTGGCTCAAATTGAGTGGCAAATGTGGGCTCCTTCCCTGTATGTCTTTTAACTTTTGCATTATAATCATGTAGCAAGACAAAATAAGGCATGTATTGCGACTCTGATGTTGTGATTAACCGTTGGTGGGATAGGTTCTGAAAGTAAGAAGACCGAAGGACAGTTTCTTCTAGATTTATGAAAGATTGCATTTGCACGGCAACGCGATCATCATGTGTCTTACCCACTTTCTCGACCCTTTTGACCCAATCTGGAACTTGAATTTCTAAAGTGTCCTGTCCTTCCTCTGTAGTCCGACCACCGGGTGTTGGCATTGGCTCGTACGGCTCTTCATAGCTGTCATTGACGGGGATTTCCACTACTGTTTCAGGTTCTGGTTCTTCAGTGGGCGAGGGTGGCCGTTCATATGGTAAGAGGCGTGCTTGGAGTTCTGCCACTTGTTTCCGGAGGGTCTCTACTTCTTCTGTAGAGTGTTGCAAGATTACCGGCTCCTGTTCAGCTGTGGGGGCACTAGCTATCTGCTTCTTTAGGTCTGCACATTCAGTCTCTAACTTTTCATATGACTCCAAGAAATTTGCATGCTCCTCAAGTAAGATACGAATGTCTTCCGATGGGACTGCTCTATACTTGGTAGGGCTAATGGTTGCTCCTGCAGTTCCTTCCATAGCCGCTTCAAAGTTGTCTTGGTTTTGTTGTTGAAGCCTCTTGTTCTCTTCTAGTGCTGCTGCCATATGCTTCCTGTTGGAGCAAGTCTATGACAAGCCTAAGTATTGGCTTGAGTCCCACAAAGTCATAGAAAAAGCCTTAAAATGAAGACTATGTAAAGTTCACTTGTGAACTACCTCTTGTAACTTTTGAAGAGTTTACTTAATGTAAAAGTAAGAGAATCTTAAGTGGTTGAGTCCACTTGATCAAGAATGGAAAGAGGAGCCACGAATTCGTGATTTGTGGTAGGTAGAGAATCAAATCAATCATTGATTGATTGGAGAGTGATTGAGGGAAGTTAGCCTCCCAAACTCAACTATAAATAGATGGCAGTTTTAGTCGTGGTTAGAGAGACCTATGAGAAGACCTCAAAGAGCTGAGCTTTATGCCATATCAAGGTGTGATTACAAGGCACACATATGTATCAGTAAGTCATTGTATTGTACAAGCAATATACTTTCATTTTCATGATTATTTGAGTTCATCTTTCCATGTTCTTGTGATGTGTACTACTCACTTCCATTACTTCAATTTTTCTCAGTCAGCTTGCAGAGATTGTTTCTCTGCACTTGGTTCATCATTTTCAGTGATTTAACTTGGTAAAGTTAGCTCTATAAGGCTACTATATGCTCACAAATTTGCATGTCATTTGGATGTTGGAATCTTCAGTTATGTTCATTTGAAGTCAACAGGGTATTTTCATCTTCACTTCTCTGTCAGGTACCCGACTTTTTCAGTCATCTTGTCAGAGTCATTTCTCAGTGTTTACTCATCCAAATTCAGTGATTTTAAGCTTGTTGGATTCAGCGTACTGTCTAGTATAAGCATACAAATTTTCATGATCATTGGATTCTTACATCTTGAGTTATGTTAATTTTTCTACTCACTGGTCTATTTCTATAGCAGCCCATGAAAATCGGGATGATGTCATCACTTGTTAAAAGTCATTCTCAGTGTGTGGTTTGTTATTTTTGATGAGATTACTCTCTAAAGTTAGCTCTTTAAGCTACCTAGCCTTCCCCAAGAGGAATTAATCTAATTGCTGCTGTGCTCAGAGAATTATGTAAAACACTGGACAGGTGTATTAACCAAGAATAGCAAGTTTTCACCTCTGAGCTAACTCCAACTTATCTGTTTTGATCTATCTTTTTGAGAGTGATCTTCCCAGGTACATAGGGTGTCTAATACATCCATTGGCAAGCTAAAAGGGCCCACCATCTACTCCTGGAGTTCATTTGGCTAGTGTAGAGCAAAGATTTTGCAACACCTCTTCATCTTCAACACATACCTATCCATCTCTTCACAGTGGTATCAGAGCAAGGTTGGACAACATGGCAGATGGATTTCCTTCATCAATTGACAAATTGGACAGAGGTAACTACTCAGCTTGGTCATTAAGAATGGAAGCTTATCTCCAAGGTAGAAGTTTATATGGTTATGTGGCTGGAGATGAAGTTATGCCAAGTTTCAGGAACAAAAGTCAACCAACACAAGAAGAGCAAGAAAGATTGAGCACATGGTGCTCCAAGGATGCACTTGCAAGGTCTTATCTCCTCAACTCTATCTCAGATTTTTTGTTGCCTCACATTAGAAGTTGTAAGACATCTCAGGAAGTGTGGGATGCACTTGAAGCTTTCTTTGCTTCAAGTACTAAAGCTAGGAAGCATCAACTATGGCTGGATTTCACAACTCTCAAGAAGGCTCCCAAACAAAATGTGACTGATTTTGTCACAAAGCTCAAGGACATAGCAGATCAGTTGGGAAGCATTGGAGAGGTAATAGATGAAGAGCAAATTGTAAGGCAGGTCATCAATGGCTTGAAGGCAGATGACAAGTGGGAAGCATTCACCACAGCTATGGATTTGTACATGGACATGCATGTACCTGATTTCAACACACTCATTGGACAATTACTTACTCAAGAGGCAAAGCTTATCAAAAATGGAGAAAGCTCTAAAGGTAATCAATCTTCAGCTTTATACACGGATAAAAGCAAGTCTAAAGATAACAAAGGAAAGGCAAAGAAAGTGGATGATGAAGCAGGTACATATCAAGCTAACTATGCAGGTAGAGGAAGACATGGCAGAGGTAGAGGAAGAGGAGGTAGACAAGGCAGGGGGAGATCCCAAGACTCCAACTCATGTTCTATTTGTGGATTAACTAATCATACAACTGAAAATTGCTTTAGGAATTCCAGGAATCAAAGAGGCAGAGGATACAATAGAGGAAGTTATGGCTACTCAAGAGGAAGGTTCAACAACTACCATGGCAACTACAACAACTACAATCATTCAAACTATCAAGGAGGCTACAAAGGAAGGAGAGACTACAATAACTACACAGAAGACTCAAACAAAGAGGATTCATTATTGATCATGAACATGGCTATGCCACAAGGTAAATCTGATGAGCATGTTTTCTACATAGATTCAGGTTGTTCAAATCATGTTTTCTCCAACTCATGTTTTCTACAATCATTCAAACTATCAAGGAGGCTACAAAGGAAGGAGAGACTACAATAACTACACAGAAGACTCAAACAAAGAGGATTCATTATTGATCATGAACATGGCTATGCCACAAGGTAAATCTGATGAGCATGTTTTCTACATAGATTCAGGTTGTTCAAATCATGTGGCAGGAAATGTGGCACTCCTATCAGATTTAGAAGATCCAAGGAATAAGCATGAGGTACAAACAGGAGATGATACAAAACATCCTGTGGAGAAAATAGGCAATGTCAAAGCACCTGATGGAAACATCAACCTACTCAGTAAGGTACTCTATGTCCCTACCATAACAAAGAATTTGATAAGTGTTGGGCAGATAGTAGAGAAAGGGTTGCAAGTCAGGTTCACAAAAGCAGGAGCATTTGTTGAAGATCCAAGTCAAGGATTCAGAAGAATTGCAAAAGGTGAAAAGACAGGTAGATTGTTCACATTTGAATTACAGGACACTAGAAACATTGCTCTCTTTAATTATGGTAGTCAGACACTCACAGAATTGGAAGTATGGCACAAAAGGTTAGCACATATTGGTGAAAGGTCATTAAAGCAAATCTACAGGGACCAAAGTGTACTTGGACTTCCTAATTTGTCAAAACAACATATGATTTATAAGTGCAGTGCATGTCAATTTGGAAAGTCTCACAGGTTACCATTCATGAAGAAAGGTTATATGCATGGAGATCTCTTGGAGTTGGTTCATACAGATGTATGGGGACCAAGCAAGGAAGCTTCAATATCAGGATCAAGGTATTATGTTTCCTTTATTGATGATTGCAGCAGATGGACTATCCTATTCTTTATGAAACACAAAGATGAAGTTTTTTCATGTTTCAAAAGATATTTGGCTCTTGTGGAGAATCAAACAGGTAAATCACTAAAAAGGCTAAGGTCAGATGGAGGGGGAGAATACTTCTCCCATGAGTTTGATTCTTTTCTTCAAGAAAGAGGAATCAAAAGAGAGGTAACTACAAGGTACACTCCTGAGCAAAATGGAGTGGCAGAAAGGAGGAATAGGACAATTGTTGAAGCTGCAAGGTCTATGTTAAATGAAAAGCATTTACCTAATTACTTATGGGCTGAGGCTGTATCTACAGCCACTTACTTGATTAACAGGTTGCCTTCAAAATCCCTTGATGGGATAACTCCATATGAGGCTTGGAATGGAAGAAGACCAAGTTTAGATCATTGTAAAATTTTTGGATGTATTGCTTTTGCTCATGTTCCTTCACAGGTTAGAGGCAAGATGGATCCAAAAGCAGAAAGGTGTGTATTTATTGGATATGACAACAATCAAAAGGGCTACAGGTTATACAACCCTACCAACAAAGGATTCTTGGTAAGCAGAGATGTAGTTTTTGATGAGAACAATTCATGGTATGAAGATTCATGCAGGAAGGTCAATTTACCATATGATCTTGAAGAAGATTTTCCAAAGCTTGGTAGAGAACAATCAAAGATTGAAGAACAAGACACCTCAGAGGATGATGAAGAATGTCAGATGGAAAAGATCAAAGCATGGAAGTCTAAAGGTAAAGCAAAATTCCAGGAACTTGGACATGAGGCAGAATCATCAAATCATGGCCTAAGAAGATCTATGAGGGAAAAGAAAAAACCAGAAAGGTATGGGTTTGACACCTCATTAGTAACTAAACATTCTATCTACATAGCACAGGACATAAACCAAGAGGAGCCATCATCATTTGAAGAGGCCAAAGCAAAAACAGAATGGAAGCATGCAATGAAGGAAGAGATTGAAGCACTTGAGGAAAACAACACTTGGGATTTGGTGCCCAAGACTTCATCCATGAAGGTAATAGGCTCAAGATGGGTCTATAAACTCAAGAAAAATTCTGATGGTTCAATTAACAGGTATAAGGCAAGGCTTGTGGCAAAAGGCTTTGCACAAACTCAGGGAATTGATTATGAGGAGACTTTCTCTCCTGTGGCAAAGATGCCTACTATTAGGGTTTTGCTTAGTCCAAGAATTGGAAGATACTTCAACTAGATGTAAAGAATGCATTTTTGAATGGTTGGATAACAGAAGAGGTATATATGGCACAACCACCTGGTTTTGAGAATCAAGTTTATCCTGATTATGTGTGTAAACTTAACAAAGCATTGTATGGTCTCAAGCAAGCTCCAAGAGCTTGGAATTTCAGGCTTGTTTCATTCTTGCAGGACAAAGGCTTTCAACCAAGCAAAGCAGATCCTTCACTCTTTATTAAAAAGAGTAATTCCGAGGTCATCTACCTATGTGTATATGTAGATGATATTATATTGACAGGAAATGATGCAGATGGTATGAAGAAGATCAAAGATAATATGAGAGAAGAGTTCAAGATAAGTGATTTGGGTTCACTTACCTACTTCCTAGGTTTGGAAGTTGTCTACAAAGATCATGGTTTGTTTCTCACTCAAAGAAAGTACATTAAGGACATGTTGGCAAAATTCAAGATGCAAGATTGTAAGATTGCAGGTACTCCAATGGAGGTTAATCACAAATTGAGCTCACATGAAGGTGAACTCATAGAGGACATCACATCATATCAAAGTCTAGTGGGTAGTCTCAACTATGCCACATTGACAAGAGTAGATATATGTTACAGTGTGAGTGTGCTAAGCCAATTTATGCACACACCAAGGAAACCACATATGGATGCTGCCAAAAGGATACTCAAATATCTCAAAGGAACCATAAATGAAGGACTTTACTATCCTTATGTATCTGATTTAGGTTTGAAGCTATTTTCTGATGCAGATTGGGCTGGCTCCAAGGAAGATAGAAGGAGCACTTCAGGTTATCTTACCTTTGCAGGTTCAAAGCTTATTTCATGGTCATCCAAGAAGCAACCCACAGTTGCTCTCTCTTCTACTGAAGCTGAATATAGAGGTCTTACTATAGCTACACAAGAAGCTATGTGGATGAAGACATTATTCAAAGATCTTGGATTGGAGTTTGGAACTCCAACTATTTTTGGTGACAATATGAGTTCTATTCATTTGGCTGCTAATCCTATTTTTCATGCAAGGACTAAACATATTGAAGTTCATTATCACTATGTACGAGAGAAGGTTCTAAGCAAAGAGATTCAAATATCATATGTGTCCACTCATCAACAATGTGCAGATATTCTAACCAAAGCATTGGATGGTACAAAGCTTTGCAAATTCAAGGCTATGATTGGTTTGCAGGTAATCTTGGAAGATTGAAGACCTCAAGCATACTTGGCTTGAGGGGAGCTGTTGGAGCAAGTCTATGACAAGCCTAAGTATTGGCTTGAGTCCCACAAAGTCATAGAAAAAGCCTTAAAATGAAGACTATGTAAAGTTCACTTGTGAACTACCTCTTGTAACTTTTGAAGAGTTTACTTAATGTAAAAGTAAGAGAATCTTAAGTGGTTGAGTCCACTTGATCAAGAATGGAAAGAGGAGCCACGAATTCGTGATTTGTGGTAGGTAGAGAATCAAATCAATCATTGATTGATTGGAGAGTGATTGAGGGAAGTTAGCCTCCCAAACTCAACTATAAATAGATGGCAGTTTTAGTCGTGGTTAGAGAGACCTATGTGAAGACCTCAAAGAGCTGAGCTTTATGCCATATCAAGGTGTGATTACAAGGCACACATATGTATCAGTAAGTCATTGTATTGTACAAGCAATATACTTTCATTTTCATGATTATTTGAGTTCATCTTTCCATGTTCTTGTGATGTGTACTACTCACTGCCATTACTTCAGTTTTTCTCAGTCAGCTTGCAGAGATTGTTTCTCTGCACTTGGTTCATCATTTTCAGTGATTTAACTTGGTAAAGTTAGCTCTATAAGGCTACTATATGCTCACAAATTTTCATGTCATTTGGATGTTGGAATCTTCAGTTATGTTCATTTGAAGCCAACAGGGTATGTTCATCTTCACTTCTCTGTCAGGTACCCGACTTTTTCAGTCATCTTGTCAGAGTCATTTCTCAGTGTTTACTCATCCAAATTCAGTGATTTTAAGCGTGTTGGATTCAGCGTACTGTCTAGTATAAGCATACAAATTTTCATGATCATTGGATTCTTACATCGTGAGTTATGTTAATTTGTCTACTCACTAGTCTATTTCTGTAGCAGCCCGTGAAAATCGGGATGATGTCATCACTTGTTAAAAGTCATTCTCAGTGTGTGGTTTGTTATTTTTGATGAGATTACTCTCTAAAGTTAGCTCTTTAAGCTACCTAGCCTTCCCCAAGAGGAATTAATCTAATTGCTGCTGTGCTCAGAGAATTATGTAAAACACTGGACAGGTGTATTAACCAAGAATAGCAAGTTTTCACCTCTGAGCTAACTCCAACTTATCTGTTTTGATCTATCTTTTTGAGAGTGATCTTCCCAGGTACATAGGGTGTCTAATACATCCATTGGCAAGCTAAAAGGGCCCACCATCTACTCCTAGAGTTCATTTGGCTAGTGTAGAGCAAAGATTTTGCAACACCTCTTCATCTTCAACACATACCTATCCATCTCTTCACACTTCCTTAATAGCCCAAGGTTGCGTCTGAGTGTAGCATTAGATATCATTTGCGCTTGGAGCCCTCTTTCTAGTTCCTTGACTGCTTGATCATCTACTGTCGATGTCTTTGATTCCAATTCGGAGTGAGCCTGCTGTAAGGTGGTATGCTCGGTTAGGAGCGTTTGGTAATCAGCTTCAAGAGTGGTGACTCTAGCTTGCAGACGTTGAGATTCTGCCTGGAGGGTCGTAGTGCGTTCTTCCAATTGATGGTATTCTTGTTGTAGTTGATGTGCACACTGAAGTAATGTGTTGAACGTGCTATTTACATTATGAGATGCAAGGGGAAAAGTTTGAAATGCAGGGCAGGTGGGATTGGGGAGGGAGGTAGTGAATGCTGTGTGTGCCAATGATGTGGTGAGTGGTGAGGTGGGGGGTAGTGGAGGGGGAGAGGGTGGAATTGTGGGGAGAGGTGTTGTGGTGGGTGAAATTTCCATTGGGTCAGACAGAGTGGTGTGTATAGGGGCTACCATGTAGGTGGGTATGGTAGGTGAAGTGAGTGTGGTGTTCGTGTAAATTGATGTCGTTGCGAACATCGGGGAAATGTGCCTTTGAAACATTGGAGAGCGGATGAACTGCTCCACAAAGGACGGGTATTGGGGTGGTGAGGTCAGGTTGAAAGAGGTGTAGGGATGAGATGGGAAGTGAGGGTCATGGAATGGAGGTACCCGTATTGGGGGATAGGCTGGGAAACACAGGGTGCCTTCTGTGGGTGCTGGGTTTCCAACCACACTTGGGATTATGGGATGGCCAGTTATGGGTTCGGAGGATAGAAGGGTTGAAGTGTACAAGGGATTGGTGACGAAAGAGAAGAGGGTGTCCTGTGAGGTGGGTTCTTGGAACGAGAATGATATGAATGAGGATGGGTTATAAGTGAAGGTAGAGTTTATGACTGTCGTTTCTTCCATGGTGGGAGGTGGTGGTGGGGGTGGAGAAGGTGGTGATGGGGGATGTTGGGGTGAGATGGGTGATGTCTGAATGAAGGTTTCAACAGAGAGTTCAATGGTGGTGATGGGGGTAGCTGTGGTTTCAATGGGTACTTCTTGTTCTGTGACGGGTATCCTAATAGTCTTACCTGCTCGGGGTAATGTGTCAACTCTACGTTTGTCATACCTCACGGACTGGCGGACTGCTGTGTGGACAGCCTCCGGAACTCCTAAAGATTCTGACACTAATTTGAGGGTGTCAATGAAATGTTGATCCACCCCATCATCTGATAGCATTTCTTGCATCAAAGCTTGACCTGATACAAGAGAGAGTTGATGCCTTTCTTGTACTGCTTTGATTGTGTCGTATAACCTTTGTAGTTGAGTTGTATATGCAGGTGCACCTACAAGTTCTGGCACTTCTTGTTGCTCATCATGATGATCTTGATCATAATCCTCCTCATCTTCCTCCTGTTCTCCTTCTTCATTATCCTCTTCATCCACTTCAACTGTGGTGACAGGTACTTGGGAGGTTGTTGCTTGCGTTTGCACATTCTCCACTTGTTGTGCCTCTTCTGCCTCCAGCTCTACATCTTGTAATAATTGTTTGAAGTCTTCATTCGTGAGTTCTTCCAAAGGTGCACCACTGAGAAATTCAAGATCGGTTGGGATGGGAGGGAATATCAAGTTAGGACCATCAGTGCTGCGTCTTGGAAGTCGGAGTGTGAATGGTCGGACTCTTCGGGGTGGAGGGGTGACGTTTGGTGTTAGGGTGGCTCCACGTGGTTGAGCACAAGGGACTTGGACAGTACCTCTCATCTTCTTAGAAGGGGGTCCAGTGGATGTCCTGCCTCTAAACTGCTCTACACGATTCCACATTAGGACCCGTTAAACAGGGATGTCATAAGCCAAACACCTATAAATGATTCTCGTCAGAGCACAGCATCCATATAAAACCTGTTTCCGCGGCCATCGTTTGTGAGCTAGGTGTATCTGATGAATTATCCAGTGGGGTAAGTTGACGGTGAGGCTCTGTGTCTCTGCCAGATACAAACTAAACCAAATCTTTTTGGGCGGCATGGTGAATCTATCTTGGGTAGGAAAAGCAAAGTGTTGCATGCACATGCGAAGGTGTATTGCAATATTAGGCGTCATGGACACCATGTCCTTGAGTTTGGTGAGACTTCGATTCTTCATGTAATCCGGTACTAGGGTTTCCTTCTCTGTAGGAATATGCATTCCGCGCATATCTAGAGCCTCCCTCACCAAGTTGTTGGATAATCTAAACCTCTTGAGCTCATTTCCTTTCGTTAGAGATGGGATTACAAATGAGCTTGCACCTTTTGGGTTCTTGTTTGGAGTCAAGGTGTTGATGAGATAGTAGCATCGCATGAAGTCAGGCTTTGGGAGCCGTGCACTAAAATATGCATCCAATCCTGCCTTCTCCCATATCGAACGTAGACCTTCTGCATTTTGTAACTTCTTGAATTCTCTTGTAAAGAAATGGTATTTACCTTGCGTCCAACTCTGATTCCCATAGGTACGTTTCCTCTCCCAAGGGTCCTGCCACTTCACTAAACCAGTGGGAAGTCTTTCCTACGGGCATGGTATGGCCACTGGGAGGGTCCGCTATAGGTATGATTTTGATGGCCTGCAATTCTTCTGCTCTTTCATTTGTCTCAGGCAAAACGGGTAAACTGTCTAAGTCCACCACTTGCTGGCTCGTTTCTGTTCGAGAGCTAGTTCCTGCTGCCTCAGCCATGTTGAAAACTTCGCAGCTGGTTTTGTTAGAATATATGAATAAATGTTAACATTGCAATGGACACAAAAATGACACTGTGTCCCCTGTTACAACATTAACATGAGGTTCGGGAGAGGTTAGGGGGTTAGTAAGTGCTCGGTGCTTGTGTGTGTAGTTAGGAATTGGGTAGACCTAAGAGCTAAGCGGAATGATGTGGTGTGAGAGTGAAGTAGTTAGTAGGTGGACATGGATTTACAATTGGGGTCCGGGGGTTTATTACAAGTTTTAGGTTGCCAAATGCAATGGATAGGTTTTGATTTTGACTTTGTGGAGGCTCTGGAGAGTGTGATAGGGTATTTACTTGAAAAATGGGGCTTTTTAGGGACCCATTTACAAGTGATTCTACTTGTGCTCATGGAAGAATACGTGATAGTGCGTGATGTGTAAGACTCGGCCTCAGATGTTCGTGTGAGTGAAACATGCTGTACATGGTTTGGCCTTGGTGTAGCTATTTGAGCCCGCAAGCAAGCCTTAGGCACCCAGATTTGTCGTGATTGTGGGCTGGCCTTCATTGACTTCTTGGGTACCCAAATAGACTTCACTTTCGCAGAAGAATTTATGAAGGACTTCTTATTAGTGTTGTGTTGTTGATTACTAATAAGAGGTTTTGGCCGTGGTGTTGGCCTGGTCGGAATGGGGTGTTCGCCTTTTCACCTCCATACTTGTTTCATCGGCTGAAACAATCTGCTTTGCTCCTTTTTTTGGCCTCCAGTATAGGTAGTGTTCTGCTTCTTCTGTATTTGATCTGCCGTTGGCTGCTGCATCCTTCTGGCCTTTGGAAAAGAAGGGAGTACCGTCTTATCCTTGACTCTGTTGTTGAGACAATCCTCTTTCTGCATCATACATTTTTGGACAAGAATAGCATTGTTAACTTCATGTGCACCCCTGGAAGGACCAGGAGTTCGTTCCTTACCTAGTTCCTTGAGTGCCTCATTTTCCAATTCAACTATAATTTGACTATGATTTACCCATATCTGAAGAAGTCCACTTCTTAGGTTTAGGTTGACCGCATGATCATAGATCCAGCCTTGACCCAAGACAAGAGGCTTAGTGAGGTCCTCATCTCGACACACTAGTACTTTGACTGTCATTACTTCGTCTTGAATATAGAAGGGAAGTTCCACCTCGCCCATGCAAGGGGTTTCGACACCTCCCAATCCTATGAGATATGCTTCTATAGGATTAACAGTTAATTTCAACTCTTGACAGTAAGACAATTTAACAGCACTAGTGGCTGCACCTGAGTCAATCAAGGCTCTTACAGTCCTTGCACCCTTTCCTTGTCCTATATCTAAGGTTATAAAAGGACGTCGATCAATTATCCTATGAGAGTTGACACCTGAAACTTCACACATAGCCATGTGATATCCTTGATCTGCATATGCATCTGGCACAGGTTGCTCCCTGCCTTGTCTTCTTAATTTCATTCTCCGTATGCGCTCTAAAGCTTCTGCTTGAGCTTCTTCTCAAATTCGTTTTTCTTCTTCTTTGTGTTTCTTAGCAATGTTGAGTCGACATAGCATCTCTTTCGTCAGAGGTTCCTGATATAACTTGACTCTGCACCCGCTTATATAGCTAGGAAGAACATCACCTTCGAGGGTAGCGAGTTGAACTGCTCCACTGGTTGAGATCCTATTAATGATCATGGGTCCGTAGCCTCTTTTCTCTAGTTTTTTCGCGTGTTGTTTCAAAGTGTAGACTAGTACTAGGTCGCCTGCCTTCAAACCTTTATCCTTGACATGGGTATCAAAGTATGCCTTTTGTCGTTTCTTAGCTGGATATATCCCTACAACCGCCCTCAGTCTTGTTTCTCCTAATCGTTCTAGGTCAAAGATCCTAGAGGAGAGTTCATGACCTGTCCATTCATGCTCCTGTGCTACTTTCAATGTAGGTATGAAGAAATCCAATGGTAGCACTGCATTTTGGCCAAATACCATCTGAAAGGGGGTGGCTTGGAGTACCGTTTTGTAGGCCACTTGATATGCCCAAACAGCATGGTGTAACTGTTTGTCCCAATCAGAGTGTTTATTGTTCACTAATTTCGTCAGTACATTGCATAAGCTCTTATTGGTGCTCTCAGCCTGGCCATTTGCTTGAGGGTGATAGGGGGCAGACTTCTTATGTACTACCAAGAATTCTTGGAGCAGATTTTCAATAACTTCATTCAAGAAGTGAGTGCCTCTATCACTGACTAGCTCTATAGGTAACCCGTATCTGGTGAACACATTTTCAAATAAAAACTTAGTTGTTGTTTGAGCATCGTTCTTCGTTGTGCATTTACCTCTACCCACTTTGTTAGATAGTATGTCGCAACAATGATGTATTCGGCATGTGAACCCTTGGCTGGGGGATTAATAGGCCCTACAAAGTCTATTCCCCACTTAGAGAATGCACGTCCACCCATCATAGGTTTCAGTGGCATCTCGTCTTTGCGTATAGGATACTGAGTTCGCTGACAGACATCACATCGTTTCACATAGGTATGTGCATCCATGTGAAGGGTCGGCCACCAGAAGCCCGCAAATAGTATTGCCTTGATCACCCGATCTGGTCCAAAGTGTCCTCCTGCTACACCTTGGTGAGCAGTTTCCAAGATCTTAAGATATTCACTCTCATGGACACATAGTCTCAGGTAACCATCCTTACCACGCTTGTAGAGATTATCACCAATGAGTCAGTACTCTAGGGCTTCTTGTTCTAGGCTTCTTTTCCTAACCAGAGTCATGTCTGGAGGGAATGTTTTCATCCTCAGGAAGGATACTAGTGGTTCACTCCAATCTGGCACTATGGACACTTGATAAAGAGTGGCATGTTCCACAGGTGGTTTAGTGCAACAGATTGGGCATTCCTTGCACAACTTTTGGACATCAGCCTCCATAGTAGTCCAATGCACTCCGAGTCTCCTTAGTGTCTGTAGGGTTCGTTGCTTTGAGTAGTGTTGCTCTAATGCACCTACATGTGCCAATTGCAACCATTTAGTGTACTCATCCTCTTCCACACAACAAGCCAAGATCCCTTGGTCTGTGTGTTTGTACATACTTCCTGCCATGATGTGATACTTTTGGGCTTTTACTACCTCCCTATCCTGTGTGTTTATTACTGGATGGTTAGGCCCGTATGTCAATACTGGCACTAGTGGCTTAGCCCACTGTGGCACCACTTCCAAATTAAACAAGTAAGCATCAGGAAGGTCATCTGACACTCCTTGTGGACCTTCTCCAGATGTGAGTCTAGAGAGATGGTCTGCTCTCAAGTGAGTCCTACCTTTCCTTACCACGACCTCGAAGTCGTATTCCATTAGTAAGAGAAACCATCTTACTAATCTACCTGTATTGCATGGCTTGTTCACGAGATATAGCAATGCCTGATGGTCAGTAAAAAATTTAAACTTATTTGCAAGCAAATAATGTCTAAACTTTTTAACTGCATATACCATGCCTAATCCTTCTCGTTCGGTGGTTGTATAATTTCGTTCAGCTGCATTCAATTGTCTACTAGCATAGGCAATTGGAAGATCCATATTACCTTCACCAGTAGGTTGCACGAGTACACACCCAATAGCATAATTGGATGCATCCACATGAACATGGAAAGGCTTATTCCAATCTGGTGTGGTTAAGATTGGTGCTGAACATAATCGCTGTTTAAGCTCATTGAAGGAATTCTCACATTCATCAGTCCACTCAAAGTTAGTCAGAAGTCCATACATGGGCTTTGCGATGACAGCATACATGTGAATGAACCGGCGGTAGTAACCACAATGTCCCATGAAAGCTTGTACTTCCTTGACATTCCTTGGCCTAGGTAGCTCTGCTATGGCTCTCACTTTCTCTTCATCAGTGGATATGCCATTCTTTGACACTATGTGTCCTAGAATCTTGCCTTGCCTGACCATAAAGACGCACTTTTCTGGGTTCAAGCAGACTTGATATTCTCTACATTTGTCAAAGATTTGTCTGAGTTCAGGAATATGGGTTTGTCTGATGTTGAAATGAGCACAAAGATCATCAACATAGACTTCTAAGTTCTTCCTCAGGAACTCTTTAAATACATGGCACATCAACCTCTGGAAGGTTGTTGGTGCATTGGTAAGCCCAAATGGCATTACTCTAAAGGAAAAAATGCCCCATTCAGTGGCAAAACCCGTCTTATGCTGATCTTCTGGAGCTATGGCTACCTGATTGTAGCCAGAAAATCCATCAAGGAAGCTGTACACTTCCTTGCCTGCTACTCTTTCTAAGAGATGTTCTGTGATAGGAAGCGGATAGTTATCTCGAATTGTGGCTGCATTGACCTTCTTTAAGTTAATGCATACATGCAGCTTTCCATTTTTCTTGGGCACCACTACGATGGGGGATACCCACTCAGTGTGCTCAATTTCATAGATAAATCCAGCTTCAACCACCCTATCTATCTCTTCTTTGATCTTGGCAGCATAATTATCATTATATGTATATGGCTTTTGCTTAGAGGGTTTGGCATCTGAGGTCATGGGGATAGTGCGTGAGCATATGTCAGGGTCCACTCCTTTCAAATCCTTGTAACTCCAAGCGAATACATCTCTGTATTCTCTTAGCAAGGCTATCAATTCGTGCTCTTCGTCTTCCGTCAGGTTATGGCCTATGTATGTGCATCTCTCTTCTCCTTCTTCTAGGGCTACTACTATTTTCTTGGTGGTCTCTTTGTTATCATAGGCCTCCCCCGATTGCGCCTCTCGTTTAGGCATTTTGATCATGACTCTCCTGTCATCTATCTCATACTTCTTAAAATTTTCCGGGACCTCAAACAAAGATTCTTCCTCTTCTGGTGAGACTTCTCTCTTCTTTCTTTTCTTTCCTTCTTCCTTCGGGGTCACATGTGTGGCTAATCTTACATCATTTGTAAGCTCTCCATACCTCTGGGGTTGAAATTCTACTTCGTAGAAGTATTCTTCATCAGATGCAAAAGGTGGGTCCATAATGATTGACTCTAGATCGGAGTCACTTGCATCCTCCAATGCATCAGTGCTAGGTTCACACTCTTCTAACACTGCCTCTCCCATGATTGGCTCTATGGAGAAGACTGAAATGTCATAGCCATCTTCTTCAGAGTGAGGTGTCCATTGTTCTTCATTGATGGCTACATCCATTGTTGCTAGGATTTCGGCCCAGCCGTGGGGTTCAAACTCTTCGTCAGGAAAGACTACAGGTGCATAGGATGGGTCTTGAATTGATCTATGTGTTTCTTTTGCACCTACCTCTCTGGCTTTTTCTCTCTTCTCTTCTTCTACTGCTACTTTGCACATCCATAAGTGGGTGTCTTCATGCATCCATGAGGATCCTGACCCTATGGAATGCACCAATTCTGTATCATCTTTGGCTCTATGGATGGGATTCCATTGGATAGGAGGGACATCTCTATGAGAGTAATCTTTGAGATTCACTTTGGTCGTAACACCTAAGTGTTGCAGGTACAAGGAATTGGTTCCCCAGTCTTGTACCACTTGCAACCGTCACATAAAAGGTCGTCCCAAGATCATTTCATAGGCATGATTTTTGCTAAAATCACATATAGCAAATGTATGCTCGAACTCGACACCACATGTAGTGAGAGTTATGCCTTCTAAAAATCCCAAAGGCCTCTCAATATGGCCATCGGCCATCTGTAATGTCATTCTCGTCGGTCGGAGTGCTGGCTTGCCCCAACGCTTCCATAGGGAAGTGGTAGCAATTGCAACTCCTACACCTGAGTCTAGAATGGCCTTGGTGGTGTATCCTTGATGGGTGATAGGAAGATATGTGTTTCCCTCTTCGCCCTCACTCATGTCTCCTATCTTGTCCAATGGTATTTCTGGCACTGTTCTCTGGGATCCTACCTGGGAACGAGGTTTTGCTATCTCTGGTACTTGTTTGGCTACATGTTTCCATAGCTCTGGCCTTACTTTGAGTAGCTCTTCTAAGGTGAGGTTGCATTGTACTTTAGTGTTTTTCACTACCTCTGTGTTCCTAGGTATGACTGAGTCCTCATTTTGTACCATGACCGTGGGTGCTCTCATACAAGTAGACTTAGCTTCCCATGGGCCTGTGAAGTGGGGTAATTCTTGTAAAGAATTAGACTCAAAGTCTAGTCTTTCCTGAGAGTGGGTGCTCTCCTGCTCCTCATAAATGGATGGGATGTCTTGTGGGAATTGGTCATGTGCATCATCCACAAGTTCAATGGGAGGAGGGACTTCACTTTCCTTAGCCCATTTGTCTTCTTGAATCTCTCGTAAGAATTCTGGTGTGAACCGATTCATCCAAGATGATGTGTCTGGTTCCGTAGAGTTAGGCACATAGGCTTCCTGGGTAGGGAGACCTGCCCTTTCACTTGCCTTGTCCTTGTGTTGAGAGGCGGGTTCCTTTTCTGATTGTGCAATTAGCTTCTCTATTCTTTCTAACAGTCCATCAAAGTGCAACTGTGTCTTCGCTGAACTAGAGATGTTAAATAGGCGACTGGCCTCAAACATGGCCTGAGCCAATTCCACCATCTTAGCACAAATTTTGATTCGTTCTAGCTCTAGTTCTGCTCTAGGGTAACACTTTTCATGATCAGTTACGTTTGTCCCTTCTTGGATTCTGGCCTGATATGCTTTAAGCATCATATTAAGGTCCTCGGGAGTGGGATCTGCTAGGACTGATCCTACTCTAGGGGGTGGTGGAATTAGGTGAGGGGGGTTGGAAGGTGGCGGGTCGGATGGAGTTGGGAATGGTGGAGGTGGGGTAGTGTGAGAGGGAGTTTGAGATGTGAGTTCAGTTATCCTGGCCTTTGTTTCTCTGAGGCTTTCCTCGAGTTCACTCATCTTTTTTGCCCATTGCCTTTTCATTCTTTCACGACTATCTCTCCAAGCTCTAGTCCTCTTCTTTGTCATGCTCTCCGTTTCACTAACATCTGGGCTCTTTTCCTAGCCTACACTTTGGTTCTGTTGTAGGGCTTGGGCTCTAGTGATTACTTGTACTGGTGCAGTGGAAGTCACACTCCCTGTGGAGTCTACAACTAACCCAATAACGTTGATAGGAGTGATTTTTGGCATATTATTGGGGTTCTTTGGGCAATCTCGTAAGAGATGCTCCTTTCCACATTCTTGGCAAAAGCCCTGGATCATCACTGACTGGGGTTGTGTAGGTGGAGGCATGGGACAATCACGAATGAGATGATCTCCTTGACATCTGTAGCATGGTCCTCTAGGGAATGGAGGTCTTACTTGCCTAGGTTGAGGTCTAGGGTTGGGGTTTGCGTACATGGCGTTTGTGTAATCTGACTCCCAACTAGGTTCATTTGGCTCTTCACTATAGTAGGACTCACCCTGTTCAGGAGACTGCATGTAGTAGGCCTGGGGGCTATCAACATGTGTAGAATCGAAACTATGGTCACTGGGATCACTTTCTAAAAGCACTGGTGTTACAAGGACTATAGCTCTATTCAGGTTTTCTTCTGCAGCAGCGTACTTTATCGGAATCACATTAGCTGGAGCAGGGGGTTGTTGTGCTAGCACAGGCTGAGGCCTTTGTTGGTTTTGGTAGGGTTGGTAGGTTTGTTGAGGCCTCGCATACTGTTGCGGTGGGTACTGATTCTGGTATCTTCCCTGCTGAGGGTATGGCTGAGGGTAGGGTTGCCTAACCACTTGCTTATTGTATGGACAGTCTTGTGCTGTGTGATTTGTGTATCTCTGTTCTATGGTGCAGTATTGGCTACTCGGATTTACTTGGGGTTGAGCCATAATGGGACATACATTCGCCATGTGGTCACCACCACAAGTATAGCATCTTTTCATAGGGGCAAACCTTGGCATCTGTTTGCTAGTGACACCTAATTTCTGAGCTACTTTCTCTGCAAGTTCCTCAATTGATGTGGATTGTGTGGAAGAGAGGCTAGATGCACTATCTGAACCTTTGTATATCTTGGAAAGCTCTAACTCCTCCCCTAGCTTATCCTCGATGTCAATGCACATGCGTACACACTCTTCTATGGTCCTAGGGTCCTTCAAGTACACATAAGATCTCAATTTGGTACTTAGCAATCCATCCAGGAATAGAGCCACTTGTTTGGCAGGTGTGGGTAACTCAGGGATGGGACATCTCTCTAGATATTGCCTAAATCTTCTTCCTGCAAGTCTCACGGTCTCTTGAGGGGTTTGCTTGAAGCTGTGAATCAGCGAGGAGGTATTATGTTGTATGCCACTCTTAGAGAATTCAATAATGAAAGCCTCTAGGAGTTGGTCTATACTCCTGAACTGCCTCTCGTTTAGTGGCTGAAACCATGTCAGGGCAGTGTTCCTAAGGGTTAGACCAAAGGCATTGTACTGCGTGAATAGATCCTCCACTTGTTCAGCTCTCAAGACTTGCCTAAACTCAGCCACATGATCGTAGGGATCTCCAGTGCCATCGAAGTAGTTTTTCATGGACTTAACTAGTTGGGTCGGTCTCAAGGTCCTCGTGTGCTCTCTTGGTCTTGGTAGAGGGAATTCATCGGCATGTCTTTGATTCCTGGGAGCTCTAAGTACCTCAAGTTCTACTCTATTTGTTTCTGTCCTCGTTCTTTCTCTGCCCGCTGGGTTGGCAAAGCTTACCTCAGGTCTATCTCTATGTCTGTCTCTTTGAGCTCCATGAGCATGGGACGTTCCAGCTCCCGGGTGGCCATAGGACACGTTTGATCTGGGTTGGGGGAAAATGAATTCACCTTTCCAAGTGTAAGCATGCCTATCATTTTTTGTAACCACAAAGATCCTCTCTGAAGCGTGATCTAAGTAGGTCACTCTGCCTGGGCTATCAGGATCTTTGAACTCATAGATCATGATTGTTCCTATGTCATTTGGCCGATCAGATTTATACCTCCAAAAGGCTTCGTTAGTCTCTCGATTCAGAAGCAGATCTATACTCTTGTTGTCTTGGGGAACCCACTCGGGATTGAGGATTCTAGTAAGAACAGATTTCCCTTGAGGGGTCCTGGGCTCTGCACCCATGTTTCCTTGTTCTAGGTCATCTATGTCCGTCTCAGGGATCACATTCCCGAATTCGTCTGTCCTCTCTGGGTGACTGGTGACTACGTATATGGTTCCTTCTTTGTCCAAATATGCTCCATTTTCAAACTTAACAGTTGGGTGTTCTAGTCCTATGGATTGGTCAGGGTTTTTAATCTGGACCACGGATCTTCCTAGACCGTCCTCATAGATTCTAGCACCTAATCCGTTGGTCCTAAGGTATTCCAGCTGCGTCTTGTACGGGCCTTCTACCCTGTGCAAGTATGGCACTCCTGAACTTCCCGTAGGTCGGTCCATGCCTTGAGACATCTCTGATTCACTGGTCTCAGAGCTAGGGTAGTATGAGTGGTGGCTCAACTGCTAGGCCCAAGACCTAGCAGTGTGGTTGACACTAGCCTCTGAAGACCTAAGACTTTGTCTATCTCTCCCTAGATGTCGCCCTGATCTAAGGTTCATAAGCCTAATTGAATAGCCCAAATTTGCCCAAGTACAACCTCGTTGCTGAGTTCTTTTGTATCAGTCACTTGATTCTTTTTAGTGGTTACCATGTTTATGCTCTTATCAGAAATCACGTCGTCAGGAATATTTGAGTTAATTTTTGCACTGTAAGTTGATCGTTCCACGTTAGATTCTTTCCTTTAAGGTTATCGCATCACGAAGAAATTATGTTTAATCTTGAACTTGAGTGCATAGGTAGTCTTCAACTTGATTGATGCCTATCGTTGCCCTGACTTACTCCTAGCACTAGTCGTTCTTAGCCTAAGCTAGGAATTGATAGAGGGTGTTGAGGATTTTCCAACCTTGAGTTTCCTTCTTTGTGTTGTTGCCCTGGTGTGCCCAGGACGTGTGTTCCCAAGCTTGCACTTACTCTTGCTTAGAATTCCCTCAAGTGCTCTTGCTGGACCTGTAAAAGTCCCACGGTTAGCTCAAGACTTAGATTCAAATGACACCATAGACAACTTTCATGCATGTACTCACAGACCAAATTATCCTTTGCCTTTATGGAAAACAATCCCAAGGATCCCTCAGTTTTCCTACCTAGGGGTATGGTCAACTTCAAAATACCCTATCTAATAATCCTGATATTAATTTTCACATAACAAGAATCACAACAAACGGATTTCGTATGAGAAACAAGAATCACAGCAAACGGATTTCGTATGAGAAAGTTATGTCAGTTCAGGCTTCAGGGATTAAAACAGGGTTCAAACAGGCCAACAGGGCAACAGGTTTTCCTCGGGTCATTTGCATATAGCCTCCTTATGTGCTCTAGAGTCCATGATCCATGTCCAAAATTAGCCAAAACCTTCAAATTAAAAAACCCTAAAAAATTGGCCAAAATTGGCTGTCAATTGCGATCGGCTGGGCTGTCAATCGCGATCGACTAAGCTGTCAATCGCGATCGACTAAGCTGTCAATCGCAATCGACAGGTATCAGTCGTGATGGACAGGTATCAATCGCGATGGACAGGTATCAATCACGATGGACAGGTATCAGTCACGATGGACAGGTATCAGTCATGATTGACAGGTATCAATCGCGATGGACAGGTATCAGTCGCGATGGACAGGTATCAGTCGCGATGGACAGGTATCAGTCGTGATTTCTTTTGTCGATCGCGATGGACAAGGGTGTCCGTCGCGATGGACACGTGTCCGTCGGGGTCTGTCGGTCGCGATGGACTGGCTGTCCGTCGCGATGGACAGTGCCAATCGCGTATGACTGGCTATCAATCGCGATGGACTGAAAAAATTCAAATTTTCCAAAAACTTTTGTGGATTTGTGATGTGCAAGGTCTCTAGTCTACTATGGTGCACTTAATTTTACCAATAGATGAATTTTTTTGTCAATCGCGATGGACAGAAGCTTGCGACACAGAGACAGTTCTGCACATTTCCGTACATGCGCGACGTGCTAGAGATGATGGGATGGCCAATACCTGCAAGCAAACTCAAAAAAACATGCAAAAACAGTGCACACAAGATCGCTCTCTCGCTCTCTCTCACAAGTGAAATGAGGGAAATGAAAGGGGGAAGGAGATATAGTCAAAGAACTGAAATTTTTTGCGATGATGGAGATGGAGGTGGAAGGTAATGGGGATGATGATGGTGATGATGATGAAGTAAGGATGAGAAAAGTAAGAAAAATTAAAGAAATTACCTAGAACGCCAACGTCACAACTCTACGTCTTACCATCACACGCTCGTCCTCAAAGCTCGATTCCCCGGCAACGGCGCCAAAATTTGGTGTAGCTCAGTGATGAGTAGCACCTCCTTTAATGTCAATCCGGGAAGACAAGAGGATGGTATGAAGACCTCGAGCAAGTGAAGGCACAAGTGCGTGAGTGAGAAGCATACGAACATGCACACACATACACACACACGCGCACACACGGCAAGACAAAGAGTGAGAAGCAATGGAGTTCTTAGATTACTTTCCAAAAGCTCATACAAGTTCAAAACTATTACAAGCTAACCTCAAAAATGAGCTCTCTAGCTCTATTTATAGTTTTTGACTAGGTTTTGGCCCTGTCCAGACCTAGTGTCTGGCCTAGTTAAAAATTAGGTTCCAAGGCCAATTTGAGGGCTTAAACGGAGTCTAAAAAATAAGAAAATTGATATGTAGGTACTTCTAAGGCTCCTCAAGCTCAAGGACTCCTTGGCTTGCACAAAATGGAGCTGCAAAAATATGAAATGGTATTTACAATGATTGTTAGTGATAAGAATCACTGTTATAAAGATGTTGATTTGGAAAAATTTGAAGGGCCTATCTGTCAGATTTGTGTCGACTGCTTTGTCTACTTAATCCTTCACCTCGCTCTGACTCTCTCTGCTGGCTTCCTTGTCTAGTCAGTCCTTGGGTGCCCATACTGCTCTCAACAGGTACACACATTTTTGGTGTCGTTGCTGGGAAGTCGAATCAAACCGAGGCACTCATGTGATGGTAAGTAGCTCTTAGCATTGATGCGAGTAGAGGAGTTGTGAATTTCTCTTCTTTGGTAAGTCACACTCATCCGCACTTACTACTTCTCACTCTTGGAGTGTGTGTAGTGAGTTGATAGTCTAGGGAAGTGAGTGGAGTGAGTAGAGTAGGAAGGAGGAAGAAGGTAAGGAAGTTAGAGTAGCATTCAACCTTTGTTCTTGTTAGTCTTTTTAGTTAGGAAGAACTCTCACAGAGTTGGAGGTATGGTACAAAAGGCTTGCTCACATTGGTGAGAGGGCACTCAAACAAATTTGCAGGGACCAAAGTGTACTTGGATTGCCTAATATCACAAGGCAACACATGATTTATAAGTGTGAAGCTTGTCAATTTGGCAAGGCACATAAACAACCTTTCAATAGGAAAGGATATCTGTATCAAAAACTTTTGGATCTAGTGCATACAGATGTGTGGGGTCCAAGTACGGAGCCATCTATATGAGGCTCAAGATATTATGTGTCTTTCATAGATGATTGTAGCAGGTGGAGCATTCTGTTTTTCATGAAGCACAAGGATGAAGTTTTTAATTGCTTTAAGAAGTATGTTGCTCTTGTTGAAAACCAAACAAGTAGGTCTTTGAAAAGACTCAGATCAAATGGTGGAGGAGAATACTTCTCTTCTGAATTTGATGCCTACTTGCATGAAAGAGGCATTAAAAGGGAAGTCGCTACAAGGTATACACCCGAACTCAATGGTGTAGCTGAGACGAGAAACAGAGCTATAGTTGAAGCCGCAAGGTCCATGCTCAATGAAAAGGGATTGCCAAACTACCTATGGGCAGAGGGTGCATCCACAGCCACATATCTCATAAATAGACTTCCATCTAAGCCACTAGATGGGACTACTCCATATGAAGTATGGAATGGAAGAAGACCTAGTCTAGAGCATTGTAAAATCTTTGGATGCTTAGCCTATGCTCACGTTCCTTCTCAAGTGAGAGGGAAATTGGATCCCAAGGTAGAGAAGTGCATATTTATTGGTTAAGATCAAAACCAAAAAGGATATAGACTGTACAATCCAACCAATAAAGGATTTTTTGTGAGTAGAGATGTAATTTTTTATGAGAACAAATTATGATTTGATGATGACAGGAAAGTGAAGTTGCCTTATGACTTGGATGAAGATTTTCCATCACTTCAACCAAAGGGGCCAAAGCAAATTGAAGAAAGTGATTCGGAGATTGACCTAGAAGACTTGGAAAGACTAAAGCTATGGAATAGCAAAGGTAAAGGAAAGATGCAAGATGCTACATATGGACCCGAGAGCTCACATCAACCACTTAGAAGCTCTTCAAGAGAAAAGAAGAAACCAGAGAGGTATGTTTATGATACTTCTTTGGTCACCAAGCACTCAATCTACATTGCAAAGGATTCAACCAATGGAGAACCTACCACATTTGAAGAAGCACAAAGCAAGAAAGCTTGGAGAGATGCAATGGATGAAGAAAAGGAAGCCTTGAAGGAGAATGACACTTGGGAGCTTGTACCTAACAAGCCATCTATGAAGGTAATTGGATCTCGATGGATATACAAAATCAAGAGGAATCTAGATGGAAGTATAAATAGAAATAAAGCAAGGTTAGTTGCTAAAGGGTTCGCTCAAACCCATGGTATTGATTATGAGGAGACTTTCTCTCCTTTTTCAAAAATGCCTACAATTAGGGTTCTCATTATTCTTGTTGCATCTAGAAATTGGAAGCTCTATCCACTTGATGTAAAGAATGCTTTCTTAAATGGATGGATTTCTAAGGAAGTGTATATGGCACAACCTCCTGGAAATGAGGATGCACATCATCCTAACTATGTATGCCTATTTAAAGAAAGCCTTGTATGGATTGAAGCAAGCTCCAAGAGCTTGGAATTTCAGATTGGTGACATATTTGCAGGACCAAGGATTCAAAGCTAGCAAGGCGGATACCTCTTTGTTCATAAAGAGGAATGGATCTGAATTAATCTATCTATGTGTGTATGTTGATGATATTATTATCATAGGCAATGATCTTGAAGGAATCAAACAAGTAAAGACTCAAATGAAGGAGGAGTTCAAAGTAAGTGACCTCGGACCACTCACTTATTTTTTTGGATTGGAGTTAATCTACACAAGTTCAGGTATATACATCACACAAAGGAAGTATGTGCATGACATGCTCATCAAGTTCAAGATGGAGAACATCAAGTGTGCAGGTACACCTATGGAGCAAAATCATAAGCTTAGTGCTTATGAAGGAGATCCAATTGAAGATATCAGAAGCTATCAAAGCTTGGTTGGAAGTTTGAACTATGCAACACTCACAAGGGTGGATATATTCTATACTGTTAGCATATTGAGTCAGTTTATGCATAAGTCGAGAAGACCACATATGGAAGAGGCCAAAAGAGTCCTCAAGTACCTAAAGGGGACTATGAATGAAGGTTTGTTTTATCCATTTACTTCATATATTGAGCTAAAGGTCTACTTAGATGCAGATTGGGCCGGATCTAGAGATGATAGAAGAAGCACATCCAGGTATGTATCATTTGCACGTTCAAAAATCATTTCTTGGTCATCCAAGAAGCAACCAATTGTGGCATTATCTTCTACTAAAGTTGAATATAGAGGTTTGGCTAATGTAGCTCAAGAAATCATGTGGTTAAAGTCTTTGTACACAGATCTTGGACTTCATTCTTCAACACCTCACATTTTTGGTGACAACACAAGCTCACTACATCTTGCAGCTAATCGAGTATACCATGCTAGAACCAAACATATTGAAATCCACTACCATTAGGTAAGGGAGAAGCTAATGAGCATGGATATTCAACTATCCTATGTCTCTACAAATATGCAATGCGCAGACATGTTGACTAAAGCTCTTGATGGTACAAAGTTAAGTAGATTCAAGTTGATGATTGACTTGCAGGAAATTAAGGAAAATTGAAGATATATTTAGAGGCCAACAATGTTAGGCTTGAGGGGGATTTGTTGTTACATTTTACCCAAGCCTACATGCTTGATATTATTTGATTTATGTTCATTTGTAGTCATATGTGTAGTCATGTGAACACCTCTTGTAAAAGAGTATAGTTTATCTCTTGTAATTGTGAAAAAGAAAAAAGAAAAAGAATGTCTTACATCATCCATGATGTAAAACAAAAATTCGTGGCTCTAGCTACCTTAAACCATGAATTAGTGAGCTGAGGAATATTTCCTAACTTTGGGATCACTTTTAGGTGGAGCCATTTGAATTCGAATTCAAAACTCCCTCCAAAAGTAGCTATAAAAAGAGCAAGAAGGAAGTGGTGATTAGCAAGCCTTGTACGTGACCATTTCATGTCATTTTGAAGAGATTGAAGAGCTGAGGGAATATTTCCTAACTTTGGGATCACTTTTAGGTGGAGCCATTTGAATTTGAATTCAAAACTCCCTCCAAAAGTAGCTATAAAAAGAGCAAGAAGGAAGTGGTGATTAGCAAGCCTTGTACGTGACCATTTCATGTCATTTTGTAGAGATTGAAGAGCTTACTCCATAGATCTATCATTCTAATCCCATTGTGTAAATATTCATTGCCAATGTGGTTGTAATCATATGTGAATCTATACATTCATCATTCTCTACCTCTCTGTTTTGTTCTCCGCTATACTCACTTAGACTAGTAACTTCAAAAGCTCATATCGCAAGCTCTACGCAACCTTTTTCCATGTTTTAAACTGATTTGGAATTCTCTCTAATTCTAGATTTGGCATACAAAAATTCGTGGTATGGTCATTGGATTTATGGTTTGGGAGAAATCTGCATTTTACTGCTCACTAGTCTATCTCTGTAGAGCCCCGGAAATGGCGGGAGTGTTCCTAATGTTGATGAATCTGGTTATCAGTGCTCAGTTGATCATTTGAAGTGTTTTAATAATTAATAAGATATCTAATTCTATATGCTATTCCCAAAAGGCATTTATCTAATTCCTACGAGGTTGAGAGCACTATGCAATTTTTCTAGCAAGTATATGTTAAAAAATAGCAAGTTTTGGGAGCTAGTCATTTTGTAACTAGTTTATCTTGACTTAAACTTTTATGATACATGTTCCAACATACTTGGATTATATCTTGGTGGCTTTAGGAATCTCAAAGCGTCTATTAATCAACTCTGAAGTCTTAGTTGGCTGGTGTGAAGCCAGTTGTAGCAGCACCAACTCATCTTCTGATTGCATCCACCATCTCTCTTCACAAATGTTCCTACTGATAGTTCTCTCGGCTTGATTATATTTAGACTCTCAAATCTTGACCATAGATGCATTAACTATGGACTTAGACATCTACAAAAGGATTTCTAAAATGATCAAGCACAGAAGGAGAAATGGAGAAAAGATCGACACGCAATTCTCAGAAAACTTCTTCTACTCAACTCTTCTTACATTTGATGGATGATACTCATTCACCTTATAATCTACTCTTCTCTATCTCATCTATACTTCATCTCTCATATATATATATATATCACGACTATATACAAGTGTATATATACATATGAGTTTGGATTCTTCATTACTTAAAGTATTTGTGAAGTATTTACAAAGCTAATATACATGTGTATATAGACCATCTCTTTCTGAACCTCTATTTCACTTCATGCTCTTAGGCTTCAATTTTTTCTTCAAATCTTCACTCCTAAGCTTCATATAATCATCAATTGTTGATTTTCTTGCCCCAACAGCTCCCCCTCAATCATCAATTGTGATTACCTGCATCTTCTTTATCCCTGCCATATCTTTAAACCTCTGCAACTTGGGTCCATCCAAACTCTTTGTCAACATATCTGTAAGTTGATCCTTTGTAGGAGTATGTATGATTTCTATTTCTTTATCGAAAATCTTGTCTCTTAGAAAATGATATTGGATCTCAATATGTTTGGTCTTGGCATGAAACATAGGGTTAGCTACCAAATACAAAGAACTCATGTTGTTTCCACAAATGATAGGAGTACTCTGAATGATATCAAAACTCTTCATAAGAGTTTTTAGCCATATGACTTCCTTTGCAGCTTCTACCATACCTTTGTACTCTGCTTTTGTAGATGATAAAGCAACTGTATGTTGCTTCTTAGAACATCATGAAATTAACTTATCTCTCACATAACACAAATACCCATGTGTTGATCTTCTATCATCAGAGTTACCTGCCCAATCTGCATCACTATATATCTTGATCCTTGTATCTGAAGAAAACCCATAATACAAACCTTCTTTAAGTGTGCCCTTGATATACGTATGCACCCTTCGACCTGCAATCCAATGTTCCTTTCTAGGACAATGCATGAATTGAGATAAAACTCAAACTAAATATGACAAATCAGACCTTGTTAATGTATCATAAATCAAGCTACCCACCAAAATTTGATAAAGCTTCATGTCTTTGAATTCTTCTCCTCCATATCTACTCAATTTGTGATTCACCTCCATTGGAGTTAGTGCTATCCTACAATCTTCCATTTTACAAATATAGATAAATCCATCTTCACTTGCTTTGACTAGCAAGCTACTATCTTCCTTTGATGCTTAAAAACCAAGTTCCTTCAAGAACTCTACAAGCCTATAATTCCATGTGCTTGGGGCCTGCTTCAATCCATACAAAGCTCTCTTGAGCTTACACACATGATCTGGATAAAATTGATCTTTGAAACCATCTAGTTGTTCCATGTAAACTTCATCTGAAATGCAACCATTCAAAAATCATTCTTCACATCTAATTGAGATAATTTCCAACCTTTGGAAGCAAAAATAGCTATGAGAGTCCTTATGGTTGTCATCTTTGCAACAAGACTATAAGTTTCGTCATAGTCCACACCATATGTATGTGCAAATCCTTTTATAACAAGTCTGGCTTTGTACCTAGACACACTTCCATCTGCAAATAAACCCACTTACATCCAATTACCTTCTAATTAATTGGTTTATGTACCAATTCCCAAGTCTCATTCTCAATGTGTGCATCACAGAATTTCTTCATAGATTTTCCTAATTCTCCTTTCCGTTGGCTTCATCATATGTAGATGGGTCTTCATCTACTTTTATCATGTAAGCATAATCTTTAGTAGTCAAAAATGAAGTATCATATCTATCCCTTGTGGGTTGCCATTTGTGCCTTGATGACCTTTTGAGTTATCCACTTCTTGAAGTTTCTGGTTCATCACATTCTGGATCAAACCTTGGCATTTCTTCAACTTCAACTAGTGCTTCATTGTTCACTTCTTCTTCAAAGATTTGAACCTTTGATTTACCTTTCTTCTGATTCAATGTTTCTTCAAGACCTGCATAAGTATTATTTGTACCTGAATACCAAGTAATTTGCTCATCAAATGTGACATCCTTTGATACAAGAAACTTCTTTGTAGATGGACTCCACAACCTGTATCCCATTTGCTTATCCTTATAACCAATGAACACATATTTTTCAGCATTTGGTTCCAATTTATGCCTTAATTGAGAGGGAACATAAGCATAAACCAAGCAACCAAATACTTTGCAATGATCTCATGTAGGTCTCTTACCCCACCAAGCTTCATATGGTGTCATACCCTGCAAATCTTCACATGGTAGCCTATTAACCAAGTATGTGGCTGTATTTATAGCCTCAACCCACAAATAATTAGGGAAATTCTTTTCTTTCATCATTGATCTTGAAAATTCAACAAGAGTTCTATTTCTCCTTTCTGCTACACCATTTTGTTGAGGAGAGTACTTGCAAGTAAATTCTCTCTTTATACCTGCATTACACAAATAATCACTGAATTCATTTGAGAAACAGTCTCCCCCTCCATCTGATCTTAACCTCTTCAATTTTTGTCCTGTAATTCTTTTTACATATGCATGATAGTGTTTAAATGTACTAAACACTTTGGAATTGTCTTTGATCACATAAATAGTGATCAACCTAGTAGCATCATCAACATATATGACATAATATCTTGAACCATTTATGCTAAAGTCCTTTGAAGGACCCCACACATCTGTATGTACCAATTCAAGTCTTTCTGAATACATGAGAGCATGCTTATTATATGATTACTTATGAGCCTTACCTAATTGACATGCTTCACATCTACATATCATGTGTTGACCTGCAACATTAGGTAATCCAAGTATTGAACCATTATTAATCATCTCTTTGACACCTCTTTCATTGAAGTGTCCAAGCCTCTTATGCCAAAGATCCAACTCAGACACCTTTTGCTCTACATATGTAAACATGGCATGTCCAACATTACCTTGTACCCTCAATGTGAAGAGCCTTCCTTCTTTCTTTCCTGTAACAATTTGTGTATACCCTTGGCTAGGGTCTTCAACATAAACTCCATCATTACTGAACCTCACCTCATATCCTTTTCCCACGATTTGTCCTACACTAATCAAATTCTTTGGAATTGTAGGAACATACAAAACCTTACTCAAAAGAGTACTTCCATCTTTGGCTTTAACTGATCCAATTGACTTTACCTTGTGCTTTGTATTGTCACCTGTTCGAACTATATGATTGATTCCCTTATGATCCAAATCATTCATCAAAGCAATTTTTCCACTCAGATGATTGCTACACCCTCAGTCAATATAGAATACCATTAAGTCTTCATTTGAATCTTCACATGTTGCATTCATAATAAGAGTTGAATCTTCTTTCTAATCTGATGCATAATTGTAGTAGGTGTTATTATAGGATTGGTTTTGGAAGTTTCTTCCTCCATTTCTTCCAAAGAAACTCCTACCCCCTCTACCTCTGTAATTTCCACTCTGATTTCTTCCACCTCTTCCTCTTTGGTTAAAATTCTGATTGAAGTTACCATTGCTTTGATTATTATGCCAACATTCATGAGATAGATGATTGGTCTTACCACATATTCAACAGGCTTTGACATTATCTTTGTTATTTCTGCATCTTCCTCTACTTCTACCACTTCCTCTTCCTCTTAGGAAGTTTGCTTGACTTGAAGTACCTTCATTTTCAACTAATTGTTGCTTTCCTTTGATAGCTTTTTGCTTATCCTTAGAAAACATTGCATGACCTGTATTCTTATGGACATATCTTTTGATATCATTCTCAAAAGTTAGCATATGTCCTAGCAATTGATTGAAATCAAGAGTAAAGGCTTCCACTTCTCATCTCCTCTTAGACCTATGAGAATTTGTCTTACCAATTTATCTTCTTCAATTTCTTCATCAACTGCACCTAAGGAATCAACAATGTCTTTCATCTTTGTCACATAATCAGATATTGATTGTGAAGCCTTCTTCATGAATGTGGTAAACTCTGCCCATAGTGATGCTTTCCTTGAATTAGTTGTATTATGAAAATGTTCCTCCAAAGCACTCCATATATCACTTGCACTTTCAATTCCTATGATAGAGGAAGCAAGTAATCATTTATTTCCATGTAGATAATGCTCCTTGCTTGAGCATCCTTCTTCATCCAAATCTTTAAATTCGCAAGCTCCTCCCTAGTTGGAACACTAGGATCTTTGAAATCTGGTTTCCCTTCTTCTCCTGTGATGTATCCCATCAGATCGTTGCTCATAAGATGAGCTTCCATCCTCATAGACCAAGATGGATAGTTCTCTCTATCCAACTTCTTAATTTGGAGACATCTCCCATCCTTTCTTCACCTGTACTATCAAATCTTCAACCTTACGAGTAATGAGTGTACCTTAACTTCTAAATTTACTCCTTCTGATCCTTTTGATTGCTCTCGTGTGTCTCCATTTAGCTTTCCATTTACACTTTGTCCTTTTGAATCTTCAAATCTTGAATTTTGTAGGCCTGTAGTAGTCAGGATCTTCCTTTTCTTCAAATCTGATTATTTGTGCTCTAATACCATTGATGGAGATGATTAATATCCAAAAGACAAGCAACACTTGAGTTTAGAAAACCTCTATGTCAATTAAAGCTCAAAAAATTCACCAATTTTGAAATATTTTACCAAAATATGAACACAGCTTCTCTATGAAAACTAGCTTCACTCAAAAAAGTCTACCTCACAAAATTCACTCATTGACTGATGCAATGATTAAAGTTGTTATGAAAATTTGATACAACACTCTTCTAGTATTTCCACAACTACTCCAATGTTAAAGTTCTCCAAAAAAACTTACAAGACTTTAGATTTACTTCAATAAGTAAACCTATGTCTGAAACAAGCACTTTCTACAGGCAACTTTTACATATGCAACTTTAAATAGCTGGTTCTCACAAAATATAACCAGTTTAACAAAATGCTTTTACAGATGGATGGCTTACCTTCCAACTTAGATTTTGACCCCTCATTTGTGTAAAACTTTACACTATAAACTCAGATTTGATCAATTCTTTGATCATCGAATTTGCACCTTTTTCAAAAGACACTTATCACATCTTCACATACAAATGTTCCTACTTACGATTCTCTCAGCTTGATTATAATTAGAATCTCAAATCTCATCTTGACCATAGATGCATTAATTATGGACTTAGACATCTACAAAAGGATTTCTAAAATGATCAAGCACAGAAGGAGAAATGGAGAAAAGATTGATGTGCAATTCTTCGAAAACTTCTTCTATTCAACTCGTCTTACATCTGATGGACGATACTCATTCACCTTATAACCTACTCTTCTCTATCTCATCTATACTTCATCTCTCGTATATATCACGACTATATACAAGTTTATATATACATATGAGTGTGGATTCATCATTACTTCAAATATTTGTGAAGTATTTACAAAGCTAATATACATGTGTATATAGACCATCTCTTTCTGAACCTCTACTTCACTTCATGCTCTTAGGCTTCAACCTTTTCCTCAAATCTTCACTCCTAAGCTTCATATAATCATCAATTGTTGATTTTCGTGCTCCAACAGAAGGTTGTTCTTGATTTTACTAGGAAGCTTCTTGCTACTCTTGGTAATTCTCTTATTGAGTTTCAACTTATGTGTGTTGTTATGCTACTTCCTATTCTACTACCACTCATCATTGTTTGGCCTCTTGTTATGGTGCCATTTCCTCTCGCCATCACAGAGCTTCCTCTTCTTGGAATGTCAAAGAAGTTGCCTGCTCCCAAATTCTTCTAAGTTGTTCTTTTTTTCAACTTCGCCCGTAAGAGTGATTTGTGAACAATCTATATCTTTGGTCACTTTTGTTCTTGACGGGCCTGTCTCCCACACAGCTCCGGCCTTTCCATGACTCTTAAGCTCCTTTAGGAACACAACTTCCTTATTCCTTCCATCTTTTGTACTACATGGAGTAGATGTGGCGAACTAAGAAGTGAAAAAATGATGCCCAACTTGGTATCAAGTTGTTGGGTTTTCTTTGATACATGGTAGGGGAAATGAATTTCCTTCTCCATACAAGGGAAGATAATTTTCACCTAGTTGGCTTGTCCTTCTACTACTGCAGCATCAACAATTAAGGAATACAGAGTCTACAAGAACCCATAATGCTTACTTGCATATTAATAGCTAATGTTGCCATCCACAATCTAAACTTTTTAGGGTTAGAATCTAGAAGTCGTGCAAATTTATATTCACCTGAATAGGGTTTACCAAACATCTTCTCCATCTCATTGGTAGATACCAAGACAGATGGTGTTGTAATACCTTCGTTACTCAACTGTAACTGAGCTTCTATGTAAGTTCGATCAATGTAGAGCAAAATTTCAAAACCAATACAAATTCCCAACACTACATGTCCGTCACCATTCAATTCCAACTATTCATTGCATTGATTGATGAAGGAATGTATCATCGAGTGTTTTGGTAACTCAGGCCAATTGATCTACAGATATGCCGAGAGCCTACGATGCAGAAACTGTTGGAGACCTTTTAATCTCCAAATATTCGATTTATCTTGACTTAAGAACTCCTATATATCAAGAACAAATCAAACTTTACACAAACTTCAAATTATTTTTCACATATATCAAGAAATACTTCTCTGTAAGAAGTTTTCTTCATCTTCAAGAATCTGCTTCAGAGATAGGCTTCAATTTCTTCATAATACTTCAAATTTAATCTTCACATCTATCTCTAAGACACTTGTCTTCAAATGACTCTTCTCATGTATTTCTTTACGTCATTGACTTATATACATATGGTTCTAAACTTATCCCGTGTCTATTACATTACTCCTTATCATCCTAAGGATTATTCTACTCAAATTACAAGAATTTCCAACTATAATGTTCATATCTATACAAACTTCACTTCTGAGATCTCTTCACTTTCTCAAGTGACTTCTTGAACTTCAATCTGATCTTTGACATGCTTCAAGCTCTTTGTAATCATCAATTTGTGATTTGTTTGTTCCAACAGCTCACCCTCAATCACTAATTGTGATTATTCCATTCTTCTTCACTCATGCTATCTTCTTGAATCTTTGTAGCTTCGATCCATCCAAGCTTTTTGTTAACATATCTGCAACTTGTTCTTTTGATGGAGTATACATCACTTCAATCTCTTTATCAAGTACCTTTTCTCTCAAGAAATGATATTGAATCTCGATATGCTTAGTCTCGGCATGAAAAACAGGGTTAGCTACCAAATACAATGAACTCATATTGTCTCCAAAAATAATTGGAGTACTCTGATCAGTTCCAAAACTCTTCAACAAGGTCTTTAACCATATCACTTCCTTTGCAGCCTCTACCATTCCTTTATACTCAGCTTCTGTAGATGACAAAGCAACTGTATGTTGCTTCTTTGAGCACCAAGAAACTAACTTATCTCCAATATAATAGAGATACCCATGAGTAGACCTTCTATCATCTGAATCACCTGCCCAATCTGCATCACTAAATACTTTGATTCTTGTATCAGAAGTAAATCCATAGTACAGACCTTCACTTAGAGTTCCTTTGATATATCTGAGTACCCTTTGAGCTGCAATCCAATGAGTCTTCTTTGGACAATGCATAAATTGTGATAACACACCTACTGCATATGATAGAGCTGGCCTTGTCAAGGTAGCATAGATTAAACTACCTACCAAACTCTGATATTTGTTTATGTCATTAAACTCTTCACCTCCATACCTGCTCAATTTATGATTTACCTCCAATGGTGTGCTTGAAGGCTTGCAATCCTCCATGTTGAACTTGACTAGAAGATTCTTCAAGTACCTCTCTTGTGTAACATATACTCCATGTTGAGTATATACAATCTGCATTCTTAAGAAATAAGATAAGTTTCCCAAATCACTTATCTTAAACTCCTCCTCTATTTGTTTCTTAAGCTCATTGATTCCTTGAGCATCTGTACCTGTGACAATAATACCATCAACATAAATACACATATATATGTATCCATTTTCACTTGCCTTCACTAGCAAGCTACTATCTGCCTTTGATGCTTGAAATCCACAATCATTCAAGAACTTAACAAGCCTGTAATTCCATGATCTTGGAGCCTGCTTCAACCCATACAAAGCTCTCTTGAGCTTACACACATAATCTGATCCAATTGAATCCATGAAACCTTCTGGTTGCTCCATGTACACTTCATCTGCAATATACTCATTCAGAAATGCATTCTTCACATCTAATTGTGATAACTTCCATCCTTTACAAGCAGCAATAGCAATCAATGATCTAATTGTAGACATCTTAGCAACAGGACTAAAGTTTTCATCATAATCTACCCCATAAGTTTGGGCATAACCTTTGACCACAAGTCTAGCCCTGTATCTAGACACCTTACCATCTGCAAATATTTTTGTTTTATACACCCACTTACATCCAATGACTTTCTGATTCTTTGGTCTTGGCACTAAGTCCCATGTTTCATTTTCAAGTAGAGCATCATACTCTTCTTGCATTGCCTTCTCCCAATTATGTTTACCTTTAGCTTCTTCATATGTGATTGGGTCCTCTTCTGTCTTCACAGTGTAAGAATAATCTTTTGTTGTTAGAAAAGATGTATCATAGCTATACCTGATAGGCTCTTTTCTTTCCCTTGAGGATCTTCTGACCTCTGCACTTCTTGAAGTCTCAGCCACATTTGATTCTGGATCAAATCTTGGCCCATCTTCAACATCATCCTGCAATTTACTTTTATAATCAACATCATCAATATCTTCTTCATACACACTTACTTTTGTCTTCCCTTTTCTTTGTATTTATTTGACATCTGCATAATCATTTGTTGACCATGTATACCATGTTCTTTGCTCATCAAATGTAACATCTTTGGTAACAAGAAATTGCTTTGTGGATGGACTCCACAATCTGTAACCCATCTGTCTATCATCATACCCAATAAACACATACTTCTCTGCTTTGGGTTCTAACTTATGTCTCAATTTTGAAGGAACATAAGCATATGCTAAACATCCAAATACCTTACAATGATCAAGAGTAGGTTTCTTACCCCACCATGCTTCATAAGGAGTTCTTCCATCCAAAGCTTTACAAGGTAACCTATTCACAAGGTATGTTGCAGTGTTGATAGCTTCTGCCCATAAGTAATTTGGGCAATTCTTTTCCTTCATCATTGCTCTTGCAAATTCTACAAGAGATCTATTTCTTCTTTCTGCAATTCCATTCTGTTGAGGAGAGTACCTGCAAGTTACTTCTCTCTTTATTCCACAAATAATCATCAAACTCTTTAGAGAAATATTCTCAACTTCTTAAGTTGATTTCTCACAGCACAGATTCCGTTTTGCTAAATGCTTTTAGCCATAGCTTCCTTACCTTCTAACTTAGATTTTGAATGCTCACTCATTAAAAACTTTACACTGTGCACTGAGATCTAAGCAAAACATTGACATAGAAAAGTGTGCGACTCTGAGAAGTCTATCTGCAAACTCTACATACAAATGTTCCTATTGATCATACTCACAGTAGGAAAGGAATGAGATCATAAAACTCTGAACATAGCTTCATTAGCTTTCAAATTAGATGTGTACAAAAGGATTTCTGATCCACATGATCAGACTGAGAGAAATCTACGAAATGCTCGTCACTATTTTCTGAAGATAACTCTCTTCACATCTATCTCTAAGACACTTATCTTCAAATGACTCTTCTCATGTATTTCTTTACATCATTGACTTATATACGTATGGTTCTAAACTTATCCTGTGTCTATTACATTACTCCTTATCATCCTAAGGATTATCTCTACTCAAATTACAAGAATTTCCAATTGTAATGTTCATATGTATACAAACTTCACTTCTGAGATCTCGTCACTTTCTCAAGTGACTTCTTGAACCTCAATCTGATCTTTGACATGCTTCAAGCTCTTTGTAATCATCAATTTTTGATTGGTTTGTTCCAACAGAAACCAATCTATATGCATTTGAGGTAATCATGAGGGAATATCAAGAGGGTGTTGAGTTATCAAGCTCAACATGTCATGATCCAAGATGACACAAATCACTTTTTCATTTCTCTAGCATGTATAGTGGTCACGCTGGTATATGTCAGGGATACTTCATTGAGCTTTACTAGATTTATCTACCAAGAGTGATTGCACATTTGTTTCTTGCCAGCTCACTCATTTGTAGACATTAGGATTTTCCTTATGTATTGTTCTTTTTATATTACACTTGTTGTATTGTTGTTTCAGATCATTCTTGTACATTCCTTTTATATAATAGAAGAAGAAGAGGAAGAAGAAGAGGAAGAAGAAGAAGAAGAAGAAGGAGATCATTTTTTCTTGAATCAATCTGTGTGTGTGCTCTTCTTTGAGTGTGAGAGTGTGAGAGTGTGTGAGTGAGCTCTCTTCCTTATCTTCTTCCTCGTGATATGTTATCATAGCCACGTTGGCTATAGAGAGCTCGTAGAGAAGGCGGATGCTAAAGAGTACGTGAGAAGGTATGGAAAAAGCATGACTCACAAACGACTTCAAATTGGTGCACAAATTGGTGTGAAGGTAGAAGGCATCAAAATATTTTTGGAGCCATCTTGACCTTCATTTTGAGCCTACAAGGTGGGGCCCACAAAAAAACTCGATTAGTTTGCAAAACTATAACTTGCATCGTGTTTGACGAAACTCAAATATTCAATATCCTAAATTTCAAGTGATTTTGTGTACTGTTGATACACACAAATTGTGTTTCTCTGAGATCGAACTCTCATGTCAAAGTGCAACAGTGTTCAAGTAGAAGTATTACTTGTAGTGTTTTTGTAGTGTTGTGAATTGTTGTAGAAATGGAAAATGCAGATGGAACGAGTTAGCTTATGAGTGATAAGCTAGACCATGATTGGAGGTTCAAAATGAGGAATTTCTTGATGAGAAAAAGCTATTGGAAGTACACCAAAGGAAAGAACAAAAATGCTTCGCAATTACTAGAGAGGAATCGGACTGCACCAGTTAAGAGCATATGAGGAATGGAATCAAGGAGCACAAAAGGTAATGTATTGGCTATCTATTAGCATACAGGATAGCATGATTGGGCACATACAGGACGCAAGACTCCAAAAGAGGCTTGGAATATTTTGGTCACACTGTATGAGACTAATACAAAGGCACAAAAATTGCAATTCAAGAACGAGCTGCATACACTAGAGAAAAAGGGCATGTCGGTAAATGCCTACACCTTGAAAATAAAAAGCATATGTTATTCACTTCCATCTATTGGTGTGAATGTAGATGATGATGATAAGGTGGAAGTGTGCCTTGATAGTTTAGGAGCTACATATAACTAGTTCAGAACATCTATTCAGACTATGGAAAATATTTCAAATTTTGCTGATTTGGTGTCCATGTTGATTATTGAAGAAAAGAATCTTTGTGAGGACTTGAACTCCCAAGTAAAACCTAGTTCTAAGCAGGTATTCTAGTATGGCAAAGGAAGAGGCAGAGGTAGAGGTTTTGGAAGTGGAAGAGGATATAATAACCAAGACCAAGGTCAACAAAAAAATCATGCATGAGGTAGAGGACAATTTCCAGGCAGAGGGAGCCAAAGAGGCTGCTAAAATTTCAAAACAAATGATTCAAGTAATGATAGTAAAGGATGGTGGAATTGTTGTAAACCTCAACACTTTGAACATGATTGCAGTTTGAAGAATCAAAATAATAAAAGACAACAAAAAAACTATGCAACCATAAGTGCAGATGATTCTAAGAAGTTGTTCATGGTCCAACATCACATGATGAATACGATGTGTGCTGATGTTTCAAAATCCAATGGTAGTGTCTTGTATGCTGATTCAGGTGCTTTAAATAATATGGCCAATCATGCAAAATGATTTAGTAGTTTGTAGAAATTACCACTTCTTGGATATGTTGAAACACGTGATGACACATCACACCCTATCAAGCAAATAGGAAACATAGCATTGTCTATGGAGGACGGGAAGGTAAAACATCTTGTTCATGTGCTGCATGTTCTAAATATAACAAAGAATCTAGTTTTTGTTGGAAAAATGGTTGACGAGCGATTACAAGTCAGGTTCAATGTTCATGGATTATATGAAAAATAATACAAACAAGATAGAAGATTGATTGCCAAAGGAAATAGAGTGGGTAGGATGTTTAAATGTGAAAATTCTGAAACGAATGCAGCAATGTTTGTGAAAGGTGGAGGAGTTATTGCTCATATAGAGATTTGTCACAAACGAATTGGACATACAAACTTGCAGAGCGCTTAAATTGATGTAGTCAGAGGAGATTTTCAATGGACTACACAATTTCAAGGTTGCAGAGATGCAAAAGGTATGTGCAGCCTATAAATTTCATAAACACTCAAGAGCATCGTTTTTGTATGACAAGAATTTTAGTGACAATGTGCTAGAAATAGTACATATAGATGTTTGGGGTCTTGCAAATACCACATCTATGGGTGGTTGTGGGTCTTATGTTACTTTCATTGATGACCATACACGGAACGTATGGGTATATTTCATGAAAGAGAAGAGTGGGGTGTTGACTCACTTCTAGAATTTTAAGGCTATGGTGGAAAAGTAGATGAGAAAGTATGCAAAGACATTAGTGGCTGATGGAGGAGGTGAATATATGTCAAATGAGTTTATTAGCTTTCTTAAAAGTCATGGAATTTGATATCAATTTTCATGCAAGTACGCACCACAATAGAATGGTGTTGTTGAACTCACAAATAAACATATTGAAGAAATATCAAGAGCCTTGATGGCCGAGAAGCATATGCCTCATTGTTATTGGGAAGAAGCAGTGCATACTAGTGTATACATCATGAACAAAACTCCGATTGCTACTGTACATCAAGTTACACCTAAAGCGAAGTTTACAGGTAAAGCCAAACCTATCACATATGAAAGTGTCTCGCTATATTGCATATGTGCATGTTTCAGATGAGTTAAAGACAAAGCTTGATCCAAAGGCAGAGAAATGAAACTTCATTGGGTACTCTCTTGAGCAAAAAGGATAAAAATGCTATAACCCACTCACATGACAGGTGAAGGTAAGCACAGATGTGGTGTTTGATGAAACGTCAAGCCTCTATGCAGATGCCAAAGGACTTAATCTTGTCTCAAATGACAAAGGAAATGCTGAAAAATGCAGTGCAAAATCTCAAGTTATGGGTGAACTTGATGCATCACCAAGCAATAGTTCCAACTCAAATCCATGGAGTGGAAGATTTCATGGGAATTTTAGTCCAAAAAAATCATCAACTACATGAAAGGTAAAGAAAAGCTTTTTGCTGGTAGTAAAACATCTACAAGTTTTGAAGACATTGATGGAGATTCAAGGAGTTCAAAAAAGTGCTTTGATGAGGAACTTGGATTGCCCTGTATGAATAATCCATGAGTAAGACATGCTGATGATACAAGGAGAAGTAACCCAAGACCAACAAGATCTAGGAGGATGCAGAATTCAGTGCAATGATTGACATATGACAATTACATGTCTTGTCATTGTGCCTATATAACCAAGGTAATACAAGATGCTGCACCTTCTTGTTTTGAAGATGCAATTGGAAATGTAGATTGGAAAAAAGATATGGATGAGGAGAGGGTTGCAGTTTATGGAAATTATACATGGAAGTTGGCTCCATTGCTACAAGGAAAGAAACCCATAGGCTACAAGTGAGGTTACAAGGTAAAACATAATGTTGATGGTAGAACAAGAAGGTACAATGCACGATTGGTAGCAAAAGGATATGCACAGACATATGGCATTGATTATGGGGAAATGTTCAGCCTTGTAGCTAAAATATCTATTTTCAGAACACTTGTTGCATTAGCTACAACAAAAGGATGGCTTTTGCATCATATGGATGTGAAGAATGCTTTCCTTCATGGTGAGTTACAAGAAGAAGTATACATGGACTAGCCACAAGGATATGCAGATTCAAAGCACCTAGAATATGTTTGCAGGTTGCAAAAGGCTTTTTATGGACTTAAACAAGCCTCTCGTGCTCGGCATGCAAGGATTTCTGCCTACTTAACCACCATTGGATTTTTTATGTGTGATGCGGATCATTCATTATATGCAAGGAAGGGTGATGATGGCATCACCATTGTGGCTATTTATGTTGATGACTTGATTGTAGGAGGTGACAATGCAAAGCTAGCTCCTCACTCACCTTTTGCACACCTACTCTCACCATTTGATCTCATAGATTCTTTATGTGAGTGATAAACACCTCTACAATCTCCCCATCAGCAAACCTTTCTAATACTAGCTCATTCCCCAAGTTTGGGATCCGTGTGTGACTACAAGTTTCATGTTGATTTCTCAATATATTCAATGCTTCACATGCCTTGGTAGAATATTGAATGAGAGTCAAAAGACTATCAGTAGTAGTTATAACTAGAGCATAGAGTGCATTTGCATTTCTATGTTTCCAAGCATGTAGAAGATCAGCATCAAGAGGAATCATTTGACCAGGGTTATTTGGATCACATGTTTCTCGGGGCTCATGATCAGTCCCAAGAATGCTCTCCAGAATCTCATATGAATCAAGAATAGAAGTGATTTTAAACTTCCACTAGGTGTAGTTTGTACCATCAATTTTACCTTTCATGGAGGTTGGTGGTCATATCCGCAATGCTGGTGTTGGTAGCAGTCAGGGCACTCAAGGACTTACAAGAAAAGGAAGCCAATACAAAGAGTCAGAGAAAAGAGAAGGACCAAGTAGGCAAAGCAATCAACGCTGATTCGACAAATAGGCCCTATAATTTTTCATGAAGCAATATCTCCCAAATAGTGATCTTAGTCACTTCACACCATTGTAGATACTATTTTTTATTATTCCTGCTCCAATTTGTGCAAATCGAGGAGTCCTCAAGCTTGAGGACTATTTTTAATATTTATGCACCAATTTTCATAATTTTTAGAGCTCGTTTGAGCCTCCAAAATAGCCTCGGAACCTAATTTTTAACTAGGTCGGACTGTAGGTCTGGAGAGGACCAAAGCTAGTCAAAAACTATAAAAAGAGCTAGAGACCTCATTTTGGGGGTTAGCTTGTTGTAGATTTGAACTTTGTATGAGAACTCTTTTGTAATGGAAGTTACTCCTTTGTTACTCTCTTTGTTCTTGCCGTATGTGCGCATGTGTGTGTATGTGTGTGCATGCTAGTGTGCTTCTCCATCACCACTTGTGCACATCACTTGCTCCAGGTCTTCATACCATCCTCATGTCTTCTTGGATTGACATTAAAGGAGGTGCTACTCACTACTGAGCTACACCAAATTTTGGTGCCATTGCCGGGGATCGAGCTTTGAGGACGAGCGTGTGATGGTAAGACGTAGAGTTGAGACGTTGGAGTCATAAAAGTTTTCTTCACTTTGATCTATTTCATTTTGTTTTCTTCACCATCTTCATCACCATCATCATCATCACCATCGCCCGCCTTCATCTCCACCTTCACAAAATTTTCAGTTTCTTTGGTCATATCACCCTTCCCATTCCATTCCCCTCATTTCACTTGTGAGAGAGAACGAGAGAGTGATTGTGTGCTTGTGCTTTTATGTGCCTTCTGAGATTTTCTGCAGGAATCAGCATCCTAAGTAGCTGTACTGACTCTAGTAGGTAAAATTTTTTACTGTTCAGGTCCCGAGGCATTGACTTCTGTCAATCGCGAGTGACAAAAAAATCGACCATTTTGCTAAACGAAGTGCATAAACATAATGCTTAGGCCTAGGGAATCCTAAAAGTGTGATTAGTATTAAAATTCCTCTGTTTTCTGTCAATCACGGTCGACATGTCAATCGCGACTGACAAGTGACGATGGACACCTCTCAACAGACCTATCAATCATGACCGATACGTCGATCGTGACCGACAGAGTCCACGACCGATTGACCATGATCGACATAGCCTTCGTGTGCCATGTGTCAATCACGACCAACCCATCAATCGTGATCGACAGCCCCGATGGACCTGTCCATCACGACGGACCCGATCAACGATTGTTTGACCATTACTGACTGAATTTTCGAGCAACATCAATCATGATTGACCCATCAATCGTGATCGATAGCCATGATAGACCTGTCAATCGCGACCAACCAGTCGATCATGACTCATACATCAATCACGATTGACAGACCACTCGATTGCAATTGTTAAACTGATTATGGTTTGAGCGTTACTTTACTTCCTATTCAAATGTTTTACGTTCAATTTGGTTCTAAATCTTCTAACCGTGATTCGTTCTCTTAGCCACGTGGGTCCTTGGGAGTGGTAGGGGTCTGTTAGACAGAGGCCCTGTACTATTTTCCCAAACTCTCATACAGGTATTAAACACACGGTCACGTCTTAGCTCAGCCCTGGTCTCTGAACAATACTACTACGCGACTTATTGGGACGTTGACATTCCGGTCTGAATCTGCTATAGCAGGAGAGCAGTAGTCCGGTCCTGACTTAACTATTTAACTACTTACTTCATTCGCCGAGTATTGCACAGAACACACCTATTCTTGACTCAAAGACACATCGAATAGTATACTTCAAAGTATACAAATTACCGTATGTAGTCATCATCCAAAGCGTAACAATCGTATCACTAGCTCCTAAGGCACACAGGCTTTTACAGATACAAGTCCTTCCTGGAACAGAATCTCCAGAAAACACAGACTATTGTATCGACTTCAAGTACTTCACAGAACTTGACAGACGAGTAGCGAGATCACTCCACACTCCTACTTTACCGATATATATTAAGCACACTTAACAATGCTCAAATACACCACCATTACCAACCAACTTCGTAACATAATGTCACTTGTGCGTAATTACCCTTTAAGATACGAACAACTACTAATCAAACGCAGCAGAACAAGACAGAACCATACAGATACAAAGTAGACACTTCAACAATACGTTACACTTCCCAACAGAGGTACTTCACCATAGAAGATACACTTATCCGACAGACACGAATCGAAGGATAACTTAATAAGACCCCGTAGAGCCCGAAGGGGTATGCGCTCAGACAGACTAGAAGATGTACTTAACCAGACACAGTAGTTCCCCAGAATGGGCGTATTCACAGACAGAATCGACACCACAAGTCCCGAATTGGACGTGCTCACAGACAGAATCGAAGATGCACTTCACAATTAAAATCGACTAGACGATACACCTTAACAGAACACAGCAATTCCAGAAGGGGCGTCGTTTGCCATTTTCTTCTCATTTCCTTATATAGAGGATTTACAGTGGTGCGCGAATCTCTGCGCGTTTCTCAAAAGGCTCTTGCTATTTAAGGCGCCTGTCCTAGTACAACTGTCCTTATTCGGCGGCCGTCTAACACTGGCACGCACGGTGGACTCGAACCCGCAGGTTTCTACGGTTCGGATACTAGGCCTTCTAAGTACATATTTCGGGCGAGCCTAAATGTTCGGGTAATTTTCTTTTTGAGAGTTTCTAACATCTGTACTAAGGTGGTGGGTTCTAGTAATTGGGCGTCGGTTCTTACTGCACTAAGGGCTATGGCTTGAGTTAACAAAATTTCGGCTTGGGTTTGAAGGAAAGCCTCTTGTAAATAAAATTCGTTAGCTAATGCCACATCTCGGGCTGTCTGCATTTCGGTCAGTTTGGTCTGCATCTCTGTAATACGCTCCTTCTGGTTGCGCACTTGGTTGTCTAGTCGTTCAAACTGCTGGGTTTGGAAATCGAGAGTTTTCCGGTACGCATCTCGTTCTCTGCACGTTTTGTCGATATCCTTTAGGTGTTGGCATTCCCGTATTAATTGTCGTTTGAGGATACTGTTAACCTCATCTGCGCATTCTTGGGCTCGTCGTAACTCTTCTTGGACTTGTTCGGCTTCTTTCTGTTGGTCCTGATTCTTCTTGATGGTCTCCTGTAATTGAATCTTTGTTTCTGTGACCAGTTCTTCGAGGGAGGCGTTGATATCTTCGTGTTCGTGGAGGGTGGTCTTCAGGGCTCGGATTTCTTCATATGCGGCTTGTAGGAGTCGTTCTTTGGCTGCAACTTGCTCGAGGGCGGCATCTCTTTGCTGTACTAGAGTCTGTTCGGCCGAGAATTTGGCTTGGAGTTCTGGTAACTGTGTCTGTAGCTGATGGTTCTCAGTCTTGATAGCTTCGATTTCTTCCTGAAGGGGGGTGATGTCCGCTTCCAGGACGTCGACCTTATGTTGGTATTCTGCCTTGAGAGTGTCCGTGGCTTCCTGAAAATTTGTTGGCAGCTGGTGTGATAATTGCAGGAGGAACTGCCCCATGGAGGCTAGTTCCGAAAACACGTTGTGTGGTGGTGGTGGTTGACGAGGCTGAGAGGACGTATCGGTGAGTAGGTGCTGGGAGTTTGGCGGAGAGTAGTTAGGGGAGGAAGATGAGGATGGTGTAGGTTCAGAACCGGGTCGGCGGGATGGTTCCGGTGGGAGGTCGGGGTTGACAGGTGGGGTGGGCAGAACAGAGTCAATCGTGGTTACCTTTATAATGGTCTGTTGTTCGATTTCTGTATGGTTGATGGCCGCAATAAGTTCATCCAGTGCTTTTGTGGCGGATTCCGGTTCGTCCTGTTGATGCTCGGATTCCTTTTCGGTGGACACTATCTCTGTGTCTGCTTGGTCTTGCTGGTCTTGTTGCTCTGTTGACGTGTTGTTGGGTATTGAAGTGGCGGTGTCGTGGTATGTTTCTTTTTGTTTATCTTCTTCGGCGTTGTGTTCCTTTCCGGCGGATCCTTGGACTTCGCTTTCGGAAGAGCTAATCCGGATTCGTTTAGTGCGGAAGAGTTGATTGATTTCTTCGTCTTCTTCGTCAGATTCATCGAGCGGGTGTGCTGATTCTTCGTGCCTAAGTGCGGGGCCTGTGGGTGGGGGTTGTGCGGCGAGAATGGTTGGGAAGAGGAAGGAGATGATGTGGGGAAGGCGAGAGCGCGGAGAAGTGCCCTTCTGGAGTTGTTTTACTATAGCGACGGATTCCTTATGAATTCGTTGGAAGAAATAAGAGGCAAAGTTGACAGGTTCGCGGGTGGCTAACTCCAGGGCGGAATAGAAGGGGCGAGAGATACCGTAGGTTCCTTTTTGCAGGTTGAGAATTGCTACGAGGAATTGTAGGGCGGACCGTTCGGGTTCGAGGCGGCAGAGAATGGCATATTCGTTTGATGAGGAGCGGGGGAAGAGTTCGGCCATGCGAGCGACATGGATGCTAGGGCCATTTTCGCGGCCTTGCGGGGTGAGGCGGTAGGCTGCAGAGAAGGCTTGGAAGGTGATGACGGTTCTAGATGGGAGGGAAGGGAAGACCCAATGTCGTTCGGTGATGGGGAATTGGGCGATGGCGTGGATGATCTGCGCGGAGAAGGGATGGGCTTCGACTGAGTGCCAAGGCAACTCAGCGAAGTTGGCCAACCCTCTACAATGCAGATATTCGCCTACCTCGGTAGGGATACCATCGTAGAAAGCAGTGTAGTTAGCGAGTGCTTCCATGGCGATTGCTTAAGACAGACTAGGGATAGTACTATAGAACACAAGTTCGCAGAGATTACTACAGTAGCGATTTCTGACATTGTTGAAGGGGTTAAATAGGAACAATACGGTGGGGTGGGGAAGGGGGTTGGGTATCATTGTGCAGTGCGGGAGTGGTATTTGTTTTCATGCCGGCGTGCGTACTTGAGTGACCGGTAAGGAGGGGTGGCTGGTAACATAAAGTTTCGTACAAAACGCGGCTATTTATAAAAGGAAGAAAAAGAAAAGAAAAAGGGAAAGATAAAACAAAACGCGATCCACCGCCGAAAAATTTAATGCATACTAGTAGTGGGATAATATGGCCGCAGCTTCGACCCATTGATCACCTTTGGAAGTGGATTTCCGGTCAACGTAGTCAACCGAAAAGTTGCCGGACCGACTTGTTCTGAGATTTTGAAAGGGCCGAACCATCGTAGTTTGAATTTTCCTGCTGCTCTATCCGATTTTGCGTTATAGAAGAGTACAAGCTGGCCTACCGAAAAGATTGGAGTCTTCAAATATCGATCGTGTGTCTTGGCTTGCCTTAGTTGTACTTCATGCATGGTTAAAAAGCTGAGCCATCGGTGCTCATCAAGTTCTCTGAGTTCATCCATCCGTGCTATCAGTGAATTTTCCGGTAGCATCTTCTGAGTGATCGCTACACGCAGGCTTGGAATGATTATTTCCATGGGTGCTATTGCTTCTAAACCATAAGCTAGTTTGAAAGGTGTCAAGCCTGTTGTTACCTTATATGTAGTTCGGTATGCCCATAGGACTGCAGGTAGTAATTGATCCCATCTTTCCGGTGCTTCCGTGATCAATTTCCGGAGGATATTCAGTAGTGATTTGTTTGTACTTTCGGCCAAACCATTGGCACGAGGATAGTATGGCGAGCTGAGTTTGTGTGTCACCTGGAAGGATTGGGTGAGTACCTTCATTAATTGATTTACAAAGTGAGTACCTTGGTCTGAGACAATTTCCAGTGGTAAACCGAAACGTGGAAAGACATCATTCAACAGACATTTTGCTACTGCCACCGCTGTGGCTGACCGTAAAGCCCATGCTTCTACCCATCTTGTTGCGTAGTATGTACAGGTGAGTATATATCTGTTGTTACTGAAGACTGCTGGAGGTGAAATTGGGCCTATAAAATCCAATCCCCATTTTTGAAATGGTTCTAATGGCATGACTGGCTGTAAGGGAAAGAAGTGTCGTTGTAGCGGTTGTCCCGTCCTTTGACAGTTATCACAATGTTTGACAAATTGGGCCACATCTCTGTACATAGTTGGCCACCAGAGACCACTCTGCAGGATTTTCCGGTGAGTCAAATCTGTGGCAAAGTGACCACCAGTAGGTGTCGAGTGAGCCATTGTGATAACTGAGTTAATTTCATGCGGAGGAACACAGCGAAGTAAGATTCCGGTGAGGTCTACATAATAGAGCTCTCCAGCAACTAACCAAAATCGGCGGCTAAAGACTGCCAATTTCCTTCGAACTGCCTTGGTCGTCTCAGATGGGAAGCATCCTTCGGTGAGAAAAGTTAAAATCTGATCATAGTATGTAGATGGTGCTTGTAGGTTGGCCGTTTCATCGGATAGTGGTTCAGCATTATAAATCGCAGGAGTCGTGTCATCTATGCCTACCGGAGCTTCACCGGAATCCAGGCGAGATAAGAAATCTGCTAGGGCATGTGCTTTTTCGTGTTGGTGAATGACGTCATAATCGAATTCTTGTAAAAGTAGCACCCATCGTGCTAATCGTCCACCTAGATGTTGTTGTCTTACTAGATAGACAAGGGCAGCATGATCCACATGAAAGGTAAATTTCCGGCCTAATAAATAATGTCTGAATTTTTTGATTGAGTAAATCAATCCTAGACATTCTCTTTCAGTGGTGGAATAGTTCTTTTCTGCTGGTGCAAGCCTTCTACTGGCGTAATAAACAGGGCGAAACCACTTATCTGTTTGCTGCATCAGAATACTGCCAATTGCAATATCTGAAGCATCGACAAAAACATGGAACGGATTGTCCCAGTCCGGTGGTTGTAAAATTGGAGCTTGTGTCAAGAGATGCTTGAGCCGATTGAATGTAGTTTGGCATTCTTCAGTCCATTCAAACTGTCGGGGAGTTTTTGTGATTAGCCTGTTCAGTGGTACTGCGAGGTGAGCAAGCCACCGTAAGTGTCTGCCATGCCATCGTATTTGGCCCATGAAACGCATTACTTCTTTTGGAGTTGCGGGTACCGGGGCTTCTAAAATTGCCGAAATCTTATCTGGGTTTACTCGGATACCTTGAGCAGATACAATATGCCCAAGTAGTTTGCCGCACGAAACCGCAAACACGGATTTGTTTGGGTTAAGACAGAGTCTGTAGTCTCTACACTTCTGAAAACAACATCGTAAATGACTTAAATGTGCTATCATCTCCCCAAAGATTGAGAAATCGTCAAGATATACTTGCATGAATGAAGTGAGATAAGGAGAAAATATTTCCTGCATACATCGCTGAAATGTGCTTGGTGCGTTTCTTAATCCGAACCACATTACGGTGCAGGCGAAGACACCCCAATTGGTAATGAAAGCAGTTTTTGGTATATCTTCTTCAGCCATTCTAACCTGATTGTACCCGCTGTATCCATCTAAGAATGAATACATTTCGTGGCCTGCTACCCTATCAAGCATGGTATCCAGAAAGGGTATCGGGAAAGGATCTGGTACTGTTGCTGCGTTCAATTTCCGGTAGTCTACACAGATTCGTAGTTGCTTATTTTTCTTTGGCACAATCACAATTGGTGAAATCCATTCAGCATGTTCTATTGGTACGATGAATCCTACTTTTAATAATCTGTCAAGTTCGGCTTTTACCTGAGATGCATAATTGGGATTCATCCGATAGCTGGGCTGCCTATTTGGTTTAGCTTCAGGCTTCAGCATGACTCTGTGCTGATATATGCGCGGATCTAATCCTTTCATATCTTTGTAATCCCATGCAAAGACGTCTGAGAATTCGCGAAGGAGCTGAATCAAATTAGCCTGAAAGGTTTCCGGCAAGTTTTGCCTTATTTTTACAGGTCGAGGATGGTCCTTGTCTCCTAGATTGTATGTGATCAGCTGGTCTTCAGGGACATAAAATTGTTGTGGGTTCTCTGTATCCTCTGTCGGCTTGAATAGTGGTTGTAATTCAGTATCTGCTTGTTCAAACTTTTCGGTGATAGCTACTACTGTACAAACTGAAGTGTTCCAAGTATTAATGACGGACTGTAGATCAACAGTTCCTAGAGACATTAAATCGGCGTTATTTTTCAGAAATTGCTCTTCTTCATCATCTGATAGTCCATCTAACATATGAACTGGTTCAGCGAGATAAGGTCTGGCGTGAAGTTCGCAGGGTTGTATAGCATCTAGTTTTACCACATATTTATGATTAGCATCCTTGAATGTGAGCTCTTGCGCAGACCAGTCCTGTATTACCTTTGCATGCTTCAGCCAAGGTCGGCCGAAAAGGAGGTTGTAATCCAAGGTGGATTCGGGCAGATCTAGTATAACAAAAGTCATTTTGAAAGTCGTACCTTGTAGAGTAATGGGTACATTCCGTACAAGTCCTACGGGATGGACTCTAGATTGATCAGCCATTCTGACAAAGAATTGAACTGCTTCGATTTCGGTCCAGCCTAGCTTTTTACATAATGCTGCGGTTGCGATGTTTACGCTGGAGCCTCCGACAATTAATACCTGCGTGATCTTCTGATTCTTATACCATACTGTAATCAAGGGCACTGCATGATCAACAGTAGAATCACATTCTGGTTGAACTACGGCGGTTGCCGGAATGCAAGAGGGTGCAGGGCTAAAATGTTGTTGAAACTGTTGCCGAATTCCAGGTACTAACGCCAAAAGTTGGCCGAGAGGTAGGGTGATAGATGCCTTGGATAAAATTTCCCAGGCCTGCTGAGATTGGTTATCCTGTTCCTTTGAATTTGAAGTCTCTGCTGTTGTCGAAGTATCTGTTGTTATGTCTACTACTGATGGTTGTTCTGATGCTGCTCTCTTTTGTTGTGTCTCTTCTTTTATCGACGAGGTCTGAGTCACCGGAATGGGTTCTGGGAATACTGGTGGTTCTGTGGCGGTCCAGTGACTAGCCTTGTTATATATCCTATGTTGTTCTCGTATTCCTGGTTCAAATACTTCTGCCGCTGGTTGTAGTTGTTTACCTGATCGGGTCTGGACTGTAGCAGTTTGCGTTTCTACCGGAGTAATTTGTACCATGTTGGCCATTGGGTTTTGCCGCTCCTTCTTCCTTTGATCATACTCAGCTGCGTCTTTGCAATATCTTCTAATGTGTCCGAATTCTCCACAAAAATGACAGCGTGGCGGTGGTAAATTGGGATTTTCCGGTGGTGGTTCGTTCTGCCAGCGGTTTGCATTATAGTTATTGTTTCTCTGTCCTCGGTAGTTTCGATATCCTTGCGGTTGATTGTTTCTCAGTGGCGGAGGTACGTAATGATTTGCTGCCTGTCCATGTTCTTGAATGACAGTATTGACTGTTGCTGTTCCTCGTATTCTGGTATTGTAAATGCAATTTCCGGTGGTGTGTCCGACAGTGTTGCAGATGGCACAGAACGGTTGATTTAGCGCACAATTGGCACTAGTATGCCCTGAATTCTTGCATATGATACAATACACTTGTCTGGTTATATCTTCATTCATAGTTCTGTTCGTTTTTAACCACTCCATATCTTCTGTAAATCCACCGACCTTGGATTCTAGTTGCAGAGCCATGGCGATGACTGCATCCAACGTCATAGCTCCCACACATCTTATAATCATGATCTGCTTCAATTGCGGAGTTAAACCATTGATAAACCACTGAGAGATGACATCATCTGGTAAGTTAGCGTGGGCCGGTGGTATCTGTCTCAAGTGCGTTCTAAAGAGTGTAGCGTACTCTTGAACAGTCTGATTCACCTTCTGTCGGTTGTTCTGTAAATAATCAAATATTTCGGCGGGATTCTTCTTTAACCTGAATCGTTGCAAAAAAGCATCTCGAACTGCATCATAGGTACCGAAATGATTAATGTCGTATTCCGTAAGCCATCTAGCCGCTTCATTGACTAGAGTAGATTGAAAAACAATGGCCTTGTACGCTTGATCTAGTGGATGGTTAAGAACTGCATAACTTATCTCAAAAGTTCGTACATGAGCGTCTGGGTCATCTCCTGGGAATCCACCGAATTTCGTGTAGATTACTCCTGTTGGAGGCGGCCTTGGTTGACCTAACTGTTGTTGTTGTTGTCCGTTCATCGTAAGTATCTCCGGTCCTTCTTCTGTATTTTGAGGTTGAGTAGTTGAACTATCAGAATCTGATTCGCCGGACTGCGTGCCTTCCGGTGTGCTGTTTTTGCGCAGGATACTTCGGTCCTCAGCTTCGAATAGGTCTCCTTCTTTCTGGATGTCTAATATCCGAAATCTTTCTTCCAGACACGCGGGTCTGGCTAAGGATTCTGCAAAAAATGCTAATCCTTGACCGCCCGTTGGTGTTTCTATCACCGGAATATCACCGGAATGAGCTGACAGTCTATCAGACTGTAGCGCTTTTTTGCTTTTACTGATTTCTTTTCCTAGAGTTTGTCTAATTTCCAGTGGCGTCTTAATAGATTCTGGAATTACTATACTTTGGTTAGGCTGGGTCGAGGTGACACCAGCATGTACCAAAGGCGCTGATCGATCCACCGGAATATGACCGGAATTAGTTCTAGCGTCCTTAACGTGCTCGACCACTGAGTCAGGTCGCGTTATACCTTCTTCTCCTAGAGTTGTTTTTTGTACTTTTCTTGTTCCCGTCGTCTGGGTCTTAGGATACGTTTCACCAGACCGAGTAATTGGCATGTAACATTGCTCAGTGATACTATCTAAGCAGTTTGCAACAATCTGGGTCTGTTGCTACTGTCAGTAAATCAAATGTTACTGGATGTTTGCTTCTTACAAACCGCTTAGCACTCTAATGCCACTTTCTCACAAATAACTCATAATCAAAAGCTACTTTACCGCAGAGACTGGTAAACAGTTGCCACTTTCCCACAGACGACGCCAATTGTTAAACTGATTATGGTTTGAGCGTTACTTTACTTCCTATTCAAATGTTTCACGTTCAATTTGGTTCTAAATCTTCTAACCGTGATTCGTTCTCTTAGCCACGTGGGTCCTTGGGAGTGGTAGGGATCTGTTAGACAGAGGCCCTGTACTATTTTCCCAAACTCTCATACAGGTATTAAACACATGGTCACGTCTTAGCTCAGCCCTGGTCTCTGAACAATACTACTACGCGACTTATTGGGACGTTGACATTCCGGTCTGAATCTGCTATAGCAGGAGAGCAGTAGTCCGGTCCTGACTTAACTATTTAACTACTTACTTCATTCGCCGAGTATTGCACAGAACACACCTATTCTTGACTCAAAGACACATCGAATAGTATACTTCAAAGTATACAAATTACCGTATGTAGTCATCATCCAAAGCGTAACAATCGTATCACTAGCTCCTAAGGCACACAGGCTTTTACAGATACAAGTCCTTCCTGGAACGGAATCTCCAGAAAACACAGACTATTGTATCGACTTCAAGTACTTCATAGAACTTGACAGACCAGTAGCGAGATCACTCCACACTCCTACTTTACCGATATATATTAAGCACACTTAACAATGCTCAAATACACCACCATTACCAACCAACTTCGTAACATATTGTCACTTGTGCGTAATTACCCTTTAAGATACGAACAACTACTAATCAAACGCAGCAGAACAAGACAGAACCATACAGATACAAAGTAGACACTTCAACAATACGTTAAACTTCCCAACAGAGGTACTTCACCATAGAAGATACACTTATCCGACAGACACGAATCGAAGGATAACTTAACAAGACCCTGTAGAGCCCGAAGGGGTATGCGCTCAGACAGACTAGAAGATGTACTTAACCAGACACAGTAGTTCCCCAGAATGGGCGTATTCACAGACAGAATCGACACCACAAGTCCCGAATTGGACGTACTCACAGACAGAATCGAAGATGCACTTCACAATTAAAATCGACTAGACGATACACCTTAATAGAACACAGCAATTCCAGAAGGGGCGTCGTTTGCCATTTCCTACTCATTTCCTTATATAGAGGATTTACAGTGGTGCGCGAATCTCTGCGCGTTTCTCAAAAGGCTCTTGCTATTTAAGGCGCCTGTCCTAGTACAACTATCCTTATTCGGCGGCCGTCTAACACAATTGATGGGCAAATTCGTCATTTTTTTAGTGCAAAAGAAGTTTAGCCTATTTTTGGGCCAAACATTTGGAAAATTAAGGGTTATTAGAGCATAAGGAAGCCTTCGAAGACACTGTGAGCTATCCCTAAGTGCTTGTTTCACCTGTTTTAATTTTTGAGTGCCTGACCTACCATAACTCCTTACGAACTCCATTTGCTACAATTTTTGTTTTGTTGGAAAGCTCGTTGAGAATGCTACGTGGGAATCCACTGGTTTTTGTAATAATCATATGTGGAGTTCTAGTATAGGTATTTTTAAGTGGACCATCAGTCAGTACTAAAGAGTTAGAATATTGTTTAGTGCAACAAGGAAACCAAAGGGTCTATACTTTTCAGTGAATGTTGAAGGTTGATTTTGTTTATCAATCCATTGTGGGAAAGTCCATTTCTAACTCATAAAATTTGCAGGTCTGTGGTGTGAAAGCAAGGATTTCAAGCAACCTTACCAAGCTGATCATAGAGATTGGGCAAGCACGTTCTGTGCTCAACTAGCACTGAAAAGGCAAAGAACTTGAGGTTGGAAATTATCTTAACTCCCTCAGTCCATTCCAAGCTTAGGCTAAGAATGCATAGTGTGGAAAGTAAGTTAGGGCGATGATAGGCACGAGACAAGTTGAAGACTATCTAAGTAATCAAGTTCAAGTCAAGAGATAACATGTGCATGTGACGATAACCTTAAAGGAAAGAACTAATTTTATTGCGATCAACTTCAAGTGCAAAAATTCACCCAAGTATTCCTGATGATGAAAAATCAGATAAGATCATAAACATGATAACAAAATAAAAAGAATCTAGTGGTTGATAAGAAAGAATCAACAATGAGGTTGTACTTTGGGTAAAAATTGGGATTGTTCATTCAAGCATATGAACCTTAGATTAGGATGACACCTCGGGAGAGATAGACAAAGCCTTAGGTCTTTGGAGGTGAGTGTCACTCACACTGCTAGATCTTAGGCCCAGCAGTTGGGTGCTCATACGCACTACCCTAGCTCTGAAACTAGCAAATCAGAGATGTCTCATGGTATGGAGAGACCCACAAGAAGTTCAGGTGTCGCCTAATTACAAAAGGTCGAAGGTCCTTACAAGATGCAACTAGAATACCTTAGGACCAATCAATTAGGTGCTTGCATCTATGAGGACGGCCTAAGAAGTGAATTAATTCAACGACGATGCACCATAGTGCGCTCTCCTTCTTGAGAGCTCCACGATGATATGCTTGGAATAGAAAACTGAGCTCCTGAGGCCGCGCACAGTACCTTGCGCAGATGCTATAGAATACACAGAAAACACAATACACAGGGAGCACGAAGATACACTTCTTAGGTCTCACAAATGCAGTCGAACATACAGTCTATGGCTGACCAGGCCGCTATATGTTTTATTAAAGAACATATACAAAGAAGTCTCCAGTGGCCATTTTGGCCTTTCACATGGACATTAATGGTAACAATCTCCCACTAAAGGCCAATATGGCCAAAGTAACTATGGGGGAAAAAATAAAGAATGATAAAGAATACCTGAGTGTAAGTATACAAACTATACATCCCACCTGTTGGCATGTTACACAGTAGACAAGTGACTATGTAAGATCAGGAATCAAATAACCCCCATCAAGTGACAACAGTGTCGAAAGCTATCCTGTGGTAGAGCTTTAGTCAAAGCATCTACAGCATTATCTCGAGTGTGAACCTTCTTAAGAATAATGCGCTTAGTGGCTAAGCAATCTCTAATGAAGTGATACCTCACCTCAATGTGCTTGGTCTTTGCAGGATAGACCGGATTCTTAGCCAAAGCAATGGCACTCTGACTATCACTGAGCAAATGAGGTACATGCTGACGTAAACCCATATCACAAGCAAGAGGAGAAAGCCACAACGCTTCCTTACATGCTTCACTTGGTGCAACATACTTTGCTTCTGTGGTGGAAACAGTTGTACATTCTTGAAGACAAGATCTCCAAGAGATAGCACCGCCATCAAAATGAAAAATGTACCCTGATGTAGACTTACGATTGTCTACACAACCAGCATAGTCAGAATCTGTGTAACCAATAATAAATGCTTTCCCTCTACCAAAGCAAAGACACTTGTCCATAATGCCACTCCGATATCTTAAAATCATCTTGACTGCTTCCCAATGTTTCTTGCCAGAATTGGACAATTGGTTTCCAAAGGGAAAAAGTGGGTAGGATGTTCACCTTAAATGTGAAGATTCCAAAAATGAATGCAGCCATGTTTGCAAAAGGTGCACGATTTATTGCAGATATAGAGATGTGGCACGAACGGATGGACATGCAAACTTGCAAAGGCTGAAATTGATGTAGTCAAAGGACATTGTCCATGGACTACCAAATTTCAAAGTTGCAGAAATGCAAAAGGTATATGCAGCGTGTCAATTTGGTAAACAGTCAAGAGCATCATTTCCACATGACAAGCATGTTAGTGAGAATGTACTAAAAATAGTAGATATAGATGTTTGGTGCCTAGCAAAGACCACATCTATGGATGGTTGCAGGTTTTATGTTACTTTCATGGATGACCATACACGCAAAGTATGGGTATATTTCATGAAAGAGAAGAGTGAAGTGTTCACTCACTTCCAGAATTTAAAAGCTATAGTGGAAAAGCAGACAGGGAAGTACATTCAGACATTAAGATCTGATGGAGCAGGTGAATACATGTCAAATGAGTTCAGCAGTTTTCTAAAAAAACATGGAATTCGGCATCAATTTTCATGCAAATACACATCACAACAGAATGGTGTTGCTGCATGCAAAAATAGACATATTGCACAAATAGCATGAGTCTTGATGGCTGAGAAGAATGTGCCTCATTGTTATTGGGCAGAAGTTGTGCATACTATTGTATACATCATGAACGGAACTCCAACTGCTGTTGTACATCAAGTTACACCTAAAGAGAAGTTTACAGGTAAAAAGCCAAACCTATCACATCTGAAAGTTTTTGGTTGTATTGCATATGTACATGTTCCAGATGAATTGAGGATGGAGCTTGATCCAAAGGCAGAAAAGTGGGTCTTCATTGGATACTCCCTTGAGCAAAAGAGATATTAATGTTAAAACCCACTCACACGACCGGTGAAGGTGAGAAGAGATGTGGTATTTGATGAAATGTCAAGCTTCTATGCAGATGTCAAAGAAGGACTGAATCTTGAACCAAATGACAAAGAAAATGCTAAAAAACTAGGTGTAGAATCTCAAGTTCTGAGTGGACCAGATGCATGACCAAGCAATAGTTCCAACTCAAATCCATGGAGTGGAAGATTGCATGGAAATTTTAGTCTAGCAAATTCATCAAATACATCCAAGAAAAGTAAAGAAAACCTTTGTGCTGGTCATAAAACATATGTAGGTTTTGAAGATGTTGATGGAGATTCAAGTGGTTTAGAAAAGATTCTTGATGAGGAACTTGGATTGCCCTCTGTGAGGACTCCAGGAGTAAGAAAGGCACATGCAGATGATACAAGGAAAGTGACCCAGGATCAAGAAGATCCGGGAGGATGCGTAATTTAGTGCAACGATTGACATATGATAGTTACATGGCTTGTCATTGTGCCTACATGACAAAGGTAATACAAGATGTTGAACCTTCTTGTTTTGAAGATGCAATTGGTAATGCAGATTGGGAAAAAGCTATGGATGAGGAGATGGTTGCACTTTATGGAAACAATACATGGAAGCTGGTTTCATTGCCACAAGGAAAGAAACCCATAGGCTGCAAGTGGGTTTACGAGGTAAAGCACAATGCTAATGGTAGCATAAGCAGGTACAAAGCACAATTGGTAGCAAAAGGATATGCACAAACTTATGGCATTGACTATGAGGAAACATTCAGCCATGTAGCTAAAATGTCTACTGTCAGAACACTTGTTGCATTAGCTACAACAAAAGGGTGTACTTTGCATTAGATGGATGTGAAGAATGCTTTTCTACATGGTGAGTTATGGGAAGAAGTATACATGGACCAGCCACAATGTTGCAGAGCCAAAGAGCGCACAAAGCAGAGAAAAAAGACGGGCCCCAAAATTTTCCCGATTTGGACCACATATTTTTGTAACATATTCATTTTTGTAATATATTTCCCCTTGTAAAGGCACTAGAGGAGTCCTCTAGATGCATTCCCACAGAAGAATCGAAGCTTACCCATGTAAAATAGTAGGAAATTAGCTCTTAGTGAATAAAGTGCCGGTCACTTGTGTGAAAGGACCATTTTTAGGGCACTAGTATATAAGTCAAATGTGACTCTTTGTAAAAGACTTTTTTGCCATTGTGAGAAGAGAGAGCACAGAAATTCGAATTTGTGTCTTCTTCCCTCTTCATCTTCTTCTTCGTGAGCTTGTATGCATGTGTATTGCTTGGAAAGCGTGCTTGTGAGTGTTGTCTATCCTTGAGAGTGTTTCTTTGCTGTAGGAAAGGTGTGCGCGAGGTGTAGGAAGTGTTGAAGCGTAGGAAAGTATTTTCGCAATTCAGTATTTCTGTCATAACTTGAAGTAGGAGTGTCAGTTCTGAGCGAAACCACTGCCATTGGATGCGTCTTCTCGAGAGCTTCGAAACGCATATGCTATTCGCTATGTTCGGAGCTCGGAGCTAGGAGAAAAGTCCAAAATACTGACGGCTGCTGCACCAAGTATCGTTTCGTCTTGACCTACAGTTGAAGCTTGTTAGGATAAGTGTTTTCCTCATTTTCACTCTTGAGTAATACATTTGCATTGACCATTACGTGATTGCATGTCTTCATACACTCGGCTAGGTTAGTATACTCTTCGGATTGATAAATTAAAAGCGTGTATCCCCACTATATGCACTTGTGAGGGGATTGAGGTACAGTCTCTTTCTCCGCAAGTCCCTAAGTTGAAGCTTAGGTCAACACACATTTTGGCGCCGTTGCCGGGGAGTGACGAATCAAACCGAGGCATTCGCGTGATGGTAAGTAGTTTTTTTCTTTGAAGAACTTGGAGGAGCGGAAATCTTCTCTTCTTTGGTAAGTCATTTTCAACCGCACTTGCTACTTCTCATTCTTGGAGTGTGTGTAGTGAGTTGATAGATTAGGGAAGTGAGTAGAAGAAGTAGAATAGGAGTGAGTGGAGAGTAGAGTAGGCTTTAGGTTTGTTCAAGAATTTCCATTTTTCTATAAGCTAGGAATTTCCAAGTATAAAAGCCAAAAATTTTTTCATTTTTCAAGTTACTTGTTGAACAAGTATCGTGGAGAGCTGTGTCGAGTATCGTGAGAGTTGCAGCGATCGTTTCGAGGAAAGCAAGCAATAGGGAAGAGTTCAGTGCAGAGGAGTTGGATCAAGAGATCATGGGTGCTTCCAAGGTAAACTAAACTACCTGTTTGCTCCAAGATTTTCAGTACTTCAACCTAGAAAAGGGAAAAAACGACCTGCGCTGAGTGTCGTTTGGGCCTTCAGGGGGTTAAAGGTCATTTGTTGATTGCTACAGTGGGTGAGGGTAAGAGAGAAGACCTAGGAGAGAAAGGGGGAAACATCAAATCTCTAAAAACATCACAAAAAAATTTTGAAAAAGGGTCAAGTATCGCTTTGCTCCTGCGGTCGAGTATCGTTTTACTCCTGCGGTTGAGTATCGCGATATTTCCCAGTAGTCGTAGATCGTTTCGCTAGAGATCGTTTCAGACAGCGGTCGTAGATCGTTTCGCTAGAGATCGTTTTGATCAGAGGTCGTCGGTCGTGTATCGTTTGCCAAGTATCGTGATCCAGAGATCGCGACCCTTGTCAAAGGTCGTGTATCGTTTGTCACGGGTGTCGTCGATCGTTTCTAGTGAAGGTCGTAGATCGTTTATATACGAGTATCGTGTATCGTCTAGTGAGAGATCGTGTGTCGTTTCAGCCCAAGTATCACCGATCGTTTCTACCAGAGATCGTCGGTCGTGTGTCGCTTTCTGCCAAGAGATCATTTTGCTAGAGATCGTTTGGTCAAAGATCGTTTTCGAGCGATCGTTTTGATCAAGTATCGTCTGTCAGCGATCGTTTTGGTCAGAGGTCGTAGATCGTTTCATTGAGAGGTCGTGTATCGTTCCCAGTCAGAGATCGTTTGGGGAAAGGTCGTTTTCCAGCGATCGTTTCTTCCAAGTATCGTCTATCAGCGATCGTTTTCTCAAGTATCGTTTGTCAGCGATCGTTTTTTTCAGAGGTCGTGAGAGTCAAGTATCGTGACTGGAGTTTCTCTTTCAGTCACATTCCAGCCTAAGTCTTCCCTAGACTTCTGAACCATAACTTAGATCTCTAGAGACTAAAAAGGTGGACCAGAAGTGATCAGAGCTCTTAAGTGAATGAACTTGAGATCAGGAAGAACCCTAGGAAGCCGAAGAAGTGTAATTTCTTCTGTAGGGAGTGCAGCCGAACCAAGTAACCGATCACACTATTCTGAGACCTCTAGTGAGTCAGAAGGAGAAATCCCCATGGCTTCCGAGGATATGCAAAACACTGTGCCCATGATTGGCCAAATGTCCATCATTGAGGGCGAATACAGAACTTCCTTAGAGTATGTGAACACTAACCTCAATGAGATCCCTATCTATTTGGATGGTCTAAACAGATCAGTGGCCAGACTGAGGAAGGCTTCAGAGGCCTACATAGTGCCAAGACCAGCAGTCAAGTATATAGGAGGACTGTACATGGATAAACAAGACATTCAATACATGGTCACCGAACACCCGGAAATCATTAATGAGCGTGGTGAGGAAAATAACACTTCGAGTTTAAATGGACATGGAACTGAGGAACAAGTAACCACTCCTAGAGGGAGATCAACAATTACTAAAGTTTGGAGAGGAGACTTAGTTCCCCAGGATGACACTCTGATAGATGTGTATTTGATCAACGGGATGGAGCACTTGCTCAGAGCCCATTCCTCAATATGGGAAGCTGCTCCTAGTCCAGTTACCATCTTTGAGTTACGAGATCCTGAATTCCCCACCATCATCACATATTTGGACAAAAACCACAGACGGTATTGGCCAGTCACTGAATTAGAGAGAGCTGAGCTGAAATATCAGAACATCCCAGTGTTCCCCCCAAGGGACCAAGCAACCACTTCACGGAACCCACATGGAACTTCTCAAAATGATTCAAGTCAACATTCGGGACAAACACAACAAACTCAACAAACCCAGATTCCCATCAGACCACATGTACAATTCGCAATGCCTGCCACTAATCCTAATTACCGGCCACAGCCTGCTATTGACCCAAGACAAGGAGTTCATGCTCCAGTCAGACCACAGGTAGTACGAGGACCAGGCATACCTATAGGAAGACCAAATTACCCTGTAATGCCGAGACAACCTGAAGCAGGAAGGAGACTAAGACCGATTCAAGTGGCCAAGTGCATGAGAAATCATTATGATGGCTCGAGTGAACCCTATAATCACATAGCAGAATTTAAACAAGTAGTCCGAGCCGAGCAGGTAGATGACTTCATGATTCAATATGAGTCCTTTGGTCTTACCTTGTCAGACACAGCTCTGGCCTGGTTTCAGCCATTGGATCCAAATACCTTTCAGAACATGGATCAAGTGTATCAAGAAATGATTGAAGAATTTACCAAGTCTGGAATCAAGAACAATTCTTCATCATTAATCCACAGCTTCAAACAAATTCCAACTGAGTCAGTCAGATTGGCTGCCAGGAGATTCAAGCAGTATGTGGATAGATGCCCCGTAGAGGAGAGACCAACTCAAAATAAAATGGTATCATTGTTCTTAGAAGGACTATTGAACGGAACCTTGAGGTCGTTAGTGTACGTGAAGAGAGTTCAAACTCTGCAAGAGTGTATGAAGGAATGTATAGACCTAGAGGATAACCTTGCAGAAGATTTGAAAATACCCCAAGGTAGTGTGAAAAGTGAAGAGTCATCAAGTAGCACATCAAATCCTAAAAACAACGTAGAGGAAATTGCCGACTTGCTAGCAAAAAAACTGAATATGCAAGGACAGAGGAATTATCCCACCAACCCTATGAGAATACCTATGCTCAGAAGATGTATGCAGTGCGGAGGAGATCATCCTTCCCACTTGTGTAATAGGGGAGTAGTCCCACCACCTGCCTATGCTCCTAATAGACCCTCTGTCCCCGGACCACTACAGTATTGCAGCATAGAGCCGAGATACACAAATCATAGCACCGAGAATTGCCCTTACAATAGGCAAACCAGACCCACACAGCCTTATGTGAGACCATATGGATATCCGCAGAACCAGCAGGGAGGAGAGGCCTTTAGATATCCCTCACATCAGCCACAGGCACCAATACCACGACCATACGCATACCAGGGATTTACACAGCCTCAACCAGTGTTAGGACAACAACCGCCCCACCCTCAGAATGTTGTCCCAGTTAAGATAGCACAACCAGAGGAAAACTTAGAAAGGGCCATAGTGCCAGCAACACCTTTGACTAGCTGTGAACCATATGACTCATTTTACGAGCCTAGTCAAGGAGCATACCCAGGTTATGAGAGCTCAACAATGGAATATGGGCAACAATACGACCCATATGCTTATGGCATGGAGACGTCGGAGAGTTCATATAACTACGAGCAAGATTATGTACCATTAATGTACACAGCTCCTAGAGCAACCATGCCACCTCGACCAAGGAATAGACCGCCTGTACCTAGAGGACCATGCTACAGGTGTGGAGGTGACCACTATATTAGAGAATGTACGTTGCCAAATCCACCACCACCACAACGAGTTTGGGAAGGATACTGTAGCGATTGTGGAAAGGAACATCTTTTTAGAGATTGTCCTAAGAACCCAAACAAAGTCATATCTAATGTACAGATTAACGTGATAGAAGTAATTGAGTCGTCAGGGAGTGATAAAGAGTACACTATACCTTTAAAAGCCATAACAAGAGCAAAGGCTAGAGAAGACCCTGATAAAACCACAGAAAATAATCAAAGTGACAAAGAGGGAAATACACCCATCCCTCATAGAGTAGAAGACTCAGAAGAACCAGAAAAAAGTATCATCAGTAAACGATCCCAAAAATGGAAGCAAAGGAGAGACAAGATAAAAGAAAAAAAGTTAGTGCAAAAGAAGGAAAAGGAAAAGAGTAAACAGAAATCAACAAAAGAAGCACAAGTGGAGGAAGAAAATAAAAAGGAGAATAAAAAGGAGGGGGTAGAATCGGTTTTAGCAGACCCAATGCCTGAAGATTTAGCTATGTGGATTCAGGCATACAAAGAGCAAATTAAAGCCGGACCTACCATAGAACAACATGAGAGAGAATATCCGAGAGGTGACCTAGAGAAAGAAAGATTGGAAATCTGCAAAAAATTGATAGAAGTTGCCCAACAAACATTAGAAAAACCCTCATCACCTTTACCAAACAACCGAATTTGCGAAGATAAATTCCAAGAGTGTCTAAACACTCAGGAAAAGCCTAATGTAAATAGACCTCTGGATGATGAAATTGGTATTGAGAGAAAGGAAGGATCCATAGTCCCTGAAACAGAAGGAGATTGGACTAAGGATTTATGGGCGCGAGTTCAAGAGGACAAGTGGAAAAAGGTAGAGGGATTAGAACCGCCCTTTGAAGAATTGAAAGTAGAAAACGAAATAGAGGATTCAATACCCGAACTTAATTCCGAAGAAATTTTTCCAACGGATGCAAGTGACAAAGAAGCCGAAGACGATGTAAAGGAACTACCTAATTACACCGGGGAATACGAGCACAACTCAGAATTGTATCGCATTCCATCAATACAGAGACGAGAAACGAATCCATCAGTTCAAACATCAGAAATCATACAACGCCTTAGAGAGGTGAAAATCCCATGTACCTTAACGTTCGAGGAACTGTTAAAGGTAAAACCACATCTAAAAGAAAAATTGATCAATCAGTGGGAAGTCAAGGAGGAAAAGAAGGAGGTAGATGACGAAGTGAAAACGATGAGAATTCCAGTGGATAAAGTAGGAGACTTTAGTGAAGGGGATGAAGGAAATACATGTCTGCCAATCACCTATAGGGGTTACACAACCAAAGCCATATTAGATTCAGGAGCTGGTGTTGGCATTGCGACCAAAGAAATTTGGGAGAAATGGGGAAAACCAGCATTGAGACCAACACGTATGAAAATTCAGATGGCCGATGGACATACAGAAAGACCCTTAGGATTGTTGGAACGAGTAATCTTCACTACATGCGGAGTGGAATTCGAACATACTTTAGCAATTTGTCACTTTGAAAGGCCTAGCAATTATGAAATGATCTTGGGAAGGCCATTCATGAGACAGCTAAAAGTAGTACAAGATTGGGGAAAGGATGCAGTGTACCTACAACACGCAGGAGTCACCACTAGGATCAACCTACATACGTACACATATCAAGATGTACAACCTCTGCAATGGAATCAAATCCACAAAGAGGAAGACGAACAATCAATTCATAGTGCAGGTTCTAGTGACCAATCCTGGATGAACGAGGACACTCATCTATGGATATGCCAAGCTGCAAAAAAGGAAGAAGAGAGAAGAAAGAGTTGGCAGCAGAACCAAGGTGTAGAGAGATCGGTACAAGACCCAGCTTATATGCCACAAGTATTTCCAGACGAAGAATTCGAACCTCATGGTTGGATGGAAATCTTAGCCACCCTCGATGTTTGTGTAAACGAAGAAGTAGTAACTATGAACGAATGTATTGACGAGGAGGGTTATGACATTAGCCTGTATATGGTAGTCCTTCAGGAGGCAGAAGAAGGAGAAGTATTTGAGAAAGACTGGAAGGAGGACTACGAGAGCATTGAAATGGAATCAGAACCCCTGGATCTAGGAATTAGTACCACCAACATGGATATCATTGCCAATGAACAACATGAGGATCTCACACAAAAGAGAGAATTAAAAGTTGAAAGAGAGTTAGAGGATGAAGATAATAAGCTTCAAGACCAATTCGAGGTACCAGCTCACTTCAAAAAATATGAAATAGAAGAGAGGAAGATTGCTATTCAAATGCCTAAGAGAGAGGCACAACCGGGAATAGCATATGATAATAAAGAGCAGACCAAGAAAATAGTTGTAACCATGGAAGGAGGAGAGGAACGATGTACTTTCATCGGCCAGGATGTCTCAGTGGAAGAAGAACGAGAGTTAATTCAACTCATAAGAGAATATCGGGATGTCTTTGCTTGGACCTATAAGGATTTAAAAGGAGTAGATCCCTCTATATGTGCGCATAGAATCCCCATGACATCCGAAGCCAAACCTTCCAAACAAAGACCTTATACTTATAATGAGGTGTATTCAGCCAAGATAAAAGAAGAAATAGATAAGTTGTTGGATGCCGGATTCATATATGAGATAGAACACACAGAATGGGTATCGCCATTAGTGGTAGTGCCCAAGAAAAATGGGAAATTGAGAGTGTGCATAAATCTGAAGAAGGTGAATGCAGCCACTATACGTGATAGCTACCCATTACCGATTACGGATCATCTGTTGGAGAGGGTAGCAGGGAAAGAGGTCTATAGCTTCCTAGATGGTTTCTCTGGATACAATCAGGTAGCTATTGCGACGGAGGACCAACACAAGACAGCATTTGCCACTGAATGGGGTGTGTATGCATTCAGAGTGATGCCCTTTGGACTCACTAATGCACCGGCCACCTTCCAACGATTAATGTGTCACGTGTTCAAGGAATTCTTGAAAAAAAGCATGGAAGTGTATGTTGATGATCTTTGCACGTATTCCAATCACAGACCCGATCACATACCGGAATTAAGGAAGATATTCAACAAATGTAGGCAGTATAGAGTCTGCTTAAACCCAGAAAAATGTGTCTTCATGGTAAGACAAGGGAAAATACTAGGACACATAGTCTCAAGAAATGGGATATCAACGGATGAGGACAAGATTAAAGTCATATTGGACTTACCAAGACCCAAAAATGTAAAAGAAGTACAAGCCTTTATGGGACATTGTGGATATTACCGTAGGTTTATTCACATGTATGCCATAATAGCTAAGCCCTTATACGTTCTATTGACTCAGTTCACTTGGACAGACGAGTGTGAGAAGGCCTTCAACGAGCTTAAAAAGAGGCTGAGTACAGCCCCAATTCTAAAATCACCCAACTGGAATAAGACTTTTCATATTCATGTCGATGCTTCGAACTACGCAATTGGATGTATCCTAGCTCAACCGGCTGACGAAGGAAAACTTGATCATCCAATCGCTTATGCGAGTAGACAATTAAACCAAGCCGAAAGAAATTATACGACTACGGAAAGAGAGGGCTTAGGAATGGTTTATGCAGTCAAGAAGTTTAGACATTACCTCTTAGCCAACAAATTCAAATTCTTCATTGACCATCAAGCTTTGTTGTATTTAGTCAATAAACCTTGTAGCACGGGAAGATTGGTGCGATGGTTCTTGTTACTAATGGAGTTTGACTTTGAGGTGATAGTCAAAAAAGGGAACACACATGTGAGAGCAGACCACCTTTCTAGGTTAAAACACGGAGAGCCACCTAGCGGAGTTCCTGATGATTTGCCAGACACCTATCTTTTTAACCTGGAAGTATGTCCTCAATGGGCCGAAAAGTTGATCCCAATACTTACACATGGACCTAAAGATGGGATCACGCCAAACCGAAAGCAAGATCTTTGGAGGACTAAAAACCTTCACATTATTGCTGGAAGTTTATACCACCAGGAGTCAAGCGGACTACTGATGAGATGTGGGGAAGAAGATGAACAAAACATGTGGCTTCAGAAAGCGCACATAAATCAATGGAACACTCACTTGAACGCAATTGGAACATGGCAAACACTCAAGCGATTTGGCATATACTGGCCAACAATGCAACGAGATGCACATCATTATGTGTCAACCTGTCAAACTTGTCAAGAACAAATCCCAGATGAGAACTCTACGTTATGCTATTCTACAATAGCACCAAGGTGGAGCATGCCTTTAGTAAAGTTCTTGAAAACTCGAGAGCACCCTGACGGAGCTACCCTAGCAAGAAAGCGTGCTCTTGAAGAACAGAGCAAAGATTACGTCATCCTAGGAAAACAACTCTTTAAACGAGGGAAGGATAACCAGCTAAGATTGTGCATTCATGAAACTGAATATCTCTCTGTGTTAGAAATGGCACACGCAGGAGCTGCGGGAGGACACTTCTCAGCAAACAGAACGGTCAAGATGATTCTCTTTGCAGGCTTGTGGTGGCCAACTCTACATATGGATGCAGAGACATATGTGAGAAGCTGCGAAACATGTCAGAGAGCAAAATACCCCGTTAGAAGAGATGACATGCCTTTAAGACCCATGGTTTGTGCGAGAGCCTTTACCAAGTGGGGTATTGATTTCATAGGACCTATCAATCCACCTGCGAAAGGATCACATGCGGAGTACATAATAGTAGCCACCGATTATCTGACTAAGTGGGTAGAAGCAAAAGCCACTAGAAAGAATGATGCTCAAACCACAGCAAAATTTCTCTTTGAGCACATTTTCACACGCTTTGGACTACCGATCGAGATAGTGAGTGATCGAGGAACGCATTTCTTAAACGAAGTCATTGAATCGCTAATGAACGAATTTCTAGTGATCCACAAAAAATCAGCCCCATACCATCCTCAAGCCAACGGACAAGCTGAAAGTTCCAACAAGGTACTATGTACTGTATTGACAAAGATTGTCAATAATGGAAGGTCAGATTGGGACAAACAATTGCATCACGCAATTTGGGCCTTCCGAGTGGCATATAAAACGGCTATTGGAACTACACCTTTCAATTTAGTGTATGGGCAAAATGCAATTTTGCCAATTGATTTCTTAGTACCTACATTGAGAGTGGCTCAGCAATATGAGTGGAATGGTCATGAATTATCTCAGCAATTGGATCAGATTGAAAAGTTGCACGAGACAAGATTGCAAGCGGTAGCGGGCATTTATGCAGCCAAACGGAGACAAAAGGCTTATTATGATGCACATATAAAAGACAAGGGACTGAAAGAAGGCGATTTAGTCTTAGTATACACCCTCAAACAGCATGCAAAGAAACTACAAAAACGCGGATATGGACCTATGATCATAAATCGAATCTCCACTAGTGGTGCAGTCAATCTCGCCACACTAGACGGAGATATTCTTCCCAACTACATCAGTGGATGCCGAGTGAAAAGATTCATGAAGCCATTGACTGATCAAATGCTAGCACGACTCTTAGGAGCTCAAAGTAGGAAAAAGGAAGAAGAACGCATACGAGAAGAAGCTAGACAGGAAGCCCTAGAACGTATCAGAAAACGGAAAGAGTGGATGAGAGAAAGAGACGAGAGATATCGAGTAGGAGAAGAACTCATCCCTATGGCTAATTTTAGAGCCACTGAGAACTCCGGACAACAAAGAAGACAGCCTTATTTGAATCTGGGAGCAGGACGAAAAGAGTACCACTTAGTGGATGCTCTCATAGACACAGGAGCAGCAATAAGCTGCATTAGATTTTCCTTGTCTCAGAGACTTAAAGAGGAGTTACGCCCATCGAAGGCACAGCTAATTGGAATTGGAGGAAAAGTTACTCAATGCATAGGTGAGATCACTTTACCTTTACATATAGGCAATAACACTATGGAGCAGAAACTCTTAGTGTGTCAGGACCAAGACCTGCTTGAAGATGTGGTGTTAGGACAAGATTGGATCTACGAATATGAGGTAACCATTCAATTGGCTTTAGGATACATCTCGGCCAGAATAGGACCTCGTGAAGTATTTAGTTTGCTAGACGAACGACCACCCAAAGCTACGATTATAGAGCCAGAAGTTCTTCCCAAGGAACAAAGTCCGGATTGTATGTTAACTAGTACTATGGAAACCTCATCATCAAGTACTTCCTGTGAAAACACCGTGAGTCCTGTGTGCACTCCATCCTTGAGTATAGAGAATCACGAGAGTACGCAAGAACATGAGATCAAGCCCACTGAACCACAAAGCACAAGAGAGAATATTCCTCTGCAAGAATTGAAGTCTACACCTGTGAAAGTGTACCCCATTCCCCATTCTACACTAGCTTGGATAAGAATGGATCAAAAGAAGGCATATCTCCAGCAACAGAAACGTCATCGACAACAGCATGAGCACTTATATAAGAAGACAAAGAATTTCGAACACTTTCAGCAACCAAGACTCAAGAGCATATGGATCCCAAAAAAGTTGATAACTGCACAACCTGATCGAACAATAATTTGGATCCCAAAGTCAGGCACCCAAAGGACGACTATCCCAAACAAGGAACACCCTCAGAAGAGCTATCATACTCAACATGGTCAACAGACACATCAGACGAGAAAAAGGACATATTGGAGGAAGAAGGAATCTACAGATGCAATGCAAACCAACCTGAGATTCCCAAAACAGAATCAGCAGAAATATTATAGAAGACGAACCACATTCATCAAGAAGGTGGAAAATACAGTACATTCCTCCCAAGTGAAGCAAGTTTGGATGCCGAAAAACAAGACAAGCTGCATACATCAAGCAACTACTTCCAATTCACACATGAGGAGTTGCCAAGATCCAGAGTATGCATGATAGGGCCACATTACAAGGCCAAGCATTCGGCACATCTTTCTTCTATTTTCGGATAGTCATGCACATTTTCCCGTTGGAAATAGGAGAGCACTTGTACATACTTAAGATATTACTCTAAAAAAATTTACTAACCGCTTCGGCTATGTACTAACCTTTTATGTTTTCTTTTCAGCAAAAAAAAAATAATAATAATAAAAAAAAATAAAAATAAAAATGCATGAAAAATTCAGGTATTACCTTTCTCACACCCACGGGGAAGGGATGGCACCATGCACTCGGAGCAACATCGAATTATTAATCAACATATGGAGGAGGATTTCTGAAAAAAGATATGGATACTAATACATCCTCTATATTGAGTGCAGATGACATCTTCTGACTCAGAAGCTACACAGCAGGAAGAGGAACTACTTCTTCCATTGGGGTCAATAACCAAGGTCAGAGGACATTGGTTTCGAGATGACCAACCTATCTCGGAACTTCTCTTTATGGCAACCATCAAGATTATGGACAGGGACCACTATTTCCCCATCATGTCACAGGATTTCAAGACCATAATACAAGGGTTACCACATATCGAAGAAGTATGGACTCAAGCTGGCATTGAAGCATTTTTGAAGATACCCATATGTGTACCCGATTTCCAAAGATGTACACAAGTAATGAATACTATGCAGCCGGCTGCTACAAGGATTTCGGTTCCAGAAGCAAAGGTTTTGGACAAGGTGGGCACGTGGAAGACCATTCAATTCACTCATGAATTGATCAATAAGGCCTTTGGATGGAATCAAGAAGGCATTACCAATGTCAAAGAGGAATGCCATGACCCCAAGAAAAGATCATTCCTGGAGATTAACAGAGTAGATATTGAAGATGCGGTACGTTTGGTACATCAACACTTTTGTTTTCCTGGCATGAACAGATACACCGCACCACAAAAAATTGTAGTACAACTCCTATCGCATGCCATGAGACAGATAGGAAACAAAGTGAATCTCACAGGTTACGTACAAGAGCGATTGTTTGAAGCTCAGAAGAAATGGGGGCAAAAGAAGTTCCTAAACGGTGGTTCAGCTTTGACCTTATTGATATATGAAGCCCTAGACATGAGACACTGCTTACGAGAGATGCCGACAGCAGAAGGGCTAGCAAGGTATGCAAAATCCGCTTCTGTCCCCAAGAAGAAGAAAGCAGTAGTAGTGGTTGAAGAGGCTGGAACCAGCACACAAAAACCCATGAGGGGCACTAAACGCTTGCGAGAAGAGGAAGCCCAAGCAACACCTCAGTCTAAGAGAACGCATCTCTTGCCTAAGATCACGACGGCTCAAATGCCGATATCAAAAAGAGATTTGTCTGCTGCCCTCGAGCAAACACATCAGTATATGCAAGGGCAGGTAAATCTAAATGTCCAAGGACATCAATATAGACAAGCAAGTCAAGCTCAGCAAAAAGAGAGTACCGAAAAGACTCCAAAACAACCTGGAAGATACCAAGAATTGGGCATTGATGACTCGAGTACGAATACGGAATCCAGTCCTGAGAAAGACACGCTAGATACCGATATCAGGACAGAAACATATGAAGAGGAAGGACAAGAAATTGATTAAGTGGACGTGACACCGGACAGCCAGAAGGAAAAAGAAAAGAAGGTGGATGATGTTAAGGAACAGGAGCACGTCATTCAATTGAATGACAATACAAAAATAAGCATCAAGGAAGATACGACTATTGGGGTTACACATGCCAAAATACCTATTAAAGAGGAAGAACAAACCCCAGTGAATAAGGAAACGGGAGAGCCCCAACAAAAAGAACAAACCATAATCGAGGTGCCTGATGACACACCTCAAGCACAGGATGAAAACATGAGGGCCGAGCCAAGGATTCAACTTCAAATCAGGCAGCCCCATGATACCACATTACACATTGCTCAAGGCAAAGACGTGACTACCGGGGAAGAACCTTTCATACCGAAAACTTGGCTCAATGTGGATGTGACTCAACTGAAGCCGGTAGTAAAGCAAATGATCCAGACAGCCATGGACACCCAGCAACAAATGATGGATACAGATGCTGAATATGATCAAGCACGAAGAGAAAAAAATCAGTTTCAACTCATGAGTGAACAGTTATCGGCACAGCTAATTGCAGCACAAAAAGAAGTGGCAAACAAAAATACTGAAGTGCTAGCAATTAAGACACAATATGACGAATCCATTGCCCAAAATCAAAAGCTGCTTACACAACTAGAAGAGTTGCAACAATTACACAAAGCAAGCGAGGCTGATAAAGAAAAAATGAAGATGCGAAGCGTACTATTAGAGCAACAACTCAAGCTATATCTCGAAGAGAACGACAGCCTGCGCGATAGGAATAAAGCATTAATGAAATCTTTATTATATGATCAACCACTGATACAACAGGGCCCCTCAGAAACTAAAGAACAGGAATTAAAAGAACAGATAGCGGAGTATGCCAAGTTGCTACGACAAGCTAAGGAAGTACAAGAAGAATCAGAACGGCGGCACAATCAAGAAATAAGTGAGCTCAAAAGGCAGCTGAATTCAGCACAGGCAAAACTAGTACAGAGCTACAGTGAAAACATGGATCACGTAGCTGACATAGGTAAAGAGCTCCTAACCACCAAAGAAAAACTCGGGGAAGCCCTACAACAGATAAAGGAAAAAGACGAATGCATTGAAGAGCTAAAAAATCAGCAGAAAGGCAAAGAACCGATCGGGACATCAGTAGTGCCAGAAACAGAACATCCTACTGACGAGGTAGAGGTAAGCCCTCTATCTCAACCGATCTATCATTCTCCAATACATGAGCAGATGGCGGATATGCATGATGATCATCCAATGCCATACACTGCAGAAATAAGTCAGAAGGAACGGGCACTAGTGGTGTCCCGATTGACGGAAAATTTTGAGAATGAAGTCATCAAGGTCATGAAGGAAGCAAAAATCAAAGGTAAAGACTTGGACAAGATCATAAAGCCTTTCAACATTCCATATGGACTGTTGAAAGAGAAAACAAGGCAATATATAAAGAAGGTTACGCACAAAAGCCCAGATGAGCAGCTCAATTTCAAGAATGACACATTCATGTACACTCAAGCAGAGTTCGAAGCTGCACAGCCGGTGTGGAGGAGAAAATTTTTGGAGAAACATCCCACACTACGGGTGCACTGGGAGGCCGCACCTTATTTATTCCAGGTAAACCCTTCGTTTTGTCCAATACCACGCAGAAGGGAGCCAACGGAATTTTTGGCTTTACAACGCAGCGGCAATATTAATAAACAGTGGCTCAACTATCCGATGTTACCGAGCCCGCCACATAATTATTTGCCAACCGAGGATTACATGATCAAAACAATAGAATTTTGGCTACAAAACTATGCGACTGTACCAGATTTAGCAGTTAAGATGACAAATAAAATACTTAATATGCTACTTACAGTTTTGAAGGTCTTCAAACATGCAGCGTATACATTTCTGAACTTCATCGGCATTAATCAAGGCACAGATATACTTATTTTTGATCTATCAGTAATGCCGAGCCGCCCCACAATAATGGCATATTATTCTAGACTCATGTTTTTGCCAAGCCCATACATGCAAATATTTGAAGAAGCATTTTTTACAGGATTTTTTGAAATCGATTCAGAGATATTTTTAAAGATGTCATCCAATCTGAATGCCAGACTCGTGGCATACGAATTAAGCTTCTTCGCAGATCACAGACAACCGCCCAACGATGGAGTCAAAGCTGAGCAATGGAAACAGATCATGATACGTGAAGCCAATCTGCTAAATGACACAGAGCAACAAGTATACAGAACATATGCCCGGCGCTTATCCAAGCCTGTCGGGGACGACAGAGTTCAAGAGGGGGGCAGTGTTGAGGGCGAGACGAGTAAGAAGAGGAAAAAAAGAAAGCAACGAAAGAAACAGCTTCACTAAAAGACAAATTTGGAGATGCATCTCTGCAGGAAGCCCCACAGGGGCGCACACACCAAGGAAAAGCACGCAGCCGAAAGAAGGAATTAGGGCCAACATGTATCACCTATGTGGATGCTTCAACCTCTTGAGTTGCAGAGGTTTCAGATCGAGGCTTACGAGCTACATCCGCATATGTGCATTAATGGCGTGCGTGGCAAACCAAATCAACCAGGTCCAATGTGTGCAACCAGGACAAACCAGAGCGCCTCTAAAACGTAATGCAAGATCAAGATTCAGTCAACACTGACCATAGGGCGCGTGCGCGAAGCAAAGTCTGTCAAAGGAAGCGAGACTGTCAAGGGACGACAGAGGCGAAGAGGGGGAGAGTGTTGCAGAGCCAAAGAGCGCACAAAGCAGAGAAAAAAGACGGGCCCCAAAATTTTCCCGATTTGGACCACATATTTTTGTAACATATTCATTTTTGTAATATATTTCCCCTTGTAAAGGCACTAGAGGAGTCCTCTAGATGCATTCCCACAGAAGAATCGAAGCTTACCCATGTAAAATAGTAGGAAATTAGCTCTTAGTGAATAAAGTGCCGGTCACTTGTGTGAAAGGACCATTTTTAGGGCACTAGTATATAAGTCAAATATGACTCTTTGTAAAAGACTTTTTTGCCATTGTGAGAAGAGAGAGCACAGAAATTCGAATTTGTGTCTTCTTCCCTCTTCATCTTCTTCTTCGTGAGCTTGTATGCATGTGTATTGCTTGGAAAGCGTGCTTGTGAGTGTTGTCTATCCTTGAGAGTGTTTCTTTGCTGTAGGAAAGGTGTGCGCGAGGTGTAGGAAGTGCTGAAGCGTAGGAAAGTATTTTCGCGATTCAGTATTTCTGTCATAACTTGAAGTAGGAGTGTCAGTTCTGAGCGAAATCACTGCCATTGGATGCGTCTTCTCGAGAGCTTCGAAACGCATATGCTATTCGCTATGTTCGGAGCTCGGAGCTAGGAGAAAAGTCCAAAATACTGACGGCTGCTGCACCAAGTATCGTTTCGTCTTGACCTACAGTTGAAGCTTGTTAGGATAAGTGTTTTCCTCATTTTCACTCTTGAGTAATACATTTGCATTGACCATCACGTGATTGCATGTCTTCATACACTCGGCTAGGTTAGTATACTCTTCGGATTGATAAATTAAAAGCGTGTATCCCCACTATATGCACTTGTGAGGGGATTGAGGTACAGTCTCTTTCTCCGCAAGTCCCTAAGTTGAAGCTTAGGTCAACACACTTGTTGCATTAGCTACAACAAAAGGGTGTACTTTGCATTAGATGGATGTGAAGAATGCTTTTCTACATGGTGAGTTATGGGAAGAAGTATACATGGACCAGCCACAAGGATATGAAGATTCAAAGCATCCAGAATATGTTTGTAGGTTGCAAAAGGCTTTGTATGGGATGAAGCAAGCACCTCGTGCATGGCATGCTAGAATTGTTGATTACTTAACCACCATTGGGTTTTCTATGTGTGATGCATATCATTCATTATATGCAAGGAAGGGTGATGATGGCATCACAATTGTGGCTATCTATGTTCATGACTTGATTGTAGGTGGTGATAATGAAGAAAGCATCAAAGAGGTAAAGCAACTTCTTATGCGGGAATTTGACATGAAAGATCTTGATGTGCTGTGGTACTTCTTGGGCATTGAGTTTATACATACAGAAACAGGTATATGGATGTCGCAAAGGCAATATGCCTTGAATATGCTACAAAAGTATGGTATGGCTGATTGTAAGCCAATTTCTATGTCATTAGATCAGAATTTGAAATTGGATACTACATCAGGTTAACCATTGGAAAATGCTACTATTTAGAGGAAAATTGTGGGAAGTATTATATATCTCACAATTACAAAGCGTGATCTAAGCTATACTGTTGGACTTGAAAGTCAGTTTATGTAGGTTTCGAGGAAGCCACATTTGGATACTCTGAGGCGCACTCTACATTATGTGAGTGCTACTTTGGATTATGCATTATTTTATGAAGCTGGTGTAGATTTGCAGGTTCATGGATACACTGATGCAGATTGGGCTGGTAGTACTCGAGATAGAAGATCTACTAGTGGCTTTCTATTCTCACTTGGAGGTGCAGCTATTACATGGAGCAGCAAGAAGCAACCTACTCTTGCTTTGTCGAGTATAGAGGCTGAGTATAGAGGTGTTGCAATGGCAGCATGTGAGGCATCATGGCTGGAGATGTTACTGGCAGATTTAGGTGTGGAATCGCAAAAGCCTATCACTATCTATTGTGATAATCTCAGCAGTATACAGTTGGCATGAAATCCTTTTTTTCATGCTAGAACAAAGCATATCGAGGTACATTATCACTTCATTAGATAGAAGGTATTAGCATGTGATATTGATCTTGTTTAGGTGAGAAGAGATGAGCAAATTGCTGATATTTTCACTAAGGCACTTGGAGCAGAGAAGCTGAAGAAGTTTCAAAAGATGCTTGGCTTAGAGGATATGGCATTGAGCTTGAGGGGGATTCTTGAGATATCAAGCTCAACATGTGATGATCCAGGATGACACGTATCAGTTTTTCCTTTCTCTGACATGTATAGTGGTCACGCTGGTATATGTCAGGTATACCTCATTGAGCTTTATTAGATTTATCTACCGAGAGTGATGGCACATTTGTTCCTTGCAAGCTCACTCATTCGCGGACATAAGGTTTTTCCTTACGTACTGATCTTTATATATTGCACTTATTGTATTCTTGTTTTTAGGTCATTCTTGTACATTCCTTTTTATGTAATAGAAGAAGAAGAAGAAGATTAATCTTCCTTGCCTCAATCTGAGTGTGTGCTTCTCTTTGATTGTGAGAGTGTGTGTGTGAGCTCTCTTCCTTATCTCCTTCCTAATGACAATCCCAACTTTTGAGGATCTAGAAGGTGTGCAGACACAGTCACCTTCTATGCTTCATACCTCAAGCTTCACTGAAGTAAACTTGATGAAAAGTGATATGAAAGTATTGGACACTTCCGTCTAACTAATCCAACTTAAATTATAGCAAATGAGTGTCATGTAGAGAAATCGATTCCACAAAATCACTATAATGATGAAGATGCAACAAAGCAATGTATCAAAATCACTTCATATATACTTGAAGAAATTTATCAAAATGTATATGCTAATGAACTTATGATACAAGGAAAGTGTAGTGGACTACTCATACATGAGGTGAGCTCATTGTATGCTCACTAATGTAGCTCAATGTCTCTTAGAATGGCTCTCATGACCCGCAACTAAAAGCATGTCTATTTACACTCATAGTTTGAGTTTGAATTTGAATTTTCCCTCACCTAAAAGTGATCCTACACTTTAGGGATAATTTGGCTTGATTCTTCCTACCACACAAGTCGTGGGTTTAGCTCCCTAACTTCACAAGATTCCTTACTCTCTTAGCTTTTACAATTATCCAAAGTAACTATGCCCAAAATGACTAGCATAGGTTCACATGTAGTTCTTTCTTGTGAAGAGATAAATGCATGTGTAGTCCTATGGCTTTAGCAATCCACTTAGGGTTGCTAAATGTACCATTTTTTATACTTACATCTAGGTATTCTTTTAGTTTTCATACTTACACTCAGGAATTATTTATCATTATTCTCCTATAGTCACTTTGGCCATATTGGTCTTTAGTGGGAGATTGTTACCATTAGTCTCCATGTGAAAGGCCAAATGGCCATTGGACACTTTTGTATATGTTCTTTAATAAAAAAAATATAATGGCCTGGTCAACCACAGACTGTAAGTTCGATCGCATTTATATGACCTAAGAAATCTATGTTCATGGTATGTGTACTATGTGTTTTCTACATATTTTGTAGCCTTTCTGTGAAGTACTATGTGTGGCGTTTGGAACTCCATTTTCTATCATGAGGAAGGACATAAGGAAGAGAGCTGACACACAGATTGAGGCAAGGAAGATTGATCTTCTTCTTCTTCTTCTTCTTCTTCTTCTTCTTCTTCTTCTACTTCTTCTTCTTCTTCTTCTTCTTCTTCTTCTTCTTCTTCTTCTTCTTCTTCTTCTTCTTCTTCTTCCTCTTCTTCTTCTTCTTCTTCTTCTTCTTCTTCTATTACATAAAAGGAATGTACAAGAATGACATAAAAACAACAATATAACAAGTGCAATATACAAAGAACAATACATAAGGGGAAATCCTAATGTTCGTGAATGCGTGAGCTGGCAAGAAAATAAATGTGCCATCACTCTCGATAGATAAATCTAGTAAAGATCAATGAAGTATCCCTGACATATATCAGCATGACCACTATACATGTCAGAAAAATGAAAAATGTGATACTTGTCACCCTGGATCATCACATGTTGAGCTTGATATCTCAACACTCCACCTCAAGCTCAACGTCATGTCTTGTAATCCAAGCATCCTCCAAAAATTCTTTAGCTTCTCTACTCCAAGTGCTTTAGTGAAAATATCAGCAACTTGCTCATCCATTCTCACATAAATAAGATCAATATCACCTGCTTATACCTTCTCTCTGATGAAGTGATAATGTAACTTGATACGCTTTGTTTGAGCATGCAAAAACAAGATTTCGTGCTAAATGTATGCTAGTAAGATTTTCACAATAGATGGTGATCGGCTTTTGCACCTCCACACCTAAATCTGTAAGTAGCATCTCTAGTCATGATGCCTCACATGGTGCTATTGCAGCACCTCAATACTCAGCCTCTCTACTTGACAAAGCAATGGTGGGTTGCTTCTTACTACTCCATGTAATAGTTGCACTCCCAAGTGAGAAAAGAAAGCCACTAGTAGATCTTCTATCTGGAATGCTACCAGCCCAATCTACATGGGCGTATCCATGAACCTGCAAATCTACACCAGCTTTATAAAACAATGCATAATCCAAAGTAGCACTCACATAATGTAGAGTGCACCTCAAAGCATCTAAATGTGGTTTCCTAGGAACCTGCATAAATTGAATTTCCAGTTCAACAGTGTAGCATAGATTAGGCCTTATAATTGTGAGATATATCACACTTCCCACAATTTTCCTGTACATAGTAGCATTTTCCAATTCTTCACTTGATGTAGTATCCAATCAAATTTTGATCTAACGGCATAGAAATTGTCTCACAATCAGACATACCATACTTTTGCAACATATTCAAGGCATATTGCCTTTGCGACATACATATATCTCTTTCTCTATGTATAAATGCAATGCCCAAGAAATAGTGCAGCACACCAAGATCTTTCATGTCAAATTCTTGCATAAGGAGTTGTTTTACCTCTTTAATGCTTGCTTCATTTTCGCCTCCTAGAATCGATTCATCAACATAAATAGCCACATTTGTGATGCCATCATCACCCTTCCTTGCATATAGTGAATTATCTACATCACACATAGAAAATCCAATGGTGGTTAAGTAGTCAGCAATCCTTGCATGCCAAGCATGAGGGGCTTCTTTAAGCCCATATAAATCCTTTTGAAACCTGCAAACATATTCAGGGTGCTTTGAATCTTCATATCCTTGTGGTTAGTACATGTATACTTCTTCCTATAACTCATCATGTAGGAAAGCATTCTTTACATCCATCTGATGCAAAGTGCATCCTTTTGTTGTAGCTGATGCGACATTTGATAGTAGGCATTTTAGCTATAGGGCTGAATGTTTCCTCATAATCAATGCCATATGTCTGTGCATATCCTTTTGTTACCAATCATGCCTGCTTATGCTACCATCCTCCTTGTGTTTTACCTTGTAAACCCACTTGTGGCCTACGGATTTTATTCCTTGCAGCAATGGAACCAGCTTCCATGTATCATTTCCATAAAGGGCAGTCATCTCCTCATCCATAGCTTTTTCCCAATCCGCATTTTTTATTGCATCTTCAAAACAAGAAGGTTCAACATCCTGTATTACCTTGATCATGTAAGCACAATGATAAGCCATATCCAAATCTCTGCAAAATACCAAAAATTAGGCTAAAAATGATCAAATTAAATAAACCCCAAAAATTCCCATTTTGTTTGTCTATCATGATAGACACTATCTATCATGATAGACATTGTCTATCATGGAAGGTCATTTGTCACGATGGAATAATTATATCACAACAGACATGTCTGTCACAATAGACTAGTCTATCATGATAGACACTAACCATCATCTATCATCTATTGTCCATCATGGTTTGTCTATCACCATGGAGAGATGTCTATCGCAATAGATAGGTTTATCGTGGGTAATGTATGTCATCTATCATGCAATAGATAGATTTATTGTGGGATTTGTTCTATCATGATGGACACATCTATCGTGATAGATGTTCATTATCATGAGGTATGTCTCATGTGATAGACTAGCTTATCGTGATAGATTGGTCTATCATGATATACAAGTGTCTATCACAATGGATAGAGTTTATCACAACTTCTATCTGTCGTCTCTCACGCAATGGAAAAGTGTTTATTGTGATGGAAAAAAATCACAATTCTTTTTACTATGTTTGATGATTTGGAATGTGATAATGATGTGGTCTATCGTGCATAATTTGCAATTACAAAATATCAAAAGTTCATGTATATCACGACATACAAAGGTTGTCACTTTGAGATGCATACAAAGTTTTGTTGTACTTGTTGATGCTACTATTATTGCTCATGATGAAACCTACCAAAAAGCTCACAAACACACAAAAAACTAGTTGCACACAATCTCGCTCTCTCTCACACACATGGAATGAGGGGAATGAGGTATAGATGGGGATATGACCAAGGAGGTGAATAGGGATGGTATGGATGATGATGAAGAAGATAAAAAGTAAATGAAATAGAAAATTACCTACTTAAGTATGATTCCAACGTCAAGACTCTACATCTTACTGGCACATGCTCATTCTTGAAGCTCCCTTCCCAACAACAGCAGCAAATTCGGTGTCACTCTAGCACATTGGTAAGAACCAACATGAGGAGATCAACCTCATATTTATCAATATGTGGAGACATGAGGGGCCGTGATCAAGTGGAGTACACAAGTGAGTAAGTAACATGCACACACATATACACACACATATGCACACAAGGCAAGACAAAGAGTGGAACAATGGAATCTTGTATTTCTCTAATTTCAAGATACAATCAAGTTCATACAAGCTCTCCTCTAGAATGAGCTCTCTAGTCCTTTTTATAGTTTTTAGACTAGTTTTGGCCTAATTCAAACCTAATGTCCAGCCTAGTTAAAAATTAGGTTCCTAGGCTATTTTGAGGGCTCAAATGAGTTCTAATAATTATGAAAATTGATATATGTCTTCTTCTAACAATCCTCAAACTTGAGGACTCCTTGGCTTGAATCAAATGGAGTTGAAACTACCAAAAACAAATAATTACAATGATGTGTAATGTAAAAGTCATTGTTGAATACATGGTTGACTCAAAAAAATGTATTTAGGCCTATTGGTTGCCAAGTCTGCATTGGTTACTCTGTCTTCTCAATCCTCCTTTTTTGTCTCTCTGACAGGCTCTTGTCTTTGGCTCCCCTATCGCATGCTTCCTTGGTGGCTTAGTCCACCCTGACTTCTAATAACCTCTCTAGAGATAAAGAGATCTTTACTTGAGCAATGAGATTGATGCTAAGAGGGCTTATCTTGATTCTCAGAAGTAGAGGCTTTAGAGTTGTTCTTCCTTTCATAGCAAAACATCTCGATATGCCCTCATTTACCATAATTGTTGCATGTAAACTTCTCGGATGAGTTGCTAGAGGCTTGTTTAGGAGCATTGCTAGAGTGACTAGAATTCTTGTCCTTGTTGAAGGGGCCCTTAGCTTTCATAGAATCTTCTTATGATGAGGAACACTTAGCTCATGAGTCGTGTGGAAGCAAAATTCTTTTCACTTCCTCGCAGGCTAAGACTTGTCCTCAATTGTAAGGCTTTCTTACAAAAGTATCATAAGACTTAGGAAGCTTTTTTAGAAGCCTAATAGCCATATCCTTGTTTGATACATGTCTACGCTAAAATGCGAGTTTTTATTGGTAATCTTCAAAAGTGGCAATGACTTTGATGATGGGATCATGCAGCCTAACGGTGAGATGATGGAACTCTACTTCTAAGGCATAAATTCTAGAGAGATTCTTATCCTCGTAGAGATCCTAAGGTATTTTCCACGCCTTATGGGAAGTCTTCCAATGAGTAATATGTCCTTTTGTCAACTCATCATAGGCTAGAAATAGTTGTCCTAGGGATCATTTATCTTTTACATTCAAGATGTTCCATGCAACTAAGTCACTATTCTTATTCAACTCAGATTTTGTAGCATCAACTACTTCATTCAACAAGTTTGTATATAGCTAAGGCTTAATCATGTCTTTCCACAAATTGTACTTGTGCCATTTAACCTCTCATCCTTGGGCATGAACATAGGAGTGATTGAAGGCAAGTACAAAATACCTGAAGATATTACGCTCGATATTGTAGACATTTTCAACATTGAAAAAGGAGCTTCACAAATGAATCAACACATTTAAAAGATTGGACTCAATACCAACATTTGAGATGGAGTAGGGGGGCTTAGAGAAGCTCTTTGGGATACGTTCATACCTCTAAGGGGCTTAGAGGAGCCCAAAATGCACTTAGATACCCTTAGGGTGTTAGACTAGCCTCCCAAAGCATGTAAAAAAGAGGTCTTGTATTACTTGTAGTTATAAAAAAAAATGGGACTTAGTACGAAATGAGTGTTGAAATCATTGGAAAAACTAACACTTTAAAATTTGGTGTAGTCAAATTGTATGCCCAAAAAGATGGTTGATACCGTTGAAAAATACCAAACAATCCTCAGTAATGGGTTACAATGTTGGGCAAAGAGCACTGCTAGGTATGCTCAATTTGAGGGTCAAAATACCCTTGAAAATCTATAGAAATGAGGCCTTGTTTTTGTATGCACTTAGTGCTCAAAATATGCCAAAAATGAATAAGATTGAGGACTTGGGAAAAACATATGCTTGGATTTTGGATTCCAACTATGGGCACTTAGTGTCAAAACATATGTTCCTAAGAATATCTCACAAAAAGTATCAAAAGTTTTCAGTCTATTCTATGGTGCACATATTATAGGGACGTGCAAATGAGCTCTCTCTCTCTCTCGCTCTGCATAAAATAAGGAGCGTGTGATACAGTATCATCGATGGTAGACTTGTATCTCTATGGAACGTGATACACTACATTCTTGCCTCTTTATCAATATGTATGGTGTGGAAAAAAATTGGGATTGTTGTGTGCACATGAACCCAAGCTATGTCATGGACAAGAGGTGACACTACTTCCATACCTAGTCACCTTCTACTTTAGCTGAGAGAGAACAAAATTTAGACGATCTCTGGCTCTCTCTCTCTCTCTATCACTAAGAAGAGAGTGACAAGCTCATGCCTTGATTCCATAAGCTTCGATTGCTAGAGTGTAGGGTTCTAAATGGTCCCAGATTAACAATCCCCCTCCAACATTCTACATCATCTACCCTTATGGTAGTGATCCACTAACTACACATCGTCCCTTCTCCTCCAGACAGACAGATGTGGCTAGCCAGCGAGCCCAGCTACAATGATTGTTGCTTCAATTACCTCCTCCTCTGCTGTTAGGAGTTTGTAGGTAGCTAATGCTAGATGCTTTGGCATCTCTAAGTTTTCAAGAGTGTAGAGTTCATCTGCTATTCCCCTCTCTAAAAAGAATGTGCTAAAGGTCCCCTAGCTCAAGTGTTAGGATAGTCTTCCCAATGCTATGAAGCTCTCTATCACTCACTTTCTCTCTCCATGTTCACTCATCATTCCAACAATATTGTTGCACTGCCCATTCACCTTCTGGATGCTCTTATCAATTAACAACAACTACAAAGAGAGTGACCTTAGATAGTGTAGGGATGGTGAGTCAAGCTATCACCTTCTGTTGATCATCTTAACTTTGATCAGATCCTCTTCACCTTTACTCGAGCCATCTACCAAGCAATCACTTTTAATACGTGTTGTTGCAAAAATGGGAAAATATGATTTCATATTTACAAAAATAAAATAGTTGTAAAAAGGAAAAGCCATGCTAGAAAGACTTGCTTCTTGCATCTTGTTCCTTCTTGAATCCTCAAATTGATTGTCTAATACCTGAGCAAAACCATAACAAATGTAGAAATTGAAATTGGATTTGAGCATGCAACAAGTAGTACTACTAAGGTGCTATTATAGAAGTTATGGATTTAGTACTATGGAATGCTGCTATATGCAATGTCCACCAAAAAGGATTTGTGCAACCATTGAAGAGATTTAATTCCAAAATCACCACCAAACCAATGGATAAACTACAAGGGAACTCTCCAAAAGTGTTTATAAACACTTCAAAAGTATGAAATGCATCATACATGCCAAGGAAGGGTGGGAGGGTGGAAAAAGGGCAAAATGTAGCCCAAGAGATTGTAAAATTGATGGTTAAAGAGGCTTCTCACACTAAGGAGATCCACATTACTAAATTCAAGCACCACCACCACAAAGACATGCAAAATCATTGCCAAATGAACCACCAAGATCTTCACCTAATGCTCTGATACCATATAGAGAATACATGCAATGAATCAAAATGAAAAGAAGAGTATTCTCACAAAATGAAAGAGTGTGAGATAATCAAAGTGAGTAGACCAAGAAATGTGTAAACTCACATGGATTATAAATGTGTTTGCCAAGAGCATAGAGTATGTTACACTTATGTGTTCCTCAAGTAGCTTTGATGTGAACCTTTTCCGTATACATGGGCACTTTTTACTCTAGTGTTGGCTAGAGGTTTTTTCCTCATGTTACCTTATACATGATTCACTCATATGTGGTGGTACTTTGTACTTAGGGATATTATTTAGCTCTTACTTAAGTTTTGATAATCATCAATAGAGAGAGCTATTCCAACCATCCATCTTCTTCATGTTTCTTGATGTGTTTGTACTCCTTGTGTGTGCTTCTCGTGTGTCTCTTGCACTTCTACACACACCTAACACTAGTACCAGAGTAGGTTCATCTCCTTCTCAAGTTTTTTTTTTCTATGTTGCGATGCATGCGCATGTTTAAGAATGAAAATCAACTTCAAAATATAGAATAGTGATTTTCAATAGTCAAGAAACATTTCCGCCAATTGCACTGAAGTTTTATCCCCATTTCAAATCCATTCATGCACTTAGAATCGCCATTAGAGTGAGCGGATTGTGAGTTGAAATTTCAGCACTCATTTCAACTTTTGTTGGAGTAAAGATTTTGTCACATTCTTGTTCTTTAGTGAAATGACGAGCATCAATGACTTGTTTGGCATGCATCAAGTTAAAGATAAGCTTGATGGGACCAACTATCCAATTTTATCTTAAATGATGAAACGTGTTCTTGATGTGAAACAACTATGGAACATAGTGGGAGATATAGATCGAAGAACCATAGATTCTTCTACTTCACAATCTACTATCACAAAGGGAGCTTCTTCTTCTAGTATAGTGGTAATTCCTTCTCCACCTACACAAGAGCAAGTTAGATAGGATGTAAAAGATGCTAAGCTCATGCATTGAATGTGCTTTCTATGAAACATCATATAGTTCCACACATTCAGTCATGTTCTACATCAAGATAGGCATGGGATACTCTTGCTTCTTTGTTTGACGCATGTAGTGAAGCATGTGTTTCATACTTGGGAAGCAACTTGAGGATGTACATATGGCTAAAAATGTGTCTATGGACGTGTATGTGACATGCATCAAGGACTTGAAAGAGGAATTGGCAAACATACATGAGATTATTCCAGATGCATTACTCATCTCTGCGTTGTTGAAAAGATCACCAGAATCTTTTCAGAGCTTTGCCACTTGACTCTGTTTGGTTGCAAAAGTGAATCCGAATATGTATGCATTTAATGAGGTTGCATCTCTTCTTTTGCAAGAAGAGGAATCAAGAGTGAATAGGAGTGGTTTGATTGAGGACAAGCACTCTCTATCTCACAAAAAGGGAAAATCAAGTATAATTCAGCTTTGGATTCATCAAAACCAAAGCCTCAACCTTCCTCTTCCACTCATTCCTCTAATGATGCTTATTTGCAAAAGAAGAAGCAATGCAAATATTGCCAAAAGGTTGGTAATACTATTTATGAGTGTAGAAAGGTTGATAAATGCAATGAAAAAGAAGAAGGAATCCATAATGTCTATCACTAAAAAATATCTAAATGCAAAGAATGATGAAGCCAAAATGGATCAAGATTTTTGGGCATGTGTTGTTACATGTTATTATCATTTCATTCTAAATGTGTGGTTGTGAGTGAGGTTGCTTCGGATTGGTTCTTTTATAGTGATGCTTCAAAGCACATAACTTCATGCAAAAGGTTTTCTGTATCTTTGAAAGATGCACCCAAAGGAGTGTTATCATTAGTGTCCATGTGAAAGGCCAAATGGCCACCGGACACTTCTTTGTATATGTTCTTTAATAAAACATATAGAGGTCTGGTCAATCACAAATTGTAAGTTCGACCGCATTTGTCTATCTCCATGCTCTCTGGTGTATTGTGTTTTTCTGCATATTCTGTAGCCTCTAAGTGGAGTACTGTGTGCGGCCTTAGGAGCTCGGTTTTCTACTCTAAGGATATCATCATGGAGCTCTCGAGAAGGAGAGCTCACCGTGGTGCATTCCCATTGAATTACTTCACTGATATCACAGCAATTCGATGCAAAAGCTTTGTTCTTCCTTTTGTGTGAACGAAGTGAGCCCCCCCCCCCAAGGCTTACGACTAAGGCGGCGACCAAGGCATGGACCTTGGCATACCTTGTCATCCAAGTCACCAAAGTCACTGTTGGCACCGTTGGTTGCGCATGAGGGAGGACCTCAACGATCAAGGAAGATAGAGGCTCCTAGTACTTCCCGAGAGATCACCCATCCCTGTACTTTTCCTCCTAGAGCTCGCTTAACCGTGGCAATCTCATGCCACTAAGCTACACTATTGTGGTGTCTGAAAAAGGGGAAAGATTAAAGATGACGTTACCTTGAACATGTTTTGGTCCCTCAAAGCTTCATTCTTTGCTCTCAAAGCCTATTTTTGAAGCATTTTTGGGGTGTCTTTTGGAGCCATTTTGGAGTACTTTTGCACAGAGTTCTTTTCACATAGGTCCAAGAACATCAAGAAGAGTGTTCTTTGTAATTCTCCGACAATAAATATCAACCTTTGGGGCTGTGTTTTCATCCATACTCGTAAAATTACAGGTCTCTCAAAAGGTTTTTTCAGTTTTGGTGGGAGTAGCCAGTGCAAATTTATGCAGTTTTTTGAGCCTAAAACATTAGAGTTGACAGACACTTGCATATATTGAGCACATACACATCATGTATGCTTCTATGGATACCACTTATGTACGTCCATGTGGTCATTGATATAGCAGTTATGTTTTTCCATAAAGCATTTTACGTTTAATAAAGAGGGTCGTGGTGAGGTTTTCTTAACTAGGAGACACCCAGATGTCGGGATCTCTTTGGTTATGCAAGTGGAAGACTTACCCAGCCTTGCCATAGGAGATGTATGATAGTTGTTCATAGGTGTTGGATAAGCGTAGTTGGCTTCTATTGGGTAATTTATTATATGCAGTGGAGTCAGTGATTCACTATGCATGTAAGCATGTCAGTACTTGTAAATTTATTATATTTTGACACTTGTCATATGCTCATTTTTCAAAGGATACTCTAGCAAAACTTTTTAGATTTTTGGTTTTGTCAACTATACAGTGGTCGATTTACTCCTTGGTACACTTATTCGTTGGTGTTTGGACTCTTATAGCTCCATTATCATTCCATTCAGTTCTCTACCATCATGGCATCAAAGGTCGCAGGCACATGTGGTGGATCAGGGTCTAGTGCCAGTGTTCCAAGGAGGAACTATAACTTGCAAGGCAAAGACCATTTTGAGATCCGAAAATTTGATGGCATAAACTTTTCTCTATGGAAGAATCAGATTAAAGATGTGCTAATTAAAAGGAGGCAATGGAAGACAGTAAATGGGATTTCAAAGAAGCCTACTGACATGGATGAAGATGATTGAGATGAGTAAGATGAAATGGCCAAGTCTACCATTTGCTTGTAGTTGGCCAATAATGTTTACTTTACAGTATTAGACTATGAAAGTGCAGAGGATCTTTGGAAGAAGTTATGAAATACATATGAAAAAGAGATGGCATCAAACAAAGTGCATCTGATGAGAAAATTATATGACCTTCGCATAGACACAGATAGTGTCGTTGTTAATCTAAATGATTTTGATGCTCTATTATCCCAATTATAGGCTCAGAAAATGGATATGGATAATTAAATGAAAGTATTATTGTTCTTATGCACTCTACCATCATCATGGCATACGTTTTGCATGCACAACTATTAGCAATAGTGCACCTGATGGTAAACTTGTCTATGATGCCATATGTGGAGCACTCTTGAGTGAGGAGATTTGTAGAAAATCTATCGTTGTCACTCGGAGTGGAGATGCATATAATGTTCGTGATTCTTACCAAGGAAAGAATTAGCAACATGGCAGGAGCAAAAACAAGGAAAAGAATGGTCAACAGAATAAGAGTAGAAGTAAATCAAGGAACAAGGATATCGAATGCCATTATTGTCATAAGAAAGGACATATGAAAAAAGATTGTTATGCATTAAAGAATGCTAAAGGTAAAGGAGAGAATGTTGATAGGCATGTTAAATAGTTACCTGCACCATCTACTTTGACTGTGAAGATTGAAGAAAATAATGTTATTTCTGATGATGTTGATGTTTTGACACTTGATAGTATTGTGCCAACTAAGGCTCTTATGGTTGATTCTCTTTCCCACACGTGGCTGGTAGATTTTGGTGCTTCTTTCCATGTAACACCACACAGAGAATGGTTTTCTAATTATGCAGCAAAGTCTCTTGGTACCATGAGACTTGGTGACTCTTAACAGTGTGACATTGTGGGGATTGGAGATGTGGTTGTGCAATTTATTGATGGTTCAAAATTTACTATGCATAATGTACACCATGTACCTCAATTATCACGTAGTTTGATGTTAGTTGGTCAACTTCATGACCTTGGTTACAAGGTGTTCTTCTATGCTCAATCCTTTGGTATATCAAAGGGCAATATGGTTATTGCAAAAGGAAACAAAGTTGGCTCAATTTATCCTTTATTTATATCATAGAAACAACACTTGTTAGTTGTTATTGAATAGCCTATGGCTTGTATTTTGCATGGTTGTTTGGGCCATATATCTCGTATTGGAATGGAAAATCTTTCTTGTTCTGGCTACTTGCCTCTGTTATCTTTCTCTAATTTTTCATTTTGTGAGCATTGTCAATATGGAAAGCAAAGCAGAAATGTGCATAGAATGCACATTGACTCTTCAATTCAGTCTTTAGATCTCGTTCATAGAGATGTGTGTGGTCCTATGCCCACTAGGTCCTTAGGTGGTTCTCTTTACTTTATCACTTTCATAGATGATGCCACTAGAAAAGTGTGGGTATATCCTATCAAATTGAAGGATGGGGTATTCCCTACTTTCAGAAAATGGCTTACCTCAGTTGAGACTGAAAAAGGAACTAAGCTTAAGGCTTTACGTTCAGATAATGAGGGTGAGTATACCTCACATGAATTCAGCCTTTTTTGTCAGTCTAGAGGGATTCGTAGAGACTTTACAGCTCCTTATACCTAGTACAGAATGGTGTAGCTGAAAGGATGAATAGAACTATTCAAGGTAGAGTAGTTTCTATGTTGCATCATACAAACCTCTCACAAGGCTTTTAGCAGAAGCAGTATTGATTGCAGTTCATGTAATTAACCTTTCACCTAGAATTGCCAAAGGTCTGAAAGTGGCACAAGAGTTATGAACAAGGAATCCACCATATTATCATCATCTTCGAGTTTTTGGGTGTGAAGCATATGTTCATATACCCAAGAGCCTTAGACAAAAGTTGGACCATAGGTAAGAAATGCATTTTTCTTGGATATGGTCCAGAAGGACAATTTGGTTATCGCTTATGGGATCTTGAAACACAGTCACTAATTAGAAGTAGTGATGTGATTTTTAATGAGTCTAAGATGCATAAACAGCCCATTAAGGAGGTTGAAGTGAGAAGAGTGTGGTTGAGGATACTAGGCCTCCGGTTAGCATGCACAAAAATGTTGCACATAGGGACCTTCAAGAGAATGTCCGATCAGATCAGTTTGCACATGTTCCTGTTCAGCAACCGTTGAGACGCTCTACATGTGTCTCACATCCATGTAATAGATATGTTATAGGTTTAGATTTTGTTATGCTAAAAGATGTTAGTGAGCCTTCTTGTTACAAAGAGGCTATGTAGATAGAGGATCATGTCAAGTGGGAGCATGCCATGAAGAGAGAGCTGGATTCTATTCACAAGAATGCTACTTGGGATTTAGTACCTTTGCCAAATGGAAGGAAAGCTTTAGCATGTAAATGGGTATATAATCTGAAATTCACATAAGATACTGCTTCTCCAAAGTATAAAGCATGACTTGTTGCAAAGGATTTCAAGCAACAACATGGTGTTGATTTTGAGGAAATCTTCTCTTCGATGGTCAAGATGACTACCATGTGCATGTTGCTTGGATTCGTTGCAATGGAGGACTTAGAGCTAGTCCAAATGGATGTGAAAACTGCTTACTTGCATGGAGATCTTACAAATGAGATCTATATGGAACAACTAGAGGATTATGTAGTTCCTAGCAAGGAAAGTCTAATTTGTAAGCTCAAGAAGAGCTTGTATGGACTTGACCAGTCCCCTAGACAATGATACCAAAAGTTTGATGCTTTTATGAAGTCTCAAGGCTATTCTTGAAGCAATGAGGATCATTGTCTCTACACAAAGAGATGCTCAGATGGCACCTTGATATGCTTGATACTTTATGTCGATGATACGTCGATTGCTGGGAATTCCCCTTATGACTTGTCAATTCTCAGAAAGAAGTTGAGTCAGACATTTGATAAGAAGGATTTGGGGGATGTTAAACATATTCTTGGCATGCGCATTACTCGTGATAGGATTAAAAGATGCATATACTTGTCTCAAAGTGAGTAAATATCCAAAGTACTCCATAGGTTCAATATGCAAGGTGGAAAGGCATTGAGTACACCTTTACCCACATATGTGAAGTATAGCAAGGATGATTGCCCCAAATCAGATGAGGAAAAGGAATTCATGACCAAAAATCCCTATCAGTCTATTGTTGGTAGTCTCATGTATGATATGGTAGCTACAGGACTAGTCATTGCATTTGCAGTGGGAGTTGTGAGCAGATATATATCTAATCCCAGCAAGAAACATTAGGCAGTGATCAAGATGATTTTGAGATATCTGAGTGGCACTAAGGACAAGTGTCTATGCTTAGGTAGAGGGAAAGCATCCATTATTGGTTACACAAATTCAGACTATGTTGTTTGTGTAGACAATCGTAAGTCTACATCAGGGTACATTTTTCATGTTGTTGGAGGTGCTATCTCTTGGAGATCTCGTCTTCAAGAATGTATAGTTGTTTCCACCACAGAAGCAAAGTATGTTGCAGCAAGTGAGGCATGAAAGGAAGTATTGTGGCTTTCTCATCTTGCTTGTGATATGGGTTTACCTTAGCATGTACCTCGTTCTTCGCTTGGTGGTAGTCAGAGTGCCATTGCTTTGGCTAAGAATTCGGTCTATCATGCAAAGACCAAGCACATTGAGGTGAGGTATCACTTCATTAGAGATTGCTTAGCCACTGAGCGCACTATTCTTGAGAAGGTTCACACTCGAGATAATGTTGCAGATGCTTTGACTAAAGCTCTACCACATGATAGCTTTCGACACTGTTGTCACTTGATGGGGGTTACTTGATTCATGATCTCACACAGTCACTTTTATATTGTGTAACATGCCGATCAGGTGGGAGGTATAGTTTGTATACTTACACTCAGGTATTCTTTATCATTCTTTATTTTTTCTCCCATAGTTACTTTGGCCATATTGGCCTTTAGTGGGAGATTGTTATCCTTAGTGTCCATGTGAAAGGCCAAATGGCCACCGGACACTTCTTTGTATATATTCTTTAATAAAACATATAGTGGACTGGTCAATCACAGACTGTAAGTTCGACCGCCTTTGTTTGTCCTTGTGCTCCCTGTGTACTGTGTTTTTCTGCATATTCTGCAGCCTCTGTGAAGAGTACTCTGTGCAGCCTTGGGAGTTTGGTTTTCTACTCCGAGGATATCGTCGTGGAGCTCTCAAGAAGCAGACCTCACTGTGGTGCATCTCCATTGAATTACTTCAAGGAGGACATGTCTGAGCAAACAATGCCTCTTATCATATCATTGGAGTATGAAATTGAGCTTATGGCTGCAAATGGAGGTGTGATTCTCTTGAAAAATGCATTGTATGTACTCAGTATCAAGAAGAACTTAATTTTAGTGTTGTTGATTGCCAAAGTTGGACTTCATGTACACTTTGTTGATGATAAGTGTATGGTTCATGATTTCAACAATTGTGATATTATCATGATGTCTGGTACATTATGTAATGGTACTTGGGAGTTATGTAAAAATGCCAAAACAAAAAAATGTCATTGGTACAAAGTGGTTTTACAAGATTAAGAGAGTCAGATGGTAGCATTGATCACTACAAAGCTAGATTGGTTGCCAAAGGATATGCGCAAAAATATGGCATTGACTATGAGAAAACTTTTGCACTTATGTCATGCATGACTACCATGGTAGGCATTGGCTACCCAACAAGGTTGGAAAGTACATTCATTTGACACAAAAATAGCTTTCTTGAATGGATTTTTGAGAAGGGGTTTATGTGAAGCAACCTCCTAGATTGTCCATGAAAGGGCAAGACCATATGGTTTGTCACTTGCATAAATCCTTGTATGGTCTCGATAAAAATCGACGTGCATGGTATGCGAAAATCCATAAGCACTTGATTGCTCTTGGCTTCACATGTAGTCCAATGGAAAGGACGTTCTATGTATGTAAAGATGGGGATGATCTTACAGTGTGTGTTCTTTATGTTGATGATATTGACTAGGCCATGTGATGCAAAACTTGACATCATTATGGCTGATTTGAAACATACTTTTGATGTCACTTATCTTGATCTTTTGAGCTATTATCTTGGCATCCAATTTGTATCTGTTGAGGGGAAATTTTTTATGCATCAAGCAAAGCATGTTGAAAAACTACTTCAGTGTTTTGACTTTGAGGATTGCAAGCCAGTTTCTACACCAATTGAGATAGGATTTAGGTTCTCAGTTGAGGATTCTAGTGATGCATTTAACACTTCTCTTTATCAGCAAGTTGTGGGATGTTTTATGTATGGATGCAACACAAGGCCAAATATACAATATGTAGTTTCGCAGTTGAGTCGAGTCATGCATAGGCCTAGCACGAAGCATTGGCAAGCAGTGAGATGTATGTTTAGATATCTCAAGGGCACTTTGAGTTTAGGTCTCTTTTATGGGAGAGATATTCAATCATGCTTGCATGCTTTTACAAATAGTGAGTGGGCTAGTTGTTATGATACTTACGTGTCCACTAGTGGTAATTGCTTTTTCCTTGGAGACTCATGCATATCTTGGTTGAGTAAGAAGCAACCTACATTGGCGACATCCAATTGTGAAGTTGAGTAGAGGGTAGTTTTCACAGTTATAATGGAGTGTATATGGACAAGATACTTATTGATGGATCTTTGTATGGAGATTGATGATGCTAATGCATATTCTCACTGACAGTTAGAGTGCATTGTTTGTTGCATGAAACCTAGTGTTTCACACACCAGCCAAACATCTTGAGGTACATTATCACTATATGAGAGAGCACCTTCATGTAGGAGATATTGATTTGTTATATGTGCTCACACAAGATAATGTGCTAGACATATTCAACAAAGCTCTTCCATTGGAAAAGTTTGAAGCTTTTCACAAAACTTTAGGCTTATTGCTTAGTGGGGGCAGACTTGTCCACTCCCTGTATGTGTTCATATCATTCACTTTAGGGGGTTTTGTTACCTTATGTGTTCCTCGAGTAGTTTTGGTGTGAACCGTTTTCCTATACATTGGCACTTTTTACTCTAGTGCTGGGTAGAGGTTTTTTCCCCATGTTATCACATACATGATTCACTTATATGTGTGTTACTTTGTGCTTAGGGGTATTATTCAGCTCTTACTTCAGTTTTGATCATCATCAATAGAGAGCTATTCTACCCATGTGTCTTCTCTATGTGTCGTGTTGTGTTTGTGCTCCTTGTGTGTGTTTCTCACATGTCACTTGCACTTCTACACACCCAATGGAGTAGGCTCTACAAACTTCTAACCAAGCACAAAGTGGGGGAGATGCCCTCCTTATATAGATTTGGACAAGGTCCTCCAAAGTACATCATATGTGGGATAACCCCCCCTGATTACAATGGTAGAAGCAAATGGCAAGGCACCCAAATACAATGAGATACAATTTAAAACGATATAAAATGGAGTGTCTCCTAGATACAAAATGGAGATGCACTCATGCAGATACAAATGGACAGGAGGTAGTGGACCTCATGCCATCAACACATACGTGGGAAAACTCCTAAATATGGATAGAGGAACTAGTTCCAACCTTCCAAAGAGTTCCCTAACCTCTTTGTCAATCTAAAATGTGTTATTCTTGGAGGTTGTATGAAACAACGATGGAATCTAAAAGACTATCTTGCAAGACAATTTTATGGCGATGCAAGTAAAAGATCTTCTATATCCCACAAGATGGAGGAAACTTATAATATGAGAATCAATCCGCTATTTATATTCAAAGAAGTAGGCAATAATCCCCCTCCCTTGCTTTGAGAGAGCTAGGATAACTCTTTGAATGATTATACAAACTACCGCGAAGAAATGTGCATTGACATCGATCCAAAAAATCTTGAAGCAACCTCCTCATCAGGTAGAGTGACACGTGGTTTTTTTCATAGAAAAATAATGGAGAAGCCTAACATGTTTAGTAATAACGGCCACTGTCTTTCTAATTCTAATATAAATTTTGACCTCAAACCCTTTCCCATTCATAATACTAGTTGTCATCTGATAGGGATACCATGTCTAGGGTATCTCAAGTTGGAGGACACTCCCTTTAAGTGATTTTCAAAGGAGGCCCACCATCTATGGTTTTCTCCCTTCTTGGTTGGCCTACCCTCATGGTTTAATAATTGGTGGGAGAAAGAATGAAAATGTGTGTCCCTTGAGAAGGCCTCTGTAATGGATGATATTCTAGTTCCCCCTCGAGAAGGTGACTCTATCATCAAATCAAATGTGTTCTACTCAGGTAACTTCAATAATGTTTCCCATCTTATTTTTATCCTTTTTAAGTTATTGCTTGATCAAACAAAGGAGAAAAAATTTAAAGATGTAATCAATTTAAACAAATACAACCTTAAGGATAATCAAGTAGTTCAATTAGTACCCAAAAAGAAGTATCTCAAGGAGCTTGCCAAATGACACAATGTTCCTTGATAAAAAGAATGATCTCGAGGGATAAATTTGTAATTGAGATAAAGAATGGTGGTATTTATGGGGTGATGATAAAAGCAGTACTACTAGTAACATTCAACTATCGTTGTCGGTTGGCTTAAAATCAGACCAATAAATTTAGGAGGCATATACTTTATGTGCTTATGCAAAGAATGGCCACCCAAAGAGATCCCTTTTTGTTAAAGAAGCTTAAGCTAAAGGTAAGTGGTTTGATTTTTTGGGCTTTAGACATTCAAGATGAGAGGGCACAAATAGGACATAGTGTAGATTCAAGCCATAAATGAACTAAGTAGAGGGGGATAGGATAACACTGGCATTTCCAAATGGTTAGTTAAAAAGGTGAAAAACAAACCCAAAAGAGAGTTGTATTTAGTTGCTAAAAAGTACCCAATGCAAGAAGTCTATGTGAAACATATATACAATACGTAGATGCATAGGGAATTGATCCTATATCCTACTATTCTTTTGGGGATGCACTGGATGACATGCTAAGGGCCATAGACTATCAACGCATTGTGAATAGATAGAGAGTGCAAGGAAGAATGGTTGCAGGAGTTATCTTCCATGAAGGAGGTCCAATAAGGAGAGACCAAAGATCGGTTGTTGTTAAGTACCTTATGGAAATGGAGCCTTGAGAGGGGTCCATGGTGGATAAAGAGGCTTTAATGAATTCTATAATGAGGGATGTTAGGGGGAGAGAAAGATTACGATGGGAGAAGATAATGTAGATCATGTTAAGAAGGCCAATGATATCGATTATTTTGATTAAAAAGGAGGTATGCCAATCATGTTGCTTGTTTTGAAACTTTTGGCAAATTTAAAAAAAAAAACAAGAGAAGACTATTGATATGGTTGTAGGGGATGAAATAAAAAAGAGGGATATATTAGGATGCATTCAAGGAAGCCTCAACTTTTAGGCCATCCTAATATACTTATACAGAAGGCATAATTGAGTGATCTCTTGAAGGAAAAGGTGTGAAATCTCACATGGGAAGAGGAGGAAAAAACAAAGGAATTCCTAGAGAAGCATCCTAGACTAAGGTGGACGATTATATCCCAGCACGGGGATTGGACTGATGACCAAATAGTCGAGGAAGCAAGAAATATATTACTATCTAATGAGTTGGCCAAGGAAGTTGTTGACCAACTATAAACCCTTACAGAGAAAGATAGCTCCCATATGTGACTAGATCTTCTCCCAAGGATAGTACATACCACCAATATGAAGGGTATATATTACCCCCACACACCAACTATTGAGAATAGTATTCACAGATTGAAGAGGCCTCATGCACTCTATGGGGACCTGATGATAGCCCTACATGATGCAGCAAAGGACAGTATGGAGACTAGCTACATGCTTTTTAAACTATTTTAGTGCTAGGGAAGTAATTATTTAAATCAAGGGTGCCCCATAAAGGAATTACTTGCTACATCCTACAATGACTCACCATGTTATCCAAAACTTATACCTCAAAATTCAAGGGGGTTAGGTACTATTTCTTGTGTTCAACAAGAGTTCAAAGTAGTTATTTGAAGGCTAATAGATAAGTTTCCTCTTCCAAACAATTGAGTTCTTTCTGAAATTGATATGGTTCCTTGTCACACTAGAATTTATGCATGCCTCACGAGTAAGGGTATTGTCCACTTAACGTGGGAGGCATACAATACTAGTCCATTTTGGTCTCACATTATGCCCAAGTGGGGAGATCAAGTACCTAAGAAGATACGTAAGGCCATCTTATATTCCGGTCTTAATGATGCTAGTCGTAGGGGAAAGGATCCATATTGTTGAGATATCAAGCTCAACATGTGATGATCCAGGATGACACGTACGAGTTTTTTGTTTCTCTGACATGTATAGTGGTCACACCGATATATGTTAGGGATACTTCATTGAGCTTTATTAGATTTATCTACCGAGAGTGATGGCACATTTGCTCCTTGCCAACTCACTCATTCGCGGACATTAGGTTTCTCCTTATGTACTGATCTTTATATATTGCACTTGTTGTATTCTTGTTTTTAGGTCATTCTTGTACATTCCTTTTATGTAATATAAGGAGAAGAAGAAGGTCATTCTTCCTTGCCTCAATCTGTGTGTGTGCTTCTCCTTGAGAGTGAGAGTGTGTGTGTGATCTCTCTTCCTTATCTCCTTCCTCGTGACATGGTATCAGAGCCAACGTGGCTGTAGAGAGCTCGTGAAGAAGGTGACGGTGAAGAATACGTGGCGAGGCATGGAGAAAACGCGATTTCACAAACGGCCTCCATTTTCTATGAAAATCGGCGTGAAGGTAGAAGACCTCAAATTATTTTCAAGATTTACCCCTTTAGGGTCACTCATTTTTGTCAGATCGAAGTTTTGGAGCCATCTCGACCTCTGTTTCGAGCCTGCAAGGTGGAGCCCACAAAAAACCAGGTCAGTTTCAGAAACTATAACTTGCATTGTGTTTGGCGACACCCATATATTCGAGATCCAGAATTTCAAGCGATTCCGTGTATTGTTGATACATGAAAATTGTGTTTTTCGGAGATGGAACTGTCACGTCATAGTGCGACAGTGTTCAAGCAGAAGTGCTGCTTGTAGTGTTTTGCAGTGTTGTGAATTGCTACAGAAATGGAAAACACAGATGGAATGAAGCAACTTATGAGCGATAAGCTGGACAAGAATAACTTCCATGCTTGGAGATTCAGAATGACGAATTTCTTGATGGGAAAAGGATACTGGAAGTACATCGAAGGAGAGAATGAAAATGCTCCGCAGTTACCAGAAAGGAATCGAACTGCAGACCAATTAAGAGCATATGAGGAATGGAATCAAGGAGCACGAAAGGTAATGTATTGGCTATCTGTTAGCATACAGGATAGCATGATTGGACACATACAGGATGTCAAGACTCCAAAAGAGGCATGGAACAATTTGTTCACTTTGTATGAGACTAATACAAAGACACGGAAATTGCAACTCAAGAACGAGCTGCATACATTGGAGAAAAAGAGCATGTCGGTAAGTGACTACGCTTTGAAAATCAAAAGCATATGTGACTCACTTGCATCTATTGGCGTGAATGTAGATGATGATGATGATAAGGTGAAAGTGTGCCTTCGTGGTTTAGGAGCTGCATATAAGCAGTTTAGAACTTCTATACAGACCAGGGAAAATATTCTAGATTTTGCTCATTTGGTATCCATGCTGATTATTGAAGAAAAGAATCTTGGTGAGGATTCAAACTCCCAAGGAAAGCCCAATTTTGAGCAGGTATTCTACTCCGGTAGAGGAAGAGGCAGAGGTAGAGGTTTTGGAAATGGAAGAGGAAACAGTAACCAAGACCAAGGTTAACAACAGAATCATGCAGGAGGAAGAGGATAGTTTCGAGGCAGGGGGATCCAAAGAGGTCACAGAAATCTCAAAAGAAATGATTCAGGTAATGATAGTAAAGGATGTTGGAATTGTGGTAAACCTGGGCACTTTGAACGTGATTACAGGTTGAAGAATCAAAATAACAAAAGGCGGCAAAACAACTATGCATCCACAAGTACACATGATTCTAAGAAGCTGTTCATGGTTCAACATTACATGATGAATAAGATGTGTGCTAGTGTTTCAAAATCGAATGATAATGTCTGGTATGTTGATTCAGGTGTTTCAAATCACATGACCAGTCGTGCGGAATGGTTTAGTACTTTGTAGAAATCGCCAGTTCCTGGATATGTTGAAACAGGTGATGACACATCACATCCTATTGAGCATATAGGAAACATAGCACTATCGATGGAGGATGGAAAGGTAAAACATCTTGCTGATGTGCTGCATGTTCTAAATATAACAAAGAATCTAGTTTCTGTTGGACAAATGGTTGACCAAATTACAAGTGAGGTTCAATGCTAATGGATTATATGTAGAAGAGTACAAGCAGGATGGACGATTGCTTTCCAAAGGAAACAAAGTGGGTAGGATGTTCACCTTAAATGTGAAGATTCTTGAAATGAATGCAGCCATGTTCGCAAAAGGTGCAGGAGTCATTGCAGATATAGAGATGTGGCAGAAACGGATCGGACATGCAAACTTGCAAAGGCTGAAATTGATGCAGTCAAAGGATATTGTCCATGGACTTGCAGAAATGCAAAAGGTATGTGCAGGATGTCAATTTGGTAAACAGTCAAGAGCATCATTTCCTTATGACAAGCATGTTAGATGTACTAGAAGTAGTACATACAGATGTTTGGGGTCTAGCAAAGACCACATCTATGGGCCGTTGCAGGTTTTATCTTACTTTCATTGATGACCATACACGCAAAGTATGGGTATATTTCATGAAAGAGAAGAGTGAGGTGTTCACTCACCTCCTAAATTTTAGGTGGAAAAGCAGACAGGGAAGTACATTCAGACATTAAGATCTGATGGAGGAGGTGAATACATGTCAAATGAGTTCAACAATTTTCTAAAAAATCATGGAATTCGGCATCAGTTTTCATGCAGATACATACCACAATAGAATGGCGTTGTTGAACGCAAAAATAGACATATTGCAGAAATAGCAAGAGCCTTGATGGTTGAGAAGAATACGCCTCATTGTTATTGGGCAGAAGCTGTGCATATTGCTGTATATCATGAACAGAACTCTGACTGTTGTTGTACATCAAGTTACACCTGAAGACAAGTTTACAGGTAAAAAGCCAAACTTATCACATCTGAAAGTTTTTGGCTGTATTGCATATGTATATGTCCCAGATGAAGTGAGGATGAAGCTTGATCCAAAAGCACAAAAGTGTGTCTTCATTGGATACTCCCTTGAGCAAAAGGGATATAAATGTTATAACCCACTCACATGATAGGTAAAGGTGAGCAAAGATGTGGTATTTGATGAAATGTCAAGCTTCTATGCACATGCCAAAGAAGGACTGAGTCTTGAACCAAATGACAAAGAAAATGCTGAAAAATCAAGTGCAGAATCTCAAGTTTTGAGTGGATCGGATGCATCACCAAGCAATAGTTCCAACTCAAATCCATGGAGTGGAAGATTACGTGGAAATTTCAATCCAACAAATTCATCAAATACATCCAAGAAAGGTAAATAAAAGCTTTCTGTTGGTCATAAAACATGTGTAGGTTTTTACGAAGTTGATAGAGATTCAAGCGGTTCAGAAAAGAGTCTTGATGAGGAACTTGGATTGCCCTCTATGAAGAATCCAGGAGTAAGAAGGGCATATGCAGCTGATACAAGGAGAAGTGACCTAGGACCAAGAAGATCTGGGGGGATACGGAATTCAGTGCAACGATTGACATATGATAGTTACATGGCTCGTCATTATGCCTACATGACAAAGGTAATACAAGATGCTGAACCTTCTTACTTTGAAGATGCAATTGGAATTGCTAATTGGGAAAAAGCTATGGATGAGGAGATGGTTGCACTTTATGGAAATGATACATGGAAGCTAGTTCCATTGCCACAAGGAAAGAAACCCATAGGTTGTAAATGGGTTTACAAGGTAAAGCATAATGCTAATGGTATCATAAGAAGGTATAAAGTACGATTGGTAGCTAAAGGATATGCACAGACATATGGCATTGATTATGAGGAAACATTCAGCCCTGTAGCTAAAATTTCTACTGTCATGACACTTATTGCATTAGCTACAGCAAAAGGATGGACTTTGCATCAGATGGATGTGAAGAATGCTTTCCTACATGGTGAGTTACAGGAAGAAGTATATATGGACCAGCCACAAGGATATGAAGATTCAAAGCATCCAGAATATGTTTGCAGGTTGCAAAAGGCTTTGTATGGGCTGAATCAGGCTCCGCGTGCATGACATGCAAGGATTGCTGATTACTTAACCAGCATTGGGTTTTCTATGTGTGATGCAGATCATTCACTATATGCAAGGAAGGCTGATGATGGCATCACGATTGTGGCCATTTATGTTGATGACTTGATTGTAGGTGGCGATAATGAAGAAAGCATCAAAGAGGTAACGCAACTTCTTATGCAAGAATTTGACATGAAAGATCTTGGTGTGTTGCGCTATTTCTTGGGCATTGAGTTTATACATACAGAAACAGGTATATGGATGTCGCAAAGGCAATATGCCTTGAATATGCTGCAAAAGTATGGTATGGCTAGTTGTAAGCCAATTTCTATGCCATTACATTAGAATTTGAAGTTGGATACTACATCAAGTGAAGCATTGGAAAATGCTACTGTGTACAGGAAAATTGTGGGAAGTCTAATATACCTTGCAATTACAAGGCCTGATTTAGGCTATACTATTGGACTTGAAACTCAGTTTATGCATGTTCACAGGAAGCCACATTTGGATGCTCTGAGGTGCACTCTACGTTATGTGAGTGCTACTTTGGATTATGCATTGTTTTATGAAGCTGGTGTAGATTTGCAGGTTCATGGATACAGCGATGCAAATTGGGCAGGTAGTACGCCAGATAGAAGATCTACTAGTGGCTTTCTTTTCTCACTTAGAGGTGCAGCTATTACATGGAGCACTAAGAAGCAACCCACTATTGCTTTGTCGAGTACAGAGGCTGAGTATAGAGGTGTTGCAATGGCAGCATGTGAGGCATCCTGGCTGGAGATGTTACTTGCAGATTTAGGTGTGGAAGTGCAAAATCCTATCATTATCTATTGTGATAATCTTAGTAGCATACAGTTAGCAGGGAACCCTATTTTCCATGCTAGAACAAAGCATATCGAGGTACATTATCACTTCATCAGAGAGAAGGTATTAGCAGGTGATATTGATCTTGTTTATGTGAGAACGGATGAGTAGGTTGCTGATATTTTCACCAAAGCACTTGGAGCTGAGAAGGTGAAGAAGTTTCGGGAGATGCTTGGATTATAGAATATGGTGTTGAGCTTGAGGGGGAGTGGTGAGATATCAAGCTCAACATGTGATGATTCAGGATGACACGTACCAGTTTCTCGTTTTTCTGACATGTATAGTGGTCACACCAGTATATGTCAGGGATACTTCATTAAGCTTTATTAGATTTATCTACCGAGAGTGATGGCACAATAGTTCCTTGCCAGCTCACTCATTCGCATACATTAGGTTTTTCCTTATGTACTGATCTTTATATATTGCACTTGTTGTATTCTTGTTTTTAGGTCATTCTTGTACATTCCTTTTATGCAATAGAAGAAGAAGAAGGTCATTCTTCCTTGCCTCAATCTGTGTGTGTGCTTCTCCTTGAGAGTGAGAGTGTGTGTGTGTGAGCTCTCTTCCTTATCTCCTTCCTCGTGACACATATGTTCAAAGCTTAAGGAATTTGCTAGAAAAGATGGTCTCCCTTTTGAGTATTTTCTCCAAAAAGGATGAAGCCACCCCATCCTTTTGGAGCTTGCCCAATTTCACTCAACCCTTAGTCAAAGGGAGAAAATTTATCTCCCCTTACTGTCACAGTCTTCCTATGGTAAGGTGGGGGGAGAGATGTGTGGGAAATGCAATGGCAATAGATATCATGAGGGGCTCCTATCTTCTCATATATTGGCTTCCCACAAAGTGGTTTTACCGGCTTGCCTTGTTGATCATCTTTGTAGTAATATTCTAGGTATTACTACTAGTGAACTGGAGGGTCATGTCACTACAAGATTTCCAAAGGTTGCTAGCAACTCAGCCTAATTAAGATATCTAGTCAATAATGGCCATATCGATACAAGGCCTCTACTACAATTGGGTGCTAAATTCTAAACGTGCAACCTAGTAGAAGGGATGCATGCTACTTGCATTTATTTCATCTATAGGGATTCATCTTGCATCTCACATCCTATGATAGCATACTTGATATGTTGCCATCCCCTTTCCATTGTTGAAAACAATGTCAAAATAGCACAAACATCCTAATTTCTAGCAACCCTAATGTTTTATACTTAGCCGAATTTTGGTCTCAGAAGCTTAAAAATTATTGTTAGCTCATCACATAGTACTTGAGGAGAGCTTTCATCAAAAGTCGAGAAATGCTAGAAAAGCCTAACCCTAATTTTTGCTCAAAATGTTTTTTTGCATATTTATTATAAATCCTCACCTCATAAGCATCAAGAAAAGCATCATCTTATGATTTCCTCAGTGCCATTTTAGGAGGTCACAACCATTTTGTGTTCTAAAAGAAATATCACTTTATACAATTATCGCATGTGCTTTCTATGTTTTTTGTGTTTTTTGTGTTTTTTGTGTTTTTCAAGGATTTTTTTACTAAAGCAGCTCCAAAGCTATAAATTAAGGGGTTGGGATCCCTTCTAGGAATCAATCAATTATCATTGATCAAGATCTACTCAAGGATTGAGTGCTCTAATTCTTGGAGGAGGTGTTTCCAACTTTTGGTGAAGATTTGGAGGAGATTTTGGTAGTCCACCATTAGCTTTTGTTGAGTTTTGTAAGTAGCAAGTCCAATTTCAGTTCTTCTTCTATTGTTGCTTTTATTCCAAGGCTTGTGCCTTCTACTTCAACACAAGGAGAAGATTATCTTGCTATTTAGGTCAATTTCTAATTTAGGGTTTCTAAAACCCTAACTTAAAAATTAGGGTTTGTTGTATAAACAATTGTAAATTGTTTCTATTCACCTCAATTGCACATACACACACTCTTCATACCTCTTAGGAACTTTATGCTTAATTTCTTGTATCTAGAACCCTAAGTTCAGCCTAGATTCATCTTTTGTATTAGCATACATTTGGTTTTGTATCATTACACACATTATAATTTGACATTCATATTAGATAGTATGTGTAAGTAAGCATTCAGCTTACTTTGACACTTTGATAAATTTTGTATTCTCTCTCTATTTTTGATTCATCTAATTTTGAGTCTTAAGGTGTGTATGCTAATGTTCATGTGTTGAAAGATCATGTAAACCTATGAATATTATTATTAGGATCTACCTCACTTCCAACAGCCATACCATGAAAATGTCTTCAAGCAATGGATTATTGAAGCTTTTCCTATGTTGCCTATTGTGTTTCAGATGATAAAGTACAATAATTTGGAGACACACTTAAGAAGAAGAGACTAAATAGGAAAAAAGTATGCAAAATTATTAATCAATCGATCCCCTATGTTAGTGTCATCTTCTTATTGTAGATCAAAGTGAATTGGAAAACAAGTTCTACATGCTAAAGGCCATTGTTCTTTAGTTGGGTCTCTTCCTCTCACAAAACTTTTTGATAGTCTCAAGAAACCATATGGAATAGTGTAGTGTACCTACTTAGACATCCCTTAAAGATGGTCAAGCACTACTAAAGAAGTGATCGACTCTTATAATTTCCAACTCCAAACCTAAAAATAAAAAAAATCTAGGAGAGGGGAGCCATGCAAGTTGTCACTAGGTGAATTCTTTTCCATCTCATGGACTGTATGCCTTATCAAGGCTATTTCATTATTAATATAAAAAAATGCAAATTCCCATCCCCATAGTGTAGGCATCTTCTTTGTCGAATAACCCTTGGGTATATCACTCAAGACCCACATCTATCGCATGTTTTTCAATAAGTGCACCTAAAGTTAAGGTTGTGCATCAAACACTATTACCTAATATACCCATGCACTTCCACAATCTACTTTTAGTAAGTTTCCTCTCTTATTTGCAAGTCATGGAAGCAACTTTTTTTCTCACCAGACAACCCTTCGATCCCAATCCCTTCTCTTTTTGTCCATCTTTTATTTTTTTCTCAAAGGGTAACAAATGACATGATGCACATGTTTATTCTCCAACCTTTTAGTTTTTTTTTCTTTTAGCACATCATTTATTTTTCTTTTTGAGAATACATATAAAAGATATTCAAAAAATTCAAAAAATCCAAAAAATAGCCTTCAAAAAGATTCAATCTACCTAGTTAAGAGGTTTTACAAGTGTCAACTATTGTACTACGACATCAACATTCAAGACCTTATATATACGATGCGCAAACTTAAATGCCACAAAGACATTTGTCACAGATGACAAAAAATAGAGAGGAAGGAGCATTGGAGGAAGCTCAAAAGTCGCCTTAAATTGTTTTTATAAAAGCAATCAAAGGATTAAGCATGGAAGCATTAAGTTGTTCAAAGGATGAAGAATGCAATTATAGGAAAGCATTCTCTGTGTGTGTTGGCTACATCATTGGGCCTTTTGCCTCTTGAGGCAGGGGTGAGGGTTCAAACCCTCCCTATAGTAGGCCAGTTATGGACCCTAGGCCAATGTATTGCCTCCGAGCATATTTAAATCGATTAAACTAGTTACCTTTGATCAATCCTTTCCAGGTGTCTTCTTTGAGTTGTCTAACCCGTGCTTTGTGGGATACAGGGGTTCCATGGGTACTATGCCCATTCACTTGTACAATTATTCTTTCAATCAATCCAAGCGAAGGGAGATTAGGCTTGTGCCGAACTTCCTCTTTTAAAAAAAAATTAAATAAATGGAAGCATAATCATGGAAGTGGAGGAAGGAGTCTTCTAATTTTTCATATCTCAAGTCCCTCCTTAGATTACGCTTTTCTCCACTTTCATCCCAAATATATATACATATATATATATATATATATATATATATATATATATATATATATATATATATATATATATATATATATACATACATACATACACATACATACATACATACATACATACATATGTATGTACGTACGTATGTATGTATGTATGTATGTATGTATGTATGTATGTATGTATGTATGTATGTATGTATGTATGTACGTATGTATGTATGTATGTATGTATGTGTATATATATATATATATATATATATATGTGTGTGTGTGTGTGTGTGTGTGTGTGTGTGTGGGGATGTGTGTGTGTGTGTGTATGTGTGTGTGTATGTGTGTGTGTGTCTGTTTTTGGCTAAAAATCCTATTTTTAGCAACAATCAAATCCTCGATGTAGAAACCTAGTACTCAAACTTTATGGGCATGAGTATAATACCACACTGAATTTTTTATACTTTCGCCATCATTTTGATCTCCAAATAGTCTCTACACACTATTTCTAAAGATAAGCCACATACTAGAGTGTGGGTAAAGCTCTTAAAATGTGCATAAAGGTGAAAGAGATCTCATTTTTTTGGATTTCGCAATTAAAGCTTACAACTCTTTTGTGCATTGTACTTGCAAGTACATTTCCAATACAGTGAGCTTCTTGAAGAACCATATCTCTTGCCTACTCTTGACTGTGTGTGTGTGTGTGCATGTGGGTACTCATGTGTGTGCTTGCCTTCCTTGTGTTGTAGGTGTGTGCGCTTCTATCCCATCCCATACAGGTCTTCATATGTACCAACTAGTCGCTCCTTAGATACGACATTATTTTTATTGTATGTACTCTTTGACTATGACAACAAGATCTTTACAACTTGCAACCATGCCAAGCCTCACATGGAGTGATAGATTGCAATGCTTTGGTTGGACACCTATTGAGTACATATGCTACACACGTAACAACCTCAAGCCAAAAGCTATGTGGTAAAGCCTAACTTTTTATCATACATCTTTCCATTTCCATAAGCGACATGTTCTCTCTCAACAATTCCATTTTATTAGTGTATAGGGCATTGTATATTGATGTTTTATCCCATGCTCAACCAAAAATGCATTAAAATCAATAAACATGTACTCCCCTCCCAATCAAAATGGAGGGTGCTTACGTTACATGCTAAAAGATTTTAAGCCATAAGCAAGAATTTTTGAAAGGACACAAATACTTCCGATTTCACTTTCAATGGATAATTCCATGCATGCGTGGAAAAGTCATCAATGAAAGTCACGAAGTATAGCTGATCCCCAAATAAAGGTATTTGCATAGGACCACATACATCACTATGAATGAGCTCCATTTTATGTGCATCTATAATTGAATCATCTTTGGGGAAGCAAGAACATTGTATTTCACCCAATGTACAACCCTCAAAAACATGCTTAGAAGGTGCCTCAAGTTTAGGCAAACAGGATACCATTTCAGACTTCTGCAACTGAAGGAAGCTAGCAATATTCATATGACCAAAGCGTGCATGCCAAAGTTTTTCATTTGAAATACCGTGAGAATCATGGACTATACATGTTGAATCATTCTCACTTTTTTCATAATCTATGAGCTTATACAACCCACAACATATAATGCCAGAAGCAATGATAACATCACTATTCAAGAGATCATGAATTGTACATCTATCATGAATAAATTTAACAACCAAGCCAATCTTAACTATTGAAATCGATAACAGATTTCTCTTGATCTCTAGTACATACAAAGATCTGACAATATGAATGAACTACCATCGACAATAGTGAGAATGATCTTTCCAACTCCCATGATAAGATAAGAGGAGTACATGTGATAGTATTCCCAATAGAAGCATACTAAAGTGAGGAAATTGATATGAGGTACTATGTTTGGTTGCACCAATATCAAAGTACCAAACATCGGATTCTAGACATACACTTCTCATGAGAAGCTGGATCGTAGCTTATTAGTAAACACCCATTCCTCATTCTCGACAAGGTTCACAAACACTGTTTTAGGCCTAGAGGCCTCTGCAACAACCATTCAGACATCTTTCTTAATTGCCTCTTTTACGATAAGTCTCTTTATAACATGATTATTTTCTTTAGCATACTTGCAAAGTTGTTTCTGCTTTTCTATTTTCTTATTATCTTTGTCTTCCTTTTTTGTGTATGCACTATTAGCAAATCTTTGCTTATTAGTAGAAAAACCCTATTTACCTTCACCCTTTTGACTAAGTGAGATTGCCTAATTTGCAACACACATAATTGACATGTTTTGCCTAGATTGATCTTCTTGCAACAAAATAGAGATTAACTCCTCAAAAGCTAAAGCATTAGGATTGTCTTTCATCATCAACCAAAGAGTAAAAGCAAAACTCCAATAAGAATCCAAAAGAGCATTCCAATTCTCTTTCAAATCCTTCATCTTTGTCAAAATGTGTCCATTAAATCTCCTTCATTCATATGCTAACTCTCCAATGGTTTTCAAAGGTAAGTCTCATGAGCATGCATCATATAGCATTATAAGACTATCCCAAGCATCCTTTGTTGTTTTGCAAGAGTAAATGTAAGGGATAATGACATGTTTAACAAACAAAGTTACAATGCATGTGCCTCAGCATCTTTGCCATCCCAATGAAGTTGCTCTACAATAGGTGCAACAAGAATCACAATAGGATCAAAAATTGAAGAACATCTTCAACATCAGCTCCATCACCTTAATCACTAAATTTGCAGCCGTAGAAAGATATTTTTCAACATTGTGTACAATATTCCACAAGCTTTTTGCTACCAATACGTGGCATATCATGTATACTCACAATGGATAATTGGAACCATCCAACTTATTCTCAATAGCCAATATACAAAATACATCATTGCTTCAGTAATGGTCAATCACTGAATACCCTAATGCAAAAAATTAGTTGTATCTCAGAGAATTGAACAAAAATAGCTAGGTGAGGCATACTAGGCATCTAACAGACTTCGAGATGCTTGTACTAGAGTATCAAAAATTATATACATGTTTGGCATGAAAAGACTAAAGTGTTTGCACAATCACTGCACCAATGTGTTCGAAAGTCGAAATGAGCTCAAATCAAAATTTTGACACCACAAAAGAAAGTTGATTTGAAAGCCTAATCAACTGGGGTATGCTCACCAATTTTCGAGCGATTTTGAGACTGACAAGAAGGGTGTTGAAGATGTCCCAAAGAAAACGATGACTTGCTCTTATACCAATCATTAGAGTTCAAGAACTGCAAAAGCATGCAAACAATACAAGGAAAAAGAAGAATCTAGGCAAACAACAAAACACTCATTGTATTATCAATTGAATATACAAGGATAAATTACCCATTAGGGTTATAGGCGTATATGCACCCTAAGAGAGAAAAAGTTGGTCTGACAATCCTAAGTGTGTTCCCACACATCATTACTGAAATATATATCAACATGCCAAAGTAGAAATATAGGTATGCATGTATCTACGTATGCCACCAAAAAAAATAAAATCTTGGTATGTAGCAATTTATGGGTAATGTATGTATATATGTATGAATGCCAATCTCTATTCTTAGAAAAGGTTCCCCAGAGTAAATCATAATTGATTCAAATCCAAGGTAATGCTATGATAATACTAAGTTGTGACCACTAAATTTTTACCATGTGGATCTTTGAGAGAATATGTTTGAAAGGGTATGTGTATTTTAAAGATAAGTTGTTTGTTTGTCTATCTACATGTATGTGTGTATGTATGTATGTATGTATGTATTTATGTATTTATGTATGGATGTATGTATGTATGTATGTATGTATGTATGTATGTATGTATGTATGTATGTATGTATGTATATATGTATGTATGTATGTGTGTGTGTATGTATGTGTGTATGTATGTATGTGCATGTGTGCATACGTGCATTCGTGCATACGTGCATGCGTGCATCCGTGCATGCGCGTGCGTATGTATGTATGTATGTATGTATGTATGTATGTATGTATGTATGTATGTATGTATGTATGTACATACATACGTACGTATGGTATGTATGTATGTATGTATGTATGTATATATGTATGTATGTATGTATGTATGTATGTATGTATGTATGTATGTATGTATGTATGTATGTATGTATGTATGTATGTATGTATGTATGTATATATGTATGTATGTATGTATGTATGTATGTATGTATGTATGTATGTATGTATGTATGTATGTATGTTTATGGACACATGCATGTGTCTATACACATGTTATCTTGTAGCTTTGATCATCTATCCCTCACCCGTTTATTAACACTAGTGTTGTACTTGGACACTTTAGTGTCCTTGGACACTTTAGTGTCCTGAAAAAGAGACAATGTTTGATGAATTTTTTAGATTACTAGAAGGAACCATTTATAAATGTAACTATGCAACATGTTGGCATAAGGGTTGAATGTTTTGAGAAAAATATAGTTTTTATTAAAGGATATAAAAATTAGTATATATTCACTAGTTTTATGATGCTAATTTCAATACTGTCGCAAAAATTACAGTGATGTAAGTTAGTGGTTTTTTTTATTAAAATCATGATCTCATAATTTTCATTGGTCTAAATGCAATAAAATCTTTTATTTTATATGTCAACATGTTTCTATCCATGATTAGAGATTTGTAATGAATTTTACTAGGTTTATGGCATAAAATGAACCTCATCTGTAATATGATAGTCTTATCATCTATGAATTATTTTGCAAAGTGATGGTATGAACATGCATCATTTTTTGTTATCAAAATACTATTTGATATTATTACAACTAGAAATATTTTTTTGAAAACCTTAGGAGTCGAATTTCTATGTCACTTCTTCAAGTTAATCAATACCACTGTTTTTCTATGCTAAGAAAAAGTCATTTTATGAGGAAATATTGCATATGCTACATGATTAAAGTTAACATGCTAGTTTTTTCTATATAAAATAGTTTATAATGTTTATAGAATTATTTTGATTCATAATATATACCTTATATCATTTAGAAAACCTATTTTTTTAGGATGAATTTTTATTCTCGATAAAGAGGATTATGGCCATTCAATGAAATATTGAGATTTTTAGTGGTATGTGAGATACATACAAAATTATTGGTTCAAAGACATGTAGCATACCTTTATGCTACTATATGGTGGCCTTTGAAATAAAACACAAATTGTTTTAGTGTTTTTCTGAATCAATAACATATAGAAGGTTGGTAAAGTGTATAACTATGTAATGAGAACCCTATATTGTGCTAATCTTTTTATTATAAAAATGATTTTTCTAGTTCTCAAGACTTGTCTTAAATGATTATATGACAATAAATTAACATTAGAAAAATGATTCCAATAGGAGGAAAATTCTTTTTATGGAGATATTTGTTTCTTCTCATATACAAGTTTACAGAAAAACAATTTTTCTCAACCATATTCAATCATTTCTATATTTAGAGTTATCAAAAAAGGTTATTTTTTAAAAAAGATATTTTTTATAGAGCATCTAGGTATAGATCTTTATGGGGCTTTAAGGTTTTTTCAAAATTTTATTTGATTAGTATGTGTGATTTTTTTATTTATTAGAAAAAAGGACACTATAGTGTCATGTTTTGGTACAACACTAGCGTTAACATTCCAATTGATCTATCCTTTTCGTCTATCTTTTGTCTATATCATCATTTGAGATCCATAGATACAAGTGAAAAAAATCATTCTTGCATCGATTGTTTGAGGAATTATACTTCATATTTCTAGTATCTATTTTGTGGTCTCTTACTCAAATTCAATTTGTTGGATTATCTATATTCTTTTATGATATACCACTATCTATGTGACCTACCTAGTTACCTTGCTAATGATCTACTTACTTATCTATCTAACTATCTATGTATCCATTTAACTACGAAGTCACTTGTATACCTATCTGGCTACCTAGCTACCTGCCTTACTATCATCCATCCATCAATCCATGTTTCAACAAACCCCTACATGTAAGTTATCCATTTGTTATGAGTATCAAGAATCCCAGATGCTCATACATGCATTGCTTGTGTGCATGATGACATAAATGTGCATGACTACCTACACATGCATTGAACAACTGCACAATACAAGGGGGGAGGGGAAGGGGGGGGAGGGGACAGAGAGAGAGAGAGAGAGAGAAGAAGAAGAAGAAGAAGAACAATAGCACATGAAGCAAGAGGAGAGGAAGAGCAGTGGAAGCAAAAGCAAGGAGGAAGAAGAAGCAAAAGCAACAGGAAGAAGAGGAAGAGGAAGAGAAAGAGGAAGAGGAAGAGGACAAAGAAGAAAAAGAAGAAGAAGAAATAGACGAAGAGAAGGAGAAGAAGAAATAGAAGACGCCACAGAACTAAGAAAGAGAAGAAGAAATATAAGCAGAAAAGGATGGGGGAAAGAAAATAGAAGAAAACAGAAGAAAAAAATAGAAAAAGGAATAGGAGCAAGATGGGAAGGGGGTACCGAGGGCCCAGGGGGCATGGCTTGGTGATTAATACGCTTGAGCGCCTGGGGGGATGTCCAAGGTTCAAATCCCATCTTCGTCTTGACGTACCTCGTGATAAAAATTCGGGATTAAGGGGGTCCCAATGCCCACTAGGCAGTTAGCATGTGTCTTTCATTTCCTGTAATATGAGGAAGAGTCTTCCTCTTTTTTTTTTTTTTGTTGGGGGGGGTGGGGGGGGGGGGGGGGGGGGGGGGGGGGGGGGGGGGGGGGGGGGGGGGGGGGGGGGGGGGGGGGGATGGGGAGAAGAAGAAGAAGAAGATGATGATGATGCGGGAGACACAGCTTCACTGCATCCAAAATGACCCAAATGGCCTTCCTTAAGTCACTATTATACAGTCACTAGCATGATGCAGTATAATATACAATCATGTTACAATTTCCAGGTATAGATAGGGTGTTGGTCTTTGTCTGCGGTCAACAATCTTGTCCTTAAGTTCTATTAGTGAGTGTTTATATATTTCAAGCAAAGCAATGGCAGAACCATTTGCTTCAAGTGAATGTCATATATGATGTTGACTTGAATGACTTGAATGACCTCATGGACCATGCTTCCATCACATTTTTATGCACAATGATATCAACGCTTTGTAGCCCATTCTGGACCATATATTGCAAGATGTGTTCTGCCATATTTCCTGTTTAGAATCTGCAGAATATAAAAGAAAGAGCAACATAAGGCATCTAAATGATATTGTAATTTACCTTTGATATCTATTTATTTATTCAAAAACACAGAGCATGATAATAATTCATGGTAAACCTAATGATTCAGACACAGCTCATGTGGAATTCCTTGAGTCTAAAAGATGGTGGAATACCTTTACAAGTGGACCACATCCCTCAATGATATCAACTTCTGAAGGATACTCCACAACCTTTAGAAGCAGAAGCCCAAAAAAAACCAAAAAAAAAAAAGAGAGAGACTCAGAAATATTGTACTCCAGGGAGCTCTTCTTTAGCCTGAACAAATGGCTTTCATACATACTTCTAAACATAGATATGCATGAACACACACACACACACATATGCACACATAAGCAAAAGACCTCCAACCTCCATGATCTGCCATCAAATCAAAAGAGGAGAGATTATATCCTTCATCCTATACATACACACATACTTTTTGCTGTTAATGATTGTGGGAGGTTCTTTTTTTTTTTTCTTTTTTCTTTTTTTTCTTTTTTTTTTTGTTGGGGGGGGGAGAGAGAGAGAGAGAGAGAGAGAGAGAGAGAGAGAGAGGGAGAGAGAGAGAGAGAGAGAGACAAAGAGAGTATTTACACAAGCAACAGAATGACAAGGTTTAATAAACTCTCAGGCCCAAAGCAGACAGTATTTGAGATCAGTTAACAGTAAAATTTCACCAAACGATAATTTTCTGCTTCAGAAGGACACGAATTCTTGAAGCTCCTATTTTGCCTTCAGCATTGAAGGAACTATAACTGATACTAGCATAGCCTCTAAAATAGAGTTCTAAAGTGCCAACTAGCCTTAGATTGCCGTTAGAAACTGGGAAGATATTCTAGTTGATACATACAGAACCCTCTTTCCTTGACCTGACACTCTTTTTTTTTTCTTCTACACACCACCTACAGATTGCATCTTGTGAAGCAGGCAACTCCTCATGCTTCTTCTAAGACCTCACAAGAGTTCAAAGCCTTCTTTTGTGACCTTTGAAGCTCAGTAATTCATTTCCCATTACAAGAAAACAACCTATCAGATCAACTTCCTCACAAAAGATGTCCGTGCTCTAAGTTTCCGATTGGAAAATGGATCATGTGGGAGATCAAACAGTATTGATGTAGCCATTTATTCAGGCCTCCTGTCAATCCAATATGCAATCCTACGAGTGCAATTGCTACCAGAACATAGGTGAGAGGATGAAAACCACAGCATGCATGCATGCAAGATACCTTTTTCAGAAAATGTACTCTTGGTACATGTCCTTGTTCCAGAAAGATTCAGACGCTGCCATAATCGATTAAGCCTCAAAATAAGTAAAACGAGTATGCAGTAAATCAGAGAGGCAGTCAGGGGGGAAGCATAAAAGGCAGAATGCAAGCGTTCTTCAAGAGCCAAGGCTAGAATGGCATGAAACAATGTGTCTTCACTCAAAAATAAGCAGATTCCTGGAGTAATAGAGGAACATAGGGTCCAAACATACAGATGGTCAATAATCCACATCAAATCTAGGTTACAATGCTTATATAATTGAAACATATGTACATACAGATAGACATACATACTTTTTTGGGGGAAAAGGTAACTCTATTGATTCCGTTGAAAATTTATCAAGCACCCAGAGACAAAATATGTACAAAGTTCAATAGAGCCCACTACAAGAATGTGTGAATGATGAGAGTTGTTGCCAGGAACAGTTCGCTTTATTCTGAAGAGGCAACAAGGAGATGATCTCTGAGAACAGATTCTGGAATGCTGTCATCAAACATGTTTCTTCCTTCAAATCATAGTGGAAAGCAACGTTTTAGCAACGGCAACGGCAACGGGTTAGCAACGGGTTAGCAACGAGGGCAACGTTTGGAGCTAGGAGTTGCGATAAAGTGATTTATTTTTCAAAATTTACATATATGTTTTTTCTAATATTTTGAATATTCTGGCATATGTAAGGTGGGATATGACTAGATATATCATAAATTGTAGTATAAGACATACATAACATAGATTATTGAATCCAGACTAGTCATTACATGATTTATCATTTACACTTATGTCAATAGTCAGATCAATCATTATAGAAGAGTACCCTTGGCTTTGAAAACCAAAGATGAAACTTTTGTCCAAGATGTGAAAGTGCATTACAAGAAGAACATGGGAAATCCAAAGTATCAATCTATTGGAAGATGAAAAGACCCAAAAAGAAAATTGTACATAAATGAATCTCTACTCTTCTAAAGCTTTCTATATCTGCCTCATTCTCCACATCTTTTGGATTGCATGTATTGAAGGTTTTGGATAAGATTCTAGATATTTTCTTATCCCTCCTAAGAGAAATATCTATTTTGGTATTTTTTGGGTAGAAAAAAAATGAAGGATAAGCAACGCGTTGCGAACGTCGCAACGTTGCGAAGTTGCGGTGGCGAAGTTGCGGACCGTTCGCAACGCGTTGCGATGCAACTATGCTTCAAATATCAGCATGATTCGAAACTTCCAAATAAACCAGAGAATCCAGAAGTGAAGCTGATCGGATATCCATTTGATAGCATTGTCCACACAAGTTTGAAGACGCAAAGTGAATTGTTGCATTGAGAAAGTTGAAACTATTGTCCTAAGTTGGAATTTTAGATCACTCCACCATGGCCTCACATGACGGTGATTCCAAAAAAGTGTTGCACGGTTTCGAAACAGGCAACACACCTAGGGTAAGGAAAGCAGTGTGGCTTGACATTCCAAAAAGGCATCTATTCTCAGCCTCTTTTCCAGAGGACCCTGTAGTATAACAGAACCTTTAATTTCCAGATATCTTTACATCTCTCTATCCAACATCAATGGATTTTCTGCATCTCCCAACATGGATTGCATATACTTGCAATATCACGGGGGACTTGACGTGTTGTGCGATAGGATGAAGCAGATGCATTATGTCATTCTTTCAGATCATTGATCCTGCAGTGAATATGTATGCAGCATGCAACTTGGAGGCATAACTGTAAGTATCTATATGTTGGGCCAAGGTCATAAAGTCACCATGCCACTAGGAAATGAATCCATGTTCTAGAGACATCAAAGGATTGGGATAGTGATTGTATGCCTTTTTATGAAAATAGTGTGCATTTGAGACAAACTCGAAAAGCATAGATTTCGAAGAGGTGACCAGTAGAGAGATTCCACAACTAATGGGTTCTCCCTATCAAACGGATCAATATCCCAAATGCAATAAGGGCACGGATTTTTTTCCCAAGATTGGATTGTGGTGCATGCACAAATATCTTTGTCCAAATGTCTAGCTTCCATGCCTCTTTGAATTCCACCTTCCCATCCTGTAGAACGACTCAAAGAACAACAATCCAAGGTACAATGTTGTTCTTGAATTAGGCTATCAATGTCCATCATTTGACATACGAATGTAAAAGGAGATCTAGAAGACCAACTCCTTCATTTTCTTGTGTTTAAGATGTGAGAACCTATGAGCATGGAATTATCAGTCCAGAAGGTGGTTTTTTCCGGAGGAAAATTTTAATAACTAAGTTGAACTGCCTTACAATAGATTTTGTCCAATCTAATAAGAGTAAGAAGTATATAATATAAGGTTCCAAATTACTTTGGATGAATCGTAGGCAAAAGTGCATCAACCATTCTCAAAGACACCACTTGGCCATCTTCACCAAAACCTTTTCCAACATCCATTGTCTGGTAATGTTAACCCCCATTGGGTATCCTAGGCAATGGTAGTTTTGGCCTTTAAAAACTCATTGCCCATACCAAGGTAGTGAATTGAAGTTATGAGGGTCTCACAAACTTCTTCAATCTGAAATGTTTTTTGAATCAACCACATAATAGAAACCTTGTGTCTTCTAGGGACTAAATTTGGAGAATATAAAGAATCTTTCCTAATACTGAGAAAGTTTAGCAACTGATCCCACATGTAGCACAAAAGATCTAGAAATCCAACCCAAATAGCACATGCAGGAGTCAACTCCTCACAAATAAGCCTAATGCGCTTTCAAGAAAAGACATATGTTTGGCCACCAAAGAGCAGGATGGCACTATGACAAGACAATGCATCCCTATCCACAACAATTTTAAGCATGAACTCATAGATTCCTTAGCTTGCACATGTTGGAAACACTCGTCAAGGTGTCGAGTTATCCATGTAACTGATTCCGATTTATCAAGAATATACAAGACTACACCTCTTTGGTGGAGGGCAAATACCTTATGTGCAAATTTTTCAACTTTAGTAGTCACTTTGGCATCACCAGTCATCTCTAAATTGTGATTGAGCCCATCCTTAAGTGTATCTCGGATAACTAAAATTAGTTGTTCTTGAGACTGAGCCTCATGAGAAGGAGCATGCTTTGGAGTGGAAAGCATGTTCTCATGGATAATGGCAGTAACACAAAACCAATAAAAGGAAAGTGGGAAAAGAGTACAGCAGAGACAGGGAAAGTAAACTAAACAAACAAGAGCTGGAAAATGAAGGTTAAAGTAGATATGAAGAACAGCATATAAGTAATTACAAGCAAATATAAGAGTAACAATGCAAAGGCATATAGACAACAACACATCAACGTGATTAAATTGATAAGATACTTGGCAAGGCTTTTAGAGGTATATAGCCTTTCTTGTTGTTCACATGACAAAATGCACCACCATCTAATAGTCACGAATCCCTTGTAGATTCTTCTTGTGCTAACGAGCCCACTTCCTCAATGGTTGCCTTGAACAATTTTAGCTCTACCTCAACTCTATTTACTACCTTCTCCTTTCCACTCCACTCTTTTCATATGCCTTCTTGACATGACAATCTACAATTCTGTGACCTATCTTCTTATAATAATAATCTTATCTTTGAAACTTTTCTTACAACTGTTTTTCTTTTTGTCACCCCCACCTTCGGTTATTTTAGCTCTACTTCAATACTATCTTCTACCTTCTCCTTTCCACTCTTTTCATATGCCTTCTTGACATGACAATCTACAATTGTATGTCCCTTCCTCTTACAATAAAAACCTTATCTTTGAAACTTCTCTTATAGCCCTTTTTCGTTTTGTCACCCTAGTCTTTGGTAAAAGAACCATCTTCCCCTATCACAATAGTAGAGAACACAACCTCTCCATTGCTAATTTCCTCTCAAGTTTTAAGTCATAACTCCTCTTCCATTAGTAGTGCATATAACTATTAAAAGTCAAAGCTTAAGGTCTCATATTAAGTGTTAAGAGCAATTATCAATCCATCATACTTTGATGGACACATCCAAGGACACTTTCTAGATGTAACTGAAGGGGTTTGAATATGGTGCTGAGGGGTAGAGGACTTGATGTAGTGCATGTGTGTGCCTCAGAAATGGAGGCGCTAGTATGGGAATGGAGGGAGATTAGCAGAAATGGAGGCGCATCTGGTTTGTTTTTTTTTTTTTTTGGGGGGGGGGGGGGGGGGGAGAGAGAGAGAGAGAAAGAAAGTTTTTTTTACGTCTATGACAGGCCAAAGTCGGCCTATGAGACAAAACATAAGATACATGATACGGATGTCATCCGGCTGTCACAAAACTAAAGTAAGGTCATAAAAAGCTAAAACAATCTAGTCTCCAACATGTGTGGTAAAATACTAAGGCTGATGGAGCCCTATCCCTGGGGGTATATGCATGTCTATATGCTTAGGGCAATACAATCATGAAGACGCATCTGTCTACTAGCTCCATCCAGTGGTAATGGAGGGGTCGAGGATGTGATACATAGGTGGAGTCGGTGCTAGAGCTTTCTGTATGAAAGCTATAGGATCTTCTCTCATCATGGCTACTTGCTGTGCAGTCTCCTCGAGATGTCGGGCTCGAATCTCCTCTATCCTGCGATGGTATAGCCTAACTCCTTTGAGCGCTATGACTCGTGGTCGTCGTCTAGCTCGACTCACCTCAGCCTGCTGTAGTGTCACTCCTCGCTGGGAATCAGGTGGGGAGGGGACTCTAGACCTCTGGAAAAAATCAGTGAGTTGTAGCTGTCTCCTCTCCACCTGTGTAGCTGTGTGTCTCAGTGGTAAGAGTGCATCTCTATGCCTCTGAATCTCTATCAAGAAACGTCCTAACTGTCTCTGATCTCGGGAGTCCATAATCTCTCGTAGGGTGGGCTGCCCTCTGAACAAAGTCTCATTTCTGTCTCTAATCTGAGTGTATGCTGTGCATCGACATACGAAATGCTCCTCACTCTCCACCTCCTCTGTACATAGTTTGCAGATCCGCTCTACTCTCGGGACCCCACTGTGTCTCCCACTCTCGATCTCTAGTCTGTGTGATGCGACCCTGAGTTGTCCAATCACTACTCGTGAACTCTGTGGCATATAGATGTCCATATAGCGTGGTCTTTGTATGAACCCATATGACATAATGGTGAGAAACTGATCCCTGTAGTCTGACATCCTCCCCTCTAAACTGGGTGAGCTCCGTACTCTCCTGATGTAGAGCCTCCATAAGTCCTGTCTGATCACCGGATTCCTCTCGCTGCGAGAGGGCTGATAGTAAGGTGAGTATGAGTCGTACTGAAAAGGTGGCAAACTCTCCATATCGAGCCCATGTGTGGCGAACCAAGCTCTGACCTGTGAGTACCAGGCTCTATCATGTCCACTCTGAGATAACTGTATAGCTCCCTCAAAAGCTCTACGAGTGAGTCTGTTGCTTGGTAACTCCCTCACCCTTTGTATGAAACTCACTATCTGGAACAGTGCCTCGAGGACCATGGGTGGTGCTGAGAGCTCTGCTCGAATGATGTCATAAGCTATGGCCTGCTTGCTACGGAACAAGCGTGAGATCATACATACGAGGGGCCTCTCAATCTGTGCCCACTGATCGATCGTCAAGCCTGGTGCCCATACTGTCGCTGAATACATCAAGGTGGGCGTGACTAGTGTGTCGAAAAGCCACCCCTTCGTGCGGGGTTCCTGGAAGTGTGCCTGGTGACACCTCCGCTCTAGCATCGCTAGGGCTGCATACCCTCGAGTTAGTATGTCAATAGCTGCCTGCCTCATGGTGAAAGGTCCCGGTAGACTGGTGAAAGTAACTCCCAAGTAGACATATGAAGTAACCACCTCGATGTGCCCTCCTGCTATGGTGAAGATGGCTGCACTCCTCACTGCACTAGATGTGTGAAAGATCATGACCTTGGTCTTGCCAAGGTTCACAACCAATCCTCTATGTGAGCAAAAATCATCCAAGGCTCCGAGGTGGCATTGGAGCCCCTCATGTGACTCTGAAATCAAAACAATATCATCGGCATATAAAAGAATGTGAACTGGAGTACCTCCGAGGTCTCTCCCCTCTCCGCCTGCTCGTAGTATGTAATCGGAGATCTCATCAATGTAAAGCCCAAAAAGTGTCGGGGAGAGGGGACAACCTTGCTTAACACCAATAGTGCTAGCAATGGGCTCTGATAAACCTCCAGGGCATCGGACTCAACCAAACACCTTCTCGTAGAGAGTAGATGGCCCATATCATCTCTGTCGGGATCCGAAGGCTTAGTAGGCGTTGGAACAGCCTCTCACGTGTGAAAGAGGCCGCGGAGAGCTACGTCGTGGTGTGCTCGGTTGCTCCAAACACAAAGGGAGTGGGCTGCTGCGTGAGGAGAGAGAAAGTAGAGAGAGAAACCTGCGCAGAAATTTGGAGAAGAAGATGGAGAAGCTGAAGTTGAAGAAGTCCCAATCAAGTTATGAGAGATTTGGGACCAAGTCTTATTGATAAGTGACTTTTAGGTCATTTGGGCATGTTCACACGTGGCCAATGACCAAAAGTCATAAAAATAATGTAAATGCCTATAACTCCCCAATTTGGGGTCCAAAAAATACAACAAAAATATGTCTGGAAAGCTCTCGAAGAGAGCTTTCACATGGAAGGGTCAAAATATACAAAAGGAGAGTCCTTGGGGCCTTTATCCCCAACAACCTCCCACTTAAAGGACCAAGGAGGCTCCTTTAAGCTAAGTAACTCCCACCATCTGTATACATAGCTGATGTTGTGCCTTGGGTAGACACTTCGTGAGAGCATCTGCAGGATTCTGTGAAGTATTGACCTTGATCAAAGTGATCAGGCCATCCTCTAACACCTCTCTGATGAAGTGATATCTCACATCAATATGCTTTGTGCGAGCATGAAACATGGCATTCTTTGCCAAACATATGGCACTCTGGCTATCGCATCCAAGAAGAGGTGCCTTTTCAAGCATCCCAAACTCACTGCAGAGCCAAGCTAACCAAATGGCTTCTTTGGAAGCCTCTGTGGCTGAAATATATTCAGCCTCTGTAGTAGATAGTGCAACTATCCTCTGAAGTCTAGAGCACCATGAAATAGCTCCACCTGCAAGTATGTATACATAGCCACTTGTGGACTTGCGTGTGTCCACATCACCTGCCATGTCAGAATCACAAAATCCTTTTAACTCCAATGGACCCTTTCCATAACATAAGCATTTACTTTTGGTCCCTTTCAAATATCTCAAGATAGATTTGACTGCCTCCCAATGAGCTCTACCAGGATTCGCCATGAACCTGCTAACTACTCCCACTGCATGAGCAATGTCTGGCCGAGTGGCAACCATAGCATACATAAGTGAACCACAAGCTGATGCATATGGAACACTCTTCATGTAATTGGCTGCATCATCATTTTTAGGACAGTCATCCTTGGAAAGCTTAACATGTGGCTGCAATGGCACTCCAAGAGGCTTAGCATCAGCCACATTAAATCTGTCCAGCACTTTTTCAACGTACTTTTCTTGGGATACCTGCAAAGTATGCTGCTGTCTATCCCTTTTTATACGCATACCAAGAATATGCTCAGCTTCCCCAAGGTCTTTCATTGAGAATGCAGAGTTCAGCTGCTGTTTTAGAGCATTCAGAGTGCTCTTTTTCTTCCCAGCCAGCAGCATATCATCTACATACAGTACAAGAATAATTGGGCTGCCATCTTCATCCTTTTTGGTGTACAAACAGTGATCTGCATGGCTTCTTTTAAACCCATGTTTGAGCATAAATGCATCAAACTTCTTATACCATTGTCTGGGGGCTTGTTTCAGCCCATACAAGCTCCTTTTCAGTTTGCATACCAGATGCTCTTTTCCAGGAATGGCATATCCTTCTGGCTGTTTCATGTACAGCTCTTCATCTAAATCACCATGCAAAAAGGCTGTTTTAACATCCATTTGGAATAATTCCAAATCCAAGGCAGCTGTGAGAGCAAACAACACACGTAAAGTGGTCATTTTCACCACTGGAGAGAACACTTCTTGGAAATCAATGCCCTCTTTTTGGGCATATCCCTTAGCAACCAGCCTTGCCTTATACTTGGGTTTGCCATCAACAGTTTTGATTTTGTACACCCACTTGTTGGGAATGGCTTTCCTTCCTTTGGGTAACTCAACCAAATCCCAAGTATCATTTGCATGCAAGGCCTTTATCTCTTCCTGCATGGCTAACTCCCACTTCTTCTTGTGCTCACATAGCTTTGCCTCTTTATAAGTAAGAGGCTCACCCTCATCTGATAACATAATGTAATGTATAGAGGGATCATATCTGTTCATTGGCCTCTTAGCACGTGTAGATCTTCTTACCCAATGATCCACATTATCTGGCAATGGATCTACATCAGGAGGTATATCAACATGTCCATTGTTAATGGGCTGTTGCACATCATTTCCAGCCCTGTTTTCAGCATGAATAGGTGGCTGCATATGCCCTTCAGGATCATCATTTTGCTGTCCAGCATCATCTGGCTCAATAACCACGGGCTCATTGTCATTTCCAGCCATATGTGGTGCATCCCGAGGGTTCATATCAGATTTAATTGGTGACTGTACATGCTGAAATTTGACTCTTTTATGGTCATCTTTAGAGGCACAATTATTTTTGAGCAGCCTTGCCTCATTAAATACAACATCTCGGCTGCGTATTACCTTCTTGAGTTGAGGTAGCCAAATCCTGTAGTTCATTTCACCTTCATCTCCATAACCCATGAAGATTCCTTTCATGGACTTTGCATCTAACTTGCTTCTCAACTCAGGCCTTATATGCACAAAAGCATCGCAACCAAAGATGCGTAGGTGGTCATATGAAGCTGGTTTGCCAGACCAAACCTCTTCTGGAATGCCACCTTTTAAGGACATATGAGGGGATCGATTGCAAACATGAACTGCAGTTTTCAAAGCCTCTCCCCAAAATCCATGAGGGAGATTAGATGTGGACAGCATGCATCTCACCCTCTCACATAAAGTCCTATTATACCTTTCAGCCACACCGTTGGAAGAGGGGCTGTATGGGACTGTTAGCTCCCTCTTAATACCAAGATTTTCACAAAATCTATTGAATTCAGCACTTGTAAACTCACCCCCATTATCTGTACGTAAGCATTTCAGCTTTCTACCTGTTTGAGTGGTCACAAATGCATGAAATTTCTTAAATGCAGCAAAGGCTTCATCTTTAGATTTTAACAAATATACCCAAAGCTTCCTAGAGTAATCATCAACAAAAGAAACAAAGTAAAGAGCACCCCCCATAGATTTTATGGGCATGCTACAAACATCAGAATGAACAAGATCAAGCACATTAGACTTACGAGAGACACCAGAGTAGTAGGAATTCTTTACTTGCTTACCATATTGGCATTCATTACAAAAATCAAGTTTTGAGCCTTTAGCATCAAACTTGTCCAAATTACATAGTTTATCAAGACCTTTTTGGCTCATGTGGCCAAGCCTTTTATGCCATAATTGCATATGTGAATGGATTTCAGCCAAAGCAATAAACTTGCCCAACAATGCTCTACCATGCAAGCAATAAAGAGTCCCTTTCTTGGTACCTTTAACAATCAGCCTAGAGCCTTTGATAAGCTTCCATGACCCTTTCTCAAAGAGGGTACTATATCCATGCATATCCATTTGCCCAACAGACAATAAGCTTTTCTTGATGCTTGGTACATACCTTACATCATGCAAAACCAGCTCATTGGTACCATCCACTGTGAGATGCACTGTGCCAATACCTTCAATAGAACAAGCATGGTTATTTCCAAGATATACATGTCCATGGCTTCCTGCATGAAAGGTAGTGAAACACTCCTTAATAGGAGTTACATGAAACGATGCACCTGAATCTACAATCCATGTTTGTGACAAAGCATCATTCACAGTAAGCAAGGCATCAATCAAATCCCTCTTTGTGATTTGCATGTCTTGTGCATGAATATTAATAGAAGCATCAAAAATTTCAGCATGCTCTTCTGCCATAGTAGCACAAAGTATATCTTCTGCATCTGATAGCTCCTCAATGATGACACTAGAGGCCACATTGGCCTTCTCTTTGTCTTTGTCCTTGGAGGTATCATGTGCTTCATTCTTGGTGTCCTTTTTCTTCCTGTCACCTGTGTTCTTCTTTCTTTCTAGTTCAGCTTTATAAAATCTGCAATCAGGCTTCTTGTGACCTTTCCTACCACATTGATAACAAGTCACTTCAGCCTTGCCTTTGCTTTTGCTCCTGTTCCTCTCTACATTTCCACTTTTCTTTTCTGTTCTTCCTCTAGCCACATTGGCTGAACCACTGCCCTCTCCACTAGCTTTCCTCCTGATTTCCTCATTCAAAATAGAACCCCTTACACCATCAAAGGTAAGACTGGGGCTATTCGAAAGTGAAACAACCAATGTTTCCCACGAATCAGGTAAGGTCATCAACAAGAAGATGGCCTTAAGCTTATCATCAAATGGAGGTAATCCAGAGTCCTGCAATTGTGAAAGAGTACCTGTAAACAAAGATAAGTGCTCAGCCGCACTTTTTGACTCATCAAGCTGCATACACACTAGCTTACGCATAAGATGCACTTGATTTACAGGCGTGGTATTTTCATAAGTGGCTTTCAGCTTCTCCCATACCTCAAAACCAGTTGTAAGGCCTTTCAAATCCACTAAGATTTCATCTGACACAGCCATCTTGATGTAAGTGATGGCCTTTTTGTTTAGGTTCATCCATGCTGCATCTGTCATATCTTCGGGCTTGACTTCCTCAAGAGCCCCTTCACAATCTTTAAGAAAGAGGATGCCCAACATTCTCTCTTTCCACAAATCGAAACCATTACCTTCAAATCTCTTGATCTCAAACAAGCTTTTGACATCAGAGGAGGTAGAGGCCATGTTTGAACACTAAGAGCTTCAAAATTTCACCAAAAAGGTAAAATTCACCTGTTGTCTTGTGCGCAATTACCTTACGAGACTATAGCTCAGAAATGAAGCCCAAAAACTGTCCAAAACTTGCAAAAATCAATTTCTGAAATTTTCTGCAGAAAATTTCAGAAAATTCCAGCAAGCTGTAATTGAATCAAAAACAACAAATTTGTTGTTTTTCAACCACAAAAAGCATACATAGATATAAAACCAAGGCAATGGGTGCTTGTTTTCACAAAAGCCCCAATTTTTGCAGCAATATGACCTGTAAAATCAGAGAAATGACCTGCTGTAATAAGTTTCCAGCAAGTATGCACTTCCTCAATCTTTGTGCATGTCCTCCCACTTGAAAAATGAGAGAAATTCTGCCACAAAAGACCTGTAGATGAAAAAATCAGCAATGTGGATGCTGAAAAAGACCTGTGGGGATACAAAAAGAAGAATAGAAGAGATTCTTCGCGATGAAACTCTCTAAAAAGCACAAAATTTGCTTCAGCTTTCCTCCGGGCTGAAGTAATCTTCCAAAAACAGCACTTTTATCGCGAAAAAAAAAAAAAAGGTTTTTCGCGATGAAATTCTCCCAAATGCAAGAAAACACCTTCAACTCAACATTGGCTGAAGTGAAAAGCACTTCGAGCAACTTTGTCGCGATGGAACAGCTCAAGGCTCTGATACCAGTTGAAAGAGGCCGCGGAGAGCTACGTCGTGGTGTGCTCGGTTGCTCCAAACACAAAGGGAGTGGGCTGCTGCGTGAGGAGAGAGAAAGTAGAGAGAGAAACCTGCGCAGAAATTTGGAGAAGAAGATGGAGAAGCTGAAGTTGAAGAAGTCCCAATCAAGTTATGAGAGATTTGGGACCAAGTCTTATTGATAAGTGACTTTTAGGTCATTTGGGCATGTTCACACATGGCCAATGACCAAAAGTCATAAAAATAATGTAAATGCCTATAACTCCCCAATTTGGGGTCCAAAAAATACAACAAAAATATGTCTGGAAAGCTCTCGAAGAGAGCTTTCACATGGAAGGGTCAAAATATACAAAAGGAGAGTCCTTGGGGCCTTTATCCCCAACAACGTGGAACTGTATCAAAAGCCTTGCAGAAGTCCACAAAGCAACAATAAAGCCTCTTCTTCCCTGCCTTTGCCCCATCAATGAGACAACGCAAGATGAAGATATGGTCAATAGTGGAAAAAGCTCCTCTGAACCCAGCCTAGCCTCGTGCTCGGAGGCCCTCTGCCTCTGCATATGAGCTAAGCTCTGCCTCAAGTACTGCTCCATATAACTTGGCCATTGTGTGGCCAATCATGATAGTCTTGTAGGTCCCCGGATCCAGAGCATCGCCAAATTTGTGGATAGGCACGATAGTATGCTCTGTCCACTCCTCTGGGAATCCCTCCCCTATAGCCCGGTTGAAGACATGTGCAATCAACGAGGCTATAGTGGAGGCTGCGTAGATGAGGTGCTCGCTCTGTAAACTAGTGTGGTCGGAAGCCCGCCTGTGCTGCATGCGACGTATGGCCCTCTCCACCATGGATGTAGTAAAGAAAGAGGAGTGTGTGGGTCGAGGCTCAAGTGGATGTGGGATGGGTGGTTGTCGAGGCACATCATATAGTCGCACTGCATAATCTCGCCAGATGTGTGGGTCCTCAATGGGTGTAGTCGAACAAGGCTCGCGGAGAGCGCACCATGCTGTCGCACTATCCATGCTCGTGAATAGACGGTATAGCTCAAGCTCCTGTGCCTCCTGGAATGCCCGTCGCTTTCAACGGGTCAGTGTCTTCATCGATATGCAGGACGGGATCTTGGGGGACCGACCCGAGACAGAGACTCACCATACACAGCGCTTTCAGAGGAGATACTACATTACAGCACACTAGGTGAAGTCTACCTTATGGGAGACTTCAATGGCCGCACTCAGTCACATCAGTGCGAGGCATATGACATGGATCACCCACATCTCATGAGGGCTAGAGACCTGAATGAGATGAGCACCAGCAGAGTATCGGCAGATATGGGTCAGGACACCACCGGCTATGGCAGACATCTACTCGAGCTAGGCAGCTGACATCATCTCGTTATATATAACGGGATGAATCGTTGGCCAAGTTCGGGCGGATTTACTTGCTTCCCTCACGGGGGAGGTGAGAGCACAGTCTACTACATTTTGGGTACCACCTCTGGGGCTTCACTCATCACCTCATTTAGTATTGGACGACGTCCACTTCGGGCTGACCATACATTTATCACACTCACACTCGCATCTCCGATTCCATTAGACCCTCCCTCACCCACTGAGACACATACCACGATACACTTCACACACAAGCTCTCACACGTTTATGCACACCATTTACACACTCGCCTACTCTCCCTCGATCCACTCTCACCTTTGGACACACTTACATCACAGATCACCACCATCCTACAGGACTCAGCTCTCTACAGCTTCCCACACCGCACACATATGCACCCTCCACGCACAGGATCCATGCCCCAGAACCGCTGGTATGATCCAGATTGCCGTGAGCTACGGAAGCACCTACGGGTTTTAGAGCATAGGGGAGATATTACACACGCACAGGCAAAGCGTCGCATGCAGAGCCTTACTCGCCGCAAACGGCGAGATTGGGAGGAGAGACAGTACTGGGATATTTACCATCTGCTCATGAGTCGAGACAGTGGAGTGGCATGGCGACATTTGAGAGAGAGGAGAAAGGAGACACCTATCCGAGACCCGAGCACTTGGCATAGCTATGCACGGAGTCTATACGAGATCCCATACCAGCCCCCCATTCCTAGACCGCAGAGCTCACGTCCTACTACCTCTGACTTCTTCACACCCACTATGGTGGGACACGCTATTGCCCGGCTACAGCATGGCAGGGCCCATGACCATTTCGGTTTACAGGCAAAGCATCTCATCTATGGAGGCACGACTCTCGCACCGCTCATTGCCCACCTCTTCAACCGTGCATTGGTTGAAGGGTTCCCGGACTCATGGACTGAGCACACCATAGTGCCCATTCATAAGTCAGGTGATACTATGGATCCAGCTACATACTGGACGATCATGATTGGCCCTATATTGGCCAAGTTATATGGGGCAGTACTAGAGACAGAGCTGAGTACTCTCGCTGAGAGGAAGGGTATCAGGGCTCCAGGACAGGCAGGTTTCAGACGAGATTACTCTACGATTGACCACATCTTCACTTTGAGATGCCTGATCGACCAGGCAAGGGTGAGGAAGAGGAGATTATATTGCTGCTTTGTGGACTTCCGCAAAGCATTTGACACTATTCCCAGGGACCGACTCTTCAGACGACTACTTGATATCGGAGCTCCGGAGGAGATGATATGGGGGATCTACACATTATACGAGAGAGTATCTGGTAGAGTCAGATGTCCAGGGGGCTTATCTGATCCACTTGCTAGCACTATCGGGGTGAAGCAAGGATGCCCTCTTTCACCCACCCTCTTTGGTCTCTACATTGATGAGATAGTGGACTACATACAGCTGCAGGGGGGAGATGGCATTGAGGTACAGGGATCCACTGTCCATATTCTTTTATACGCTGATGATATTGTATTGGTTTCAGAGTCTGCAAAAGATCTACAGCATCATCTACATGGCCTAGATGACTTTTGCAGAAACAGAGGGTTATCTGTGAACCTTGGTAAAACCAAGGTCATGATCTTTCATACATCAGCACAGGTACGCAGACATAGTTTGTTCACAGCAGCGGGTGGACCGATCGAGGTGGTCGGATCATATGTTTACTTGGGAGTGACATTTACAGCAGCATCAGGGGTCTTCTCTATGTCTCCGGCAGCCCGTGACCGCATCACACGTGGGTACGCAGCACTAGCTTTGATGGAGAGACAGTGCCACCAGGCATATTTTCAAGAGCCCCGCTCAAAGGGGTGGCTTTTTGACACTTTGGTTACGCCAGCGCTCATGTATGGGGCAGCCATATGGGGGCCGGGATTACCTACATCAGTATGGACAGCATTAGAGAGGCCACAGATCCTCATGATTGCCAGACTTATCCGCAGCAAGCCTTCAGTACCACATGATATCATTAGAGCAGAGCTCGCTGCACCACCGATGCTAGTTGAGGCACTATTCCAGACAGTATGCCTATTACACAGACTTCGGAGCATGAATACAGAGCGCATTGCTTATCGTGCTTTCTAGGCATCACGTGATATGGCATTAGCTGGGGACACCTCCTCATGGTATGCCCAGACACGAGACTGGCTGGCCCACCATGGCTTTGACATAGACAGGCTACCACCACTACAGTACGACTCACATGCACCCACCTACTCGCTCTCTCATCAAGAGAGGAATAGGATCATTCGTAAGGAGATATGGCATACATACATACATACAGAGGACATCGGTGAGCCCTAGGGATACATTGCCACCGAAAATGCTCTATTACCGCGAGCATTTTCTACATATATCGGCCGCAGGCTTTATCGAGATCCCGAGATACATGCAGACATACCTTCCCCACCACCTCCGAGTCGTCATTGGGCAGCTCCGGGTTTCATCACATCAGCTCGAGATTGAGAAGGGTCGGTCCAGGGGAGTCCCCCGTGAGGAGAGGTGGTGCCCAGTATGCCAGACAGAGGTAGAGAGTGAGGAGCATTTTGTTATCAGATGTCCGGCATACTTAGACCTACGAGCACAGTTCCAGATCGAGGAGTCATTCCAGTTGTGCATGACTATGGGAGACCAGAGACGCTTGGGACGCTTTCTCACAGCAGCATACGAGAGGCGAGAGCGGTCACTACAGCCCATACATCAGCCACGGGTGAGTACCCAGCAGACCATTACGCAGTTCTTTCAGCGAGTTGAGATACATCAGAGATGTCCATCTATAGGGCTCACGCTACGCCAGGCAGCAGCACAGAGAGCACGGCGCCGACCACGCATGGGCGGATATCGTCGACCACGACTATATCAGGAGGATATCTCACGCATCAGGATTGCCTACGACCACATGATGGAGCATAGGCGTACCACCACCCCCTGGGTTGTCTTCCTTCAAGAGGCACTCAGACCACCACCGATGTACCACATACTACACCCACCTCCACCCATCACCAGTAGCTAGGGCGTTTTACTCACATATTGGATCCCCCCATGTATTAGGTGGCCACTATCTGCAGAGTCAGAGCCACGTCTCCCCAGCCTTTTCCAGCCCTATATAGCTTTGCGTAGCGATATACTTTTTATTTCATTTTATCTTCTACACAGGGTTACTACACTTGTACATGGTTTTTGTCTCATAGGCCAAGTTTGGCCTCCAGAAGACGTCAATATGACTTTCTTTCTTTCTTTCTTTCTTTCTCTCTCTGTAATCTCTCCCAAGGCTCGTCGCGCATGTAGGTGTCTATAAAGTGCTCTGCACTCATCATCGTACCAATTGTTATGGGGTCTAGTCCCAGGGGGAGGGATACGTCCTGTATGAGTGTGAGGGAAGGAGCTCATAGCTGAGGTATGTAAGATGGATGATATATGTGAGGTGAGGACTGAGAGGGGGGTGGATGGATGTAGTAGGCATAGGCCACGCTCGACCTCAGATGAGTATAGAGGGGCTAGCTCACGTGTGAAGTGAATGGTGGTGTATGGGGTACATGTGATAGGTCTATGTTGAGTTCTATCCCCAACGATGGAAAGAGAGAGGTATGTGTGATCGGCTCCGATGGGTATAGGTGGGATGGTAAGCGAATGAGGTGGGTGGCCTCCCTCGATCCCAAGATATAGTCAAGTGTGCTCCCTACTCCCCCGAGAGACCCATGTGGCATGCAAGTCAAGCCTCCTAAAGTAGGCCACTGAGCCATCCCGTTATAGATGACGAGACGGTGCTCAGATCCAAGCCTAAGTAGATGTCGTCCATATACAGTGATAGGAGCTCTGTCTGCGGAGTGTCTCATGATAGTCTCCTCCCGTAGGGCATGTAGTGCTTGTGGATCCTCCTCGTCATACGTCTCGCACTGCTCACTACTCACTACGTGTGCGAGCATTGAAGTCTCCCATGAGGAAGACTTCGCCAAGCGTGGAGTACTCCATGATCTGATCTTATAGACATGCATAAGGTGAGGCCTCCCCTGATGAAGAGTCATGCTCAGTGGAGGCGAAGCGAGAGCCTGTGGGGGCGAAATAGCATATGGCTATGTAGATGAAACTGTCATGTGATAGCTCAAGGCGGCTCCACATGTATCGGGCATGTGGGTCGCGGGCCATGATCTGTAATCTACTGTGTAGTCTCTGTCGAAAAAGTATGGCCACCCCTCCTGATCCACAAGATGTGTGCTATCATGTGCATCCTCGGTGTAGAGACTCCCACTGGAATCCATGTATCCGGGGAAGTCCTCTCTCTGGACTCTCATGTGTCTCTGTAAGTAGGATGATGTCATGGCCTCTCATCACCTCCTCGAGTCTCTCTGGGTGTGTCCATAGATCTCCGTTGCAGTTCCAGATTGCCAAATGGATCTCTTATCGTGTCCCACAGGCCACGAGTCCCTATGCGATGACCTTGCCATCTATGATGACCCGACCATCTCTATAGGATGCTCGTTTCCCCTCTTTGCGGGCTTGGTGCACCCTAGGCATACATGCACACCTATGTGCGACTTGCATTTTGGTGAGGTGTTGAAGCTCAAAGTCAAGGACAAAGCATGGAAGCACATCAAAAGGTGGACACACAAGGAAAGAGAGCAAGTAGGGAGCTCCAAGAAGTGTATGTCAAATTTTCAGAAGAATCCCCTACAAAAATAGTGATTTCCATCACTAAAAACCATTGTAAATACCATTATCTATTTTTAGTAACTCCATTTTGTTCAAGCCGAGGAGTCCTCGAGCTTGAGGAGTATTAGAAGTACCATCGTACCAATTCTCATAATTTTTAGACTTCGTTTGAGCCCTCAAATAAGCCCTGGAACCTAATTTTTAACTAGGCCGGACACTAGGTCTGGACAGGGCCAAAACTAGTCAAAAAACTATAAAAAGAGCTAGAGAGCTCATTTTTGGGGTTAGCTTGTTAGAGAATAGGACTTTTGTAAGAGAACTTTGTTGCAATCTAAGCTTTCCATTGTTCCACTCTTTGCTCTTACCTTGTGCGCCTGTGTGTGTATGTGTGTGCATGCTTGTGTGCTTTCACTCACGCACTTGTGCCATCACTTGCTCACGGTCTTCATACCGGTCCTCACGTCTCCACGGATTGACATTTATGAGGTGTATCTCCTCACGTTGGTTCACCATTGTGCTAGAGTGACACCAAATTTGGCGCCGTTGCCGGGGAGAGAGATTGGAGGACGAGCGTGTGACGGTAAGACGTAGAGTAGCGACGTTGGAAGGTAAAAAAATCATCATCATTTTCAGTTCAGTTTTTGAATTTTCCTTCTTCTTCATCTTCTTCATCATCTTCATCTCCAGTGCATCAGGAAAGCTTGGAAAAGGTAAAATTTTCAGTTTCTGTCAGAAATTTCCGACTGTGTCGGACCATCGCGATGGTCTGCAAAGTTCGGAATTTGGAGAAGGCGACCACACCAGCGTGTAGAGCACACTTGCGCCACTAGGAATCCATACTTGCATTGCAAAAAATCACATTTTGGTGGACCATCGCGATTGGCTCAGACCATCGCGATTGTGTCGCACCATCGCGATAGGCGACGGCTCGGCCGGACCATCGCGACGGTTCATCTTTTCGGACCATCGCGACGGTTCACTTGAGCCATCGCGACGGTCCACTTGGACCATCGCGATTGTTCAGCTGACCCCGGACCATCGCGATTGGCTCATGCCATCGCCACGACGGTGCCACGTGTCAACATAGACCATCGCGACGGTTCGTTTTTCGGACCATCGCGACAGCCCAAAACCGGACCATCGCGATTGTCCACCTTTGACCGTTGACCGCGCCATCGCGACGGTTCATTTTTCGCGCCATCGCGACGGTTCATTTTTTCGGACCATCGCGATTGTCCACCTGATCACGCCATCGCGACGGTTCGACCTCACGCCATCGCGATCGTTCACCTCGGGCCATCGCGATTGTCCAAATTCCACGCCATCGCGACGGTTCGCTCGGACCATCGCGATTGTCCCCGACCATCGCGATTGTGCACCCCCATCGCAAAATTAGGGTTCCATTTTTTGACCAATTTTGGGGGTATTTTTGAGAAATTTTTGGACCATTAGACTCATAGGAGACCCCTTAGCTCATATTGGAAGGAGAACCTGATTGTCAGTTTTTACCCCCCAGGGCCTGAACGGTCATAACTTTTTCATCCGAAGTCCGTTTTTTGAGCTTAATAGCTCATTAGAAAGCTCTTGACGAGTACTACGTGACCTCAACTGTTTTTTTCTCAAAGGATACGTCTATTTTTAGATAAGCTATTTTGAGGTTGACCTAGTTTGGGACTAGGAAGCCAGGGGGCAAGCATTGAAAAATTGGGCAAAACGGAAGGGACTTAAAAGGTGTATATACTCAAGTGCTTGATCGTCCAACTGTGTATTGGTCTAATATTGGATTTTTCAGGTCTAGCAAGGACAATCAAAGGCAATTCAAAGCAAGCTAGCAAGGGTGAGTACCAAGCTTGGGAGAAGACTTCGTGGGCTTGTGCAGCAGTTTGGTCAACCAGCTAATTGAGGTTGGAAGATCTCTCAACCCTCCTTTGTCAATTCCTAGCCTAGGCTAAGTACGACTTAGGCGTGGTAATTAATTAGGGCAACGTTAGGCAAGAATCAAGTCCAAGAGTATTAATCAACCAAGTGCAAGAATTAAGTAGGTCTTAAGTGCGAAAACTCTAAGGAGCAAAAGGTAAACTGGAATCGATCACTCATCAAGTGCGGAAAATCACTTAAGTACTCCTGACAACGCAATTTCAGACAAGACCATAAACATACTCAAAAAGAACAAAGTGATTGGTGCAAATTAACCTGCAACGAGAGTGTGCTTAGGTTCAAGGGGGTAGATAAATCAGGCATATGAACCTTAGATCAGGCAGACACTTGGGCCGAGACAGACAAAGCCTCAGATCTTCTGAAGCTAGTGTCAACTACACAGCCAAGTCTTGGGCTCAACAGCTTAGTGGTTATCCTTACACACGAAGTTCAGAAACCAGTAACTCAGAAATGTCTTTTAGCATGGAAAGACCCACACGTGGCACAGGCACTGCCTATTTACAGACACCAGAAGGTCCCTATAAGACCCAATTGGAGTTTATCAGGACCAACCAAGTAGGTGCTCGTATCTATGAGGATGGTCTAAGACGATCAGTGGTTCAACTCAAGAATCCTGACCAACCCTTTGGACTTGAACACCCAGTGGTCAAGTTTGAAGAGGGTGCTTACATTGATAAGGAAGGAACCATGTATGTGGTTACCAACTTACCAGATAGGACAGATGAGTTTGGAAATATCATTCCTGAGAATGATATAGGAGACCTAGAGAAAGGGGACCTAGGAGGAGAACCCAAGACCCCTAGAGGTAAGTCAATCTTGACTAGAGTGATCACTCCTGAATGGATTCCTCAAGATAACAAAGGCATAGAAATATTCGTGAATAGAGAAACGGAGGAAGCCTTTTGGAGATTTAGGCCAGATCAACCCATCCCAGTAGTCGCCATCTATGAATTCAAGGACCCAGAGACACCAGGGAAAGCTGTCTATCTAGATCACACATCTCAGAAATTATTCTTGGTATCAGATCATGACAGGCATGCTTACACTTGGCAAGGCGAATCAATTTTCCCTCCACCAAGATCTAATGTCTCCCAGGGCCTCCAAGGAGCCGGATCATCCAAGGCTCATGAAACCCAGAGGGAAAGAACTAGAGAGAGACCGGAGGTAAGCTTTGCAGACACTGTAGGCAGAGACAGATCAGGATATGGAACGGAAAGACCTGAAAGGGAGAGACATAGAGTTTATAGGCATCAAAGAGATGATCATGATTTCCCATTGCCTAGACCACGAGAGCACTCAAGAACCCTTAGACCCTCTCAAGTGGTTAAGACAATGAAGAACTACTTTGATGGATTTGGAGATCCTTATGATCATGTGGCGGAGTTCAAACAAGTGCTGAGAGCTGAACAGGTTGAAGACTTATTCACCCAGTTCGAAGCATTTGGTTTGACTCTTAAGGGTACTGCCTTAGCTTGGTTTCAACCTCTAAACAGTCGCAACTATAGAGAGATAGGTCAGCTGCTAGAAGAATTCATTGTGGAATTTTCCAAAAGTGGTATCAGGCATAACACATCATCCTTGATCCACAGCTTCAAGCAGACACCCCAAGAAACAGTGCGACTTGCAGGAAGAAGGTTTAGACAGTACTTGGAAAGATGCCCTGTACCAGAATTACCCACATCAGCCAAACAGGTGGCACTGTTTTTAGATGGCCTATTGAGCACAAAATTAAGGTCATATGTATACTTGAAAGAGCCTAGATCCATAGAAGAGTGTATACGGATATGCATTGACATAGAAGACAACTTGGGTGAGGAGTTAGAACTATCCAAACTCTATAAGGACTCTGATAGTTCTACAAGTCATACCTCTAAAACCTCCACTGAGATAGATGAGATAGCTGAGCAAGTGGCCAAAAAGCTAGGAGTTCAAAATAGACAGATGCCAAGGGTCACTTCAGTGAAGCGATGTTATACATGTGGAGGAGATCACATGGCTAATGTTTGCCCATTGACGACTCAACCCCAAGGAAACCCTAATGCTCTGTATTGCACCATTGAGAGAAAATATACAAATCATACGACCCAAGATTGTCCCTATAACAGGCAGGCTGTTAGACAAAATTATCAACAACCTTACCAGCAGGGTAGATATCAGAATCAGTACCAACAGCCATATTATAGGCCACAACAATATCAACCCCAATACCAGCAGCAATATCAGGCACCATATAGGCCACAACCAGTCCTAGGAAACCAACCACCAGCTCCTGCCAATGTGATCCCAGTTAAATATACGATGGCGGAGGAGAACCCTAACAGAGCATTGGTGCCACTAACCCCATTGGTCTCAGGAAATGATTCTCACGCTCATGGTTCAGACTACTTCCATGAAGATAGTCCACACGCTTATTATATAGAGTCACCTGAGCAAAGCGAGACTTCTCAATGTCAATATGAGACACCACCTATGGAACAAAATTGGGAGCCAGAATACTCCAATGTTATGTATACGAATCCAAATCCTAGGCCCCAATTGAGACAAGTAAGACCACAAGTCCCTAGAGGACCATGCTGTTGGGGATAAAGGCCCCAAGGACTCCCCTTTTGTATATTTTGACCCTTCCATGTGAAAGCTCTCTTCGAGAGCTTTCCAGACATATTTTTGTTGTATTTTTTGGACCCCAAATTGGGGAGTTATAGGCATTTACATTATTTTTATGACTTTTGGTCATTGGCCATGTGTGAACATGCCCAAATGACCTAAAAGTCACTTATCAATAAGACTTGGTCCCAAATCTCTCATAACTTGATTGGGACTTCTTCAACTTCAGCTTCTCCATCTTCTTCTCCAAATTTCTGCGCAGGTTTCTCTCTCTACTTTCTCTCTCCTCACGCAGCAGCCCACTCCCTTGGTGTTTGGAGCAACCGAGCACACCACGACGTAGCTCTCCGCGGCCTCTTTCAACTGGTATCAGAGCTTTGAGCTGTTCCATCGCGACAAAGTTGCTCAAACTGCTTTTCCACTTCAGCCTATGTTAAGCTGAAGGTGTTTTCTTGCATTTGGGAGAATTTCATCGCGAAAAACCCTCTTTTTTCGCGATAAAAGGGCTGTTTTTGGAGGATTACTTCAGCCCGGAGCAAAGCTGAAGCAAATTTTGTGCTTTTTAGAGAGTTTCATCGCGAAGAATCTCTTCTATTCTTTTTTTTTGTATCCCCACAGGTCTTTTTCAGCATCCACATTGCTGATTTTTTCATCTACAGGTCTTTTGTGGCAGAATTTCTCTCATTTTTCAAGTGGGAGGACATGCACAAAGATTGAGGAAGTGCATACTTGCTGGAAACTTATTACAGCAGGTCATTTCTCTGATTTTACAGGTCATATTGCTGCAAAAAATTGGGGCTTTTGTGAAAACAAGCACCCATTGCCTTGGTTTTATATCTATGTATGCTTTTTGTGGTTGAAAAACAACAAATTTGTTGTTTTTGATTCAATTACAGCTTGCTGGAATTTTCTGAAATTTTCTGCAGAAAATTTCAGAAATTGATTTTTGCAAGTTTTGGACAGTTTTTGGGCTTCATTTCTGAGCTATAGTCTCGTAAGGTAATTGCGCACAAGACAACAGGTGAATTTTACCTTTTTGGTGAAATTTTGAAGCTCTTAGTGTTCAAACATGGCCTCTACCTCCTCTGATGTCAAAAGCTTGTTTGAGATCAAGAGATTTGAAGGTAATGGTTTCGATTTGTGGAAAGAGAGAATGTTGGGCATCCTCTTTCTTAAAGATTGTGAAGGGGCTCTTGAGGAAGTCAAGCCCGAAGATATGACAGATGCAGCATGGATGAACCTAAACAAAAAGGCCATCACTTACATCAAGATGGCTGTGTCAGATGAAATCTTAGTGGATTTGAAAGGCCTTACAACTGGTTTTGAGGTATGGGAGAAGCTGAAAGCCACTTATGAAAATACCACGCCTGTAAATCAAGTGCATCTTATGCGTAAGCTAGTGTGTATGCAGCTTGATGAGTCAAAAAGTGCGGCTGAGCACTTATCTTTGTTTACAGGTACTCTTTCACAATTGCAGGACTCTGGATTACCTCCATTTGATGATAAGCTTAAGGCCATCTTCTTGTTGATGACCTTACCTGATTCGTGGGAAACATTGGTTGTTTCACTTTCGAATAGCCCCAGTCTTACCTTTGATGGTGTAAGGGGTTCTATTTTGAATGAGGAAATCAGGAGGAAAGCTAGTGGAGAGGGCAGTGGTTCAGCCAATGTGGCTAGAGGAAGAACAGAAAAGAAAAGTGGAAATGTACAGAGGAACAGGAGCAAAAGCAAAGGCAAGGCTGAAGTGACTTGTTATCAATGTGGTAGGAAAGGTCACAAGAAGCCTGATTGCAGATTTTATAAAGCTGAACTAGAAAGAAAGAAGAACACAGGTGACAGGAAGAAAAAGGACACCAAGAATGAAGCACATGATACCTCAAAGGACAAAGACAAAGAGAAGGCCAATGTGGCCTCTAGTGTCATCATTGAGGAGCTATCAGATGCAGAAGATATACTTTGTGCTACTATGGCAGAAGAGCATGCTGAAATTTTTGATGCTTCTATTAATATTCATGCACAAGACATGCAAATCACAAAGAGGGATTTGATTGATGCCTTGCTTACTGTGAATGATGCTTTGTCACAAACATGGATTGTAGATTCAGGTGCATCGTTTCATGTAACTCCTATTAAGGAGTGTTTCACTACCTTTCATGCAGGAAGCCATGGACATGTATATCTTGGAAATAACCATGCTTGTTCTATTGAAGGTATTGGCACAATGCATCTCACAGTGGATGGTACCAATGAGCTGGTTTTGCATGATGTAAGGTATGTACCAAGCATCAAGAAAAGCTTATTGTCTGTTGGGCAAATGGATATGCATGGATATAGTACCCTCTTTGAGAAGGGGTCATGGAAGCTTATCAAAGGCTCTAGGCTGATTGTTAAAGGTACAAAGAAAGGGACTCTTTATTGCTTGCATGGTAAAGCATTGTTGGGCAAGTTTATTGCTTTGGCTGAAATCCATTCACATATGGAATTATGGCATAAAAGGCTTGGCCACATGAGCCAAAAAGGTCTTGATAAACTATGTAATTTGGACAAGTTTGATGCTAAAGGCTCAAAACTTGATTTTTGTAATGAATGCCAATATGGTAAGCAAGTAAAGAATTCCTACTACTCTGGTGTCTCTCGTAAGTCTAATGTGCTTGATCTTGTTCATTCTGATGTTTGTAGCATGCCCATAAAATCTATGGGGGGTGCTCTTTACTTTGTTTCTTTTGTTGATGATTACTCTAGGAAGCTTTGGGTATATTTGTTAAAATCTAAAGATGAAGCCTTTGCTGCATTTAAGAAATTTCATGCATTTGTGACCACTCAAACAGGTAGAAAGCTGAAATGCTTACGTACAGATAATGGGGGTGAGTTTACAAGTGCTGAATTCAATAGATTTTGTGAAAATCTTGGTATTAAGAGGGAGCTAACAGTCCCATACAGCCCCTCTTCCAACGGTGTGGCTGAAAGGTATAATAGGACTTTATGTGAGAGGGTGAGATGCATGCTGTCCACAGCTAATCTCCCTCATGGATTTTGGGGAGAGGCTTTGAAAACTGCAGTTCATGTTTGCAATCGATCCCCTCATATGTCCTTAAAAGGTGGCATTCCAGAAGAGGTTTGGTCTGGCAAACCAGCTTCATATGACCACCTACGCATCTTTGGTTGCGATGCTTTTGTGCATATAAGGCCTGAGTTGAGAAGCAAGTTAGATGCAAAGTCCATGAAAGGAATCTTCATGGGTTATGGAGATGAAGGTGAAATGGGCTACAGGATTTGGCTACCTCAACTCAAGAAGGTAATACGCAGCCGAGATGTTGTATTTAATGAGGCAAGGCTGCTCAAAAATAATTGTGCCTCTAAAGATGACCATAAAAGAGTCAAATTTCAGCATGTACAGTCACCAATTAAATCTGATATGAACCCTCGGGATGCACCACATATGGCTGGAAATGACAATGAGCCCGTGGTTATTGAGCCAGATGATGTTGGACAGCAAAATGATGATCCTGAAGGGCATATGCAGCCACCTATTCATGCTGAAAACAGGGCTGGAAATGATGTGCAACAGCCCATTAACAATGGACATGTTGATATACCTCCTGATGTAGATCCATTGCCAGATAATGTGGATCATTGGGTAAGAAGATCTACACGTGCTAGGAGGCCAATGAACAGATATGATCCCTCTATACATTACATTATGTTATCAGATGAGGGTGAGCCTCTTACTTATAAAGAGGCAAAGCTATGTGAGCACAAGAAGAAGTGGGAGTTAGCCATGCAGGAAGAGATAAAGGCCTTGCATGCAAATGATACTTGGGATTTGGTTGAGTTACCCAAAGGAAGGAAAGCCATTCCAAACAAGTGGGTGTACAAAATCAAAACTGTTGATGGCAAACCCAAGTATAAGGCAAGGCTGGTTGCTAAGGGATATGCCCAAAAAGAGGGCATTGATTTCCAAGAAGTGTTCTCTCCAGTGGTGAAAATGACCACTTTACGTGTGTTGTTTGCTCTCACAGCTGCCTTGGATTTGGAATTATTCCAAATGGATGTTAAAACAGCCTTTTTGCATGGTGATTTAGATGAAGAGCTGTACATGAAACAGCCAGAAGGATATGCCATTCCTGGAAAAGAGCATCTGGTATGCAAACTGAAAAGGAGCTTGTATGGGCTGAAACAAACCCCCAGACAATGGTATAAGAAGTTTGATGCATTTATGCTCAAACATGGGTTTAAAAGAAGCCATGCAGATCATTGTTTGTACACGAAAAAGGATGAAGATGGCAGCCCAATTATTCTTGTACTGTATGTAGATGATATGCTGCTGGCTGGGAAGAAAAAGAGCACTCTGAATGCTCTAAAACAGCAGCTGAACTCTGCATTCTCAATGAAAGACCTTGGGGAAGCTGAGCATATTCTTGGTATGCGTATAAAAAGGGATAGACAGCAGCATACTTTGCAGGTATCCCAAGAAAAGTACATTGAAAAAGTGCTGGACAGATTTAATGTGGCTGATGCTAAGCCTCTTGGAGTGCCATTGAAGCCACATGTTAAGCTTTCCAAGGATGACTGTCCCAAAAATGATGATGCAGCCAGTTACATGAAGAGTGTTCCATATGCATCAGCTTGTGGTTCACTTATGTATGCTATGGTTGCCACTCGGCCAGACATTGCTCATGCAGTGGGAGTTGTTAGCAGGTTCATGGCTAATCCTGGTAGAGCTCATTGGGAGGCAGTCAAATCTATCTTGAGATATTTGAAAGGGACCAAAAGTAAATGCTTATGTTATGGAAAGGGTCCATTGGAGTTAAAAGGATTTTGTGATTCAGACATGGCAGGTGATGTGGACACACGCAAGTCCACAAGTGGCTATGTATACATCCTTGCAGGTGGAGCTATTTCATGGTGCTCTAGACTTCAGAGGATAGTTGCACTATCTACTACAGAGGCTGAATATATTTCAGCCACAGAGGCTTCCAAAGAAGCCATTTGGTTAGCTCGGCTCTGCAGTGAGTTTGGGATGCTTGAAAAGGCACCTCTTCTTGGATGCGATAGCCAGAGTGCCATATGTTTGGCAAAGAATGCCATGTTTCATGCTCGCACAAAGCATATTGATGTGAGATATCATTTCATCAGAGAGGTGTTAGAGGATGGCCTGATCACTTTGATCAAGGTCAATACTTCACAGAATCCTGCAGATGCTCTCACGAAGTGTCTACCCAAGGCACAACATCAGCTATGTATACAGATGGTGGGAGTTACTTAGCTTAAAGGAGCCTCCTTGGTCCTTTAAGTGGGAGGTTGTTGGGGATAAAGGCCCCAAGGACTCCCCTTTTGTATATTTTGACCCTTCCATGTGAAAGCTCTCTTCGAGAGCTTTCCAGACATATTTTTGTTGTATTTTTTGGACCCCAAATTGGGGAGTTATAGGCATTTACATTATTTTTATGACTTTTGGTCATTGGCCATGTGTGAACATGCCCAAATGACCTAAAAGTCACTTATCAATAAGACTTGGTCCCAAATCTCTCATAACTTGATTGGGACTTCTTCAACTTCAGCTTCTCCATCTTCTTCTCCAAATTTCTGCGCAGGTTTCTCTCTCTACTTTCTCTCTCCTCACGCAGCAGCCCACTCCCTTGGTGTTTGGAGCAACCGAGCACACCACGACGTAGCTCTCCGCGGCCTCTTTCACATGCTTTAGATGTCAAGGCGATCATTTCATTCGTGAATGTCCCCACCAACCAGCTCTGGGACAAGGGCAAAACATTACAATACAAGGCTTTTGTCCTGAGTGCGGCAAGGAACATCTTCCTAGAGAGTGTCCCAGGAATCCCTCTAGTGCACCCAAGGTCACACCCATCAACGTGGTAGGCTTAGTGGAAGATTCAAGTTCAAGTAGCATTAATGTGGCTCCTGTACAGGCAGTTACTAGGGCACAGGCTGCACAACAAGCAAAACCATCCGAGCAATCTGAGTCTAGTGAGGCAGGAGAGCCAAGTAAGAGGAAACCAAGAACATGGAAGGATACCAGAGAGAAGGCTAATCGCAAGTGGAACAAGAAGCTATCCGAGCTAGAAGAAAGCCTAAGGGATACCAAAACAAAAATGGAAGACATTGCATCTCAAAGCCCCTCACATACCGAAGCTCCATCCACTCCACCTCATTCCACCCCACCACCCATTGTAAATAAGCCACAACCAGGGTCTGTTCTTGCAGATCCAATCCCAGAAGGCTTGGACATGATGTTCAAGGCCTACCAGGCTCGTCTTCAAGAAGGGCCAACAACTGCAAACCTAGATAAGAGTTACCCTAGAGCAGATTTAGAGATTGAACGGATGAAAATGTGCATGAAAATGGTAGAACAAGCTCAAGCTATCCTTGAGACTAGTCAAAAGTTCAATCAGACAAACTCTGTCAAGTCAGATTTGCATTTTCAGGGCTTACTAGAAAAATTAGAGCAGTTGGTAAACAAACCACAAGTTTCTTTACCTCCACAGGCTCAACAAGTTATGGAGAGAGGAAGCTCACCACCAATGGGAGCTTATGTTCCTAATTCCACGGATGCTGGAATAACTCCTTCAATTCAACAGTATTCTCAAGAGTTCTTGCGGGAAATACAAGAAGAGAAATGGGCCAAGGAGAAGGGTAATTCCCCTCCTATTCCTGAGATTGATGATCTCCATGATCAATTTCCCCAAGACATTCCATCTATTTATGGAGATGAAGCAGAACAACAAGAAGATGAAAGATTAGATTTTGAATCTAATACCCTAGAAGAACTGCCTCAATTTCCAGGCCCATGGGAATCTGAATCTATCCAGATCAGAGCTCCCACAATATTGGTAAGAAATGAAGACTCAGTGATTCCAAGAAACACTGATGTCGTGAAGAACACTAAGGTTCAATGTCATCTCACGGTGGAAGAGCTGCTCAAAGCAAAACCTAAGCTCTGGAATCATGTGAAGGACCAGGTTCCAGAACTCGATTCCAATATGCCAAAAGTAGGCTCTAAACAGAAAGTACCAGAGATACCTCTAGACAAAATCGGGGACGTGAGTGAAGGTGAAGAAGGTAATACTTATCTTCCAATCACCTATCAAGGTTACACAAACAAAGCAATCATAGATTCAGGTGCTGGTGTTGCTATTGCGACCACCCCCTTGTGGAAGCAATGGGGCAAGCCCACATTAAGACCAACTAGAATGAAGCTTCAAATGGCTGATGGTCATTTTGAAAGACCTCTAGGATTGCTAGAAGGGATCACTCTAACCACTTGTGGTGTAGAGTTTGAGCACACATTTGCTATATGTGACTTTGAGAAAACTAATGTCTATGAGATGATCCTAGGAAGACCCTTCCTACGACAATTACAAATAGTACAGGATTGGGGAACTAACTCCTTGTACTTACAACACTTAGGGGTCACCACCAAGGTCAATTTGAAGGATTACACCTTCAGAGATGTACCACCCCTACAGTGGAATCCTATCCACAAAGCGAAAGAAGACTCTATCTCCGTGCATTCTGGAAGTTCACCTGATCCATCATGGCTGCATGAAGATACTCACTTGTGGATGTGCAAGGTCGCAGAGGAAGAGGAAAAGCGCCTAAAAGCGAGAGAAGAAGGAACTCCCCCAGGAGATAGACCAATAAAAGACCCAGCCTATACACCAATGATATTTCCAGATGAGGAATTTGAGCCTCATGGTTGGGCAGAAATCTTAGCTACCATGGACATTGCAGTCAATGAAGAACAATGGACACCTCATTGCGATGAGGAGGGTTATGATATTTCAGTGTTCATGTGTCAGCCCTTGTTGGAAGAGTGTGATCCTAGTGAGTTCATAGAAGAAGAAGAGAATGACGATGATCTAGAATCCATTGTGATGGATACTTACTTTGACTCGGAGGAACACTATTTAGAAGACATAGGAGTGTTAACCCAAAAAGAAGAAGAACCCCTCACGAGTATTAAAACGATAAATTCAAAGGAAAAAAGTGAAGGAGGTCAAAAGAAAAAGAAAAGAAAAGCAGTGAAACAAGAAGAGGAAGAATCATTGTTTGAAGTACCAGAAAATTTCAAGAAATATGAAGTGGAAGACCGTAAAATTTTGGTACGAATGCCTAAGAGAGAGGCCATTATAGGAGAAGCATATGACAATAAAGAAAAGACCAAAGAAATTGTAGTGACCATTGAAGGGAACGAAGAGCGATGTACGTACATAGGAGACGACCTAAGTGCAAAAGAAGAAGCAGAGCTTGTAGCTCTATTAAGGGAATATAGGGATGTGTTCGCATGGCACTATCGAGACTTGAAAGGAGTAGATCCAAAGATTTGCTCTCATACGATTCCGATGACCGCTGATGCCAAGCCCACCAAACAAAAGCCCTACACATATAATGACAATTACGCAGCCAAAATAAAGGAGGAAATTGACAGGCTGATTGAAGCTGGATTCATCTATGAGATTGAGCACACTGAATGGGTGTCCCCCATTGTGGTGGTGCCCAAGAAGAATGGGAAATTGCGAGTGTGCATTAACCTTAAAAAAGTTAATGCCGCTACAATCAGAGATAGTTATCCACTTCCAATCACCGAACATCTATTGGAGCGCGTTGCAGGCAAGGAAGTTTATAGCTTCCTTGATGGATTTTCAGGTTACAACCAAGTAGCCATTGCCCCCGAAGATCAGCACAAAACGGCATTTGCCACAGAATGGGGAATCTTTGCGTTTCGTGTGATGCCATTTGGGCTCACCAATGCACCTGCAACATTCCAGAGGCTCATGTGTCATGTCTTCAAAGAGTTCTTGCGAAAGAACTTAGAAGTATATGTGGATGACTTATGTGCTCATTCCCAACAAAGAAGATACCACATCCCTGAGCTCAGACAAATCTTCAACAAGTGTAGAGATTATCGAGTGTGTCTGAACCCAGAGAAGTGTGTGTTCATGGTAAGACAAGGTAAGATCTTAGGTCACATTGTTTCTAAGAATGGAATCTCAACAGATGAAGACAAGGTGAGAGCGATAGCAGAATTGCCAAGACCGAGGAATGTTAAAGAGGTACAAGCCCTTATGGGCCATTGTGGATATTACCGTAGGTTTATCCACATGTATGCCATCATAGCTAAACCTCTTTATGGGTTGTTAACAAATTTTGAGTGGAACGAGGAATGCGAGAAGTCCTTCAACGAGCTGAAAAGACGTTTGTGCACTGCACCAATATTGACTACTCCGGATTGGAGCAAACCCTTTCATGTCCATGTAGATGCCTCCAATCATGCAATAGGATGTGTGCTAGCACAACCCACAGGTGAAGGAAACCTAGACTTGCCGATAGCATACGCTAGTAGGCAATTAAATGCAGCTGAACGAAATTACACCACAACGGAGAGAGAAGGCTTAGGCATGGTATATGCTGTGAAAAAGTTTAGACACTATCTATTGGCCAATAAGTTCAAGTTTTTCACTGATCATCAAGCTTTACTCTACTTGGTCAATAAACCTTGCAATACAGGCCGCTTAGTAAGATGGTTCCTCTTACTAATGGAATACGACTTTGAAGTTGTTGTCAGGAAAGGCAGAACCCACCTTAGGGCAGACCATCTTTCTCGCATCACTTCAGGAGAGCCACCGCAAGGAGTGTCTGATGAATTGCCCGATGCTTATCTGTTCAATTTAGAAGTTGCTCCTAAATGGGCAAATAAGTTGGTACCCATCCTAACCTTTGGGCCTGCAAATAAAAATGTGAAAACAAGCAAAGAAGAAATTGTACAATCACAAAAATATCAAATATTGGCCGGAAGTATGTACAAGCAAGATACTGAGGGCATATTAGCTTGTTGTGTCGAGGATGATGAACATATTAGTTGGTTGCAACAAGCCCATGAGGGACTGCTAGGAAATCACTACCCTAAACAACGAACATTGCAGAATCTAAAACGTTTAGGAGTATATTGGCCTAGCATGGACAAAGAAATACAGGAGTGGATCCAGAATTGTCCAATGTGCCAGAAGAGACCCCCAGTGGAGCATGCCACTCTTTATCATGTGTCATTAATCGCAGATTGGAGTGCTCCATTGGTTGAGTTCATGAGATCGGGAACATTACCCAATCAGGCTAGTCTTGCAAGAAAACGGAGCATGGAGCAAGAGGCTCAAGACTATGCCTTAGTAGGAGACAACCTATATCGAAGAGGCAAGGATGGTTACCTAAGACTGTGCGTTCATGAATCAGACTATTTGAAAGTCTTAGAAGCTGCACACAGCGGTGTTGCAGGTGGACACTTTGGGCCTGACAGAGTAATTAAGACCATTCTATTCTCAGGACTTTGGTGGCCCACTCTTCATATGGATGCACATACTTATGTGAAGAAATGTGACACATGCCAACGTGCCCAATATCCGATAAGAAAAGATGAGATGCCTTTGAGGCCAATGATGGGAGGACGTGCATTTTCAAAGTGGGGTATAGACTTTGTAGGTCCCATCAACCCCCCAGCTAGAAACTCCCATGCAGAATACATTATTGTAGCCACAGATTACCTTACAAAGTGGGTGGAAGTAAAAGCCACGACAAAGAATGATGCTCAAACGACGGCTAAGTTCTTATTCGAAAATGTGTTCACTAGATATGGGTTACCAATAGAGTTGGTTAGTGATAGAGGTACGCACTTCTTGAATGAGGTCATTGAACATCTCCTTCAAGAATTCATGGTGATACACAAGAAGTCTGCCCCTTATCACCCACAAGCCAACGGACAGACCGAGAGCACGAATAAGATCCTATGTAACGTGTTAACAAAACTGGTGAATAATAAACGCTCTGATTGGGACAAACAACTTCATCATGCTGTTTGGGCATACCGAGTGGCCTATAAAACGGTACTCAATGCTACCCCATTTCAGATGGTCTTTGGACAGAACGCCGTGCTACCATTGGACTTCCTAATCCCAGCCTTGAAAGTAGCACAAGAGTATGAGTGGAATGGACATGAGTTGTCTTCCAGGATCTTTGATCTAGAACGCTTAGGTGAGACGAGGCTACGGGCAGCAGCAGGCATTTACGCTGCAAAGAAAAGGCAAAAGGCATACTTTGATGCCCATGTAAAGGATAAAGGATTGAAGGAAGGAGATCTAGTGCTGGTTTATACGCTAAAGCAACATGCCCGCAAGCTGGAGAAACGAGGATATGGACCCATGATCATTAATAGACTCTCCACTAGTGGTGCAGTTCAATTGGCCACTTTAGAAGGTGATATCTTACCAAACTATATAAGTGGTTGTCGAGTCAAGTTATATCAAGAACCTCTTACAGAGGAAATGCTCATGAGACTCAACACTGCTAAGAAGCGAAAAGAAGAGGAGTTAAGGGTTAGAGAAGAAGCACAAGCAGAGGCTAGAGAGCGCATCAGAAGAAATAAGTTACGACGACTAGGCCTAGATATCAACACAAAAGCTCCCAAATATCATATGGACATGTGCCAATCTACTTCTCGAATAGTTGACCGACGTCCCTTTGTGACCATAGAGATGGGACAAGGGAAGGGTGCAAGGACGGTGAAAGCATTGATTGACTCAGGTGCAGCAAGCAGTGCAGTTAGACTTTCCTACTGCCAAGACTCGCAGTTGAAAATCAATCCCATAGAAGCTTATCTCATAGGATTGGGAGGTGTGGAAACCCCTTGTTTGGGCGAGGTGGAACTTCCCATCTACCTTCAAGATGTTCCAATGAAAGTCAAAGCGCTAGTATGTCAAGATGAGCACCTTACAGAACCACTTGTCTTGGGTCAAGATTGGATCTATGACCATGCAGTTAATGTAAACCTAAGAAGTCAAATTCTTCAAGTTTGGGTACATGAACAATGCATTACATTAGAATTAGAGAACTGCATGCTCCAAAATCATGGCACCACACACTCCCTTAGTTCTTCCAAGACTAATCATATGGAAGAAGATGTTGTATGTGTCGAAAGCTCTATGATGCAGAAGGAGTCAATCGTGGAAGACCAGGTTCGAAGGAGGGTGGAGCTTTCTTCTTCTCCAAAGAAACAAGTAGCCACAGTAGTGAGTCCACCATACAAGCAAACACAACCGTTCACGACGACTGCTACATCAAATAGCAAGACACCATTCGATAAAAAAGCAGTTCCGAGCATGAAACAGATATGGGTACGCAAAGGAGAGCAACCACCAACCTTGCCCCCACAAATTCCATCCATGCAAACCAACCAGGCCAGAAGACGAAGGAAGCAGCTCAGACAAACTCAATCACAAGGTATCCAACAAGTTTGGGTGCCTAAGAAATTAGCTGCAGCTCAACAAGGGCAACTACAGATGTGGGTACCTAAGAAGCTCCTACATCCACAACAACCTTTGTTCTCCCACAGGCAAAAGGTTTCAACAAAGAAGCCACAAAGAGAAAAGGGTAAGAACCACGTACAGAGACCAAAGGAATATCAGATCAGCTATTCAACATTAATAGGGAGACATGCAAAAAGGATATGGGTTTGGAAGCCAAAAGTGCAAGTAGCCTCCACCGAACCAAAACGTCAACCACACTGGACACCACAGTTCAGAAAACATCCAAAGACAAAGACGCCTGAAGTGATCTCTATAGTCCCAAATGCTGTTCTAAAATGGACTCCAATAAGGAGGATTACAGCAGTTCGAGACTCAATGGATACCTCCACCAAGGTCGGCATCAACCTTCACAAGTAACATCGAAAGCCTCGAACGAGCAACAACCATGTGCTCCTTGCACAACCCTGTCTTTTGCACCATTCCGGTCATGCATTTCCAAAGTATGCATTAATATAGGGCCACATTACACGGCCGTGCATAGACACACTTGAGAATCCCACGCACAAGAACACGGTGACATATGTCAAATATTTCTATTGATACTAACTTTTGTGTTCTTGTTTTGTGATATTCTTTTGCAAACAAAAAAAAAAAAAAAAAAAAAAACTGGAGAGAGCTTGTTCCCAGGTTTGGCTTATGAAACATGAATGAGTCATGCTTAGTTGAATGTAGAGCTGTTGATTACTGGGCATTTAGTAATTTGGATAGAAGTGTGTCTCGACCAGCAGTGAGATTATTGCTGCCTTATCTGGCAGATGACAAGCATTTGGCATGAACATGGCATCTACAACTATGGTTTTCTCTTACCATGGTAGGAATGAAGAGCTTGAAGGTCCACAACTTGAGTGATGCTTAACTACTTCATGTACCAAAACATCCAAGGAGATATCTGCAAAGGGTAGTTCTAGAGAAGAAGACTCCTGCATATGGTGAGCTAAAGAGAATATGTGAAACTCAGCTTGGTGTAGTTTCCCGATGTTGCTTGCCAAGGAATATAAAGCAATTCAATTCTCTGTATTTCCTGAACCAGTATGGAACAGTAGCACTGGTGAATGGTCTATGTCAATCAGCATGGTTATCTCTTAGAAACCGGCACGTGTCCAATATTCCTCTGAGTGTCAATATAGGGAAGTGAACGTGCATGAGCCCAAGCTCAGAAATGCACATTGTACTGACAAAGGTTGCTTTGAAAAGAGGAGAGGGGATCCACCACTCAAAAGATCTCATGAGTGGACAATCAACATGGACATTCATCAACAAGGTTCCATCCCAAAGGCCGAGTGTACAACACGAAGAGACAAACATCCATCAACCTTCTCCTTGGTAAGTATCTTTACTCTGGAAACACCATAACCATGATAGTTTAGGAAACCTCTTCGTCAGCATACCCTTGAGCACTTAGCTCAAGACCCGCAATTTTTGCACCATACTTCTTCCAATGCATTTTCCAAGTAAGCATGCGTAGGGCTACATTACAAGGCCGTGCACAAGGCACATACTTTTTTCAACCCAGGCACGAACACACTTACCCATCATTCATTATGGGTTATGAGTAGTTTGCATGACTGCTCTCAACATCATCTTTGGAAGAGCTAGCGGACATCTTGGGAACAACATCCATATCTCGGAAGCAAATTGAAGCCAGTAGTTGCTCCAAATCACTCTCGACAACCTCTTTTGAGCAACTTACAGTTTTGAAAGCTCACAACAACACATTCTTGCTGGAATCCAAGGAACCAGCTCATACAACGGATGGACACCACCTCTCAAAGCACTACATGGAACAGCCCTTCCAACAAGGGTCTGTCAGGGACGACAGACTCGAGAGGGGGGGGAGTGTTGAAGCTCAAAGTCAAGGACAAAGCATGGAAGCACATCAAAAGGTGGACACACAAGGAAAGAGAGCAAGTAGGGAGCTCCAAGAAGTGTATGTCAAATTTTCAGAAGAATCCCCTACAAAAATAGTGATTTCCATCACTAAAAACCATTGTAAATACCATTATCTATTTTTAGTAACTCCATTTTGTTCAAGCCGAGGAGTCCTCGAGCTTGAGGAGTATTAGAAGTACCATCGTACCAATTCTCATAATTTTTAGACTTCGTTTGAGCCCTCAAATAAGCCCTGGAACCTAATTTTTAACTAGGCCGGACACTAGGTCTGGACAGGGCCAAAACTAGTCAAAAAACTATAAAAAGAGCTAGAGAGCTCATTTTTGGGGTTAGCTTGTTAGAGAATAGGACTTTTGTAAGAGAACTTTGTTGCAATCTAAGCTTTCCATTGTTCCACTCTTTGCTCTTACCTTGTGCGCGTGTGTGTGTATGTGTGTGCATGCTTGTGTGCTTTCACTCACGCACTTGTGCCATCACTTGCTCACGGTCTTCATACCGGTCCTCACGTCTCCACGGATTGACATTTATGAGGTGTATCTCCTCACGTTGGTACTCACCATTGTGCTAGAGTGACATGAGGTCATCATCCAGATAGACGGGTGGGCCTTCGAGTCCTCGTAGGATTATCCTCTTGCGAAGGAAAGTAGATCGTGACTCGCCATCGGGGAAGTGGAGGATGAGGGCTCGGTTTTTAGTGGCATCTTTGCCGACTCTCCAAGCTTTAGTGAAAGGAGTTGTTTCCCCCTCCGTATATCCGAGTTTGGCGCATAACATCTTTCCATCTTCTTCCGGAGTGGATCCCTCCCTCTCTCCCATTCCAGTGACTCGTACATTGAGGCGTCTAGCTTGCCTCATCCTCTCTTCCTCGATAGTGTTGTGTACGAGGAGAGTCTCTTCTTTATGTGCTTCTTCACGGGCCTCTTTTTTGATGTTTTTTTTAACTATTTCCACCCAACCCTCTTTGATGGCTTCGAGTTTGTCTTCCATATGCTTCGTGATTTCTGCTTTGAGGGCTTCCTTGGTGATGGTATGAATCTCACCTTCCTCTGGGGAGAGTGATGCCACCGTTGTCTTGAGGAGAGCTATTTCTCTCTTTACGATATCTCGTTCCTTCCTCCATTCCTCTTGTGCTGCTTCCCAAGTTTCTTTTTCTGTTATCCTCCTCTTCTCCCACTCCTCTTTCTCTTTCTTCCATTGATCTTGTTCTTTATGGAATGTCTCGATCTCTTTTTCAAGCTTAGATAGGTGGGCAATGATGTTGTTAATGGTGGAATCCATAAGCTTCTTGTTGTCCTTCAAGTTGCTGTGGAGTTTGTCTTCTAACTTGCGCAGGTCCTCCTTCTTTGCCATGACTTGATATTCGAGCTCGTGTCTTCTTCAAACTCAAACCAGCAGTTCAGTTCACTGATGCAAGAGAGGCACAGATCTGACGCAGATCTGACTCAAGAACTGGAGGCATATGAACTGTTCTGATGCATATCTGACGCGTTCAGACACAGATCTGACCTAATGCGAACTTACGTGCTCTGACGAATATCCGAGCTGACGTAGATCTGACGCGTTCTGATGCAAATATGACCTGACGCGTTTTAACCTGACACAGATCTGACGTGCTCCTGACGCGTGCTGACGCGTTCTGATGCAGATCTAGAATGAGTCGTTCTGACCTAACGCAAACCTGATGCAAACCTGACACAGATCTTACGCAGATCTGACGCAGATCTGACGCGTTCAGACACATATCTGACCTAATGCGAACTTACGCGCTCTGACGAATATCCGGCTTGACGAACATCTGACGCGTTCTGATGCAAATATGACCTGACGCGTTTTAACCTGACGCACATCTGACGTGCTCTGATGCGCTCTGACGCGTTCTGACGCGTGCTGACGCGTTCTGATGCAGATGTTCTCTCACACGCGCTGACGCGTTCTGATGCAGAGAGAGAGAGAGATAGTCGACCAACTTTTGGAGGGCTAAAATGAGTGACTTGCCCCAAAGTCTTATCGGGTTATGTTATATAGGAACCTTTTAAAATTGGCCAAGTTCAGATTGAACTTGGCCCAAAAAAATAAAGAATAAGTGACATAGCCTTTATAAATAGGCCTATACGCATGTGTACACTATAAAGGGATCATTTAAGACTTTACCCCAACAACCTCCCACTTAAAGGCATAAATGGCGCCTTTAAGCCACGTGACTCCCACCATCTATATACATAACTGATGTTGTGCTTCGGATACGCACTTAGTGAGAACATATGTAGGGTTCTGTGATGTATGGACCTTAACCAATGTGATAAGGCCATCTTCAAGCACTTCTCGAATGAAGTGACATCACACATCAATATGTTTTGTGCGTGCATGGAACATGGCATTCTTTGCCAAACATATGGCACTCTGATTATCACAACCAAATAGGTGCTCTATCAAGCAAACCAAACTCACTGCAAAGACGTGCTAACCACATTGCTTCCTTGAAAGCCTCAATGGCCGAAATATATTCAGCCTCAATAGTAAACAAAGCAACTATCTTTTGCAATCTACAGCACCATGATACAGCACCACCTCCTGCAAGAGTGAAGACATAGCCACTTGTGGATTTCCGTGTATCCACATCACCTGCCATGTCAGAATCACAGAATCACTTCACCTCTTATAGGTCCTTTCCATAATAGAGGCATTTGTTTTTAGTCCCTTTCAAATACCTCATAATGGACTTTACTGCATTCCAATGTGACTTGCCTCGATTAGCCATAAATCAACTTACAACTCCCACTGCATGGACAATGTCTGGCCTACTAGCAACCATAGCATACATAAGCGAACCACAAGCTGAAGCATAAGGTACACATTGCATATCATTGATTGCTTCTTGTGTCTTGAGACAATCTTCCTTGGAGATTTTATCACATGGCTGTAATGGCACTCCAAGAGGCTTTGCATCAGCCATGTTAAATCTGTCCAGCACCTTTTCAATGTATTTTTCTTGAGATAAATACAATATGTGTTGTTCCCTTTGCCTATTAATCCTTACTCCAAGTACATGTTCAGCTGCCCAAAGGTCCTTCATTCAAAATGCAGATTTCAGCTCCTCTTTAAGGGCATCAATAGTGCTCCTTTTCTTGGCAGCATGAGCATATCATCAACATAGAGCACAAGAATGATTGGGCTGCCATTTTCATCATGTTTTGTGTATAAACAATGATCTACATGGCTTCTTTCGTACCCATGTTTGAGCATAAAAGCATCCAACTTCTTGCACCATTGCGTAGAAGCTTGCTTCAGCCCATACAGGCTTCTATTGAGCTTAGATACAAGATGTTCCTTTCCAAGAATAACAAAACCTTCCGGTTGTTTCATATATAGCTCTTCCTCAACATCACCATGCAAGAGAGTTGTATGTACATCCATTTGGTCCAGCTCTAAATCAAGAGCAGCCACTATGGGAAAAAGTACTTGCAAAGTGGTCATCTCACTACAAGAGAGAACACTTCTTGGAAATCTATGCCCTTAGTTTGAGCATATCCTTTTGCAACGAGCCTTGCTTTATACTTGGGTTTCTCATCAGTAGTCTTGACCTTATATACACATTTGTTAGGAATAGCTTTCCTTCCTTTGGGCAATTCAACCAAGTCCCAAGCATTATTAGAATGCAAAGCTTTAATTTCTCCCTGCATAGCAAGCTCCCACTTATTGTTGTGCTCACATGCTTTTGGCTCTCTATCTGTAAGAGGTTCTCCCTCATCAATCAACATAATATAGTGCAGAGACGGGTCATATCTACTCACGTTACGCCTAGTACAAGTAGATCGTCTCACCCAATGATCCTCATTCTCTGGTAATGGGCCCACATCAGGTGGTATAATAAAATCATCATTTACATGCTGCTGTATATCATTTCCAGCATTGTTTTCAGCATTATTTTGTGGCTGCATATGCCTTTCCGGAGCCTCTTCTTGCTGCCCAACATCATCTGGCTCAAAAAACACTTGATTATCTACATTTTAAGCCATATGTGGTGCATCCTAAGGGTCTGAAATAGGCCTAACATGTGGCTTGTCTTGCTGAAATGTGACCTCTTTATGGTCATGTTTCGAGGCAACATTGTTTTGTAGCAGACTTGCCTCATTAAAAACATCATCCCGACTGCATAATCATATTCTATAACCCATTTCACCTTCTTCACCATATCCCATGAAGAGGCATTTAATGGATTGGCATCAAGTTAACTCTTCAATTCATGCCTTATGTGTACAAAAGCTTTACAGCAAAGACACGTAAGTGATCATATGAAGCAGGTTTGCCAAACCAAACCTCTTTAGGGATGTCACCTTTCAAGGACATGTGAGGGGATAGATTGCATATATGTATTGCAGTTTTAAGAGCCTCTCCCCAAAAACCATGAGGGAGATTAGATGAGGATGCCATGCATCTCACCCTCTCACAAAGAATCCGATTATACCTTCCAGCCACACCATTAGAAGAGGGGTTGTATGGAACAGTAAGCTCACTTTTTATGCCCAAATTTTCATAAAAACTTCTAAATTCTGCACTTGTGAACTCACCCCCATTATCCGTACGTAAGCATTTCAGGTTTCTACCTGTTTGGGTAGTCACAAATGCATGAAATCTCTTAAACGCAACAAATGCTGCGTCTTTTGACTTGAGTAGTTGCACCCAAATCTTCTTAGAAAAATCATAACCAAAAAGAAATAAAATATAACGCACCCCCCATAGATTTAGTAGGCATGCTATATACGTCATAATGGACAAGATCTAATATACAAGACTTATGAGACACACAAAAGTAATAGGAAATTTCACTTGCTTTGTTGACAATCATTACAAAAATCTAGCTTAGTGCCTTTAACATCAAGCTTCTTCAAGTTACATAGTTTGGATAAACCTTTTTGACTCGTATGGCCAAGTCTTTTATGCCACAATTCCAAATGCGAATTAATCTCAGCCAATGCAATGAATTTGCCAGACAAGTCCTTTCCATGCAAGCAATACAAAGTTCCCCTTTTCATGCCTTTAACAATCACCCGTGACCCTTTGGTCATCTTCCATGGGCCTCTTTCAAATAAAATGTTGTAACCATGCATGTCCATTGGCCCAACAAAGAGAAAATCTTCTTGATTCCTGGTACATACCTTACACTACGCACGACCAGCTCATTTATGCCATATGTTCAAAGATGCACAGTGCCTATACCTTTAATGGGACACGCATGATTATTCCCTAGGTATACATGACCCTGGCTTCCCAAATGAAAAGTAACAAAACACTCCTTGACAGGAGTCACATGAAACAAAGCACTAAAATCGACAATCCATGTCTGGGATAATGCATCATTTACCGTCAATAAAGCATCAATCATATCACTTTTACTAATCGACATGTCTTGTACATGAACATTGCAAGAGGCATCGTGTGCATGAGCATCATCAGCTGATATAGTAGCACATATGATATCTTCCATATTTGAAAGCTCCTCAATAAGAACACTAGAGCCACATTGGCCTTCTCTTTCTCTCTCTGGCTGTCCTATCCATCCGTCTTGTCTTCCTTTTTATCCTTTCTTTTGTCTCCAACATTCTTCTTCCTCTCAAGCTCTGCCTTATAGAATCGGCCGTCCGACTTCTTGTGGCTTTTCCTACCACACTCGTAACATGTCACATCACTACCCCGCTTCTTGCTCGAGCTTTCCCTTTCTTTGCTTTTGCTCTTACTTCTCTGTGAATAAGAGCCCTTCTTCTCTGATATGCCTCTAACCATGTTGGAAGAAGTGCCTCTTTCACCACTTGCTCTTCTCCTCATCTCTTCATTCAATATAGAACCCCTCACACCATCAAAAGTAAGATTGGGGTTATTTGATAATTAGAGGTTAATGTGCTGAAATTTTGGGTAAAATGCACCAAAATCAGGGTACCACCTCTAAAAGTAGTGCACAATGGCTTCAAATAGCTGTAGGAGCAAAATCAAGCCGATTGGAGCACAAAATTAGAATATGAAATTTTCTGCAGAAAATTCCAGAAAACGAATTTGACACCCCCACTCCCTCCTCTGTCTCGCCTGCTACCAATTCTCCTCCCTCCCATTCCCTAAACTTGGCGGATGCCGCTTCAATCCTCCTCCCCCCGTGCCATGTCACTCCCTACCTTTCCTTACTCGCCATCCTATTCTCCACCAGGCACTCCTCTGAAGGCAGGATGGTCCACCCCATCCTCGTCGTTATTCCATGGGACTATGCCAGACTCACCTTCAATGATGATGTCAATATCCCTGACTTGCCTCCACTTCCGGCCCCTAATGAAGAATTTTGGAAATTCAGTGTAAATGATTATTGCGGTCTCCATGAGTTTGGTCGCCCCCGCACCTATCTCATGCATATTCAATCCCTCATTGCTTGAGACATGGACTATTACCACCAAATGTAACCGCTTACGAGAGCACAATGAGTGGTTACAGCTACGTACTCAACCGCTACAGGACCAACTTATCCATCAAGTGTTCAACAATCGTAAGTTTGGAGATATGTTATACTAGGAATCAAAGCAAACCATGTATTTCAAAGATTTTTTTGAAGAATTGAGACGAGAAATAGAATGTTTTAAGAAGAAAGTGACCAATTTTCAAGAAGCAAACACTCCTCATCTCCTTCGGATACATGAACTTGAAAGAGAAACAATGGTCCAAGATGAAGCACTCAATGAGCTCAATGACCTGAAGTTTCCTACAAGAGCACGCTCAAGATTATGAACTCCTTCAACAAACTGCTAGTCTGCAGCTACCCTGAAGGAAATCAACGAGCAAATGTCCACTAAAGTAGACCAACAAGAACAAAGTAGGTGCTTTCTGCGCAACAACAGATTTCTGCCTCACAAAAAAGTCTTGGACAGGAAAAGCAACTCAAGGAGCAAGCTCTGAAGACTTCTCAAATTGAAACGCAATGATGCAAACATAATTTTCGACAAGATTTTAATCTTCAAGATGAATTTGGCTTGTAGCTAGGAGATGCTCATAGCAAAGCAATTTTGTCTTTAGCTTCAACGTCCAGTGCCACTCTTGATGGTGTTGTCACCTTGCAACCCGATGAGGTTCATCAATTACTTTAAACTATTATTAAAAAGATTCAGGCTACATTTAGAGAAGCACGGGATTCTTTCAAATCCGAACCTTTCACTCCATCCGACGAAGAACCAAAAGACGCGAAATAATGTTCATCTTTTTGTACTTGATCTTCTTTTTTTTGGATTCAAGTCCTCCATGTGTGCAAATGTTAGGGCCGCCGAATGCCATACTATTAGTAGTTATGTAACTAATAACCCAGTGAAATGTCTTTTCGAAGCGATCGTTGGAATTTGGGGCCACAGGACCTCCCAATACTAACAACCTTTGAGCATACACACTTAATTACACAAGATGATAAGTGAGAGATAGAAAGAAACTTGAGACAAGAATATGGAACATAAGTAAATTGCTTACTCACTAATGTAGATGGCCGAATTACAAAATGGGAGTACTAAACCATATGATGGTGCACTCACTACATGGAAGAATAGACAAGAAGATGATGATGTACAGAATTCAGATTATGCTGTTATAATCTGAGTATGTGTGAAGCATATGAGCAATGAAGTGAACCTAACCTCTCAAGATAGTGCAACAAATCTGAAAATCAGCAAACCCTAATTCTGAAATTAGGGTTCAGAAACCTTAAAACAGAATATAGGATTAACTTACAAAAGATAGCTCCTCCAAACTTGTAGAAGACTCCTTGCTCCAAGAGAATAGTCTCTTCTTCACCGTTCCTTAGCCTCCAAAGCTTCAGAACTCCAAAATTGACACTATGGCAACATCAACTCAAGAAGTGACTCCTCCTTGATTGTCCAAAAGTGTTGCCCGCACCTCCATTATATAGCTTTGTTCTCCATCAATAAAGCTGGGCGAAAAATTTACGAAAAAAGCATCTTCGTGGGATTTTTTTTTGGCGATTGCTATTTTTTTGCTTTATTAAATTGCCAACGCTAATTTTGACTTGCTTTTCAGGAGTTTTAAAATGCCATCGCTAAAATTAGCTGCTTTTGCCATCTATTAATAATATAACCTAGCTTTTTGTGTTTTGTACATTAAGAACCTCAGAAATATGCATACCATCATTTTAGGGCAGAAACTAGGGTTTGAGTTTTCTCCTAATTCTGACCTCTGATGACAGAATGAAGCATATCACTAGATAGCTCTCATGAAACTCTATCTATCTAGCCTAAAAAAGTTTTACCCAAAATGTACAAAAAAAAATGGCTAAGTTTTAAGTTGGATTGCTCAAGATGGAACATATGTACATTGATTTCCAACAATCCCTCCTTCAATGTCATATTGGTACAAGCTTCAATAATCTGCACATCTTCTCATGAATATCTCTAGTCAATGCTTTGGTAAATATATCTGCAACATTCTCACTAGAAGGAACATAAACCAGCTCAATGTGCTTCCTTGCTATCTCTTCTCGAATATAGTGGTAGTGAACCTCTATATGTTTTGTCCTTGCATGATGCACTGGTTTCTTTGCTATAGCTATTGCACTATGGCTATCTGGAAATATTAAAGTAGCATCAAATGATTCTTCATCAGCTACTATTTGTAAAGACATGTTCTGATCCATAGGCGTTTGCATAGGTTTAGCTTCCGTCATCTTAAACCTTTCTAATAGTTTCTCAATGTAATTCTGTTGTGTCATATAGATACACTCATTCTTAAACAGAAACTAAATCCCAAGATAATAATGCAAGATTCCTAAATCATTTACATCAAAAGTTTGCTTCAATTGTTCTTTGAACATCTGTAAATCTTCATCTCTGGGACCTGTGACTATAATATCATCCACATAAATGATTTCTATAATCATCAAACCTGTTTCAGATTTGACATAAAGAGTTGAAGCGGCATCTGAGCAATGGAAACCAATGGATAAAAGATATGTGTGTATCTTTTCATACCATGCTCTAGGTTCCTGTTTTAATCCATACAAAGCTTTTATGAGCTTACATACTAAGTGTTCTTTACCTGTTTTTTCAAAACCTTCTGGCTGCTGAATATATACATCTTCATGTAAATCTCCATTTAGAATAGCAGTCTTTATGTCAAGTTGATATACATTCCAATCAAAATGTGCTGCTAAAGCAAGTATTGACCTAATTACTGTCATCCTAGAGGTAGGAGCAAATGTCTCATCATAATCAATACCTTTTTGTTGTGCATATCCTTTGACAATTAATCTTGCTTTGTACCTGTCAATAGTACCATCTGCTTTCCATTTGATTTTCAAGATCCACTTTACACCTATAGCTTTCTTTCCCTCTGGCAACTCACATAGCTGCCAAGTTTGATTCTTATGAATAGAATCAATCTCTTCTTGCATAGCTTTTCTCCAAATTTTTGAAGGTTCTTCGATTCAATTGCTTTGATTCCCCCAATATGAAACCAAATAGAATTGTTTTGTCTAATCTCGGAAGCATTCTTCCAATCTTCATTGACCTTGGTGTATGGTTTCATCTTGTTCCAACTCTTCAACAAGAAGCAAGCTAAGTATGAACCTTTGGGAGTCACTGCAAAAGGACAAAACAACAAAGTCTTGCCAGACTCGGCAAAGCGGGGTCACCAAAACACTCTTGAATGTCTTGAAGAATTCATTGGTGGGGCTGTCCAAACCCAGGTGTTTACCATTGGACAACGAATCAATAGCTTCAACAATCTCTGTGTCATTGATGGGATATCAAGAAGATGCATCATATTCTGCGAAATTTTTCTTATTCTAACTCTAGAGATGCCTCCATGTAATTATGCCTTTAAGAAGAGAGTGGAAAGGACACCGTAGGAGTTGAATGAATGGTTGACAATTAGTTCAATATTCTCTACATCAGTAGTGCATTCCACCTCATCGTTGTCAATCATGTACAGGATCTCTTCCTTATGCTACTTCTTCAAGAATTTACACATTTCTTTAATCGGTTTATCCGCTTATCTCACCCACCAATCTTTAAAATAAATCATCAGATTCTTTCTTTGAATTTCCTCTTCGCATCTAAACTTGCTTCTTATTTTCCAGAGCCCAACCTGGAGGTGAGAAATTCCTTTATTGACTTAAGTCTCAAAACATCGGAGCTTGCGATATAAAAATTTTCCCTTCTCAGACGTCCAATTATTTGAATCTCCTTTCGAGTCTTGTTAAGAAGTCATTGAGTCTACTCAATATCCAACTTCCAACACTTGGCCGGAGAGGTGTTGCTGTTGAATGCTTCGAGAGATCATTTGTTGAACCAAGGGAAGGGAGAGGATTGAAGGATCAACATGAAACCAAGGAGGTTTCCTATGTCTTAATTGTGGATTGATGATGTCGACCAGTTGATAGTGATCAAACAAAACTAAGTCCACGCATTGAGAGAAGATAAGCTAAACTAGCATACCTATAAGCTAAACTAGCTGCTGGTCGTTTTTGTAGCTTTGTTTGTTTTCTTTTCTTTTTGTGGGTAACTTTATTTGTTTTGCTTCTTCTTTATGACTTCTTTTAAAAACTTCTCTTAACCTGTAAACCGAAAAGGACGGATGCTGTCGCCACCCGTAGAAAACACTGACCCCTCTTTTATTTGTTTCCTTATTGCAGTTTGATTTTTAATTTGTTTCTATAATTTCAAAGTCAGCTGACAAACCCCGCGCTAACTCCAAAAAATAAGTTCCTGCCTCCTTGTCACGACAGACAGGCCATGGTCCCAAGAGATAAGACTCATGATGTGGCAATTGCGTGCGACAGGTTGATAGATGCTCCCATGTGCGACAGACGACAGACTCATGATGCGTGCGACCGGCGAAATATGCTCCCGCGATAGAGGGGGATAAGCGCCGTGACAGCGGGGCACGCCGCACGATAGACGGCCCCGCAATAGACAGGAAAAAATGGAGAATGAAAAGACCCAAACTAGCTGCGATCTTCAGCGTTGCTGCACCGACACCTCCGCTGCTGCTTCAAGTGGGCCATTTCTAAAAGATTGGACTTCTCCCGCCGCTGCTTCTTCAAGTGTGCAACCACATCTTTCACATCAGAAAACCCATCCATACAATTTGTTGAACTTATAGGGGTGAGAGGCGACGTTGGTGGTTGTAAGGAGAATCGTTGCGAAGGAGTGTAGGTGATTGTGAGCTGTCCGTCCTGGCAGGCCTCACCTACGACCGTTGGACGCCCGGCGACAATGTTTCGCCTCCGCCTCCCATTCACTTTTTTCTGTCGACAGCCGGAGCATAGACCTTTTATGCACGAACAGCCCTTTTGGCAGTGGATTCATCTTTGATTTTAGTCAATGTCAGTCTAATGAAATGAAGACCGTTGACCCCAGCTTTGTTCAGTTTTATCTCATTGTCGTAATCAAAGGGTTCCACGTACTCATGATCGTAGTCCAGTTGCAGCTTGCACCCATCAATCTCCAGCCTCCTGGAGAAGTAAAGCACAGCTTCTATTGCACACAGAGGTGCACCTCACGGGAATTCTTTCACTTTGCTTCTTACAACGTCAGAAGATTAAGTCAAGCTTTTTGATTCCACAAATTCTTGCATTGAAGCCCTTACCTCCACGAACTTCGGCATTGAAGCCTTTTCTTTTATAAGCTTGGAATATTCTAGTGTCTCTTAGCTTTGATACCATGTTAGAAACAAGAAAGGAACTTCTCTCAATGCTTCACACCAAGTAAGAGAATAAGTACAAAAACTGAGAGATCAAGCACATGATCTAGATAAGAAAGAAAGAGAGAACACTCGATATGAAAAAATACACAAAAGATATGGACACCAAAAAAATGGACGTTAAGTGCAAGATGTGGTCGAACTCAACTCAATAATGCTAATAAAAAGGAGATCCAATGCTATAAAATAAATAAATGGCCTTTACCTACCCCATGCACTTCTACTAAAGAGCGAACAAATAATAGGGAAAACGGTAAAAGCTAGCACAATGGGTACTAGAATTGGACACTCTAATGGTCTAGATAACTAGATATATAATCCAACTTCCAATCTAGGAGGGGAAGAACCTTTATATGGTCCTCCAAACCTAAGTCGACCTATGTCAATATATCAAGTCATGACAGCCCCATATATTTATGCATACATGTGCTTTATTATCATGGTCAGTAGATTAGTATGTAGTTGCCTTATCCATGAGGTTTAGGGAAATTCCCTTTATCCAAAACCCTATATCAAGCTAGAAATTCCTTGATCTATTCAACCCAAAGGTTGGACCCATATAGAGTCATCTTTGCTACCATCTTGGACACATAGACCTCCATCCACTGAATGTCCTTGGCTCACATCATGATTTCTCCTTATAATGACGGTTTTACAAATTGGAAGCATCATGGATCATTAGTGGGGTCTCATAAGTGTGGAGTCTTGACCATGTCTAACACAAGCTCCCTCACAGAGAAAGGAAATCACTTCTAGCAATCTATACCCATAACCCAAAATGTTGTATAATAAAGAAAAGAAATTCCCAACAATTTTATAAAATACCTTTGTAAAACCTACATGTGTCAGAACCATATTCAAGTTGTTGTGGACTGCATATTCCGAGACAAGCATAACACTAAGAACATCATAGAAAGAATACCCATATATAAATGATAAACCCACACAACATTGTTTTAGAGACAATTTTATAAAAAGTCTCCACTGCAATAATTGGCCTCCAATCTAATCCACCTTTAGCATAAAACCATCTAACCACATTTCATTTGCATTAGAAATAATATAAGAGCTAACCTAATGTAATTTTGGGGTTTTTGGACCCTCCCAAGGAAATTTAAAGAATTGGGAACTAACAGCAACGAATTGCGATTTAACAAGATTTATTTAAGCCTTGATGCAACGGCAAATGTCAAACAGCCTCCATATAGAAGAAACACTTTAAAGAAAAAATGATAACATGAATGTACTTATCAGACTAACACTGTAAACTAATAAACAGAGAGAGAGAGAGAGAGAAAGAGGGAGAGATTGATTAACATCTACTGGGGGACCAAACTGGCCCATGAGATTGATGAAAGACTAGCAGAAAGTTCATCACGATTCAATTATGTGTACATACTACATTATAAACTTTACACAAATAATATCAATGCTTCTTACACAAAAACATTTTTAAAAGCATAATCTACCAATGCGACAATCATACTACTATGTGTGCAGATGAACAGCAAAGGTTCAGCAGGCTGCAGTCTACAAGGGGCCTTTGTAAAACAAGAAACTCTTTGAGCTTGAGCAACCCCCATATGTCACAAGCACATATAAAATGAAATGCTGCCATGAATATATTTATCATTAAAAGAACACACAAACCTGAAAAAAGAGGGGGGGAGGGGGGAGAGAGAGACTGAGAGAGAGAGAGAGAGAAGAATGGGTACAGGAAATTCGTTATGATTCTAACAATGAAAGAGAGTGAACTTGTAATATTACCACAAACGTGTCCTGTCCAAGAACATATGAAGTTGACAATTGACCCATCAAAGTATTGTAATTTACAGCTTCATATGGAGGAGTGACGCTTATAAAATCGAATGGTTTACCTGTAATGACATGAAAAGAAAGTAAAAGAGTTATCTACAGAAACGAGAATCCACATGTCAGCAAAGACATCACAGGTCATGATTGACATGCTTGTCAGAGGAAAAAAGAGCTTCAACTATGCTAGATACTCATGAGTCTTCATGTTTACTTGTGTAAGATGGTCATAAGGAAAGAGATTAAAGCATACATCCTGGTCCTGGTGGTTGTTGTAAAAAAGCTTCAGTCTTCATGACATGCACCACAGAAAGTTCAGAGAAAGCTGTATATTCCAAATTGGCCTTCAGGACATTTGTCGCAATCCAGGGGTCCATCTCTACAAAGTGTGCCTATTTCACAAATCGCAATATTTCAAATATAAAAAGCTTTTCAGCAATAAATTTTCTTACTTTCGAACGTTCTTTCTGTAAAGAAACCAGGACTGTCGCACCTCATTCAAATCTTATCTGATTATGAATATAGAACCATGGAGCTACTAAATTTACTGGAGATCAAAAAAAGTAACAACAAAAAGGGGCATGTGCCAACACATCAGCTACACATTCTAATTAAGCACAATATCTATGACCATTGTGAAAACAAAGGATAATGGATTATGCTTTTATTGTGGAGATCATGACCACATGGTATTCAAATGTCCTGAGAAGAAGAAACAAGTTCGGTTCAAGACTTCCACAATCACAATCCCATATCAAAGGAATCATCATCAGAGCCAAAAGATGAATACATCCCATCATGAGAATCATGCAGTTGATTCAACACCTAGATATACTACAAATCCTTTCCAATTCATCATGGATATCCATCATCATCATGTTCTAGTAACACATACCAATAACTCTACAAATACCAAGAGCTATGAAGATTCAAGTCCAAGAACATCTTTAAATCACATGGCCTCTCCTCATGAAACTCGTTGCTTGAGGGAGAGGTGATGTCATAGACACAAAGGAAACTATCTTCAACCTTAGATTTCATGTGAATTTTTATATCTCATTATTGGTTCAAAATTTGGAGAAATTGGTGCTTCAATCGTGTCCGAACTCCGGAACGTGCCAAAACCCTAAGATGGACTATCTATTTGCTTGATTCTGACACCAGAATGTCTTGTTTCGAGTTGATGACATCATCAATTCATAGGCGCCCTTTACAAACTGCCTTTGAACACCTACATAAGAAGGGCTTCACCACATACATCCTCAATCTTGCGAATGCCAATCTTGAGAGCTCAAGGAGTTGTGATCACCCATAGTTGCTATTCGTACGCGTACGAATATATTCGTACGTATTTTCTGGCAGGTACCGTACGGTACGTTCTCGTACGATTTCGTACGATTTTTTTTTCCGAAAAAAAAAAAAGACCTATAGGTATTCGTTCGGTTAACTTTTGGTCACTTCAGAGTGCGCGTTCGGGTATTTTCTGCAGCCGCTCACGAGTCTACTACGGTCTACCATCTCCCATCTTCAAAGTTCAAACACACATGTCACACACACACACACACACACACTTAAGATTCCTCAAGCTCTAGCCTCTCTCAAGCTCTATCTCAAGCTCTATCAAGCTTTCTCAAGCTCGCTTCAAACCTTTCTCTTCTAGTTCAGCTTTAACCTTTCTCTAAGCAACATGGTGAGAGAAAAGCATGAGGCTTTTGATCTCCATTGTGTTGGGGTGGAGAAAGACACAAAGAAGTCCAATTCCCATCATTGGACTTGCAAATATTGTGGCAAGCGATACACAAGCGGGGCCACAAGGCTACTTCAACACATAAGCAAGCTTGGAGGGCAAGTGGCCGCATGCAAGGAAATTCCCGATCATATTGCATCCGAGATTAGGCAAAAAATGATGGGATCTCCTAGCACATTACCTACATCGGTAAGAGGATATGCAAGCCATTCTTCTCGTGCAACGATCTCTACTTCTTCACATGAAGAGGAATCACCTTTTCATGACTCAAATGTTGGTTCATCCTCACAATCACCATTACAAAGAGAGTCACAATCAATGAGGCAAAGTGGATTAGGGCAAGCTCCCGGGCATGTAAAGTCGTCTCTCACATGGATCAAAGAGAAACAAAAGATAGCCGACATAGAGATTGCAAGAACGGTAATTATGGAAAATCTCTCATTTAATCTTCTTAATTCAAACCAATGGAAGACTATGGTGAAAGCAATTAGTGAAGTGGGTCCATCTCAAGGATGGAGTGGACCTAGCTACTCCGATATGAGGACAACCAAGATTGATGAGGAGAAGAAAAGAATAGATCTCTCACTTGCCCCTATGCGTGAGAAATGGTTTAGGTATGGATGCACAATCCTCTCAGATGGATGGAGAGATAGAAAAAATAGAGGCATAATTAATATTCTTGTGTCATGCCCTATTGGTACTTTTTTCCTACGTGCCGTTGAGGTTGGAAAGAAGGGAAAGAAGACAACCGGAGTGTTCATCTATCGGCATATCAAGAAGGCCATTGAAGAAGTAAGTTTTAAATTTTTATTTTATTTTAATTTCATTTTGATATTTTGACACTAATTTATGGATTTTATGCATAGGTGGGTCCATCAAATGTAGTGCAAGTTGTCACCGATAATGCAAGCAATTGTAGGCATATGGGGCAGCTTTTGGAGGGTGAGTATCCACATATTGTGTGGACTCCATGTGCAACCCATTGTCTTGATTTGCTCATGGAGGATATTGGAAAGCTAACATGGGTGAAAGCTTGCACACTACAAGCCTCGAACATAGTTACATTTTTCACACAAAAAGTGAAAGTGTTGGCTATGTTTAGAGAGCATAGCAAGCTTGAAATAAAGAAGCCCGCCACCACACGCTTTGCATACATGTGGATTGTCCTTTCAAGGTTGCTTGAAGTGAAAGTGCCTCTACGACAAACGGTGGTATCTACCTTTTGGATGGAGTGGGATGAGAGCACATCGGAGGAGTCAAAAAGCATGCAAAGGTTATGTTTGGATGAGAGCTTTTGGGATGGTGTGAGAGCTATTTTAGGTGTCATCACACCTATCTACAAAGCTCTACGCATGACGGATTGTGAAGGTGCTACTCTCGGTCTTCTCATCCATATCATGAGAAGAGCTATGCAAGAGATAAGGGAATGCACTCTTGTCACCGAGGAGCAAAGAGATGAAGTACTTGAGGTAAGATATTTTGATAAATTATGCTTTATCAATTATACCACGATTCACATTAATGATTAATCATTATACATATCATAAATGTATTTAACATTTGCATTTGGTATTTATGTGCAAATTGCAATTTGAATTTTGCATGTAATGATTGAAATTGCAAATTGCAATCATGCATACATGATGTATCATGTAATCATCATGCATCATGCATGCATGCATGATGCAATGAGATATATATCTCACATGTGGCATGTGTATTATAATTTTCATCTCATAATTCATTCTTATTATTAAATTTTAATATTTAACCCTCTTTCTTTTTTTTTAGGCAACAATGAGAAGATGGACATGGATGCATCGGCCTATCCATGGGTTTGCAAGTTTATTGCATCCGGCATTCAAAAGCACCCGATTATATGATGATGTGGAGTTATTATCGGATCGTCTTCAATATATGTCACGTGTAGTTCCCACACATCTACATAATGACATGTTGGAGCAAATTAATTGTTATATGGATGAGAGGGGAAATTCTGCCTTTCTTTTTCCTACATGTTGGGATAGAGAATCAATGGTAAAACCACTCTTTTGGTGGCAAAATTTTGGTTTTGCATTCACTACATTATTCACATATGCTCTTAAAGTGTTATCTCAAGATTGCTCATCCGGTGCATGTGAGAGAAATTGGAGTGCTTTCTCTCTCATCCACACAAAGGTGAGGAATAGACTTAGTCCTCATCAAATGGAAAAGTTAATATATTGTCGTACAAATCTTAAGATGCTGCAAAATATCCCTAACATGGAGACTCTCAAACAAGTAAGTAGCTTTATCATTTGCTGCTTGCATAAAATTTCAGCTTTCAATGTTGTAGGCTTCCGTGTTATGCTAATTCATGTTTTGATTCTCTTTTTTGTTTAGGTGAATGTGGACAAATTTTGGCCTTCCGTGAAAGACACTCCTCTTCCATCACATGATGTGCCTCAAGATGAGGAAGAGCTTCTTTTTGCCGATCTATATAGAGAGCTTTGCTCTATAGATGTGAGGCAAACAAGGGGCCATAGCAGAGGAAGGGTCAGAGGAGTCCGTGGTCGCGGGAAGGGATTGATTATCCGGCGTGCATCAACCACTTCACACGGGGATGGAGCTAGCACTAGTCGAGCACCGGCTAGTACATACACGAGGAGGCAGAGGAGTACATTATCATCGCTGCAGCAGCTTCCACTATCCCCGCGTTTTGATGATGAGGGGAACCTTGTCAGTGATCCTCCCACACCACCATCATCTACTTATGAGATGACATCATCGGATTCTCTTGATGAGAATTCTGATGATAGTGATATTGATGAGATGGATGATGAGTGATTGATGTCACTTTATTGACACTTTATTGACATTGGACATTATGATGATTGATGATGTTTTTCATTGGCTTTTAGTTTTTTAGTATTTACTATTTATCACTCTAGACTTGTGACTTATCATCTTGTTATTTCATGTATTCTTGGTGATGATTCATGAATCACGATGATCATGTTTGAAACTTTGATATGATTTGAAGCTAGATTTATCATTTTGGTACGATGGTATCATGTAGAATCTAGATGTATGTAGTATGTACATGTGTTATGAATGAAGTTTGAAAATTGATAGCATGATTTTTGTTTTTAACATAAATCATAAATGATAGTACTGACTTCTAAGTTCTAAGTTTTAACTTCTAAGTAGATATTGAAATTTGATACATCCAATTCCCCGATATGACGACAATATCCCACATGATTAAATATAGCTAAATGAAGTTTTTCACCTTTATTTTGATGTATGTTATTCATAAACATGATGTTTATCATCTCAAATATAAAATATATTATTTTCAGCCAAAAAAAAAATCGTACCTTATGAACGTACGAATATCGTACGGGAAGCCCCAAATCTTAGGGTACGTACGTAGTACCGTACTAATACGTACGGTACGAACCGTACGGATCGTACCTTACTAACTATGTGATCACCAAGTAAGTACTTTTGAAGTTCCAATCCAAGTTCTTAACATGTTCCTTGTTCTAGTCTTGATTAGTCTAGTTCTTGGAGATCTAGTCTTGTCCTCTTGCAATTTCAAGAATTAATGAAGTTATTACTTGCATCTAGTTCATCTCCCTCAAAGGAGTTATTGTAACACATATATATTATTTCATACCTACGATCCGAGGTTGTGGGACCTCTTGTATCTTGTCTACTCTAGTTATCCATACCTATCAATCCTAGGTTGTGGGATTTCTCGTATCAATTGCATATTCTTGTATTATTTCCCTATGTGGGTGATCTTGTAATCATAATTATAATTTCAAAACTAGTCTAGTCAAAGGGCACAATCTAGTGCTCCCCTGACGGGTAGGTACTTCTAGAGAGTAATTTTGACACCATAACCAGGGATGACCTCCCATTTCAAAATATTCCATGCACATGGATCGAGGAGAATATCATGGAGCACAAAATTGAATGCAATCCGGACGCACTATATATCCAACTTCTTCCGTGAGACCACCACAGAGACGCTTGTACAAGAAGTGAAGCTTGGAGATGAAAAAACCCCACAAATAGTGCACTTAGCCACCCGGCTATGGCACTATCCATTATAATTACAAATGGTAACATCCTTCCTCCACACCTATAAAAGAACCTTTGGCTGGTCCCACAAGGATCTTTACAAGTATTCTGAAACTGACAAGTATTCGAGAAGAGCTTCGGCTACATCGATCCCTTTGGTAGATGGACCTTCATCAATAAGGAGGAGAACTTATAGAGTCAATCCAAAGTCTACATAAGCAATCAAGGTAGAGTTGACTAAATTGGAGGAGGCAAGTATCATTATTGTTCCAAAGAAGAATAGTGGAAAGATAAGAGTTTGTGTTGATTTTTGTGCCCTAAATAATGCAATTGTTCAAGATGGCTTCCTACAACCTTTTATTGAGCAGGTCTTGGAAGGAGTCTGGCATACTCTATACAGCTTCCTCGATGGATTGAGTGGCTACAATCAAATCCTCATCCATCTTGAGGATAGGGACAAGACCACCTTTGTCACTCCATGAGACACCTATGTCTATACTCGCATGGCATTTGGCCTCAAAAATATGCCTTCATCATTCAATCAGGCAATGTATTTGATATTGGGTAAATGGCTAACAACATTCTTGTCCATTACCCATGGCATAAGATTTTCACCAACACTTGGAGAATCTAAGAAATCTTTGACGAGTGCATCAATACAGGTTTGAAGTTGAATCGTGCCAAGTGTCAGTCTTTTGTCACTAAAGTTACTCTCCTTGGCCACATAAGTCTCTGGCAAAGATATTACTATAGATCCAACCAAGGTATCAACCATTTTTTCCATGCCCATTCCACATTCTCCCAAAGAAATGTAGAGCATTCTTGGCCATGTAGGATACCACAGAAGATTTATATGCATGTACTTGAAAATCGCCAAGCCATTGGCAAGGGTAATGAGCAAGAAGGTACCTTTCTTTTGGAGCCCCGAAGCAGAGAAGGCATTCAACGAGCTAAGACTAAAGTTGGGTATTGCACCACTTGGCACTGCTAATAGTTCCTAATTGGTCACTTGAGTTCCATGTGTATACAAAAGCAAGCCTTCATAGAGTTGGAGCAATTTTGGTGCACACTTCAGTCTTTAACACATAAGAGAGTAGACCAACCCATCGCATACGCAAGTAGGCTACTCACAAAGGCAGAAAAGAAATTATAGCACAACCAAAAGAGAAAGTTTGGCCATTGTGCTTGCACTACAAAAGTTCCAGGACTATCTCTTAAGTGTGCATTTTATTTTCATTTCTGATCATCAACACTTAACGTATTTATTCAATAAGCCATGAGTAACAAAAAGGTATGGCACTTCTTACTACCTTTTCAGACGTATGATTTTGAAATACATATCAAACCGGGAAGGGAACACTACATGGCTGACCAAGTGTCAGCCAAGGGGGTGACAACCAACAGGTATTGATGATGAGCCTATAGATAGCAACCTTTTTCTTGTTGCTTGTCAATTCGATTGGTACAAAGAGATAGTGCAATTCCTCACTTTAGGATAATTTCCTCTCAATACGAGTCAATTGGAAAAAAGGAAGTTATTGTTTATAGCTAAATCTTTTTCACTCATAAAGGACAAGTTGTATAAGTATTGCCTAGATGGTATTCTATGCAGATGTGTTTATCCACATGAAATAAGCCTCTTGCTTAAAGTGAGTCATAGTGAAGGCCACCTTAAGGGAGAGGAATTGGCACACAAAGTTCTACATAAAGGTTTGTGGTGGCCCCATCTCTAAAGGGATGCAACCAAGTATGCTAAAGAATGTGAACTTATCAAAGGTATGCCCCTCGTCCAAAAAGGCGAAATTTTCAGCCCATGGTGATCTCAACCGAATAGCAACCTTTCAAGCAATGAGGTCTCAATTTCATTGGTTCCATCAGCCCAATCGGTTAACTTAGCAATAAGAGGTACATTTTGATGGCCACTTGTTACTCAAGCAAGTGGGTAGAGGCTAAGGCCACTTCTGATTGTGGTGCATCAATTGTGACGATTGGGGTGCCCACTTGAAGTCACTAGTGATAGGGGCACTCACTCTGTGAATCAGCTGCTACAACAAATTTTTGACAAGTACAAAGTCTATCACAAGAATTCATGTGCCTACTATCTTAAAGCTAATGGACAGGCTAAAAGCTCCAACAAAATTTTGATCGGGCATCTACAAGAACTTTCTCTAGATCATCAAAGCACTTGGCCACGAGCATTGATTGGAGCAATCTAGGCATGCCTAACTACAAAAAAGGAATACTATAATGAAAGTCAAAGTGAGCAACACTGGAAAACTGTAGAGAAGTTGTAATGAAAAGGATGCAAACTAAACAAGAAGAGCACAAAAGAATTCATGACCAACATCTAAGAACAAAAGAGGTGAAGGAAGGTTATCTGGTAATGGTACACCAAATTTCACCAATGCCCACTAAATTGGTGCCCAAGCTTAGAGAGTGACGAAGATACTCCCTCAAGGTGCAATACAACTCGAAGACTTGGCAAGAGAAAAGCTTACCTGGTTAACATTTCCAAGCTGAAGCCCTATTACAATTGATTCATGTGACATGAATAATCATTCCATTGCATATACCATGAGTTCATTTTTGTATTGTTGTTCGTTTTCGTTCATTTCCACTGTATAACCCATGACTTCATTTCTGTACTATTGTTTGTTACTGTTGTAATAAAGTATGACTTCTTTGGAGCAAATAAATGGTGCAAAACAAGCTTTCACCAAGACGGTGCAAAGACTTGATGTTGGGGTCCATGGTATTGAGGCATGTTGGAGTCTCACCATTGGTCTCCCTGATGAAAGATGAGATGGGAGGATGGTCTCCTTGTTGTTGGTCATCCAAAGTTGTGGTTTCCCTTGCTCGTGGTGATCCAAAGTTCTGGTGGCATGTGAGGGCGATCAAAAAGTTGGGGAACAATGCCTTTGGGTGACACTATATTAAGTATCAAGGAGAAGGTTGGGGCGAGCATCACTTGGTGAGTGTAGCGGCAAGGTTGGGGCAACCTCAAGTTGCTATGTTTGGGGGACCATCAAGTTGACGTGGACTCAAAATTTAGGAGACCACAATCTAATGAGGTGCAAGACTTGGGTGATCACAATTTGATGAGGTGCCAAGACTTACGTGACCACAATCGGACGAGGTTGAGTCAAGTCTAGGTGACCACAAGCATGTGTCATGTGAGAAGTGTCATGTGGGTAGTAGGGAGACCATCAGGTTGGTGTAGCATCTTGCACGGGAGACCACACTATGTGGCAAGCATGAAACAGGACGACCATGGTTAAGAAAGAGCAAAGTTGGAGCGACCATATGATGAGGAGGGGAGACCAAGACGACCACATATTTGGGATGGAGCAGAAAGGGGGACCACAAACTTGGATGACCAAAGCAGCACAAGGGAGACCATAACCTTAGATGACCAACAAGAAGGAGAACCACAACTTTAGATGACCACGAGCAAGGGAGACGACAACTTTGGATGACCAAAAGCAAGAGCGACCACAACTTTGGATAACCGTCGGCAAGGGAGACGACACCTCTCGATGACCAACAACAAGGGAGACCATAACACTAGATGACTAACAGCAAGCTCACAAATGCTCACCTTGAAGCGGAGGATTTTTAAGAGTCTCCGAAGCCATGTTGAAGGGTCTCCAAGTCAGGCAAGTGTCAAAGCCAAGCAGCGGGGAGTAAGTCCGAAGGTGGTTACCCTGCCAAGGGTGGTAGCCCACCTAGGCGACTGCCCTCTTCTGGTATCCCCTCCAACCAGGCCATTCCGTGGTGTGCAGCATCTCAGAGGACACTTTTGCCCTCCTTGAATGGCCACCTCTACTCCTCCAAAGCCACTCATGTGGTCATCTTGTATCTATATAAGGAGCTGCTAGGCACTCGTTTGCAATTACTATTGGGACTATTGGGACTACTGAAAGTATTGTTACTTGTTTATGTGTGTAGGAGGAGCTCTTGTCCTCTGTTGTAGGGCTCTATCCCTTGTATCAATGTTGTATTTATGTGGTCGGTTTACACACCCAGTAGCCCTGCTGTGTACTTTTGACGTCCTGTGCTAGACTTTGGGCAAGTCGTACAGTGTACTGCGGAGCTCTTGGCAAGTGTTGAGACTATGTTTTGCGATGTTTAATGTTGCTTTCGTGTAGATTCTTGGTCTAATGGGCAGAGTGTGCTGGACTGTTCCTTGTGTGTCTTTGTCAGCTGAAGCAACACTTTTGCCTGAGTGTGTGCTGGCAGTCATACTATTAATGGAGAAAGCAACCTGCTGGTTGGTGTGCTAATCGTGCTACTAGTTGTAAGAGGAGCCTTGCTAGTGAAGGTGACTGAGCAGGCATCCTCAGTGTGGGCAGGCAGTGGCCCTGCCTGGATTGATGCTATTTACTTCTGTTGTTGGACTGGTTTGTTGCTTTTTACTTCTATTGTTGTTCAATTGTCGATCACAATCTGTGTGTACCTAGAGCTAGCTGGGATTGTCTTGGGCTAAGGATTGTCGTTAGCTGAGCATCTTCCTACTTCATCATGTGAGCAGTACACGTTATTTTTGTGCTGTTCTATTCTTTTCGGAACCCTTTTTTCTGTACTATCCGTACTACCCCTTGTTGTTTACCCTCTTTAAGAAGTTTGACATTTGTTGAAAGTGTCTCTTTGCACAAGCATGTTAGAGGGTATGCTTCCCTGAGGAGAACCCACCTTGAGTAGGAGGTTTCCTGGGAGGTGTATCATCCCGTCTTCTTCTTCATAAACATAGTCTTGGGTGTTGGGGTAAAGGCCTTAAATGACCCCTCATAGTTCTACACTTGTGTATAGGCCTTTAAAAGGCTGATTATAGTCATTATAAGTCATTTTTATTCTTTTGGCCAAGTTCAGTGTGAACTTGGCCAGGTCCTATAAATAATAACCTAAACTAAAGTTAGGGTTCACTTCTCTTTTGGAGAACCCACCAAAACAGCTGCGCCTCTCTTTTTTCGATCTCTCTCTCTCACATGCGTGTGCTACTGGACACTCACCTGCCCTGTTGCTCAGTCAAGAGGTGCTCCATTTCAGCTTCTCCATCTGCTGAATACTCTCTTTTGCTCCAACAATTGGTATCAGAGCTCCATTGAGGCATTAGAGCAGCTGCGTTTCAGTTTTCAGTTTTCAGCAGGGTTTTCTTCAGATTTGGCAAGATCTTCGCGTTTCATCGCGAAGAAGGTGCCCAAAATAGTGACATCAGCATTTCTGGAGTGTTCTACTTCAGTTTTTGCAGGTTTTTCTCAGTTTTGTAGCGAAGAAAAGGGTTAAAAGTGCAGCACCACACCTTTGGAGCAGCATAAACTTCTTTTCACGTGATATTTTTCGATTTCATTGCGAAGAAACTGTTCCTCTTTGTCTTATTGCTCAAAACAGGCTATTTCCAAGTGTTTTACAGGTGTACACAAGTGTTCCACAGTCCAAAACAGCAATATATAGGTTTAACATTTCATGTATTGAAGTGTGGCATGAGAAATTTGCTTATGTACAGCAAATTGTGGGATTTTCTCTGAATTTTTCAAAATTCTGAAGAGAAAATTTGGGGCTTTTGCTCCCTTTTGCTCCTAAAGGCTTCCTTATAGCCTTATGTATACACTTTGAGGTCAAGAAAAGTCAAATTTGCTGATTTGAAGCATAAATTGACTTGCTGGAATTTTCTGCAGGTAATTTCAGAAAATTACAGTTTTTAATCTTGTGGTCCAACTAGTCTGTTTTTGCTCCATTTTGCTCCCACAACAGTTTGAAGCCATTATGAATCATTTTTTAGAAGTGATACTCTGATTTGGTGCATCTTTGCTCAGATTTCAGCATACTAACTTCTTCATCGTGCAATCATCGCGTCATCCTTCTCAGATGTGAAGAATCTATTTGAGATTCGACGTTTTGAGAGAACAGGTTTCGATTTGTGGAAGGAGAGAATGCAAGGTATTCTCTTCTTGAAGGATTGTGATAGGGCATTGGAAGCGGAAAAACCAAAAGATATGTCACAGGAAGCTTGCCTGATCTTGAACAAGAAAGTTGTTACATACATCAAGATGGCCGTCTCTGATGAGATCTTGGTAGATCTCAAAGGGCTGACCTCTGCTTCAGAAATATGGGAAAAGCTGAAAGCAACTTATGAGAACACTACGCCTGTGAACCAAGTGCATTTGATGCGGAAGCTTGTTGGTATGCAACTTGATGAGTCCAAGAGTGCAGCTCAACACTTATCCCTCTTTACAGGTACTTTGTCACAATTGCAGGACTCAGGTATGGCTGCTTTTGATGACAAACTTAAAGCCATCTTCTTGCTTATGACACTTCCTGACTCTTGGGAGACACTGATAGTCTCATTGTCCAATTGGTGAAGGTGGAAGCCCAGCTAACATGGTTAGAGGCAGGACAGATAAGAGGAGTAATAATGCATAAAGAAACAACAATAAGAGCAGGGAAAGAAGTAATGGAACAAAGGTAAAAGCAATGATGTGACTTGTTATCAGTGTGGAAGGAAAGGCCACATTGATTGCCCCTATTACAAGGCACAACTTGAAAGAAATAGGAATGCTGGAGATAAAAAGAAGGGCAAGAAAGAAGACAAGATTGATGCACAGGACAACCAAAAGGACAAAGAGAAGGCCAATGTGGCCTCTAATGTAGTCATAGAAGAGTTGTCAACATGTTGAGGATATTTTGTGCACTACTTTATCAGCTGATGATACTTATGCATATGATTTCTCACTGAATGTTCATACACAGGACATGTCGATCACCAAAAGTGATCTTATCGATGCTTTGTTGGCTCTTAATGATGCATTTGCCCAGACATGGATAGTTGACTCTGGTGCTTCTTTTCATGTGACTCCTATCAAGGAGTGCTTTTCTACTTTTACTACAGGAAGCCATGGCCACATATACCTAGGAAACAATAATGCTTGTTCCATTGAGGGTATTGACAAAGTGCATTTCTCTACAAATGGCACTAATGAGCTGGTTTTGCATGGTGTGCGTTATGTACCAGGGATCAAGAAAAGCTTACTCTCTGTGGGTCAAATGGATATGCATGGTTATAGCATTCTCTTTGAGAGAGGATCATGGAAAATGACAAAGGGATCAAGGCTGATTGTGAAAGGCATAAAAAAGGGAACTCTCTATTGCTTGCATGGGAAAGCCTTATCAGGCAAGTTCATTGCTTTGGCTGAAGTTCACTCCCATATGGAGTTGTGGCATAAGAGACTTGGCCATATGAGCAAAAATGATCTCACTAGGCTTCGTAACTTAAAGAAGCTTGATGCTAAAGGCACAAAGCTTGATTTTTGTAATGAATGTCAATATGGAAAGCAAGTGAAACGTTCCTTTTATTCTGGTGTGTCTCGTAAGTCTTGTGTACTTGATCTTGTTCATTCTGATGTAGGTAGCATGCCCACCAAATCTATGAGGGGTTCTTTATATTTCATCTCTTTTGTTGATGAGTTTTCTAGAAAAATTTGGGTTCAATTGCTTAAATCTAAGGATGAAGCATTTGCTGCGTTTAAGCGCTTTCATGCATTTGTGACCACCCAAACAGGTAGAAAGCTGAAATGCTTGCGTACGGACAATGGTGGTGAGTATACAAGTGCTGAATTTCAGAAATTTTGTGAAAATTTGGGCATTAAGAGGGAGCTTACGGTTCCATACAGCCCCTCTTCTAATGGTGTGGCTGAACGCTATAATAGGACACTTTGTGAGAGGGTGAGATGCATGCTGTCCATAGCTAATCTCCCTCATGGATTTTGGGGAGAGGCACTCAAAACTACAGTACATATTTGCAATAGATCCCCTCACATGTCCTTGAAAGGTGACATCCCTGAAGAGGTTTGGTTTCGCAAACCTGCTTCATATGATCACTTACGTGTCTTTGGCTCCGAGGCTTTTGTACACATAAGGCTGGAGCTCAGAAACAAACTTGATGCTAAGTCCATAAAAGGTCTCTTCATGGGATATGGTGAAGAAGGTGAAATGGGCTACAGAATTTGGATACCTCAGCTCAAGAAAGTTGTACGCAGCCGAGATGTTGTTTTTAATGAGGCAAGGTTGCTTCAAAATATTTGTGCCTCAAAGGATGACCATAAAAGGGTCAGATTTCACCATGACCAGCCACCTATTAGGCCTGATTTTGATTCTCAGGATGCACCACAAAGGACTGAAAATATTGATGATCCAGTGGTTTTTGAGCCAGATGATGCTGGACAGCAAAATGACGTTCTTGATGGGCATATGCAGCCACCTATTCATGCTGAAAACAAGGCTGGAAATGATGTGCAGCAGCCCATTAACAATGGACATATTGATATACCTCCTGATGTAGATCCACTGTCAGATAATGTGGATCATTGGGTAAGAAGATCTAAAAGTGCTAGGAGGCCAATGAACAGATATGATCCCTCTATACATTACATTATGTTATCAGATGAGGGGGAGCCTCTCACTTATAAAGAGGCAAAGCTATGTGAGCACAAGAAGAAGTGGGAGTTAGCCATGCAGGAAGAAATAAAGGCCTTGCATGCAAATGATACTTGGGATCTTGTTGAGTTGCCCAAAGGTAGGAAAACCATTCCTAACAAGTGGGTATACAAAATCAAAACTGTTGATGGCAAACCCAAGTATAAGGCAAGGCTGGTTTCTAAGGGATATGCCCAAAAGGAGGGCATTGATTTCAAAGAGGTGTTCTCTCCGGTAGTTAAATGACCACTCTACGTGTGCTATTTGCTATTACAACTGCTCTTGATTTGGAGCTATTCCAAATGGATGTTAAAACAGCCTTTTTGCATGGTGACTTAGATGAAGAGCTGTACATGAAACAACCAGAAGGATATGCCATTCCTGGAAAAGAGCATCTGATATGCAAGCTGAAAAGGAGCTTATATGGGCTGAAACAAGCCCCTAGGCAATGGTATAAGAAGTTTGATGCATTTATGCTCAAACATGGGTTCAAAAGAAGCCATGCAGATCATTGTTTGTACACTAAAAAGGATGAAGATTGCAGCCCAATCATTCTTGTGCTGTATGTAGATGATATGCTGCTGGCTGGGAAGAAAAAGGGCACACTAATTGCTCTTAAGCAGCAGCTGAACTCTGAGTTCTCAATGAAAGACCTTGGGGAAGCTGAGCATATTCTTGGTATGCGAATAAAAAGGGATAGGCAGCAGCATACTTTGCATTTATCCCAAGAAAAGTACATTGATAAAGTACTGGACAGATTTAATATGGCTGATTCTAAGCCTCTTGGAGTGCCATTGCAACCACTTGTTAAGCTTTCCAAAGATGACTGTCCCAAGGATGATGATGCAGCAAACTACATGAAGAGTGTTCCATATGCATCAGCCTGTGGTTCACTTATGTATGCTATGGTTGACACTCGGCCAGACATTACTCATGCAGTGGGAGTTGTTAGCAGGTTTATGGCTAATCCTGGCAAAGCTCATTGGGAGGCAGTCAAATCTATCTTGAGGTACTTGAAAGGGACCACGAATAAATGTATTTGCTATGGCAAAGATCCATTGGAGCTGAAAGGCTTTTGTGACTCTGACATGGCTGTGAGTGGATACTCGTAAATCCACAAGTGGATATATATTTACTCTTGCAGGAGGTGCTATTTCATGGTGTTCTAGGTTGCAAAAGATTGTTGCTCTGTCAACTACGGAGACTGAATATATTTCAGCCACTGAGGCTTCCAAGGAAGCCATTTGGCTGGCACATTTATGTTGTGAGTTTGGTTTGCCCAGCAAGGCACCTATGCTTGGATGTGACAGCCAAAGTGCTATATGTTTAGCAAAGAATGCCATGTTCATGCACGTACAAAGCACATTGATGTGCGGTATCACTTCATTCGAGAAGTGCTTAAGGATGGCTTTATCACATTGGTTAAGGTCCATACGTCACACAATCCTGCAGATGTTCTTACTAAGTGCTTGTCCAAAGCACAACATCAGCTATGTATACAGATGTTGAGAGTCACATAGCTTAAAGACGTCATTTATGCCTTTAAGTGGGAGGTTGTTGGGTAAAGGCCCTAAATGACCCCTCATAGTTGTACACTTGTGTATAGGCCTTTAAAAAGCTGATTATAGTCATTATAACTCATTTTTATTCTTTTGGCCAAGTTCAGTGTGAACTTGGCCAGGTCCTATAAATAATAACATAAACTAAAGTTAGGGTTCACTTCTCTTTTGGAGAACCCACCAAAACAGCTGCGCCTCTCTTTTTTTGATCTCTCTCTCTCTCTCTCTCTCTCTCTCTCTCTCTCTCTCTCTCTCTCTCTCTCTCTCTCTCTCTCTCTCTCTCTCTCTCTCTCTCTCTCTCTCTCTCTCTCTCTCTCTCTCTCTCTCTCTCTCTCTCTCTCTCTCTCTCTCTCTCTCTCTCTCTCTCTCTCTCTCTCTCTCTCTCTCTCTCTCTCTCTCTCTCTCTCTCACACACACACACACCTGCGTGTGCTACTGGACACTCACCTGCCTGTTGCTCAGTCAAGAGGTGCTCCATTTGAGCTTCTCCATCTGCTGAATACTCTCTTTTGCTCCAACATTGGGGTCTCTCTTTTACAGATTCCAATAGCGCAAATGAAACAATGACACCATGCACATTTGTAAATACTTTTGATGAAATTGGTTTTTCCTTTTTTCTTTTAGTTTGGATGTGGCTATGCATGTACAGCAATTAAACTATATGGACAGATATTACATTTGATCTTAATCAAAAGGCCTATTGGATACGCCTTAAATCTGGACCCTAAAGTTGTGAGATCAAGCCCTTCATGGAAGTGAGAAACATACAGGCTGCAACCATCCATGGATGAGTTAAAGGTGGAATGTTTAGGAGAGATGGATACCCCCATGGCTGCGCACTGCACAGCCCAAGCATTTTACCAAGAATTGAAAGAAGAGCAGTCCTGACCATTTATTAGGGCAATAGACTATTAGATCAAAGTTTTGGCTTGTTTACTCTAAGGTTGATGGCAGATCATGGAGAATGGAGGTTCAATCACGTCAATAAATGTGTAAAGATCTCCCTTTTATATGTAAATGTATATGTCCTTTGGGGCTATCAACTTGTCAAGAATCATTCCTCACAAAAGGAAATTGTGGGGATGCATCTTGGGCACATTCCATTGTTTGGGGCAGGGTATCCAAGAAGGTTTGGAAACAGTATCCCAGTATTCCTATGGCCCTAGGATGTGTGCACATGTTACTCTGGGCTCTAGAATCCAACTCTCTTTTCTATACATGCCGAGGTAAAGGCATCGACATACTTCAACAGATTAGCTCCCATCCAGGTTATCCATGTCTTTTGGGTTATGGATGTTTGCTTGTTCACACAGTTAAGTTCTATTGCACAATAATAAGAAATGGATGTTGAAAAAGGAAAATTCATCTTGCATCTGTCTTCAATTATACACAAATCTTGACACAATCTGTAGTTTATGTTCTAGCATTCAAACTCTTGTTTCATACATATAGAACTAAACGGATCAACATACCTACAACAAACTGGCTGACACAGTCACATGCATTAATTACACTTGTTGTCATCGGGAGAAGTCTATCTAAAGAAGAAAATGTCAGTTGACCTGTCTTCAACAATCTGGTCACATTTTCTTCACCATTCTGTTAGTTTCAACTTGAGTGTACCCAATTATCCTCTTTACTTTATGCTTTGCACATGTACACAGAAAACTGCCTTTTTCATCACTGGAAATATGTGCTCACCGAATCACATCCCCTGCTTAAAGCTTCGATTCCAACTGAGCCTGTTCCACTATAAAGATCCAGCCAACTTCCTCCTGATGACAGCTTTCTCACACCATGAAGCCGTGCCTGATTGTGCGAAGAGGTCAAAGGTAGCAGAACTATTCAGTACCAAACATGATCTGTGAAAAATAATCAATTCAATTGTGTCAGCTGCTTCAAGACCTGCAATATGTCAAACACTGCTCCACGAACAATTTCCATCATTGGCCTCACACTTGCATCTGCAACTGACAGCAATTTCTTACCACTTGCCTTTCCTGCAATCACCTTTCAGCAATGAAAGGAATCAGAATGAAATCAGATAGAATCCAATGCAAACTATGTTTAATCAATCCCTATTGTGAATAATCATTACAGCTACACACTTCAGTGCATTTATGTGCAACATTAGTGCATAGATCATTTGTGTTTCTAAAGGTGGTCTTTACTGCCAACACGTTAAGAACACATTCAACTTACGCCGGTCGTACTCTATCGTTTAGATAAATTAGTGCACTATGCCCATCTTCATTATTTCAGATTTATCTGAGATTATAAACGAAAGTTAAGAAAATCAATACATACATAAAGAATACAGAATAAAATGAAGATGAAAGAAAGAAGTACAAAAATTGAGCAAAGAATAAAAATTAAGTATAATCAAGCGAACAAAATGAAAAGCTCTAGCATAAACAAAGAGAACAAATACAGCTTTTATGTGAATCACACCAAGCTCTTAGACTAATACATTATGGTTGAAAACTTGCATAGTGTTTACATTATTAATATTATCATTATTATTATCATCATCATTATTGAACTCTCTGTCGACAATTTTGAGGCTTACCTCAAACAATTAGATGGAAAAGTTCTTCAATCAGAAAGGATTACTTTTCATGTAGAGCAAGGTGTGTATGCCCGATGATGCGAACATTCTCCTACATATCTTATATGAGTCTCATGACACGCCGTGGGCAAGCCACCTTGGTATAAATTTTACCTTTGCTCTGATTGGTCACTTTTGCTATTTGACATGCATGAGGACCTTTGTCGAGAGGTATGTGCATGAGTGTTCTCAATGCCAACTTAATAAGGTTCAGCGAGTGAAATGTACTCGACTTTTACACCCATTTACAGATTTCCAATAGCAAATGGTCTTCCATTTCTATGGACTTTCTAACTTTCTGATCACATTGTTTTGAAATAGAGAGTTCATGATGACAATCGGGTCGTTGTTGATTGGCTCATGAAGATGGCAAGGTTTATACAAACATGTGTGATTGTATTACTATGAAGAGCCATGTGTTAGCTCAGCTCTTTGTGAAACATTTATATAAACTATATGGATTATTCAAAGAGATTGTTAGTAATTGAGATACAAAGTTTACTAGCAACTTCTCCAAGATGGTCTTCCACAAGCGAGAGACCCAATTGTATGTTGTCCTCAAACTATTTGGAGACTGAAAGCATGAAATGGATCATGGAGGATATGCTAAATGCATACATCTCTCGATGCCAATCTCATCTTAGTGGGAGTGTTACCTTCCCCAAATTGAGTTTGCATATAAATAAGCTAAGCATTCAGCTACTGGATATAGCATGTTCATGTTGATGTACAGTCATAGTTAGTAAGGTACGATCCGTACGATTCGTACGGTACGTATTAGTACGGTACTACGTACGTATGATTTGGGGCTTCCCGTACGGGATTCGTACGTTCATAAGGTACGATTTTTTTTTAATGCTAAAAATTATATATCTCATCTTTAACATGATAAAGATCATGCTTATGAATATAATGCATCAAAATAAAGGTTAAAAACTTTATTTAGCTATATTTAATCATGTGGGATGTCGTCGTGACTCGTGACTCGTGGTATCGGGGAATTGGATATCATGTATGTAGTATCTACTATCATCATTCATGTATGTACTATGATGTAAGTTGTACTTTGTAACATCATTAAAAACAAAAACCATGTTATCAAATTTCATTCATTACAAATTACAATGATCATTCATCATTACAAAAACGGTAAAATCATTCGTTCAAATTTCATACATTATACATGACTCATCAATGTTCAATCATCATAGTACATAAAATCAAACTTCAAGTCACATCAAACATGATCATCATGATTCATGAATCATCACCAAGTGGCAAGAATACATACATTAATGATAAATCATAAATAACAAAATGACAAGTCACAAGTCCACAGTGGTAAATACTAAAAGCCAATGAAAAACATCATCAATCATGTAGTATGTATACATCTATCATCAATCATCATAATGTCAATAAAGTGAGTCGTGATAAGTCCAAAACTCTAATCAAAATGTCACATGGATCATGAATCATGATGAACAATGATCACTCATCATCCGCATCCTCCATCTCATCAATATCACTATCATCATAATCATCATCAAGAGAATCAGATGTTGTCATCTCATAAGTAGATGACGATAGACTGGGTGGATCACTGACAAGATTTCCCTCATCATCAAAACGAGGGGATAGCGGCATCGATGGTAATGTCCTCCTCCCCTTCCTCCTCGTATATGTAGTAGCTGGTGCTCGACTACTGCTAGCTCCATCCCCATGTGAAGTGGTCGATGCACGCCGAATAATCAACCCTTTCCCACGACCACGGACTCCTCTGACCCTTCCTTTGCTGCTACGGCTTCTTGTTTGCCTCACATCTATAGAGCAAAGCTCTCTATATAGCTCGGCAAAAAGAAGCTCCTCATCATCTTGAGGCACATCATATGATGGAAGAGGAGTGTCTCTCACAGAAGGCCAAAATTTGTCCACATTCACCTAAATAAAAAAGAGAAATTAGAATCAAAACATGAATTACTTGTTTATGCAAAATCTGAAATTTATGTAAATTATTGCAAATCTGAAATTTATGTAAATTTATGCAAATTTATGCAAATCTGAAATTTATGCAAATCTGAAATTTATGCAAATCTGAAATTTATGCAAATTTACTTACTTGTTTTAGAGTCTCCATGTTAGGTATATTTTGCAACATCCTTAGATTGGTGCGGCAATATATTAATTTCTCCATTTGTTCAGGACTAAGTCTATTCCTCACCTTTGTATGGATGAGAGCAAAAGCACTCCAATTCCTCTCACATGCACCGGATGAGCAATCTTGAGATAACACCTTGAGAGCATATGTGCACAAAGTAGTGAATGAAAAACCAAAATTTTGCCACCAAAAAAGTGGTTTTACCATTGACTCTCTATCCCAACATGTAGGGGAAAGAAAAGCGGGATTTCCCCTCTCATCCATATAGCAATTTATTTGCTCCAACATGTCATTATGTAGATGTATGGGAACTACACGTGACATATATTGAAGCCGATCCGATAATACCTCCACATCATCATATAATTGCGGGCTTTTGAACGCCGGATGCAATAAGCCCGCAAACCCATGGATAGGTCGATGCATCCATGTCCATCTTCTCATTGTTATCTAATCATAAAAAAAGAAAGAGAGTTAAATTTTAAAAAGAAGAATGAAATAAAAATTAAGATAAACATATTACATACATACTCATTGCATCATGGTTTATGGCACATCATACATGCATGCATGATGCATGCATGATGTAACTTACATCATGCATGCATCATTGCATGCACATTGCAATTTGCACATAGATATTAAATATCAAATATAAATACATTTATGATGTGTGATATAATTGATGAATCATAAATGATAAATCATAATTTGTCAAAGTGTCTTACCTCAAGTACTTCACCTCTTTGATCTTCGGTGACAAGAGTGCATTCCCTTATCTCTTCCATAGCTCTTCTCATGATATGGATGAGAAGCCCTAGAGTAGCACCCTCACAATCCGTCATGCGTAGAACTTTGTAAATAGGTGTGATGACACTCAAAATAGCCTTCACACTATCCCAAAAGCTCTCATCCAAACATAGCCTTTGTATGCTTTTTGACTCCTCCAATGAGCTCTCATCCCACTCGCTCCAAAAGGTAGATACCACCGTTTGTCGTAGAGGCACTTTGACTTCAAGCAACCTTGAAAGAACAATCCACATGTATGCAAAACGTGTGGTGGCAGGCTTCTTTATTTCAAGCTTTCTATGCTCTCTAAACATAGCTAACACTTTCACTTTTTGTGTGAAAAATGTAACTATGCTTGAGGCTTGTAGTGTGCAAGCTTTTACCCATGATAGCTTTCCAATATCCTCCATGAGCAAATCAAGACAATGAGTTGCACATGGAGTCCACACAATATGTGGATACTCACCCTCCAAAAGCTGCCCCATATGCCTACAATTGCTTGCATTGTCGGTGACAACTTGCACTACATTTGATGGACCCACCTATGCATAAAATTTAAAAATTAATATTCAGAATTTAACATAAATGGAAAATCTGAAAATTTATAAAACATATAAAAATAAAATTAAAAACTTACCTCTTCGATGGCCTTCTTGATATGTCGATAGATGAACACTCCGGTTGTCTTCTTTCCTTTCTTTCCAACCTCAACGGCACGTAGGAAGAAAGTACCAATAGGGCGTGACACAAGAATATTAATTATCCCTCTATTTTTTCTATCTCTCCATCCATCGGAGAGGATAGTGCATCCATACCTAGACCATTTCTCACGCATAGGGGCAAGTGAGAGATCTATCCTCTTCTTCTCCTCATTAATTTTGGTTGTCCTCATATCGGAGTAGCTAGGTCCACTCCATCCTTGACATGGACCCACTTCACTAATTGCTTTCACCATAGTCTTCCATTGGTTTGAATTAAGAAGATTAAATGAGAGATTTTCCATAATTACCGTTCTTGCAATCTCTATGTCGGCTATCTTTTGTTTCTCCTTGATCCATGTGAGAGAAGACCGTACATGCCCGGGAGCTTGCCCTAATCCACTTTGCCTCGCATGTGATTGTGAATCCCTTTGTGTTGGTGATTGTGATGATGAACCAATATTTGAGTCTTGAAAATGTGACTCCCCTTCATGTGAAGAGGTAGAGGCCGATGCACGAGAAGGGTGGCTTGCATATCCTCTTACCGATGTAGGTAATGTGCTAGGAGAGCCCAACATTTTTTGCCTAATTTCGGATGCAATATGGTCGGGGATCTCCTTGCATGCTGCTACTTGCCCTCCAAGCTTGGTTAGGTGTTGAAGAAGCCTTGTAGCCCCACTTGTGTATCTCTTGCCACAATATTTGCAAGTCCAATGATGGGAGTTGGACTTCTTCATATCTTTCTCTACACCAACACAATGGAGCTCAAATGCCTCATGCTTGTCTCTCACCATTTTGCTTAGAAAGGGCTGACCTACAAGAGGAGAGAGCACTTAAGAGTTCAAAGTTCTAGAGCACTTCAAGACTCAAGAGCAGCTGCACATCAGAGAGCAACACTCGCTGACGGTCGACAAAGAGCAAATATAGCCCAAATGAGCCGTTCGCGGCATAAAAATCCGAAAAGCCTGGATAACAATTTTTTTTCGTACGAATTCGTACGATTACGTACGGGTACGTACGGGTCTGAAAATACGTACGAACGTATTCGTACACGTACGAATACCATCTATGTGTACAGTTATGAGTTGAGACCACCATTAGCCACTCCACTCACATGTATGCATTCACACGGTGTCATAGAGATTTACATCTCTACCCTTGACTCAATTCTTTTCAAATTTAATCACAAATAGAGGTGAAAATTCAAGTAGCAGATTCGTCATCCATATTCTCTATTGTCCATATATGCAACCAAGAACTTGTCAAGGTTTACCATCCTTTCTCCTTGAAGATGCACCTTGTGTGAGGATCTCTTAAACTCTAGTACAAAAGGTTGCAATGACATTTCCACGAATCAGGTTGCATATGAGGCCAAAGCAGCACCACCCCTTAGAAGCTTGGTATCCCAAGTTTTGAATAGTGATGTCATTTGAAAATGTTTGCTGTCTTTTCCAAGGCTTTCAACCAAGAACTATTTATGACAGACATTCCAAAACATCAGGATTGTTAGATTTATTTAAAACCCCATGGTCTACCATTGGTCTACCTACATTTGGTTGAGGACCCTATCCGGGTCAAGGACCAGAGCTCGGGGGAGCCAAGGCTCTGGCACGAGTCTTCAAGGTTATTCCATCTCCTCAGAGTGGCCATATGAGGAGTGTTTGGACATTAGAGAAGATTCTAGATGTGCCAAGGGCAAGGGCTATTTAAGGTTGGGAGGAGATTGGTAGGTAGCTAATTGGGATCTTTCATTTGGTATCAGAGCTTGAATAAGAGGAGAGAAAAGTCACTAAGAACAAGCCATCTCATCATCTTTTTGAAGAATTTTTGTGGGAAAGAAGGGGAGCTCACGCGTGTACATTTTGGAGGGTGCCTCGAGACTCATGCAAGCTTGAGCGTGGAGCTTCGAAGGGGATTCCAAAAAGGAGTTTTGTTTCATCATCTGCGCGTGAATCATCCATGGTATGTTTAATCTCCATGGGCACCCTTCATCCCGTCGCGTTCACGTTCACGTGAGATGGAGGAGGTAGAGAGCATTCGTTTGCTCTCTCTCCTCATGAGATATCGATTACATCAGTTCAGCATGCCTTATAAAGGCCTCTCTGGCGCCAAATGAAGTCTGTGTGGGATATGTGCAGCCGCACGCGTGCTCTCTTCTTCTGAGGACACCGAATTTTTGGGGGGGGGAGGGGAGGGGGAGGGGGAGAGAGAGAGAGAGAGAGAGAGAGAGAGAGAGAGAGAGAGAGAAGAGAGGGAGTTCTCTGATTTGACCCCTTGAAACACTTACCTAGGCTCACTAATATGGCCATATCTTGAGCTAGGAGTATCCAAATCCAAAAACTTAAAATCCTATGGATTCCTTGTTCCAAGAGCTTTCCAATGATAGTTATCTTTATGTTCTAATAATCAAAATACATTCAAACGAATGTTTTATTGAGTCAAGCATCTAGTATTTTTATGTGTATTTTGACATTACTAGAACCAATATATGATTTGATTTTTCATAAATTCAAGTAGAAAGATCCAATTAGCATGAAAATTTGTATGGTGGTAGATCATTGAGTTTCTAATATGCTCACCAATTTTTCATGTCTTTTGAAGTTTGTTTGATAGGTCAAATGGCTCAAAAGGTTCAGACCTATTTAGGTGAAACTCACTTGAATTTAGCTTGTATTAGACTTGTACTTAGTATAGGCTCATTTATAATGATTTTTGGAAATGTATGAAACTTGTATAACTTGTTCATTGCACTTATCGCCAGATGTATTTTAAGATTGGCCATAACTTGTATACTTATCATGTAAACTTGTATAGGACATGAGGAATGAGTGAGGTTTGTCTTTTGTGGATATATAGGATTGAGAGAGGATTTAGAATACATCTTTTTTATTCATGCTTTGCATGAACGAATCATTAATTAGAAGCATTGTTGGTTAGGTATTGCATTTTATTTTCAAATGATTTATCAATTATGTTGTTTGTTTAGAATGAGTTTGGACGAGATTGTAACTCTCATGGATGAGGTCGAGCTTGAGAAGCCTTACACTACGGAGATTACGGCTCTTAATGCCAAGGTTAGAGGCATGGGAATACTCTTCGGATGATCCTTGAAGCAATTAAGAAACCAAAGGTGCCGGTAGTCGATACACCAATGCACATGCAAGTTCTGTCCGATGAACCGTCTAGTTCGCAGATACCACTTGCAGATGGCCGTCTGCTAGTAGAGAGGTCAAGTGGAAAGTAAAGGACTTGAATCCATCAAAATACCACAGACAAGTTAGTGGATAAGTAAGTGGGAGCAATGCTTCTAACTTTGCAATATTGAGGATGAGAAACAAAAGATCCAGCATGCCACTTACAGTTTGATAGATATTGCTCATCAGTGGTGGAGGAAAATAGAGCAAGACAAAGTAAAACCTTCCACTTGTGCAGATTTCAAGGTCATATTTTACAATAATTTTGTTCCTCCAGACGAGCGTACCAGGGCTCTAGACGCATGGTTTTTCCTACAACAGAGACAGTTTTCAATGCAGGAATATGCAGATAAATACAGGTAAATCTTATTAAAGATTCCAGATCAGATGCCTGATTTTCTTCAGGTACATAAGTTTGTGCTTTGGCTTAGGGAGATGTTGCATCCACTTGTGCGCAAGGAGCTCTGCCACTCCTTAAATGAGGAAGTAGAACTTGCCTTGGTGTTGGAGGATGGGCGATGCTCTTGATTGCAACCCTCAGGACAAAAGAATACTTGGACAAGATTCAAGAAGCCCATAGCTTCAGTTCCAGCATCTAACAGATGAATGTCATTCAGACTTCGAACCGTGGGAAGAGAAAAGTAAGTGCGTCCATGGCAGATAGAGCTTTTCAACGATCCAATCTGACAAAGCAACAAAAAGAAAAGGCTCACTGTGAGGGCCTCTGTTATGAATGCCTAGGTCGGCATGCTTATAGGATGTGCCCTAAGAAGAAGAAGAAGAAGAAATCTACAGTGATGGTGGTGGAGCGGCAGCAATCCTCACCGTCCACTCCATCATCTCCTTCAGATTTTGATCTTCTAGCTACAGATACTCGGATGGATCCTCCATCTAAAAATAAACAACCCATCTTAAATATAAGAGTCACTAAGAAGGTTAAGAATGTTCCAGATGTAGTACTATCCCAAGTTGCTCAAAAAGCGTATCAGTTTCCAGTTTCCGGACACCGAGCTGGTTATTATGAGTGGGGAAGTTCATGGCCATCTCGTTAAAATTTTATTTGATACAGGATCGATACATAATGTTATTAACTCTTCTCTAGTGAAGAAACTAAAGTTGAAGACTACTCCATCTGAATACACCTACGGATTAGAGTTGGAAGATGGGAAGGGATCTGAGACATGGGATCGGCGAGTTGTTGGATTACCAGTCAAGATTCAAACTTATAAAGATGAGCTAGATTTCGAGATCGCCAAGTTGGCTAGATTCGATCTCGTTCTCAGTAAACCATGGCATGCAAGCAAGAAGCCGACAATTGATTTTCAGACTCACATATATCAATTTAATCATAATGGTCGCCACGTCATCATCCGTCGAGAGCCCGACGTTAAGACGTGTAGACGAGCATCTACCTCTGCGATGGTAAAAGCAGAGTGTAAGTATGTTTATTTCTTATATTTTGAGCATAAGGAGTTGTTAAGTTTACAGACTCAAACTAGTTTGAAAGCTAAGCTAGCTTCTAGAATGAAAACTAAATTTCAACTCTGTTTCTTTAAGAGTTACCATCAAGTCTTCCACCTAGCAGAAAAGTGAAGCATAGGATTCAGCTAGTACCAAGAGCTCATCCACCAGCCAGACAGTCGTATCGAACGAGTCTGCAAGAGAAGGCAGAAGTACGTCATACAGTCGAAGAGTATCTCAACAAAGGACTCATCAGATCCAGTTATTCACCTTTTGTAGCCCCAGTGCTTTTGGTTCGCAAAAAGGATGGATCTTTCAAAATTTGTATAGACATTACAGCATTAAATAAAGTTACAATAAAGCACAAATATCCGATGCCTTGCATCGACGATATTTTGGATGCACTAGGAGGTGCTATTGTATATAGTAAAATACACTTACACAGTGGTTATCATCAAATAAGAGTCAAGGATGATGATGTACATAAAACAACTTTTCATACTAGATTTGGTCATTATGAATATCTTGTAATGCCTTTTGATTTAACTAATGCGCAAGCTACTTTCATGATGCTCATGAACGATCGTTTTCGTCCCTTTATTGGTCAGTTTGTGGTTGATTTTGTAGATGATCTATTGGTTTACAGTAAGAGTTTAAAAGAACAAGAATATCACTTGCGAATAGTTTTTCGAATGTTGGATGAGAATACTTTGTATGTCAACCCAGAGAAGACAGAGCTATGTTTATATGAGGTTGAGTACTTAGGACATATAATTTCTGCAGATGGAATTAGAATGGATCCACGGAAAGTTTCTATGATCCTCAGTTCGCCGATTCTTCAAAATCTTGTAATGACTTTTGGTTTAACTAATGCGCAAGCTACTTTCATGATGCTCATGAACGATCTTTTTCGTCCCTTTATTGGTCAATTTGTGGTTGATTTTGTAGATGATCTATTGGTTTACACTGTACAGTAAGAGTTTAAAAGAACATGAATATCACTTGCGAATAGTTTTTCGAATGTTGGATGAGAATACTTTGTATGTCAACCCAGAGAAGACAGAGCTATGTTTATATGAGGTTGAGTACTTAGGACATATAATTTCTGCAGATGGAATTAGAATGGATCCACGGAAAGTTTCTGTGATCCTCAGTTGGCCGATTCCTCAAAATGAGCACCAGTTGAGATCATTCTTAGGATCTGTTACAGAATAATAAAAAATTTGTATGCATTAGTGCACTCAGCAAGCTTTTGACACATTGAAACAAGCAGTTTCGAGTTCCCCAATTTTATTAGTGGTAGATCCCCAAAAACCTTTTGAAATAAAAACCAATGCTAGTAGCATCGCAATTGGTGCAGTTTTGATTCAAAATGGCATACTAGTGGCTTTTGAAAGTAAGAAGCTTTCTCGAGCTCAAAGAAACTGGCCTGTCTATGAACAAGAATTATATGCAATAGTTCATGCTTTGAAGATTTGGAGACACTATTTATATGGTACATGTTTTAAAGTATACACAGATCATCACACATTAAAGTATTTCTGTTCCGAGCCTAATCTTCGGGGGGAGACAAATTTATATGGTACATGTTTTAAAGTATACACAGATCATCACACATTAAAGTATTTCTGTTCCGAGCCTAATCTTCGGGGCTAGATTGGCTTAGTTGATGCAAGAATTTCACATGGAAATTCTATATAGAAAAAGAAAAATGAATACAATTGAAGATGCACTATCTCGTATTTTGCATCAGATTAGTTTCACCGTTCTTGATAGTGATTTAATCCAAGAGATCAAATATTCACATATTGAAGATGATTATTGTCAGTCTATAATTTATAAGTTTTCAAAAAGTAATCAGGATAAGGCATTTTCTAATTTTCAAGTGGGGCAAGGTTTGCTCAAAAGAAAAGGGAAGATTTTTGTGCCTAATTCCCAAGAAGGGAAGTTAAGAAAAGAAGTTATTTTCGAGAACCACGATGTACCTTGTGCAGCACATCTTGGTATTGAGAAAACTTTATAGTTGATCAAACGCACTTTTTGGTGGCCAAAGACGGTCAGAGATCTAAACAATCACGTAAGTCAGTGTTTTAAATGTCAAGTGAATAAAGCAGAGGACTAGTCCTCCAGGTCTGCTACAGCCATTGGAAATACAATCGTATTGTTTGGATAGTATTTCCATGGACTTCATAATGGGTTTACCTAGGACACCACGATAGAAGAATGCTATTCTTGTGGTGGTGGATCGTTTGACCAAAATGGCACACTTTATCCCTACAAAGGAATCAGTGGAGGCTCCGCAGTCGCAGAACTATCTATCCATAATATTTTTAGATTGCATGGCCCATGGAAATCAATAGTTTCAAACAGGGATCCCAGGTTTACAGGAAATTTTTGGAAACGCGTGTTCAGTAAGCTTCAAGTTCAACTCAAGATGAGTAGTGGAGAGCATCCAGAGACAGACGGTCAGACCGAAAGAGTTAATCAGATACTAGAAGATATGCTACGGGCATATGTTTCGGAAAAGCAAACAAATTGGGATAGTTTCCTCCCATTAGTTGAGTTTGCTTATAATAGTTGGAAGCACAAGACTACTCAGTTTGCACCTTTTGAGATGATTTACGAATTTATTCCACATAGTCCTGCTACCATTGGGTTACCCGAGAAATCTCCAAGTGCTTCATAATTTCTAACGGATATGCAAGCTAACTTGAAAATAGCTCAGTTCAATCTACAGCAAGCTGCTGAAAGGATGAAAGCATTCGTAGATCAACATCGTACACCGCGAACGTTTCAAGCGGGCGATCGTGTGTTTTTATAGGTTCCACTTCGTTTGTCATATTGACAGTGGGTCAGAAACCCAAGTTATCCCTTAGATTTTGTGGACCTTGGACAGTAATATACAAGAAGATTAGTGATGTCGCATATAAATTGCAATTGCCAAATAATTGCAAAGTTCACCCAGTTTTCCATGTTAGTAAGTTGAGACCATACATTTCTCGAGATGAGAATTGTGTAGAGGGTTTAGTTCCTTTAGAAAATAGAGCATCTAAGCTAGATGTTCCATTTCAAGTTCTTGATAAGAGGGAGTGGAAGTTACGGAATCGCTCCATACCAAAGGATTTAGTAGCATGGACTAGATGTCCACTCATAGATGCTACTTGGGAATGAGGAGCTCTGATTCGCAAACACTTTCCTTCCTTGATCACTAAGGACAGTGATCTCTAGAAGGAGGGGAGAGTCTTAGATTTATTTAGACCTCCATGGTCTACCATTGGTCTACCTTCATTTGATCGAGGACCCTAGCCGGGTCAAAGGACCAGAGCTTGGGGGAGCCAAGGCTCTAGTACAAGTCTTCGAGGTTATTCCATCTCTTCAGAGTGACCATATGAGGAGTGTTTGGACCTTAGAGAAGATTCTAGATGTGCCAAGGGCAAGGGCTATTTAAGGTTGGGAGGAGAGTGTCAGGTAGCTATTTGGGATCTTTCAAGGATAATGCAACATCTCTCTTGATTTTTGTTTGTTGTCATTATGCAAGGCTTTCAACCAATAAGTTTTTCTTCAAATGATGAGAATATTAATATGGAAGGTCTTTTTCAGCAATAATGGAGGGCTGCATGAAAAAGTGGAAGTAGAAGGGAGGAGTTGGCACGGAGTCCAGAGGAGGAGAAGCATGGAGGCTAAGCAGATAATGCTGAGAATGGAAGGCTGCATGTTCGGAGGGATGATGGTTGTTTGCACATCACAAGAAGGGAGACATCGGGTAAGATTGTTTTGTTTCCCACTGGGAAGACAGGAATATTGGTCGTGCTCTGATCAGGAAATGGTCCCTTGTTCATAAAACGCAAGAAGGTACAATTGGCAGCCTATTCGAGGAGCTTGCAGGGGGACATTGGCGCAGATGAAGATGAGTGTGCAAGGGCAGAAAAACACTATATCAAAAGACCAATGAGGTTTGCCTTGAGCAGGGTGTGAAGTCCCTCCATTTATGTTTCAGGTTTTAGGAGAATACATATAGAATTGCAACGGAACAAAAGTTTTTGATGGAGCAGAACTCAGTTTGATGTTTGTAACAAATTATTCAAACGATAACATGGGAGACAGAAGTGGAGGAAGGATTGGCAGCGATCTATCTCTTCATGTGCTGATTAGTGCATGCTAACTGCTGCTAGACATTCCCCATGAAGACTCATTTTAATCTATTTCTTACAGTTAGAAGCACACAAGCATGGAACTGAAGAATCTTCATGACACCTTACAGTTAACAAGAGACGGCGAGAAAAATCACACTACAGATCGGAAGAACCAGAGCGTCATCATTATAAAAAATTTAAAAAAAATAAAAATAAAAAAATAAAAAAAGCTATATGGCACTGCACAATCACACAATAGAAATATGTGCAAGATTTGAACTTCTTCCGAGTTATGCTTAATGTATGAAAGGAGAAACACACCATTTCAAGGAGCAGAGGACAGAGGGGAGAAGCATCTGCACAGATTTTAAGGATGTTCAAATTATGAGCTGTTGTGCAGATAGAAAAGGGAATAAAAGTTCAGACGGAGCGCAAGAACAATCAGACAAAGGGAACTTCTATGCTTGAATTGTGAAGGAACTCGCACCGAAGAAAGGGAGCAGATTCAATTCTCATCCCAGGAATTTAAAAATAAAAGGAGAAAGCACTGAAGATGATTCATCCTTCTTCAGAGGCTTTAAGTATGCAAGAATTCGGTGAATAGGGATTCATTTGATTTCTTTCTGCCCTTCACACAAAACCTTTCTAGGGGGTAGCTATGATCGATGAGAGGAGCTGTGTGCTTATTTTTTATCAACTTGTTAAGTTCAAGTGCTGGGAAAGTTTAATTGAAGTTGCATGCAGCTGAAACAGATGAAATGAGTTCTATATTTCTCCTTTGTCATCACTGTCCTTCTGTTTCCTTTCATATTTCTTTTGTGGGACAAACAACAGCCGAATGGGATGAGGGATGCTTTGTTTATCAACAATTTAAAAGTCCTTTTCAACTTGCTTTTGAATCTTTGAGGAAAAAAAATTAGGGTTTGACTTTTGAAGGGGTTAATTGCTATACATGGTTGGAAAGCTCGCAATGAGCACTACCAGAATATGTAAAAAACTTCACATACGCAAATTTTGACCCTTTTTTACTAGCTTTGATCAAATCGTAGTTGCGAACATTACCTTGAAGGTAAGATTCAGTTCACGTACCTTACCCGTACCATAACCTTATGAACCTTACGAACCTAACCACCTTGGATAAAATCCATAACTGAGTTGGGCTTCACGTAGTGGAAGGTTGACCCTTTTGACCATTATTCCAGCGATTCCCCTCCTAACCTCACACTAGGGGAGTCATACACACGAGTTACGCACACACATTTTGGTACCTATACAAACATGTAAATTTCACATATCATGCAAAGTGTTCACACAAAACAGATACAAGGGCCTTTACATGAAGAGCACTCTCCAACACATACATATACAAAGAGTACTCACACATCCCATATTCTCAACCAAGTATTTTCTTGGAAGGGTCAACAAAGGAGGACACATTTAGGATAGCACGTAGACTTAAATACATCATCAAGATTCTTGAGGATGGCCAAACCTTTCAACTCAAGACAATATACTCTTATCTACATCTACCCCCACACACACATCAAAAGAGGGTACACAAAGACCATTATAAAATAAACATATTGTCCAGCACAAATTGACCTTCATGACCAAGATTCTTCATGCAGAAGACTAGCCCCTCCTTGCTCTCTACATGTAATCTCAGGTCCCTTCAAGTCCATCAAGACTCCAAGAAGCACTAGAAAGTTGATTTCCAAGTCCAATATTGACTAACCAACATAGATTAAAAATTGTCCACCCTACACACAAAAAATAAATAAATAAATCAAGCAGATTTTTTCAAAGATGTAAGTATTCCACAATGTTTTCTATGTATGGTGAGGCCACATTGTTATTGCTGTTCTCGCAGCTGAAAATATCAGGTTCATCACCCCTCCTGGAGTCTGACTCTTCAAGGTAGTTTCAGTTGCCTCAAAAAAATTTGTAGCCTGATGCCTTTTGTTGAATTTCTGGCTGAGCCTAATTTGTACCTGCCATGAAATTTTATATTCCTATACATGGCTGCATCCTCTATGTGGTCTATCTTTTCCAGCTCTGATACCAAGTTGTTAGCTTTTAAGCCACAATTGATACAAAAACAATCAAAGAATAGAGAAAACACAAGAAGAGTGAGCACACATGGGAGGGAAAAGGAGCAACACTCCATATCTTGAATATATTCCAATACATGAAGTTACAATTAGATTGCTACAAAATTAACTCTAAGTAAAAGAGCTCTATGAACCTTCAAAATATGTAGTAGTTGTCCATAAACTTCAATGGACCCTCCAATGGTTGAGGTCTATAATCTCCTCCGAACTTGTAATCCTCCTCCAAGCATGCAAAAGAATACTCACAAGAGAACTATGTGTAGCACACCTTGAGGTTGATGAAAAATAAGCGACCATCACGTTCAAGTTGATGAAGAAGATAATCACCACCAAGAGCTCTCCAAGCTTGATTACTATGAGCCCACAAGCACCTCTTTATATAGGCATGAAGCCTATGCAAGAATTCAAAGGTAAAAAGCTGTTTTTCATAAAAGTTTCATGCAAACAGCTATTTGGGCTTTCGATATTTTTAGAATGCCTTTAATGATGCCACATGTCATGAGCACAAGCCTTAGGATTAAGCTGAAGTGGCACTATAGGATTATAACACGTGTCAACAATGTTAAAATGTTTTTCGACTTGCTTTTGAGCCTTTGACTGCAAACTAGAGTTTGACTTTTGAAGGGGTAAATAATGTGAAATTGCTAAATTATATATGATTTGAAAGCTCTCATTGCTTCACCTAGTGGAAGGTTGATGCTTTTGATCATTATTCCAACATCATTGAAGCTTGTATGCTGTATCATGGGTTCTTAAGCTCAAAAATTATGGCAAATTTGTGGATTATTATGCAAGTGCAATTCAAGATCTGTAAGCCATCTCATTTACAAAACTTCGTCATGCCCGTTTTGGTCATCTAAATTTTACTAATTTGTCATGTTCGCAAAAATCCGATATGGTGTCCTCTTTGCCTAAACTTGAGGCACCATCTAAACATGCATTTGAGGGTTGTGTTTTAAGTAAGATGCAACATTTGAGGCTAAACTGCAGCTTTTTCATACTGCTGATTGTGGTCCTATGCAAACATTATCTTTTGGTAATTATATGTACTTTGTGAATTTTATAGATGAATTTTTCAAACATGCATGGGTCTATATACCCAATGAAAGTCCAAAGTTTTCATGTGCTTCAAATAATTCCTTGTTATGGCCAAAAATATGTCAACAAGAAAAATGGGCACCCTCTATTCTGATCGATGGAGGATATGTCTTCTAAATTCAATGTGTTTCTAGTTGAGTGTGGGATAAAGCACCAATAAACACTACCATATACACCACAACAGAATGATGTTGCTCAAAGGAAAAAATAAGCCTCTCATGGAGATGGCAAATATGGCTGAAGGTCAGGCATTACGTCATAATTTTCGGCTTGAAGATGGGATGTGTGCTATATATGCACTATCACTCCTTATGAGGCTTGGCATGGCTGCAAGTCATCCATCGCTCATCTTCATGGTTTGTTTTGCATATGCATTAGTGTCTGAGCAACAATGCAAGAAGTTGGATGAGGATGTGAAAATATATTTTTTGAGGATGTGAAAATATATTTTTTGTTGAGTACTGTTCTGAAAGCAAAGGCTATTGTTTCTTCTTGTGAAGGTTTGAATATTTTTGCCTCCTCAAATGTTCTGTGTATTCAAGCACCTTTTTCTTCTCAGTATTAAATGTGCTGGCAGCATCCTTCTCATAACTAACTTTCCTACTGATCATTTCTTTGACCCCCATCTTGGAAATTTCCATTTCATTTCTTATTGAGAAGCACCTTCAACTGAAATAACCACTCTTCAAAAATCTTGAAGGTAAGAAAGAGAGTGGGAGGGAGACGATGGTGTGGATGGGGCAATCTGTACATGAGCCTTGATTCAATTATGAACATAATGATACTATGGTTTTGACATGTCTGGTGTCAACCCTAATGCATCCCTTTGCTGAGGACAAAAGAGTTATCTCATGAACTCTCGTGAGCAGAACAATGTCTCATGCTAGACCTCACCATCTTAGGTAGACTGCTCTGATTCAGATAAAAAGAGACTTCAGTTCTCACTACTGAAATCATGCAGGGATGTGCATGCAAACAACAGTGATTTTCTTGCAGACTGAAAACAAAACTGCTCATCAGACAGGACTTCTAGGGGCTTGATTGTCCAAAACGGCCATCTAGTATAGGCATCCTTCAAACATCATTTCAATGTACTATAGAGTCACCAGAAAAATGTTCTAACTATGCCAAAGAAAGAAATCATGCAGCATAAATGAATGCAGATTCTTGAACAGTATATCCAAAGCAGTGAATCCCTCGTAGGCATAAATAATCAAATGAAATATTAAACACAAAACGATCTATTTTTGAGTCTGGTAACCTCAGTTAACATTATCAAGAAAATTTCTTCATCGTACCCTAAACTTCAAGTTCGATAATTGAGCTAGTTTAATGAAACAGGCCGGTGAATTGAGAAAAAAGGGTCATCATACATTATAATGTTTTTTTCATTAAAAACATGTGTACGCACAAACAAAAGAAGTTCAATCTAGCATGCACGAATATGAGAGAGAGAGAGAGAGGCACATTAAGCTTGTAAGAGTAGCTGTAGATTCCACAATGTGACTGGACTGCCCTAGATAAGCACCAAGTTCTAAATTCCTACAAAATCGGCAACTCAGCAATATCAACACATCCTTCATGCAAATACATCATCCCACATCAAGTGTTTTCCTTGTGAAACATCAATAGGCAATGAAAGTAATAAATCTGAAACACTATTTTAATGCAGTTCTAGCTGCATCAAAGGGAAAATCCTGCCACTAATCACCCCCTGGCCGAAAGTCTGAAGATTTGCGAATAAGAAAATGATGCAATCCCAAATGAAGATGTCCACTATCTAGAACTCCTAGGCCAAGCTGAACAAATCACAAGAAAGCCATGGACTGAGTTCTGTAAAAAAGAGGTAACATTCAGTACCAACAAAACAGTCACTTCATTTTCCTCTGATTATGTATTCTTTAACAGGAGAAATCATGCATTACACACCATAAACATTCTTCGATCAAAAACCAGACAAGTCCACTTCTGCCTAATTGCACATGTTCACATGATGTACAGATTCATGGAAACAAGATGAGCACGAAGTCCTCACTCGAAGAAGCTTGTGTGTCCTTCTCACAGGAATTTTCTTCTTCTGGACAGCTTTGTCTCCAAATTTTTCCTTCTCAAGCTGTTGAACCAGTCTTTTTGGTACTTGTACACCTGCCAATGCAATTATCTTTGCAGCATATACAATGATATCAATGCCCAAAACCTCAAACATAAGTTTATGCTCTCTTCACAATATAGCAGATATATGATTTAGCTTTTCAAACACTGTAAAATATATGTACATATATGTCCAAGACCATACAAGAGAAACACTGGAGAAATAATTTAAGAAAAATATTCGATATGATTTACAGACAGTGATATTGATTGCCAGTAATAATCAAAAAATTAATTGCGAGTGATAAACTTTGATTTCTGGAAGAACAAATGCAAGAAGTATACAATCATGCATTGCATGCATACACATATAGAGGCACACATTAACTTATGTTCATCAATGTTTGGATTCTCCCACTTAATGCAAGATATATGAAGTGGTTGTGTACTTCTTTAAGCATTTTGTTATCTCTTATTTAATGCAGCTGCATATGTATGAGATCCCAATTTTGGCGATGCCCATATAACCTCAAGGTCCTCTCCTACCCAAATCGAATCACATTGACATTATAGCATTACCTATGTTTCAAGGGAAAACAGTCTTAATCATCCTACGTATGAAGCCAATTTAGTCTGACAATAACATGAATTCACTTGTCCTTTAACAGTCTTACATTCTAGAGCAAGAAAGAAAAAGAGATTTTTTTAAGTCTATTAGAAGGCCAAAGTCAACCTATGAGACAGAATCAATGTACATAGGTTATGTCTCCAGCCAATCGAAAAGGCAAAGTGTGCTGAAAATTAAAAACTGATGCTAATACAAGGAAAATCAGAATCTCCATAACGTGCATGTGTGGAAAATCCATGAGGGGGTATAAATGGAGTGCTATCCCTATGGTAGCCTATATGCAAGAGCTTAGAGGGTAGTACAAATATGATAAATGCATCTAAGTGACTGACCATCTCCATCTAGTGCTCATGTGTGGGTGTAGTATGTGGTACATAGGTGGAGGTGGTGTCAGGGCTGCCCGGATGACTGCAGCAGGATCGACTGCAGCGGGATCGGCCATCATCTGGTCCGTCTCTCCCGAGTGGCTCGACGGTAATGAGCCTGGATATCCACAATCTGGTGTCTATAAAATCTCTATGTCCGATAGCCTATGATGCCCAGTCGTCTCCTAGCACGAGAGGTCTCAGCCTACTGAAGAGTCACACCTCTCTGTGTGAGAGAGTTTTTTTTTCTTTTTTTTTTTTCCCCTCTCCCTTTTTTTTTTTTTTTTTTTTTTTGTTGGAGGGGGGGGGGAGCTGATGCATGTGGTGGGGCGAAGAAGTCCGTGATTTGTGACTGTCTCCCTTTGGTCCGAGCCGTTGTGGGTTGCAAGGAATCTCTGTGGCCATGTATCTCTAGTAAGAATAGTCCTTAACTAACAATGATCTCCAGAGACCATGATCTCACGAAGGGTAGGCTCTCCTGTAAATAGAGCCTCATATCTGATCCACATATCATCATATGCCCCGCATCTACATACAAAATGCTCCTCATCCTCTATCTCTACCCCACATATCCGACAAATTCTCTCCTCTCTAGCAGTGTTGCTCCTCGGCAAGTCTCAATCTCTGGCCAGTGTGATGAAACCCTCAGCTGGCCAATCGCTACCCTCGAGCTATGAGGCATGTATGTGTCCATGTAGCATCATCTTTGGATGAACATGTCTACTAGAAAGACCAAGAAATAGTCTCGATAGTGTGACAATCTGAATCTAAGCCGAAAGTGAACCATGTCCGACTAGTGTACAGCTTCTAGAGATCCTACATGAGAAGAGGTGAAGGTGGGGAGAATCTCGGTCATACTGGAAGGGTGTCCATATTCAATCATGGTCATCAAACCATTCTCTAACCTGAGAATACCAAGCTCTCTCATACCCTGACTCAAAGATCTATATCGCCGCCTCAAATGCCCTGCATGTGAGTCTATGAGCTTGGAGCTCCCTCATCCTCTGAATCAAACATCTAGTCTCGAATAATGCCTCTATCACCATGGGAGGAGATGTTATCTCCGCCTTGATAACGTCGTATGGCATTGATCGTTTCCCATGGAATAGTCATAAAATCATGAGTACGTGCAGCCTCTCAATCGCACCCCACTGAGTGGTTGTGATATCTGGAGCCCAAACATTCGTAGCATACATCATAGTTGGTGTGTCTAGTGTGTCAAATAGCCACCCCTTCTTATGGGGCTCCTCGAAGTGTGCCTGATGACATCTCTCCTCTAACATGGCCAAAGCTGCATATCCTCGTGTGAGCCTATCTGTGGAGGCTTGTCTCATACTAAAGGGATGAGGTAGACTCATGAATGTGACTCCTAAGTAGACATATGAAGTGACCACGTGACCAAGTCTGTTGCCCCCGGCTGTTGTGAAGCCTATTGCATTCCTTACCATCGAAGAGGTGTGGAAGATCATGACCTTGGTCTTATCAAGGTTTACTGTCAATCCCTTTGGTGTACAAAACTCATTGAAGGCATCAAACTAGCGTTGTAACCCCTTCGTGGACGCTGAAATCAATACAATATCATCAATGTATGATATAATGTGTACCGGTGTACCTCCCTCCCTGCCAACCCAACCCGTAGGATGTAGTCCTCAATCTCATGTATGTTTAGCCCCAATAGAGTGGGAGAGAGGGGCAACCTTTGCTTAACAAAGATTGATTTAGCAATGGCCTCTGATAATCCCCCAAGACACCATACTTTCTCGATCACCCCCTCATAGAGTGTGTAGATAGCCCAAATCATCTCTGATGATAACCCTAAGCTTTGAAGACGTCGGAAGAGCCTCTCTCGTTGCCGAAATCCACAAAGAAACAATATAATCGATTCCTCTGCACCTTTGCCCCATCAATGAGGCAACACAAAATTAAGATGTAATCAATAGTAGAGAAAGCCCGCCAGAAACTTGCCTCACCACATGAAAGGGTTTGAATATGGTACCAAGGGGTAGAGGACTTCATGTAGCGCGTGTGTGTGCCTCAGAAATGGAGGCGTTGGTGTTGGAATGGAAGGTGATAGCAAAGATGGAGGGGCAGCTCGTTGGAGAGAGAGAGAGAGAGAGAAGTAGTTGACCAACTTTTTGAGGGACTGAAATGAGTGACTTACCCCAAAGTCTTATTGAGTTATGTTATATAAGACCCTTTAGGGTTGGCCAAATTCACATTGAACTTGGCCCAAAAAATAAAGAATAAGTGACATAGCCTTTATAAATAGGCCTATACACATGTATACACTATAAAGGGGTCATTTAGGACTTTACCCAACAACCTCTCACTTAAAGGCACAAATGGCGCCTTTAAGCTACGTGACTCCCACCATCTATATACATAACTGATGTTATGCTTTGGGTAAGCACTTAGTGAGAACATCCGCAGGGTTCTCTGATGTATGGACCTTAACCAATGTGATAAGGCAATCCTCAAGCACTTCTCAAATCAGGTGATATCGCACATCAATATGTTTTGTGTGTGCATGGAACATGGCATTCTTTGTGAAACATATGGCACTCTGACTATCACAACCAAGCATAGGTGCTCTGTCAGGCAAACCAAACTCACTACAAAGACGTGCTAACCATATTGCTTCCTTCGAAGCCTCACTGGCTCAAATATATTCAGCCTCGATAGTAGACAAAGCAACAATCTTTTGCGGTCTACTGCACCATGATACAGCACCACCTCTGCAAGAGCGAAGACATAGCCACTTGTAAATTTTCGTGTATCCACATCACCTACCATGTCAGAATCACAAAATCCCTTCAGCTCTAATGGGTCCTTTCCATAACAGAGGCATTTGTTTTTAGTCCCTTTCAAGTACCTCATAATAGACTTTCCTTCATTCAAATGTGACTTGCCTAGATTAGCCATAAATCAGCTTTACAACTCTCACTACATGGGCAATGTCAGGCCTAGTGGCACCATAGCATACATAAGTGAACCACAAGCTGAAGCATAAGGTACACCTTGCATATCATTGATTGCTTCTTGTGTCTTGGGACAATCTTCCTTGGAGATTTTATCATATGGTTGTAATGGCACTCCAAGAGGCTTTGCATCAGCCATGTTAAATGTGTCCAACACCTTTTCAATGTATTTTTCTTGAGATAAATAGAATATGTGTTGTTTCCTTTGCCTCCTAATCCTTACTCCAAGTACATGTTCAGCTGCCCCAAGGCCTTTCATTGAAAATAAAGATTTCAGCTGCTCCTTAAGGGCATCAACAGTGCTCCTTTTCTTGGGAGCAATAAGCATATCATCAACATAGAGCACAAGAATGATTGGGCTTCCATTTTCATCATGTTTTGTGTACAAACAATGATCTGCATGGCTTCTTTTGTACCCATGTTTGAGCATAAAAGCATCAAACTTTTTGTAAGCTTCTATTGAGCCTACATACAAGATGTTCCTTTTCAGGAATAACAAAACCTTCCGATTGTTTCATGTATAGCTCTTCCTCAACATCACCATGCAAGAAAACTGTATGTACATCCATTTGGGCCATCTCTAAATCAAGAGTAGACACTATGGCAAAAAGTACCCGCAAACTGGTCATCTTCACTACAGGAGAAAACACTTCTTGGAAATCTATGCCTTTAGTTTGAGCATATCCTTTTGCAACCAGTGTTGCTTTATACTTGGGTTTCTCATCAACAGTCTTGATTTTATATACCCATTCATTAGGAATAGTTTTCCTTCCTTTGGGCAATTCAACCAAGTCCCAAGTATTATTAGAATGCAAAGCTTGAATTTCTTCCTGCATAGCAAGCTCCCACTTATTGTTGTGCTCACATGCTTTTGCCTCTCTATATGTAAGAGGTTCTCCCTCATCAGTCAACATACTAAAGTGCAGCGAGGGGTCATATCTACTCACATTACACCTAATACGAGTAGATCGTCTCACCCAATGATCCTCATTCTCTGGTAATGGATCCACATCATGTGGTATAATGAAATCATCATTTAGATGCTTTTGTATATCATTTTCAGTATTGTTTTCAGCATTATTTTGTGGCTGCATATGCCCTTCAGGAGCCTCTTCTTTTTGTCCAACATCATCTAGCTCAAGAACCACTGGATTATCTAAATTTTCAGCCATATATGGTGCATCCTTAGGGTCTGAAATAGGCCTAACATGTGACTGGTCTTGCTTAAATGTGACTCTTTTATGGTCATGTTTCGGGGCAACATTGTTTTGTAGCAGCCTTGTCTCATTAAAAAACATCCGGGCTACGTATGACCTTTTTGAGCTGAGGTAACCATATTCTATAACCCAGTTCACCTTCTTCACCATATCCCATGAAGAGACCTTTAATGGATTTGGCATCAAGTTTACTCCTCACCTCAGACCTTATGTGTACAAAAGCTTCATAGCCAAAGACGCATAAGTGATCATATGAAGCAGGTTTTCCAGAACAAACCTGTTCAGGGATGTCACCTTTCAAAGACATGTGAGGGGATCAATTGCATATATGTGATGCAGTTTTGAGAGCCTCTCCCAAAAAAACATGAGGGAGATTAGCTCTAGACAGCATGCATCTCACCCTCTCACAAAGAGTCCAATTATACCTTTCAGCAACACCATTAGAAGAGGGGCTGTATGGAACAATAAGCTATCTCTTTATGCCCAAGTTTGCACAAAAATTCTTTAATTCAGCACTTGTGAACTCACCCCCATTGTCCGTACGTAAGCATTTCAGCTTTCTACCTGTTTGGGTAATCACAAATGCATGAAATCTCTTAAACGCAGCAAATGTTGCTTCCTCTTTTGACTTGAGGAGTTTCAGGTTACAAAGTTTGGATAGACCCTTTTGGCTCATATGGACAAGTCTTTTGTGCCACAATTCTACATGAGAATTAATCTCATGCAATGCAGTAAATTTGTCAGACAAGGCCTTTCCATGCAAGCAATACAAAGTTCCCCTTTTCGTTCCTTTAACAATCAGCCGTGACCCTTTGGTCATCTTCCATGAGCCTCTTTCAAATAAAACGTTGTAACCATGCATATGCATTTGCCAAACAGAGAGCAAACTCTTCTTGATTCCAGGGATATACCTTACATTATGCAAGACCGAGTCATTTGTGTTGGGGTAAAGGCCCTAAATGACCCCTCATAGTTGTACACTTGTGTACAGACCTTTAAAAGGCTGATTATAGTCATTTTTATTCTTTTGGCCAAGTTAAGTGTGAACTTGGCCAGGTCCTATAAATAATAACCTAAACTAAAGTTAGGGCTCTTCTTCTTTTGGAGAACCCACCAAAAGGTTGCGCCTCCCTTCTTCTTTCGATCTCCCTCTCTCTCTCTCACCTACGTGTGCTGCTGGACACTCACCTTCCTGCTGCTGAGTCAAGAGATGCTCCATTTGACCTTCTCCATCTGCTCAATACTCTCTCTTGCTCCAACAACTGGTATCAGAGCTCCGTTGAGGCATTAGAGCAGCTTCATTTCAGTTTCAATTTTCAGCAGGGTTTTTCTTCAGATTTTGCAAGAACTTCGCGTTTCATCGCGAAGAAGGTGCCCAAAACAGCGATATCAGCATTTCTGGAGTGTTCTACTTCAGTTTTTGCAGGTTTTTCTGAGTTTTGTCGTGAAGAAAAGGGTTAAAAGTGAAGCACCACACCTTTGGAGCAGCATAAACTTTTTTTCACGTGATATTCTTTGATTTCATCGCGAAGAAACTGTTCCTCTTTGTCTTATTGCTCAAAACAGGCTATTTCTAGGTGTTTTACAGGTGTACACAAGTGTTCCACAGTCCAAAACAGCAATATACAGGTTTAACATTTCATGTATTGAAGTGTGGCATGAGAAATTTGCTTATGTACAGCAAATTGTGGGATTTTCTCTGAATTTTTCAAAATTCTGAAGAGAAAATTTGGGGCTTTTGCTCCCTTTTGCTCCTAAAGGCTTCCTTATAGCCTTATGTATACACTTTGAGGTCAAGAAAAGTCAAACTTGCTGATTTGAAGCATAAATTGACTTGCTGGAATTTTTTGCAGGTAAATTCAAAAAATTACAGATTTTAATCTTGTGGTCCAACTGGTCTATTTTTGCTCCATTTTGCTCTCACAACAGTTTGAAGCCATTGTGCATCATTTTTTGGAAGTGATACTCTGATTTGGTGCATTTTTGCCCAAATTTCAGCATATTAACTTCTTCATCGTGCAATCATGGTGTCATCCTCCTTAGATGTGAAGAATCTATTTGAGATTCGACGTTTTAAGGGAACACGTTTCAATTTGTGGAAGGAGAGAATGCAAGGTATTCTCTTCTTGAAGGATTGTGATAGGGCATTGGAAGCGGAAAAAATGAAGAGATCAGGAGAAAAGCAAGTGGTGAAGGTGGAAGCTCAGCTAACATGGTTAGAGGCACGACAGATAAGAGGAGTAATAATGCACAAAGGAACAAGAGTAAGAGCAGGGAAAGAGGTAATGGCAGCAAAGGTAAAAGCAATGATGTGACTTGCTATCAGTGTGGCAGGAAAGGCCACAAGAAACCTGATTGCCGCTATTACAAGGCACAGCTTGAAAGAAATAGGAATGCTGGAGATAAAAAGAAGGGCAAGAAAGAAGACAAGACTGATGCACAAGACATCCAAAAGGACAAAGAGAAGGCCAATGTGGCCTCTAATGTAGTCATAGAGGAGATGTCAGATGTTGAGGATATTTTGTGTACTACTTTATCCGCTGATGATACTTATGCATATGATTTCTCTCTGAATGTTCATACACAGGACATGTCGATCACCAAAAGTGATCTTATCGATGCTTTGCTGACTGTTAATGATGCATTGGCCCAGACATGGATAGTTGACTCGGGTGCTTCTTTTCATGTGACTCCTATCAAGGAGTGCTTTTCTACTTTTACTGCAGGCAGCCATGGCCATGTATACCTTGGAAACAATCATGCTTGTTCCATTGAGGGTATAGGCAAAGTCATAGTTGAAAAAATTCGCGATTTTTTGCTTGAAATAAAATTCGTAAAATTCGCATCACGATTTAATTCGTGATGCACGAATTTTATCACCTTTTTTTTTTTTAATAATATAGCATGCTTCAAATTCTTCACTTTCTACTCAGTGACAGATGGTTGACTTATGAATCATGATTCATGATGTATCATGTATTATTTTTTGCTAGCAGCTGCAAGCTACATGTATGATGTGTGATGTATGATGTATCATGTATGATGTTTGGAGATTACTAATGTGTTATAAGTTGTAACTTATAAAGTTATATGTTATGTATGGACCATGGTGACTAGTTATTGGTTGAAAAATGGTGAAATCATGAGTCATGATGTTTTAGATTATTATCTAATGTCAATTTAGGATTTGAATTTTGATGTCTGATGTTGTCTTACATATGATTGGAATTTGGGATATGTGTATCATATATATTATATATATTTTATGAAAAATAAAATAAAATTCTCTCGATGGATAAAATTCCCGAATATTATTTTCGGTCCGAACGTATTAAACGAATCAAACGAATAATTCGCAATTAATTCTCACGAATTAAATCGCTTGTTCGTACTATGGGCATAGTGCATTTCTCTACAAATGGCACTAATGAGCTTGTTTTGCATGATGTACGTTATGTACCAGGGATCAAGAAAAGCTTACTCTCTGTGGGTCAAATGGATATGCATGGTTATAGCATTCTCTTTGAGAGAGGATCATGGAAAATGACAAAGGGATCAAGGCTGATTGTGAAAGGCATAAAGAAGGGAACTCTCTATTGCTTGCATGGGAAAGCCTTATCAGGCAAGTTCATTGCTTTGGCTGAAGTTCACTCCCATATGGAGTTGTGGCATAAGAGACTTGGCCATATGAGCCAAAAGGGTCTCACTAGGCTTTGTAACTTAAAGAAGCTTGATGCTAAAGGCACAAAGCTTGATTTTTGTAATGAATGTCAATATGGAAAGCAAGTGAAACGTTCCTTTTATTCAGGTGTGTCTCGTAAGTCTTGTGTACTTGATCTTGTTCATTCTGATGTATGTAGCATGCCCTTCAAATCTATGGGGAGTGCTTTGTATTTCATCTCTTTTGTTGATGATTTTTCTAGAAAAATTTGGGTTCAATTGCTTAAATCTAAGGATGAAGCATTTGCTGCGTTTAAGCGCTTTCATGCATTTGTGACCACCCAAACAGGTAGAAAGCTGAAATGCTTGCGTACGGACAATGGTGGTGAGTGTATACAAGTGCTGAATTTCAGAAATTTTGTGAAAATTTGGGCATTAAAAGGGAGCTTATTGTTCCATACAGCCCCTCTTCTAATGGTGTGGCTGAACGCTATAATAGGACACTTTGTGAGAGGGTGAGATGCATGCTGTCCACAGCTAATCTCTCTCATGGATTTTGGGGAGAGGCACTCAAAACTGCAGTACATATTTGCAATAGATCCCCTCACATGTCCTTGAAAGGTGACATCCCTGAAGAGGTTTGGTCTCGCAAACCTGCTTCATATGATCACTTACGTGTCTTTGGCTGCGAGGCTTTTATGCACATAAGGCCGGAGCTAAGAAACAAACTTGATGCTAAGTCCATAAAAGGTCTCTTCATGGGATATGGTGAAGAAGGTGAAATGGGCTACAGAATTTGGATACCTCAGCTCAAGAAAGTTGTACGCAGCCGGGATGTTGTTTTTAATGAGGCAAGGCTGCTTCAAAATAATTGTGCCTCAAAGGATGACCATAAAAGGGTCAGATTTCAGCATGACCAGCCACCTATTAGGCCTGATTTTGATCCTGAGGATGCAGCACAAAGGACTGAAAATATTGATGATCCAGTGGTTTTTGAGCAAGATGATGCTGGACAGCAAAATGACGCTCCTGATGGGCATATGCAGCCACCTATTCATGCTGAAAACAGGGCTGGAAATGATATGCAGCAGCCCATTAACAATGGACATGTTGATATACCTCCTGATGTAGATCCATTGCCAGATAATGTGGATCATTGGGTAAGAAGAGCTACACGTGCTAGGAGGCCAATTAACAGATATGATAACTCTATACATTACATTATGTTATCAGATGAGGGGGAGCCTCTCACTTATAAAGAGGCAAAGCTATGTGAGCACAAGAAGAAGTGGGAGTTAGCCATGCAGGAAGAAATAAAGGCCTTGCATGCAAATGATACTTGGGATCTTGTTGAGTTGCCCAAAGGTAGGAAAGCCATTCCTAACAAGTGAGTATACAAAATCAAAACTGTCGATGGCAAACCCAGTATAAGGCAAGGCTGGTTGCTAAGGGATATGCCCAAAAGGAGGGCATTGATTTCCAAGAGGTGTTCTCTCTGGTAGTTAAAATGACCACTCTACCTGTGCTATTTGCTACTACAGCTGCTTTGGATTTGGAGCTATTCCAAACGGATGTTAAAACAGCCTTTTTGCATGGTGACTTAGATGAAGAGCTGTACATGAAACAGCCAGAAGGATATGCCATTCCTGGAAAAGAGAATCTGGTATGCAAGCTGAAAAGGAGCTTATATGGGCTGAAACAAGCCCCTAGGCAATGGTATAAGAAGTTTTATGCATTTATGCTCAAACATGGGTTCAAAAGAAGCCATGCAGATCACTGTTTGTACACTAAAAAGGATGAAGATGGCAGCCCAATCATTCTTGTGCTGTATGTAGATGATATGCTGCTGGCTGGGAAGAAAAAGGGCACTCTAAATGCTCTCAAACAGCAGCTGAACTCTGAGTTCTCAATGAATGACCTTGGGGAAGCTGAGCATATTCTTGGTATGCGAATAAAAAGGCATAGGCGGCAGCATACTTTGCATTTATCCCAAGAAAAGTACATTGATAAAGTACTGGACAGATTTAATGTGGCTGATTCTAAGCCTCTTGGAGTGCCATTGCAGCCACATGTCAAGCTTTCCAAAGATGATTGTCCCAAGGATGATGATGCAGCCAACTACATGAAGAGGGTTCCATATGCATCAGCCTGTGGTTCACTTATGTATGCTATGGTTGCCACTCGGCCAGACATTGCTCATGCAGTGGGAGTTGTTAGCAGGTTTATGGCTAATCCCGGCAAAGCTCATTGGGAGGCAGTCAAATCTATCTTGAGGTACTTGAAAGGGACCAAGAATAAATGTATTTGCTATGGCAAAGATCCATTGGAGCTGAAAGGCTTTTGTGACTCTGACATGGCTGGTGATGTGGATACTCGTAAATCCACAATTGGATATATATTTACTCTTGCAGGAGGTGCTATGAAGAGGTGCTATTTCATGGTGTTCTAGGTTGCAAAAGATTGTTGCTCTGTCAACTACAGAGGCTGAATATATTTCAGCCACTGAGGCTTCCAAGGAAGCCATTTGGATGGCACGTTTATGCTCTGAGTTTGGTTTGCCCAGCAAGGCACCTATGCTTGGATGTGACAGCGAAAGTGCTATATGTTTAGCAAAGAATGCCATGTTCCATGCACGTACAAAGCACATTGATGTGCGGTATCACTTCATTCGAGAAGTGCTTGAGGATGGCCTTATCACATTGGTTAAGGTCCATACGTCACAGAATCCTGTAGATGTTCTTACTAAGTGCTTGTCCAAAGCACAACATCAGCTATGTATACAGATGGTGGGAGTCACATAGCTTAAAGGTGTCATTTATGCCTTTAAGTGGGAGGTTGTTAGGGTAAAGGCCCTAAATGACCCCTCATAGTTGTACACTTGTGTATAGGCCTTCAAAAGGCTGATTATAGTCATTTTTATTCTTTTGGCCAAGTTCAGTGTGAACTTGGCTAGGTCCTATAAATAATAACCTAAACTAAAGTTAGGGCTCTTCTTCTTTTGGAGAACCCACCAAAAGGCTGCGCCTCCCTTCTTCTTTCGATCTCCCTCTCTCTCTCTCACACCTGTGTGTGCTGCTGGACGCTCACCAGCCCTGCTGCTCAGTCAAGAGATGCTCCATTTGAGCTTCTCCATCTGCTGAATACTCTCTCTTGCTCCAACAATTTGTACCATCTCTTGAACGATGCACAGTGCCAATACCTTCAATGGACATGCATGATTATTCCCTAGGTATACATGGCCATGGTTGCCTGTATGAAAAGTAACAGAACACTCCTTAACAGAAGTCACATGAAACGAAGCACCAGAATCAACAATCCATGTCTGGGATAATGGATCATTTACCGTCAATAAAGCATCAATCAGATCACTTTTAGTGATCGACATGTCTTGTACATGAACATTGCAAGAGGCCTCATGTGCATGAGCATCATGAGCTGATATAGTAGCACATAGGATATCTTCCATATCTGAAAGCTCCTCAATAACAACACTAGAAGCCACATTGGCATTCTTTTTCTCTTTTTGGTTGTCCTGTCCATCCGTTCTGTCTTCCTTCTTGTCCTTTCTTTTGTCTCCAACATTCTTCTTCCTCTCACTCTCTGCCTTATAGAATCGATAGTCGGGTTTCTTGTGGCCTTTCCTACCACACTGGTAACATGTCAAATCACTACTATGCTTCTTGCTGGAGTTTTCCCTCTGTGAATAAGAGCCTTTCTTCTCTGATCTTCCTCTGATCATGTTGACATAAGTGCCTCGTTCACCACTTGCTCTTCTCATGATCTCTTCATTCAATATATAACCCCTTACACCATCAAAAGTAAGATTGGGGTTACTTGATAATGAGACCACCAAGGTCTCCCAAGAATCAGGAAGTGTCATAAGAAGAAAAATAGCTTTCAACTTATCATCGAAGGGAGGCATCCTTGAGTCCTGCAACTGTGATAGAGTACCTGTAAACTGAGACAAGTGCTCTGCAACGCTCTTTGACTCATCCAACTGCATGCCAATTAAATTCCTCATCAGATGTACCTCATTGACGGGTGTGGTGCTCTCATAAGTGGCCTTAAGTTTGGCCCACAACTTTGAAGCTTCACTGATGCCTTTGAGGTCTACACGAATATCATCTTACACGGCCATTTTTATGTAAGTGATCTCCTTTTTATTCAGATTATGCCACGCATCATCTCACATGCCTTTCGGCTTTCTTTCTTCCAACTCCCTGTCACAATCTTTGAGGAAGAGAATTCCCTGAATTCGCTCCTTCCAAAGATCAAATCTTGTGCCCTCGAAGCGGCGAATCTCAAAAAGATTCTTCATATTTGAGGACGACGATACCATGGTTGCACAAATAAGAGGTTAATCTGTTGAAATTTTCAGCAAAATGCAACAAAATTAGGGTATCACGTCTAAAAGTAGTGCACAATGGCTTCAAACAGCTATACGAACAAAATCGAGCAAAATTGAGCTGATTGGAACACAAAATTAGAATCTGAAATTTTCTGAAATTTTTTGCAAAAAATTCCAGCAAGCGAATTTGTGCTTAAAATCAGCAATTTTGATGTCTTTTGACTACATAAGGCTATAACACAGCCTTTAGAACCAAATAGGAGCAAAAGCCCCAAATTTTGCTTCAGAAATTTCTAAAATTCTCATAAAAATACCAGAGTTTGCCGTACATAAGAAATTTATTTTGCCACAATTCAATACATAAGGTGTTAGACCTTTGAAACACCTGTTTAGACCTTTGAAACACCTGTTTAGACCTGTAAAACACCTGAAAACAGCCTCTTATGAGCTGTTGAGACTCCCAAAGTGTTCCTCTTGGCCTCGGAGCAAAGTTCTTCGCGATGAAATCGAAGATTATCACAAAAAGTGCGGTTTTCTTTGTTGTAAAGCACCTACGTTGCCGCCTTGAAACCCTAATTCTACTTTGTTACCAGTTGAAAGGTTTGAATATGGTGCCGAGGGGTAAAGGACTTGATGTAGTGCTCATAAATGGAGTTGATGTTGGAATGGACGGCGATAACATAGATGGAGAAGAAGCTGGTTGGAGAGAGAAAGAAAGAAAGAAAGTCATATTAACGTCTTCTGGAGGCCAAACTTTGCCTATGAGACAAAACCATGTACAAGTGTAGTAACCCTGTGCAGAAAATGAGATGAAATAAAAAGTACTCGCTACACAAAGCTATATAGGGCTGGAAAAGGCTTAGGAGACGTGGCTCTGACTCTGCAGATAATGGCCACCTAATACATGGGGGATCCATAATGTGTGTAAAATACCCTAGCTACTAGTGATGGGTGGAGGTGGGTGTAGTATGTGGTACATTGGTGGTGGTCTGAGTGCCTCTTGAAGGAGGCGAACCCAATGGGTGGTGGTACCCCTATGCTCCATCAAGTGGTCATAGGCTGTCCTCATGCGTGAGATATCCTCCTGATCTAGTAGTGGTCGACGATATCCAACCATGTGTAATCGACGTCGTGCTCTCTGTGTTGCTTGCTGGTGGAGAGTGAGCCCTATAGATGGACCTCTCTGATGTAGCTCAGCTCGCTGCAAGAATTGAGTAATGGTATGCTGGGTACTCACCCGTGTCTGATGTATGGGCTGTAGGGACCACTCTCGCCTCTTGTATGCTGCAGTGAGGAAGTGTCCCAAGCACCGCTGGTCTCCCATAGTCATGCACAACTGGAGCAACTCCTCTATCTGAAACTGTGCTCGTAGGTCTAAGTATGATGGGAATCTGATAACAAAATGCTCCTCACTCTCTACCTCTGTCTAGCATACCGTGCACCACCTCTCCTCTCGAGGGACTCCCCTGGCCCGACCCCTCTCACTCTCGAGCTGATCTGATGAAACTCGGAGCTGCCCAATGACGACTCCTAGGTGGTGGGGTAGGTACGTCTGCATGTATCTCAGAATCTCGATGAAGCCCTCGTTCAATACATGTAGAAAATGCTCACGGTAATAGAGCATTTTCGGTGGTAAAGTATCCCTAAGGCTCACCCATGTCCTCTGTATGTATGTATGCAATATCTCCCGACGAATGATCCTATTCCTCTCCTGATGAGAGAGCGAGTAGGTGGGTGCCTATAAGTCGTACTATAGTGGTGGTAGCCTGCTATGTCAAGACCATGGTGGGCCAACCAGTCTCGTGTCTGTGCATACTATGAGGAGGTGTCTCCTCCTAATGCCATATCACGTGATGCCTAGAAAGCATGATAAGCAATGCGCTCTGTATCCATGCTCCGAAGTCTGTGTAATAGGCATACTGTCTGGAATAGTGCCTCAACTAGCATCCGTGGTGAAGCAAGCTCTTCTTTAATGATATCATATGGTACTGAAGGCTTGTGCGGATAAGTCTGGCAATCACGAGGATCTGTGGCCTCTCCAACGCTGTCCATACTGATGTAGCTAATCCCGGCCCCCAAATGGCTGCCCCATACATGAGCGTTGGCGTAACCAAAGTGTCGAAAAGCCACCCCTTTGTGCGGGGCTCCTGAAAATATGTCTGGTGGCACTCTCTCTCCATCAAAGCTAGTGCTGCGTACCCACGTGTGATGCGGTCACGGGCTTCCTGAGACATAGAGAAGACCCCTGATGTTGCTGTAAATATCACTCCCAAGTAAACATATAATCAGACCAAGGTGGTTAGGTTCGAAAGGTTCGTAAGGTTCGGTACGGGTAAGGTACATGAATCGAATCTTACCTCCAAGGTAAGGTTCATAAGATACGTTAGGGTTTTTATATACATGTAAAAATTATATTTACAAATATACATACACATCTATATACATATAGATATGTGTGTGTGCACTATGTATGTATACATGTATATGTATGTACATTATAAAGCGGCAACAATTTGGGTCGAATATAAAGAAAAACATCATTTGAATTATACAAAAAATTTGGACGAACCGGATGTAAGGTTCGTTATGGAACCGAACCGAACCGAACCGGATCATAGTACCGGAATTTCCGATACGTGAACCGATGCAACCTTGAATCAGAACACCTAGACTGGTCCCCTGCTGCTGTGAACAAACTATGTCTGCGTACCTATGTTGATGTATGAAAGATCATGACCTTGGTTTTACCAAGGTTCACAGATAACCCTCTGTGTCTGCAAAAGTCATCTAGGCCATGTAGATGATGTTGTAGACCTTCTGCAGACTCTCAAACCAGTACAATATCATCAGCATATAAAAGAATATGTACAATGGACCCGCGTACCTCAATGCCATCACCTCCCTGCTTACGTATGAAGTCCACTATCTCATCAATGTAGAGACCAAAGAGAGTGGGTGAGAGAGGGCACCCTTGCTTCACCTCGATAGTGCTAGCAAGTAGATTAGATAAGCCCCTTGGACATCTGACTCTACCAGATACTCTCTCGTATAAGGCGTAGATCCCCCATATCATCTCATCTGTAGCTCCGATATCAAGTTGTCGTCTGAAGAGTCGTTCCCTGGGGACAGTGTCAAATGCTTTGCGGAAGTCCACACAGCAGTAATATAATCTCCTCTTCCTCACCCTTGCCTGGTCGATCAGGCATCTCAAGGTGAAGATGTGGTCAATGGTAGAGCATGTCCTTGAGCCCTCATATCCTTCCTCTCAGCGAGAGTACTCAACTCTGTCTCTAGTACCGCCCCATATAACTTGGCCAATATGAGGCAAATCATGATCGTCTGGTATGTAGCTGGATCCATAATATCACCTGACTTATGAATGGGCACTATGGTGTGCTCGGTCCATGAGTCAGGGAACCCTTCAACCAATGCACGGTTGAAGAGGTTGGCAATGAGCAATGCAAGATTTTCGTGCTCTCCCTGTAAACTGAAATGGTCATGGACCCTGCAATGTTATAGACGGGCAATAGCACGTCCCACCATAGTGGGTGTGAAGAAGTCAGAGGTAGTGGGACATGAGCTCTATGGCTTGGGAATAGGGGGCTAGTCTCGGATCTCGTATAGGCTCCATGCACAGCTATGCCAAGTGCTCGGGTCTCGGATGGGTTTCTGTTGTCTCCTCTCCCTCAAATGTCGCCACGCCACTCCACTGTCTCGACTCATGCGCAAATGGTAAATATCCCGGTCTTGTCTCTCCTCCCATTCTCGCCATTTGCGGCGAGTAAGGCTCTGCATGTGACGTGCCTGTGTGTGTGTAATATCCCCTCTATGCTCTAAAATCCATCGGTGCTTCCGTAGCTCATGACAATATGCATCATACCAGCGGTTTTGGGACATGGATCCTGTGCGTGGAGGGTGTATATGTGTGCGGTGTGGGAAGTTGCAGAGAGCTCAGGCTTGTAGGATGGTGGTGATATGTGATGTAAGTGTGTCCTAGGGTGAGAGTGGATCGAGGGAGAGTGGGCGGGTGTGTAAATGGTTTGCATAAACGTGTGAGAGCTCGTGTGTGAAGTGTATCATGGTGTGTGTCTCAGTGGGTGAGGGAGGGTCTAATGGAATAGGAGATGAAAGTGTGAATGTGATAAATGTATGATCAGCACCAAGTGGGCGTCGTCCAATACTAAGTGAGGGGATGAGTGAAGCTCCAAAAATGGTACCCAAAATGTAGTCGATTGTGCTCTCACCTCCCTCGTGAGGGAAGCAAGCAAGTCCGCCCAAACCTGGCCAATGGTGCATCCCATTATATATAACGAGATCGTGTCTTCCGCCCAACTCACACAGGTGTCTGCCATGTCCGGTGGCATCCTGACCCATATCTGCTTACACTCTACTGGTGCACGTCTCCTCTGGATCTCTACCCCTCATGAGATGTGGATGATCCATGTCGTATGCCTCGCACTGACGTTACTGGGTGAAGCCATTGAAGTCCCCCCATAAGGAAGACTTCACCTAAGATGATCCAATGTAGTATGTCATCTGAAAGTGCTGTGTATGGTGAGTCTTTGTCTCAAATCGATCCTCCAAGGTCCTATCCTGCATATCGGGATCCACCCGGTGGAAAGTAGCATATCGCAATGTAGATCAAACTACCTGATGCTATCTCCATGCGGACCCATATGTATCGTGCCTCCTCATCTCTCTCGATGATATGGATCCGGCTCTGTATCTCCTGTCTAAATATGATGGCAACACCCACCGACCCTCGTGTTGTACTCTGTCTCATCGTGGTCCTGAATGCAGATTCCTAGTGAAAACCTGCATTGCGTGGCATGCCTCTCTCTAGGCTCTCATATGTCTTTGTAATGCAAGCAAAGTCATGTGACTCTAGGATCTCCTCGAGTCTGTTTGGTCGTGTCCAGAGCGCCCCATTGCAATTCCACAATGCTCCTTTGAGTGGTGCCTCCTAGTGTAATGATGTCCCATAGGCCGCATGGCCCTATTTGATAGAGAGAGAGAGAGAAGAAGAGTAGTCGATCAACTTTTGGAGGAGCTGAAATGAGTGACTTACCCCAAAGTCTTATTGAGTTATATTACATAGGACACTTTTAGGGTTGGCCAAGTTCACATTGAACTTGGCCCAAAAAATAAAGAATAAGTGACATAGCCTTTATAAATAGGCCTATACACATGTATACACTATAAAGGGGTCATTTAGGACTTTACCCCAACAACCATATGCATGTCGCCCCTCCATCTTCGTGAAGGAATTGAGCTCTTCCTAAAAAGCCATCCCATAAAGCTTCGCCATGATGTGACCAATCATGATAGTCCTGTAGTTCCTTGAATCCAAGGTGTCACCAGATTTGTGCATGGGCATAATAGTGTTCCCCGTCCACCCCTCTTGAAAGCCCTCTCCTAGAGCTCAAATGAAAACATGTGCAATCAATGGGGTGGAGGTAGTATGTATGAGGTGCTCACCCCGCAGACCTGTGTGGTCAGTTGAACACCTATGCTGTAGTCAGTCAATGGTCCTTTGGACCATCTCAACCGTGAAGAAAAAGGAGCTAGTAGGATGGGGTCTGAGTAGTTGGGGATAGGAAGCTGCCCAAGTATCTCAGATAATCTCTCGGCACAGTCATGCCAAATATGTGGGTCCTCGATAGGTGTTGTTGGTCCTCTCTCATAGAGTGCGCCATGTTATGGCGCAATCCATGATCATAAATAGGCGGTATAGCTCAAGCTCTTGTGCCTCCTCAAAGTGCAGCCTCTTCCGGCGTGTAAGGGTCTTCATATGTCTCTTGGGCTCAATCTTTGTGATCTCTTCCAATGCTCTCTGAGCTCGTACTCTATGATAGAGATGCCTACCATCATCATCATAGCGGCGATTATGCGGCATGGTCCCAAGGGGAGGTGTGTGACTAGAGTGAGTGGTATGCGAGAAGGAACTTATGGAGGATGTTTGAAGAACGGATGTTATGTGTGAGGTGAGTATAGAAAGTGGGGTGACAAGATGAAGAAGAAAAAGATCTTCCTCAAATCTAAGTTGAGTATATGTGAGCTAGCTCGTGTATGAAGTGAATGGTGGTGTGGGGTGTCTGTCACGGGCGGATGTGCGTGGGTGTCCCCCTTGGAGGGATAGTGCGAGATATGTGTGATCTATCCCAATGGGCATAGGTGGGATGGTGAAGGACATGAGAATGTGGGTGGCCTCCCTGGATCCCATGGTATAATCTATCGTACTCCCTTCTCCATTTGTAACTTAGTGTGGTAGGCATGTCAATCCCCTCGAGGTAGACCACTAGCCCATCCCGTTATAGATAAGGAGATGATGACAAGAGCTTAGTCTGAGAAGGTGGCACCGTAGAGTGTTTGCTGAATCGGCTAAAGCTCGTGCCCGAGATTCCTCCTATATAGTGGGTAATATGAGTGGGTTCTCTAGGTCAAACGCCTCGCACTGATCGCTTCTTTCCTTCACATTGAAGTCTCCCATGAGGAAGATTTCCCCCAATGTAGAGTACTCCGTGATCTCATATGATAAACAAGTATATGGTGAGTCCTCCTCCTCCTGATCAGTAATGGCGAATCTTGAGCCAGAAGGGGCAAAATTGAATAGTGCAATGTACATAGCCGTCTCCCTTGAGAGTTGTAATCGGATCCAAACGTATCTAGCCAATGAGTCACGTGCAACCATAGTGCTCAGAAACGGCATTTTTGGGCCCAAGAAACAGTTCGGTCATTTTTGGGAAACAGATCGGCCCAAATATGCCATTTTTGGGCCCAATTTTTCCATATTTTAAGCTTCTTTGGCCTCTTTTGCTTAACATTACCGTTTCGGACTACACGAACTCCTGTCGCTTGCGTGAGAGAGAGAGAGAGATATATATATAGAGAGAGAGAGAGACCAAATCTCAGCCTTCGAAGTTTAGGTACATGAGTTTAACCCTCTGATTTTTTTTCGATTTCTTCTATTTACTATGTAAGTACTATGAATGTATGACATATATGTATGTAATATGTATATACTATATACTAATATATAATATAGTATTATGTATATATTAATGACTATAAATGTATGAGTGCATGTGTGTGCATTGTGTATGGACTCTGGAGCAAGTGTGTATGAGTCCATGAGTGTGTATGAGTCCATGAGTGTGCATGAGTGCATGTGTGTATGAAGCAAGTGTGTATGTGTACATTGTGTGCATAGAGCAAGTGTGTATGAGTGCATGTGTATATGAGACTTGAGTGCATTGTGTGTATGAGTCCATGTGTGTGCGCATTATCTATCATCTATGTATGACATGCACTATGTAGACAATAGTATCATGTATGTAGTCATATGTATTATGTAATATGCATGTGCCATGAACAATGTTACATGTACATTATAATTTGTGTGTGTGTGTGTGCATATGTAGCATCTTATGTACTATGTAATATGTGTGCACTATGTGTGTAATTACTAATATTGTATGTATGTAATATGTATGTTGCAACTTGCATGCATCATTCATCATGAGTCTACAATCCCAATATCACTAAAGTCTAATTTTCTTTATGTATGCAGATTCTCTAGCAACTAGCTGAATATTAGACATGGCTCTAGATCCCTACTCGAGATATGACAAAAAGATTGGAGACTATTCTGATGGAGATGGATCAAGGAAATGGAAGTGTAATTTTTGTGGATATGAAAATACAAGTTATGTGACAAGAGTGAAGGACCATCTTACACTCGTCCCATGTAGAGATACCGGACCATGCAAAGAGATCCCTAATGATGTGTATGCAGGGCTTGAGGCATGGAGACGATCACAGATGGGAATGCCCTCATGTGATGAGGAAAAGGAAGAAGAAGGCACCCAAATAGCTGTCGTAAGCCAATGTGTTTGCACTTCAAAGAGAACTAGAGTTGAAAGCTCTAGTATTCATAGCTCCTCTACTCCAATAAGAACACCTTTACCCAAAGTGGTCAGCCATGCAAGAGGTTCATTACAAAGTGCAAGTGTCAAAGCTAGCTTGCAAAAGCAAGCAATGAGAGAGGCTACTAGGGAAATCACGCGATTATTCATTTGTTCTGCTATCTTCTTCGATGTGGCTAGAACCACTCAATGGAAAAACACCATAAAATTGATTAGCCGCATTGGATGTAAGTGGGAAGGTCCTTCAACAGAGACCTTGCGACTAGGGAATTAAAGAAGGAAAAGGCATGTTTGGAAGTGCAACTTGAGTTTTTGCGGGATACATGGAAGAAGTATGGATGCACCATCTTGTGTAATGGTTGGTTAGATGCCCACAAGAGGCATGTCAAGGGAGCACTAGATTGTGCCCTCTGACTAGACTAGATAAGATTTCAAAACTATACTTTCGATTAGAAGATCACCCACGTAGGGGAAATAATACAAAAATATGTATCTCATACAAGAAGTCCCACAACCCGAGACTGATAGATATGGAAATCTCAACTAGAGATGATACATGAGATCCCATAACCCGGGATTGTAAATATGAAGCAAGATATTTGGATTACAAGAATTCCCTTTAGGGAGCTGAACTAGGTACAAGAAATAACTAGAAAAGATCTCGTAATATGAGATTACAAGAGGACAAGATAGGACAAGGCTAGAACAAGGATCAACACAAGAACTGGAACTCGAACTTAGAAAGTACTTACTTGCAGATCGCGATTCCTTTAGCTCCCAAGACTTGCATTGGCAAGACTTAGTATGTACGTGGCCAAGGCCTCCTTATATAGGAGTTCGAGGGCAGTCCCAAGGGCGGTTATAAAGTCAGTTACAAATTCATAAGGTCATCTAAAACAAGACCTCCAAGTGTCAGAATCTAGCAAGTAGACAATAGATCTTAGGGTTTTGGCAAGTTCCAGATGCAAAGGAAGCATTGGTTTCTCCAAATTCTGAACCAATCATGAGATATAGAAGTCAGATGGAATCTAAGGTTCATGATTGTTTCCTTTGTCCATGACAATGCATGTATATAATGTTATTATCTCATGCGCAAGGGGTCTATGTTTTAGAAAGCTATAGATGCATTGACTTATGGTCTTACCATTACAGGTATCTTCCATTGGTTGAGTATATTATTTTGACTTCATATGCATTGTGTATTATGTAAAGTGTAAATTCTAATTTCTGAACTTTTATGATTATTACAGGTGCATATATTTGAGAGCACAAAAAAATTATCACAGGAAATTGGGGCTCACAATGTGGTGCAAGTGATAACAGATAATGGAAGCAATTGTGTTTCCATGGGAAATTTAATTGAACAAGAGTATCCTTCTATTGTTCGGACCCCATGCTTCTCACTGCCTAGATCTTTTGATTGAGGATGTGGGCAACATATTTTGGGTGCATGCAATCTTTGCCACAGGAAGAAGAATGGTCAAGTTTGTGACCAAATGACCAAAGATGTTGGCTAGGTTTCGAGCTAACAGTCAGTTGGAGATCCTCAAGCCCGCCGTCACGAGGTTTGCTTACATGTTTGTGGTATTATAGAGACTTGTTCGTGTGCGAACAAATTAGAAGTGATGAGTGGATTGCTTGGAATAAAACCACTCCAAAGTTCTTGGAGTTTAGATGCCATGTTATGAACGAGTCTTCGTGGGTTCAGGCAGAGGGTTTAGTTAAAACCCTAAACCCTATATACATCGTCCTACGCATCACCAACATGGAGGGAAGTACAATGGATCTTCTCTATGAGTATATGGACAGAATTGGAGAGGCTCTGAAAGAAAACATGCACTTCCTGTTCAGAAGTAAATTTTTTCTATGTTTTTTGTTTTCATTACTCTTTAATCTTGATACGTCATATTATATAAACATGACATATGTAAAGTATTATTTCTTGAATTTTCTTTTTATAATTGTGGAGAGGAAGAGATAAGATAGGTGGGGAATAGGCCTTGGGATTGGTTTCATAAACCAATTCATTCTTTCGCTCACATATTGCATCCATTATGTGTAATGAGGATGAGCTTCAGAGTGAGGAGCTACATTTCGGCTTTCAAGAGTATATACAACGTTATAGTGGTGGTGATTTAGAGATCATCCGTCCCATAGAGGATGATCTTCTTGCTTTCAAGAATGAGATCCACCACTTTGGTAGACCGAAAGCAAAGCTCCGAGAGACTCAGAACCCACCTGTCTCATGGTGGGAGAAATATGGTGCATGTGCACCTACATTGGTAATTTTCTTGTTTACTTTGGTTTTATTATTTATTACTTAGTGCTCCTCAAGATTATGTTTTTGCTAATTTTGCTTAACAGAAACGTATTGCTCTTCGAGTCTCTTCCAAGATTGTAGCTCTCAATCTTGTGAGAGAAATTGGAGTACATGGGCTCTTTTTCATACAAAAAAATGAAATAAACTTACGACAGCACATCTTGAGAGACTTGTCTTCTACAATGCCAACTTGAAGCTTTTAGAGAGACTTTCAGCATTTCCTCATCCCATACAAAAAGATGTTGATAAGCTTGATATTGAGAAGGTGCAGCACATTTCAAAGATTCCTCGGGAGGATAGGGAACTCTATACTTTGCTCTATGAGGAGTCTATTCAGCCTACACATGATACACGCTCACGATGCCATGGTGATAGAAGAAGGCATGCAGATGAGCCTACTAGATATATGTTATCTTCTAGTGGTGAGGAGGATATAGAGAGTGATGATGGATCCCAAGATTCTATTGATGTAGAATCTGATTGATGTACTTTGTTTATGGAAAATCTTTCATGATGATATGTATTTGACATTTCAGTTTTTTATCTATTATTTATGATTTTGGCTTGGAATTTTGGATTCTAGAAGTATACATAATACGAGTCTTTATAAATTGTGTAGCAAATCGCAATAAACATTTAATTAATAATGTGCATAGTTGAACTTATGTCATAAATGACAGTTGAACTTATGTCATAGATGATAGTTGAACTTGTAAATTGTAAGTTTTTCAATCAACGTAGTAAATTGATCATGTATGAAATTTGAATGTTCAATGCATGTATGTATGAGTGTATGAGCATGGAGTGTGTGCATTGTGTTTACATATAACATACACACACACACACACACATATATATATATATATATATATATATATATATATATATATATATATATATATATATATATATATATATATATATATATATATATATATATATATATACACATACACATATTTTTACTGTTTCTCGTTTCCTTCCGTTTCCAAATTTTTGGAAACTCCGTTTTCGACCGGACTGAACCAACCGTTTCCAACCGTGATGGGCACTATGCGTGCAACAATCTATATCCTTCTCTAAAGTCCATCTCTGACGAGTATCGTTACTCCTAATCCTCTCTTAGTGTGGTGGCCTGATGTATCCTTCTCTAAAGAGTATCGTTACTCCTAATCCTCTCTTAGTGTGGTGGCTTGTTCAGTCTCTATGTAACTGGCTAACTAGGAGGAAGGGTACACTTTATGTGACAGCTTCCTAACACTCTAAACTAACTTAAGAAGGGAGTAGTGGTCATGAACTTTCTTGCACGACTTGTTTTCATATACATATATAGGCTGTCAAAAAGCGCTCCTTCAATTCAGGAGGAATCTTCCAATCACCACTTAACTTCTTTTGTGAGCTATGAATCAAGAAAGTGGTTGAAACTTGTTGGTAGCTGAAATTTGGGATATAAAGCCTCCAAACAATAGGCACACATATCATCCACTCCCTTGAGCTTTAAGCTAAGATTTAAGGCTTGATTTTTAACACGGACACTCTTACAATCTCAAGAAGCTACACGAACAAAGGGAACGTAGTCACCACTCACAAAATTCTTTCAAAGGATTGCAATCCTCCCCCTCACCAAACACTAAGAGGGGAGTGACACTCATAACCAGAGAAGCGAAGAGCTTGAAAATGACCAAGAGTCATAGGTTATAGGAGGTATGCACCCCCACCATCAAGAGATCGAGGAGATTTGGACTCAAGAGTGCCACTAAGGAGTGACTTGCTCATATGAGGGCTGACCCTATAGCTTTCATCTAGGCATCCTTTGTACCATACCCACCCAGATACTACATCTTACACCCCTCCCTTAGCACAAGATGTAGCTAGATAGCTTGATGCATGCTCATGAGTCATAGATAGATAGATAGATAGATAGATAGATAGATAGATGGATAGATAGATAGATAGATAGATAGATCATTGTACTACTTTGAGCATATAGACATGCATATCTCCCTAGGGATAGAGTAGTTCCATCCTTCCTCAGACGCCCAATGGATATATCATTACCATCATCACCAATCTAGCTCAAGCTATGATCAACCTAGTTTTAGCATGTATTGTCTCATTTGTTTTCATTTGTACATGATTTGTCTCATAAGGCGCTTTCTGACTCTCTCTCTCTCTCTCTCTCTCTCTCTCTCTCTCTCTCTCTCTCTCTCTCTCTCTCTCTCTCTCTCTCTCTCTCTCTCTCTCTCTCTCTCTCTCTCTCTCTCTGTGCCCCCATGTATTAGATGGCCATTATCTGCAGAGTCAGAGCCACATCTCCCCATGCACCACTACATTATCCCCACTACCTCTCCGTCACCCGGTACACTATCCTGTGGTTGTTTCCATGCTCAGCCTACACAGTTTTGTGTAGCGAGTACTTTTCCATTTTATTTTATTTCTACACAACGGTTACTAGAGTTGTACATGGTTTTGTCTCATAGGCCAAATTTGGCCTTCAGAAGACGTCTCTGTGTGTGTGTGTGTGTGTGTGAATGTATGACCATTAATGTCCCACCTCTTTAGTCGAGAGTTCAGGACCCTTGTCGATATTGTATATCTCTTCCTCGTAGTGGGTCTGCTTCTTCCTTTTACTTTCGAAAGCTCCCGAGCGAGCATTCACCTGAACCGTTCCAAACTCTATTCTTTCATGCTGACGCGACTGTGTGTGGAAGATAAGTGATAAGCGGGATGTGCCTGGCATGGCAGCTCCAAGTCCTGCCATCTTGGCCAACACTAGTGTAAGAGTGAGAAACAAACACTATCTCGTTGCGAAAAACGAGATTATTTTAAGTTTACTCGGCTACATATGACTCTTCAATATTCAGTTTTTATATATATATATATAATATGGAGGTTTGGAAATTGCAACTCTACAAGGAAGGGCATAGTACCCATGGGACCCTCCTTATCCCACAAGAACAGGAGTTTACAAGACTGGGTTAAACGGCGGTCAACACTACCGCAGTGATAGACAAACGGTGGCACTCAGCCACCATGCAACATCTTTCCAGATTACATGTCCCTTAATGTTACTGCCAGGGATTGAACCCTCGCCCCCGCCTCAAGAGGTGAGGGGCCCAACCACTAGGCCGTTTCTAAGGCCAAAGTACTTAATATTGATGGGTGCCCATCCCCAAGCCCTTCCTTGATCAGTTTTTATAAAAGCATATCAACTTTAATATCATCAACCATTACCCGGGCTATTGGTGTAGTGGTAACACTTTGAACCTTGGACTATGAGGTCTAGGGTTCATAACCTGCAAGGCACTCTCACATAAAACTGCTAGAAAGTGGGGGAGAAGAAGGGTCCCCAAAGTAAGTGAGTTGTTTATTTCAAACTTTCAAGAGTATGTAAGACTAGGTCAAAAATTGAACTTCCGAATAGAAAGTTAAATATCATCAATCATTAATTATAATTAACATGTTCATTTGAATGCGTGTTTGTAAAGTAAAAGAGCCCTCAAGCAGTGATCGATTTGAGAATGTCTTCTTTAAATCTTAACCTCAAAATGTTCAAAAGCTTAAAGTATCCATGTGTGTGTGTGAGTATGGATATTGAGTGTAGATCTATATTTATTGATGTCAAAGTGACAAGTGCCCATAAATAAAGAGGTTGACTTCCATGACCATTAAATATATTTGGAATCCCAACAAAAAAAAGGATTTTGAATGTTTCATCATTCTCTACCATGATTGCCTCATGGAAGCCTTGATCATAGATGACTATGATTTTCTAGATAAACTCTAATCTTCATGGTCCCCAATGTAACTCACCATAAGAAGCCTTTTGTCCTAAGACACCTTTGATCGTGGCATACCATTAAGTATCATATTTCTAATATTACATGTTAGCAAATGACTATCTCTCATGATTGTAAAACATAACACATAACTATAAGGTCACAACTATGAAGAGCATCCAATTGTGCTTTATCTCATTGCAGAGAATTATAGCTTGTAGGTTGAACGAGAGTTGCATTGGACCATTGATCAATTATAAAAATGGCTTAAGTAAAATATAGCCTCATTTTCAAGTGATATTTTTTTTAGATAATTATGTAATGAAAAATAAATATATCAATGATTTACTTTGTGGTCCCCATTTTATGGAAATGAAATTGACTTTTATGAAAATCAATACTTTGCATTGATAATACTTGTGTATGATTTTGCATATGGCTAGTGATCCATGAACAAGTGCTTGTGTAAGAACACCTCTTTCTATGTCCCACTTATGGCAGGGAGCTTCTTGAATATGAAATAGCTTATCCTTTTGTTACACATCTAGATCGATTCAGACAATGTCTTTGGTAACGTGCATAGACCTAAAAGAAGAACAAACACAATACAAAGATTGGACAACATAATATATGGGTTTCATATTGCACAATCTAACTATATTGTTGCACTTGACTAGGTTTTTCCATGTTTTATTAAAGAGCATACACAAAGAATGTTTGATAGACAGTTGATTTTCACATAAAGAATAACATAGAAAAAACCTCCATGAAAGGCCAATATGACCATTATGAGAAAGGAAAAAAATAAATAATGATAACAAGTACCCAACTGAAAGTATACAACATGTTATTAGTTATGGAATATTGAATTATTGTATTTTACTTTATCTCTATTTGCGACAAGATAGCTACCTCGTTAGCCACATTGTGTGTGTTAGATATGAGGATTTAATGTGGCATGTGTTTTAATTTAGGAGATGAAGGTTCACGAGAGTATGGATCCATTGGAGCATGTAGACAAAAACCAATGTAGATATTATATTTTCTAAATTTCGTAGACAAAAACCCATGTAGAGGGATAACTTTAGTTAGTTTTAAACTAGCTTTTTTGAAGATAAGAATCACAATAGAAAAGTGAATTTATAAAATAAAGTTAAAGATCACCATAAAAATGACTTTTTGTAAATATAGAAACCTTTATATCATGGGTTTTCTTTTCTAAGTGTCTGCCCTCATTACAACATTATATTTGGACATAATGAAAATCTATAACTGCATGCACCTTGGGGAATTGTTTAATAGTGTGTGTGTGTGTGTGGGGGGGGGGGGGATTATGCCGAATATTGTGTATTATCTCTACCTTTTGTGCATCTCTATTTATGTTTGTCCATGTGCCCATATTGTCTATGTGCATGCATCTCAAAAAGATCCTACAACAATGGTATTTGAGCCTACACATGCCATTCCAGAGATTTTCCAGCACATGTTCATATCATCCATTCATGTTCTAGCTAGTTCCTATTTCACAATGGCTATTCATCCACATCTTGATGACCTACAAAAGGACAAGTGAAGGCTTCTACCACCTACTTCTGGCTATTTCAAGACGTATGACTAACGTGGAGACTAAAGCATAGACCTTGGCATTACATTGGTCATGTTTGGGGTTCCTTTTCATCATTGGCTATGCATGAACCTCTTCATCTAATAGAGTGATAATGAGTGCCAATTTCACCAAGGGCGGATTTGAACCCAAAATGTGGCCCACAAAGTGCAGTGTTTTATCCACTATAGTATGTGTATATGATGTCTCGTTACATCTAAAATTTTCTATTTATTTTTACCAAAAATCACTCTCTACCTTTTTACATTCCCAAGGTTTACACTTCTTTTTCATATAAGACTATATTTTCCTTCTAGGTTCAAAAGCAATTTTGCATCCACCAACTCATGAACCCTATCCATACCATGGAGGACTTTGGCGAATCACCTCTACCTGATATACTGGTTGAGCAAAAACTTGAGCTTTTATGGCCGAGCCCAAAGAACCCACAATGAAATCAAGGAATGTGATGCTCTACTTCAAAGGCTGAAAATCAAATATGATAACCATTTTTGTGTGTTGATGGCTATTACCAAAGCCCAAGCAGATGGCATGCATGCCGAAATTGGTGCAAGAAATTTCCAATTTTTTAGATTTGATGGGCATAAGGATGGTTTTTTTTTTATGGTTATCTTAGTTCTATGACTTTTACTCCAATGAATCCTACTAAAATATTGAGAAAGTGAAGTTTTCCAACCAAGTATTTGGTGGGTAAGGCACGTTTTTGGTGGAACATTCTATGGATTAGCGCAAATCAACCAACAACATGGAAGACATTTTGAGAGAAAGTCAATAAATCTTCTCTTGCTCCTCAAATTTAGTTGCATGATCACCATTCATGGACCACATTTGCATGGATGGAGGGTGATACTATAACAATATATATCAAATGCTTTTGGAAATGATTGCTTCTTGTTTGAATGCTCGAGGTAGTTCTTGAAGACACTCTATAGAGGAATTATGGAGATGGTTTGGTAATGGGCATCCAAGATAATCTCAACACACTATGACCTACAAGTCTTTATGTAGATATTTCTTGCACCCATGATATAGAGGAAGATTTTCAATCAATTTCCGAGTCGATTCATCTTCAACAATTGTGTCAATGACAATCAATGGTTAAGCCTAATATTCTTTTGAAGTGCAATTTCACCACTTCTTTAACTCATACTTTACCATAGGCTCCTACTTCCAATTTTTCCATCGACTCCCTTAGCCTCATCATTTTGAAATACCAAGCCTTATAACCCTCAAACCTTGATGGTGGATGCTCAACAAAAGAAGCCACACAATCTATTGGAATTTTAGAAAACTTGGATACACCAAACCAAGTGCATATTACATCCTTCCAACATGAAAAATGTAATAGCTCAAGTCCACAATTTTGAGGTGACTCAATATCCATTGACTGTAGACACATTGGAAAAGGCCTTAGCTACCTTGGGTAACAAAATTGAAATTCATTCTTTACTTTGCATGCATGGAACTATTTATGATAGGACTATTACTATTTTGCATGATGATGGGAGCTCACACAATTTTATTTCACATGCAGTAGTGCATGACTTGGATTTAGGATTTTTCCTTCCATGTATAAAGTTAGCTTTATTTCAAGGAAATAGGTACAATGTAATAAGTGAAATGCATGATGTTAAGATTTGTATAGGTCCTTTTGCAGACGCATGAAAATTTTTAATTGCTACTTTACAATCTTATGACATTGTAATTGGTATGCGTTTTTGTAATCATTATAGCCCACACATTGATTATCATATACCTTCATTTTTTTAATTTAAAGGATAATGTATTTCTTTGTCTACAAAGCATGATTTTCAACCATTTTCTTTAATTATTTATATTCAAGTTCAATGTTAATTTGGGAAAGGCTATAATTCGTCTATTGTTTTTGTAAATAACATAGTTTATTATACTTATACAATTTGAGATGCACATAGACCATTTATGGCTACTTATAAGGATTGACCTCATTCTTAGTAGACTTCATTCCGTAGTTCCCCTCCTCATAAAGCACCTTATAGCCATGGACCTTTACACCAAAAGGAAATAAAGGAATAAGTTTGAAGGGCTACTCTAGAAAGAGCTCACAAGGCCTAGTTCCTCTCCATTTGGAGCACTTGTTCTCTAAGTTGAGAAAAAGAATAAGACCTATATGATGTGCATAGAACAAAATCACCATTAAAAATAAATATCCGGCTCTTCAAATAGATGACCTATTAAACTTTGAGGAGCTCATGTCTTTAGTAAAATTTATCTCAAATCTATATATCATCATACACACATGAGACAAAGTGATACTTCTAAGAAAACATTTAGGACCCAAATTGGCCATTGTGAATTTATGATGATGCCTTTCAGACTCACTAACACACTTGGCACATTTGCATGCATGATGAATAGTACTTTTTTCTTGATTTTGATGATATACTTGTTTAGTAAAGTAAGAATGACACTGACATGAAAAACATTAGCAAAGAGTTTCTTCTTTGAAAATGAACTAAGTATCTAGGACATATCATTTCTAGTCAAGGAATACATGTGGACCCCAAGAAAATAAAAGTCATTATAGAATGGCTTACTCCTAAACCATATGTGATCTTTCCTTGGATTAGCTAATTTATATGGAAACTTTGTATTAGGTTTTACATATTTAGCACTTCTACTCAATTTATTATTGAAGAAAAAGGTTAGCTTTGCATGGGGATTGCAACAACAAAATGTTGGAAACAATGTCATATGGTCCAACATTAATGTCCAATGGGCAAAAAACTATGAAACTACAGCTTATGTAGTACTCTTCAATAGGCTTCATACAAGCAAGCTGCGAGGTGTTTTTTAGGAGCCAGATTTCATATGCTTTTCGTTTCCATGTGATCGCTATTGAGATCGTTTTTAAAAGGGATTTTCATGAAGTTATAAAAACTATACAAAGCAAGCCTTGGCACATATTGTAGTATCTTCTCAAGGAGCTAAACCACTAGCTCAATGCAAGATTGAGGAAGATCTTTGGAGGTCCTCTCTTAGAGGAAGTGTTCAACACTTGGGGGAGGTGTTATCTACATTTGTAGACATCTAGAGGAGTTCATGTCAACCAACATACTATGAGTAACAAGTTTGTTGGAAATGGGGTGGGCCTCAATAACAATAATCACAAGTTTACAAGATCTTCCAATGCATGAACCTTAGCATACACACCTTAATACTAAAAAAGATGATGAGTGAGAGATAGAGAGAGAGAGAGAGTAGACAAGATTTTCAAAGTGTACGATAAGCTAGAACGCACACCTACAATATCTTATATTCAAAATGTCAAATCACAATGTGTGAATATGATACAAGTTGACAATATTTGAATCTAGGCAGAAAATAGGAACTAGATACAAGAAATTGTGTGCCTAAGAGGTATGAAGAGTGTGTGTATGAGAATATGGAGAATATGAACACTTTAAAATTATTTTACAACAAACCCTAATTTTGAAATTAGGATTTTAAAAACCTTAAATCAAAAACTAGTGAGCTAGCAAGTGAGAAATAGAAATAGCATTGCTACTCATAGTAATCAACAAGATGTTGATGGTTAGCTGGTAGAATCTCCTCCAAAGCTGCATGAGAAGTTAGAACACAACTCCTCCAGAAGCTAATCACCTTGAGCACTGATTGATCCTTGATATTAAGCCTCGAGGGATGCCATAAGTGACCCATAAGGCTCCTTTATAAAGTTCTCAAGGTTGAACCACAAAACTAACTATGAAAAGCTTAAAAAGCACCTCAAAAAGCAAGCAATAAAGCAAAAAAATGAACTTGCACTTTTTGTGAAAAAATTTTCTGTGATTTCCATATTTAGCCATCAGTTAGTTATGGGAGTTAACTTTCCTTCATGTAGAGACTGAGAGCCACATAACTAGGTTGAAACCATTTTGAGCAAAAATTAGGTTTAGGGTTTTCTTCTGATTTGGACCTTTGATGACTGAATGTTATATATCAAACATGTACCCAAAATTGGCTAAGCACCCAAATATAAGATTGCTAGAATTTAGGGCTTTTGATTATTCTAGCATTGTTTCCAACAATCCCTCCTTCAATGTCATAATGGTACAAGGTTCAATAACCTACAAAACTTCCGATGACTATCCCTAGATAAATCTTTGGTAAAAATATCTTCAATATTCTCCTTAACATGATGAACATGGTTCTTTGCAATAGCAATAGCACTATGATTGTCTAAAATTATATGCATAGGGAGATGAACTTTAACAACAAAATAACTCACAATTTTCTACAACAAACTTTAGTGTAGTTGTAAAGCCATCCCTATACTCTGCTTCACATGAAGATGTAGCAATTGTAGGTTGTTTCTTTGATATCCAATAGATGAGACAATCTCCTAAATAGAAACAATACTTTTAGGTAGCGTAATGAGATAGTAATTATATTTTATAATTCTTTAGTTTTTGGTGAAATGATTTACCAAATCAATGTAGCCTTTCTTATATCTATTCATGAAACAAGCATTTCGGCAAGAGAAGAAGAGGGGCGATGAGTCCGTGTGACTTAGTCGGCCCGCAGACTCTCGGGGCAGAGACATTATTCTTTAATTCGATGCATTCTGTTCCTTCTATTCGTTTTATTAGTTAATGTAATCTTTGTGTTATGAGTGAAGTTAATGTTATTGTTGAGTTAGTTTGCAAGTGATTCTGTACAATTGATGAAGTTGTAAGTGATTCTGTTGTTCATAACACTGTAAGAAGAGACAAATTTCTTGAAAGTGTTCAGTTAATTGTGCATAAATTTTGCAAGCATATCATTGATGTTGTTCAATCGTAACATGAAGTTGTATTGGAAAACAAATTGGTCTATAGTTGTCTGTATGACTGCCACCCAAGAACCCCTTTTGTAATCCATGTTTTCTGGTTGTAAGTCATCAACAGAGACAAAGTGATTAACACTTTGGCGATCCCACTAGGGATTGGAGACCGTAAGAGTAGAGATTGAAAGGCATGGAGACCAAAAAGTGAAGATAAGAAGGTTAGTTTATGACAGTTCTATGCTCTGGAGTAGAATATCTGCGATATCGGTAAGATAAAACACCCATACAAGTCCTCACACCTGTTTTAGAATTTGGCAAAAGTTTTGCAAGAAAAGATGAACCGAAAAGTGCAGGTAAGGAACAAAGGATCATTGTCAAAGTGACACAGTTAAAAGAGGAGCCAATATTTGAAGGAGAAGGTTTTGTAGGAGTGAAGAACACTTTAGATACCAGAGATTTGTTGGCATATGAAGGACAGAACCAAGAAGATTCGGTAGATCTTACTAATATTCCAGTGTCAAAATCAGAAGAAAGACTAGAAAGTGAAGGCAAACGACAAGTAGAGGGAGGAAAAACTCCTAGAAACCGAACACCTAATGAAACAGTAGGAGAGTATTTATCTAAATGGTTGAAACAAGACAATCTAAGAAATCTAAATCAATTGAACCAAGATAAAGAATTACCTAAACCACCTATAACACCCGAATCTAGTATTGAAAACCTTCCTCTTACGGTGTAAAGATCCAGCATTAAAAGAATTGCTAATGATGAACACAGAAGATATTATACAATGGGAGTCACTTATACCAAGTTTGGAGGATTCCATGGGGATGATCTGGATGCTTACATACGGGCGTTTGAAGTTAATTCTGACCTATTTAACAACATGAGCAATTTAACGGTGCATGATGGAGACAAAGCCAAGCTTTTTCAAACAACGTTGGTCAATGAAGTAGTGAAGTGGCTTGCAGAGTATGATACTGAGTACAAAGCTGTCAAGGATGCCTTTTTACAAAGATTTTGATCTAAGAAGAATCCTACTTAGATTTTTGACTTTCTATAGAACAATAAATAAAAACCTAATCAGTCAGTCTAGGATTATGCTACAATTTTTCGGATGTATTTATAACAATTACCAATAGCAAGTAAGTTACCAGATGATGTAATCACACAATGGTCTATTAATAGGTTAAATTCACAATTGAAACAAATTATGATCATCCAAAGCACTAAAGGATTTACCTCTAGACACTATAGTGGACCAAGCTCTACAACTAGAGAATAAAGTTGGCGGGTTTGTTGAAGATCTCGAATGGGATGTGGTTTCAAAGGACAAAGGTGCAAGTTCAACAAACAAGTATTTTGAGTGAAAATTAAGAATCCAAGACATATTGCAGCAAATTACGGGCTGAACCAAGTGCACTATGCAATCTATAATATCGATAGTCATGATATAGCATATTTCACGTATAATGCTAAAGCCTAGAATTGGGTAACAGTAAATGCATTTGTTCAAGAACAAACATCATCCAATACCTATGTACCACCACAGATGCACAATACACAATATCAAAGGTATAATCATCCAAGGACGCAACAAGATCTATTACAACAACCAACATGGTCACATGCCAGAACATCTAACTTTGTACCATGAGAGCCTGCCAGATGTTACTTTTGTGGTGATTTGGGCCCCATATGCCGTAATTGCAAAGAACCACAGGAGTATGACAAACGTCGAAAAGACAAAGTTGCACCAATGACGAACTTAGTAATCATTACTAAAAAAGAACTAGAGGTAGTTTCAGTTCATACTAGATCTAGAAAAATTTTGCAACCTATGGTAGCCATTTATGAACCAGGATTTAAAGAATAGATACAGATGGTGCAAAGAGTGTAGAAATGGGCAACTAAAGAGAAGTCAGTCTTCCCTACAATAGATCTGATCTCTCGAGAACCAAGTCCATCCACAACTAAAGCAATAACACTGCAACCTGTATAGGAAAGTGCTTCAGTGATTATATAGACCCCAAAGGCTGATGACCCTTGGACAATCTTAAAACTTCACCCATCACCTTGCAACTTGGGAAACTTCTATCATTGGTACCAAAAGTTAGGGAACAATTCGAACAACATTTCCGTGTAAAGGATAAGTGACTAGATCCTTGCGTATCTACTCTACAACCCAAAGTTGAAACAGTAGACCACGTTGTCCCACTTATTACGATGTGGTATAAGAATCACTATGTTGATAAAGTCTTAATTGATAGTGGTTCCAGTATTAGCTTAGTCACCTATTCACTTTCTCACAAGTTAGGATGGATGAATATAGAACTAGTTAGGTTTTTTATTAGAGTGGCTGACCAGTCCCGAGTTCATCCAGTGGGATTGGTAAAAGATATTCCCATTACCCTTCAAGGAGCAGTCTTCCCCATGACCTTTGTGGTATTAGATCTATCAGAAGACACTTATGATTACAACCTCTTGTTCGACCAACCCTAGCTTAAACAAGCCAAGGTTTTGCAAGATTGGTCTAAGAAAGAGTTAGTGATAAAATATAAACATCATGAATATCAGGTCCCCTTAGATACGATGCAATCTCATGATCTTCATGGATTCTCTCATAGCATCAAACCAGTTCACATGCTGGATGGGTTGACAGATGACAAGGAAGATGACTTTTTGACAGATGACTCTCATATCTCTCAGGGTAGTTGACTTATAGCCTTTACTAGATCAATGGTCTCCTTCGACCTATGCAGTGACCTATGCACCATTGATCAACTAGGTACCAGAGACTCGAGATGTGCTTCCTAATCCCATAACCGATACTAATCTAGCTTGGCAAGATTTTGAAGATAAAATATCCAACAGTAGACCAAAATGGGGAAAAAAATCTTGTGTTAAACACCAGGCTACCAAGTTTGCAATAGCATTTGTCAGAGCCCACGCATCTCCCCATCGAGTTGTAATTAGTACAAGTTAAAAAGTAATGGTTGTTGTACATACAGTTGGAGGAATAATTGGGCTGACAAAATCCAAGCTCCACTTTTGGAATGGTTCTAAAGGCAAAACTGGTTGGAGAGGGAAATGCTACCGAAACAGGGGTTGTTTGGTCTGCTGACAGGGATCACATGCAAGCACATAAAGGCAAACATATTTGTGCATTGTAGGCCACCATAGACCACTCTCCAACACTTTCTTTAAGGTCATATCTACCCTCCAATGGGATGAATATGGGTTAATGCCAGAACAGATGGGACTTCATGAGTAGGAGCACATCGTACCCAGGCTCCAAATAGGTCATAGTGATAGCTGATCAAGGATAACTCAAAAACTTTTGCTATACAAGGCAAGATTTTGGCATTCCACCAAAGATAAGGAATTCGATGGGAGACCAGTCTTCAAGAAAGTGAAAATAGTATCATAATAAATAGTAACCACATCCCATTTGGTTGGCACACATTCGGGTTGTATTGTATAAATGGTCGGAGAGGCCGTGTCTATGGTCTCAGGTGATTCACTGAAATCCAATTGAGATAAAAAGTTTGCTAGTGCATGATGGGTACTCGGTGAGTGGATGATATTGAAGTCAAACTCCTATAACAAGAGGACCCATCGGGTTAATGTTCTGGTGCCCACCTGGTTTTGTATTAAATACACCAAAGCAATATGATCCACATGGAAAATAAACTTTCGGCCAAGAAGATAATGAAGAAATTTCTTTATCGAATAGATAATTCCCAAGCACTCTCTTTCAGTCACAGAATAATTCTTTTTGGCGGAGGAAAGTGGATGGCTAGCATAGTAGATTTGGTGGTACCATTCATCAGTGACTTTGTGTAAGAACACTACCAATAGCTATGTCTAAGACATCTACAAAAACATGGAATGACAGTTCCCAGTTTGATGCTTGCAAAATTGGAGCTTGGGTTAATAAGACTTTGAAAAGATCAAAACTTGTCTAGCACTCTTCGGTCCACCGAAAGTCTTTTTGCAGAACATTGATTAATTTATTTAAAGGAATAGTAAGGTGTGCTAACCATTGCAAATGTCGTTCATGCCATTGGATTTGACCCAAAAAGAGAAGAACTTCTTTGTTGAATGAGGAGCATGCACATTTAGGATGGCTTTAACTTTATCACTATCGACCTAAATTCCATGGACCAAAATGATATGGCCAAGGAGCTTACCACGTTGTACGATAAACATAGATTTCATCCGGTTCAAGCACAATCAAAACTCGTGACATTTTTCAAAGCACAAACATAATTCTAGAAGATGCATAACTTTACGGCCAGACACCAAGAAATCATCCAGAAAGATGCACATAAAAGTGGTTAAGTACGGTGAGAAAATGTCCTGCATACAATGTTGGAAAGTGCTAGGAGCATTCGTAAGACCAAACCACATTATGGTAAAGGCGTAAAATCCCCAAGATGTAATAAAGATCTTTTTTGGTATATCTACTACGGCCAAGTGCACTTGATTGTAACCACTATAGCCATCTAAAAATGAATATATTTTGCATCCAGTGACATCATCCAACATACTGTCAAGGAAAGCTAAATGAAAAACATTGGGTACAATGACCTTGTTCAATTTATGATAGTCGACACATACTCGTAAGTGTTTATTTTTTTGGTACTATGACTATCAACAAAATCCACTCCGTGCTGAATGGGAACTATAAAACCCACAAGAAGTAATAGATCAATTTTGTCCTTGAAGAGCTACGCATAATTGGGATTCATCCTATAACTGGTCTATCTAATTGGTTTAACGTCCAATTGAAGAACAATATGGTGTTGGTAGATACGAAAGTTTAGTCCTTTTGTATCCTCATAATTCCAAGCAAATACATCTTGGAATTCTGTTAAGAATGCAAGTACTTCCCTCTACTCTGATCGTGGTACCCACTTCATTAATGACCTCATAAAAGCTTTAACTACTAATTTTAATATCCTCCATAAGTTTAGTACTCCCTATTATCTGTGTGCCAACGGCCTCACTGAGAGTACTAACAAATCACTGCTAACCATGTTGAAGAAGTTAATTCAGTTTTCATCAGAGAGATGGGACCAATTCCTACCCTTTGTGTTATGGGCTTATCGTACAACCTATAAACTCGATACTGGATTTACCCCATTTAAATTGTCTTATAGTCTTGAAGCTATTGCACCCATGGAAATAATTGTTCAAAGTTTATGAGTTTCTATTGATCGTAAACTTCTTCCTTAGCAATCGATCTACAATCGCCTGGATGCCATTTGCACTTTGGATGAAGATCAATTTACCACTTTTCTCCTCATCCAAGAGTTACAAATTTGGCGGGCCCCTACCCATGATAGATTCTTGAAAACCCTTGTCTTTATGTCGGGACAATTGGTTCTGGTTTACAATTCTAAGGCTAATCATACGATCGGAAAAATTAAGGTCAAATGGTTTTGCCCTTATCGCATTTTGGTATGAATTGGTCTGGCTATTTTTCAGTTGGAAACTATCACCAGGGAATCTTTACGCACTCCCATCAATGGATCTCATGTCCACACTGATTAAATAACCATTTTTTGGTGGCTACTTAATGTGCATGCCCTTCAATTTCCATCTTTGCACGTTATTCCATGCATTATATCCCATAATTGGCAAGTGTAACGTTTCATATTATGATATGTGGTCATTGGCAACACTTAATGTTTTGATTGCTTTCATCGTTGTTGTTCTTGCATGCATCCTTGGCCACCACTGTTCTTCGTCTATATTTATCCACTTATTTTTCTTTCTCCCTTTTACGATGTTCTACACTATCTGCACGCGTAGTTACTAGCTTTCCATTGCTCCCTATTTGTTTGTTGTTTGCTCACTTAGTGGAGACCTTGCGGCCTCATTTGGCTGGTTTCGAGGACTCCATGGCCCCAAAGCTTGCTGAGTACTTTTAAGTATGCGGGCTCCTGTAGTATGCACAAATGCATTAGCATTCTGCTCCCCCTCACCCCTATACTGATACATTAATATGCACCATAGCTGATTGCCCTGCCTTCGCTTGCGCCTGGCCTGTTGCCACACCTTGGCTCACCACCATTCTCACCATCGACACCATCACCTATAGGCTTTGTCTTTCCAAGACTGATCGTACCGAAGCCACAAATCTCCCCCTTGCCACCATGAACACCCTTTTTCCCCATTGTTCCTCCAATGAATATGCGATAATGTGTCACCCATCACCAGAGTGCCATGCCTTACAATTTTTGGTGGTTACCCTTAACCTCTAGAAACGATCATACAACATTTCCCGATCGATGTAGTCCATCATCCATTTGGCCGCCTTTGAAACTATCAATTGGGCACATTCACAAAGAATGCCAAATGGTTGTCAAATAGTTAGCTAAGGGTGAAGTCCCTTGTACCCGCCTTCCTCACATCTTCTCTTTCCTTTTGCCTGATCCTCCCACTGTTGCACCCTCAACCCTTGCTCTTCCTCCATCAATCTTAGTTGCACCTTCTCAAATGGAAGAGGATGAGGATGAATCCATCATGTTATGTTTCTGTGGCTCCAAACATTGCCGGTTAAATGATGCCACCATTGTCACGCACAACTCTTCTTCATAGATGAAAGACGCTAGTATCACAATCACTTCTACGGAGAATGTGGTTGTAGAAGTTCTCTCCTACATCGTAATGGCCATAGACACCATTCATCTGGTTCTCATCAGCCCAAAGATTCCAATGCCTATGGATATTGATGAGTCAGCTGTTTTGATTCACAACCCTTCCATCACTTTGGTAATTTCTTCTATTCTCAATAGTCTTCATGATCGCATTGTGGAGACGACTACATCCGAGATCACTAAGGAGGACCCACAAACCCGAGAAAAACCCGTTCTTCTTTTGTCCCACCCCACTCTCCGTTTTTGCCCCCTTGAATCCTTGGAGGCTGGCCCCATCCACGAAGCTATTGTGGAGAGAACCCTGCAACAATCACCTAATTACTCCCCTCCTACTCTCACTTTCGATCCCCCTCTCCATGAAGACCTCTTGGTCCAACAAGATGAACTCCCAACAATTCCCACTATTTTCTTTATCTAGTTGGGTATCGGATCTCACTTTGTCATGGAAGGTGTAGCAAAAGTCGGGGAGTATCTAGTTCAGTTTGTTGATCACATTCAGAGTATTTTTGAGTCTAAGAAAGCAAAAGTTCATAAGGCTTTTCAAGAAAAATTGAACATGGTAGAGGATTATCTCTCACATTTGCAAGGTGAGATGATGAGATATCATGCTCAGCAGTTATGGGTACGATAGAAGCTGACAGATAAAGAAAGCGAAATGGAGGTTCTACATAAGGAGTTGGCCAAAAAATAGGAGGCCTTAGCCAAAGTAAGTTTGGTGTTGGAAGAACAAACTGTAAAGGTTGATTTATTGGAGCAGACTTGCACCATACTTACCAATACTGTGCAACACATGGATGAAGAACTTGGGCAAGTAAAGGCTAGGCTATTGGACTGAGATAATGAACTGTGCAACACCAGCGGACAAACCATTCCTTTACAAAAGGAGTTAGAAGTAAAGGCTAGGCTATTGGACTGTGATAATGAACTGTGCAACACCATCAGACACACCATTCCTTTACAAAAGGAGTTAGAAGGTGTACTCTGAATGATGTTAAAACTCTTCATGAGAGTCTTCAACCATATAATCTCCTTTGCATCTTCAACCATTCCTTTATATTCTGCCTTTGTAGATGATAAAGCAATTGTATCTTGCTTCTTTGAACACCACGAGATTAGCTTATCTCCCACATAACACAAGTACCAATAAGTTGATCTCTTATCATCAGGATTACCTGCCCAATCTGTATCACTATATATCTTAATGTTTATATCTGATGTAAAACCATAATACAAACCTTCCTTGAGTGTACCCTTAATGTATCTCAACACCCTTTGTCCTGCAATCCAATGTTCTTTCCTTGGACAACGCATGAATTGAGACAACACTCCAACTGCATATGACAAATCAGGCCTAGTTAATGTAAAAAGCATAGATTAGACTACCAACCAGACTTTGATATAGCTTCATATCCTTGCATTCTTCTCCTCCATATCTGCTCAATTTGTGATTCACCTCCATTGGAGTAGGTGCTACCCTGCAATCTTCCATTTTAAACTTGATCAACAAGTTCTTCAAATACCTTTCTTGAGTCACATACACTCCATGTTGAGTATATGAGATCTCCATGCCCAAGAAATATGACAAGTCTCCCAAGTCACTAATCTTGAAATCTTTCTCCATTTGCTTCTTGAGGCTTTGTATGCCCTTCTCATCTGTACCTCTAAGGATTATGTCATCAACATATATGCACATATAAATAAACCCATCATCACTTGCTTTAACAAGCAAGCTACTATCTGATTTAGATACTTGAAAACCAAGTTCCTTTAAGAACTTAACAAGTCTATAGTTCCATGCCCTTGGGGCCTGCTTCAAACCATACAAAGCTCTCTTGAGCTTACATACATATTCTGAATAGCTTTTATCTCCAAACCCTTGTGGTTGCTCCATGAAAACATCATCTGAAATATACCCATTAAGAAAAGCATTTTTCACATCTAACTGACATAATCTCCAACCTTTACATGCAACAATGGCTATGAGTGTCCTGATGGTTGTCATCTTTGCCACAGGACTATAGGTCTCATCATAATCTATGCCATATGTATGAGCATACCCTTTCACAACAAGTCTAGCTTTATATCTAGACACACTTCCATCTGCATACCTCTTTGTCTTGTAGCCCAATTTCCTTCAAATAATTTGCTTAGAATGATCTTCTGAATATTTGGTTTAGGAGCCAAATCATGTATCATTCTCCATCAATGCATCATACTCTTCCTGCATAGCTTTCTCCCAATTTTCCTTACCTTTTGCATGTTCATATGTAGAAGGGTCTTCATCTGCTTTCACCATGTAAGCATAAGAGTTCTATTTCTCCTTTCTGCTACATCATTTTGTTGAGGAGAGTACCTGCAAGTAACTTCCCTTTTTTATACATGCATTTCATAAGTAGTCACTGAACTCATTAGAGAAATACTCTCCCCCTCCATCTGACCTTAGTCTCTTCAACTTTTGACCTGTGATTCTTTCTGCATACACATGATAATGTTTAAATGTATTGAATACCTCTGATTTATCTTTGATCACATATATAGTGATCCACCTGGTAGCATCATCAACATAAATCACATGATATCTTGAACCATTAATACTGAAATCCTTTGATGGTCCCCACACATCTGTGTGTACCAACTCAAGCTTCTCTGAATACATGAAACCATGCTTAGAATATGATTGCTTATGAACCTTACCTAATTGACATGCCTCACATCTATATGTCATATGTTGACCTGCAACATTAGGAAATCCAAGCACTGAACCATTGTTAACCATATCCTTAATACTTTTTTCATTGAAATGTCCAAGTCTTTTATGCCAGAGGTCTAACTCAGAGATCTTATGTCCTCCATAAGTAAACAAGGCATGACCAACATTACCTTGAATCTTCAATGTGAAGAGTCTTCCTTCTTTCTTTCCTAAAACAATTTTTTTATACCCATTGCTAGGGTCTTCCACAAAAACTCCATCATTAGTGAACCTTACTTCATAACCTTTTTCAACAATTTGCCCTACACTTATTTGATTCTTTGGAATTGTAGGAACATACAAGACCTTACTCAGAAGAGTACTTCCATCCTTAGCCTTCACTGATCCAATTGACTTCACATTGTGTTTTGTATTATCACCTGTTTGAACCACATGATTAGTTACCTTATTCTACAAATCAGTCATCAAAGCTATATTACCACTCAGGTGATTGCTACACCATGAGTCAATGTAGAAGACTCTTTGGTCTTCACTTTGCCTTTCACAAGTTGCATTCATAATCAAGGTTGAATCCTCCTTTTGATCTGAAGCATAATTGTAGTAGGTATTATTGTAGGATTGGCTTTGGAATCCTCTACTTGCATTTCTTCCAAAATAACCTCTACTCCCTCTACCTCTGAAATTACCTCTTCGGTTTCTGCCACCTCTTCATCTTAAATTAGAATTCTGATTATATCCTCCATTATTCTGATTATTATGCCAACAATCATGAGCTAAATGATTTGTCTTACCACAAATCCAACAAGCTTTGGCTCTATCTTTATTACTTCTGCCTCTTCCTCTACCTTTTCCACCTCCTCTTCCTCTTAGGAAGTTGGCTTGGCTAGTTGTACCTTCTTCTTCATTTACTTTTTTCTTGCCTTTGATACATTGCTTGACCTGCACTCTTATCACCATCACCTTTGACATCCTGCTCAAAAGTTAGCATGTGTCCTAGCAACTGATTTAAATCTGGAGTGAAATGGTCTAGTGACAATTCAGTAGACAAAATGAATGGCTTCCATTTCTCATCTCCTCTCAAACCTGTGAGGATTTGCCTTACCAATTTATCTTCCTCAATATCTTCATCAACTGCTCCTAATGCATCTGCAATGTCCTTCATCCTTGTTACATAATCAGAAATGGATTGAGAAGACTTCTTCTTGAATGTGGTAAACTCTGCCCACAAAGATGCCTTCCTTGACTTTGTAGTATTTTGGAAATGCTCCTCCAAAGCGTTCCATATATCACTTGCACTTTCAAGACCTCTAATATGAGGTAGCAAGTAATCATTGACTCCCATGTAGATAATGCTCCTTGCTTGAGCATTTCTCTTCATCCAAGTCTTCAAATCTGAGAGTTCATCCCTAGTTGGAACACTAGGATATCTGAATTGTGACCTGTGATGTAACCTATCAGATCTTTGCTCATGAGATGAGGTTCCATCCTCATTGACCAAGATGGCTAGTTTTCTCTATCCAATTTCTCTATCCGAAGAGAATCTCCCATCCTTTCTTCACCTGTGTATTAAATTCTTCAAGCTTTATGAGGAATAAGTGTACCTTTACTTCGAATGAAGTTCCTTTTGATCTTCTTGATAGCTTCAGACCTCCTTCTCAAGCTTTCTCTTTAAACTTTCACCTTTTGAACCTTCAAATGTTGATTTCTGTATGATTGCAGCAGTCGGGGTCCTCGTTTCTTCTATTTTGATGATTCCTGCTCTAATACCACTGATGGAGAGTGTTAATCTCCAAAAGAACAAGTTATAATTGATGTTAGAGCACCTCTATATCAAGAATAACTCAAAACCTTTACCAATTTGGAGGATCAATATCAAATTATCAAAATTTTGAACTAACTGTGAAGAGAGTCACTACTCAGAAAGTCTACTGCACATAACTCACACTTTCCACAACGTGTCGTCTAGAGATTATGCACCTTCTCGAAGTTAAATCATCTCAAAAGATTCAAAAGATCTTGAGAAATGATCCAAACAATTCACCTATGTCTAAAACTGTACTTTTCTATAGACGACTTTGACACCTGTAACTTTAAATGCATAGTTCTCTCAAACAACAACCCTTGTGTGACGCCCTAGATGAAGCAACAACCTTCTCTGATACCAATTGTTGGAGTTTGAGGTTTCTGGAAGCATGCGAACATCACAAGGAAGAAGAAGAAGCTTGGAACACAACACACAATACTGAATGTATTACCAAGAGAATGTACAAAGATAAGTGACCCATTAGGGTTATAGGCATATATACAAGATGGGGGAAAAAAACCTCCTAAAGAGGGAAAAAGTGCCCTGGTAGTCCTAGTGTGTTCACATACATCACTACCTAAATATATCAACATGGAAAAAGTCAAGCTTACTTCAATAAATCTTTTGAAAGATCCTTTCACAATTAAGGATGTGAGCTTGAAACAAATAGTAACGTCTTTATCCTTCTCAATGAAACCCTTTAGGAATATCATCTATAAATGGCATTGTAATGTGTAGGATGAAATCGTGAAGCACTAAATTCATTGCCTTCATCAAGTGTGCAAGTGAATTTGTGGAACCTTAAAGTAATGTGCACATCAAACCAATCCAAAAGGCATCTTCATTGTAGTGACGTCCCTACTTTTGATTTCCAATTGCAATTGATGGTAGCCAACTCTCCTATCAACATCATCAAACTAACTGGCAAGTTGCTCAAAGATTAATTCCCTACCTTACCCTCGCATGATATCGTGGTCTTTGGTACAGAGAGTGCAATGATGCATCCAAGCTCTCATACCACTATTGCAAGATCTTACAGGCATGTGTGCACAAAGAGTACAAAATTTGAAAACACACAAAAAACAAAGTTGCATAGTAGACAACACAATAGATAATATTAGGTGAAATTTCATGTGACCGAGGATAGAAATGAGGTCAACCTGGCAAAGAAGTCACAACATATGGTTCTTGAATGATGAAGCCCACATGCCCAAAGCCTACAAATCAATCTTACCCAATTTGTAGGGAGACGTTCACAACGTAGCTCACAAGGATTGAAACCCAACCCCACACCTTGGAGGCTGCCAGCTTATCCATGTCTATGAACATGCTTGAATGTTGATGAAACAGTATCCCATGCATAGCCAATGGCTGCAAATGAATGCCAAGGTTCTATGCCTTATTCAATAGCTTAGAGCAAGCCAAAGGAATCAACATAGGTGTAAACATAGATTCAAGTTCAGGAACTAGAACTAAAACAAAAACCAAAAATTGCAACAAGAATAAGAAACGAAAACCCAAACTGGAACTAGAAAATGAAAAAAAAAATCGAATGAAAAAATGAGTAGTGTTAGAACATCTCTTTAGTGACACACAGAGGCATGACACTTCAAAAAGAAGACATGAAAGTAAAAATTTTCTCTCTTTTTAGGGAGAGACTTATCTTTTATTTACAAAAATCACAATCTATAGCGATCCTTATCTTAACCACTATTTTTATGAGTCTCTAGAAAGAACCCTCTACGTGGGTCTTTATATATTTACAAAATATATATGAAATATAATTTTTGTTATTCATGTCCAGACACATCCAAATATGTCAACACCCAATCCACACCCTCACGAACCTTCAACTGCTATATCAAAACACAAAGCACATTAATAACTCTAAATTAAGCTCCAAAATTCAACATTCCATAACTGATAACAAAGAGGGCATTGATCTCATTGGATATCTGGATTGATATTGAGCTTTTGATCTTGATTCTTGGTGTTCCACCTCTAATTACATGTTTAAAACCATCAAAGTACTTATTTGCAAGTTCTTAGAAAATTTATGACAAACCAGACTAGTTGCAAGTCTTGAGATTGAGAAGAAAACCTTCTACTTTGGGATGAAGTCTCACTTTCAAGGCTCAAAACTCTCAACCTTATCAAAATTGGATTAACTCTTTTGCAAAAGATCACATTTGAAGGCAAATGACTATAATGCGCTATGCATCAATTCATTAATACCTAGATAAGGAGAAATGAACTAAAGAAGCTTAAAATGATCAAACTTTATTGAAGGGTGAAAGCATCTTAATGTGAACACTTTTAGGACTATACATGCAAGAGAATGAGAAATTACGACCACCACATGCTAGAGAGATGAATTTCCTCCCAACCAAATGCCTCTATATATAGCTCTCTCTAGGGGACTGCCTTCTTGGGCAGGTGGATACTAGACAACCATGTGTCGGCCATGTAACTGCATGTGCGCCAAATGTCCCAATCAACTTGAGTTAACTCAAGTGGATGCTTCTAGAAGGCTCTAGATCTCTTTGGGTAAAATACTCTCCCCATGTTGCCCATGGGGATTGAACCCAAGACCTCCTCCTTCACATCCTTGAGACTTAACCACTAAGCTAAGTAGATCACTTGTTCACAAGAGCACAAGACCTCCTAGTAAGTCTAAACTCGAGATCTTTGGTCATACACATGGATGACCAAACGGTGTCCGATTTCAGATCCGTGTGAATTGGCCAGACCCCTAGATCATAAACTTAATTTATTACATTCTTCCCCCTTGGGAAAATATTTTTGTCCTCGAAAATAGAGCTATATATGTACTGTAGGCAACCCCTGAGCCTCATCTTCTAAAACTGGAAGAACATGGTCATGTTCTAAAGCTGGAAGAACATGTCTCATCTCTGTGGTGGCATCCCTACCCAAATGATTCAAAATACTGTCTCATTTTGCACTTTGATGAACTGGACAAAGTACGAACTAGTGAAAGAATATTAAGGGTGGATCTAAAAACATCCTTGGCCAATTCACAGTTTCCTGATGTGCGATCTAGGCACAAACATGTGAATTGGGTGGATTCAAATTACTAGTCCATTTTTGGGCATGGCTGGCGCATGGACTTAGTAACAAAGGTGGGATTCTTATCCCTCACAAGACTTTGAGAACTCTTGATTCACTTGAATTTGGTTTGGAGAACTTGAAGTTTAGTTGTCCCAAACATCTAACTTAGATATTTGTACAATGGTTAACTTCTTTCCAAGAGTTACTTGATTTTTTAACCCGACTAGAGGACTACTTTGTCTTAATGAGTTTAAAACTCCTATGTATACTGTAGGAGAAAGTTTACGATTTTCTTTGAGCCAACCATACTATAAGTTGACCAATTCAAATTCAAATGAATCCTCTCAAAGAGTCGAGCTAAAAGTTCTTGGGAATTGTCAATCAATTCCTAACTTCTCTATTCTAGAGTATAATGGACTCTACGAAATCAGTTATGCTATAATTTGAAGCAAACTCAAATAAATAAGTCTACTTAGACTTATTATCTTTTGAAGATTGAAAAGGTTCTTGTACATAACATCTTTCTAGGATGTTCAATTTAATTATCTTCTAACCGGCTAACCCTGGTCTTTTGCAAAAGGAATTAGATACCATGTCTGAGCCAATTCCAAAAGTTTTGGAGAGAGAAAAGAAATAACTAAGACTCTGTACAACCAATTCAGACTTTGAAGATACATAAACTTGCTATGAGTCAAAGTCTAGATGACTCAGAACTTTAACTTCTCAAAGATCTATCTTAACAAGATATTGAAGCATTTATCTATCTTTAAGAGAAGTAAATTGGTTTCTCAAAAAGATTCAAAACAAATTGAAAACATCATCCAACCACAAGATACTAGTGTGGTAACCAACATCAGTGTGTTGACCCATTGAGGTTCTGTTGATGAGTTTTGTATTCAAATAATGCTTCACTTGAGACTAAGTTCAGGTCACATTCAATCTTTCTGACTCCTTACTGGGAATGCAATTCTTGTGCATTTCTTTGAGTCAAAAGAGTGATTTTACCAAGCCAGACTAGGAACTTGATGCTTGACTTAGTCAATCAAATTCTTGGTTGAAAAGATCAACTCAAATCAAAGTCCAACTATTTCAGAAATGAAATATTTCCGAATTAACAACACTTTATCTTGAAGTGTTTCAAGAAGATCTTGGAAGTTACTTACTCCGTATCTTCTGTTTCCTTGATCTTGAAGTTATCTTGAAGTATCTTGAGATACTATTTTTATCCTTCTTGACTTAAACTCCTTTTGTTTTTTGAAGTCTTAATTCCCTTGAGGATTAAACCTAACTTCAAAATCCAAACTAGGACTAAAAGATAATCATCAACTCATGGTCTGATGTCCCATACCATCGTTCCTACATCAATTTGAGTATAAAATCTGTTGTCCATCCCATACCACCCTATTTTATATTCACATTAACGTGTGAGTGAATATTATCCTAAATTCTAAACATCTCTTGATAGAGAACCTTCTTGCTTCATTTCTTTTCAAGGATTTTGAAGTTTCAGGCATTAACTCTAACTAGATTTTCTAGATTTTTATCCCTTCACATGATCATTTCACAATCTTGTGCTTTTCTTCAGGAACTTGAAAACCTTTTGATGGAACATCCGTCCTTCTTTGCTAAGGTTTTCAAATGAAAACCAAATAGAATTATAAGTACTTGAATTTTCACAAATTCAAGTTCGATTGGTTTATCCTTGACCAATTTGTAGTGACAAGAGTTTTTAACTTCTTGTCTTTAGATTCCTTCTTTACTGATGCTTTAGGTACCTATCTCGACTGAGAATTTTACAGGAATCTCTCTACTGCTTAAGTCTAAGCATCCGCTCATGCTCTCTGGATTTGTACCAAAATCCCTTTAAGGATAGGCAAACATTTATGTTTTACCTTCCACATACTTAAGTACCATCTTCACAATTGCAGACTACATTCTTAGAATTTCTTCTCTCTCTTCAGACTTGGAACAACTTAATCTTTTCATAATTTTCCATTGGATAAATGGAAATTGAGTGAATAATTTCCAAAAGAAATTTTATTGCCAATACTTGGGCAATCTACAAAGTAGTTCCAATCGCATGTTCTTGGACAATCATGGCCAAGCTTGATCAAGTCTAGTTGATCTTGCGGTTAAAATAAAGAATAAGTCTTTATAATTAAGATCTCCTGAACTATCAAAAGCTTCTTTGCTTACCCATGGGATTTTAGAGATCTTTCCTACTAAGTCCAAGCATACACTGATGCCTCTTAGATTCGAAAGCTAAGAATCTTTGATATACCTTTAGGTTATAGAATTTTGACATATCTTTAGGTTATATCACTTTTTGGACTTAAGTAACCATACCAAAGGTTTGGAAACTACTGGGAACTACTTGTTATTAAAATGACATGAAAGATTCTAGTCTCACATCTAGAGAGATATATTTCTTTCAAGAACTTTAGGTTCCTACCAAGGATTCAAGTAATACTAAGCCAATGATTCATCTTGGAATCTTTTGCTTTCCAGTCTAATGATTCATCTTGGAATCCTTAGTTTTACTGGAATCTTCTCTCTAAAAGAAATATTGATTATTGAACAAGAACAAGACTTAAGGTTTTATTGCTTGTCCAAAAGATATTCCTTTTTAACTAATGAAATAGTTAACTAGGCTATTTCCTTCATTGGTTTAACTTTTAGGAAGTAGCTTAATTCCTAAAGATTACTTTGACATATCTTTTAGAAAATATCTTGATTCCTAAAGATTAATTTGACTTGGGTGTCTTCTTTATACACCTTTTATTAAAACATCATCATTCCTTGTTCCTATCATATTTTATGAATTTATGTGTATTTTGGAAAGAGTTTATGAATCAACTAAGATCCTCTACTTGGAACATCTGTCTTCCCAAAAATAAATTCATCTCGAACATGGTAGGAGAATGATCTCACGTGTGGAATAGAAAGCTTGACTATTTCATTTTAGTATTTCTCTTTTAGGAAATATCCCAATTCCTAAAAGTCACTTACTGAGGTTTCATCGTGAGATACGAATCTTGAAACCACAAAGAAACTTTTTAGAACTTTCGAAATCTTCTAAATAGAAGAGTGCTTCCAAAGTTTCCATGTTTTCATGGCCCTATGCATCATTTAGATGCATTTGGTTGTTGAGTTCCATGGAATCGAAGAGTGCTCATGGAACTTGGAAATATAGCTGAAGTTATCATCCAATCTTGGGATGCTTGAGAAGTTACATAAATTACATAACTAATCAACTAAAGCTTAATTGCATGACTTTCTAAATATCACTTATACTTAGAATAATCATTATAAGATTATCTTCATGACTCCCTAAGTACATTCGGGACTTAGAGTCATCATACATCGCAAAAGCTTTGCAAGTAATTAAGTTTTCTTGGTCATCAAGAAAATTTAATACTTAACTTTCTCCTAGTGCCTACTTATACATGGTAAGACATCAAACATACTTAATTGTCATTAAGTATTTATTTTTGATAATGGAGTATCAACTTGGGAAAGAATTGACTAATTACTTGAGCTACAAACTAGAACTAGCCTGTCTTTGCAACTAACTAGTCATCTGTCTTTCTTAATGTCAAACCGTGAGCTTTATAAAGTAAGCTAAATACTAAGAGAGTACATCTTCATATCTACTTGCAAACAACATCCCGTTCTATCATGCAAATGCATGTGCCTACATGCAAATCCATATGTTCACATGTGTATGCATGCATGTTTGTTTCATGCAAGAATCATGCATGAGCTTGATGCATGACTTTTCCTGGTACTAAGAATGTATATCATGCAATCTTGATGCATGTATATCCTTTCCTTTTTCCTAATGCACTATGATATAAAAACATATCCTTGTAGTGCAATAAAAAGTTTACTCAATGGAAAGGAAATATGGAACTAAACTACCAAAATACATTCTTTGATGCACAAGGATCCTTTTTTAAATCAAGTCTTTCCCTAATGCAAACTAATGCTTGAAATGAGAAGTGGATGGCCTCATTATCCTAATCTAGACTTAATCGTTTGAAATCTTGGCTATTTCAATGTGCATCTAGGATTAAGTGTAGGATAATGAAAAAGATAAATCAAGCATTAAGGCCAAGTAGAAACTGGAAAATACTTATCTCCCAATTAGCTACGTCCTTCCATTGATCCGTGAAAAGAGCTATTTTCAATCCTTTGGTCCATGAGAAAAACTATGTACTCCTTCTTGAAGACAATTGCTCCCTCTGGTCCTCTTTTTTGAAGAATTGAAGCCTCAATGTTGGCTTGAGATTGCTTATAAGCAGAGAATGAATTCTTTCATTCCTTTTTCTTGAATTGTGTTTGAACTCAAATGTATGCAAACTTAAATTGGCTGCAAATCCTTTATATAGAATGCTCTAGATTCTATGGGTTAGAGCAAATGAGATTCTCAGCAAACGTCATAGATTCAACCACGGGGTTGCAGATGTGAGACAAATACGTGGCACTTTTTGGTGTTTGAGGTTCTCCCTCAGAATAAACAAATATAATTGTTTTGTAAAATCAACCTCACCATGTTGGCACAACGGGATCGTGTTTGATACATGATTCCTTCGGACCAGAGGTTGTGAGTTCGAAAACTGGCAGCTGTACCAGTCTGTAACTCTGAGTAGTACAACACTTTTGCTTTTGATAGGATAATCGAAAAAATAAGATATCAACGTCCAACTGAGTTTGCTATTGTGGCTTAGAAAGACGTCGATGATCGGTGAGAATTGGTTCAAGACTAGCACTCACTGTCCTATAGCCTTGAGCACTTCTATCTTATGCCTTTTGTGCTATTCTTTGAAGCTTTAGGAGAATGTTTCGGGATCAAATTCTATCGACTGCGATGCACTCAGTTCAAAAGCGGTTATGCTTTTGGTTCATCATAATGATGCGTATCCGATTGTGCATCCCATGATCCAACAGATCCCACTGAAGCTACTCTGTCGACAAGCGAGTAATTGGAGAAAAAAATATGAAACTACATCCATCTCTACGGGTTTCATGGAGAGCTAAGCTGATTAAACACCCTGAGTTATGGATTGCAGTCGTTGTAAGCTATACACAAAAGTACTATATGCGATGCCTGCACCCGTGGATAGAAGAATTTGTACATTTCATAAGATGATCAGTTCTAAGCTAGCCAGTTATAAAACGTTTGAACTCTTGCAAATCATGCGCCATGGTGTATTGGATAAAGCGCAACTCTCTGAGGTAAGTGGTCGTGGGTTCGAGCCCGACCTGAAGTCGTGATTTGCAATCAAACTTTTGCAATCTCCAACTTCATATTTGTCGCCCCGGATTTAGGCTGAATCTCTGCACATCTGCGACTGAAAGCGCCATATAAAAAATTGAAGATGAACAATCAAAACATCATCTCATAAAAGCTTTCCCATAGAAGCTCAAGCTTGAGAGGAAGATGATGATGAATCCTACAAGGAATCCATGAGAGCTTAAGAAAGATGATGAGCCACCAAGGTCACCATGAAACCTGGCTCTGATACCAATGCAAGAGAATGAGAAATTACGACCACCACATGCTAGAGAGATGACTCTCCTCCCAACCGAATGCCTCTATATATAGCTCTCTCCAGGCGACTGCCTTCTTGGGCAGGTGGATACTAGCCAGCCATGTGTCGGCCATGTAAGTGCATGTGCGCCAAGTGTCCCAGTCAACTTGAGTTAACTCAAGTGGATGCTTCTAGAAGGCTCTAGATCTCTTTGGACAAAATACTCTCCCCATGTTGCCCATGGGGATTGAACCCAAGACCTCCTCCTTCACATCCTTGAGACTTAACCACGAAGCTAAGTGGATCACTTGTTCACAAGAGCACAAGACCTCCTAGTAAGTCTAAACTCAAGATCTTTGGTCATAAACATGGATGACCAAACGATGTCCGATTTTAGATCCGTCTGAACCGGCCAGACCCCTAGATCATAACACTTTATTACAATACACAAATTTTATGTGCATTTCCATTTATCTATTTTAGAAGCTTTTTGAAATATGAGAAAGCTAAATTTAATGTTTCCTCTGTTCGATGTACTCTCACTTATGCAAGTATTCAAAATTCAAATTAGTGATGATGATGTAAAAGGCAAGGTATCATGACATGAACCTCGAAGCTAATGTCATTACTCATCACATCTTGTAGAAATTGGCTATCCATGGAGTCTAAGCTAGTGTAACATAGAAGGTTTGAGAAACTTCATTAGTTGTGTGTGAAACCTACCACAAATGAAATTGTTACACTGAACAAAGGTGAAGTAGAAACACCAAGGATGAGTGCAAGCAGGCATACAAATTTGACAAGGACAAGTTTCTATCGCATCTATCATTGCATGCATGCATTGCATAGCCATGATTAGGAGTATTCTTCCTACTTCTAATCTAAGAGCTTCTGTTTTCGATAGAGGAGAGGCTTCATCAATTAGGAGACTGATGTTGAAGAACAAGCAATGGACGAGGTAAACCCCTCACTAATCCAAGTTATTTATCTTATTAGTCAATCTGCACCTTCTTAAGTGCATTCATGACCCATACTTTCCATTGTTGATGTAGATGGTTATATCCACCGTATTCAAAAGTTGCTAAAGTGCAACATATTTTGCCATACAAAAGAAGAATTCAACATCATGTATCAAATCAAGCTATTATATATATATAAAAAGGATTACCAAGGAAAAGTGATTGTCTGTGTTCAAAGTAAATTGATTCCGGGGAAAAATGAAACTGAAAAATTCTAGGATAGAGTTATATGATGCAATGATGGTGATGCATCAAAAGGTGTACCCGGAGATACCAATAATCTATGAACTATCTATATAGCTTGGGAGAGACTTTGCATTTGAGAACTACACTATTGCAGAGACATTAACAAATCTAGCTATGTATCATGTGGCATAGGATGTAGCTACAAAAGCATCTACTGAAAGATGTAGGAAGATGGGTACGTTGCAATTGAAGATGCAAAAATACCACAACATATGCGGCAAACATTCTCTGAATGCTTTAATGGTGCATTCAAATTTGACAGAGGTAAGCTTGTCGAGTTGATTAAATATGGCATTGTTACTAGCTTTAAAATTATTAACCTATCAATCTTTAATTAGGCTTTTTAATGGTTTCTAAGTACCAAAATATTAACAATATTGATTTTTATTTATAGTTATGTCTTATTATCACTTTTTGAATATAAGATATATTGATATGCAATTTGTGATGTCACTAAATAGTTGTATATAACTTCCATTCATCTTGAATTCAACTAACAATCATCTAGTGCCATACTTCTCAATCGCTTTTTAAGTATCAACATAGCAATATTCTTCTATGTAGGTAAATAGTTATCTAGTTGTCTACCTATTTACTTAGTAGCTATCCAATAGCTAAATACTAATCCAGCTTTTTGCCTATCGAGCTAAATAGCTTTTTGTTAGCTAAATAGTTATTTAGCTATCTACCTATCAGACTATTTAGCTACCTGATAGCTAAACAATTATTTAGGTAGATACCTATTGAGCTAAATAGCTTTGTATCTAAAATAGCTATCTAATAGCTAAAACATTATCTAGCTAGATATATATCCAACTATCTATCTAACTAAATAGTTATCCACTGATCTACCTATCTAGCTAAATAGTTATCCAACCATCTATCTAGCTAAATAGCTATCTAGCTAAATAGCTATCTCCCTAAATAGCTATCTAGCTAAATTGCTATCTAGCTAAATTGCTATCTAGCTAAATTGCTATCTAGCTATCTAGCTATGTAGCTATCTTGTTATCGTTAGCGTCCATGTGAAAAGGCCAAATGTCCAATGAACACTTTTGTATATGTTCTTTGTGACTATCATATGTCAATCGTTGCACTGAATTCCACATCCTCCCAGATCTTCTTGGTCCTAGGTCACTTCTCCTTGTATCATCTGCATGTGCCCTTCTTACTCCTCGAGTCTTCACAGAGGGCAATCCAAGTTCCTCTTCAAGACTCTTTTCTGAATCGCTTGGATCCCCATCAACGTCTTCAAAACTTGCACATGTTTTATGACCAACAGAAACCTTTTTTTTACCTTTCTTGGATGTATTTGATGAATTTGATGGACTGAAATTTCCGCGTAATCTTCCACTCCATGGATTTGAGTTGGAACTATTGCTTGGTGATGCATCCGGTCCACTAAAACCCTGAGATTCTGCACTTGATTTTTCAGCATTTTCTTTGTCGTTTGGTTCAAGACTCAGTCCTTCTCATGGCATCTGCATAGAACCTTGACATTTCATCAAATACCACATCTCTGCTCACCTTTACCTGTTTTGTGAGTGGGTTATAACATTTATATCCCTTTTGCTCAAGGGAGTATCCAATGAAGACACACTTTTCTGCTTTTGGATCAAGCTTCATCTTCAATTCATCTGGGACATGTACATATGCAATACAACAAAAAAGTTTCAGATGTGATAAGTTTGTCTTTTGACCTGTAAACCTTTCTTCAGGTGTAACTTGATGTACAACAACAGTCGGAGTTTTGTTCATGATGTATACAATAATATGCATAGATTCTGCCCAATAACAATGAGGCATATTCTTCTCAGCCATCAAGGCTCTTTCTATTTCTGCAATATGTCTATTTTGCGTTTAGCAACGCCATTCTGTTGTAGTGTGTACCTGCATGAAAATTGAAGCCGAATTCCATGATTTTTTAGAAAACTGCTGAACTCATTTGACATGTATTCACCTTCTCCATCAAATCTTAATGTCTGAATGTACTTCCCTGTCTGCTTTTCCACCATAGCTTTAAAATTCTAGAAGTAAGTGAACACCTTACTCTTCTCTTTCATGAAATATACCCATACTTTGCGTGTATGGTCATCAATGAAAGTAACATTAAACCTGCAACCACCCATAGATGTGGTCTTTGCTGGACCCCAAACATCTGTATGTACTACTTCTAGTATATTCTCACTAGCATGCTTGTCATGTGGAAATGATGCTCTTGACTATTTACCAAATTGACATGCTGCACATACCTTTTGCATTTCTGCAACTTTGAAATTTGGAAGTCCATGGACAATCTCCTTTGACTGCATCAATTTCAGCCTTTGCAAGTTTGCACGTCCAATCCATTTGTGCCACATCTCTATATCTGCAATAACTCCTGCACCTTTTGCAAACATGGCTGCATTCATTTCAGGAATCTTCACATTTAAGGTGAACATCCTACCCACTTTGTTTCCTTTGGCAACCAATCGTCCATCCTGCTTGTACTCTTCTACATATAATCCATTAGCATTGAACCTAACTTGTAATCCTTGGTCAACCATTTTTCCAACAAAAACTAGATTCTTTGTTATATTTGGAACATGCACCACATCAGCAAGATGTTTTACCTTCCCATCCTCCATAGACAATGCTATGTTTCTTGTATGCTCAATAGGATGTGATGTATCATCACCTGTTTCAACATATCCAGGAACTGGCATTTTTTGCAAACTACTAAACCATTCTGCATGACTGGTCATGTGATTTGAAGCACCTGAGTCAACATACCAGACATTATCATTCGATTTTGAAATACTAGCAGACATCGTATTCATCATGTGGCGTTGAACCATGAATAGCTTCTCAGAATCATCTGCACTTGTGGATGCATAGTTGTTTTGCTTCTTTCCATTAGGGGAAAAAATGAACCCTGAATGGGCCTTTTAGATTAAGGAGTGATTAGTGATGGACCAATCAGAAGAGGGTGGTGGCCACAGTCTATGCCCTATAAAATACTAGGCTGAAGGGTGGAGAGGGGACATATTTCTCCCTTATTTAATGAGCTGCCTCTAGAGAGAGAATGAATCTCGTAACTCAGTTGGGCCCAAAAATTCAAAATTTCTGAAAAGTTAAAAAACTCATCATAACACCTGAAAATGGACCCCCCATTACTTTTTAGGGTCAAAAGTACTCTTTTTGACCCCAAATTCAAAATCCGTGCATGTTTTGAGCTGAAAAAAATGAGTTTTTTCAAAAATACTCAAAAAAGAGTTATTTCCCTCCTAAACCTCACATTTTCATACCCAAGTCCCAAAAAGTCATCTTTTCCCACTACTTTCACTCTGTAGCACACCATTGAAGCTCCTGTTTCTACACTCCAACCTACCTGCATCTCCTATCTCGAATTACTGTTGTAGCTTGAAGACCTTTAGCTTCAATGGCAACATCTAAAGCTTCTAGGCGACCAAAAGATGAAATCCTCACATTAAGATGTCACAATATCAAAGCCACAGATGGGCAGTGGCTATCACATGAGTACTCCAAAGGTGCATGGGTGTACATGCAACCCTCTAGAGTTGGGCCTCATCGAGTTAGAGATCGTGGAAACTTAGATCTTCATTGGAAGGGAAAGTTACTTGGCTTCAAGAAGCATAGAGACAATGGGATGGTTGCTATTGTACAACATGTTTTTACAATGGCAACTATGAAACTTGAAAACTCTAGTAGTATGAGATATCCTGTGAACTGTAAGTATTACTCTACAATATTTTATGTTTTCTTGTGTCGGATATATTTCTGAACTATTTAGATATGTTTTTGTTTGTTTCAGATGTATTTCCTTCTACTTTGGTGGAAGAGCAACCACTTCATAGTCTTACAGGTACTTTCCAGGCATTGCATGCAGATGTTGGTGCACTAGTCTTTCCAAATATATCTCCTGCTCAACTTTACCATGATAGATTTTTCTTTTACACACATAGATATGTTGTACCCTCTACAATGAATGGTTTTGGAAGGTTAGAGAGAATTGAAGTACATTCTCTTCTTAGCTTGGAGTGGCCAAAACCTGATATATGGTCCGTATCATCTTTGAAGCAAAAGATGGTAATGGATATACATAACTCTTTGAAATTCACAAAAGTGTCTAGGTCTGTAGGTTTGCACTGGTCTTTTCCCATTCATTGTTTTGTATATTTATTCCAAGGATTCTCATTCCAAGAGACTTCCACCATGTTCATGTGTAAAGATATCACATATGAGCAAGTCGAAAGTCTTCTTGGTGAAAATTGGGGTTTGATGGAAGGAATTGCAAAAGGTGATAAATATCTCTGTAAAATAGGTGGAACAGGTATAGCATTTCGATATTTGAAACAACGTACTTCATTATACATCAGATTCTACTATGATCGTTGGATGTGCAAACTTGGCAAATGGATACCATTTCAAAGTTCAGAGGGATCTTTGCATTCATTTGAAATAAAGCTTAGATTGCCCAACAATGAAACAGAAACTATTTTAGTGAATAATCATTGGACCTTGGCTAATCTGAGAGAACACTTGATGATTATGGGGTTTGAAGGACTAACTCAATCCATCTTCAAAATTCAAGGACATAAGGTGAGAAATGTTTCATGTTTTTGTTAAATTAATCTTTTTGTTATTGTTTATTTTACTTTAATGACTTCAATTTGTTGCAAATTGATTACAGGTGGGCAGAAGAATGGAATACAAAATGAAAGTCCTTGTAGATTGGAGCAAAGATGGAACAGAGCTCTCATTGTCATAGTTCTTTTGCAACCTGATAATGTCACTTCTTGGGCCCTAGTCATTGTATCTCATGGTTTTTGCACTTTCAAGAACCTTGTAAAAAGTAGGACAATTGATTCATGTTAGATATTGTATATACCTTATTCTCTGCAATGATAATTTCAAAACTTTTGGAATGTCAAAAATTCTGTTCACTACTTTGAAATGTGGTTGCTCATGTTTTTTTCTGTGCATTATTTTGTCATCCAAAACTCATTTTTTGAAATTGCACTTCTTTATTCTATACTTTTAAAAGTGGGCCCACTCAATTTAAAAACTTGAAACTGCTATAAAAATGGCTCTATGTGCTCATTTCTCACATTTGCACTCTCAAAGAGCTAGAAAGCACAGACTGCAAGCCTCTAGAAATCTCGCGCGCAAGCAATGGCTGCTAGCACTTCCACTCCCATGAAATCTCCTCGAGATTTATTCATGGAGTTTTTGGAAACTACAGACTACAATGGTCGTACGGATTTGTATGACCTAGTCTGTAGAGTCCCTAATCTTGAAGGGACAATAGCCATGAATTCCGATGTGATCGATGAGATCACAGATTTTATGGAACTCTATATTTTAAGATATGCCATAGATATTCCAGCATATGAGTGTAAATGGGTCCCCTGTGACCTGCTTTTTTACATTCATAAAGGAGATGAGGCATTTGCGAAGCGCTTAAAGCGTTTCATGGCGATTGCTGAGGCTTCAGGGCACCTGTTAGATGACACAGTGCCCTTAATCAAGCAATTAAATAAGAAAAGGAAAATGGGAAGAAAATATCTTTCCTACATAGCAACAACAATCTTTTTTGTCAATGAGGAGCCCGAACCTTCACCCATGGACCTACCCCATCTTGTTACTGGGGGTTTTGTAGATGACAAGAAGGAACCCCAGACAGAAGCTCTCAACTTATTAGAAGAGAGTCAAAAAATTTCCAGAGAATTTCCTCAAGGAGTAGTGGACAAATTAAAGGAAGCCAGTACACAGAAGAGTCCACCCTCCAACTTAGACCCCGTGGAACCCACTCTACCAGAGGTAGAGATGGAAATGTTTTCAGTTGTACTTGTTGATGGAGAGGAATTTTTGTTCCTGCACGATATTGAGAAGGCATTCGGTCTACGCCTCGACGAATGCCTTAGTATTTTCAGCTCAACCTCGGATGTTCCCATGGACAACACTTCTGACATTATCGAAAAGGCAACAATTCCACTTGGTGAATCAGTTGCAGACACCATTGCATTAGTGTGTGAAGAGATTTTGAGCCATGCCAACCAAGATGCCAGTGAAGAAGATCTAGCCACAGCAAGGGAAAGAATTTTGGAGAAGAAGATTCCAACATCCCCTGTTGTGGAGCAAAGTGGCATGGCCCATTCATCAATTCCACTAGATGCAATGGGAAGAGGAGAGGATGAAGACAGGCTTCAAGATGTAAGTCTCTACTGACATTTATGGTTGTCTCATATTCATACAAGATGTATCTATTTAATTTTATGATTGTCTATGTGCAGGAAACAATTGAAGTGGATAAATTTGCAGCAAGGAGTGGTGGTGACCGTGTTTCCCGGGGCCATGGCTCTTCCTTGGCACAGTACATTGGAAAATTGCCAAAGGAAGATTTTGTAATAATCCACAAGGACTTTTCCCCTCAAGGACACTTCATGACTTGGTGTATGAAGGCCTTGAGTAAAGTTTTGTGCCTATCTACAATAATGCAAGGGACCAATTGTATATTTCTAGTTAGGAAGTCCCTTGCCCTTACTACCCTAGGAGTTAACTTTAGAGGAAAAATATTAGGTCAAATAGGAATAGCTTTGGGTCTTGGATTGACAGACCCTCAATTAATATCCCAATCAGTTTTGACTTACCAATTGCCTCTATCTTTTCAGAGAAGAAAGAATGTAGTGGAGAGGCTCAAGGCCAAGAGCCAATTGTAAAAACTTTATAATACCAATGTTTTGTTTTTCCAATTTCCATGTGCATTCAATCTATTATACCTTTATGGTTTGACAATCTCATAACTTTTGCACAGTTTAATCAGTCTTTTTCCATTGTTTCTTGTAATTTTTGTTGCCCAAAATGCATGGAATGGCTAAGGAATGCAAAAAAAAGGCCTGCCACAGAAACGCGGGGATGGGCCCTGCAAAATTTTTGCAGGGCCCATCCCCGCGTTTCTGTGGCAGGCCTTTTTTTTGCATTCCTAGGCCATCCTATGCACTAGATTACCTGTATTGCAAGTCTATCTTCTCAATTAGCACCTTCACTTGGGGAAATGTGGAACACTCTTTTTATATGCAATAATTAGAGAAAATTAAGACTCCTCTGGGTGCATATAAGCATGCAGCAGTAAATCAGTGCATGTATGTTCATAAACATTGCATAGCTATTGGTCAGGGGTTTAGCATGCAGTGCACTCTAGCAAAGGCCAATCATATGCCCCCATGTGCATGGCATGGGTTTTCATGGCTTGGAAATGCCAAAAAAAGGCCTGCCACAGAAACGCGGGGATAGGCCCTGCAAAAATTTTGCAGGGCCCATCCCCGCGTTTCTGTGGCAGGCCTTTTTTTGGCATTTCTTGGCCATGAAATGCATTAAATAACATTACCACTTACAACAAGTACAGAAAAAAGAATGATACAACTATGAAAAACACTTCAAAGATGTACTGGAAAAACACACCTACAAACATAGGAGAAATAAACTTCAAAACATGTACACTAAGAAATAAACATTTGGGAGAGCAAATATGAGAAGACAAAGATTATATTCATCATTTGGGTTTTACAAAATATTCATCGTATGGGATATACAAAAGGTTATCCAAACAAGGGAGTACAAATTATGGTTAATGGTTATTCCCTCTAATTCTCCTAGCTAGTTGCAAATCTTTAGGTTGTATTGTCACTCTCTTTGCATGGATGGCACATAGGTTAGAGTCCTCCAACATTGATATAAGATACGCCTCTGCAGCTTCTTGGAGAGCTTCAATGGCTATCCCTTGGATACGAAGTCCAGCGCAATAGCGTTGGATCTCTTCCTTCACAACTCTTGCAAATGACCTTCGTGGAATCAGAAGCTCCACAGACTTTTGATAGTGTCGAATCTCCGCAAAGGCTCTGGTTTGCTTTCTGCGCCTTTGTGGTGCTCTTGAATTTGGGGGGATGTTGGGTTGTGGTCGTTGTGGTCTACGACGTGGTTGATAGTTCTTCTTTCTTCTTGGAGGACGCCTAGATGGTCCTTCCTCATCATTAACTTCCTCTGCCCGACCTTGCTCTCTTTCTTCATCGGTTGGTCTTTGTCCTTGTCCTGGGGGGAGTGTCTTGCCTCCTTGTGTTACTCGATGGTTCACGGGGATATCATCATTGTTCCATGGTGGCTCATTTATACTTTCTTCATCTGAGGAACATGATAAATTTGATGTCTCAAACACAACTCGTCTATGTCCTCGTTGTTTGGGCCTTGCCTTCATTGGTGTCCTGATTGGGGGCTCATCATGAGATGCAGAAGGGGAATAATTTATTTCTTGGGATACATCTCTCTCTGGTGAACCTTCATCCCCCTGCGATGCAATGCTATCGGACTGTGTCCCTGCACCCGAGTTTCGTCTTGAAGAGTGGCTTGTGGTTCGACGCTTCTTGTGGGGTGTCATCCATGTTGGGCGCTGAGTACCTTGCACATGGCTAGGGTAGACGACATGATCCTTCCTAGCAGTCTGCTTTGTGCGTGCCATTCTCTTAGGTTGTAAAGTGGTAAAATGAGGGAGGACACCTCTATTTATAGGCTTTCACTTAAGAATTGTCCTGTTCACATTTAAATGGATAAAAATTAGTTTTAAGACATTAAAAGTATATTCACAAAAATAGTAGAATTTTATTTGAAATGAAAGGGGTTATAAAAACCTTGAAAAGTATAATGCATTTTAAGAGTTCGGAAATTATTTCCAAGCAGAACCCTCGCGGACTCTTTGTGCACGCCATTGGGCATGATGTTCGGGTCCTGACGATGACATCCACTTCTCTCTTGCAATATCATGTTGTAGCTTTCGTGTAATCTTTGCTAGTTGTGACTCACATGCCTTTTCCATTACATATTTTCTAGCAAATGTCGCACGAAAGAACCAATTGAACATTTCTTCTAAATAGTTTGATTGGAGTAGACCACCCCCATGACGAGTGTTTTTAAAGTAAACACCTCTAGCCCTGTAATGTGACTTCTCCATTCCTTGTGTACTAAAAATGTCCAGTGACCCATATCGATTCATAAAATATGCTCCATGTGCAAAAAGAATATGCTATGATCTGGTCAATAAGATATACACATAGTGTTTAAGACCAAATAAAAAAATGTAAGCGAAACTTACTATGTAATGTGTAATGTTGCTTTCTCCCCAAGATAAGATGAATGACTGTGTAAACTCCTTCAAAGTCACTTGGAATAATTCTCGTTGTGAAGCATTAGTGGAAGCCAAACACATCAAATGTAACAATTGATCGAACGATGACCAAACCTTCTTTCGCTTGTTAATGAGATCAACCTGACTATCATTGTCAGTTGTAATTGAACAGAGGTCCTTCCAAAGCTCCCATTTCCCATCATCTTGACTATTCACATCTTTTTTAAAGAAACGTCGTGCCTTCTTCCCAGTCATTGAAACTTGTTGTAAAATCTCTTGAGACTCACCATACTTCTTAACAACTAAAGATACGTGGCCACCGTGACAACCTATAAAATTCAAAAGATCTTCTATTTTCTGGATTGCTATTGTAGACCTCTCTAGTGGTTTCATTGCAAATGCATATTCAACATGGAGCTTCAAAAGCCTATCAAAGATCCTCATGAATGCATGCAAAGTACAAAAGTGAACATTGACTAATGGAAATGGGATAATGGGGTTCCAATCATTGCTTATTTTATCACGAGTCGGTTCCTGTAACATTGGACACCTCAAAAGTGATATCTCCCATTCCCTGTGATTCAATGAGTCTGTTTCATCAATTTCTTTAGAGTCATCAACTCTCGTCAATGCCCTTGCATGTTTAGATTGTCTCTTAGATCCTTTGTAACCTTGTGTACAATATGGGCAAGGATAGAGAGAAGATGCTCCTTGTTTACAACCTAACATGCATTTTATACTCTTAAGGTCTCCACCCAAATGCCATTCTACATCAAAATCACCTATATCATCTACAAAAAGCTTTTTCCCATGTATTTGAGAAGAGATTACTTCCGTAATCCACGGAGTCCTACTAAAAATCCATGAAATAACATTATTTGTTTCTTTGGGAACTTCTATAGCACCTAACCACCAGATATCTCTCTCTGATTGCACACTGTAAGTCAAATGGTCCCTCCCTCCTAAAGTTTCATCACTCATTGCATGGTCCATAATTTCGTTCATTAGCGTCACACTCAACCTTTCTAGTCGCTGACCCTTTATGATTTGACACTCATCAAGCTTCAGTATGAACTTTAACTTAACATTACAGTCTGCACAAAAGAGAAAACATTATCTTAATATGACACTTGAATGCAATAGAACTTCAACACCAAATAAAATGTAGTAGGGGTACCTTTGATTGTTGAACTATAAAAGTGAACCATTGCTTGTTGAAGCTTCTGAAGATCCACAAATATATTGTTGAATTTAGTGTAAGTAAATCCTTGTGTAGATAGGATTTTTGATTGCTTCTTGGGAATATTTGGATGATAAATAGAGGCAGGCATAGTTTCTTCTATGAATAAATATTGTCCAATAGTACGAGTCACATCGTCATTTGAAGTTTTTTTATTGATAGACAATTTATATGGGCATGGAAATATACTTTGAGAAATACCTTGTGATTGTAAGGCTTGCCTGAGAAGGGTGTACATTGCAGTATACCCATTTCTACTGATGCCTGCTTCGTCACATATTGCCTGCACATCTTGCACTGTGATAAGATTTTTTAACTTCTTTGAAAACTCAGCTTCAACAACAACTCTAATACACTTTCCTATGCGTGAGTCTAAAGCAGAAGTGATTTCTTTGGTGTTTATACAGCTATTCATCAGCTTGAATTGGTCTTGTGTTGTTGATGAAGCAGTTATGTCTTCAATAAACGACCTACACAATGAAATATTCCATTACAAATCTTCATTAAAACATATAAAAGTAAAACAAACACTCACCTTGTTGCATATATACGTCGTTTGCGTGCTCCACCACCTTTTGAAAGAGCTTCAAAGGATGACAATGATCTTTTCCTATGTCTCATACCAAGTGGAGTCTCTTTCAGCTGCTGGAGATTGGCAGTTAACTTTGAAATTGTGCTTTGTTTTGCTTCAGTATCCTGTTCCAGATCTACAAGTTGTTTTTGTAAAGATATGATTGTGCTTTCTAAAGTGACCACCCTCATATGATGGATGTGATGTTGTTGGAACCAATACTTAGCAGTAGCAAGTGAATGTGTAGATAATCTCTTGCAGTAACCTAATAGTCCAGCTTCACCCGCACCAATGAACTGAAGTAAAGTTGAGAGGTTATGGAATGTTGGATGGTAAGAAGATATTGGATCAAGAGGATAGAGTGAACCATGAGCCCAAAGATCAATACTTTTTTCTCCAGCTGCACGACGTTCATTTTGAGAATTGACATCATTGTTGCATCGTGTATTTGGAGCAAACTCTCTAGGCACACGAACATGGATACTTGTTGATGCAGGAGCATGAGGACGTTCTACTGTGAAGTTTGTGATACATGTCAACACCATCTTTGCTAATGACCAACAATATCAAAAACAAAGATGAAAAACCGGTTGGAAGGGAGTCTAAAGCATAGGTTTTGCTCAAAAAATGTGTTTTCTTGTATGTGTATGGGTTAAAGTGTATTTTTCCACTAAGTATGGCTGAAAATGATGAAATTTGAAAAAAGTCATTTTTTGGGGGAAGCATAGTCACGGATTTGATGATGTGGCACTTACTTTTGGAGGGAGTTTGAAAATTATACTTTTTCTAAAAGAAACTTCAGAAAATGGGCCCAAAAAAGTGACTTCTGACATATATATTAAAAAATAGGCTCTTTTGAGTTAATATACACTGAAAATGAGACTTTTTAAAAAAATTCATTTTTTTATTCAAATACATGTACGAGTTTGATGATGTGGAAAGTAGATTCTCTTTCTCTCTCTCTAGAATAAGAAAGAGAGAGGCCTATTGAAGCCTAAAAAAAAGCCTACTCCAGCCTACTAAAAAGTGCCCTATTAAATGCACTTTGTCCCCTTAAACAAGAACAGAATTAAGCTTAATCCCTAAAAATTAGGGATCCTTACAAGGCCCATGCAGGGTTCATTTTTTCCCCTAATGCTGTTATTTTGATTCTTCATCCTGCAATCACGTTCAAAGTGTCCATGTTTACCACAATTCCAACATCCTTTACTATCATTACCTGAATAATTTCTTTGGAAATTTCTGTGACCTCTTTGGCTCCCCCTGCCTCGAAAATGTCCTTTTCCTATTGCATGATTCTATTGTTGACCTTGGTCTTGGTTATTATTTCCTCTTCCACTTCCAAAACCTTTACCTTTGCCTCTTCCTCTACCAGAGTAGAATACCTACTCAAAACTAGATTTTCCTTGGGAGTTTGAGTCCTCACCAAGATTCTTTTCTTCAATAATCAGAATAGATACCAGATCAACAAAATTCGAAATATTTTTCGTGGTCTGTATAGAAGTTCTAAACTACTTATATGCAGCTCCTAAACCACGAAGACACACTTCCACCTTATCACATTCATGCCAATAGATGCAAGTGACTCACATATGCTTTTGATTTTCAAGGTGTAGTCACTTACTGACATGATCTTCTTCTCCAATGTATACAACTCGTTCTTGAGTTGCAATTTCCGTGCCTTTGTATTGGTCTCATACAATGTGACCAAGCTGTTCCAAACCTCTTTTGGAGTATTAGCATCCTATATGTGTCCAATCATGCTATCTAATATGCTAACATATAGCCAATACATTACCTTTTGTGCTCCTTGATTCCATTCCTCATATGCTCTTACCTGATCTTCAGTCCGATTTCTTTCTAGTAACTGCGGAGCATTTTCATTCTCTCCTTTGATGTACTTCCAGTAGCCTTTTCCCATAAGAAATTCGTCATTCTAAATCTCCAAGCATGGAAGTTGTTCTTGTCCAGCTTATCGCTCATAAGCAGACTCATTCCATCTGCGTTTGCCATTTCTGCAACAATTCAAAACACTGCAAAACACTATAAGCAACACTTCTGCTTGAACACTATCGCACTATGATGTGAGAATTGGATCTCAAAAAAACACAGTTTTCGTGCATCAACAATACACGAAATCTCTTGAAATTCTGGATCTGGAATATATAAGTGTTTTCGAACACAATGCAAGTTATAGTTTCTAAAGCTGACGTGGTTTTCCTATGGGCCCACCTTGTGGGCTCGAAACAGAGGTCGAGATGGCTCCGAAACTTCGATCTGACAAAAACGAGTGACCCTAAAGGGATAACTTGCGAAAATATCTTGAGGTCTTCTACCTTCACGCCGATTTTCATAGCAAATGGAGGTCGTTTGTGAATCGCATTTTCTCCATGCCTTGCTCCATACTCTTCACCATTGCCTTCTCCACGAGCTCTCTATAGCCACGCTGGCTCTCATACCATGTCACGAGGAAGGAGATAAGGAAGAGAGCTCTCACACAAACTCTCACTCTCAAGGAGAAGCACACACACAGATTGAGGCAAGGAAGAATTATCTTCTTCTTCTTCTTCTATTACATAAAAAGGAATGTACAAGAATGACCTAAAAACAAGAATACAACAAGTGCAATATATAAAGATCAGTACATAAGGAAGAACCTAATGTTCGCGAATGAGTGAGTTGGCAAGGAACAAATGTGCCATCACTCTCGGTAGATAAATCTAATAAAGCTCAATGAAGTATCCCTGACATATACCGGCGTGACCACTATACATGTCAGAGAAACGAAAAACTGGTACGTGTCATCCTAGATAATCACATGTTGAGCTTGATATCTCAATAGTTAAGCCCATCTTTTGCTACTTGGGTGGTACTCAAATACTTGGATTGTTTTATCCCAAGGGGGGTCACTACCGTTAGATTTACATGCTTTTTCTGACTCTAACTAGGTTGATTGCTATGACACTCATGTGTCCACGAGTGGTTTTTGCTTCATGCTTGGTAGCTCATGCATATCTTGGTTGAGCAAGAAGCAACCTACTGTGGCCACTTCCAGTTATGAGGCTAATTATAGAGCAACTTTCATAGTGACTATTGATTGTGTGTGGCTCAGATGCCTTATGGCTGATTTGGGTTTGGTCAGTCTTCTGCCACTAGCATCTTCACTGGCAGTCAGAGCACATTGGTAGTTACGAGGAACCCTATGTTCCATGCTCACACTAAATCATTATGTCAGGGAGAGGTTCTCTGCTTGGGAGATTAGCTTGAGATATGTGCCCCCACAGAGGAGAACATTGTAGACCTTTTCACAAAGGCTCTGCTTAGGGAAAAGTTTGAAGCTTTTTGCAAAGCTTTGGGCTTACTTCCTTTTGTGGATTGATTCCACATAGCTTGGCACTTCCTTATACATGAGTGTCAAATCCTTTTTCACCGCATCACTCCCAGGGAGGATTTGTTGATGTATTTAGGTAGTGATGTGTGCGAACACACAAGGAGTACTGGGGGGCACTTTTCTCCCTCTTTAGGATTTTTTTCCCATGACTTATATATACACCTATAACCTTAACAAGTCATTTATCTTTGTACATTCTCTTGGTAATACATTCAGTATTGTGTGTTGTGCTCCAAGCTTCTTCTTCTTCCTTGTGGTACTTGTGTGCTTCCACAAGCCTCAAACTCCAATATTCCATTGAAAAATCTAATGTTGGGGTGAATGTGATGCTCATCGTTGGACATCAACGTGGATTCTATGGTGGTAAACCATATCCTCCAAAAGTGGAAGTAATTAGTAAAATGGTAAACATTTTCAAGTCTATGAACAAAGTGATATGATTTTTAGGAGCACGTTTCTACTCGATATGGATTCTTCACTTTAGCAAAGAATGAAACCCTTTGATTTAAATGCTTAATTCATGGACATTTAAGTAAGAATTGTACTACTAGGGTGCAACATGAGGCCGACTGTGCACAAAACGGAAAAGAGAAATCAAGAGTCCACTTTGTTCAACGTTTGAACATTGAGATCAACAATGGTTGGGAGGTGGATTTCCTAGATGAACATTACACACATTAGTGTTGTTTGTCCAATTCTATGTGTGTTCAAATCTAATTTGGACCATATTACTTGATCAAATTTCATGCTTATATAAGAGGGAAAAAGGGTAGAGTCATGATAATGACTTGAAAATGTGCAACTTTCTTTATTACTCACAGGTGAATAAACTAAGGTTTCCCCACATGGGTCACCCACATGAGTACTTGATCTCCATGATGCAAGACCAAGACCATAAATTCTAGGACACAATGATATGTGAGCTCAAAACTGAATTTCAAGGATATAAAGATAAACTTGATTTTCATATCATGCATATGGAAACGATTGCAATGTTGTTTGGAAGGGAATGTCCATGGGGTTTAGGACCACCACTTAAAAAGTGTCTATTGAATACTTTTGAATTTGAGAGGAATGGTGTGTTGGAGTTTGAGGTCTGCGAAAGCATGTGATAGCACAAGAAAGAAGAAGAAGCTTGGAGCACAACACACAATACTGAATGTATTATCAAGAGAATGTACAAAGATACATAGCCCATTATGGTAATAAGCGTATATAAAAGCTATGGGAAAAAACCTCCTAAAGAGGGAAAAAAGTGCCCTGATGGTCCTAGTGTGTTCACACACATCACTACCTAAATATATCAACAAATTCCCCCCTGGGAGTGATATGGTGAACAAGGAGCTGGCACTCATGTATAAGGAACTGTAAAGCTATATGGAATCAATCCACAAAAAGGAAGTAAGCCCAAAGCTTTGCAAAAAGCTTCAAACTTCTCCCTAAGTAGAGAATTTATGAAAAGGTCTGCAATGTTCTGTTATGTGGGCACATATGCCAAACTGATCTCTTCGGTCGAGAATCTCTACCTAACATAATGATAGTGCACTTCAATGTGCTTAGTGTGAGCATGGAACGTAGAGTTCCTCGCAACTGCCAATGCACTCTGACTGTCAATGAAGATGGTGGTGGTAGAAGATTGACCAACACCCAAATCAACCATAAGGCATTTGAGCCACACACACTCAATACTCATTTGTGAAAGCTAACCTATACTCATCCTCATAATTGGAACTGGCCATAGTAGGCTGTTTCTTGCTCAACCAAGATATCCATGAGCTAACAAGCATGAAGGAAAAGCTAGTAGTGGACACATGAGTGTCATAGCAACCAGTCCAGTCAGAGTGAGAAAAAACATGTAAATATGGTAGTAATGATCCCCCCTTGGGATAAACAATCCAAATAGCTAGGTACCACTCAAGTAGTGAAAGATGTGCTTAACCGCCAGCCAATGCTTGACACTTGGGCAATGCATAAGCCTGCTCATCTAAGAGATAGAAATCTGAATATTTAGCTGAGTAATGCATAAGCACATCAAGCATCCAACAGCCTGCTAATAGAGAACAATATCAAATGCATCCCCAGCATCATGAAGACTCAACCATAAACCTGTGTCCATAAGAGTGGCAATATGTTTAAAATCTTCAAGGCCAAAACATTGCAATAATATGTCAATATATTTTGTTTGACATAGATCTATCCCGCCATCAACTTGCATAAACTGAAGGCATAAATAATCATGCAAATGCCCCAAATCAGACATCTCAAATGAGGCATGCAAATCAGCCTTAAAATAAGCAATATGCTTCTCATGAGGACCATGTGCAATGAGGTAGGCATTTATCTTTTCATATCAAACATGTGGTGCTTGATTCAAACCATATAATGCCTTTTTCAACCTACACACTTGGTTTTCATGCCCTTTTTGCACAAAGCCAAGGGGCTGAAAAACATACACTTCTTCATGCAAGTCGCCATTCAAAAATGCAGTTTTTAATGTCCAATTGATGTACATTCCAACCATGATGAGATGCAAGCGCACATATGCTATGAACAATAGTCATTCGGCAAGTAGGAGCAAAGGTCTCATCAAAATCAATGCCTCTTTCCTAAGCATAACCCTTTGCAACAAGCCTAGCCTTATACTTGTCAATTATTCCATCAGGCTTACACTTCAGTTTGTATACCCACTTAGTGCCAAGGGTCTTCTTGCTAGGAGGCAATTCACATAAAGACGAGGTACAATCAAAGATTGAGAAGTTTCCTCATTAGGACCAACACTAGACTGTCCACCTATAAAAGGAGGCAGCAAAGTGACATACATGTCTTTGGAGCTAACTGATGTGTCCTTAGTACATGAAAGTAATGGTTGAATAACATCTTCCACAAAAACAACATCACAGCTAACCAAAATGCGTTTATTTAGTGGATGATACAGATGATAGCCTTTGCTTTCAGAACTGTAACCAACAAAAATACATTTCACTACTTTATCATCAAATTTACTGTGTTGTTGTTCAGGCACTAATGCATATGTGAGACAACCAAAAACACGCAAGTGAGGAATAGATATCTTATGACCATGTCAAGCCTCATATGGAGTGATAGACTCCAATGCTTTAGTGGGACACCTATTAAGTCCATATGTTGCACACATAACAACCTCAAGCCAGAAACTATGTGGTAAAGCCTGACTCTTGACCATGCACCTCGCCTTCTCCATGAGTGACTTGTTCTTCCTTTCAACAACTCCATTCTGTTGAGGTGTATATGACACCGTACAATGATGTTTTATCCCACATTCAGCCAGAAATGCATTAAAACCAAAATACATAATCCCCCCTTGATCAGAATGAAGGGTGCCCATTTTACATGCTAACAGATTTTCAGCCAAAACCAGAAATTGTTTGAAGCACATAAACACTTTGGACTTTGCTTTCAATGGATATATCCATGCATGCCTAGAATATTATCAATGAAATTCACAAAGTAAAGATAGTTTCCAAAAGAGGATGTCTGCATAGGACCACACACATCATTGTGAACAAGCTACAATTTCTCATTAGCTCAAACCAAACCATCTTTTGGGAACGAGGAATGCTACATTTTGCCCAAAATAGAGCTTTCATAGACATGTTTACCAGGTGCTTCAAGTTTGGGCAGAGAGGACACCATTCTAGATTTTTGTAGGCATAGCAAACTAGAAAAATTCAGATGATCAAAGAATGCATGCCAAAGCTTTGCATCTGACATAGCCTGAGAATCATGTACTGCCTATGAGCTTATACATCCAATAGATAAAATGACAGAAGCAATAATGATGTTGCCATTTGACAGGTCATGAACCATACATCTGTCATCAACAAATTTCACAACCAGCCAATCTCGACTAAAGCTGAAATTGATAACGGATTCTTCTTGATCCTTGGCACAAATAAAGCATCTGACAATGTAAAAGAACTACTATAAGCAATAGTCAGAATGATCTTACCAACTCCCATGATAGGATAAGAGGAGTTGTTGGTGCATGTGACAATATTCCCTCTAGGGGTAGGCTTGAGTGAAGTGAAGAAACTGCATGGTGAGGTAATATGTTTGGTTGCCCCACTATCAAAGTATCAAACATCTAAGTCTACTACAAACATACATTGTTCATGAGAAGATGATTCAAAACTACAAACAATAGTAAATGCCCATATTTCATTCTGCACAAGATTAGGAGATTCTATTTTTGGTGTAGAGGCCTTTGCAACAACCATTACAACCTCTTTCTTCTTTGCCTCTTTTGCATCCAGTTTTGGACAACTCTTTATGACATGATCATTTTCTTTATAGTATTCGCAAAACAATTTCTACTTTTTTGTTTTCTTTTCATCTCTATCATCTTTCTTTGATTCTGCAGAATTAGCAGATTTTTGCTTACTAATAGAAGAGCTCAATTTACCTTTGCCCTTCTGACTAGTGAGGAAAGCTTGATCTACAACATGCATAATGGACTTGTTCTACCTAGATTAATCTTCCTACAACAGAATTGAGACGAACTCCTCAAATTTTAAGTCATCTGGATTGGCTTTCATCATCAATCAAAGAGTAGAAGCAAAACTCTGATATGAATCTGGAAGACCATTCAGAACAATTTGCATAAGTGAATTGTCAAGCAAGACTTCATCAGCAGAAATCAACTACTCCTTCAAGTCTTTGATCTTTTTCAAAAACCTATCCATGGAATGTCCTTCCTTCATGTATCACTCTCCAATTTTTTTTGAAGGTAAGCAACACAAGCCTCATTCCTTGCCTGGTACAAAGTTGTAAGTGTATAGCAAGAACTGCAACATGAACAAGAATATGATGAATATCACCATCTTCAACACCATTTGCATCACCTTCAACAACTGTGTTTGCAGTTGTAATAGGACGTTTTTCAACACCCTGCATAATATTCCATAGTCCTTTTGCAACCAATATATGATGCATCATATAAGCCCATAATGGGTAATTGGTACCATCCAACTTATCCTCAACAACCAGCATACAGAATACATCATTGCTTTTAGCCATGGCCATTGAATAAAATACCCAGATGCAAAAAAATGATTGTGTCTCAAAAAGTTGAGCAGAACTACCCTGTCGAGTTCTACTAAAGCTCGGGGAGAAGGCCAATGGTGAAGAGTACACGAGAAGGTGTGAAGAAAGTGTGATTCACAAATGACCTCAAATGGCTACGAAAATTGGCATGAAGCTAGAAGGCCTCAAAATATTTTTGAGAGTTATCCCTATAGGGTTACTTGTTTTTGTCAGATTTCTATTTCAGAGCCATCTTGACCTCTGTGTTGAGCTCGCAAGGTGGCACTGTCGGGAAGAAGGTAGTCGAGCGAACGAGAAGAGCCGGTGCGGGGGTTGGATCAGGCCCCTCTGATGCGCGCCGTTCCCGCTGTCATGCGAGCAGCATCTCTGGGCTGGGCGCCTCGCCTACACTCTCTGGAGTGTGTGCGATCCTCGTAGGGCCCCTGCCCCTCGAAAGTGACGAGACGAACGTGCGTACGCATGGGACCATAGGTGTCGGGAAAGAGACAAACGGATATCGCAATAATACACGGGATGTAGACGAAGCTCAATGATGCGATCAAAAAGTAACGGTGGTCGACCAATAAAAAATAATAAATGCCACCGCTACAGTATGGATCGCTCGGATATGATATATATAGACTCCCCGCTACAGTGCGGGAAATCGCCCTCGAGTCTCGACAATCTTTAGAACTTTTCTTTTCTTCAGTCTTCGATCAATACTTTACTTCAAGTCTGCTTGGCAATAGATTTTCTTCTCTTTACTTCAGAATCCAGCAATCACTTCATATAATATCTCCAAAATCATCAACCTGTAGGAAGGTTCCACAAGAAAGACCACAGGGGGGGATAAACATGTTAGTACTTTTTGAAACATACTCGAAAAATGATTAGTGCATTAAAACTCATAATAAAAACACTTTATACTTTTTGATTTGTTTCTTTTTCTCTTTGAAATTGTATGGCATTCATGCACATAGACATATGGGGGAAAAAACAGATGCATGATTCAAACATTCCTTCTCTTTTCTCCTTCTTTCTTCTTTTCCTCTCTTTTCCTCTTCTCTTTTCTTCCCTCCATTTTCCCTCTTCTTCACTCTCTTCCTTCTTTTCTTTATCCCTTCTTTTTATCTTTCCTTTCATTTCTTTATTTCTTTTTCATTTTTCTTCCTTTTTTTTTTTTTTTTTTTTTTTTGAGAGTACAATGAATTGGAAAGACACACACACCCGACCTCGTAAGGTAGAGGCACCCATCTTGGGGAACTTCATGGACACCCATCTTGGGGAACTTCCTTTTTCTTTTTCGTTCTGTCATTGTTGTGCGAAATGAGCTTTTGCCATTGTTGACATACTGAAATTAGAGAAAACCATGATATATGGTGTTATGTCAGTGAAGATTTCTTTAGCTTCCACAAATCTGCAATGGCTGATATACACTATGATCAGCTAGTACCGCACTTGCACATCCGTAAATTAGAGTTTCCTGAGTGAGAGTTGAGTCTGCTACATAAACTCGCCGGAATTGCCTCATTTCTTAAATCACGTGTCCTTGCAGATCAACTAGTAATCTCGGTGATCAGGCAAGAGGCTGCAAAGTCAATCCTTTGTGCCAAGCTTCAATAAAAATCATTACATTCATATAGATGTAGATGTTGTCTGAATTCTTAAGAGAAATACACAATCACCACCTTCGGATCCTAAGATCACTACAATTAGTTCTATAAATACATTAATTTGTAAGCCAAGTACTACGGATTGATTATGTCGACAAGCAACAACCGACCTTCTCTGTGTCTCTCTTTCTCTCTCTCTCTCGTATCCTACAGTGCCGCTATGCAACACATCTCTCTCTCTTTCTTAGGACGTGTCAATCAGCGCGCAAGCGCTTCACTCTCTCTCTCCACAGTTCTCCTGATGATTCACGCAAGCAAGGGACGTCGATCCCCAGTAGCACCGAGTCTCTTTCTCTGTCTCTCATCCGATAATCGTCCTCCATCATCTCTGTTCCGATTTTTTCTGCGAGCTATGCCGACAAGATTCCCTCTCTCTACGTCTCTTGCCATATCTCTCTGTCGAATCCTCCGGATTTATGTGCACGCGTCGATCACAAACCCAGTGCATGCGTGAAATCTGTTGTAATGGGGGTTCCTCTCCCTGATTCTGCGCTAGGACCCATAATTATGGATCTCTCTCTCTTTGCCCATGATGCGATGCAGCGTTACAGCTGCCCAGGTCTCTCTCCTCCGCATTTCTCTACGACATGTCAACTAGAGCAGGTTGCTCGGACCATCTCTTTGTGTACATGTGCAATTAACAGCCCGACTCTCTCTGTTATCGCGCGACGGCCAATGATCTCTCTCATATGGCAATCAAAGCAGCGTTCTTGACTCATTCTTTCTCTAGCACACAAGAAGCCAATTATACGTATAAATTTTTCTCTCTCTCTACAGTTGGCCCTCGATGCGCCGGCATCACGGCAATTGCTCTCTCTCTTCCAGCTGACAGACACCGCCACTCTCTCTGACTTCCAGCGCGAGGAACTCTCTTGCGTCTCTCTCCTCCCACAGTTCTGCGTCGCCCCAAAGCTACCGTCTCTGTCTTCCCATTTTCTCTCATCTTTCTCAGCGCCGACCTTATGGCGCTCTCTCTCAAATTTCTCGTGCCGCTTAAATCACTCTACACGTATCTCTCTTTCCTCATCATCTCTCAGAGCACGAAACACCAGCCGGCCGAGTGAGAGCCCCCTGTAGAATCTCTCTGCACGAATCTGACGCATAAATGATACCATTTCTCTCTCTCTTTTTGCACATTTGCGTGCTAGTAGCCGCCTGCCTGTGCACCGCTAGACGACCCTTGTCTCTCTCTACAACTCCAGAAAAGAGCTCTCGACATTGGGTGCACCAATCATAGCCATCGGTAGTCACCGCCCTCAGACTCTCCGGAGATCTCTCCTCTGGACGCAGGTTCTGCCGCTAACAGTGCCCGCAACACTCTTTTTCTCTCTCTCCTCTATGGATTCTCTGCGACATGCTATCACTCTGTCCTTTCTCTCTCTCCTCCAGCATATACACTCAATCGAACATACATACGATAACAGAGATACATACACCCATAAGTTTCCTGAAGCATCATGACACACATCTAATGGATCGAAAAGTTTTACACCTCAAGTCGAGCAAGGGATGCATTCTCACAGAACTCATACACAACTAACCGAAAGACTACCTCCACCTCGGGCATCATGGAAGTATGAAAAAGGAAGTAAAACATAAATGAAGAAGTAAGGTCAAGGAGCATACCTGTAGGAAGGTTCCACAAGAAAGACCACGGGGGAGGAACAAATGAGTTTAGGCACCTATTTATAGGCCTCCCCACCCTTGGACTTTCCTCTAGAAACTTCCAACCTCCTTAACCAAGTTTCCAATTTCAGACGACCATGCATGTTCACTTACTATCCTTGGAAAATTCCATCTCTTAATTCTATTTTTTATTTTTCTCCTTTTTTATTTTAGTTTTGGTTTCACACTGTATATACAAATTAATTAATCTAAGGGTTTGGGCGAGGATAAACACCAATTCCAAGGGTGGGACCTAGGGTTTTTGGTCGGGAAAATGAGGGTTTTGATCACAATTAACTCAAACACATTAATCCAAGGGTTTATTTACAATTTGGACCTAAACTCCAAGGGTTTCCAAGGGTTCAAGTTCATTTTTCATAGGGTAAACCCTCATTTTCAGTCAGTTTCAAGGGTCAAACCTAAGGTTTTCATGGGTCTAATGTCAGTTATTTACATGCACGATTCTAACACACATCTCTAACATGGTTTCTTATCACACAGGCAATCAAATCAGTCAAATCATGCACAAAATATACCCTCTTCAATCAAAACATCACACAAAACTCATGAAACAATGAACTTTTGAAAAAAAATTAGTGCACACTCCCTATGGGATTTCATCCGGACATTTGCGCCCGCTAACATTTGCACATTGTCCCGATGGGCCAACGTGCAAGATCCAACAGAAGCGTATAAAGATTCTTTTTGAAACACTTTTAACTTTTTATGTTTTTCTTTTCAAAATCTAAACGTGATCTCATGCAGTACATGCAATTTTATAAAGATTAGTATAAATTTTAGAAAATTATGCAGATTCAAGCTTGACAATCATCATATTATGTTTTTGGATTTGCAATCGAACAAGTAATCACATGAATAAACCGTTGGCTTTCTAGATCTTCTGTTTGTTCAAATGGTTCAAATCCAACTGCTCATTCTAAGTACTATCATATACTTATGTTTCTACTACCTCTGTTTGTAGAATATACCTCGATTCCCACTATTTATCTCCTACTTGTCCAACTCTCCATTAGATCTCTTTCGTTTCCTTTCTCTTTTTCATTTCTTTTTCTCTTTCTTTTCTTTTTCACTTCATCTCAGCTCAATATATTTCTTTTTATCTTTATTTCATAAATCGGCCTATGTCGAAATTGGGTGCGACTCATGGACTTGTCCGCCCGGCCAAGTTTATCCCACCTGTCTGCCGACCCGACATAGCACACGACATACACAACATCAACACTACATGAAATCGACGTCAGCTCATGGCTCTGACCACCTGGCCAGAGTGACTCCACTTGCCTACCGACCCATGCAGGCGCATGACAACAAATAGGTCAGGCCTACGATGACACTAGCTATAGCTCGTGGCCTTGGTCGCCCGACCAAGGTGGTTCCACCTGCCTACTAGCCCATCGTAGCGCACTAACAACATGCACACACATATAAGCTGGCTTGAGTATGAATGTTTTTCATAAAATCATGATCCATATGGAGGTAGGATCTCGCAAGAAATAAATACTAGGATCCAAAGTTTCCCACTCACTAAGTGTTCAAATCAATCAGCATATACATGCACTCTGTCTAAGCATGCCATCACATCCCCAAGCTTTCACTCTCAAAATCTCTAGTCTGCTAACTGACTCCATTCATATAATTCCTAGTCACTCATGCTTCATGCAAACCCACAATAGATATTTGCTATCTTCATTCCACGTGATTTTCATAAATCCATACATATCTTTATCGCATACATCAATGTAATTGTTGATATATTTAGGTAGTGATGTGTGTGAACACTCTAGGACCGCCGGGGCACTTTTTTCCCTCTTTAGGAGGTTTTTTTCCCCGGCTTGTATATACGCCGATTGCCCTAATGGGCTACTTATCTTTGTACATTCTCTAGTAATACATTCAGTCTTGAGTGTTGTGCTCCAAGCTTCTTCTTCTTCCTTGTGCTGTTCGCGTGCTTCCGCAGACGTCTATCTCCAACAATTGGTATCAGAGCAGGTCGTCGCTTCTTCTAGGGCGCCATCGACACTCCTCCGTTTGCAGTCTCAGATTTGCATGAAATTTGGTGAGCATAGTCAAGGTGTTTATGAGATCAAAACAACTTCTCTGTGTGGTGCCAAAATTGCGATCTGAGCTCGTTTCGGCCTCCGAACGCACTATCGCAGTGCTTGTGCAGGCTATTTCGTCCTTTTGTGCCAAAGGTATATACCAATTTCTGTTCGCCAGTTTAAGCGTCTCGAAGTCTGCTACAGGTCTAACAGAACTCGTCTGGGCAGTTCTGTTCAACTTTTTGAGATATAGTCAATTTTTTGCATCAAGGTATTTTAGTCACCGGCCATGGCTGAAAGCAGTGATGTATTCCGTATGTTGGCTGTTGAGGATAAGTTGGATGGTACCAACTACCCATTATGGGCTTATATGATGCGACATGTACTGGTTGCAAAAGGATTGTGGAACATTGTGCAGGGTGTTGAAAGACATCCTGTTACACCTGTAACGACAGGTACTGCAAATACAGGTGTTGGAGCTGATGAAGATGGTGTTGAAGATGATATTCCGCAGATTCCTGTTCGTGCTGCTGTTTCTGTTGCACCTACTGCAGAGCAGATTCGTTGGGATGGCAGAGATGCCCAGGCACATGCATTGATAGCCTTGTCTGTCAAACGTGCCATTATTCCTCACATTCGCTCTTGCAGAACATCAAAGGATGCTTGGGATACACTTACCACTTTGTACCATGCTAGGAATGAGGCTCGTGTTGCTTATCTCCGAAAACAGTTGGAGAGTGAGCACATGAATGAAGGTGATTCTATGGACAATTTTCTTACAAAGATCAAAGACCTAAAGGAACAATTGATTTCTGCTGATGAGGTTTTACTAGATAGCTCACTTGTGCAAACCGTTCTGAATGGTCTTCCTGATTCATATCAGAGTTTTGCCTCTACTCTTCGGTTGATGATGAAAGGCAATCCGAATGCCTTGTCATTTGAGGAATTAGTCTCTGTTCTATTGCAGGAAGATCAGTCCAGGCAGAACAGGTCCATTATGCGTGTTGCAGATCAAGCTTTCCTGGCTAGTCAGAAGGGCAAAGGAAAATGGAGCTCTTCTACTAGTAAGCAGAAATCTGCAAATGCTGCACAATCGAAGAACCAGGATAAAGATGAAAAGAAATCAGAAAAGCAGAAATTGTTCTGCAAGTACTGTAAAGGAAATGATCATATTATAAAGAACTGTCCAAAACTGGCTGCTAAAGAGGCAAAGAAGAAAGAGGCTGGAATGGTTGTTGCAGAGGCCTCTACACCGAAAACAGAGTCTGCAAATCTTGTGCAGGAAGAAGAATGGGCGTTTACTACTGTCTGCAGTTTTGACCCATCTTCTCATGATCAGTGCATGTCTGCAGTAGACTCAGATGTTTGGTACTTTGACAATGGGGCGACCAAACATATTACCTCGCAGCGCAGTTTCTTCTCTTCACTCGAGCCTACCCCTACAGGGAATACTGTCACATGGGCCAATAACTCCTCTTATCCTATTATGGGAGTTGGTAAGATAATTCTGACTACTGCTGATGGTAGTTCTTTCACTTTGTCACATGCTTTATTTGTGCCAGGGATCAAAAAGAACCTGTTATCAGTTTCTGCATTAGCCAAGATTGGCTTGGTTGTGAAATTTGTTGATGACAAGTGTACAGTCCATGATCTCTCAAATGGCGATGTGATTATTGCTTCTGGCATTTTATGTCGTGGGCTGTATAAGCTCATAGACTATGAAAGATCTGTGAATGATTCGGCATGTGCAGTTCATGATTCTCAGGCTATGTCAGATGCAAAGCTTTGGCATGCACGATTTGGTCATCTGAATTTTGCTAGTTTGTTATGCCTGCAGAAATCTGAAATGGTGTCCTCTTTGCCCAAACTTGAGGCACCTGGAAAACATGTTTGTGAAGGCTGTATTTTGGGCAAAATGCAGCGTTCTTCCTTTCCAAAAGATGGTTCAGTTCGGGCTACACAGAAATTGCAGCTTGTACATAGTGATGTCTGTGGTCCTATGCAGACACCCTCTTTTGGAAATTACCTTTACTTCGTGACTTTCATTGATGATTTTTCCAGGCATGCATGGGTATATCCACTCAAAGCAAAGTCCGAAGTGTTCATGTGCTTCAAACAGTTTTTGGTTTTGGCTGAAAATCTGTCAGCATGTAAAATGGGCACCCTCCGTTCTGATCGAGGGGGGGAATATATGTCTTCCGATTTTAATGCATTTCTGGCTGAACGTGGGATAAAACACTAGTGCACAGTGCCGTATACACCTCAACAGAATGGAGTTGCTGAACGAAAGAACAGGTCACTCATGGAGATGGCGAGGTGCATGGTCAAAAGTCAGGCTTTACCACATAGTTTCTGGCTTGAGGCTGTCATGTGTGCAGCATATGTACTGAACAGGTGTCCCACTAAAGCGTTGCAGTCTATCACTCCATATGAGGCTTGGCATGACCGCAAGCCATCTGTTGCTCATCTGCGTGTTTTTGGTTGTTTGGCATATGCATTAGTGCCTGAACAACATCACAGAAAATTGGATGATAAGGCAGTAAAATGTATTTTTGTTGGGTACAGTTCTGAAAGTAAAGGCTATCGTCTGTATCATCCACAGACTAAACGCATTCTGGTTAGCCGTGATGTTGTCTTTGTGGAAGATGCTATTCAGCCATTGCTTTCATGTACTAAGGAGACATCTGTTAGCTCCAAAGACATGTATGATACTTTGATGCCTCTTTTTACAGGTGGACAGGCTAGTGCTGGTCCTAATGAGGCAACTTCTCAACCTTTGCAAGTTTCATATGATGATGCAGATCATTCCATTTCTGATGCAGATTTACATGATGCACTTGTTGATGAGAGAGCTGATATTGAGCAGGCAAAAACTATGCCAAAATGGCTGGTGCAGACTTTGCGTGACAGCAAATTAGATGCACCTTTGTCATATCGTACTCGTTCAGGCTCTCATAATGCCTCCTTTCCATCAGATTGCTATGCTATGGCTGCATCTAGTCTCTGTGATGAGAATGAGCCTGTTTCTTTTGATGAAGCACAAAATTCAGAAAATTGGATGGCTGCTATGCAATCTGAATATGATGCTATAATGAAGAATGGTACATGGTCTTTATGTGACTTGCCTCTTAGCAAGAAGGCCATTGGCACTAAGTGGGTATACTCAACATCATCATAATCATAATCATCATCAATCACCAATCATCATCAATCATTATCATTTTCATCATCGATCATCACTATCAATCATGCATTTTCATCAATCATCATCATGCATTTTCATCAATCTTTATTACTCAATAGCTCTTGATCATTCTCATGCATTTTTATTATGATTCTACTTCAATCATCATTCAAGGTTTGCAAATATGTCTTGAAACTTTAGGTTTCTACTTCTTCTATTCTTCTTCAAACTCTTAGACGTCTTTGAAGTTGTCTTTATATTCCCCTCAATTTGCTTGATAATATCATCAAGCAACTGTTTTTCCGCTTTGTTAACTCGTTTACTAGATTTTGTATCTTCTTGAATTTCTTCTTCACTCTTTTCTAGTTCAATCTGTTTATCAAAGTTCATTTGGGATTGTAATTTTGCAACTTTTTCTTGATCAAATAGATTCTCATTAGTTAAAATTTTTGGATCAAACGAAACATACACCTCTTGGTCTTTCTTTGATTTCTGTTGCATTTCTCTATCACATTCTCTTTTATGATCAGTTTCCATTTGTTCCCTCAATATCTGTTCAATATTATGTTTTTCAATCTTTATATGTATACTTTTGGTTTCTTCAGTTGGCTTCTCTTGACTTTCAGTAGATAGCAAGCTCTTTTGTTCATCAAATCTATTACCTTCATGAGTTTTTGGTCTCCACATCTTCTGAAATGGTTTTGTTCTAGATTTGGTCTTCTCAAAATACTCTTTCATCCCACCTTTTCCTACATTCAAATGCAAAGGTGTTTGCTCTTGATATTTACAAATTTTTCCTTCATGCTCACTTACAAGTCTATGTCTGCATGCACTCTCATATGCTATGCAGTCCCAAAACATATGTCCAAACTGATCGCACCAAAAGCAATGTATAGGTCGCTTCTCAACCCGACTTGAGTTCCTAGGTATCACTCTAGGCGTGGGTCTTCTAAGACCTAATGACTGTTTGTGTGCAGATATGCCTTGGACTTTTACATCATGCTGATTATCACATTTCAATACTTGTAGGTCATTAACTTGGTTTGTCAACAGGTCAACCTTATTTCTCAATTTAGAAATCTCAGAATCCATTTCATTTTTTAGGTCTTTAGTACTTATGCCCATTAACTGAATAGTATCTGATATTGCATTTATAGTTTGCATTAGGGTCATAACAATACCAAACTTTGATTTTATAGATTCGTTCGTGTTAAATTCTATTTCCTTAATTCGCTCTTCATATCTCCTAAACTGTTCCTCAATCTTTTTGTTCATTTTCGTTTTATGATCTAACCTGAGAAGTGGATTCTTAATCTATGCTTCAATGGAAAAGTGCACACTCGTATGATCAAAACTGATGCAAAAAGTGGATGATCAAAGTCAGGCAGTAAAACAGTCTTTCTCTTTAAAGTGCGTGGAATCAATGCAAATAATTCAAAAAACTTAAAATGCTGGTACTTGGAATATCCGATCTGATGCCGAGGTATCTGTCTATCTTCTCAAGGAGTCGGTGATGCGTCGAGGATCACCGGGCAACCACCTCGCTTCACGTCGGGTTCAAGTGTCGAGAAGAAGGTGGTCGAGCGAACGGGAAGAGCCTGCATGGGGGTTGGATCAGGCCCCTCTGGTGCATGCCGTTCCCGCTTTCCTGCGAGCGGCGTCTGCACGCAGGGCGCCTCGCCTAGACTCTCTGGAGTGTGTGCAATCCTCGTATGGCCCCTGCCGTGACGAGACGAACGTGCGTACGCGTGCGACCGTAGGTGTCGGGAAAGAGACAAACGGATACCGCAATAATACACGGGATGTAGACGAAGCTCGATGATGTGATAAAAAAGTAATGGTGGTCGACCAATAAAATCTGAATGATACAAAGATACGCGCTACATTGCGGGTCGGTGATACAAAAGTCCGCTACAGTACGGAACAGGTAAATACAAATGAATGCCGCCGCTACAGTACGGATCAGCCGGATATGATATATATAGACTCCCCGCTACAGTGCGGGAAATCACCCTCGAGTCTCGACAGTCTTCAAAACTTTTCTTTTCTTCAGTCTTTGGTCAATACTTTACTTCAAGTCTGCTTGGCAATAGATTTTCTTCTCTTTACTTCAGAATCCAGCAATCACTTCATAATATCTCCAAAATCATCAACTTGTAGGAAGGTTCCACAAGAAAGACCACGGGGGGATAAACATGTTAGTACTTTTTCAAACATACTTGAAAAATGATTAGCACATTAAAACTCATAATAAAAACACTTTATACTTTTTGATTTGTTTCTTTCTCTCTTTGAAATTGTATGGCATTCATGCACATAGACATATGGGGGAAAAAACAGATGCATGATCTCAAACATTCCTTCTCTTTTCTCCTTCTTTCTTCTTTTCCTCTCTTTTCCTCTTCTCTTTTCTTCCCTCCATTTTCCCTCTTCTTCACTCTCTTCCTTCTTTTCTTTATCCCTTCTTTTTATCTTTCCTTTCATTTCTTTATTTCTTTTTCATTTTTCTTCCTTTTTCTTTTTCGTTCTGTCATTGTTGTGCGAAATGAGCTTTTGCCATTGTTGACATACTGAAATTAGAGAAAACCATGATATATGGTGTTATGTCAGTGAAGATTTCTTTAGCTTCCACAAATCTGCAATGGCTGATATACACTATGATCAGCTAGTACCGCACTTGCACATCCGTAAATTAGAGTTTCCTGAGTGAGAGTTGAGTCTGCTACATAAACTTGCCAGAATTGCCTCATTTCTTAAATCACGTGTCCTTGCAGATCAACTAGTAATCTCGGTGATCAGGCAAGAGGCTGCAAAGTCAATCCTTTGTGCCAAGCTTCAATAAAGATCATTACATTCATATAGATGTAGATGTTGTCTGAATTCTTAAGAGAAATACACAATCACCACCTTCGGATCCTAAGATCACTACAAATAGTTCTGTAAATACATTAATTTGTAAGCCAAGTACTACGGATTGATTCTGTCTACAAGCAACAACCGACCTACTCTGTGCCTCTCTTTCTCTCTCTCTCTCTCTTTCTCTCTCTCTCTCTCTCTCTCTCTCTCTCTCTCTCTCTCTCGTATCCTATAGCGCCGCTATGCAACGCATCTCTCTCTCTCTCTCTCTCTTAGGACGTGTCAATCAGCGTGCAAGCGCTTCACTCTCTCTCTCCACAGTTCTCCTGATGATTCACGCAAGCAAGCGACGTCGATCTCCTGTAGCACCAAGTCTCTTTCTCTATCTCTCATCCGATAATCGTCCTCCATCATCTCTGTTCTGATTTTTTCTGCGAGCTACGCCGACAAGATTCCCTCTCTCTCTACGTCTCCTGCCATATCTCTCTGTCGAATCCTCCGGATTTATGTGCACGCGTCGATCACAAACCCAGTGCGTGCGCGAAATCTGTTGTAACGGGGGTCCGTCCGCTTGATTCTATGCCAAGACCCATCATTATGGATCTCTCTCTCTCTCCCCATGATGCGATGCAGTGTTACAGCTGCCCAGGTCTCTCTCCTCCGCATTTCTCTACGACATGTCAACTACAACAGGTTGCTCGGACCGTCTCTTTGTGTACATGTGCAATTAACAGCCCGACTCTCTCTCTGTTATCGTGCGACGGCCAATGATATCTCTCATATGGAAATCAAAGCAACGTTCTTGACTCATTCTTCCTCTAGCACACAAGAAGCCAATTATACATATGAAATTTTCTCTCTCTCTCTACAGTTGGCCCTCGATGCGCCACCATCATGGCAATTGCTCTCTCTCTTCCAGCTAACGGACACCGCCACTCTCTCTGACTTCCAGCGCGAGGCACTGTCTTGCGTCTCTCTCCTCCCACAGTTCTGCATCGCCCCGAAGCTACCGTCTCTGTCTTCCCATTTTCTCTCATCTTTCTCAGCGCCGACCTTATGGCGCTCTCTCTTAAATTTCTCGTGCCGCTTAATTCACTCCGCGCGTATCTCTCTTTCCTCATCATCTCTCAGAGCACGAAACACTAGCCGGCCGAGTGAGAGCCCCCTGCAGAATCTCTCTGCGTGAATCTGACGCATAAATGATACCATTTCTCTCTCTCTCTCTCTCTCTCTCTTTGCACATTCGTGTGCGAGTAGTCGCCTGTCTGTGCGCCGCCAGATGACCCTTGTCTCTCTCTACAACTCCAGAAAAGAGATCTCGACATTGGGTGCACCAATCATAGCCATCGGTAGCCACTGCCCTCAGACTCTCCGGAGATCTCTCCTCTGGACGGAGGTTCTGCCGCCGATAGTGCCCGCAACACTCTTTTTCTCTCTCTCCTCTACGGATTCTTTGCGACATGCTATCACTCTGTCCTTTCTCTCTCTCCTCCAGCATATACACTCAATTGAACATACATACGATAGCAGAGATACATACACCCATAAGTTTCCTGAAGCATCATGACACACATCTAATGGATCGAAAAGTTTTACACCTCAAGTTGAGCAAGGGATGCATTCTCAGAGAACTCATACACAACTAACCGAAAGACTACCTCCACCTCGGGCATCATGGAAGTATGAAAAAGGAAGTAAAACATAAATGAAGAAGTAAGGTCAAGGAGCATACCTGTAGGAAGGTTCCACAAGAAAGACCACGGGGGAGGAACAAATGAGTTTAGGCACCTATTTATAGGCCTCCCCACCCTTGGACTTTCCTCTAGAAACTTCCAACCTCCTTAACCAACTTTCCAATTTCAGACGACCATGCATGTTCACTTACTATCCTTGGAAAATTCCATCTCTTAATTCTATTTTTTATTTTTCTCCTTTTTTATTTTAGTTTTGGTTTCACACTGTATATACAAATTAATTAATCTAAGGGTTTGGGCAAGGATAAACACCAATTCCAAGGGTCTGACCTAGGGTTTTTGGTCAGGAAAATGAGGGTTTTGATCACAATTAACTCAAACACATTAATCCAAGGGTTTATTTACAATTTGGACCTAAACTCCAAGGGTTTCCAAGGGTTCAAGTTCATTTTTCATGGGGTAAACCCTCATTTTCAGTCAGTTTCAAGGGTCAAACCTAAGGTTTTCATGTGTCTAATGTCAGTTATTTACACGCGCGGTTCTAATGCACATCTCTAACATGGTTTCTTATCACACACGCAATCAAATCAGTCAAATCATGCACAAAATATACCCTCTTCAATCAAAACATCACACAAAACTCATGAAACAATGAACTTTTGAAAAAAAATCAGTGCATGCTCCCTGCGGGATTTCATCCTGACAGCGCCCAAAGAAAAACCAGGCCAATTTGCAAATCTATAACTTGCACAATGTTTGGCAATACTCATATATTCCAGATCCAGAATTTCAAGAAATTCCATGTACTATTGATACAAAAAAACTATGTTTTTTTGAGATTGAACTGTCACATCATAGTGCGGTAGTGTTGAAGCAGAAGTGCTGCTTACAGTGTCATGAATTGCTACAGAAATGACAAACACAGATGGAATGAGTCAGCTTATGAGCAATAAGTTGGACAAGAACAACTTCCATGCTTGGAGATTCAGGATGACAAATTTCCTAATGGGAAAAGGCTATTGGAAGTACATCGAAGGAGAGAACGAAAATACTCTACAATTACCAGAGAGGAATCAGACTGCAGATGAGTTTAGAGCATATGAAGAATGGAATCAAGGAGCACAAAAGGTAATGTATTGGCTATCTATTAGCATACATGATAGCATAATTGGGCAAAATATAGGATGCCAAGACTCTGAAAGAGGCTTGGAATAGTTTGGCCACGTTATATGAGACCAATACAAAGGCACGAAAATTGCAACTCAAGAATGAGCTACATACACTGGAGAAAAGGGGCATGTTAGTAAGTGACTACACCTTGAAAATGAAAATCATACGTGATCCACTTGCATGTATTGACATGAATGTAGATGATGATGATGAGGTGGAAGTGTGCCTTCGTGGTTTAAGAGCTTCATATAAGTAGTTCATAACTTCTATACAGACTAGGGAAAATAATATGAAATTTGCTGATTTGGTATCCATGTTGATTATTGAAGAAAAGAATCTTGGTGAGGACTCGAACTCCCAAGTAAAATCTAGTTCTAAGGAGTTATCCTACTCTAGTAGAGGAAGAGGCAGAGGTAGAGGTTTCAGAGGTGGAAGAGGAAACAATAACCAATACCAAGGTCAACATCAAATTTCCAAAGAAATGATTCAAGTAATGACAATAAAGGACATTGGAATTGTGGTAAACTTGGACATTTTGAATGTGAGTACAAGTTGAAGAATCAAAATAATAGAAGGCAGCAAAACAACTATGCATCCACAAGTGCAGGTGATTCTGAGAAGCTATTCATGGTTCGACATCATATGATGAATACAATGTTGGTTGATGTTTCAAAATCAAACATTTATTTCTTGTATGTTGATTCAGGTGCTTCAAATCACATGACTAGTCATGCGGAATGGTTTAGTGGTTTGTAGAAATTACCAGTTCCTAGATATGTTGAAATAGGTGATGACACATCACATCCTATCAAGCATATAGGAAACATAGCACTATCTGTGGAGGATGGGAAGGTAAAACATCCTGCTGATATGTTGCATGTTCCAAATATAATAAAGAATCTAGTTTCTGTTGGAAAATAGTTGACCAGGGATTACAATTTAGGCTCAATGCTGATGGGTTATATGTAGAAGAGTACAAATAGGATGGAGGATTGATTGCCAAAGGAAACAAATTGGGTAGGATGTTCACCTTAAATTTGAAAATTCTTGAAATAAATGCAGCCATGTTTGCAAAAGGTGCAAGACTTATTGATGATATAAAGATTTGGCATAAATGAATTGGACATGAAAATTTGTAGAGGTTGAAATTGATGCAGTCTAAGGAGATTGTCAATAGACTGCCAAATTTGGAAGTTGCAAAAATGGAAAAGGTATGTGCAACACTGCAAAGACTACATCTATGGGTGGTTGTAGTTTTTATGTTACTTTCATTGATGACCGTACATGGAAAGTATGGGTATATTTCATGAAAGAGAAGAATGATGTGTTTAGTCACTTCCAGAATTTTAAGGATATGGTGGAAAAGTAGACACGAAAGTATATTCACACATTAAATTCTGATGGAGGAGGTGAACACACTTCAAATGAGTTCAACAACTTTCTTAAAACTCATGGAATTCCACATCAGTTTTCATGCAGGTACACACCACAATAGAATGGTGTTGCTGAACGTAAAAATAGAGATATTGCAGAAATAGCAAGAACTTTGATGGATGAGAAGAATATGCCTCATTGTTATTGGGCAGAAGTTGTGCATACTATTGTATACATCATGAAGAGAACTCCAACTGCTGTTGTACATTAAGTTACACCTAAAGAGAAGTTTATAGGTAAAAAGCCAAACTTATCATATATGAAAGTATTTGGTTGTATTGCATATGTACATGTTACGGATGAGTTGAGGACAAAGCTTGATCCAAAAGCAAAAAAAGTGTATCTTCATTGGATGTTCCCTTGAGAAAAAGGGGTATACATGTTATAACCCACTCACACGATAGGTGAAGGTAAGTAGAGATGTGGTGTTTGATGAAATGTCAAGCTTCTATGCAGATGCCAAAGATGGACTTGATCTTGAACCAAATGACAAAGAAAATGCTAAAAAATTAGGTGCACAATATCAAGTTTTGAGGGGACGAGATGTGTCACCAAGCAATAGTTCCAACTCAAATCCATGGAGTGGGAGATTGCATGGAAATTTTAGTCCAACAAATTCATCAACTACATCAAAGAAAGGTAAAGAAAAGCTTTCTGTTGGTGGTAAAAATCTACAAGTTTTGAAGACATTGATGGAGATTCAAGCAGCTCAGAGAATATCCTTGATGAAGAACTTGGATTGCCCTCTGTGAAGAATCCAGGAGTTAGAAAGGCACATGCAAATGATACAAGGAGAAGTGACCTAAGACGAAGAAGATCTGGGAGGATGCGGAATTTTGTGCAATGATTGACATATGATAGTTATATGGCTCGTCATTGTGCCTATATGACCAAGGTAATACAAGATGTTGGACCTTCTTGTTTTGAAGATGCAATTGGAAATGAAAATTGGGAAAAAGTTATGGATGAGGAGATGATTGCACTTTATGGAAATGAAACATGGAAGCTGGTTCCATTGCTGCAAGGAAGAAACCCATAGGCTACAAGTGGGTTTACAAGGTAAAGCACAATCCTGATAGTAGCATAAGTAGATACAAAGCATGATTGTTAGCAAAAGGATATGCACAGACATATGGCATTGATTATGAGGAAACCTTAAGCCCTGTAGCTAAAATGTCTACTATTAGAACACTTGTTGCATTAGCTACAACAAAAGGATGGACTTTGCATCAGATGGATGTGAAGAATGCTTTCTTACTTGGTGAGTTATAGTAAGAAGTATACATGGACTAGCCACAAGGATATGAAGATTCAAAGCATCGATAATATGTTTGCAGGTTGCAAAAGGCTTTGTATGGGCTTAAACAAGCCCCTCGTGCTTGGCATGGAAGGATTACAAACTACTTAACCACCATTGGGTTTTCTATGTGTGATGCAGATCATTCACTATATGCAAGGAAGGGTGATGATGGCATCACAGTTGTGGCTATTTATGTTGATGAACTGATTGTGGGAAGCGACAATGAAACAAGCATTAAAGAGGTAAAGCAACTCCTTATGCAAGAATTTGACATGAAAGATGTTGGTGTGCTATGCTATTTCTTAGGCATTGAGTTTATACATACAAAAATAGGTATATGGATGCCGGAAAGGAAATATGCCTTGAATATGCTGCAAAAGTATGGTATGGCTGATTGCAAGCCAATTTCTATGCCATTAGATCAAAATTTGAAGTTGGATACTACATCCGGTGAAGCATTGGAAAATGCTACTATGTACAGGAAAATTAGGCGAAGTTTGATATATCTCACAGTCATAAGGCTAGATCTAAGCTACACTCTTGGGCTTGAAAGTCAATTTATGCAAGTTCCCACGAAGCCACATTTAGATGCTATGAGGTGCGCTCTACATTATGTGAGTGCTACCTTGGATTATGCATTATTTTATGAAGCTGGTGTAGATTTGCAGGTACATGGATACATTGATGCAGACTGGATGGTAGCATTCTAGATAGAAGTTCTACTAGTGGCTTTCTATTCTCACTTGGGAGTGCAGCTATTAGATGGAGCAATAAGAAGCAACCCACTATTGCTTTGTCGAGTACAGGGGTTGAGTATAGAGGTGTTGCAATGGCACCATGTAAGGCATCATGGCTAAAGATGTTACTTGTAGATTTAGGTGTGGAAGTGCAAAAGCCTATCACCATCTATTGTGATAATCTTAGCAACATACATTTAGCGTAGAATCATGTTTTCCATGCTAGAACAAAGCATATTGAGGTAGATTATCACTTCATCATAGAGAAGGTATTAATAGGTGATATAGATCTTGTTTATGTGAGAACAGATGAGTAGGTTGCTAATATTTTCAATAAAGCACTTGGAGCAAAGAAGCTGAAGAAGTTTCAGAAGATGCTTGGATTACACGACATGACATTGAGCTTTCGGGAGAGTGTTGAGATATTAAGCTCAACATGTGATGATCCAAGATGACATGTATTACTTTTTCATTTCTCTGACATGTATAATGGTCATGCCGATATATGTCAGGGATACTTCATTGAGCTTTACTAGATTTATCTATCGAGAGTGATGTCACATTTTTTTCTTGCCTACTCACTCATTTGCAGACATTAGGATTTTCCCTTATGTGTTGTTCTTTATATATTGCACTTGTTGTATTGCTATTTTTAGCTCATTCTTGTACATTCCTTTTATGTAATAGAAGAAGAAGAAGATCATTCTTTCTTGTCTCAATCTCTGTGTGTGATCTCTCTTCCATATCTCCTTCCTCGTGACAATTGATTCAAGGAAGCATTATGTGCAAAGTACTCCTTTGATTTCAAGCTTGATCTTTGACAAGGATATCACCAAATTACGATAAAAAGGGAAGACCTCCATAAGATAGCTTTCAAAACTAAGTACTATGGGAATTTTAAATTCTTCATCATGCATTTTGGACTAATAAAGACCTTGGTGAATACAATCCCAAGACCCTACTTACGTAGAATTGTAGTTGCTTTTCTTGATGGTATCCTTGACTATATTCAAGATGCAACTAACCATTTGGATCCCTTCGAAAAGATGTTCCAATTCCTAAGAGAGAATACATTGTATGGCAAAGAATATAAATGTGAAATTTTAAAATCAGAAATTAGATATCTTGGACACATTATATTCGAGAAAGGAATTCAAGTACACCTTGAAAAGGTCCAAGTTATCCTTAATTGGACACACCCCAAAACCATTTCAAAACTTCAAAGGTTTTTGGGATTAGGAGGACACTACAAGAAGTTTGTACCAAACTTTTCCAAGATCTCAATCCCTTGATATGAAAAACTAAAGGGAAAGAATAAAAACCTTACTTGGGATAAGGAGTACATAGAAAGTAAGTGTTAGGCCACCAGATTAGGCCTTGTAATATTCATTTAGTTCTTTTGTAGATAGTTTGGTAAAGCATCATAATGGCAAAAAAAATTACCTTTTTATGACATTAATATAAAAGGGAATGTACTCATGTCGCTCTGTGGTGAAGAGGTGCCAAGCAGGTCCATGCCGGACTGCCTATGGTAGAGCGCATGCATGTAGGCCATCTTCCACAAATTGCTATTTGATGTGGTGTTATGAATTGTCAAATAATTAGTTATTCTTGTTGGTGGTGATTAATAAAATCATATCGTCTACTGTGTTAAAGATAATTGTCACAGTTTTGTGATCTTGTCGATAAGAAATTGTCACTAATCTCGGTATGAAGTGATAATGCATATTTGGAACGATAATTGCAATAGTAGATTCCTCTGAGTAAAGTAACATCAGAATGATGTGTGGATAAGAAGGCAAAGTTGTATATAATTCATAGAGGTCTGAGATATTAAGAAGTTAATAATAATTTCTTGTTGCAATAGTGACGGTGATAATTGATTAGTGTATCTAGCGGGAAAATACTATAGGGCCTCTATTTTACAGACCCTTGTCCAACCCAAGAACCCTGTAAGTTACTCTGTTCATGTAATCAAAGTTGTTATAGTTAATTAGGCAGAGAAGTAACATTGGCACCTATCCAACTTACAACAATTTCAAGGGACCTCAGAAAAGAAATTTTGGGCAAACTCCGTGGAACTAGGCGCAAACAAGTTACAGTACAGTTTTACCTCCACCTAGATGCCATTTTGTGGGGAAGTAGGCCACATACATCGTCATTGTAAAGAAGCATGCTAATATGACAAACGAAAAAAAGATAGGTAGAGTCCAATGGCAAGCATGGTCTACATCATGGGAGAAGTTATGAAAACCGTGGCAGTGCAGACACGGTCCAATAAAAGCCCCCACCTGACCGCCAAAGTGTTTGAGCCAAGACTAAAGGAATAGCAGCAGATCTTTGGCAAAGCTCACCAAAAGCTACACCAAAAAGCTACACCAGAGCCACCCAATCCAAGTGTAGAATGGGATATTCTATCTACATCATCGATTATCATTCCACTGGGACAACTACTTACCCTAGTTCCTAGCATCAAACAATAGTTCCAAGAGCAGATTGACCCAAGTTTAGCACAAGCACTAGTCACAGATACCATTAATCCAGAAATTGACTCTATGATGGACCATGCAGTCCCTCTCATTATGGTTTGGTATAGAAATCATAAGATTTTGCACGTTCTCATTGATGGCGAATCAGGAGTTAATATTGCTATGGAAGCAATTTGTAAATAGCTCGGTTGGAATTGCATCAAACCCATTAACTTTTCTGTCCATATGGCTGATCAGTCGCATGTCCATCTGATAGGACAAGTACATAATATCCCTATTACATTACAAGGTGCAGTATTCAAAATGACCTTTGTTGTTATGGAATTATCGGAGTCGAGCTTGGATTATAATCTACTATTTGGTAGACCATGGCTTAAGCAAGCCAGAGTTTTGCAAGTCTAGTCTTCCCAAGAACTCATCTTTAAATACAACCACCACCGTAAATATGTGATTCCTTTAGACTACATGAAACCTTGTGAGATTCATGCACGGCGATAGGTACCAGAGCCTGTGCATATGTAGATGGTTTATCTAATGATGAGGAGGAAGCCTTTTTTACTACAAATCAAGATTTACTTTCTCTAGGAATGGTCGATCTCCAACAGGTGCTGGAGCAATGGTCCCTGACGGCATGTTCGATATGACTACTAGTCGATGATGTTGATAGTTCGATTGAGGAACTTATAGAACCTGTTATAACTTATGGAATATGTTGAACAATGCATTGTTGGAGTGTTAAATTATTATTGAACAATGCATTGTTAGACTGTTAAATTATTAATGTATTAATGTGTTTTTGATGTTTTTGATATAGCAGCTAAAGGTTCGTGAGGAGCATGCAAGGGGTGAAAGGGCAGATATGAATAATCCAAATTATTATTATTTAGCTTGTAAATAAACCTGTATAGAAGTTTCTATTGTTAGAAATAGTTAGAAAAGTAATGGTTAGAGTAAGGGTCATTGTAGACTGCAGTTTCTGTTATTGAAAGCAATGGCTTTCTGTAAAAGTTACCTACTTTTAGTTTCACGCTTGCTTTTCGAAGCCGCTCTCATGTAACCACTCTTTTCGACGTAATAAAAAAATTCCTATAAATACATGCACTCTGTGGACTGTGGAAACAGAGTGCATGGGGGGAGATTGCACCCAATACTGCGTTCCGTCTCGTCTCTTGTTGCGTCTATTCTCTATGTGTTTTCTGTGTTCGTAACCTCTGTATGCGTGTGAGCAAGATCCTGATAATAGTGGTATCAGAGCTCTGCATGCATCAATACAGAGGGTTCTGTTCTCTGCTCTTTGTTCGCGATTCCGATTCCGTCTCCGTCTCCGGTTCCTGTTTCTTATTTTGTTTCAGTTCCAGTTCCAGAACCAGAACCTACGTCTACACCTACATTTAGTCCTTCGGCTTACTCCAAGGCGCCGACTAAGGTGTCGACTAAGGCAAAAAACTTAGGCAATACATTGGCACCCAAGGCTCCCTTGGCGACCGTTGGCAGCCGTTGGCTACGCGCGAGGCAATTTTAATTTTGAGTGGCAATAGAGAGGCTTAAATTCCCTAAGGTAGGAGGATTTGAACCCACAACCTCCTACGTACAAGGGAAGTACCTTTTCCACTACACTCTTTCTTGGAGTTGTCACTCAAGTTCTCTCCTCTTAAACTTAACATAACTTGTAGTTTTTCTAACTTTTTCAAGGTGGCACGGTGCGACGCGACGCGACACGTCTCAATGTACATCCTGTTAGGGTACAATTCTTAGGGTACATGAGGGTACATCTAGATAGGGTACATCCTATCAGGGTACATCAGGGCACATCCAGATAGGGTACATTTTGCTAAGGTACATTTCCTGAGGGTACATCCCGAGAGAAAAGCACTAGCTTAAGGGTCCAAGAGCACCATGGAGGATTACAATAATTCACCTCTACCTGAGGCAACACTCGAACAACAACTAGAGCTCTTGTGGCATGAGCTTCGAGGAGTTCAAAATGAGATCCGACAACGTGATGAAGTCCTCCAAAAGATACAAACTGAGGCAGACAACCTTACGACGGTAGTTGGTTTGGAGGTGGGAATCCAAGCTAAGCTTCACACCCTATGACCTACAGTCCCCAATGAAGCTATATCCTATGCCTATGATGCAGAAAAAGAATTCTAGTCCATAACCAAGTCACTTCGACTACAACAACCGCGCCAGCGACCACTTTATGTTAAACCTACATTTCCTATGAAGCGTACTTTTAATGCCCCATCTTACCCTAGTTATCCTTGTCCTCCACAATCCAATTACTCAACTCCACGTGTTGCTTCATCTCTCCAACCAACCAAACCACCTACCCTTCAAACTTCAGCGGTGGATGCGGCCCAACAGAAGCGACCACGAATCACTCGCTGGAATTGTGGTAAACCTGGACTTATAAAAATAAGGTGCAGATTGTGACCTCTTCACATGAAACCGGCTACAGCTCAATTGTATAACATGTCCATAATGAAGAAATTCCTCCTGTTTGGACAGAGGAATCATTGGAGAAGGACTTAAGTACCTTGGGTAACGATATCTCTCTTCACTCTCTACTTTGCATGCAGGGTACAATAAATAACAAATTAGTTAAAATTCTACATGACGATGGTAGTTCACATGACTTCATTTCACATTTATTAGTACAAGAACTTAAATTACAAACATTTTCTTCTTTGTATAAAGTGAAAGCTGCATTTCAAGGTAGTCTTATAATGTAACACGAGAAGTGCAAGATGTTACGATTAGCATAGGCCCATATGTTGATTCACGAACATTTTATTGCACCTTTGCAATCTTCCTATGTTATGCTAGGTATGCCTTTTTGTCACCATTATAACCCACGTATTGATTACCATATGCATACCTTTAACTTTGAATTTAAGGGTCAAGTCATTACTTTGTCTGCACGGCATGATTTCCAACCGTTTCCACTGATTAGCCACACTCAAGTAAAGCATGCATTTAGGAAAGGATTCAACTCATGCATTGTTATTGTCAATGTCATCAATGATTATACTCATACACTTCCTGATGCATATAAACCTTTCATGAGTACTTATAAGGATTGTTTTATGTCTGAGTATCCCTCTGAACTACCACCCTCTCTGGGATCCTTTGACCATAGCATAGACTTAGTCCTTGGTAGTTCTCCTCCTCAAAGGGAAATAGAAAACCAAGTAAAAGACCTACTACAGAAAGGACTTATAAGGCCTAGTTCTTCCCCATTTGGAGCACCAGTTCTTTTAGTAGAGAAGAAGAATAAAGCTTATCAAATGTGCATTGATTATAGAGCCCTTAACAAGATCACAATAAAGAATAGATACCCTATTCCACGAATAGATGATCTCTTAGATAAGTTACGAGGAGCTCGTGTCTTTAGGAAAATTGATCTTAAATCAGGTTACCATCATATTCGTATGACACAAAGTGATATTTTTAAGACTGCATTTAGAACTCAAACTGGCCATTATGAATTTATGGTAATGACCTTTGGACTTACTCATGCCCCTGCTACATTTGCACAAATGATGAACAATATTTTTCTTGATTATCAAGCATTTGTTTTTGTATTCTTTGATGATATACTTGTATACAGTAAGAATGATAGTGAACATGAAAAGCATCTTGAAATAGTTTTTCATATGTTAAGAGAGAACACACTTTATGCTAATCCTAAAAAGAGTTACTTCTTTCAACGTAAGCTAGAATATTTAGGACATATTATTTCAAGTGAAGGTGTGCATGTGGATCCCAAAAAGATTAGAGTTATAGTAGAATGGCCCACACCAAAATCAGTCAATGATGTTCGTTCTTTTCTTGGGTTAGCTAGTTTCTATAGGAAGTTTGTTCAAAAATTTTCTTATTTAGCATTGCCTCTTACTTTGTTGTTGAAAAAGAAAATAAAATTTGCATGGGGACTTATGTTGGAAAACAATGTCTCATTGGTTGGAAAGTGGTCAAAGCTTGTCAATCTTACTCAGAGAATACAACAAGTATAGAATCTCTAAAGACTTCCTCTACAAGCAAATGACGACAGGCATAACCAGCATCTATAGAACTTGCTTCTACTCGTTTAGAACAAAACAACGTGGGCGCTGTGGTTAAGACACATACCTTTCAACCTTGTGGTTCGAGTTCGATACCCGCCTACAGCAGCGTTTGCGAAATAGTTTTTTAGAAAAGCAGACGGACGAATTCGCTTTAGCGATAGTAAAACTCATGTAATGAGCTACGATCGTAATGATTTCGCTTTATTCAGGAACCTTTCAAAGAACTCAAAGACTATATAAGAACAAGTTGGGCTCACTTGTATTTATCCTTCACCTAGTATTCAACACAAGCTTGGAGCTTGAACCTCAATAGAGGTGGTATTTCTTCTAGCAGATGGTGCAGCCATGGTGCTAACTTGAAGCATGTTGAGGAGCAGCTATGGAGTTCTTCTTAATGATTCTTCTTGGAGAAGATGAAGGGTGTGCTCACACTCTAGCTCATGGAGAGGAGGTTATCTCTTGTTCATGGCAAGAAGACTTGGTCATTAGCAGCTTGATGGTGAGGATCGACCATCTACATGGTGTATTTGAAGATTTTCTTCTACAAGAAGATATTAGGTTGAAGATTGTCTTCTACAAGAAGATGTCGGGCTACTTCAAAGACATTGGATGGTGCCATCTACATGGTGTATTTGAAGATTGTCTTCTACAAGAAGATATTAGGTTGAAGATTGTCTTCCACAAGAAGATGTCGGGCTACTTCAAAGACATTAGATGGTGGTTAACATAAGATTTACATCTTATGTTAAGTATTCAGGTACATATTCTCTTTATGCACACAGGTACTACTTGAAGTTTATGGAGGCTATGGTGTTCATATCAGAAGGAGTCCTATTCGGCATAGGTACAAGAGAATCAGTACGTATATGCTTTACGCATATTTGGATGAGGTGTTTGAGAAGGTGTGTTCACTTGAGTTTGAGGATTTCTAGCAGCAAACTTGTTAGCATTCTATGCTACTTCATAAGTATGTGATCTTTTCACACAGGTATCCGACTTAGGGTCTTCCATAGCCTAAGTTCAGATGAGGGTTTGTTGATTATCAGTTTCACACTGATCTTTCCTCTTTCAATCACTCATATTCACTCTTCTATAACCTATAAGGTCACACATCCCATGTATATTCAGATTACTGCCCATACATCTGAATATGTTGTTACATTTGTATATTCACTCATTCATCTATTTCTCATCACATAGAGTGGTTGAGAGTTTTGCTCCCACATTGTATTGAACATTGGTATATATGATACCATGAGTAAGCGATGGCTTACGTAACACCTTACACATGTCATCTATTCTTTCTCTATCTTTGTCTCATCATCTGTATGATTAAGTTGTGGTATGTTCATGTTTTGTCAATATGGAAGATTGCTGGAATTAATGTTGTACATGATCAGAACTATGGAACCATGGACCTGTGACATGAGCCTAAGGGCCTACCTCACTTCCAACATTTGGTATCAGAGCACTAAGGTTTTGGTTTCAGAACTTTAGATCTTTGGCATCAATGCATTAAGGCTCATTCATAGTCCCAGGTTCCCAGACTTCCAGATTTACAACATATGATTTAAAGGCATCTTCCAAACATATTTGACTGCTAACAGATCATCAACTTCATACTCCACACTGATGAATATACATGTAACTGAATTGTCTAATTCTCAAATCTCTACTCATCAAGATTAAGTGTGTATGTCAAATGTCAAATGTTAGAAGATGCTCTTAAATCAGTACAAGTTGGGCTCACTTGTATTTATCCTTCACCTAGTATTCAACACAAGCTTGGAGCTTGAACCTCAATAGAGGTGGTGTTTCTTCTAGCACATGGGGTAGCCATGGTGCTAACTTGAAGCATGTTGAGGAGCAGCTATGGATTTGGTTTCAGAACTTTAGATCTTTGGCATCAATGCATTAAGGCTCATACATAATCCCAAGTTCCCAAACTTCCAGATTTACAACTGTTGGGGGATTCTTAGACAAGAAGGAGTTCGAGGGTTTGTACGAGAAAATGAAAAGACCAGAAGAGGAAATACACCTTGGAAGCTTCTACCGATGGATTACAGTAAGACAATTACAATGTTTGAAGCAAAATACAAGCCAATACTTCTGTGCACAATCACACAGAGTACTCAATTACAAAATACCCAATATCCCAAGGTCTTCTTGCCACCGGCCTCCTCTGCACCAGACCTCCACCTGCTTCAAGCTTATCCTTGTGCACACCTTGTACCAAGCTTCCACTAAGGGGGAGGAATGAATACCTTCTGTCGGCACGCGCACACTGCAAAGAGACCTTGACACTGCAAAGAGACCTTGAGATCCTTGGGGGACTAGCTTAGCACCCTCTGCACAATCCCTTAGTCACTCTCTATGCACTCCTGCAACTCCACTTCTCTGCGTCGCACACTAGTGACCCTTGCACTTCTCTTTCTTGCTTCACTTAGACTATGCTTCCCTTGCTTACTCTAAGATTGGTCCAAGAATAGACCTTGCCTTGATTTGAGTGTGTCGATCACGTACGCTCCTAACTGCAATGGTATCTTGGTGCTCCCATAGATATCCCAAGATTGTCTTCACAAGTGGCAGCCAACGACTCACTGTGTTGTCCTGTAGTGACTTTAGACTAAAACCCAAAATTTTAATGGGGGGACCATACTTTCACCTGTGCGTACGCTGCCGCTTCACATACCTTCACATTTCCTTTTAAGTCTTCACTTTTGCACATAAGAGGGGGTTCACCTAAACCTTCCAAAACACTTAGGAAAACACTTTGAACCTTAGGGAAATTAGAGAAAATACCTCTGCAACCTGCAACCCACTTTCTCCAATCTACCTTTTGTGGACAATTAATTGTGCACTACCTGTGCACTTTGACACCTGCACTTTAGCACTTTGACTTTGCACCTGTTGACTTTGACCTTGACTTTGTTGACTTTGACCTTTTGACTTTGGCCGCAATTGACTTTGACCAACGTGACTTTTATGGGCTCAACAGTTGCCCACCACCTAATGTGCTCTCCGTCCCTGAGAGCTATAGCCAAAACTCTGAGCATATAGGACACCATGATAATGGAGCTGCAAAACTGGAAGAGGACATCTGAGCAGCAACCAAGTCCACCAAAAGCAGGATAGAACAAGCACCAGAGAAGAACCAAAAGTTGGATTTTGCCATGGAAAAGCAAAGGGTTGCAATGGGAGGGTAGAAAGGAGTAGGAGGGGAGGGCGGAGGGGCGGGGATTAAAGGGATAGGGCGGGTTAAGGATGTGGCCGGGCAGATTGGGAAAGGGAGGCAGATGGGTATGATGATGGGGTCTGGAGGGGGTAAAAATGATCAAACAATAGAGTTACAGAGGGTGCATGTGGAAGATTATGAACATAAGGTAAGACAAGGTGAGAATAGGCCATGTGGACAATGTGGAGAAATAAAAACATGTGATAAATGTGCTCCAAACATGTTGGTTTTGACCAAAAGTCAGAGAAAAAGATGGAATTTGGGAAAATAAAGCCAAAAACTGAGTTCAAAGGTGCCAAAAAACATGAAAATGACTCTATTTTTGTAAAAAACGGCCAACCGAGGCACGATCCAGAGCCAAAAGCTTTTAGCCATTAAATAAATAAATAAATAAATAAAATAAATTATATATATAATAAAAATTAAAAAATGTTGTTGTTTTTTTTTTTAATTTTTGAACGCCCATACTAAAAAATCAAGAAAATAAATAAAAACAAAATAAATAAACTAAAAAATAAAAATAATAAAATTATAATAAAAAACAATAAAATAAACAAAATAAAAGAAATAAAAAAATAAAATAAAAAAATAAAATTGGGGGGGGGGGGCTGTCAGAACCGAGGGGGGGATTTTTTTTTTTTTTTTTTTTTGTGGAGCAAAAAGCAAGAAAACGCCCTGGGGGGCCTTTTTTTTTCTTTTTTTTTTTAATTTTTATTTTTTGAAAAATAGCCCAAAAATATAGAAAAATGAAGGAAAAATAAAAACAAATGCCTAAAAATGGCCAAAAATTCTGAAAAATTTCTCATGAAATTTTCCACAGGGCTAGGCCCAATTTCTTTCATCAAACCACAGAGAGCCTCCTTTTATTCCTCCTATTTGGCAAGAAAATGACATCGGAAAGGGATAAAAAATACTAGAAAAATGCTAAAATTGCTAGAAAAATTTCCAAAAATACCCAAAAGTTTTATGTTTGCACAGGTTATGAAATGCCTTCTAGGTTTGCTAAAAAAACCAGGAACAAGAATGAAATTGATAAAGAAAACTACTAAAACTGAGCAAAATGAGATGAGAAAGCTATGTACAACCTGGACAGATTTGCAGTTCCAGGTGATCCATACTTCTTCAAGTGTGTTGATGATAGGCCTTGAGCCTAGATATGTTGACCAGTGGCAAGGCCTCTTCTTTCAGCGTCTCTAACTCCACAACACCCCAATTTAGCATTGTTTTGACTCTGTAAGGTCCTTCCCAATGTGGAAGCCATTTTCCTCTCAGTTGTGTATGAAGATGAGGTCTATGGAGAAGAACTAACATGCTTGCTTCAATGTTGTTGTTCCACAGATGTCGATCATGTGCCTCCTTCCTCTTCATCTGAGTCTCTATCAATTGTTTTGTTGCTAGTAGACGAATCTCCTCCACTTTATGTAGTGCTCCGAGCCTCTGAGAGACATCACAATCCTTCTTGCCCTGCATGAATGCTATCTTAGGTGATCCATGTAAAAATTCAAAGGTCTCAATGGGCAATATGCCATAAACCAGTTGGAATGGAGAATATCCCGTGGCCTCTTTGTAGGCTAACCTGTATGCCCATAGGGTACCTTGATAAGCAATGCCATAGGAAGTGGGCTGTAACATACACTCCTTTCTTAACATTGAGATTAAAACCTTATTTGTCGATTCAGCCTGTCCATTGGCTCTTGGATAGTAAGCACAGGAGGTCCTATGTAGAATTCTATACCTGTTGAAAATTTCCTGCAGGACTTTATTGACAAAATGGGTACCCTGATCTGTACAAATTTCCAATGGACATCCAAACCTGCAAATGATGCTACTATAAATGAAATCAGCAACAGTTTGGGCAGTGCAGTCGGGGGAGGCAATAGCTTCAGCCCACTTTGTCGCATAATCTGTAGCTATCAAGAGATATTTCTCTCTTTTTGGAATTGCGGGAGGGTAGATGGGCCCTACAAAATCTAGCCCCCACTTCTCAAATGGTTGCTAGGAAGTGGAAACAATCAAGGGGTTATGCCTCTGCTTTGTTGGCTTAGGTCCACACCTCTGGCAAACGTCACATGCCTTTCCCCATTCATTTGCATCCTTAAATAGTGTAGGCCACCATAGACCAGCATCCAGTATCCTCTGACTCATAATATGCCCTGGAAGGTGCCCACCACCTGTTCCTTCATGTGCAGAGTGAAGGACTTCCCTCACTTCTTCTTCTTCCAAACACTTCCTAAACCTGTCATCCTTGCCCTGTCTATATAATTTATCTTCAATGAAGGTATATGGTCTACTCTTGATTAGCAGTCTCTTCCTTTGCACAACACTAGCCTTTTCTGGATACAACCTAGTTTTAATGAAATTCTTGATATCATAATACCAACCTTGAGCTTGTACAGCAAACAGATGAGCATCTAGAAAATCATCATTGATTCCACTAGCTTGATTCATCATATTATTTCTGGATAGGTGATCCGCCATAACATTTTCTTTACCTGGTTTGTGGACTACAGAAAAATCAAACTCTTGGAACAACAATAACCACCTGAATATTCTACCAGTGGCGTGTGGTTTGTTGAGCAAGTATTTTAGTGGTTGGTGATCTGTTATAATAATAAATTTTACTCTCAGTAAGTAATGATGGAATGTTTGGACAGCAAAAACCATTGCTAGGGCTTCCCTTTCTGTAGTACTATAATTCCTTTCAGCCTTGGTCAAGATTCTACTGGCATATTGAATTGGTCTGTCCATTTTAAATTCTTCACTGGGTTGGGTCAAAACTGCCCCCACTGCATAGGCACTGGCATTGACATGTATATGAAAGATTTTTGACCACTCAAGTGTGATCAAAATAGGAGAAGACACTAACCTTGACTGTAATGTTTGATATGCTTTTTCCTCCTCTTCTTCCCATTTAAAAGGTACTTCCTTACCTGTAAGTCTAGCCAGTGGTCTGGCTATCTCTGCATATATTTTTATAAACCTTCTATGGTATCCAGTATGCCCCAAGAAACTCTGAATCTCTTTAGGAGATTTAGGTTTAGGCAACTTTAATATAGAAATGATTTTGTCAGGATCTGGGGCCATACCTTTAGCCGACACCACATGTCCTAAGAGAATTCCTTCTGTCACAAGGAAATGACATTTGTTTGGATTGAGCTTTAGCTTAGTCTCCATGCATCTTTTGAAAACATTCTGCAGCTACCTCAAGTGATGGTCCAAACAATCTAGAGGAGTTTCTTTGTGAGAACCTGAAAACGAAGAGAAGTCATCCATGAAGATTCTAAGTGACTCCAGCAATAGGGGGCCAAAAATGAGATTGACCGTTCTGTTAAAGGTGGCTAGAGCATTTCTGAGCCCAAATGGCATTTTTACATACACATATGTTCCCCAAGGTGTGATAAAAGCAGTCTTTTCACGATCCTCTGGGTGCATTGATATTTGATTATAGCCACTAAATCCATCCATAAAGCTATATACATGCCCAACCACTTCTTCAATGACCTACTTTGCAAAAGGCATTGGGAAACCATCTGGAATGGTCACCTTCTTGAGTGCTCTAAATTCAACACAAATTCTGATTTTATTAGTATTCTTCTTTGGTACTATAACCATAGGTGAGAGCCACTCTGAGTGTTCTACAGGAATGATGATTCGTGCATCCTCCATCTTCTGTATTTCCACATAGACAGCTTCAGCATATTTTGGATTAAGTCTATAACTCTTCCCTCTTATGGGTTTGGCTCCATCAACCAGAGGGATTTTGTGCTCTCCATAAGTTGCAGGCACTCCTTCTAAGTCTTTATAATGCCAGACAAAAAGTCAAGAATGATTTTACCTTTTCAAGGAGCCCTGGGTGGCTCCACAACCAAGTGGCCACCAAAACTGGCTGATTATTGTCTTGAGTGCCTAATTGTATTTCTTGGACATGATTTCTCTCTACCATATTATCTTCGTGCTCATCTTCTACCTTGTCTTCTTCTACTAGCTTTTCGTGCATTGCTTCATAAGCAGGTGTATTTTGGACTTCAATGTGTTCCTCCTTGTCCTGCATCCATCTTGCAGGAATTTCTTGAATTGGGAAAGAACATTCTTCACTAGAATTTTTTACCTTGCCTTTAGCTTCAGTAACCTCCTTATCTGTGGTTGTCATATCCTCCTCCAAGTTGTATTTGAGGGGTGTCTTCCTGCCCCTTCTGTGGTCTGTGATGGGCTCTCCCAATCCATCAAATTGGACTTTCTCCTTATCTTCACCATAACCTTCAGTCGTGCAATAATTATTAAGAAAAATTCCAAAACAAGAGGAAGAGTTGCCTACTTGGAGCCAATTTAGAATATCCTCTTCTTCCTCGAAATCTATTTGGGGTTGATCCTCCGATTCTGTTTCCATGCATATACCAACTGTTTGCATCATGCTAGTGTTTCCTTGATTATATGGGCCCTCTTCTAAATGAATCTGTGTCAGCTCTTGCCCTTTCTTTTGTACCCACATAGTGTCCTTGCCCCAATCATGAATGACACTTGCATGCCTCAACCATGGTCGTCCAATTAAGAGGGGAAATCCTCCTTCAACCTGGGGCAATCTTAAAACCACAAAATCTAGAATGAATAGATTACCTTGTACTTCAAGTGGAACTTTTGGGATCACTCCCAAGGGCCTTACTTTGCTCTGATCTGCCAAAGTAACAGTGAAATTTGCAGGCCTTGAAGGGTGGAGTCCAATCTTTTCCATTGTATGTTCAGGCATCAAGTTAATGCCAGAACCACCATCCACAATAACTCCTTGAAATTCATGACCTTGGATAGATACTGTCAGCCGAGGACTTTTATAATCTGTAAGGGATGCTTCCCCTACAATTTGTCCTTTATGTAAAACAACAGTCTTTGCCGCCAAACTTGTAGTGGAAGCTTCATCAATTATCTGCGATAAGTCTGACCTGAATTTTCCATCCATCCTTATTAAATAAAAAATACTAACCTCCTTTTTCATGGACTTGAGTACTTTTGAAGCCTCTGATTTCTTGAGAGCATGGGCTCCAGTTGACTTATCAAACTCCTCATGAGCCCTGTTGAAGGCATGCCCAATGGCATCACTGGTGCATATGAGATCTCCTTTTTGACTTGTATCTGCACCTGTGGTGACTTTATCTTCAGATGGTTCTCTGTTTTGATTCCATTTCATAATCTTTGACCCTTGTCCTATGTCTGCTTGAGCCTTCCCCTTGCTTGTTGTCTGCACAGTCAAAGATTCTATTTCTTCTAATTGCACCACCCTGGTAGATGGTGATGGCTCATTGACCAGATCACACACTTCTTCTTTGTGCACCGAAATCATTTGAATATGAGGCCCGGATGAAGAGGCTTGATTCTTAGGACAACAATTTGTATAATGGTCTCTTGCATCAGGGCAGTTCCTGCAAGGAGGGGCATTTTCTGGTAGGGTGCACCTACTTTGATAGTGCCCGCATTCTCCACATATGAAACAGATGATTGGCCTCCTAGGCCCATTTCCAAAGTTATTCCTCTGTCTAGGATTATAGTTGTTACCTTGATTTGGTGCAGCAACCATCACATTTGCTAGTGTTGGGGGTCCTCCTTGTGTCCAATATGTCGTTGCAGGCATTCCTCTTGATTGCCAGCATTCATGGGCCTCATGGCCAACTTTCCTGCATAATTGACAAGTCACACTTAACAGAGGACATTCACTTACTATGTGACCTTGCTTGCTGCACATGGAACACCAAAGTCCACTCTTGATGCCACCTCCTTTGAGCTCCTGCAACTCGTGTCGTAGCTGAGCCAATTCCTCTACCTAGGCCTCCTCCTCCTTTTGGAGCTTTAGTGCTTCAATCTCCCTTCTCAACTGAGCAACAACATTCTCCTCCTCTTTGTAGGGCTTATTTCTTTTTAAGCCCTCCAGCTCCTTCCTTAGCTGGATCATTGGATCCTCCATTTCTGTACCATATGTTGGTTGGGAAGAAGTTGCTCCATACTGGTACCTTATCTGCTCCAAGCATGTGGCTGTGTTGATGAACTCCTCTATGGAGGCTGTAGGTAACACTAATTCCTTTATTTTGCATTGGGTGGCCAATGGTAGGGGCTTAGCTAACCACTTCTTAACAAAAAAATCGTGTGGTGGATCTGGCAATTTAGCCATTAGTGCTTTGGCCCGAGTCACAAACTCTGGGAACTTTTCTCCTGGACCCAATCTTAAATTTTCTAGCTCTTCTATGATAATCTCCGTAGTGTTGCCATGCTGGAACTGATTTTTAAATGCATCTTTCATCACATCCCAAGTGGTAAAATGGTTTTCAGCAAACTGGCTGAACCACTTATCAGCTAATCCCTCTAATGTGGCAGGGAAGAGAATCAAAAAGGCATCCTCCCTACCCATTAGGCCTTTAGTCTTACATAGTGCCAAAAACCTTCTAATGTGTTCATCCGGATCCTCTTGAGCTAGGCCTTTGAAAGAAGGAAACTTTATATTTAATCTAGAGAGTAAAGTTTCCAAGTCTACCTGACCCGCCATGCTCTTGACTGATGATGTTGAAGATAGTGGACTGGAGGACCTTCTAACAACCTTCCTTCTTGTTTGCTTGCAGGTGACCCTCAATGTTTGGGACCGGGTTGCGGTCATGAGCAGCTCATAGCCCACTGAATATGAGACACTTGATAAGAATATTTACCTTTAGTTCGATGAAGTAGCACTGTTGTTCTGTCGACACTTGATCTCTTCTATGCTTTGCACTTGGTTTCTCCTAAGCTCAAATCTCCTTGGAAGTCCCACCGTGTGTGCCAAATTTTGTTGGGGGATTCTTAGACAAGAAGGAGTTTGAGGGTTTGTAGGAGAAAATGAAAAGACCAGAAGAAGAAATAGACCTTGGAAGCTTCTGCCGATTGATTACAGTAAGACAATTACAATGTTTGAAGCAAAATACAAGCCAATACTTCTGTGCACAATCACACAGAGTACTCAATTACAAAATACCCAATATCCCAAAGTCTTCTTGCCACCGGCCTGCTCTGCACCAGACCTCCACCTGCTTCAAGCTTATCCTTGTGCACACCTTGCACCAAGCTTCCACTAAGGGGGAGGAATGAATACCTTCTGTCGGCACGCGCACACTGCAAAGAGACCTTAACACTACAAAGAGACCTTGAGATCCTTGGGGGACTAGCTTAGCACCCTCTACACAATCCCTAAGTCACTCTCTATGCACTCCTGCAACTCCACTTCTCTGCTTCGCACACTGGTGACCCTTGCACTTCTCTTTCTTGCTTCACTTAGACTATGCTTCCCTTGCTTACTTTAAGATTGGTCCAAGAATAGACCTTGCCTTGATTTGAGTGTGTCGATCACGTACGCTCCTAACTGCAATGGTATCTTGGTGCTCCCTTTGATGTCCCAAGATTGTCTTCACAAGTGGCAGCCAACGCCTCACTGTGTTGTCCTGTAGTGACTTTAGACTAAAACCCAAAATTTTAATGGGGGGACCATACTTTCACCTGTGCGTACGCTGTCGCTTCACATACCTTCACATTTCCTTTTAAGTTTTCACTTTTGCACATAAGAGGGGGTTCACCTAAACCTTCCAAAACACTTTAAAAAACACTTTGAACCTTAGGGAAATTAGAGAAAATACCTCTACAACCTGCAACCCACTTTCTCCAATTTGCCCTTTGTGGACAATTAATTGTGCACTACCTGTGCACTTTGACACCTGCACTTTAGCACTTTGACTTTGCACCTGTTGACTTTGACCTTGACTTTGTTGACTTTGACCAGTTGACTTCGACCTTTTGACTTTGGTCACAATTGACTTTGACCAACGTGACTTTTATGGGCTCAACAACAACATATGATTTAAAGGAATCTAATGCTAAGAGTAAGAGATAAAACAAACATGGTATACAAATGGAAGTGAATATAGAATCATGTTTTATCATCTCCTCATATCTCTGAATCAAATGTCTGAAACTAATGACCAAGTCTTCTTGCCATGAACAAGAGATAACCTCCTCTCCATGAGCTAGAGTGTGAGCACACCCTTCATCTTCTCCAAGAAGAATCATTAAGAAGAACTCCATAGCTGCTCCTCAACATGCTTCAAGTTAGCACCATGGCTGCCCCATGTGCTAGAAGAAACACCACCTCTATTGAGGTTCAAGCTCCAAGCTTGTGTTGAATACTAGGTGAAGGATAAATACAAGTGAGCCCAACTTGTTCTTATATAGTCTTTGAGTTCTTTGAAAAGCTTCCTGAATAAAGCAAAATCATTACGATCATAGCCCATTACATGAGTTTTACTATCGCTAAAGCGAATTCGTCCGTCTGCTTTTCTCAAAAACTATTTCGTGAACGCTGTTGTAGGTGGTATCGAACTCGCGCTGTCGGCGCGAAAGCGACGGTCGGTGGATCATGCCGACGGCCGAAAATACGGCGCACGCGGGGTGCTTGAAGCTAGTTCAGGTAATTGTTGGAGACTAACGGTGTCATAGACTCATAGATAAATTCAAGAAAAATAATTTGGTCAACCTCAAAGACTTATAGTATCATCAACCTTTCAAATTGATAAGCTTAATGAGCACATTTGAACATATAAACGTTTGTTTTTAAGAGCTCAACTTTTATCTTTTTCTTAAAAACAGTTTGTAGCCAATCATCGATTTAAGCCAATCATACCCATCGGTAAAACGTTTGCATCATGCAAATAGAAAGGCAGTGTGGTAAGATCGAGCAATTTCAACTTATTTATCTATGAGTGCTATGCAATTCTTTCAATTCAGTAAGCCAAACAATGTGAAACGTCCCTAACCATAAGCTTTAAACAATGGTTTGATTTTTCAAAGTCAATTTTATAATGTCTAGAACGAAAAGATGTAAGGAAGAGAATTCAAAGTGAAAAATGACTGCCTCTTACTTGTTTTGTTATAAATTATGTTCCTACAATTACATGATAACAGAGGGAACTTGAAGAGCTAATGGTTCTTCGCATGTCATTCCGATTCAGATAACAGGACATCAATTGATATAATCAGTGAGCACATTGTAGGATAATTTTAAATCACAGTTCATGTTCAAAACAACATATGTCTTCGGTTCTTCCTCATACGATTCAACCGATGAGAATGTATTTCTGGTGATAGAATTGACTTAGAACACAAGATTACGTGAAAAATCGAATTTGATGAAGAAGTATGAACTGTATAAGATTTAATGTACAAACAACGTACAGATTCAATCAAATAGATATATATATTTAACAGACAAAAGAATCTGAGCAATTACTCCCTATGCGCAATAGTTCGATAAACACTTCCTCCGTTCAAATTCTATAGCATCAGAAACGTGAACACATTATTTGCATCTAACGCAGGAACTCTAATCATGTAGTTAGCATCCAAAATATCGTAGAAACTATTTATATCAAAATCATAAAGGTAAAGTGGACGCATAAGAAGCACGCAAATTCATGACTCTCTAAAGATTTTAAATTCAACAAATGTAACAATCTATGAATATGACAGAAGCAATAAGGCGAATTCCGTTGCATTGAAGAGGACAGATAAACCATTGTCCTGTTGGGTCTTTAGATCTGCACAATAACTTGAGAACTGAAGATTAAACATCAGATAGCTGAAATATTTTAACCAGTGTTAGCTTCTCCTAAAACAAATCAGAGGATTCACGTATCTTCTTTACTCATTGTTGTCGGAACTTCGTCTGATTTTCTCTTTTTTTTTTTAATCTCACGATTCGAGGCGAACATTCACAAATTCAAGATATGTAAGTTGAAAATTTCACATGTGCTGACTGACATCATGCGCACACAGTTATAAAAAACAACTGAATTCAAACCATTAAACTTACGTTGAATCGAAGCTCTCACATAGTAGAAAGCCTCTGAGTAAATCATAAAAATCCTCCTAAACCATCTGCTGCATCTTCGTTAGCATCATCCACTTCAGAACAGTAGCGCCAACTCCGTAATAATCCAGAGGATTACTTTTCCCTTCCATTAATTATTGCTTTGCCTACAATCAAGTGCACGCATGAGAAACTTTTACTTCAAAATCAAAGACTCATCATATAATTAAAACTTTGGAAATATTTTTCATGATTTAGAAAGCCTTACAAACCTTAAGTTAAACAAATTTGAGTAGTTAATTAATCATTTTCATGTAAATCAATTCCTCTAGAATAAATATTGGACTCTATATTACTTGTCATTTCAAATTCAAATTCAAAATGAAATTCGTGCTATTGAATTTTACAACAGATAATACTTTATCTCTTATAGCATACGTAGTAGATACTTGTATATCATATGAGCAAAAATGATAAATTCTAATGCATAATTCGTTTTATTGTTTGTATTAAGGAAATCATATTAATGCGCAGCAACTGGTTGATCATATGAAATCAAACCACAAAAAAAGAAAAGCGCTGCTGAAACTATTAAGAATTTCAATTAAAAATCAAGTAGTTGACTTGCATCATCCCATCTGCGCCATTCAGAGATATAAATATATCTATATATATATTTCTAGATAAAATGCAGGGAATTGCCGTTATTGTATAAAGAAACATCATGTCGTCACTGCTACTGCCGCGATGGCGTTTATTAGGCTGAAGCACTTATGATTTAAATAACTATTCCGTTGATGCTGTCATCTACACGTGAACAACAGCTCGTAGTAGTTCACAGCTAATAATAAATGATTATGCTTTCACTAAATTACAAGTAAAGCGAAAACTATAGAATTCATCGAAGCAACACTAAATGTTTTATGCGAATGGCAATGTCTTTGCCTTATACAGAACACAACACAATAATAGCCGCACGATCATAATTTGTTTAATATTTGTGGGCAAATCATTAAAGCAGTTCAAAATTCACCGAAACTTTTGAGACATTTAATTCTTTCAAAGTTTTGTTCGCATCCAGAACTCTTTGTTTTCAGATTTACTCAGAGCCCGAAGTGATGATAGATGAGCATTAAAGAAGCGAAGTCGATGACGGATGAGAGTTAGACACTTCATGCAAAAATCAGATGCGACAGTTGTATGGCCTTAGAGGTAATAATCATCATTCCATATGACAGAGTTCAATGAAAAACAATCTAAGAGGATACCTTTAGGTACGTCAGAACATCCACAGACAATCTTCAAAGTAGTAAAGCATAGTTGAAGAATACAAACGAGCTGTCAGCAATGTCTGCTTTCATCAATTTTTGCATCGGATGAATCTCTCCGCGCTTTCTCAGATGGAAGAATCAGAAATAGATCATGTCCGACATAAATTCTGATTGGCGCTCCCCTCTGATCATTTAGCATCCAATGCAATGCAAACTTCTGTATTTATGGAAGTTTCAAGCTGTGATATGCGCAATTTGAAAGTACAAATAAATTCGTGCAAATTCATTAGTCACACGTATCAACACTTCATATCTGACTTCTTTCTCCTTCGATTATCAGAGTTTTTTGTATTCCATCTTCTCTCCTGTCTGACAGAGCAGAACATGAAGTGTCCTCCCGAAGCGAAGATCTTCCCGTCGGTGGCTGCCCCCCTCCACGCTAGAACGTCTGAGCTCTTCCTCCTCCGAGAGCAGTCACCTTCTCTCTCTGATGGGATTTCTGCGCCAGATCAAAACATGACATTGGCCCCCCTATTGATGACCAGCCTCTGATGATAATCCACCTCTCTCGCTCCGTATATTCCTTAGAATCTGCAAGTCATTATTTTATTCTCCTCCATGCAAAACTCCACAACGTTGTCCCATTCCATAATCAATCTATTTTTGAACTACAAGGAGCGCCACACCCATGTCAGCGTTAAACGCATCCTTTTTTAGTGGTTGCATGCACCACTCCTATAGTCATGCACACTTCACTTTCAATTCTACTGTCGGAGCCAATCTTTTGTTTCTTTCTTTAACTCTTAAAAAAAAAAAAAAAAGAGTTTTTGTATAATGCCTTCCTCATCGTAGGTGATCTTGCATCACCTTATACTTTCCACCTATATCTCTTAATAACTAAAGCACTTCAAACATTTTAGATTATTCTTTGGGAGATACTGAGATCAAACACCTATAAGCGATCCCAAAAATTGATCAAGTTCATCCTCAGATATCTCGCTGCTTAAAGAAGAATCAATGGCTTCCTTCAACCTTGGCAGATTCGTCGATAGATATCAAATCCATTCTGCAAGTGAAGCTCATAATGAAGATACACAACATTAATGAAGACACCATGAATCCATATTTCAATAGCTCTGAATCCTTAAGAGCCGGCAATTCATTGGCCTCCAAGATTACGCCACATAAGCCTTTACTTTATTAGCCGCATCAACAATGGATGATCAAGAAAGTATGTTGGTTTGTAGCATGTAAAGGCAAATGTAGAGATGAGAATCTCTACGACAGCGCCACAAGGTTGAAAAGCGCTGTGGTTAAGACACATACCTTTCAACCTTGTGGCGCAAGTTCGATACCCACCTACAGCAGCATTCGCGAAATAGTTTTTTAGAAAAGCAAACGGACGAATTCGCTTTAGCGATAGTAAAACTCATGTAATGGGCTACGATCGTAATGATTTTGCTTTATTCAGGAAGCTTTTCAAAGAACTCAAAGACTATATAAGAACAAGTTGGGCTCACTTGTATTTATCCTTCACCTAGTATTCAACACAAGCTTGGAGCTTGAACCTCAATAGAGGTGGTGTTTCTTCTAGCACATGGGGCAGCCATGGTGCTAACTTGAAGCATGTTGAGGAGCAGCTATGGAGTTCTTCTTAATGATTCTTCTTAGAGAAGATGAAGGGTGTGCTCACACTCTAGCTCATGGAGAGGAGGTTATCTCTTGTTCATGGCAAGAAGACTTGGTCATTAGCAACTTGATGGTGAGGATCGGCCATCTACATGGTGTATTTGAAGATTGTCTTCTACAGGAAGATATTAGGTTGAAGATTGTCTTCTACAAGAAGATGTCGGGCTACTTCAAAGATTGGATGGTGCCATCTACATGGTGTATTTGAAGATTGTCTTCTACAAGAAGATATTAGGTTGAAGATTGTCTTCTACAAGAAGATGTCGGGCTACTTCAAAGACATTAGATGGTGGTTAACATAAGATTTACATCTTATGTTAAGTGTTCAGGTTCATATTCTCTTTATGCACACAGGTACTACTTGAAGTTTATGGAGGCTGTGGCATTCATATCAGAAGGAGTTCTATTCGGCATAGGTACAAGAGAATCAGTACGTATATGCTTTATGCATATTTGGATGAGGTGTTTGAGAAGGTGTTTTCACATGAGTTTGAGGATTTCTAGCAGCAAACTTGTTAGCATTCTATGCTACTTTATAAGTATGTGATCTTTTCACACAGGTATCTGACTTAGGGTCTTCCATAGCCTAAATTCAGATGAGGGTTTGTTGATTATCAGTTTCACATTGATCCTTCCTCTTTCAGTCACTCATATTCCCTCTTCTATAGCCTATAAGGTCACACATCTCATGTATATTCAGATTATTGCCCATACATCTGAATATGTTGTTACATTTGTACATTCACTCATTCATCTATTTCTCATCACATAGAGTGGTTGAGAGTTTTGCTCCCACATTGTATTGAACATTGGTATATATGATACTATGAGTAAGCGATGGCTTACGTAACACCTTACACATGTCATCTATTCTTTCTCTATCTTTGTCTCATCATCTGTATGATTAATTTGTGGTATGTTCATGTTTTGTCAATATGGAAGATTGTTGGAATTAATGTTGTACATGATCGAAACTATGGCTTCCCACTAACGACTGATACTTCCTCATATCTTTAAACTCTGCACCACCATATTTGCTGAGTTTATGATTTACTTCAAGCGGTGTTGAAGCTTCTCTACAATTCTCCATATTAAACTTCTTCAGTAAGTTTAGGAGATATCTTTCTTGTGAAACATATATACCATGATCTGTATATGTAACTTCCATTCCAAGAAAGTTTGATAACTTTCCTAGATCACTGATCTTGAACTCTTTTTCAAGCAGTCTCTTTACCTCTTTGATTCCTTCATCTGAGGTTCCTGTGATTATTATGTCATCTACATAAATACAAATGTAGATCATACCTTCATATGTTTTCTTAACGAGTAGACTTGCATCGGCTTTTGAGCTTTGGTATCCAAGATCATTGAGATATTTCACAAGTCTGTAATTCCAAGCTCTTGGAGCTTGCTTCAGTCCATAGAGAGCTCTCCTTAATCTGCAAACATGGTTTGGGTAACTGGAACTTACGAACCCTTCAGGCTGTTCCATGTAAACCTCATCTGATATATATCCATTCAAAAATGCATTCTTTATATCTAGCTGACTTAGCTTCCATCCTTTTGATGCTGCTATAGCAATCAATGTCCTTATGGTTGACATCTTTGCCACCGGACTAAACGACTCATCATAATCTATGCCATATGTCTGAGCATAGCCTTTGACAGCCAGTCTAGCTTTGTATCTGGCTATCCTTCCATCTGCAAGCTTCTTGACTTTGTAAACCCATTTGTTTCCAATCACTTTCTTACCAGTTGGTTTTGGAACAAGTTCCCAAGTCTTGTTCTCTTCAAGAGCATTAAACTCTTCTTTCATTGCTTCTTCCCATTTTTTCTTACCTTTTGCTTCACTGTAATTAAGAGGTTCTTTGTCCTCCTTTACTAAGTAAGCATAGTTTTTCTGAGTCAAATACAAAGTATCATAGGAATACCTTGTTGGTTGTTTTCTTACTCTGTTTGACCTTCTTGGTTCAAACTCTTCATGTGTATCTGAATACACATCTTCATCAAATCTTGATCCATCTTCCTTTCTCATACCTGATCCGATCCTGGATGTACTTGCTTGCATATGATCTTCATCTCCATTTACCTGCATATGTGATTTACCTTTTTCATTTCTTCTTATCTCTTCTTCAAGTGTTTCAACACTATGCTCTTTATCTGTATACAAGCTTTTTCCTTCATCAATGTCACATCTCTGGAAACAGTAAACTGTTTGGTTATAGGACTCCATAACCTGTAACCCATCTGCTTTTCATCATATCCGATGAACACATATTTTTCAGCTTTTGGTTCAAGCTTATGTCTCAACTGTGATGGTACATAAGCATACGCAACTGATCCAAACACTTTGCAATGATCAAGTGTTGGTTTCTTACCCCACCAGGCTTCATAAGGGGTCATCCCATTTAAAGTTGTACATGGTAATCTATTTACCAGATATGTTGCTGTATTTACAACCTCGGCCCAAAGATAGTTTGGACAATTCTTCTCCTTTAGCATTGCTCCTTCAAATTCAACTAGAGTTCGGTTTCTTTTTTCTGCTACTCCATTTTGTTGCGGTGTATACCTGCAAGTTATTTCTCTTTTGATTCCTGCATTCCACAGATAATTATTGAACTCTCGCGAAAAATATTCTCCTCCTCCATCATACCTTAGTCTTTTGAGTTTCTGTCCTGTAAGTCTTTCAGCATATGCATGAAAATGCCTGAAAGCTCAAAACACTTCTGATTTCTCTTTCAAAACATAAAGAGTTATCCATCTTGTTGCATCATCAATAAACAGAACATAATACCTCGATCCGCTGATAGTTCCTTCTTTCGTTGGTCCCCACACATCTGTATGTATGAGCTCTAGCACACCATTGTGTTTGTAACCATTTTTCTGAAATGGTAACCTGTGGGCTTTTCCCATCTGACAGGCTTCACATTTGTGAATCATATGTTGGTTCTTCATGTTTGGTAATCCTCTCACGGATTGTTTCTCCACCATAGCTTTGATTCCCTTTTCATTAAAATGTCTTAGCCTCTTATGCCAGAGGTCTAGTTCTATAAATACCTCATCACCATGTGTGATTAAGGCTTGACCAACATTCCCTTGTACTTTTAGAGTAAAAAGTCTACTTCCTTTTTACCATGGACAACTTGTTTGTATCCTTTCTCTGGATCTTCGACAAATACTCCTTCATTTGTAAACATGACTTGAAAACCTTTTTCTACTATCTGACCCACACTGATCAGATTCTTTGGAATTGTTGGAACATACAAAACATTTGTTAGTAGGTCAGCTCCATTCTTACACTTTACCTTTCCAATTGACCTTACATTATGTTTTGTGTTATCACCTGTCTATACTGTATGATTTGAAATGCCTCCTTCAAGTTCTGATAATAATTCTATATTTCTTGAAAAATGATTTGAACAACCAGAGTCAATATAGAATACCTTGAGGTCTTCATTTTCTGATGTACTTATTGAGTTCATCATCAACGTCATATGATCATCATTCTGCGTATCATTCACATAGTTGTAGTAGGTAGTGTTGTGAGACTAATTCTGTCCCCAACTTCTTGCTCCACCTCTACCATATCCGCCTCTTTGGCTTTGTCTTCCTCTTTGATATCTTCCGCTTCTGCCTCTACTATTGTTATTCTGATTTTGACTTGATCCTTGTGAATTATGCCAGCAATCATGAACCAAGTGATTGCTTAATCCACAGATCCAGCAAGCTTTCTTGTTATTAGTCTGATTACCTCTTCCTTTACCTCTTTTCCTGACGTTACCTCCTCCTCTTGCATAATTTGCTTGAACAGTCACTTCTTCTTCATCTTTTTCTTTTCCTTTATCACCTCTCTTCTTATTCTTTGCGTACATAGCCGAACTATGTCCTTTTTCTCCATCTGTCTCTTTAAATCTTGCTCAAACGTTAGCATTAGTCCAAGCAACTGATTTAAATCTGGTACAAAATGATTTAAACACAGTTCAGTTGAGAGTACGAAAGGTTTCCACCTTTCATCTCCTCTCAAACCTGTAAGCACTTGAGCTATTAATCTGTTGTCTTCGATATCTTCACCAATCGATCCAAGACTGTCTGCCAAGTCCTTCATCTTAGTGACATAATCACTAATGCTTTGACTTTGCTTTTTCTTGAATGTTGTGAACTCCGACCATAAGCTAGCCTTTCTAACTTTCGTCGTATTTTGGAAATGATCTTCCAAAGCACTCCATATGTCTTCTGCTTTCTCCATACCTCTAATGTGTGGTAGTAGATGATCTGTAACAGTATTATAGATGTAGGCTCTTGCCGTTGCATCTTTCTTCTGCCACAGCTTCAAGGCTTCTAATTCTTCTTTCTTCGATTGACTGTCGTGTTCAAAAGTCCGCTTCTTTTCTTCTCCTGTCACATATATCATTAAGTCCTTACTCATAAGTAAGGCTTCCATGCGCATTACCCATGACGGATAATTATCTCTGTCCAATTTGTCAATTGAGATATGATAAGCCATGATCTTCTTGTTTCTGTTACTTTCGGTGAGTGTAACGTTAAAAAGTTTTACCTTTTGTAAACCTTTACCTTCAAGAATGACTTCGGAACGCTTCTGGACACCGTTTGTTGTTGATCACTTCAGCATTCACCTTTCTTTATGAGAATTCTTCAAATTCTCTTTTCGTTTCTTCTTCTGAGAAACCTTTTCTATTCTGGTACCACTTGTGGATCTTACCACTCTGATATCACTGTTGATTAACCTGCTCTGATATCACTTCTTGGATCTCACTGCTCTGATACCATTGTTGGTGCAGCGCTAATTGCGGAATTCATTTACACCACAAAAACTAAGCTAGAGTGATGTTAGAACACCTCTATAATCATCAGTAGCTTAGCAAATTTTCTGAAACTAAAAACTTATAACTGTATCTAGTGAACACCAAAAATTCACTTTACAGAAAGCTTCTCGTTTCTTTCAAGCTTCAATTCTGAACTAATTTACTTCAGTCTTTACACTACTATATTAGCTTACAGTTAAACAATCTTTGCGTCACTTAACTTTGTCAAAACTGTGTTTTGAACTCACCAAAATTCCATTGGAACTTCACCAGACTATCATCGGAATTGTACCGGAATACTACCGGAATCAACTGTAACTTTTTTTGTAGTTACTTCAAATGTGTATACATGAAGTAAGGAAGTGATATCTGAAATTCCTTCACAAAATGAACTCTATCTGAAGTTTAAGAAAAACTTCATCAGTTCTGGATGCCTCTTTCCAGTCAGACTTTGTACTATGTGTACATATCCATTTCACCAAAATCTTTGATCAGTTTATAGTTGAGACTTATAGCTACAAGATAAGCTATATCTCATACAAAACTTTACACTGTACTTCGAGATCTAGCTCATAGAAGTACCGGAAAATGTTTACTGAGAAAACTGTAACTGTTAACTAACTTTTCACAGTAACATGAAAAATCTCAGATTTCTTCACATACGAAGAATGCACTCATTCCACATGAACATGTGTTTTCTATTAGAGAAGATGTGTACAAAATATAGCTTGGCCTCACTTTGCTCATAGCTATGGAAAACTCTCCTACTCTGAGTAGTTATTCCTTACCATCTCTCTCAGATGAATACCCGACATTTCAGGTTTTGTTATTCATCTCTACATACGCGATCTCTGGCGTCTGCGTGCTCATATGCGCACTCTCTCACGCACTACACGTTCTTCATTTCGGTTCTATGCTCTCTCTTATATATATTTTGATCCGGTTTCAACAGACTCTAATTCTGGAAGTTTCTACTGTATATTACAGTCGTGAATTTGTCCCTTCACTAAGGCTTTGGCTTTCTGAATACTTTGTTTCTGTTTTCCTTCGTCTTTATGTCGTTATGCATAATTAGTGAGTGAATCTCCAACAAATGTGTCCTTGTCCGCTTACTCCCTTTTCGGTCGCTATTTTGATTTTCACCGAAGATCCATCATGCATGTTGTGGTTTGTTCTTAGTTGACGAGTTGATTGTAATACCGGCTGTCTTTTTAATGCTCATATTACGTGCACTCTTTTTTCTTGTATCATTGTGCCGACCACACTGCCCTTCCATTTTTGTTGTTCATTATAGTAATTTAATTTCTTGCATGAATGACACCGGGCTATAAGTTGTGGTACTCACTTTTATGATTAAGTTGCATGCTGCTCGTTATGTCGTATCTACTCATACTATGCGTTTTGCTTTATCTCTTTTATTGTGTTTGTCTTGTGCACTTTTTGTGTGCTCTGTGTGCTTACCGAGTGTGTTTGTGCATGCATTCCTGTTACAGCTACGGAGCCTCTTCCTCGTGTTACTGCCTTTAGTAGAGGCATTCCTGATGAGCTCGTCGAGTACTTGCATGTACATGGCTTGCTTAATTTTGCTAAGTTTCCATGGCACACTGTGTTGGCACATCCCTTATCCCTCACCTTGGCTCATGCAATTGCTGCATTCCCTGCCACCAACATTGCTTGGCCGATTGTGTCACCATCCTTCACTGTTCACATCACTCTTGACATTATGGTATCCAAGTTCCGCATGTCGAATACAAGCTGAAATGAGGTTACATAATTCCCTATGGCTACCATGAATCAATTGTTTCCATGAAAATCATGTGATGAATATGCTATTATGTGTCACCCCACCCTGAGTGTCACACCCTACAATTTATCATATCTACCGTTAATCTCCAGAAACGAAATTACAGAGTATCTCTCGATCGATGTATTTGGTCGTTGATCTGGCTTCTCACGAACTCATCCATTGGGCAACATTTTTCTTCTGTCGCATTCAGAAGGAATGCCAGACGGTTGTCAGACAGTTGGCAAAGGGAGAATTTCCTCATACTCATTTACCACACATCTTTTCTTTTTTGGTTCTGCCTTCGACTGCATATGCTCCTCCAGTGCCCCCTCTTCTCACTGCAGCAACCTCCTCTCACATGGACAATGATGATGAAGATGATGAAGTCTTGCTCTGCTTCTCAAAGATGCACCCGTGTATGGCTACCACATCTTCACAAGCTTCCAGTGCTTCCGCTACACCCCTTTCTATAGGTATCATTCTTACATAGAAAGAAGCTTCGACCACTGTAATTGTGCCCAAAGAAGTTGCTGCCAAAGGACCCATCAAGGATGTGGCTGAAGTCTTCACTATTCCTTCTAGTTCCCCGATCAAGATACTAACTGCCTCTTCATGACCCCTAATCTTTGACAGCCCAGGAGATCATCACCATGCTAATTGAAGAACTTCCCAACTGCCTTGCTTCCCCACCAAAGGATGTTTAAGAAGTCACCGCTGTAATCGTCGTTGATGCTCCTCCCTCTCCATCTACCCAATGCCAACCCATGCCTCGCACCGTACCTTCAGCACCCATTGTGTCTCGCACCATGATTTCCCCTCTTCTATTGCTTCACCTCTAGCTTCACCCGATTACTTAAATACCCCATTCTCAGGATATTGCCATCGCCCATTCAACAATCCCTCCCCATCCTTCCACATTACCTCTTCCCCTTCCACCATCCATCTAGAATTTCGCTTGCATTGGTTAATATTTGATACAAGTTTCCGACACACTCTAGTCCCAGATGCTTATAGAGAAATAGACCATCCGCCAAGAGTTTCAGCACAAGCTGGACCTTTTGGAGGTTGACATTGCCCCACTCCAAGAAGAAGTCATTGGACTCCATGCCAGTGAAGTTCAATCACAACAACAGGTTCACACTCAAGAAGAAGAATTGACTCAATTACGAAAAGCTCTTGCAGACAAAGTCACTACCTTGGATCCTATGGCAGAAGCAAAGTCAATAGTTGTTGAATCAAGCTATTGCTTCAAGTGCTGATAGTCTCAATGCAGAGATGTTGGACCCCGAACATGTACAACACTAACTTAAGGCTCAGAGGAAAATCAAATGCAATTTTGAAGAAGCACACACCATGTATATACAAGGCATAGTTGATGAAGATTAGTTTTGTTTCATGGTCGAGTCCATTGTGCATGCAAGTGTTAGGCCATCGGATTAAGGCTTGTAATATTCATTTAGTAATTTTGTAAATAGTTTGGTGAAGCACCGTAATGGCCTAAACGATGTAACTTTTTACAAGAACAATGTAAAAGGGAATGTACTCAGGTCGCTATGTGGTGAAGAGGTGCCAGGCAGGTCTGCGCCGGATTGTATGTGGCAGAGCGCATGCATGCAAACCATCTTCCATAAATTGTTGCTTGACATGGTGTTATCAATTGTGAGATAAGTAGTTATTCTTTTTGGTGGTGATTAATCAAATCGTATCATCTACTCTGTTAAAGATAAGTAGTTATTCTTGTTGTTGGTGGTTAATCAAATCGTATCATCTCCTGTGTTAAAGGTAATTGTCGCAGTTCTATGATCATGTCGATAAGAAATTGTCAGTAATCTTGGTATGAAGTGATAATGCACATTTGGAAAAGTAATTATGATAGTAGATTCCTTTGAGTAAAGTAACATCAAAATGATGCGTGGATAAGAAGGCAGAGTTGTACATATAATTTGTGGAAGTCTGAGATATTAAGAAGTTAATAATAATTTGTTGTTGCAGTAGTGATGGTGATACTTGATTAATCTGTGTAGTGGGAAAATACTATAGGGCCTCTGTTTTATAGACCCGTGTCCAACCCAAGAACCTTGTAAGATACTCTGCTCCTATAATCAAATTTGTTACAATTGATTAGGACACAGAAGTAACATAAGGAATGACTTCAAAAAGCTATAGCCTTAGCCCCGATCCTACAAATTGTAAATCCAAATGAACCCGTTGTGCTTAAAATAAATGCAAGTGAACTTGCAATAGGAGCTCTATTGAATTAGAATAGTTGGCCGATTGCTTTTGAAAGACAAAAGCTAAACTCAAGTCAAAGAAATTATTATACCTATGAAAAGGAGCTTTATGCCATTTTGCATGCTCTCAAGAAATGGATTCATTACTTTTTTGGTGCCAAAGAAACTATAGCTTTTGATCAAGAAAGTATTAAATGGGTTGCAAACCAATCTGAGTTAACATGTAGAAAAACTAGATGGGCCGGGACACTTTAGGATTTTGACTATGAGCTCATATGTCCCCAATGATTTGATAAAGTTAATGAAAAGAAAATATCAAGAAGACCCAAGATTTAAGGTTCTTGGCCAAGGTACAAACTTATCATGAGAAGATAAGCTCAAACATTACACTATTCAAGATGAATATTTGTTATACAAAAGAAAAGATATATGTACCTTGTGACAAAGAACTTAGAAGAAAGTTTTTGTTTGAAGGCCATGATATCCCTGTTGCTGGTCATCAGCGAATCAACAAAACTTTTTAATTGATCAAAAGATAGTTTTACTGGACAAGCGTACATAAAGATGTAGAAAATTATGTACTTAAACGTACAAAGTGTCAAGTAAATAAAGCAGAGAAGTTTAAGATTGATGGCCTACTACACCCCTTTGAAAATTCCCAATGGTAAATGGGAAAGTATTTTTGTGGACTTTATTATGCACTTACTTTGAACCCAAAAAGGACATGATTCTATTTGGATTATAGTAGATCACTTGACCAAAATGACCCGTTTCATTCCTAGTCAAAGTATGGTTAAAAGTGCACAACTAGCTAAGTTATCTGTTAAGCATCTCTATTGACTTCATGGCCTCCATTTTTGGAAATTTGTTCTGAATCAGTTAGAAAGAAAGCTGAGCATGATTACTACTGAACATCCACATTCAAATGGGTGAATAGAAAGATCCAATGAAGTACTTGAAGATGTATTGAAAGCATATGTGCCTTCAAATCAAAGCTCAAGAAATTTGAAACTATAAAAAATTATCACCAAGTTATTGTAGTCTTTGATAATTATTAGGAATGCTCAGACTATGGCATATGCGGTAAGCTTCCTAAAGATTATCTACTTCACCCAACGTTTCATTTGAGTACACTGAAGAGCAAACTAGTTGAACAAGATAAAGATATCTTCCATCCATTACAGAACATCCCTCATGAACCAAAGAAAATATTATGCACTCGATATAAAAAGATAAAAAATAATTTAAATAGAGAGTGCCAAAAGTCAAATGGAAGGATGGGATAGAGGAAAGTGCCACGTGGGAATGCGTATTTTCCATTAATCACTTTCAAAGACGGCCCTCATTTTCTAACTTGAAGTTTAAAAAGAGGGAAATACTCCACATAACGTACCTACATACTTTTTTTCAAGGATGGAAAATGTTTTAAGGGTAGAAGAGTGTTGTTTCGAGACCCTTGGAAACCCTTGGATTTGTTATACCTTATGGAATATGTTGAACAATGCATTGTTGAATTGTAACATGGAATATGTTAGCCAATGCATTGTTGGATTGAAATATCGAATAGCCAATGCATTGTTGGATTGTAACATGAAATATGTTGGCCAATGCATTGTTGGATTGAAATATGGAATAGCCAATGCATTGTTGGATTGTAACATGAAATATGTTGGCCAATGCATTGTTGGATTCTAACAGTAATATGGAATATGTTGAACACTGCATTACAATTGTTAGAGTGTTGAATTCTTTTATCAACTGAGGTCAGTTGCTTGTCAACTGAGAAGCATGTTGTATATTATTGAACAAGGCATTGTTAAAATGTTAAATTATTAATGTATTAATATGTTTTTGATGTTTTTGATATAGCAGCTGAAGGTTCGTGAGGAGCGTGCAAGGCGTGAAAGGGCGGATATCAATAATCCGAATAATTATTATTTATTTTGTAAATAAACCTACGTAGAAGGTTCTATTGTTAGAAAAGTAATGGTTAGAATAAGGGTCGTTGTAGACCACAGTTTCTGTTATTGAAAGCAATGGCTTTCTGTAAAAGTTATCAACTTTTAGTTCACGCCTGCTTTTCGAAGCCGCCCTCTTGTAACCACTCTTTTCGACGTAATCAAAATTCCTATAAATACATGCACTCTGTGGACTGTCGAAACAGAGTGCGTGGGGGGAGATTGCACCCAATACTGCGTTGTGTCTCGTCTCTTGTTACGTCTATTCTCTCTGTGTTTTCCGGTTTCGTAATCTCTGTATGCGCGTGAGCAAGATCCTGACAACAGTGGTATCAGAGCTCTACACGCGTCAATACAGAGGGCTCTGTTCTCTGTTCGCGATTCCGATTCCGATTCCGATTCCGTCTCCGCGATGCTGATTCCGTCTCTGTCTCCGTCTCTGTCTCCGTCTCTTGTTTCTGTTTCTGATCCAGAACCAGAACCTACGTCTTCACCTACGTCTTCTCCTTTGGCTTACTCCAAGGCGTCCACTAAGGCAAAGAGCTTAGGCAATAACTTAGGCAATAACTTAGGCAATAACTTAGGCAATACATTGGCAACATTGGCACCCAAGGCACCCAAGGCTCCCTTGGCGACCGTTGGCTACGCGCGAGACAATTTTAAGTTTTGAGTGGTAATAGAGAGGTTTAGAGTCCCTAAGGTAGGAGGATTTGAACCCACAACCTCCTACTTTCAAGGGAAGTACTTTGAACACTCCACCATCTCTTGGAATTGTTATTCAAGCTCTCTTTCTTTGGTACTTGTGCAAGGCGCTCGCGGCGATTTCAAGGATGGACTGAACAAAGAATTAAGTGTAACTTTCAATCCGTAGGTCGGATTGAGGCGTGTAATATACCGTTGGAAAGCTCTCGGAACGAACTTTCCAATGAGCTAGCTTGGAAGTGTGAATTCATTCAAAATCCTTGGGTGGCACTTGATTGAGTGTTCAAGATACCAAGCAAGGTTGAGAACACGGGATCGAGACACCAAGGTTGCAAACAAGAAGGTTCAATACACCAAGGTTGAGAGCAAGGATCCAAGAGCACCATGGAGGATCACAGTAATTCACCTTTACGTGGAGTTTCATTCGAGCAAGAGTTAGAGATTATGAACCAAGAACTTCAAGCACTTCAACAAGCCATACAAGGACGTTATGCTATGCTTCAATTCGATGGACGAATAGATGGCCGCTTGGTCTTATCATGGCTATCCCTATTCAACGATTTCTTTTCCGACGAGTTATATTCAGAAAATCAAAAAATCGAGTTCGCCACTAATTATTTGGTAGGAAGAGCGCAACAATGGTGGAATGATCTTTGTCATACTGCAGATTGTCTACGCACCTGGAAGGCTTTTGAAGAAGAGTTTAAGGATTCATTTCTACCTTTAAAGTTTACCTTACATGTTTGATAATTGTGATGTATTTACATATTGAATTTAGTCTATAGGAGCATAATACCTTTAATTTTTGAGATTTTGTTTTACTGCTATGGAAAGATATCTCCGATCTCTTATAGAGTGGCTATAACATATCTTTTGAGCTTCTCTTCCAAGATCAAAAGAATTTGGACTTTACCCATTCAGCATCAAACAAACTTTTTTTTTTTTAATCATCTTTTCGAAGCCTCGATTCCTGAAGGCATATTGTCATGCTATTATGATAAAGGGGTGGATCATCTTCAATACCTGCACACATCGGCAAATTACTTTGTAACCATCCAGATACGTTTCTTGTCAATTTATATGCATAGTTGTCTTCTTTTTGCATCCACTTACATTTTGGACATGCATGTTTTGCATCGTACATGGAATATACGCATCGTTTAAACATGGTTTGTCTTGTATGGTACATGAATTCTTATTGCAGGGTCAGGTATGTATTTTATTGCAGGTTAGCAAGGAGAAAAAAAAATACATATGTCAGGGTGTGTAATCCCCTTTTGGTCTCTTTATGTATCATGGAAATTGTTTGTCGGAAATTTTCCGGTTTTCAAAATCACGCCGTTACGCTACCGAAATTTTTACAAAATTCATATGTACATGCATTCAAGTATAAATTCATGATTAGAAAATTAATTATTATTTTATGATATCCAGATATTCATTTTTGTCATCACTTTTGGATTACATTTTGACTTAAATCCTGTATATCATACCCCAACACATTAATGTACAAGCTCCATGAACATTTCCATGCATGTATTTTTACATGGCACATGCCTATTTTCTTTATTCAGTGATGAAACATGTGACTGGCCATCCATGTTTATTATTTTATCACCTGAGGTCAGTTGCTTGTTCAACTGTGGGGCATGTTATACCTTATGGAATATGTTGAACAATGCATTGTTGAATTGTAACATGGAATATGTTAGCCAATGCATTGTTGGATTGAAATATCGAATAGCCAATGCATTGTTGGATTGTAACATGAAATATGTTGGCCAATGCATTGTTGGATTGAAATATGGAATAGCCAATGCATTGTTGGATTGTAACATGAAATATGTTGGCCAATGCATTGTTGGATTCTAACAGTAATATGGAATATGTTGAACACTGCATTACAATTGTTAGAGTGTTGAATTCTTTTATCAACTGAGGTCAGTTGCTTGTCAACTGAGAAGCATGTTGTATATTATTGAACAAGACATTGTTAAAATGTTAAATTATTAATGTATTAATATGTTTTTGATGTTTTTGATATAGCAGCTGAAGGTTCGTGAGGAGCGTGCAAGGCGTGAAAGGGCGGACATCAATAATCCGAATAATTATTATTTATTTTGTAAATAAACCTACGTAGAAGGTTCTATTGTTAGAAAAGTAATGGTTAGAATAAGGGTCGTTGTAGACCACAGTTTCTGTTATTGAAAGCAATGGCTTTCTGTAAAAGTTATCAACTTTTAGTTCACACCTGCTTTTCGAAGCCGCCCTCTTGTAACCACTGTTTTCGACGTAATCAAAATTCCTATAAATACATGCACTCTGTGGACTGTCGAAACAGATTTGTTGATATATTTAGGTAGTGATGTGTGTGGACACTCTAGGACCGCCGGGGCACTTTTTTCCCTCTTTAGGAGGTTTTTTTCCCCCGGCTTGTATATACGCCTATTGCCCTAATGGGCTACTTATCTTTGTACATTCTCTAGTAATACATACAGTCTTGTGTGTTGTGCTCCAATCTTCTTCTTCTTCCTTGTGCTGTTCGCGTGCTTCCCCAGACGTCTATCTCCAACAATTGGTATCAGAGCAGGTCGTCGCTTCTTCAAGGGCGCCGTCGACACTCCTCTGTTTGCAGTCTCAGATTCGCACGAAATTTGGTGAGCATACTCAGGGTGTTTCCCTGATCAAAACAGCTTCGCTATGTGGTGCCGAAATCGCGATCTGAGCTCGTTTCGGCCTCCGAACGCACTATCATAGTGCTTGTGCAGGCTATTTCGTCCTTTTGTGCCAAAGGTATATACTAGTTTCTGTTCGCCAATTTAAGCGTCTCGAAGTCTGTTACAGGTCTAGCAGAACTCGTCTCGGCAGTTCTGTTCAACTTTTTGAGATACAGTCAATTTTCTGCATCAAGGTATTTTAGTCACCGGCCATGGCTGAAAGCAGTGATGTATTCCGTATGTTGGCTGTTGAGGATAAGTTGGATGGTACCAACTACCCATTATGGGCTTATATGATGCAACATGTACTGGTTGCAAAAGGATTGTGGAACATTGTGCAGGGTGTTGAAAGACGTCCTGTTACACCTGTAACGACAGGTACTGCAAATACAGGTGTTGGAGCTGATGAAGATGGTGTCGAAGATGATATTCCGCAGATTCCTGTTCGTGCTGCTGTTTCTGTTGCACCTACTGCAGAGCAGATTCATTGGGATGGCAGAGATGCCCAGGCACATGCATTGATAGCCTTGTCTGTCAAACGTGCCATTATTCCTCACATTCGCTCTTGCAGAACAACAAAGGATGCTTGGGATACACTTACCACTTTGTACCAGGCTAGGAATGAGGCTCGTGTTGCTTACCTCCGAAAACAGTTGGAGAGTGAGCACTTGAATGAAGGTGATTCTATGGACAATTTTCTTACAAAGATCAAAGACCTGAAGGAACAATTGATTTCTGCTGATGAGGTTATACCAGATAGCTCACTTGTGCAGACCGTTCTGAATGGTCTTCCTGATTCATATCAGAGTTTTACCTCTACTCTTCGGTTGATGATGAAAGGCAATCCGAATGCCTTGTCATTTGAGGAATTAGTCTCTGTTCTGTTGCAGGAAGATCAGTCCAGGCAGAATAGGTCCATTATGCGTGTTGCAGATCAAGCTTTCCTGGCTAGTCAGAAGGGCAAAGGAAAATGGAGCTCTTCTACTAGTAAGCAGAAATCTGCAAATGCTGCGCAATCGAAGAACCAGGATAAAGATGAAAAGAAATCAGAAAAGCAGAAATTGTTCTGCAAGTACTGTAAAGGAAATGATCATATTATAAAGAACTGTCCAAAACTGGCTACTAAAGAGGCAAAGAAGAAAGAGGCTGGAATGGTTGTTGCAGAGGCCTCTACACCAAAAACAGAGTCTGCAAATCTTGTGCAGGAAGAAGAATGGGCGTTTACTACTGTCTGTAGTTTTGACCCATCTTCTCATGATCAGTGCATGTCTGCAGTAGACTCAGATGTTTGGTACTTTGACAGTGGGGCAACCAAACATATTACCTCGCAGTGCAGTTTCTTCTCTTCACTCGAGCCTGCCCCTACAGGGAATACTGTCACATGCGCCAATAACTCCTCTTATCCTGTTATGGGAGTTGGTAAGATCATTCTGACTACTACTGATGGTAGTTCTTTCACTTTGTCAGATGCTTTATTTGTGCCAGGGATCAAAAAGAACCTGTTATCAGTTTCTGCATTAGCCAAGATTGGCTTGGTTGTGAAATTCGTTGATGACAGGTGTACAGTCCATGATCTCTCAAATGGCGATGTGATTATTGCTTCTGGCATTTTATGTCATGGGCTGTATAAGCTCATAGACTATGAAAGATCTGTGAATGATTTGGCATGTGCAGTTCATGATTCTCAGGCTATGTCAGATGCAAAGCTTTGGCATGCACGATTTGGTCATCTGAATTTTGCTAGTTTGTTACGCCTGCAGAAATCTGAAATGGTGTCCTCTTTGCCCAAACTTGAGGCACCTGGAAAACATGTTTGTGAAGGCTGTATTTTGGGCAAAATGCAGCGTTCTTCCTTTCCAAAAGATGGTTCAGTTTGGGCTACGCAGAAATTACAGCTTGTACATAGTGATGTCTGTGGTCCTATGCAGACACCCTCTTTTGGAAATTACCTTTACTTTGTGACTTTCATTGATGATTTTTCCAGGCATGCATGGGTATATCCACTCAAAGCAAAGTCCGAAGTGTTCATGTGCTTCAAACAGTTTTTGGTTTTGGCTGAAAATCTGTCAGCATGTAAAATGGGCACCCTCCGTTCTGATCGAGGGGGGGAATATATGTCTTCAAATTTTAATGCATTTCTGGCTGAACGTGGGATAAAACACCAATGTACAGTGCCGTATACACCTCAACAGAATGGAGTTGCTGAACGAAAGAACAGGTCACTCATGGAGATGGCGAGGTGCATGGTCAAAAGTCAGGCTTTACCACATAGTTTCTGGCTTGAGGCTGTCATGTGTGCAGCATATGTACTGAACAGGTGTCCCACTAAAGCGTTGCAGTCTATCACTCCATATGAGGCTTGGCATGACCGCAAGCCATCTGTTGCTCATCTGCGTGTTTTTGGTTGTTTGGCATATGCATTAGTGCCTGAACAACATCGCAGAAAATTGGATGATAAGGCAGTAAAATGTATTTTTGTTGGGTACAGTTCTGAAAGTAAAGGCTATCGTCTGTATCATCCACAGACTAAACGCATTCTGGTTAGCCGTGATGTTGTCTTTGTGGAAGATGCTATTCAGCCATTGCTTTCATGTACTAAGGAGACATATGTTAGCTCCAAAGACATGTATGATACTTTGATGCCTCTTTTTACAGGTGGACAGGCTAGTGCTGGTCCTAATGAGGCAACTTCTCAACCTTTGCAGGTTTCATATGATGATGCAGATCATTCCATTTCTGATGCAGATTTACATGATGCACTTGTTGATGAGAGAGCTGATATTGAGCAGGCAAAAACTATGCCAAAATGGCTGGTGCAGACTTTGCGTGACAGCAAATTAGATGCACCTTTGTCATATCGTACTCGTTCAGGCTCTCGTAGTGCCTCGTTTGCATCAAATTGCTATGCTATGGCTGCATCTAGTCTCTGTGATGAGAATGAGCCTGTTTCTTTTGATGAAGCACAAAATTCAGAAAATTGGATGGCTGCTATGCAATCTGAATATGATGCTATAATGAAGAATGGTACATGGTCTTTATGTGACTTGCCTCCTGGCAAGAAGGCCATTGGCACTAAGTGGGTATACAAGCTGAAGCGTAAACCTGATGGTACAGTTGACAGGTATAAGGCTAGGCTTGTTGCAAAGGGTTATGCACAGGAAAGAGGCATTGATTTTGATGAGACCTTTGCACCTACATGCCGTATGACTACTGTTCGCAGCATTTGTGCACTTGCAGCCCATCATGGTTGGAATGTACATCAGTTGGACATTCAAACAGCATTTCTGAATGGTGACTTGCATGAAGAAGTGTATGTTTTTCAGCCCCGTGGCTTTGTGCAGAAAGGGCATGAAAACCAGGTTTGCAGGTTAAAGAAGGCATTATATGGTTTAAAGCAAGCACCACGTGCTTGGTATGAGAAGATACATGCCTATCTGATTGCACATGGTTTTGAGAATAGTCCAACTGAAAGCACCTTATATGTTAAGCGTGCTAATGATGTGCTTCTGATCATTGTTGTCTATGTTGATGACATGCTGCTCACTGGTCCTATTGAGACACATATTGCTGATTTTAGGGCTGATTTGCATGCCTCATTTGAGATGTCTGATTTGGGGCATTTGCATCACTATTTGGGCATTCAGTTTATGCATGTTGATGGTGGAATGGCTTTGTGTCAAACGAAATATATTGACACATTATTGCAGCGTTTTGGCCTTGAAGACTGTAAGCCTATTGCCACTCCTATGGAGACGGGTTTACGATTGAGTCTTCATGATGCTGGAGATGCATTTGATGCTGTTCTCTATCAGCAGGCTGTTGGATGCTTGATTTACTTATGCATTACTCGGCCAGATATTCAGTTTGCTGTCTCACAGATGAGCAGGTTTATGCACTGCCCAGGAGTCACGCATTGGAAAGCGGTTAAGCGCATCTTTCGCTACTTGAGTGGTACTCGGCTACTTGGGTTGTTTTATCCCAAGGGGGGATCACTACCGCCAGATTTGCATGCATTCTGACTCAGATTGGGCTGGTTGCTATGACACTCGTGTGTCCACCAGTGGTTTTTGCTTCATGCTTGGTAGCTCATGTATATCTTGGTTGAGCAAGAAGCAACCTACTGTGGCCACTTCCAGTTGTGAGGCTGAGTATAGGGCAGCTTTCACAACGACTGTTGAGTGTGTGTGGCTCAGACGCCTTATGGCTGATTTGGGTGTTGGCCAGTCTTCTGCCACCACCATCTTCACTGATAGTGAGAGCGCATTGGCAGTTGCGAGGAACCCTGTGTTTCATGCTCGCACTAAGCACATTGAGGTGCATTATCACTATGTCAGGGAGAGGTTCTCTGCTAGGGAGATCAGCTTGGCATATGTGCCCACGCAGGAGAACATTGCAGACCTTTTCACGAAGGCTCTGCCCTAGGGAGAAGTTTGAAGCTTTCCGCAAAGCTTTGGGCTTACTTCCTTTTGTGGAGTGATTTCCACATAGCTTGGCACTTCCTTATACATGAGTGCCAGCTCCTTGTTCACCGCATCACTCCCAGGGGGATTTGTTGAAATATTTAGGTAGTGATGTGTGTGAACACTCTAGGACCGCCGGGGCACTTTTTTCCCTCTTTAGGAGGTTTTTTTCCCCCGGCTTGTATATTCGCCTATTGCCCTAATGGGCTACTTATCTTTGTACATTCTCTAGTAATACATTCAGTCTTGTGTGTTGTGCTCCAAGCTTCTTCTTCTTCCTTGTGCTGTTCGCGTGCTTCCGCAGACGTCTATCTCCAACAAGTGCGTGGGGGGAGATTGCACCCAATGCTGCGTTGTGTCTCGTCTCTTGTTATGTCTATTCTCTGTGTGTTTTCCGGTTCCGTAATCTTTGTATGCGCGTGAGCAAGATCCTCACAACAGGATTTCATAGGGAAACCCTTGGATTTCATTGAGAAATCCTTGGGAGGTGCACTCTAATTAAATGGTTTGAACCTTATATATTTGTTCTAAGGTATGGAGACAACCAATTCAAGAACCCCTTTAAAGTGTATGTACAATTCTAGAGCTCTTCACTTAACAAACCATGTGACTTCAAGTGATCCCAATTGCTTCCATGTGATCATCTCATGTGATTGCTTGACTTACAAACCCATATGAAGAAACCTTATTCGGTATTCATCTGACTTGGAACATGACAAGCCAAGCCCCCTTGGCCTAAACATATATAAGTGGAGTTCGATGGGTGGATACTTACTCTCATAAGGGGGATTGAATTCATCTTAGGAGAAACTCAGGTGAAGGTATGGCATATACCACTGTTCTGCAATTTCACTCTTTTTAACACAAATGCAAAAAGAGTATTATGAATCGATCAAAGATAAGACAAGGAATAGTACTGAATGGTTTATCGACCTTGGTCCTAGGCTCGCCTCAATGCAACCTTGCACACAAACCTCCACTCCAAGGTTGCAAAAAACAACCTTGCATGTGATTGAGCTCATTATCTTCTATATTTCCTATGTGAGTTCGTTCAATAGGTCATGTGCCGAGACTACACTCTTTCTTCATTCAAGCCTTGTTCTAGGCTATGCTATGAATGCCTTCTTCCCTAATCCCTGTGTGTGTTTCGTGTGTGGGTACCTAAAACACAAGTTTCTTACTTCAACGCTTGTTTTAGGACGTGCTGTCAAAGCCTTGTATGTCACATGTGGACACCTAAAACACTACTCGCTCACTGCAAACCTTTGTTTTAGGCTGTGTGGTGAATGCATTGTTCCCCATGTGTCATTTATGCTGTAAAAGGTGAGTAGCACTGACCGTTTAGGATTGGCGTCATTGCATGTCTACCACGGTGTTAAACAGTAGTAAGATGGAGAAGTCATTTCAGTGCATATATAAGGATTTCAAAATTGCATTGAGAACATCACGACCATGGTATTAGGGTGGCAAGTCATTTCAGTGCAAGTGTGTATGTATGTAGGGCATTAGGACGACCATTGGGTGAATGAAACAGTGAAAGGTACAGTCGTAAATGAGGCGGTGAGAGATGGTACAATTGAAGATGAATTTTTCAATCATTCGCGTGGAGTCTCGCAGAGCAAAAATGGAAGTTATATTCGATGACTTGGTTACAAATTCACAGATTTGCCAATGAGGCAGGAGCAATTACACAACACACGAATCCGGATGAGAAAGGACTCATGCTACTTATGAACATCCTCCTCTTCTAAATCGAGGCCCAGGGGTCGCATATGCTTTCACTTCCGTCTCCCCAGAGACAAGGGGTGCCGCGTGCTTGTAGTGTTTACATGGGTAGTACAGCTGGAGCAAGGGCGGCAACGGACTTGAAATTTTCATGTGAATACTTCTTGTGCACAACAGTTAAGTTCCCTTGTCTAGCTGTCCGATGGAAGCACACCATTTTCATTGCACAATCTCTGCGCATTTGGATCAGAGTCGAAGGTCAATGAAAAATGTAGAAACGGCCACAATAAGCTCTCGCAGATCAAGGAACGTAAAGAAATATACCTCAGGTGCATTTCTGTATATCCTGTATGGCGCTCTAGTGTGATGTTCCAGCAGCTGGTCCTCTTCAGAGTATGCTGGGCAGTGTAGACTGCTGCTGCCGCCACAAGAGATGGGCAAAAGTTCGTCATGCTATACTCCGTCAAGCATAGCTCAGTTAGGAAGTGGGCCGTCATCTCGAGCTGCAAGGATCAACTTTATCAAGGTTCCAATATATAGATATGGCGAGCCTGTTACAGAGCAAGAGTTCCGCGTGCCATGCTAGTAACACACACTTACACACTCACACACACACACACACACACATACACGCACATACTCACACACAAAGAACTAGGCGTGCGCACACGCATGCCTGCATAGACAAACATGCAGTGTACGATAAGTTGAACTGTCAAACCCCCAGCAGTCCTTACATGAGTGTCTGCATTAGCAGCCTTCAAGAACCGCATTAGAAACACATACTGTGTAGGCACTGTGAGATTGAACTCCAGCTTATGAAGCATACTCTTTTCCTGTGGTCAAACGGAAGAAGAAGAAGATGGGCTTATCAATTGCGCTAAATTGTAGACGTAGGCTCGTATTCTGATAATGAACCTACCATCTCCAACACCTGCTCCCTTGTGTAAGCTTTATCGGAAATGAATACGAAATCTTGAACTAGAGGAGCCCAGATCTCTTCATACTTGCATGCGAGAAGCAACGCTGTAACACCAACGAGCTGAAGGTTCTTTCTCATGACCGTTTGACAGGCCAAATATCTGTCAATGAGGTTGATCGTCAGATAGAGAGTCTCGGGCATCAGCTTGAATTTCAGGTGCACCTGGACCAGAAAGATACATCATTTGGCATTAACAACTATATTGTCTGTACACTGTATTCATGAATCCCATGTTCGACGTCGAGCAACACTCACTTCAATGAGCCAGTCGATCAAGATCGCCCGCATCTTCTCGTTTATATCTGGCTGGCGCGCCATATAGTCGGGTGAAACACAGCTGTTCACCTAAAAATATAAAGATAAAAAAACTGTAACTCATCTAGTTTGGGGAAAGATTCGAGCTATCCGAAGCATCCGATCATTCTTTACTATTTTGGCTGACCTCTGTTTTCCTGTAGAATGAGTAAATGTCCTCAACATAGTCAACCACTGCCAATTGGTTGTCAGAATCGTTCTCGTCGATGTTTGGGAGAGGCTCTTCTGCTTCCGCCATCTCAATTTCGCGTCCACCACATGCTGCCTGCCACAACCACAAAACTCTAAGAGGAACTCCTCGTCATATCACTCAATCATACAATCGATGTCAAGATGGTTTGCTCTGTTCCTATTGGTAACAGATTGGAATTCGGAAATGTGGTTACTCTGCATTCCCGATGGTCGAAAATGCAGTAAATTGAGATCCGAACTTGTCATGAATTTCCAGGCAATGTAGCTTTTTAGTGCTACATAATGTGACGCCATGCTGTTCTGATGCTCAATCATAAATCCTTACGAGTACCAACAAGACATGTCACACACCTCGCTTCTTGCTGCCAGAACTCCGCTGGTAGTTTGTTTCTTTTTCAAGTCCAACAGCATGCGGTGTGGAGGAGGCAAGATTGCTTTCCCTCTGGTATCCTGTGAAGATTGTATCGCAAAAGAGTGCCCCATCGTGCGCCTTTGCTTGCTTCGCCATGAAAGAGGCATGTCTTCAAGCATTGGTTCATCTTCACGCTCCTCTGAAATCGCGCGACATTGAGGCTGCGAGAGCGAAATTCCAACCGCCACGATTATCAGTGTGATGAGCTCGTCATCTTAACACAGAGAATCCCGTATAGATTATCCCATCCTTACCCATCCTTGCCGTTGCTGTGCGGAGGCTTGCATGTTGTTCGTCATGCTGGCCCCGAATTTCCTGTATAGAAGTAGTCGAACCGTCATCAGTGGCATATCGAGAATGATTAAGAATTTGTCACAGACAAAACAAACCTAGTAATAGGTCTGTCCACTCTAGCCATGTGTTCAGCAGCAACCGCAACTGGGTTTCTGCAACATCCATGAGTTAAGATCGCATGTTTTCACAGACGACGATGCAATCAACATGTATAGAAATATCAGTACTCTTGCGGTTGCGCGGCATCCTTGCTCACGATACATCTTGCTGACAGCGCCCCGACCAAGTTCCCGATGTCATTTAGAGCTCGTCGATTATTCACTTGCGCAGGGTGTGCCTTCATATTCTCTGCCATGCATGAAGCGGCTATCACAGGGTCAGAACCGAACGGGCAACATGAATCGTTGAACCTCATGCAGCACACAGAGCGGAATTCTGGCAGATACTAGAACGAGCACTTCACCTTTTGACAGAAACGCATTCATTTCCCGCTTGTTTTCGTCTTTACTGGAAGCTGTTTGAAGCTGGAAACAAAACGGGGAATGCATAAAGGAGGGAATGCAAGGAAAACAAGCATGCACATATAGCGCGGTTATGTTTCGGACGCCCAGTTTTACTTACCCTGGTCTCGTACATGTTGAAGTGTCCGACAATATTCTCTCACTGCCCACTCTTTCTTCCGAGAGGAAGAGGAGCGTTTCCGATCAAGTGTACCATGCGGCGACGAGGGAAACAGAGAGTAGGCCTCTGCATGGACAAGCCAGGAGAACTGAACAAGCTGTAATTAGTTGATCCATCGATTGAATGAATGCTCAATTGATCACGGAAGAAGACTTTGTCGTGATCTCGCTCGCGCACCCTTCGCTTACGCGAGCGGTGGGAAGAAATTAGATCTTCTGCCTGATTACGCTCTGCTTATGGTTTTTGCCCTGTTTAGTTCTGCCACTCTTTCTCGTAGCATTGCTTATCTTTTCCAACGCCTCAGCGCCTCCTACTACTGATCTTGATCCGGTAGCAACTGGTGAGGCATCGACGGCGACGACGATGTACATATGCAGGCCACCAACGAGCTATAAGCGATGGAGCAGACAGGAGAGAGGCATGCATTCGACTGTTGTACTCCACAACGGATATATGCGCCACATCGTTAGAAGAACTTTCCAGCTCTCAGTCGTTCGATGGGCGCATCACCAACGGTGCAGATGTGCTCCTGTAACGGTTCGCACTTTTTGTTCATTTAGTCCTGTCCCTTGTGAGGCTTACGTGGAGACGTCACACAGCCCCGCCGAATATGGAACTTGTCCAGTGGGTCGTCGTCACACTGGAAGGGAGCCGTTGATTCATCATCGCTATAATTTGAAGTGTCGTTGTCGAATTGCCACGTGACATCGTTGGATTCTTATAACATTACAGCCAAAGCCGCTTTGGGAATATCACACGATGCTGCTTCTTCTTTTCAAATACTAGCACTGACTACAACCTTGACTTTTGGAAGTCTCGAAATAGTTATTTGTGTACTAATTCTAGGAGATAGACGATTATGCTTTATTTTCTCTCTAATTCTCTTTTTACAGAAACAAAGATGGGAGATGTATTAACGGGAACAATTACATTGTCTAGAAGGGGCAGGCCACCACCTTATCAAAGACAAAATTATGCCGAGTAGTCATCAGAGCCTGAATGATTGGAAAAAAAGCCCACTGCCTAACAGATATCATATGATCCATGTTGTATCTTGTGGTTGATGTGCCACCGTTTGTCTTGCTTCGCAGTAGTTGTGACCGCAGTCTAATCCAACTATGTAAACCCCTGTTCTTGTGGGATAAGGGGGGTCCCATGGTGTTGGCAGCAGCCAGAGGCATAGAAGACGCAGAAGCATGTAAAGACAGAGCAGGGAGCCAGTCGAATCAATTTTTCAAAGATTATGTTTTATAAATATTCTTCAGAAAACCTCCAACAGTGATTTTCATCACTATTGTAACATATGTAACATAGAAAAACCCTTTTTGTAATCCATAGCTCCATTTTGTGCAAGCCGAGGAGTCCTCGAGCTTGAGGAGCCTAGGTAGAATGAGCGTACCAATTTTGGTTATTTTTAGACACCGTTTACCCTCTCAAATAGCGCAAAGGAACTATTTTTTAACTATGCCGGTCACTAGATGTGAAACCGGTCAAAACTAGTCTAGAATCTATAAAAAGAGCTATAGAGCTCATTTTTGAGGTCACTTAGTGTTGGTTAGTGTGAGCTTAGAGCTACGTTGAGCTTGTAAGAGTGTTCTTGAGCAATAGAGTTGATTTTTCACCTTCCATTGTGTCTTGCTTGTCTCTTCGTAGTGTGTGTGTATGTGTGTGTGCATCTCTATGCTTCTCACCTTCACTCTCACTTCATCTCTCATTCACGATCTTCATATCACTCCTATCTCTTCCGCGGATTGACATTAAGGAGGTGGAGCTTCTTAACGTGGTTCTCACCATTGTGCTAGAGCAACACCAAATTTGGCGCCATTGCCGGGGATCGAGTCTAGGACGAATGTGTGATGGAAAGAGTATAGCAAGAAGTGGCGTTGGAAAGTAAAAATTTCAGTTTTCGGTTGTTGTTTTTACTTAGTTTTTAGTGTTTTTCACCTCCCCCACACTCCATCTTCATCATCGCATCATCATCTTCATCATTGCATCATCATCTTCATCTCCAAAGAAATCAGGAAATTCACGATATCCACCCATTCTCCTCATTTCCCCTCATTTGTGCATGCGCGAGTGAGAGAGAGAGCTTTTGTGCTTGTGTGTACTTGCGTGTTTTTGAGTTTTCTTGCAGGTACAGAGCTCTAGTGCATCAGGAAAGCTTGGAAAAGGTAAAATTTCACTTTCTGTCAGAGATCTGCCGAGTGTGTCAGACCATCGCGATGGTCTGCCAACTTCGGTATTTTTGGTAAGCGAGTTCATAAGCGTGTAGGCAATCCTTGCGTGTGTAGGAATCCATTGTTGTATTTGCAAAATTCACACTTTGGTGGACCATCGCGATTGGCTCAGACCATCGCGATTGTGTCACACCATCGCGATTGGCTCACGCCATCGCGACGGCTCGGTCGGACCATCGCGACGGTCTCGCACCATCGTGACGGCTCACTTGAGCCATCGCGACGGCTCACTTGAGCCATCGCGACGGTTCACTTGGATCGTTGCGATGATCCCGTCGACCCCACGCCATCGCGATTGGCCCATGCCATCGCCTCGATACTGCCACGTGTCAAGTCAGACCATCGCGATTGCTCACTAGCTACGCCATCGCGACGATACTCTCAGACCATCGCAACACCTCGAATTTTGAACCATCGCGATTGGCTCACGCCATCCCTCCCGGACCATCGCGATTGGCTCACGCCATCGCATCTATGACCATCAGGACGGTTCACTTCGGACCATAGCGACGGTTCACGTTGACCGTTGACTGATGCCATCGCGATTGTCCACCGATCGAGCCATCGCGACGGTTCATTTTCAGACCATCGCGATTGTTCACACTCACGCCATCGCGACGGTTCACCTGGACCATCACGACGGTCCCAGACCATCGCGATCATCTCAAACCATCGCGATTGTTCACCCCAAATGCAAATTTTAGGGTTTCAATTTTTGGCCAATTTTGGGGCTATTTTTGGAAAATTTTTGCGTGATTAGACACATAGGAGACCCCTTAGCTCATATTTGAAGAAAAACCTATTTGTCGGTTTTTACCCCCGAGGGCTTGAATGCTCATATCTTTTTCATCCGAAGTCCGTTTTTTGAGCTTTATAGCTCGTTAGAAAGCTCTCTACAAGTACTACGTGACCTCAACTATTTTTTTTCAAAAAGAATACGTTGATTTTTTTAGAGGATATTTTTGAGCTTGACCATCTGTGGGACTAGGAAATAAAGGGGGCTTGGGAAGAAAACTTTGCCAAAGGTTAAGGGACTTTAAGGGTGTATATACTCAAGTGCTTGATCATCCATTTGTGAAAATTGGTCTAATATTGGATTTTTCTAGGTCTAGCAAGGACAATCAAAGCAAGACAAAGCAAGGCAGTGAAGAACGCGAAGCTTGGGAAGCACGGCTTCTTGGGCATCAGGGCAAGCAGAAAAGCTGACTTGAGATTGGAAGATTACTCTACCCCCTCAGTCAATTCTTAGCTTAAGCTAAACATTAGCATTGTGGATAGGATTAACGACGATAGGAACACCTCAAGTTCAAGTCATTAATTTATCAAGTCTAAGACTAAAAGTAAAGGTGTGTGATACGAGAACCTAAAGGGAAAGAACCTAAGTCTGACAGAATGAGAACTCAAAAGTACCACAGAAAGTTGATTCATGACGCATACATCTAGACAAGAACTTAAAGACACTTAAAAAGAACCAAGCAATTAAAAACAAGAACCAGTGACGATCAAAGAAGTGCCGCTAAGTAAATTCATGAACCTTAGATCGAGCAAGTATATAGGTAAGTCAGACCGACGAAGCCTTAGATCATCAGAAGCAAGTGTAGGAACCACTGCACGATGGTGGGCTCAACAATTGAATACTAGTTATCCCTATGAGAGCTCAGATACGAGTGAATCAGAAATGGCATTTAGCAGAGAAAGACCAGGAGGGTCAAATGTAGCATATTTAGAAAGACCAGAAGGACCCTCCCATGGTTGGGCAGAAATCCTAGCAACCATGGATGTAGCCATCAATGAAGAGCAATGGACACCCCACTGTGACGAGGATGGCTATGACATTTTAGTTTTCACGATAGAGCCAATCATGTGTGATTCAGTTTTAGAAGAGTGTGAACCTAGCACTGATGCATTTGAGGATGCAAGTGACTTCGATTTAGAGTCAATTATAATGGACTCACCCTTTGCATCAGAAGAAGAATATTTCTACAAAGTAGAGACTCATCCTCAAAGACACGAAGAAATTACGAATGAGGTGAGGTTAACCACACAAGTGACTGTCAAAAGTGAAGGTAAGAAAAGAAAGAAGAAGGAAATCATGTCAGAAGAAGAAGAATCCTTGTTTGAGGTTCCCGAGAACTTCAAAAAGTATGAAATAGAAGATAGAAGAATAATGGTACGAATGCCAAACAGAAAAGCTGATGTTGGAGAAGTATATGATAATCGAGAGAAAACCAAGAAAATAATAGTTGCCATAGAAGGAGAAGAAGAAAAATGTACATACATTGGGCATGATCTGACGAAGGAAGAAGAAGAAGAATTAGTTTCCCTATTGCGCGAATATAGAGATGTGTTCGCTTGGAGTTACAAAGATTTGAAAGGAGTAGATCCAGACATATGTTCTCATAGAATCCCTATGACTCCAGATGCAAAACCTATGAAACAGAAACCATACACGTACAATGATAACTACGCTACGAAGATTAAAGAGGAGATAGATCGTTTGATAGAAGCAGGAATCATTTACGAAATTGAGCATACCGAATGGGTATCCCGCATTGTGGTTGTGCCCAAGAAAAATGGAAAATTGCGTGTGTGTATTAACCTTAAAAAAGTTAATGCCGCCACGACTAGAGATAGTTATCCTCTTCCTATCACGGAACATTTATTGGAAAGAGTTGCGGGCAAGGAAGTTTACAGCTTCCTTGATGGTTTCTCAGGCTATAATCAAGTAGCCATTGCTCCAGAAGATCAACACAAGAAAGCTTTTGCCACAGAATGGGGCATATTTGCACTTCGTGTGATGCCTTTTGGCTTAACAAATGCACCCGCTACTTTCTAGCGACTCATGTCTCATGTTTTTAAGGAATTCTTACGAAAGAGTTTGGAAGTTTATGTCGATGACTTATGTGCACATTCAAATGTAAGACAGACACATATCCCAGAATTAAGACAAGTATTTGACAAATGTCGAGAATATCAGGTTTGCCTGAACCTAGAGAAATGCGTTTTCATGGTCAGACAAGGAAAAATTCTAGGACACGTTGTGTCAAAGAATGGAATCTCTATTGATGAAGAAAAAGTGAAGGTGATTGCAGATCTACCTAGACCAACTAACATGAAAGAAGTACAAGCATTTATGGGCCATTGCGGTTATTATAGACGATTCATACACATGTATGCAATCATAGCCAAGCCTTTGTACTCTCTTTTGACCCAGTTTGAATGGACAGATGAGTGTGAGAATTCATTCAATGAACTCAAATGACGTTTGTGCTCAACACCTATATTGACAACCCCGGATTGGAGTAAGCCATTCAATGTACATGTGGATGCATCCAACTATGCCATAGGATGTGTGTTAGCACAACCCACGAATGAAGGTAATATAGATCTCCCCATAGCTTACACGAGCAGACAGTTGAATGCAGCAGAAAGAAATTACACCACTACGGAAAGAGAAGGATTAGGAATGATCTACGCAGTAAAGAAATTGAGACATTATTTGTTGGCAAACAAGTTCAAATTCTTTACAGATCACCAAGCATTATTGTATTTAGCCAACAAGCCATGTAACACAGGACAACTGATACGTTGGTTTCTATTACTCATGGAGTATGATTTTGAAGTAGTAGTCAGGAAAGGAAAGACACATCTCAGAGTTGACCACCTCTCAAGATTAACCTCAAGAGAAGCTCCTCAAGGAATAGTGGATGAATTACCAGATGCATATTTGTTTAACCTTGAGATAGCACCATAATGGGCTAAGCCGATAGTCCCTATTCTCACATATGGACCCAAGAATCCTAGGATAAGGATCAAGGAAGGAGAGATTACAAAGTCTCAAAGATATCAAATCATAGCAGGAAGTATATATAAACAGGATAATCAAAAGATTCTTGCTTCTTGTGTAGATGAATCAGAACATGCGAATTGGTTGCAATTAGCACATGTAGGTGCACTAATGCAACATCATTCGAAACATGGTACGTTGCAGACTCTGCATAGACTAGGAGTCTATTGGCCTTTGATGGAAGCAGACGTCTACAAGTGGTGTAAAGAATGCCCTGTTTGTTGTGAAAGACCACCAGTAGAAGATGCTACGTTATATCACGTGTCTCTCACACTAGACTGGAGTGAACCTTTAGTGACCTACTTAAGGACGAAAACATTCCCTCAAGGAATGACTTTGGCGTGACAACGAAGTCTCGAGCAGGAAGCTCAAGACTATTCACTTATTGGCGATAATCTATACAAACGAGGACGAGATGGATACTTAAGACAATGTTTTCACGAAAGCGATTACTTGAGCGTACTAGAGACTGCACACCAAGGTGTTGCAGGAGGTCATTTTAGACCTAATAGGATAATCAAGGCCATCCTCTTCGTAGGATTATGGTGGCCCACTCTTCACATGGATGCTCATACCTATGTAAAGAGATGTGATGTGTGCCAAAGAACTCAGTTTCCTACTCGCAGAGACGAAATGCCATTAAAACCCATGATGGGAGGACGTGCATTTTCTAAGTGGGGTATGACTTTGTAGGACCCATTAACCCCCCTGCAAAAGGTACACATGCTGAATACATTATTGTTGCGACAGATTATCTTACCAAATGGGTAGAGGCAAAAGCCACGAAAAAGAATGATGCACACATGACTGCAAAATTCTTATTTGAAAATGTCTTTACAAGATATGGATTGCCTATAGAGTTAGTGAGTGATCGAGGAACTCACTTTCTAAACCAAGTCATTGGATATTTGTTACAGGATTTTATGGTGATTCACAAGAAATCCGCACCATATCATCCTCAGGCCAATGGTCAGGTTGAAAGCACTAACAAGATCCTATGTAATGTACTGACGAAACTCGTGAACAACAAACGTTCAGATTGGGAAAAACAGTTACACCACGCTGTTTGGGCATATCGAGTGTGTTGCTCTAGCACAATGGTGAGAACCACGTTAAGAAGCTCCACCTCCTTAATGTCAATCCGCGGAAGAGATAGGAGTGATATGAAGATCGTGAATGTGAGATGAAGTGAGAGTGAAGGTGAGAAGCATAGAAATGCACACACACATACACACACTACGAAGAGACAAGCAAGACACAATGGAAGGTGGGATATTAGCTCTATTACTCAAGAACACTCTTACAAGCTCAAACTAGCTCTAAGCTCACACTAACCAAAATGAACCAACCCCAAAAATGAGCTCTCTAGCTCTTTTTATAGTTTCTAGACTAGTTTTGACCGGTTTCACATCTAGTGACCGGCATAGTTAAAAAATAGGTCCTAGAGGTTATTTGGAAGGGTAAACGATGTCTAAAAATAACGAAAATTGGTACGCGCATTCTACCTAAGCTCCTCAAGCTCGAGGACTCCTCGGCTTGCACAAAATGGAGCTATGGATTACAAAATGGGGTTTTCTATGTTACATATGTTACAAGAGTGATGAAAATCACTGTTGGATGTTTGAAGAGGTAATAAAAACATAATTGTTTAAAAAATAATCCGACTGGATCCCTGCTCCGTCTTTACATGCTTCCGTGGCGTCTGTGCCTCTGGCTGCTTCCAACACCCCCCTCCCTCTCGCTTCTGTCGTCCCTGACAGAACCTTGCTGTGAGGTCTGCCGGATATAGTTCTGTAGGAGGTCTTGAGCGAGGGTGTGCTCGGAGATACGAATGCCTCGGGCCAGGTCGGCCTGGAGTTTCTCCCAATTAACTGGTTGTGGTTCATCGGATGGAGGGAGTCTGTAATGCGTGGAATACACCAACTGTTCACAGGCAAATAAGTGCAATAAGTGGGTCGGCCTTCTGATGAACACTTCAGAGTGGTATTCCCAAAATCCGGTGGTGAACATCTCTTCAAATGTCTGCTTGTAGCACGCCGGTAAGTACTTGACTCTGCAATGCCAGGCGTAACACACCCGGAGCGATGGCGTCGTACTCATGTCGTATGCGAGATCCAAGTTGCCATGCTCAAAGCCCGGGGTGTTAACATGTGGTGCTTTGACTCGCCGGAAGACTTTAAATATCATTTGCATCATGTCAAATATCTTGATAGTCATATGCGCTGCTATATCATCCATATATCTCAAGCGAGGGAGCCAGTGACGGATTGTAGCCATCATATAGCCAATAGTTGGTAACTCGATGGGTGGCTTAAAATAGGGGTAATTCAGCCAGTCTTGGCACTGCTTATTGTTTTGTACTTTGATAGCGAAGGCAGTCCAGGAGCGGCGTCGTGGCACTGGTCCCCAACACGGATTGTATTTTAAATGTAAAGGTGCCTTAACCCATGTGCTCATCATTTCAGGGTACTCCTGTAAAAGACGTGTACGCCAATCTGGTTGATAAATAGTGCCTTGTCGCGCATCCAGTGGCAAGTCTTCAGGCTCAAATTGAGTTGCATGTGATGGCTTCTTGCCAGTTCGCTTCTCTATGGCCAGCTGGTATTCGGCCATAAGCATGAAGTATGGTTTGTATTGAATCTCATGCCCGGATATGTACCTGCGTGGGGCCAATTGAGCAAAGTAGGGAGATTGCAAAATTCTTTCTTCGATCATGGCCATAGCATGTAGCTGGGCCTCAACTCTAGCTGAGTGTGTTGTTCCTATTTCCTCAATAGTCTTCATCCATGCGGGGGTCGGAAGTTCATACGTCATCTGGCCTTCAGCCGTGACGCGTCCGCCTGGGATGGGTTGTGGCTCGTACGCTTCTTCAAATGTTTCCTCCACTGGGATGGTGACTGTTTCTTCTTCAGCCGGAAGCTCAGGTGGTGAATCTGGCCTTGGTGGCGCTTCATATACTTCAATTCGTGACTGAAGAGTGATTACCTGGGCCCGTAATGCGTTGAGTTCGTCGAAAATTTCAGGGTCCACAGGTGCTGGTAATTCTGCTGCTACTTGTACTTGTTGTGTTGCTGGTTCTCTGAGTTGTAGTAGCTTGTGATCTTCCTTTAACTTCTGATGCTCTTCGTTCATTCGATCATAGTCCTCGAGCAGTCGAACATGGTCATCTAGCAACATCTTCATTGCTTCGGATGGGATTGCCTTGAATCTGCTAGGACTTAAGGGTTGTTCTGGATGGTCCAATGCCGCTTCCAAATTCTCTCTATTCTGTTCTTGGAGTCTCTGGTTCTCCTCTTTTGCTGCGGCTAGGTGTCTTCTTAGTAAGCCCATGTTTCGTGTTAGCGTTGCATTGCGGACTGTCTGGGCTCTTAATAAATTATCCAAGTCAGCAGTGGCTTCCTTGGTCTTTTCTTTGCTTTCTAGCTCCAATTTGTGATATGCCTCACGTAATTCCTGGTAGCGGGTGTTCAGGGAGGCATTCTCTATAGACAATAAATTAAGCTGCGACTGTAAGTCATTGGTTGTCCTCTGCAGCTGCTGATAATTATCACCAAGAGACGTGAACTCATCTCTTACTTGCGTCATACATATGAACATTTGTCGGAATGCATTATCTACAGTGGGTGATAGTATTAACGGGGTGCTAAATGAAGATGCAGTTGGTGTGGATGCAACGGGAACGGGGAATGGGGATGGGAAGGTGGATGATGTAGTGATTGTTGAAAATTGTGATGAGCCTAAAAATGTTCGTGCCGTGAGTGAAGTGAGCGATGGTGCAGTGGGTGGTGAGATGTCCATGTCCGTGGACGTATCTAGTGCGGTGACCGTGAATAGTGGTGTGATCGTGGGTGCTCGTGCTGGTGTAAATACGGGATTTACAAATGTTGAGGGGTAAGTTACAGGGGGGCTGGCTGGAGCAGTTTGGTGGAAAGGGGGAAGAGGGGTTACAGTGGGTCGGGGGGGTGAGACGGGGGAGAAGGTTAATGGCGGGGGGAATGGGAAAAGGGGTCGTGGAGTTGTGGGGAGAGATGGAAAGGATTGGTGAAGGAATGGGTTGGATAGAAAGGTGGTTGTGAGAAGGGGTAGATTAGGGCTAATGGGAGCGGGAATTGTGGGGTGAGTGGTCATAAGGGCGGTTTCTGCAACACCACCGGCGAATGAAGGTGTGGGTCTGGGGGAAGGAGGGTGAAAAGGGGAGGCTGGATGGACGGGTGGTGAGGTCGGTACTTCAGTGACTACTGAGGTTTGTACAGCTGGAGCACGGGGTGGGGAATCTACACAGATGGTTTCAACTGCCACCGAACTTTCGGGGACGAGGTATGCCTCCCTGGCTTGTTCTGAAGATTGTGCTCCGGTTGGTACACGAATGTACTCGCCGGGCTTTGAAAGTAGTCGTACTCTGCGGGGGTCAAACTGTGGCAGTGGCTTTCGTTGCAAGTACCTGAGTGCCTCGTTGGAGCCTACTGATTGAACTAATTCTTTGAATCCTTTGATATATGCGTCTTCAAATCCGCCTGTGATAAGTTCTTGTTCTATTATTTTTTGGCTCTCTTCCTCTGTCAGCTGCTTGCGTGCCCAAACTTTTTCCATAGTTCTATACAGCTTCTTGATAGCTAGAGTGTAAGCTGCTGCCTCGTAAGTTTCATCTTCATAGGTACTTGTATCGCCATGTGTGTCGGTTTGTTGGCCTTGATCATCTGTCTGTTCCTGCTCTTGGGATTCCTGTGTTCCCTGGCTAGCTTCGTCGTCTCCTTCGTCGTCATCGGTTGCTGTCCTTTCCTCATCGGAGCTGGACACGACCTGTCCTTGTGGCTGATCCCTGGGTGTGGTAGGGTAGCTAGGCCTTTCAAATTCTTGAGAAAACATGTGCCCTTCTGAAAACCGGAACTCATTGGAGAATGCATCGGGCATCTCAAAATCAAACGTTTGGTCCAGTGGCTCGGCTTGTCCTGGTTCTAAATGCGGTATTGGAAAAGAGAAAGCTTCCGCACCGATAGTGGTGGGAAGTTCAGCTGCTGTGGGTCCTTGGGGTGCGATATTACTGGTGGTGCCCTCTGTTACCACTGGTCTAGATAACCTTATGCGGATAGGTTGTACCGTGGGAGTGGCTGCTGTTGGTGACTGCTCTGGAGATGGTTGTGGAGAGGGTGATGCTGGGACTTGTAGGCACGGGATAGTACCTCTCATCCGCTTTCCGGCTCTGCCTTTGCTAGACTTTCTAGCCTTCCTCGTGGTGCCTTTAAATGCTTTTAGTTCCTCACTGGTCATGGCATGCTCAATTGGCAAGTCATACGCCAAGCACATATATATGATCCTGGTGAGGGCGCAACATCCATCGATTACCTTTTTTCGCTCCCATCTATGCTGTGCCAAATAGAGCTGATCAATTATCCAGCTGGCTAGATCAACTGTTTGCGGTCCAGAACATGCTAAGTATAACCCGAACCATATTCTCTTGTGGGGCATGGTAAAACGATCCTGAGCTGGGAAAGCAAAGTGCTGCATGCATATCCGTAATGGCTTAGAGAGCTCAGGTGTTATAGCAGAAATCTCCTCCCACTTAGTTACGTCACCACGCTTCATCTGCTCTGGGACGAGCCGTTCTTTCTCCGTTGGAGTGTGTGTTCCATGAATCTTGATGGCCGCTCTGATTAAATCCTTTGAAAGATAAAATCTTTTGTAAGGTGGATCCTCCACTAAAGAAGGCAGAATAAAGGTTCCTGGGATGTCCTTATTCTCTGAGGCCAGCAAAGTGGTGATTAAGTAATAACACCTATAAAAGTCAGGTTTGGGCAGAGGATCACTGAAATACTCCGTAAAGCCGGCTCTAGCCCAAACATGAGTTAAGTCCTGGGTGTTCTGTAGGCCTTCGAATTCTCTTGAGAAGAATTGATACTTGCCCCATGTGCGGTCATCAAATGTCATATTTGCTTCAAAAATGAAGTCAGCATCAGCTAATGGTCCTGCTAGGCCTTGGAACCAGTGAGAGTTACGGTGTATCTTTTCTGTGTAGCCCATAGGTGGGTTATCGATTGGCATGGGTCCCGGAAATCCTTGGAATTCTGGCGGTGGAGCAGTCGGGTGGGATTCTGCTCGTAAAACATTGAGGGGCGCTGCAGCTACGCTGGGCCTGCCTCTGATGGTCCTTCGTCTGTTTGCATGATGATTGATGCGCTAATGAGAAAGATCTGCTACAAAAGATTAACACATTAGCATGGAAATTAATTATGATCCCATTAAAGTGAGACCGCAATCCCTTTCCATAACCGATGCGTAACCCGTGTAGCCAAATGTTGTGAAATGATTAATGCAATGATCTTTTTGTAGAGCTAATGCAGGTCTCTAGACACCTTCATGTTTCAGATTATGTATGCAGTTCTTGATGAGCTTTTATGAGTGATGTGTGATGATGGTGGGTGAATTTATACAAGGTTTGGTTGAGGGTGAATTATTACGAGGGTGGAGTTTAAACGGGATGGGAAAATTGTTAGATAATGGGGTACAAGAAGATGTCTGGATACGTTTCGGTATCCATTTCTTAAGAGTCCTTGAGTGGGTGTTGGGTTTCTGCTGAGGAATAAAAAGCGGTATCGGGTTTGGTGGTTTTGAAGGAGGAAAAGGTTTCTGAGGGGTATATATTACATGGCTTGAGGGTTGAGATATAATACATTGTTTGGGTACCCAAATCTGCGTGGGTGTGGGTCTATGGGTAAGATATTTCTTGGCGATCCAAATTTGTCGAGTATTGATGCTTGTAGAAGAAGATCGAGAGGACTTTGTCTGCTGACTCTGCTTTTGTTGAAACTTTGTCTTGCTCTCCTCTGCAGTGTTGCTGATAGGCTGTGGTTGCTGTCCTTTTGGCACCCATATTTGTCTGGTGCCGCTTCCTTTGGGTGGCCTAGACTGCTTTCCTGGTTGTGTCTTCTGATACTGCCGTCGGTCTGGGTTCCTTCGTCGTGGTTGACTCTTTCGAGGTTGGGTTTGAGAGGTCCTTTGGACACTCTGCTTTGGAAAAGAAGGGAGATCCAACACTTGCGTAGCCTGCCCATTAGGAAGTGAATCGTTCTTCATCTTTAATCTAGGCCAGTCCGCAGCAAGTTTGGAAGGATGAGCACCGCAGGGTGTCGTGCTCATTTGGCCGCTGATGCAACCCACCTGACCGCTGATTGTGCTCATCTGCCCTAGCGGTTGGGTAGCTGCCCTGTCTAGTTTGCAGGAAGTCCCAGGGAAGATCTCCTGTCGTCCTTCTGATTGACAACTGTCCCTAGCCAAGCCCGAGTGGGTTGGTGTAGACGTAACGTGACTGAGCTGATTAAAGATCTTCCGGTCTTCCGTCGCATGTATTTCATAGGGTCTAGGGTTACAAACCTCAATCAGAATGCCATTAGGGAAGTCAAGCGGTATCACTCGCTTCTGTTCTAAGGTTCCAATCTGTAAGGAGCCTTGTCTAAGATTTAGGTCCACTGAGTGATCGTATAGCCAATCTTGGCCAAGGATTAGGGGTTCTATCAGGTCATCATCATGGCACACTAGTAGCTTCGCTGTCATGGTCACATCCTTAATGAGGATAGGAAGGTCCACCTCACCCATGCAAGGGGTTTCCATGCCTCCTAGGCCTATGAGGTATGCCTCGATTGGCCGCATTTCTATTCCTGAATCCTTATAGTGGGACCATCTAATCGCACTAGTCACAGCACCTGAATCAATTAAAGCCCTGAGCTCTTGGCAAGGGTTACCGTGCTCTAGCCTGACTGTAATGAATGGTCTCCTGTCCACTATACTAGGATGAGTTCGTGACTTTACTTCACACATAGCCATGGGATATCTGGGTGTAGTTTCCAGATGGTTATAATGTTCTCTCCCTAGTCCTTGTCTTCTCAGCTTCATGCGCTTAATGCGTTCTATGGCTTCTGCCTGAGCTTCAGCTCGTATTCTATTTTCTTCCTCCTTACGCTTCTTTGCCAACGTGAGTCGTCTAAGCATATCCTCAGTAAGAGGTTCCTGATATAGCTTGACTCTACAGCCACTAATATAATTAGGCATTACGTCTCCTTCTAAGGTGGCCAATTGGACTGCTCCACTTGTTGAGAGTCTGTTAATGATCATAGGTCCATAACCTCGCTTTTCTAACTTACGTGCGTGTTGCTTTAGCGTATATACTAGAACTAAATCTCCTTCTTTTAAGCCTTTATCTTTCACATGTGCATCAAAATACGCTTTCTGTCGCTTCTTCGCTGCGTATATTCCTGCTGCTGCCTTTAGCCTGGTTTCTCCTAATCGTTCCAAGTCCATTATTCTCGCTGATAATTCATGGCCGGTCCACTGATGTTCTTGTGCAACCTTAAGGGTTGGTATCAAGAAGTCCAAAGGAAGCACAGCATTCTGACCAAAAACCATTTGAAAGGGAGTTGCATTGAGTACGGTCTTGTAGGCCACTCGATATGCCCAAACAGCGTGGTGTAATTGTTTGTCCCAATCTGAACGTTTGTTGTTCACAAGTTTTGTCAGTACGTTACAAAGGATATTGTTAGTGCTTTCAGCCTGACCATTGGCTTGAGGATGATATGGTGCAGATTTCTTGTGAATCACCATAAAATCCTGTAACAAATATTCAATGACTTGGTTTAGAAAGTGAGTGCCTCGATCGCTCACTAACTCTATAGGCAGTCCATATCTTGTAAAGACATTTTCAAATAAGAATTTTGCAGTTGTGTGTGCATCATTCTTTTTCGTGGCTTTTGCCTCTACCCATTTCGTAAGATAATCTGTCGCAACAATAATGTATTCCGCATGTGTACCTTTTGCAGGGGGGTTAATGGGTCCTACAAAGTCTATACCCCACTTAGAAAATGCACGTCCGCCCATCATGGGTTTCAATGGCATTTCATCTCTGCGAGTAGGAAACTGAGTTCTTTGGCACACATCACATCTCTTTACATAGGTATGCGCATCCATGTGAAGAGTGGGCCACCATAATCCTGCAAAGAGGATGGCTTTGATTATCCTATCGGGTCCAAAATGACCTCCTGCAACACCTTGGTGTGCAGTCTCTAGTATGCTCAGATAATCGCTCTCATGAACACATTGTCTTAGATATCCATCTCGTCCTCTTTTGTATAAATTATCGCCAATAAGAGAATAGTCTTGAGCTTCCTGCTCTAGACTGCGTTGTCGAGCTAAGGTCATGCCTTGAGGGAATGTGTTTGTCCTCAAGTATGTCACTAATTGTTCACTCCAGTCTGGTGTGAGAGACACATGATATAATGTAGCATGCTCTACTGGTGGTCTTTCACAACAAACATGGCATTCTTTACACAGCTTGTAGACGTCTGCTTCCATTGAAGGCCAATATACTCCTAGTCTATGCAGAGTCTGTAATGTTCGATGTTTCGAATGATGTTGCTTTAATGCACCTATGTGTGCTAATTGCAACCAATTCGCGTGTTCTGATTCATCTACACAACAAGCAAGAATCTTTTGATTATCCTGTTTATATATGCTTCCTGCCATTATTTGGTATCTTTGGGACTTGGTAATCTCTCCCTCTTTGATCTTTAACCTAGGATTCTTGGGTCCATATGTGAGAATAGGGACTATAGGCTTAGCCCATTCTGGTGCTATCTCAAGGTTAAACAAGTATGCATCTGGTAATTCATCCGCTACTCCTTGAGGAGCTTCTCCTGAGGTTAACCTTGAAAGGTGGTCAGCTCTAAGATGTGTCTTTCCTTTCCTGACTACTACTTCAAAATCATACTCCATGAGTAATAGAAACCAACGTATTAGTCGTCCGGTGTTACATGGCTTGTTGACTAAGTACAATAGGGCTTGATGATCTGTAAAGAACTTGAATTTGTTGGCCAACAAGTAGTGCCTGAACTTCTTTACTGCGTAGATCATCCCTAATCCTTCTCGTTCCGTCGTGGTGTAATTCCTTTCTGCTGCGTTCAATTGTCTTCTCGCGTAAGCTATGGGGAGGTCTATGTTACCTTCACTCGTGGGTTGTGCTAACACACATCCTATGGCATAATTGGATGCATCCACATGTACATGGAATGGCTTACTCCAATCTGGGGTAGTCAATATAGGTGCTGAGCACAAGCGTCGTTTAAGTTCGTTGAATGAATTTTCACATTCATCTGTCCATTCAAAATTGGTTAAAAGAGAGTACAAAGGCTTGGCTATGATCGCATACATGTGTATGAATCTCCTATAATAACCGCAATGGCCCATAAATGCCTGTACCTCTTTCACATTAGTTGGTCTAGGTAAATCTGCAATTACCTTCACCTTTTCTTCATCCGTAGAGATTCCATTTTTTGACACAATGTGTCCTAGAATTTTGCCTTGTCTGACCATGAAAACGCACTTTTCTAGGTTCAAACAAACTTGATACTCTCGACATTTGTCAAATATTTGCCTTAACTCTGGGATATGCGTCCGTCTTACACTTGAATGAGCACATATGTCATCGACATAAACTTCTAAGCTTTTGCGTAAAAATTCCTTAAAAACATGACACATGAGTCGCTGGAAAGTGGCGGGTGCATTTGTTAAGCCAAATGGCATCACACGAAATGCAAATATGCCCCATTCAGTGGCAAATGCCGTCTTGTGTTGGTCTTCTGGAGCAATAGCTACTTGATTATAGCCTGAAAATCCATCAAGAAAGCTGTAAACTTCCTTGCCCGCAACTCTTTCCAATAGATGTTCTGTGATAGGAAGAGGATAACTATCTCTAATCGTTGCGGCATTAACCTTTTTAAGGTTAATACACACACACAATTTTCCATTCTTCTTGGGCACAACCACAATGGGAGATACCCATTCGGTATGCTCAATTTCGTAAATGAATCCTGCTTCTATCAAGCGATCTATCTCCTCTTTGATCTTCGCAGCGTAGTTATCATTGTACGTGTACGGTTTCTGTTTTGTCGGTTTTGCATCTGGAGTCATAGGGATTCTATGAGAACATATATCTGGATCTACTCCTTTCAAATCTTTGTAACTCCACGCAAAAACATCTCTATATTCGCGTAATAGGGCAACTAGCTCTTCTTCTTCTTCAGTTGTCAAATCATGCCCTATGTATGTGCATTTTTCTTCCTCTCCTTCTATGGCTACGATTATTTTCTTGGTTTTCTCGCGGTTATCATATACTTGTCCGTCATTCGCCTTTCTATTAGGCATTCGTACCATGATTCTTCTATCTTCGATTTCATATTTTTTGAAGTTCTCGGGTACTTCAAACAAAGATTCTTCTTTTTCTGACATGGTTTCTTTCTTCTTTCTTTTCTTGCCTTCACTCTTAGTAGTCACTTCCGTGGCTAATCTCACCTCATTCGTAATTTCCTCGTGTCTCTGAGGGTGAGTCTCTACTTCGTAGAAATATTCTTCCTCTGATGCAAATGGAGAGTCCATGATAATTGATTCTAAATCAAAATCACTTGCATCCTCAATTGCATCAGTGTTAGGTTCACACTCTTCTAAAATCGCATCGCACCTGATTGGCTCTATCGTAAAAACTGAAATGTCATAGCCATCCTCGTCACAGTGGGGTGTCCATTGTTCTTCATTGATGGCTACTGTTGATATATTTAGGTAGTGATGTGTGTGAACACTCTAGGACTGCCGGGGCACTTTTTTCCCTCTTTAGGAGGTTTTTTTCCCCCGGCTTGTATATACGCCTATTGCCCTAATGGGCTACTTATCTTTGTACATTCTCTAGTAATACATTCAGTCGTGTGTGTTGTGCTCCAAGCTTCTTCTTCTTCCTTGTGCTGTTCGCGTGCTTCCGCAGATGTCTAACTCCAACAATTGGTATCAGAGCAGGTCGTCGCTTCTTCTAGGGCGCCGTCGACACTCCTCCGTTTGCAGTCTCAGATTCGCACGAAATTTGGTGAACATACTCAGGGTGTTTCCGAGATCAAAACAGCTTAGCTATGTGGTGCCAAAATCGCGATCTGAGCTCGTTTCGGCCTCCGAACGCACTATCACAGCGCTTGTGCAGGCTATTTCGTCCTTTTGTGCCAAAGGTATATACCAGTTTCTGTTCGCCAGTTTAAGCGTCTCGAAGTCTGCTACAGGTCTAGCAGAACTCGTCTGGGCAGTTCTGTTCAACTTTTTGAGATACAGTCAATTTTGTGCATCAAGGTATTTTAGTCACCGGCCATGGCTGAAAGCAGTGATGTATTCCGTATGTTGGCTGTTGAGGATAAGTTGGATGGTACCAACTACCCATTATGGGCTTATATGATGCGACATGTACTGGTTGCAAAAGGATTGTGGAACATTGTGCAGGGTGTTGAAAGACGTCCTGTTACACCTGTAACGACAGGTACTGCAAATACAGGTGTTGGAGCTGATGAAGATGGTGTCGAAGATGATATTCCGCAGATTCCTGTTCGTGCTGCTGTTTCTGTTGCACCTACTGCAGAGCAGATTCGTTGGGATGGCAGAGATGCCCAGGCACATGCATTGATAGCTTTGTCTGTCAAACGTGCCATTATTCCTCACATTCGCTCTTGCAGAACAGCAAAGGATGCTTGGGATACGCTTACCACTTTGTACCAGGCTAGGAATGAGGCTCGTGTTGCTTACCTCCGAAAACAGTTGGAGAGTGAGCACATGAATGAAGGTGATTCTATGGACAGTTTTCTTACAAAGATCAAAGACCTGAAGGAACAATTGATTTCTGCTGATGAAGTTATACCAGATAGCTCACTTGTGTAGACCGTTCTGAATGGTCTTCCTGATTCATATCAGAGTTTTGCCTCTACTCTTCGGTTGATGATGAAAGGCAATCCGAATGCCTTGTCATTTGAGGAATTAGTCTCTGTTCTGTTGCAGGAAGATCAGTCCAGGCAGAACAGGTCCATTATGCGTGTTGCAGATCAAGCTTTCCTGGCTAGTCAGAAGGGCAAAGGAAAATGGAGCTCTTCTACTAGTAAGCAGAAATCTGCAAATGCTGCACAATCGAAGAACCAGGATAAAGATGAGAAGAAATCAGAAAAGCAGAAATTGTTCTGCAAGTACTGTAAAGGAAATGATCATATTATAAAGAACTGTCCAAAACTGGCTGCTAAAGAGGCAAAGAAGAAAGAGGCTGGAATGGTTGTTGCAGAGGCCTCTACACCAAAAACAGAGTCTGCAAATCTTGTGCAGGAAGAAGAATGGGCGTTTACTACTGTCTGCAGTTTTGACCCATCTTCTCATGAGCAGTGCATGTCTGCAGTAGACTCAGATGTTTGGTACTTTGACAGTGGGGCGACCAAACATATTACCTCGCAACGCAGTTTCTTCTCTTCACTCGAGCCTGCCCCTACAGGGAATACTGTCACATGCGCCAATAACTCCTCTTATCCTGTTATGGGAGTTGGTAAGATCATTCTGACTACTGCTGATGGTAGTTCTTTCACTTTGTCAGATGCTTTATTTGTGCCAGGGATCAAAAAGAATCTGTTATCAGTTTCTGCATTAGCCAAGATTGGCTTGGTTGTGAAATTTGTTGATGACAGGTGTACAGTCCATGATCTCTCAAATGGCGATGTGATTATTGCTTCTGGCATTTTATGTCGTGGGCTGTATAAGCTCATAGACTATGAAAGATCTGTGAATGATTCGGCATGTGCAGTTCATGATTCTCAGGCTATGTCAGATGCAAAGCTTTGGCATGCACGCTTTGGTCATCTGAATTTTGCTAGTTCGTTACGCCTGCAGAAATCTGAAATGGTGTCCTCTTTGCCCAAACTTGAGGCACCTGGAAAACATGTTTGTGAAGGCTGTATTTTGGGCAAAATGCAGCGTTCTTCCTTTCCAAAAGATGGTTCAGTTCGGGCTATGCAGAAATTGCAGCTTGTACATAGTGATGTCTGTGGTCCTATGCAGACACCCTCTTTTGGAAATTACCTTTACTTCGTGACTTTCATTGATGATTTTTCCAGGCATGCATGGGTATATCCACTCAAAGCAAAGTCCGAAGTGTTCATGTGCTTCAAACAGTTTTTGGTTTTGGCTGAAAATCTGTCAGCATGTAAAATGGGCACCCTCCGTTCTGATCGAGGGGGGGAATATATGTCTTCAGATTTTAATGCATTTTTGGCTGAACGTGGGATAAAACACCAGTGTACAGTGCCGTATACACCTCAACAGAATGGAGTTGCTGAACGAAAGAACAGGTCACTCATGGAGATGGCGAGGTGCATGGTCAAAAGTCAGGCTTTACCACATAGTTTCTGGCTTGAGGCTGTCATGTGTGCAGCATATGTACTGAACAGGTGTCCCACTAAAGCGTTGCAGTCTATCACTCCATATGAGGATTGGCATGACCGCAAGCCATCTGTTGCTCATCTGCGTGTTTTTGGGTGTTTGGCATATGCATTAGTGCCTGAACAACATCGCAGAAAATTGGATGATAAGGCAGTAAAATGTATTTTTGTTGGGTACAATTCTGAAAGTAAAGGCTATCGTCTGTATCATCCACAGACTAAACGCATTCTGGTTAGCCGTGATGTTGTCTTTGTGGAAGATGCTATTCAGCCATTGCTTTCATGTACTAAGGAGACATCTGTTAGCTCCAAAGACATGTATGATACTTTGATGCCTCTTTTTACAGGTGGACAGGCTAACGCTGGTCCTAATGAGGCAACTTCTCAGCCTTTGCAGGTTTCATATGATGATGCAGATCATTCCATTTCTGATGCAGATTTACATGATGCACTTGTTGATGAGAGAGCTGACATTGAACAGGCAAAAACTATGCCAAAATGGCTGGTGCAGACTTTGCGTGACAGCAAATTAGATGCACCTTTGTCATATCGTACTCGTTCAGGCTCTCATAGTACCTCCTTTGCATCAGATTGCTATGCTATGGCTGCATCTAGTCTCTGTGATGAGAATGAGCCTGTTTCTTTTGATGAAGCACAAAATTCAGAAAATTGGATGGCTGCTATGCAATCTGAATATGATGCTATAATGAAGAATGGTACATGGTCTTTATGTGACTTGCCTCCTGGCAAGAAGGCCATTGGCACTAAGTGGGTATACAAGCTGAAGCGTAAACCTGATGGTACAGTTGACAGGTATAAGGCTAGGCTTGTTGCAAAGGGTTATGCGCAGGAAAGAGGCATTGATTTTGATGAGACCTTTGCACCTACATGCCGTATGACTACTGTTCGGAGCATTTGTGCACTTGCAGCCCATCATGGTTGGAATGTACATCAGTTGGACATTAAAACAGCATTTTTGAATGGTGACTTGCATGAAGAAGTGTATGTTTTTCAGCCCCGTGGCTTTGTGCAGAAAGGGCATGAAAACCAGGTGTGCAGGTTAAAGAAGGCGTTATATGGTTTAAAGCAAGCACCACGTGCTTGGTATGAGAAAATACATGCCTATCTAATTGCACATGGTTTTGAGAACAGTCCAACTGAAAGCACCTTATATGTTAAGCGTGCTAATGATGTGCTTCTGATCATTGTTGTCTATGTAGACGGCATGCTGCTCACTGGTCCTCTTGAGAAGCATATTGCTGATTTTAAGGCTGATTTGCATGCCTCATTTGAGATGTCTGATTTGGGGCATTTGCATCACTATTTGGGCATTCAGTTTATGCACGTTGATGGTGGAATGGCTTTGTGTCAAACGAAATATATTGACACATTATTGCAGCGTTTTGGCCTTGAAGACTGTAAGCCTATTGCCACTCCTATGGAGACAGGTTTACGATTGAGTCTTCATGATGCTGGAGATGCATTTGATGCTGTTCTCTATCAGCAGGCTGTTGGATGCTTGATTTACTTATGCATTACTCGGCCAGATATTCAGTTTGCTGTCTCACAGATGAGCAGGTTCATGCATTGCCCAGGAGTCACGCATTGGAAAGCGGTTAAGCGCATCTTTCGCTACTTGAGTGGTACTCGGCTACTTGGGTTGTTTTATCCCAAGGGGGGATCACTACCGCCAGATTTGCATGCTTTTTCTGACTCAGATTGGGCTGGTTGCTATGACACTCGTGTGTCCACCAGTGGTTTTTGCTTCATGCTTGGTAGCTCATGTATATCTTGGTTGAGCAAGAAGCAGCCTACTGTGGCCACTTCCAGTTGTGAGGCTGAGTATAGGGCAGCTTTCACAGCGACTGTTGAGTGTGTGTGGCTCAGACGCCTTATGGCTGATTTGGGTGTTGGCGAGTCTTCTGCCACCACCATCTTCACTGACAGTCAGAGCGCATTGGCAGTTGCGAGGAACCCTGTGTTCCATGCTCGCACTAAGCACATTGAGGTGCATTATCACTATGTCAGGGAGAGGTTCTCTGCTGGGGAGATCAGCTTGGCATATGTGCCCACGCAGGAGAACATTGCAGACCTTTTCACGAAGGCTCTGCCTAGGGAGAAGTTTGAAGCTTTCCGCAAAGCTTTGGGCTTACTTCCTTTTGTGGAGTGATTTCCACATAGCTTGGCACTTCCTTATACATGAGTGCCAGCTCCTTGTTCACCGCATCACTCCCAGGGGGGATTTGTTGATATATTTAGGTAGTGATGTGTGTGAACACTCTAGGACTGCCGGGGCACTTTTTTCCCTCTTTAGGAGGTTTTTTTCCCCCGGCTTGTATATACGCCTATTGCCCTAATGGGCTACTTATCTTTGTACATTCTCTAGTAATACATTCAGTCGTGTGTGTTGTGCTCCAAGCTTCTTCTTCTTCCTTGTGCTGTTCGCGTGCTTCCGCAGACGTCTAACTCCAACAGCTACATCCATGGTTGCTAGGATTTCTGCCCAACCATGGGGTTCAAACTCTTCGTCTGGGAATACTACAGGTGCATAGGCTGGATCTTGTAGGGTTCGTGGATGTTGTTCTGCACCTAAGGTCCTGGCTTCTAACCTTTCTTCCTCTTGTTTGGCTACTTTACACATCCATAAATGAGTATCCTCGTGCAACCAAGAAGGATCTGATTCTAATGAGTGCACGGATTCTGTTTCTACTGGTGTCTTATGGATGGTATTCCATTGTATTGTGGGTACATCTCTATGTGAATAGTCTTTAAGATTGACTTTGGTAGTCACTCCTAAATGTTGCAAGTACAAAGAATTAGTTCCCCAATCTTGTACAATTTGCAACTGACGCATGAATGGTCGTCCCAATATCATCTCATAAGCATGGTTTTTTGCAAAGTCACAAATGGCAAAGGTATGCTCAAATTCTACACCACAAGTGGTGAGAGATATGCCCTCTAGTAAGCCTAATGGTTTTTCTATGTGTCCATCAGCCATTTGTAGCTTCATCCTGGTGGGTCTTAATGCTGGCTTACCCCAACGTTTCCATAAAGCGGTGGTAGCTATGGCTACTCCGGCTCCTGAAACTAAGATGGCTTTCGTGGTGTAGCCCTGATGGGTTATCGGAAGATAAGTGTTACCTTCCTCTCCTTCACTCACATCGCCAATCTTTTCTACAGGTATCTCTGGTACCTTATCTTGTGATCCTATTGGTGAGGGAGTAGTAGCAAGCTTGGGAAATTGATTTGCTACATGTTTCCACAATTCGGGTTTTACCTTTAATAACTCCTCTAGAGTGAGATTACATTGTACCTTAGTGTTCTTGATCACTTCCGTGTTTCTAGGGATTATTGATTCTTCATTCCTCACTATTATCGTGGGTGCTCTCATACTAATAGACTTTGCTTCCCAAGGTCCTGTGAACTGAGGTAATTCTTGTAAAGAATTAGATTCAAATCTTGTGTGTTCACTCAGTTGTTCTTCCTTTACATCATCGTAAATAGAGGGAATGTCTTGGGGAAATTGCTCCTGCAAGTCATCTATTTCTTGAATAGGAGGATGGGTTCCTTGTTCTTTTCTCCATTTCTCTTCTTGTATTTCTCTCAAAAATTCATGTGAGTACCTATGTATGGAAGACAAATTGTCTTGACTTTCTGTATTGGGTACTTGAGACAGGGATGGTGCATTATTTTCCTGTGTCTCTGGGACAATAGGGTTCCTAGGCTGATCCTTTTTCTCTTTGCTCTCTATCAAGTATTCTAGCCTCTCCATTAGTCCTTGAAAGTGTAATTCCGGTTTTGCCATGTTATTCCAATTAAGATATCTAGAGGCTTCGAACAAAGCTTGTGCTAATTCTACCATCTTCATGCAAAGTTTAGTTCTCTCAATTTCTAGATCAGCTCGAGGGTAGTTCTTACTCATTTCAGCTACTTGAGGTCCCTCTTTTAATCTAGCCTGATATGCTCGAAACATCATGTCTAGATTCTCTGGTATGGGTTCTGCTAAAACTGATCCTGATTTTTGAGTTGGATTCTCTTGATTCAATTCCTGTGAAGTTAAATCTTGGATTCTGGCTCTAGATTCCTTTAAACTTCCTTCCAACTCACTTATCTTTTTACTCCATTTTCTCTTAATTCTTTCTCTAGAATCTTTCCAAGATTTTGTCTTTTTACTGCTAGATTCTTCAACTTCACTGGTTTCGGCTACTTTCTCTTGATTAAGCTTTTGGTTCTGTAAGAGCGCCTGGGCTCTTGTTATAGCTTGGATAGGCACGTATGTAGGGTTGGATCCATCTGCGTTATTTACAATACCTATCACGTTGATCGGTGTCACATTCGGAGCGTTAACAGGGTTCTTAGGACAATCTTTGATTATGTGCTCTTTGCCACAATCAACACAAAAGCCTTGTATGTTATAGTACTGCGATTGCCTTGCTATTGGGGGATGTGGACAATCCTTTATGAAATGATCTCCTTGGCACCTAAAGCATGGTCCTCTAGGGCCCTGTGGTCTCTGTTGTCTTAATTGGGGTCGTGGGTTTGGGTTTGTGTACATCACATTAGCACAGTCGGGCTCCCAACTAGGTTCCACTGGTGGACTATCATAATGATATGTCTCCACATGTTCTGGTGACTCTGTGTAATATGCGGGTGGACTATCGACATGCGTAGAGTCAAAACTGTTTGAGTGTGGGTCACTCTCTGTGATCAAAGGTGAAGAAGGCACTAAGGCCCTACTTAGGTTCTCTTCTGCAGCAGCGTATTTGACTGAGATGACATTCGCTGGTGGGGGTGGTTGCTGAGCTAAGACCGGTTGAGGTCTCTGTTGAGCCTGGTACGGGTAGTTCTGAGGAGGCCTATAGTAATAAGGCTGAGCATTGTAATGGCCTTGATACCTACCTGGTTGTGCGTATGCTTGCGGGTAGTTCTGTCTCACGGTCTGTTTGTTGTACGGGCAGTCCTGAGCCGTATGATTCGTGTATCTTCTTTCAATCGTACAGTATTGGCCACTAGGGTTGGCTTGTGGTTGTGGTGCAGTGGGACACATATTTGCCAGATGATCACCACCACAGGTGTAACAACGCTTGTTTGTTAGCACCCTAGGTTTGCTAGAAACTCCTAGTTTCTGGGCCACTTTTTCTGCTAGGTCTTCAATTGAGCTAGACAATTTCGTGGATGCTAGAGATGAACAGTCTGAGTCCTTATAGACCTTTGAAAGTTCCAACTCGTCTCCTAAGTTGTCTTCAATGTTGTTGGAAGGAGTATTTTTGAAAGCATTTTTGATGTAGAAAATTAGTAAAAAGCCAAAAAACTTGTAAAATATTTATGCAATGATTGTAAAAATAAGGAAGAGTCTTCCTTATGTAGTCAAGGACCTCATGTAATTTTTGTAGAATTTTTAGAAACTCTTAGATAGCATATTTTTAGAAAATTAGAGAAAAAGACCTAATTTCAAGTGTGAAAAGGGACACTTGAAAATGTATATAAGTCAATTTTCTCTATTTTGGAGAGGTTGGTTAGTCATTTGCTCAAGCTATCAATAGAGAAGAGAGAGTTTCTGCAAAAATCGTGTTTTCTCCTGTTGAGTGTATTTTCTTTGATGTGAGAGCTTGTTTCTTGCTTAATCATGGAGATTTGTGAGTTACATTTGTGTATTACTGAGTGAGTTGTATGAAGGAAGAGGTTTACTGATGTAATGAGTGTGAAAGGACAGAAGAAAGCTCCAAAATTGTGAAAATCGTCTGAATGCACAGAATCGCGATTGTCTCGTCTCTGGGATACAGGTGATATTTTCCAATTTTGAGTTCATATTTGTATTCTGCTGATAAAATAGCATGGTTTTGACACAAAGATCATAGAAAATGATGGAGATTTGCTTTAGATATGGTAAACCCTAGATTTTCTCTTCATCTTCAATTTTTCTCAGCAATCCAGCCATTAATCTCTTGTTTCCTTGAATCTATTATCTTGAAGGGGCTGTGGTCTTATGGATATTCCTAGGATTGACAAAATAAAGATGATTTGTTGATTCTTTGTACTTCATGATTGGAGAGGACAACTTGGAGTCCAAAACAAAACATTTTTTGGCGCCGTTGCCGGGGAATATTCCAAGAACTTCTTTGAAGTTGGACCTTTGCTGGATCTTCAGTTGATGATGGTAACCAACACAAGAACAAGGTAAAGCACATCAATTAGGAAAAGTGCACATGAATAGGTAGATGTCATTGTTTGTCTTTGGGGGAAAAAGAAAGCAATTGATATCTTGTAGAATTGGAAGTGCTGAAATTTTTGTAAATTGATAGTTGCTCATCATATTGTTGAAGTAAAAGTGCAGGTGTGTGGAGGATTTGAGCCAAGAAGCTGAAGATGGAGGTAACTTGAATCTATTCTTGCATTTCTAGATTTCTTTTTGCCCAAGTACTAAATACCATGGGTGATCTTGGGAAGATAACATGGCGATACTAAGGAAAGGACAGTTAAAGTAGCTAGATGTAAGAATGAGGGATTCAGTTGTTGACCAAATCTGAGCATTAATCTTGAGTTGTTCTGCATTTTGAAAAAAAATATGATTGAGTTTATCTTTACAAAAATTGATTGCCTTTCATAACACTTTTTCAGTTGAGAAACTTTCTTTTGTACTTTAGTGATAGCTAAGGACATAGAAACTCATAACCAATCAAGAACTGTGGGATCAGCTGATCTCCAAAACCAGAAACCCTAAGTAAAGTGCTCTCCTTTATTTTTAGGGCAAAAATACCAAACAAATTCATAAAATTCCTCAAAAATAATCAAACAAATTTCTTTTCTTGTTAGAAAGTTGGAGTAAGGTGTTGTGGATAAGAGTGATTGTGAAAAAAGTGAAGAAAAGGTCAAAAAACCAGAAAATTAGAAAACACGATTCTCTGCACAGAATCGCGATTTTCTGAAAAAAATAATGAAACAGTTTTCATCCACATGTTGAATTGGCGTTGATACAAAGTATTGAAGGGAATTAAGAAAAAGAGACTACTCCAATTAGCATAAAATATACAAAAAACACGATTTTCTGCACAGAATCGCGATTTCCTGTAGAGGAAAATTGTTGGAAATTTTTTGCATATTTGAGTACATTGAGATAAGAAAGTGTAAAGGAGACCAGTAAGATTGAGTAAGTGAATTGGAACAAGGGAAAGAGAGTGGAAAATTGAAAATCACACAAAATCGCGATTTTTTGAGCACTATATAAACAGAAAATTGAAGAAAAAAAATTCATTTGAGAGTGAGAGTGAGGGAGAGAGAGAGTGAGCAGAGCTGACAGAATCGCGATTTTCAGCAACCAGTGGTCTTTGGAACAATTTTTCACCCAAGCAAGAAAGGTAAGAATCCTAACATCATTCTTGAGCACATATTTTTGGTTTTTTGTGAAAAAATAACACCAAAAAATAGAAAAAAATAAGAGGAGAACAGAATCGCGATTTTCTGATTTTTTGAGTTTTTACTAAGAAATCATTAAATTTTGCTTTAGTTGCTTTATTGCATGTTAAAATTTTCATAAGGCGATTCTATAGGTGAAAGAAATATAAAAAAATCAACATTTTGAAATTTTGTCAAAGATTGGACAAAATCGCGATTCTGAGTTTTAACTCAAAATCGCGATTCTGTGAAAGGTGCCAACAACATCGCGATTCCCAGAACGCGATTTTCATTAAGAAAATCGTGTTTTACAATCTGTGAGCAATCACGTTTGTCTGGGAACAAAATCGTGAAAAACACGATCTTGTGAACAAAATCGTGAAAAACACGATTTTCACACAAAATCGTGAAAAACACGATCTTGTGAACAAAATCGTGAAAAACACGATTTTCACACAAAATCGTGAAAAACACGATCTTGTGAACAAAATCGTGAAAAACACGATCTTGTGAACAAAATCGTGAAAAACACGATCTTGTGAACAAAATCGTGAAAAACACAATCTTGTGAACAAAATCGTGAAAAACACGATTTTCACACAGAATCGTGAAAAACACGATCTTGTGAACAAAATCGTGAAAATCACGATTTTCACACAAAATCGTGAAAAACACGATTTTGTGTACAAAATCGCGAAAAACACGATTTTCACACAAAATCGTGAAAAACACGATCTTGTGAACAAAATCGTGAAAAACACGATCTTGTGAACAAAATCGTGAAAATCACGATTTTCACACAAAATCGTGAAAAACACGATCTTGTGAACAAAATCGTGAAAAACACGATCTTGTGAACAAAATCGTGAAAATCACGATTTTCACACAAAATCGTGAAAAACACGATCTTGTGAACAAAATCGTGAAAAACACGATCTTGTGAACAAAATCGTGAAAAACACGATCTTGTGAACAAAATCGTGAAAATCACGATTTTCACACAAAATCGTGAAAAACACGATCTTGTGAACAAAATCGTGAAAAACACGATCTTGTGAACAAAATCGTGAAAAACACGATCTTGTGAACAAAATCGTGAAAAACACGATTTTCACACAGAATCGTGAAAAACACGATCTTGTGAACAAAATCGTGAAAAACACGATTTTCACAGAGAATCGTGAAAAAACACGATTTTCACACAAAATCGTGAAAAACACGATCTTGTGAACAAAATCGTGAAAAACACGATTTTCACACAAAATCGTGAAAATCACGATTCTCAATAGAGAATCGTGAAAATCATAAATTCCACAGAAAATCGTGGAAAAACACGATTTTATTCAGAAAATCGTGAAAATCATAAATTCCAAAGAAAATCGTGGAAAAAACACGATTTTATTCAAAAAATCGTGAAAATACATAACCTAAGCAGAAAATTGTGAAAATAGGTGAATGATACTTAGGTCTGGAAATAAAATAAATACACTTTCTACACAAGACCTAGCAAGGAAGGGAAAAGAGCCAGGAAGTAGTAAAAGATCAGAAAGAAGTTTAGGGCAAGAAAATAACATGGAAAACCTAAATGAAACAAATGAGTCAACAGAAACTGGGGATTTTAGAAACATCCTCAAATACATGTATACAAATAGGTTTGGAGCCTATGTATATCAGGATGTAATGCATAAATTCCTCATTAGATTGAGAAATTTAGAAGTTCCCTTGAATATAACCCCAGTAGCACAATTCAAGGATGGAAGATATGAAGATAGGCAAGGATGTATATACATCCTCTCTCAAGACCCAGAAAATTCAAATGACCTAGGGCAATGTGCTGATAAGGGACCTTGGGAGCATAACATAGAACAAACAAATTTGCCCAGGCCACATGAAAACCACACTAGCAATGAACAACAACATGGGAGGAGGACACATAATTCCCCAAATCCCTTTGACAAGGAACCAGATGGATACAATGACTTCCCACTTAGAAGAAGACCTCATTGGCAGCCTCAGGGGAGAATGCTTAGACCATATCAAGTAGCCAAATGCATGAAGAACCAATATGAAGGGTATTCAGATCCCCATGCTCATGCAGCAGAATTTAGACAACTAATTAGAGCTGAGGAAGTAGAGGATTACAAGGTGCAATTTGAGGCATTTGGACTAACCCTAACAGGACCAGCCTTATCTTGGTTCATTCCCCTCAGAAAGGAAATGTATCTGGACATTGAATCTTTTTTAGAAGCTTTCATTGGAGAATTTTCTAAGACTGGGATAAAACATAGTACAGCCACATTAATACATAGTTTCAAACAACAAAAGGAGGAAAATGTTAGAGAAGCGGCCAGAAGATTTAAACAATACATTGATAGATGCCCAAGAGAGGAAGTACCTTCCATGGCAAAACAAGTATCCCTATTCATTGAAGGTTTGAGAAGTGCTCAACTAAGAACCCTAGTGTACTATAGGAGATGTCCTGACTTAGCAGCCTGTGTGAAGGAGGCAATAGACTTGGAGGACAACAGAGGTCAAGATCTGTTGGCATTTGATCAACCTAGACCATATGAAGACAAAATTCCTCCAGCAGAAGAATTGGGTCAGGCCATTGCTAAAGCCCTAGAGGTAAACACTAAAGCTAATCTGATTAACTCTAGGATAAACACAAACAAAAAATGTTACATTTGTGGGGAAAATCATCTGGCACAACAATGCCTATATCAGAAGCCTCCACACTTGCAAGATAGGAAGACACTCAAATACTGCACACTAGAGAGAAAATGGACAAATCATACCAGGGAGGAATGCTTCTATAACAAACAACCCGTCAAGGAAAGAGACTACATGGCTCAGAAAGAATCAGGTTATACTGAGCAACCAAGACCAGTGTTGGGACAACAGCCTCCTATTCCAACTAATGTGGTACCAGTCAAATATACACCCATAGAGGAAGGAAATTCAAGATTCAGATCACCCTATAAGGAAGAGTATCAATGGAGTGAGGGACATCAGGAAGAATGGGAAGATTATGAAATAAGAGAACCTGAGCTTAGAGCCCTAGATTTGGGAAATGGAAAAATTGAAATGGACACAGCAACATTCATGTACATTACCAACAATTACATGTCCAACCAAAAACCTCAATTCAAAGGGGGACCAAAGATAACTTGTTATAGGTGTGGGGGAGAGCATTTCATTAGAGACTGTCCACAACCTCCTACATTGAGAATAGAAGGAGCCTACTGTAAGGATTGTGGTAGAGAACACCTGATCAAAGATTGCCCAATAAATCCCCAAAAACAACAGAACACACCCAATAACATACCACTAAAAACAGTCAATATTATGGAACAGGAGGAATTGAGTAACAATGATCAAGTTGGAATCAATGTTATAACAAGGGCACAAGCTAAGCAACAGGAAACAAATAAGGAACAAAGTGAAAGTTCAGCCTCAAAGGTGAAAATGAATAAACAAAAAGGAAAATGGGAAAAGAAAAAAAGAATAGGCAAAAACTTGGAAGAAAATAATAAGGAACAATAAAAAAGTACTCCTCCCCAAAACACTCAAAATCAGTCTGAAATAGGACACTCTCAGAGTCTAGAAACCCTAATCAAAGCATATAAGTCCTGCAGATCATGCAGTGGCTTATCCTATACCAGAGTTAGAACAAGAAAGAATGCTAAAGTGCAAACAAATTATCCAGGAAGCACAACTCAGATTAGGGGAAGAAGACAGTTCTCAGAGAACAATTGAACAAATAGAGGAAACAAGAACGTGGGAAAGTGTTAACAAAGAGGAAAATTCACAATTAACATTTCAGATGATCATAAATGAACAATGTAGCATTACATGTCATACAACATGGGAAAACTTGTTAAAACAAAATCCTCACCTACAAAACAAAATGAATAAAGGGGAAACAATACCTAAAAACCTTCATTCACCAACACAAGAATTAGAGGAATTATGGTATATTCCTATTGATAAAATAGGAGGATATTGTGAAGGAGAAGAAGGGAATTCAACCCTAAAATTACAATATGGAAAAAATTCAGCTAAAGCCATTTTGGATAGTGGATCAGGAGTGGCCATAATGACTAAACAAACTTGGGAGAAATGGGGAAGAAATGAATTACTACCCACTAAGATGAGGTTACAACTTGCAGATGGGCATATAGAAAAACCCCTAGGAATTTGGGAGAAAGTGATTGTGGACATATGCGGAATAGAAATAGAGCATACATTTGCCATAGTAGAATTTCCACAATCCACTTCATATGAAATTATCCTAGGAAGACCTTTTATGAGACAAATGCAAATTGTACAAGATTGGGGTAATGATTGTTTATATCTCCAAAGCAAAGGAAGAATAACAAGAGTGAACTTGAGAAATGGGCACTACTGTGATGTATCTCCTCAAGAATGGTATAAAATACATCAAAATCAAGAAGAAAGTGAGGAATCAGACATGGAGGATCAGGAAGAGAGTGAATCAGCAATATGGAAGTGCAACATGATAAGAAATCTTATCAATAGAAAGAGAAGACTGAAAAGAGAGGAATGTGTGGAAGAAAGAAAAGTACAGGATGAAAGCTATGTGCCACAACAATTTAAAGATGAAGAGTTTGAGCCTTATGGTTGGAATCAAATCTTGGCTACTATGGATTTGGCCAGTGAAGAGTATGTAGGAGTGAAATTCCAAAATGAAGAAGGCTTTGATGTTTTCCACATTAGCATACACATGATAAGTGTACCAAAAACAGAAGAGGAGCAAAATAAAGAACTAATATTACAAAAAGGAAAAACACAGTATTTGGAAACAGTAAAAGCCAAGGATGCAATCAAAGACAAAATCTCAGGCAAATACAAGGAACATAAACACAAGGAAATAGAAAGAGATCAGACAAAGGAAAAGAAAGAGAAAGAGATCAATAAGGATCAATATTTTGATGTACGAGCAAATTTTAAAACTTATGAGGTAGAAGACAGACTACTCCTGAAAATGAAACCAAAAAGAGAGAAGAAAAAAGGAGAAGCTTATGACAATGAAGAACAAACAAAAAAGATTGTGATCACTCAGGAAGAAGGAGAAGAGAGACAGATAGTGATAGCTGATGATATGACCACACAAGAAGAAGAAGACTTAAGGAGCCTGGCAAAGAACTATAGGGATGTATTTGCTTACAGTTATAAAGATTTAAGAGGGATTGATCCAAAAATCTGTGAGCATAAGATTCCTATGACACCTAATGCAAAACCAAGCAAACAGAGACACTACACATTTAATGATAAATACTCTGCCAAAATAAAGGAAGAAATTGACAAGTTATTTGCGGCTAATTTCATTTATGAAATAGAGTACACTGAATGGATATCACCTATAGTTGTGGTGCCAAAAAAGAATGGAAAACTTAGGGTTTGTATCAACTTGAAAAAATTGAATGCAGCAACTATAAGGGATAGTTATCCACTGCCAATAACAGATCATCTTCTTGAAAGAGTTGCAGGAAAGGAGGTTTACAGTTTCCTAGATGGTTTCTCAGGCTACAATCAAGTGCCAATAGCCTTAGAGGACCAACACAAGACTGCCTTTTCTACAGAATGGGGGGTTTATGCCTTTAGGGTTATGCCCTTTGGACTAACCAATGCTCCAGCAACCTTTCAAAGATTGATGTGTCATATTTTCAAAGAATTCCTAAGAAATGTAATGGAAATCTATGTGGATGATCTGTGCACTTTTTCTTTAAAAAGACAAGATCATTTACAAGATTTAGAAAAAATATTCAGGAAATGCAGGACATACAGAGTATGCTTAAATCCTGAAAAGTGTGTATTCTTTGTGAGACAAGGTAGAATGTTAGGTCACATAGTTTCAAAAAATGGAATTTCTACAGATGAGAAGAAGATAAAAGCAATAATAGAACTTCCAAGACCTACAAATGTGAAGGAACTCCAAACTTTTATGGGACATTGTGGGTACTATAGAAAATTTGTACACAAATTTGCTGATATAGCTAAACCCTTATATGCCTTAATCACAAAGTTTGAGTGGACTGAAGAATGTGACCAAGCCTTTGAAACATTAAAAACTTGTTTGGCGACAGCACCAATTTTAAAAACACCTCAGTGGGATAAAATCTTTCATGTACATGTCGATGCTTCAAATTATGCTCTGGGATGTGTGTTAGCACAACCTATAGAAGGAAGCAAATTAGATTTCCCAGTAGCATATGCAAGTAGACAATTAAACATTGCAGAAAAAAATTACACAACCACTGAGAGAGAAGGATTGGGAATGATATTTGCTGTCAAAAAGTACAGACATTATCTATTGGCCAACAGGTTTAAATTCTTTGTGGATCATCAAGCTCTACTCTATTTAGTAAATAAACCATGTCATACAGGAAGAATAGTAAGATGGTTTCTTTTACTAATGGAATTTGAATTTGAGGTGGTGGTTAGACAAGGGAAAACACACTTGAGAGCAGATCATTTGTCAAGAATCCAGTCAAAAGAACCTAGTTCACCTATAGATGATGATTTGCCAGATACATACTTATTCAAGGTGGAAAGTGTTCCTGAATGGTCTATGTCATTAATTCCTTTACTAACCATGGGACCTTGTAGCACATTAGGGAATAACACACATCTGGTGTTACAAAGCAGAAATTTCATATTGTTAGCAGGACATTTGTATCACCTTAGTCAGTCCGGCATACTGGAATTTTGTACTCCAGAGGAGGAGCAATATGAATATGTAAGAAGAGCTCATTACTGGAACCCATGTACTCATGCTTCCAAGATAGTCACTTTAAGTAACCTTAATAGGATGGGAGTACATTGGCCAAACAAGATTCAAGATGTGGAGAAATATGTTGATAATTGTAATAAATGTCAAATATTGGAGGAATCACATTTGATAACTTTATATTGGTTTCAAAAAAACCCTGAATGGAGTGAACATATTGTAGAGGAATTGAAGAGAAAGAGGAAAGGGAAACAGGTAATAGCTGGTGCTGACTCAAGAAACTTACAAGTGATCTCGGAAGAATATCAACTCATAGGAGAACAACTATATAAGAGAGGAATGGATGGATATCTGAGAATTTGTGTTCCTGAAGGAAAGTATTTAGAAATGTTGGAGATGGCACACTCAAGAGGGGCAGGAGGACACTTTTCAAGTGATAGAACAGCCAAGCTCATATTGTACTCTGGCTTTTGGTGGCCAACTGTATTTCTTGATGCAAGGACTTATGTAAAAAGATGTGACATCTGTCAAAGAGTGAGCCAACCAAACAAAAGAGATAATATGCCATTAATTCCTTTAATTTCAGCCAGAGCTTTTAGCAAATGGGGATTGGATTTTATTGGACCGATACATCCTCCAGCCAGACAAACCCATGCAGAATACACAATAGTAGCTACAGATTATTTGACAAAATGGGCTGAGGCCAAAGCTACTAAAAGAAATGATGCTCACACTACTGCCAGATTTTTGTATGAAAACATTATCACTAGATTTGGACTACCAATTGAACTGGTAAGTGATAGGGGAACTCATTTTTTAAATCAGATCATAGAAAACATGACCAACCACTTTTTGATCAGTCACAGAAAATCAGCCCCATATCACCCACAAGCTAATGGCTTAGCAGAAAGTACTAATAAAGTACTTTGTGCAGTATTGTCCAAACTAGTCAACACAAATAGAAATGACTGGGATTCTCAACTTAATCATGTTCTCTGGGCTTACAGAGTGGCATACAAAACTGCAATAGGAACTACCCCATTTAATTTAGTATATGGCCAAAATGCAGTCTTACCCATGGAATTTCTTATTCCAACATTAAAAGTGGGTAATCAATATAATTGGACAGGACATGAATTATCCGAGAGAGTCATAGATTTGGAAAAACTGGGAGCTTCTAGACTCCAAGCAGTGATGAGTATATACGCAGACAAGAAGAGACAGAAAGCTTATCATGATGTTCACATTAAAGACAAAGATCTACAAGAAGGAGACCTGGTCTTGGCTTACACAGTTAAGGAACATCAGAGAAAATTTCAGAAAAAAGGTCATGGGCCATACATTATACATCAGATAAGTAAAAGTGGAGCCATACAGTTAGCTAATATTGATGGAGAAATCATGCCAAACTTCATAAGTGGATGCAGAGTTAAGAGGTATGATTATCCATTAACTCCTGATGAATGGAGAAGACTTCAAAAGGCCCAAAACAGAAAACAAGAAGAGAAGAACATCAGAAAAGAGGCTCAACAAGAAGCCAAGGAGAGAATAAGGAAATTGAAAGAAGTGTGCTTATGTGAAAATACTCTAAAACAAAAAGAACTTTTGCCTGTGATCCTGATGAATTATCAAAATGAAAATATTAGGGTGTTAGTAGATTCAGGAGCTCAAGTGAATCTGATTAGCTCAGCTCTGGTAAACAAATTTAACTTAAAGAGGGCTGAAAGCAGAGTTTTGATCAAAACCCTAGAAGGAAAAATAATTCAGAGCATATCTTCACTTTCTGTTAAAGTTAAATTTAATAATGAATATATGGAAATAGATTGTGAAGAGTGGCCAGACCAATTCATGACTGAAAAGTTGATTTTGGGACAACCTTGGCTCAAACAAGGTAAAGTTGTTTTAAACTTTGAGAAAATGAAGCTTAATTTGACCATAAATGACAAAAAGTTTTTAATGTTTTTTTTGAGTAATGAAGAACAGGAGGTTTTTCTAGATGTTCTTGACCCAGATATGGAAGGGTTTACTTTCTCAATGAAGGACAGGAACATATTACCAATACCAAGCGCTCAAGCTTCATACAATCAAACCACACAAGACATCTTGGGAGTAAAAACAACTGGTGAGACAAAAATAAGAAGACAGTTATGGACCCATCAACAAAACAGAACTACAAATACATGGAGAAAGGGTACGCACAGATGGTATCCACCAAAACAGGAAGAGGGAAGAAAATGGGTATGGAAACCAAAAGAGGCTACAAGAAGTTTGTCTATGAAACATGGATACTTGTATGATACAAAGACAGTGAGAGTGAAACATTGTTGGATAAAAAAATCAGAATTGAGTCAATGGAAGAGAGATCATCTACACTTAACCTATTTTCAGATCTGTGGGACAAAATACTATTTAAAGAAGAAGAGAGAAAAGGAGGGAGAATGAATGACAAAAGCAACATGTTCTTCTAAATTCTTTTTCCTTAAAAAGGAATTAGGAGGGGAAGGAAAGCGGAAAAAATGTCATTATTATTATTAAAAAAAAAAAAAAAAGAAGAAAGAAGAAAAAGAAAAATGTATTTCAATTTTTATCTAAAAATTAAAAGCACAAAAGCAAGATATAGGGAGGGAGAAAATAACTTATTATGGAAAATCTGTATTATTTTGTTCAAAATTTTGTGACTATTTTTTATTTTATTTATTATTTTCAATCTTTTGAAGTCTTTACATTAATCATCTTTTCCATCATCTTCTTTCTATTTAAGAATTGTTTTCTTTTTTGAGCAAGGAATTGACAATTGAAGAGAGCACATTAGATATCTTGCTACACCTGTAATGCTCACTTAAAATTGAGTCTTTTGAAAAAGAAAGAATGGCTTGGAACTTGTTTTTCTTTTCTTTTGTTGTTATATCAGTGACATTCCAAGATAAGACAGTATTTTCTTGTGAATTCTTATGACTCATGTGGGTGGAGTGTTTGTTTTTTCTTTCATATGTCATAAATACAGGATGGTGAATACGAAAGAATTACCAATTCATGACTTCAAAGCAGATTCGGTGACTTTGTCTAGAGGACACTGGTTTCTGGACAGTGATGCAGTTGAGGAACAGGTGGATCTAGAATCAGATGAAGATTCAGAAATCCCAGAAGCTGAAAAGATGATGAAAGAACTTAAAGAAATTTTGGGAATGGTAGGGCAGCATATCTTTACAGTAGGAATTGGGGGGTACAAGTACACTATGCTGTGCCAAGAATTTTATAGGTTTCAGAGAACTCCTGTCAACATAAAGAGATGGAAAGCTGTTGGATTGCACAGAATATTGGAAGAGCCTATTTTCTTCATTGACTTTGAAAGAGTAGCACAGGTGATGGGGAGTTTGGAAGAAGTTGGGAAAGGCAATGATGCATACTTCAGATGCAAAGTAAAGGACAAAGACAATCAAGAGGTAAGGATTACTATCAAAGCAGACCATATCAAAGCTGCTTTACAATTCTTTCCAATGGGAACCAAACTAGACCCAAGTTTTGTCAAAAAGAATAAGGGCACCTATATAGGATTTACAAAGTTCACTGATTTTAAAGGAAAGGAGAAAGAAGAGTATGCAGTAAGGATGTTTTTACAATTTTTCTGTTTTCCAAAATTACCAAGATACACAAAGCCACATAAGTCAGTGACTTTGTTGATGTTTAACAATGAAGATAGAACCAAACCATTTGGAGTAATGGATGTCTCTCCATACATCCATGAGCAGCTGAAGGAAGCAGCAAAGCATTGGGAACAGAAGAAGTTTATGAATGGAGGTCAATTCTTAACCAGGATCATCTATCATATTTTGGGAATGGAAGAACAACTTAAACTGGCTCCAGAAGCACAGTACTTCAGAAATTTAATGGCAGGAGTAAAAAGTCCTCCCAAAAGGATGCAGCCTAAAGAAACAGAGGGACACACTAATATGAGGGGAGCAAGGATGAAGAGGAAAATAATCTCTGAAGAAGTGGTTCCAGTTAAAAAGAGAAAGTTGGATCCCAGGAGAGTGGAGTTGGAACAGACTGAAGAAACAAAAGAAGAACATGTAGCAGCTCAGAAGGAGGTACAGTCTTCTAATGAACCTCATCCTCCACAGACAAGTAAAGAACAGCTCTATACTTATCTTACCCAAGGAAACAACAAAAGAGCTATGTATGAGGCACAGTATCAAAAAATGTTGGAAGATTACTCATGCAAAGCTACAGACTGGATTCAAGAAGAAGTGGAGCATTATGAAACATTACATGATGAAATGATGGCAGCTGATACAGAAGAGGTGTTTGTAAAGAAGGAAGTGGAGTTGCTAGCTTATTTTAAGGAATTACAAGGACCTCCAGAAACCAGAACCACTATTGTGGTGAAGAAGAAGGTGCCAAGGAAACCAGTTCAAAAGAAGAAATTGGTTAAGAAGGGGAAAGAAAAGGTAGTAGCTGAAGTTGCAACAATAAAGGGCACAGAAGAGGTGATCAGGAAAGAAACACAGAAGCTTGTCATAGTGGAAGAAGCATCAAAGCCTATAGAACCTGAATGCGGGGGGCCTTCACATTTTTCATCTGATTCAGATAGTGATATTGAAAGCTTCTTGTTAAAAAGTTTGAATCTTTCAATACCAAATACTCCTAATGTGGGGATACAGGCCATAGAGAAACTGAAGACACCTGAGGATTCAAGCAAGAAGTCTCAAGAAAAGAAGACACAGGAGGAAAGAGTTCAACATATGAGCTCAGAAGATGAAAGAAGGCTATCTAAAGGAAAGGCAGTAATGACAGGAGAGGAAGGTCGAGTGAGAGAAGAAGTCAGTAAAAGTTGGGTACATACAGGAATGAAACCCATATGGACAAAACCTTCACATTTCAATTTGGATGAAAAACTAGAAGAATTGACAAAGGAGTTACAGAAGGGCAAGTCAATTATAGAACAGAAGGATCAAGAAATAGAGAAGATAGAAAAGGAAGAGAGTGCTTCAAGGGTTACAGGGAAGGTAATGGAGGAAGGGATCATTCAGAGTATAAAGGAGGTGTTACATGACATAAAAAGTAGTGAGGAATTTACATCTAAGGATGATCAAGAACAGGAGAAAGAAACAGACCTTATGAACCTTGATGAACAGAAACAAGAATTTACAGATAAGGAAAGTAATGAACAAGTTGCTGGGATATCTAAAAGTGAATCAGTTTTGGTTCAGGAAAAACAGGGGCAGGAAGAGGAGCTCAGGAAAGTTCAAATGAATTTGGTTGAAAAAGACTTAAACAAAAGTCAGGAAACCCTGATACAAGAACAGGAGATACAAACTAAGGGAGACCAGCTCTTGACAGAGAAGCAAAAAATGTTGGAAGAAAAGAAGTCACTAGAGGAGAAGAGGACTTCAGATTTCTCAGAACAAAAGATTGCAAATGTCAAAGTAGTAGATTTTAAAGAAATTGATACCAATCAGGAGACAAAGAATGATGACCATAGTTATGAAGAACAAGGCATTCAGGATATAGATGATGAAAAAGCAGCAGAAGGAGATGATGTGGGTAAAGAAGACAAGCAAATTGAGGTTAGACAGGCAGGATTAGAAGTGGGGCTGGACAGAATACCCAAAAATATAAGAGCAGCTTGTCAAATAATCATGAGCAACATTGAACAGTTCAGACCATCTAGCAAAAATATGATCATATCAGGAATGGTGGCTGAATTAGAATTTGAAAAAGGAAGTTTAATTATCAAAGAGCACAAGAAGGAGAAAGAGCAGATGTCAGAGCAATTAAGGATGATGAGGGAAAAGAATGAAGAATATATCAATAGAATCATTGCTTTGGAAGAAGCTGAAGTTCAGAAGCAGAACAGAATTCAATATTTGGAGGAAAAGAGTGAAAAGTTATCAGAGCAAAATGATAAATTGGAAAGAGAAGTAAAAGTCATAGGAGGAAGGTACAGAACCTTGCAAACATCATATCAGATTCTGACCAAAGCACATGAGGAGATTAATAAAGTGTTGTTAGAAGAAAGTCAACTAGAAGATGGAGGTAAACATGCTCAATTGACAGAGGAAGAAAAAGAGGAGTTGCATAAAGAGATTCAAAGACTTCAACTAGAATTAAAAGAAGCCAAAGAAATGGAGAAACAAGCAAATACTCATGCTGCCACATCTATGAGAGGGTATCATCAGTTACATCTAGAGGTGGAAAAGGAAAGAAGTGAATGGCAGACAAAAATGGAGAAAGAAAGAGATGAGTGGAGGAAGGAAAAGGAGTTGTGGGTAGCTCAGAATCAAAGTTTAATGATGACTATAGAGGAACTACAGAAACAGTTGGAGAAACCAAAAGTCCAAGAAGGAATTCAGAATCAAGTACAGGCAGAAGATACAGAAAGAGGAGAATATGAAACAGGGGATTTTAATAAAGAACAAGGTTACAATGAATCAGCATCCAAAGAACCAGAGGAAGAGTATTCTGAAGAACATATCCAGAAGCTATTGACTAATAGAGAGTCAAGAATGGAGTTTATCAGAAAAATGCATAATGAGTATGAAGATCAGATAGTTACCTTTGCTCTGAATAAAGGCGTCAATCTAGATCAGCATCATTGGGCAGCAGACGGATTAGGGATACCATTTTGCATGATCTTGGAAAGTATAAAGAATTATCAGTTGGCCAGAGTGGGGTTATCTTCAAACAAATATCTTGAGTATGAAGAAGATATTAATGTCACTAAGGAGTTATTTGAAAGAGCAAATCCCAAATGGAGGAATAAATGGTTGGATGCCAATAAGGAATGTAGGAAAATTTGGAAAGTGGCACCTCTACATTTAAAGATAAATCCAGCTTATTGCCCAGTTGCCAGAAGAAGAGAGTGGACTGTTTTTTGGGAGAGAAGAAAAGAAGGTCAGATACTAGCCAAATGGTTGAACTTCCCTAAGATAGCAGGTCCAAAGGCAGGAACTTGGCCTACAAAGAGTTATATGGTGAACACTACAGAGTCAGTTATAGCTATGTATAAAGATGTTAATGATCCTGCTTGTATTCTACTTATCAGAATAATGAGATTAATTTTGGCCTGTATAGAAACATACACTGACACAGATATCAGAACATTAAACTATATTGGTTTCAATTCTCCAACAGATGCTTTACTATTTGATTTGAGCGAGACTCCTGATAGAATCTGTTTAATGGCATATTACAGCAGAGTGATATTTTTGGGCAGTCATTACTTACAGATTTTTGAGGATGCTTTTGATTATGGATTTTTTGAGAGGGAGTCAGAAATCTTTGGAAACCTATCAGTCATCACCAAGTCCAGACTCACAGCCTATGAAGCCGCTTACACAGAATACTTGAAGAAGGATGTCATAGATAAGCCTGAAGCTGCAGTACAATGGAGGAAAGCCTTGTTTGAAATGGTCAATAACTTGAATGTCACAGAAAGGAAGAGCCATGATTTGGTGTCACAAGTGTACCAAAGGAAGAAGAAATAAAGTTGAGCTCACATAAGGAAGTCTTTTGTCAGGAGCCAAAAGCTCTAGGAGGGGAAGAATGTTGGAAGGAGTATTTTTGAAAGCATTTTTGATGTAGAAAATTAGTAAAAAGCCAAAAAACTTGTAAAATATTTATGCAATGATTGTAAAAATAAGGAAGAGTCTTCCTTATGTAGTCAAGGACCTCATGTAATTTTTGTAGAATTTTTAGAAACTCTTAGATAGCATATTTTTAGAAAATTAGAGAAAAAGACCTAATTTCAAGTGTGAAAAGGGACACTTGAAAATGTATATAAGTCAATTTTCTCTATTTTGGAGAGGTTGGTTAGTCATTTGCTCAAGCTATCAATAGAGAAGAGAGAGTTTCTGCAAAAATCGTGTTTTCTCCTGTTGAGTGTATTTTCTTTGATGTGAGAGCTTGTTTCTTGCTTAATCATGGAGATTTGTGAGTTACATTTGTGTATTACTGAGTGAGTTGTATGAAGGAAGAGGTTTACTGATGTAATGAGTGTGAAAGGACAGAAGAAAGCTCCAAAATTGTGAAAATCGTCTGAATGCACAGAATCACGATTGTCTCGTCTCTGGGATACAGGTGATATTTTCCAATTTTGAGTTCATATTTGTATTTTGCTGATAAAATAGCATGGTTTTGACACAAAGATCATAGAAAATGATGGAGATTTGCTTTAGATATGGTAAACCCTAGATTTTCTCTTCATCTTCAATTTTTCTCAGCAATCCAGCCATTAATCTCTTATTTCCTTGAATCTATTATCTTGAAGGGGCTGTGGTCTTATGGATATTCCTAGGATTGACAAAATAAAGATGATTTGTTGATTCTTTGTACTTCATGATTGGAGAGGACAACTTGGAGTCCAAAACAAAACAAATGTCTATACAAATTCTTATACATTGCTCTAGCGTTTTGGGTTCTTTTAGGTACACGTAGGAGCGTAGTTTAGAGCTCAACAAGCCATCTAGAAACAATGACACTTGCTTAGCTTGTGAGGGTAGCTCTTGCATTGGACATCGTTCAACATATTTTCTAAACCTCCGTCCTGCCAATCTAACTGTTTCTTGAGGGGTCTGTTTAAAGCTATGAATCAACGAAGACGTGTCATGTCTAATCCCACTTTTAGAGAATTCAGTGATGAATGACTCTAAAAAGTGATGGATGTCTCTAAATTGCCTTTGTTGCAAAGGTTGGAACCAAGTTAAAGCGGTATTCTTTAACGTTAGTCCAAATGCATTGTATTGCGTGAACATGTCTTCAACTTGTTCGGCTCTTAGTACTTGCTTGAATTCTGCGACGTGGTCGTAGGGATCTCCTGTCCCATCAAAATAATTCTTCATTGATTTCACTACTTGTGTGGGTCTCAATATTCTTGCGTGTTCACGTGGTCTAGGTAGAGGAAAATCATCTCTACCAGCTGGTATTTCATGATCTCTTTGTCTATCCACTCTATTAGTGTCCGTGGTTGTTCTATCTCTCCCTATGGGATGAGTGAAGCTTACTTCTTGTCTCTCTTTATTTCCCTCTCTTTGATTTCCATGGGTTGAGGATGTTCCTGCCCCTTGTTGACTTGTATTCATGTTCATTCTAGATGGAGGGAATACCAATTCTCCTCTCCATGTGTATGTGTTTTTAGCGCGGTCGGGTACCATAAAGACTCTTTCTGAAGTCTCATCCAGGTATACAACCTTTCCAGGTGTATCCGGGTCCTTGAACTCGTATATAGTGATGATACCTACCTCACTAATTATCTCGGTCTTGTATCTCCAAAAGGCTTCATCCGTTTCTTTATTTACAAACAACTCTATGCTTCTGTTGTCCTGAGGGATCCATTCTGGGATTAGTACTCGTGTCAGTACAGATTTCCCTCTAGGTGTTCTAGGCTCGTCTAATGGTTCTTTTCCTTGAGATTTTGCTTCCGTCTCTGGTTGAATCACGCCAAACTCGTTCGTATTGTTTGGCTGCGTACTTAAGATGTACATTGTTCCTTCCTTGTCTATGTACGCATCTCTCTCGAATTTCACCACTGGACGTTCCAATCCAATGGGTTGATCGGGGTTGTGCATTTGCACCACTTGTCTTCGCAAACCATCCTCATAGATGCGAGCACCTAGACGGTTGGTTCGGAGAAACTCTAATTGCGTTCTATAGGGTCCTTCAGGTTTTTCTAAGTATGCTACATTCGACCCTCCTTCTGGTCTTTCTGTGCTAAATGCCATTTCTGAATCACTAGTATCTGAGCTCTCGTAGGGGTAATTACTATTCAATTGCTGAGCCCACGATCGTGCAGTAGTTCTTACACTTGCCTCTGACGATCTAAGGCTTCGTCGGTCCGACTTACCTATATGTTTGCCCGATCTAAGGTTCATTAATTTTCTTCCTTGCACACTCAGTACACGCTCAGATCGTCACCGATTCTTTGTTTTTACTTCTTGTTTCTTTTTAGATTTCTTTAGATTCTTGTCTTAATGTATGCGTCAGGAATTCGACTTTCCGTGATAATTTTGAGTTCTCGTTTCGTCAGACTTAGGTTCTTTCCTTTAGGTTTTCGTCACGCACACCTTTACTTTAGTCTTGAACTTGAAAGAATTAAATATCTTGAACTTGAGGCGTTCCTATCGTCTTAATCCACAATGCTAACGTTTATCCTAAGCTAAGAATTGACTGAGGGGGTTGAGTAATCTTCCAACCTCGAGTCAGCTTTTTTTCTGGTTGCTCTGATGCCCAAGAAGCCGCGCTTCCCAAGCTTTATGCCCTTCACAGCCTTGCTTTGGTTGTCTTTGATTGCCCTTGCTAGACCTGGAAAAATCCAATATTAGACCAATTCACAGTTGGATGATCAAGCACTTAAGTACATACACCTTTTAAGTCCCTTCCCTTTTGCCCAACTTTTTAATGTTATGCCCCCTGGCTTTCTAGTTCCAAACTAGGTCAACCTCAAAATAGCTTATCTAAAAATAGACGTATCCTTTAAGAAAAAAACAGTTGAGGTCACGTAATACTCGTCAAGAGCTTTCTAATGAGCTATTAAGCTCAAAAAACGGACTTCGGATGAAAAAGTTATGACCGTTCAGGCCCTGGGGGGTAAAAACTGACAAATAGGTTTTTCTCCAAATATGAGCTAAGGGGTCTCCTATGAGTCTAATCACCCAAAAATTTTCCAAAAATAGCCCCAAAATTGGCCAAAAAATGAAACCCTAAAATTTGCGATGGGGGTGCACAATCGCGATGGTCAGAGATAATCGCGATGGTCTGAGACCGTCGCGATGGCGTGAGCTTGCACAATCGCGATGGCGTGAACTTGGACCATCGCGATGGCGTGAACTTGCACAATCGCGATGGCGTGAGCTTGGACAATCGCGATGGCGTGGACTTGCACAATCGCGATGGCGTGGACTTGCACAATCGGGATGGCGTGGACTTGCACAATCACGATGGTCTGAAAGAGCACCGTCGTGATGGCGTGAGCGCGATGGAGTGAGCGCGATGGCGTGAGCCAATCGCGATGGTCAGGCCGCGATGGTCTGGCCGCGATGGTCTGGCCGCGATGGTCTGGATTGCCACGTGGCACCGTCGGCGCGATGGCGTGACACAATCGCGATGGTCAGAGACCGTCGCGATGGTCCGGCCAAGCCGTCGCGATGGCGTGAGCCAATTGCGATGGTGTGACACAATCGCGATGGTCAGAGACCGTCGCGATGGTCCACCAAACTATGAATTTTTGCAATGCAGCTGTGGATTCCTACACACGCAGGGGTCGCCTACACGGTGGTGAACTCGCCTTCTCCAAATTCCGAACTTTGCAGACCATCGCGATGGTCTGACACAGTCGGAAATTTCTGACAGAAACTGAGAATTTTACCTTTTCCAAGCTTTCCTGATGCACTGGAGCTCTGTACCTACAAGAAAACTCAAGAAAACAAAAGTACACACAAGCACAAAAGTTCTCTCTCACTCTCTCGCATGCACAAATGAGGGGAAATGAGGAGAATGGGTGGATATGGTGAATTTTCTGATTTTTTTTTTTTGGAGATGAAGATGATGATGCGGTGATGAAGATGGAGTGTGGGGGAAGTGAAAAACACTAAAAACTAAGTAAAAACAACAACAAAAACTGAAATTTTTACCTTCCAACGCCACTTCTTGCTATACTCTTACCATCACACATTCGTCCTAGACTCGATCCCCGGCAACGGCGCCAAATTTGGTGTTGCTCTAGCACAATGGTGAGAACCACGTTAAGAAGCTCCACCTCCTTAATGTCAATCCGCGGAAGAGATAGGAGTGATATGAAGATCGTGAATGTGAGATGAAGTGAGAGTGAAGGTGAGAAGCATAGAAATGCACACACACATACACACACTACGAAGAGACAAGCAAGACACAATGGAAGGTGGGATATTAGCTCTATTACTCAAGAACACTCTTACAAGCTCAAACTAGCTCTAAGCTCACACTAACCAAAATGAACCAACCCCAAAAATGAGCTCTCTAGCTCTTTTTATAGTTTCTAGACTAGTTTTGATCGGTTTCACATCTAGTGACCGGCATAGTTAAAAAATAGGTCCTAGAGGTTATTTGGAAGGGTAAACGATGTCTAAAAATAACGAAAATTGGTACGCACATTCTACCTAAGCTCCTCAAGCTCGAGGACTCCTCGGCTTGCACAAAATGGAGCTATGGATTACAAAATGGGGTTTTCTATGTTACATATGTTACAAGAGTGATGAAAATCACTGTTGGATGTTTGAAGAGGTAATAAAAACATAATTGTTTAAAAAATAATCCGACTGGCTCCCTGCTCCGTCTTTACATGCTTCCGTGGCGTCTGTGCCTCTGGCTGCTTCCAACAGAGTGGCCTACAAGACCGTACTCAATGCAACTCCCTTTCAGATGGTTTTTGGTCAGAATGCTGTGCTTCCTTTGGACTTCTTGATACCGACCCTTAAGGTTGCACATGAACATCAGTGGACTGGCCATGAATTGTCAGCAAGAATAATGGACTTGGAACGATTAGGAGAAACCAGGCTGAGAGCAGCAGCAGGGATATATGTGGCAAAGAAACGACAGAAAGCATGTTTTGATGCACATGTGAAAGATAAAGGCTTAGAAGAAGGAGATTTAGTTCTAGTATATACGCTGAAGCAACATGCACGGAAGTTAGAAAAGTGAGGTTATGGACCTATGATCATTAACATACTCTCAACAAGTGGAGCAGTACAATTAGCCACCTTAGAAGGAGACATGATGCCTAATTACATTAGTGGCTGTAGAGTCAGGCTATATCAAGAACCTCTTACTGAGGATATGCTTAGACGACTCACGTTGGCAAGGAAGCGTAAGGAGGAAGAAAATAGAATACGAGTTGAAGCTCAGGTAGAAGCTATAGAACACATTAAGCGCATGAAGTTAAGAAGACAAGGACTAGGGAGAGAACATTATAACCATCTGGAAACATCACCCAAATATCCCATGGCCATGTGTCAAGCAAAGTCAAGTACTCATCCTAGCATAGTGGACAGGAGACCATTCATTACAGTCAGGGTAGAGCACGGCAACCCTTGCCTTGATTCAGGTGCTACGACTAGTGCGATTAGATGGTCCCATTATAAGGACTGAGGAATAGAAATGCGGCCAATTGAGGCATACCTCATAGGGCTAGGAGGCATGGAAACCCCTTGCATGGGTGAGGTGGACCTTCCTATCCTCATAAACGAAGTGACCTTGACAGCGAAGCTACTAGTGTGCCATGATGACGACCTGATAGAACCCCTAATCCTTGGCCAAGATTGGCTATACGATCACTCAGTGGACCTAAATCTTAGACAAGGCTCCTTGCAGATTGGAACCTTAGATCAGAAGCGAGTGATACCGCTTGACTTCCCTAATGGCTGTTCGCCTGAAGTACGCAACCCTAGACCCTATGAACAACATGCGAAGCTGTTCGCCTGAAGTACGCAACCCTAGACCCTATGAACAACATGCCGAAAGATCTTTGGTCAGATCAGTCACGTTACGTCTATACCAACCCATGCGGGCTTGGCGATGGACAATTGTCAATCAGAAGGACGTCAGGAGATTTTCCCTTGGGCTTCTTGCAAATTAGAAGGGTCAACCACCCAACCGCTTGGTCAAATGGGCACAATCAGCGGACAGATGGGGACGATCAGTGGTCAGGTGGACTTCATCAACGTCCACATGGACAAAACACCCTGCGGTGCCCATCCTTCCACACTTACTACGGACTGGCCTAGATTAAAAGTACAAAATGGAGCACTTCCTAATGGGCATGTTTCGCAAGTGTTGGACCTCCCTTCTTTTCCAAAGCAGAGTGTCCATCCGACCTCTCAACCTCAACCACCAAGGAGTCAACCACGACGAAGGAACCCAGACCGACGACAATATTCGATGACACAAGAAAGAACGCAGGAGTATCAGTATCATAAAGCAAGAGGCACAAAAACAAATATGGGTGCCAAAAGGATAGAAACCACCGACAGATTTCAACCATGCAGACAACGATAAGAAGAAGTCAAGGCAGAAGCAGAGACAGTATCCAAGGTCTGCTCGACCTTCTTCTACGACTATAAACATCCGACAAATTTGGATCCCCAAGAAGCACCTTATGAACCGACCCATAACCATGCAGATTTGGGTACCCAAACAGTGTATTATAGCTCAACCCTCAAGCCATGTAATATATACCCCTTAGAAATCTCTTCGACCCTCCATACCACCAAACCCGATATCATCTTTTGTCCCCTAGAAGAAACATTCCACCCGCTCAGAAACTCTTAGGAAGTGGATACCGAAACGTATCCAGAAGTCTTCTCCTAACCCATTGTCTAACATAACTCCCACCCCGACTAATCTACAACCTTGTAATAACTCATTCATGACTGAACCTTGCATAAATCCACACACTATAACCCAACATCACCTATAATAACACCTTATTAAGCAATGTATGCATCATCTGAAGCATGTAGGTGTCTAGAGACCTTCATTAGTTTGCAAGAAATCATTCCATAAACCACATCACAGCACTTGGCTACACGGGTTACACATCGGTTATGGAAAGGGATTGCAATCTCACTTTAATGGGATCATAATTAATTTCCATACTAATGTGCTAATCTTTTGTAGTAGATCTTTTCCATTAGCACGTCAATCATCATGGAAACCGAAGAAGGACCATCTAAAGCTGGAACCATTATACCCAGGGCTACTATTAGTGATTTACTTACTGAGCCCCATCCGACGGCTCCATCGCCAGAATTTCAAGGTGTCCCAGGACCGGTGCCTATTGACAATCCTCCTAGAGGATATACTAAGAAGATTCATCGTAATTCTCACTGGTTTCAAGGGCTAGCAGGACCATTTGCGGATGCTGAGTTTATAATTGAGGCTAATTTGACTTTTGATGACCGTACCTGGGGCAAATATCAGTTTCTCTCAAGAGAGTTCGAAGGGCTACAGAACACACAAGACTTAACACATGTTTGGGCAAGAGTCGGCTTCACAGAGTATTTCAGTGACCCTTTGCCTAAACCTGACTTCTACAGATGCTATTACTTAATCACCACTTTGATAGCTTCGGAGAATAAGGACCTGCCCGAAACTTTTATTTTGCCATCTTTAGTGAACGATCCACCATATAAAAGATTTTATCTTTCTAAAGATTTGATTCGAGCTGCCATCAAGATTCATGGAACCCACACGCCCACAGAGCGAGAAAGGTTAGTTCCAGACCCTATGAAACGTGGGGATGTTACAAAGTGGGAAGAGATTTTGGCGATCACACCTGAGCTTTCAAAACCACTGTGGATATGTATGCAGCATTTTGCTTTCCCCGCTCAGGACAGATTCACAATGCCTCACAAACGAATATGGTTTGGTTTGTATTTATCTTGTATTGGACCCCAGACAGTTGATCTAGCTAGCTGGATCATTGATCATATGTATTTAGCACAACATAGATGGGAAAGAAAGAAAGTCATCAATGGATGCTACGCGCTGATTAGAATTGTATATATGTGCTTAACATATGACTTGTCGATCGAACGTGCATTGACAAGCGAGGAGCTGAAAGCATTTAAAGGAACAACGAAGAAAGCTAGGAAGCCTAGCAAAGGAAGAGCAGGAAAGTGAATGAGAGGAACCATCCCCTGCCTTCAGGTGCCAGAATCACCCTCACCACAACCCTCTCCAGAACAGTCTCCTACTGAACCCCCTGTACAACCCATTCGCATAAGGTTATCAAGACCAGTTACAATGGAGGGCACTACCAGCATAGTTGCTACTCAAGCAGCCACAGTCCCAGGACCTACCACCACTACAGCAGAAGTTCCCACCACTATTGGTGTGGAAGCTTTCTCTTTTCCGATACCCCATTTAGAAGCAGAACAAGCAGACACCACATTTGATTTTGAGATGCAGGATGTATTTTCAAATGAATTTCAGTTTTCAAAAGGCCAGATCTTCTCTCAGGAATATGAAAGGCCCAGCTACCCTACCACACCGCGAGATCAACCACAAGGACAAGTAGTGTCTAGTTCCGAGGGAGAAAGAACAGAAACCGACAAAGATGAAGGCAATGACGAAGCCAGTCACGGAACTCACGAATCCCAAGAACATGTACATGCAGATGAACAAGGACAACAAACGGACACCCAAGGTGATACAAGCACACATGAAGAGGAAACCTTCGAAGTAGCAGCTTATACACTGGCCATCAAAAAGTTATACCGTACTATGGAAAAGGTTTGGGCGCATAAGAAGTTGACTGAAGAAGAGAGCCAAACACTCATAGAACAAGAACTTGTCTCGGGCGGGTTCGAAGAAGTATACATCAGAGGTTTCAGAGAGCTTGTCAAATCAGTCGGACCCACTGAAGCCTTAAGATATTTGTAGAGAAAACCGCTACCGCAGTATGATCCTTGCAGAATCCGCCTACTAACCAAACGTGGTGAATACATTCGGGTACCCACCGACGGTCAGTCTTCAGAACAGGCCAGGGAAGCACGTCTCGTCCCTGAAGGCTCTTTGGCAGAAGAAGCCATCCTCGTAGATTCCCCACCCCGTGCTACTACTGTACATACCACCACAATTACCGAAGTACCTGTCACCCCAACTGCTCCTCCTTCACCTCCAATCCATCCATTCTCCCCCATACACCCTCCTTCTCCCAGAACAACATCCTCCTTCTCCGGCGGAGAAGCAGAAGTCGTCCTTACGCCCATTCATCCCACAATTCCCGCACCCACTCAACCTAGTCTACCCCCTAACACATCCACCTTTCTATCCAACCCATTTCTCCATCCATGTTTTCCATCCTTCCCCACACCTCCAAGACCCCTTTTCCCATTCCCACCTCCATTAACCTTCTCCCCAGTCTCACCTCCCCGACCCACCGTAACCCCTCTTTCCCCTTTCCACCAAGCCGTCCAAGACAACCCCTCTGTAAATTACTCTTCGACCTTTGGTAATCCTGTATTTACACCCACCCACTTACCCACTTACCCACGATCACACCACTATTCACGATTACCGCACTCGACACCACATCCAGCGGTATGGATATATCACCACCCATTGCACCTCCACTCACTTCATTTGTGGTACCACAATATTTAAGCACACCACAATTTTCCACAATCACCACAACATCCACTTTCCCACCCCCATTCCCCATTCCCTTTGCATCTACACCCACTGCATCTTCACTTAGCACACCATTAATATTATCACCCACCATAGACATAGCATTTCGACAGATGTTCACGTGTATGACTCAAGTAAGAGATGAGTTCACATCTCTTGTAAATAATTATCAGCAGCTGCAGAGGACAACCAACGACTTACAGTCGCAACTTAATTCATTGTCGATCGAGAATACCTCATTGAATACTTGGTACCAAGAATTATGCGAGGCATATCATAACTGGAAGTAGAAAGTGAAGAGAAAGCCAAAGAGGCCACTGCTGATCTTGACAATTTGTTAAGGGCCCAAACATATCGCAATGCGACGCTTACACGGAACATGGGCTTACTCAGAAGACATCTAGCAGCAGCAAAGGAAGAGAACGAACGGCTACAAGAGTAGAACAGAGAAAATTTAGAAGCTGCTCTCGATCATCCAGACCAACCATTAAGTCCTAGCTGGTTCAAAGCAGTGCCCTCCAAATCAATGAAAATGTTGCTCGATGATCACATCAAATTGCTCGATGAATACGATCGAATGAACGAAGAATATCAGAAGCTAAAAGAAGATCATAAGCTACTCCAGCTCAGAGCACCTACAACACAAGGACCACCAGCCCCTGCGGACCCATCTCCTGACATCCTAGAGGAACTCAACGCATTACGGGCCCAGGTATCTACTCTTGAATCAAGGATAGCAGTATATGAAGCACCACCGAGACCATAATCCCCACCGGAACTATCAGTAGAGGAGGAGACAGTAACCATTCCGGTGGAGGAAACTTTTGAAGAAGCGTACGAACCCCAACCCATCCCAGGCGGACGAGTCACGGCTGAAGGCCAAACGACTTACGAACTTCCTACTCCCGCATGGATGAAGACAATTTAAGAGCTTGGAACAACCCACTTAGCACGAGTAGAGGCGCAGTTGCACGCAATGGCAATGATTGAGGAAAGAATTTTCTAGTCGCCCTACTTTGCTCATTTGGCCCCTCGCAGATACATATCAGGGCATGAGTTACAGTACAAACCGTATTTCATGTTAATGGCCGAATATCAGTTGGCCATAGAGAAAGAAACAGGCAAGAAACCATCTCACGCTACTCAATTTGAACCTGAGGATTTGCCACTAGATGCACAACACGGAGAAATCTTTCAACCCGATTGGCGCAAGGATCTATTACAAGAGTATCCTGAGATGATGAGTACTTGGGTTAAGGCACCACTACACTTAAAATACAACCCATGTTGGGGACCAGTGCCACGTCGCCGTTCCTGGAAGGCATTTGCGATTAAGATACAAAACAACAAGCAATGCCAGGATTGGCTAAACTACCCATACTTTAGGCCACCAACAAGACCACCTACAATCGGATACATGATGGCCACGATTCGCCACTGGATCCCTCGATTGAAACATATGGACGATATAGCAGCGTATATGACTGTCAAAATCTTTGACATGATGCAAATGGTTTTTAAAGTCTTCAGACGCGTCAAGGCACCACATGTAAACACCCCGGGCTTCGGGCATGGTAATCTAGATCTTGCATATGATATGAGTATAACGCCATCACTACGGGTGTGTTATGCCTGGCATTGCAGAATTAAATACCTACCGGCGTGCTACAAGCAAACCTTCGAAGAAATGTTCACAACCGATTTCTGGGAATACCATTCAGAAGTGTTCATCAGAAGGACCACACATTTGCTTCAATTATTCGCGTGTGAACATATGGTTTATTCCACACATTATCGACTCCCACCACCTGATGAACCGCAACCAATTGATTGGGAGAAACTCGAGGCAGATTTGGCCCAAGGCATTCGAATATTAGAACACACCCTCGCTCAGGAACTACTACAGAACTACATCCGACAGACTGCACAACAAGGTTCTATCGAGAGGACGACAAAAGCGAGAGGGAGGGGGGTGTTGGCAGCAACCAGAGGCATAGAAGACGCCGAAGCATGTAAAGACAGAGCAGGGAGCCAGTCGAATCAATTTTTCAAAGATTATGTTTTATAAATATTCTTCAAAAAACCTCCAACAGTGATTTTCATCACTATTGTAACATACGTAACATATGTAACATAGAAAAACCCTTTTTGTAATCCATAGCTCCATTTTGTGCAAGCTGAGGAGTCCTCGAGCTTGAGGAGCCTAGGTAGAATGAGCATACCAATTTTGGTTATTTTTAGACACCGTTTACCCTCTCAAATAGCGCAAAGGACCTATTTTTTAACTATGCCGGTCACTAGATGTGAAACCGGTCAAAACTAGTCTAGAATCTATAAAAAGAGCTAGAGAGCTCATTTTTGAGGTGACTTAGTGTTGGTTAGTGTGAGCTTAGAGCTATTTTAAGCTTGTAAGAGTGTTCTTGAGCAATAGAGTTGATTTCTCACCTTCCATTGTGTCTTGCTTGTCTCTTCATAGTGTGTGTGTATGTGTGTGTGCATCTCTATGCTTCTCACCTTCACTCTCACTTCATCTCTCATTCACGATCTTCATATCACTCCTATCTCTTCCGCGGATTGACATTAAGGAGGTGGAGCTTCTTAACGTGGTTCTCACCATTGTGCTAGAGCAACACATGGGTACTATGCCCTTCCTTGTACAATTGCAATTTCAAAGTTAAAGCCTGGAGGAGTAGGCCTTGGTTGAACCTCCATTTTGAAAAAAAAAACAGATATCATATGATCATATACAAGGAGTAGTCATGACAATTACAACAAATTCGTCATGACAATTACAACAAATTTTCAGTGTATGGAAAAGGCCATAGGCTATTTGTTACTAGAGTACAATGAGAGGAGAACATGTCTCCATTTGTTACAATTTGTAATACACAAAATATCTTGAATACTTGTTCCTTCCCAAGAAGCATCCTTGGTAGCATTGATACTATAGGCAAAATGTAGGCAAAAGTCCTTATGAATTCTCTTTTGCAAATAAAAGCAAAATTTTTTGATTCCACTATGGAAAAGTCTTTGATTTATGCTGACCCAAATGTTCCATAAAATAATAGGCCTCTACATATGCCAAGTACCTGGTGTCAAGGGAAATGAGATAAGGAAGAGAGCTCACTCACACACTCTCACACTCAAAGAGGAGCACACACTCATTGAGACAAGGAAGAAAATGATCTTCTTCTTCTTCTTCTATAACATAAACTAGATAATGTACAAGAATGACCTAATACAACAATACAACTAGTGCAATATATAAAGAACAGTACATAAGGAAAATCCTAAGGTCTCCGAATGAGTGAGCTGACAAGAAACAAATGTGCCATCACTTTCGGTAGATAAATCTAGTAAAGCTCAATGAAATATCCCTGACATATACCAGCGTGACCACTATACATGTCAAAGAAATAAAAAAGTGAAACATGTCATTTTGGATCATCACATGTTGAGCTTGATATCTCAACACTCCCCCTCAAGCTCAACGTTGTGTCTGTAATCCGAGCATCTTCTGAAACTTCTTCAACTTCTCAAACTCCAAGTGCTTCAGTGAAAATATCAGCAACCTGCTCATCTGTCCTCACATAAACAAGATCAATGTCACCTTCTAATACCTTTTCCTCAATGAAATGATAATGTGCCTCGACATGTTTTGTTCTAGCATGAAAAACTTCCCCGATGAAATAATCATGTACCTCGATATGCTTTGTTCTAGCATAAAAAATAGGATTCCATGCTAACTATATGTTGCTGAGATTATCACACTAGATGATGATAGGCTTTTGCACTTCCACACCTAAATCTGCAAGTATCATCTCTAACCATGATGCTTCACATGTTGCCATTGCAACACCTCTATACTGAGCCTCTATACTTGACAAAACAACAGTGGTTTGCTTCTTACTACTCCATGTAATGGCAAGTCTCCCACGTGAGAATAGAAAGCCACTACTAGATCTTTTATCTGGAATACTACCAGTCCAATCTGCATCAGTGTATATAGGAACCTCTAACAGTAGACATTTCAACTACATGGCTAAATGTCTCCTCATAATCAATGTCATATGTCTGTGCATATCCTTTTGCTACCAATCGTGCTTTATACCTGCTTATTCTACCATCAGCATTGTGCTTTATCTTGTAAACCCACTTGCAGCCTATGGGTGTCTTTCCTTATGGAAATGGAACCAGCTTCCATGTTTCATTTCCATAAAGTGCAGCCATCTCCTCATCCATAAGTTTCTCCCAATCTGCATTTCTAGTTGCATCTTTAACACAAGAAGGTTCAACATTTTGTATTACCTTGGTCATGTAGGCACAATGAGAAGCCATGTAACTGTCACGAGGAATGAGATAAGGAAGAGAGCTCACACACACACTCTCACTCTCAAGGAGAAGCACACACACACAGATTGAGGCAAGAAGAATGATCTTCTTCTCCTTCTATTACATAAAAAGGAATGTACAAGAATGACCTTAAAAACAAGAATACAACAAGTGAAATATATAAAGACTAGTACATAAGGAAAAACCTAATGTTCGCGAATGAGTGAGCTGGCAAGAAACAAATGTGCCATCACTCTCGGTAGATAAATCTAATAAAGCTCAATGAAGTATCCCTGACATATACTGGCATGACCACTATACATGTCAGAGAAACGAAAAACTGGTACGTGTCATCCTGGATCATCACATGTTGAGCTTGATATCTCAACACTCCCCCTCAAGCTCAACACCATATCCTGTAATCCAAGCATCTTCCGAAACTTCTTCAACTTCTCAGCTCCAAGTGCTTTGGTGAAAATATCAGCAACCAGTTCATCTGTTCTCACATAAACAAGATCAATATCACCTGCTAATACCTTCTCTCTGATGAAGTGATAATGTACCTCGATATGCTTTGTTCTAGCATGGAAAATAGGGTTCCGTGCTAACTGTATGCTGCTAAGATTATCACAATAGATAGTGATGGCTTTTGCACTTCCACACCTAAATCTGCAAGTAACATCTCCAGCCATGATGCCTCACATGCTGCCATTGCAACACCTCTATACTCAGCCTATGTACTCGACAAAGCAACAGTGGGTTGCTTCTTACTGCTCCATGTAATAGATGCACCTCCAAGTGAGAAAAGAAAACCACTAGTAGATCTTCTATCTGAAGTACTACCAGCCCAATCTACATCGGTGTATCCATGAACCTGCAATTCTACACCAGCTTCATAAAACAATGCATAATCCAAAGTAGCACTCACATAACGTAGAGTGTGCCTCAGAGCATCCAAATGTGGCTTCCTAGGAACCTGCATAAACTGACTTTCAAGTCCAACAATGTAGCTTAAATCAGGCCTTGTAACTGTAAGATATATAAGTCTTCCCACAATTTTCCTGTACATAGTAGCATTTTCCAATGCTTCACCTGATGTAGTATCCAACTTCAAATTCTGATCTAAAGGCATAGAAATTGGCTTACAATCAGCCATACCATACTTTTGCAGCATATTCAAGGCATATTGCCTTTGCGACATCCATATACCTGTTTCTGTGTGTATAAACTCAATGCCCAAGAAATAGCGCAGCACACCAAGATCTTTCATGTCAAATTCCTGCATAAGAAGTTTCTTTACCTCTTTGATGCTTTCTTCATTATCACCACCTACAATCAGGTCATCAACATAATTAGCCACAATAGTGATGCCATCATCAGCCTTCCTTGCATATAGTGAGTGATCTGCATCACACATAGAAAACCCAATGTTGGTTAAGTAATCAACAATCCTTGCATGCCATGCACGCGGAGCCTGCTTCAGCCCATACAAAGCCTTTTGCAACCTGCAAACATGTTCTGGATGCTTTGAATCTTCATATCCTTGTGGCTGGTCCATATATACTTCTTCCTGTAACTCACCATGTAGGAAAGCATTCTTCACATCCATCTGATGCAAAGTCCATCCTTTTGTTGTAGCTAATGCAACAAGTCCTAACAGTAGACATTTTAGCTACAGGGCTGAATGTTTCCTCATAATCAATACCATATGTCTGTGCATATCCTTTAGCTACCAATCATGCTTTATACCTACTTATGCTACCATTAGCATTATGCTTTACCTTGTAAACCCATTTACAACCTATGGGTTTCTTTCCTTGCGGCAATGGAACCAGCTTCCATGTATCATTTCCATAAAGTGAAGCCATCTCCTCATCCATAGCTTTTTCCCAATCTGCATTACCAATTGCATCTTCAAAACAAGAAGGTTCAGCATCTTGTATTACCTTTGTCATGTAGGCACAATGGCGAGCCATGTAACTATCATATGTCAATCGTTGCACTGAATTACACATCCTCCCAGATCTTCTTGGTCCTGGGTCACTTCTCCTTGTATCATCCGCATGTGCCCTTCTTACTCCTGGAGTCTTCACAGAGGGCAATCCAAGTTCCTCATCAAGACTCTTTTCTGAACCGCTTGAATCTCCATCAACATCTTCAAAACCTACACATGTTTTATGATCAGCAGGAAGCTTTTCTTTACCTTTCTTGGATGTATTTGATGAATTTGTTGGACTGAAATTCCCACGTAATCTTCCACTCCATGGATTTGAGTTGGAACTATTGCTTGGTGATGCATCTGGTCCACTCAAAACTTGAGATTCTGCACTTGATTTTTCAGCATTTTCTTTGTCATTTGGTTCAAGACTCAGTCCTTCTTTGGCATCTGCATAGAAGCTTGACATTTCATCAAATACCACATCTCTGCTCACCTTTACTTGTCGTGTGAGTGGGTTATAACATTTATATCCCTTTTGCTCAAGGGAGTATCCAATGAAGACACACTTTTCTGCTTTTGGATCAAGCTTCGTCCTTAATTCATCTGGGACATGTACATATGCAATACAACCAAAAACTTTCAGATGTGATAATTTTGGCTTTTTACCTGTAAACTTCTCTTCAGGTGTAACTTGATGTACAACAACAGTCGAAGTTCTGTTCATGATGTATACAGCAGTATGCACAGCTTCTGCCCAATAACAATGAGGCATATTCTTCTCAGCCATTAAGGCTCTTGCTATTTTTGCAATATGTTTGTTTTTGCGTTCAGCAACACCATTTTGTTGTGGTCTGTACCTGCATGAAAACTGATGCCGAATTCCATGATTTTTTAGAAAACTGCTGAACTCATTTGACATGTATTCAACTCCTCCATCAGATCTTAATGTCTGAATGTACTTCCCTGTCTGCTTTTCCACCATAACTTTAAAATTCTGGAAGTGAGTAAACACCTCGCTCTTCTCTTTCATGATATATACCCATACTTTGCGCGTATGGTCATCAATGAAAGTAACATAAAACCTGCAACCAGCCATAGATGTGGTCTTTGCTGGACCCCAAACATCTGTATGTACTACTTCTAGTACATTCTCACTAACATGCTTGTCATGTGGAAATGATGCTCTTGACTGTTTACCAAATTGACATGTTGCACATACCTTTTGCATTTTTGCAACTTTGAAATTTGGTAGTCCATGGACAATCTCCTTTGACTGCATCAATTTCAGCTTTTGCAAGTTTGCATGTCCAATCTGTTTGTGCCATATCTCTATATCTGCAATAACTCCTGCACCTTTTGCAAACATGGCTGCATTCATTTCAGGAATCTTCACATTTAAGGTGAACATCCTACCCATTTTGTTTCCTTTGGCAACCAATCGTCCATCCTACTTGTACTCTTCTACATATAATCCATCACCATTGAACCTGACTTGTAATCTCTGGTCAACCATTTGTCCAACAGAAACTAGATTCTTTGTTATATTTGGAACATGCAACACATCAGCAAGATGTTTTACCTTCCCATCCTCCATGGACAATGCTATGTTTCCTGTATGCTCAATAGGATGCGATGTATCATCACCTGTTTCAACATATCCAGGAACTGGCATTTTCTGCAAACTACTAAACCATTCTGCATGACTGGTCATGTGATTTGAAGCACCTGAATCAACATACCAGACATTATCATTCAATTTTGAAACACCAGCAGACATCGTATTCATCATGTGATGTTGAACCATAAACAGCTTCTCAGAATCATCTGCACTTGTGGATGCATAGTTGTTTTGCTGCCTTTTGTTATTTTGATTCTTTAACTTGCAATCACGTTCAAAGTGTCCAGGTTTACCACAATTCCAGCATCCTTTACTATCATTACCTGAATCATTTCTTTGGAAATTTCTGCAACCTCTTTGACTCCCCCTGCCTCGAAACTGTCCTCTTCCTCCTGCATGATTTGGTTGTTGACCTTGGTCTTGGTTATTGTTTCCTCTTCCACTTCCAAAACCTCTACCTCTGCAATCTTCCTCTGCTAGAGTAGAATACTTGCTCAGAACTAGGCTTTCCTTGGGAGTTTGAATCCTCACCAAGATTCTTTTCTTCAATAATCAGCATAGATACCAAATCAGCAAAATTCGGAATATTTTCCCTGGTCTGTATAGAAGTTCTGAACTACTTATATGCAGCTCCTAAACCACGAAGGCACACTTCCAACTTATCATCATCATCTACATTCATGCCAATAGATGCAAGTGACTCACATATGCTTTTGATTTTTAGAGTGTAGTCACTTAGCAACATGCTCTTTTTCTCCAATGTATGCAGCTCGTTCTTGAGTTGCAACTTCTGTGCCTTTGTATTGGTCTCGTACAAAGTGACCAAACTATTCCAAGCCTCTTTTGGAGTCTTGGCATCCTGTATGTGTCCAATCATGCTATCCTGTATGCTAATAGATAGCCAATACATTACCTTTCGTGCTCCTTGATTCCATTCCTCATATGCTCTTAACTATTCTGCAGTACCATTCCTTTCTGGTAACTGTGGAGCATTTTCATTCTCTCCTTCGATGTACTTCCAGTAGCCTTTTCCCATCAAGAAATTCATCATTCTGAATCTCCAAGCATGGAAGTTGTTCTTGTCCAGCTTATCGCTCATAAGCTGACTCATTCCATCTGCGTTTGCCATTTCTGCAACAAATCACAACACCGCAACACACTACAAGCAGCACTTCTGCTTGAACACTGTCGCACTATGACGTGATAGTTCGATCTCAGAAAAACACAGTTTTCGTGTATCAACAGTACACGGAATCGCTTGAAATTCTAGATCTGGAATATATGAGTATCACCGAACGCGTTGCAAGTTACAGTTTCTGAAACTGACCTGGTTTTTCTGTGGGCCCCACCTTGCGGGCTCGAAACGGAGGTCGAGATGGCTCGGATACTTCGATCTGACAAAAATAGGTGACCTTAAAGGGTAGCTCTTAGAAATATTTTGAGGTCTTCTACCTTCACGACGATTTTCGTAGCAAACGGAGGCCGTTTGTGAAATCGCACTTTCTCCACGCCTTGCCGCGTAGTCTTCACCGTCGCCTTCTCCAAGAGCTCTCTACAACGACGCTGGCTCTGATACCATGTCACGAGGAAGGAGATAAGGAAGAGAGCTCACACACACACTCTCACTCTCAAGGAGAAGCACACACACACAGATTGAGGCAAGAAGAATGATCTTCTTCTTCTTCTTCTATTACATAAAAAGGAATGTACAAGAATGACCTAAAAAACAAGAATACAACAAGTGCAGTATATAAAGACCAGTACATAAGGAAAAACCTAATGTCTGCGAATGAGTGAGCTGGCAAGAAACAAATGTGCCATCACTGTCGGTAGATAAATCTAATAAAGCTCAATGAAGTATCCCTGACATATACTGGCATGACCACTATCCATGTCAGAGAAACGAAAAACTGGTACGTGTCATCCTGGATCATCACATGTTGAGCTTGATATCTCAACAGTAACTATCATATGTCAAATCGTTGCACTAAATTCCACATCCTCCTATATCTTCTTAGACTTGGGTCACTTCTCCTTGCATCATCTGCATGTGCCTTTCTTACTCTTGGAGTCTTCATAGAGGGCAATTCAAGTTCCTCATGAATCTCCATCAATGTCATCAAAACCTTTACACGTTTTCCTATGAGAAAAAAGATTTTCTTTACCTTTCTTAGATGTAGTTGATGAATTTGTTGGACTTGAATTTCACCACAATCTTCCACTCCATGGATTTGAGTTGGAACTATTGCTTGGTGACACATCAGGTCCACCCAAAACTTGAGATTCTACACTTGATTTTTCAGCATTTCCTTTGTCATTTGAGTCAAGATTAAGTTCTTCATTGGCATCTACATAGAAGCTTGACATTTCATCAAACAATACATCTCTGCTTACCGTCACCTATGTGTGAGTGGGTTGCAACATTTATATCCCTTTTGCTTAAGCAAGTACCCAATGAAGATACATTTTTCTACTTTTGGATCATGCTTTGTCCTCAACTCATTTGGAACATGTACATGTGCAATAGAGTCAAATACTTTCATATGTGATAAGTCTAGCTTTTTACTTGTAAACTTCTCTTCAAGTGTAACTTGATGTACAACAGCAATCGGAGTTCTTTTCATGATCTATACAACAATGTGCATAGCTTTTGCCTAATAACAATGAGGCATATTCTTCTTAGCCATTAAGGCAGAGCAATCCATAAAAAGGTGGACAAGATTCTCCTACTTCACAGAGAAGCAATAGTTCCCACACACACATGGAATGGTCTCGGTAGACCAATGTCTAGCACTCTCTCCCCCTTCTAAAGATCATTGTCATCAATGATCAATGAGGGAAAGTACTTGCGGACTAGAGCTCTTGATTCCCAAGTAGATTCTGTAAGTGGTAATCCTCTCTAGGCTACTATATACTCCTAGATGACACAATTTCTCAACCACTTCTATTTTTGATCTAGTATCCTATCTCACGAATGATCTATGCTATCACTTTCCTGCAAAGAAACAATACCCTCTATTAGATTATCCTCCTTGGAAATATATTTTCTAAGTTTACTAACATGAAACACTAAATGGACTCTGCAATCTGGAGGAAGCTCTAATGAGTAAGCAACATCACTAAGCTTCTTAACCATCTTCCAAGGTTCGAAAAACCTTGGTGAAATCTTAGTAGACTTCCTTGTGGATTATGAAGTAGACCTAGCTAGCACTTGAAGGAAAACTACATCTCCTTCCCCAAAGACTATAAGAGATCTCCTCTTTTCAGCATAGTTCATCTCAAAAGGAGACATTCCTATCTCATTATGAGGTCTATTGTTGTAGAATTTGGTTGACCCTCTCAGTCTGAACATCTATCTGTGGATGATCACCACTACTCATTTTCAATGACACTTTCAGTTTGTCATATACAAACTTCTAAAAGTGTCTTGTAAATTTGACATCCCTATCTGAAACTATGGATGTCGGTAACCCATGCAATCTGAAGACATGTTGGATAATTAACTATGCTACCTATGGAGCTTCTATCGTCTCCTGCATGTGTATAAAATGAGTCATCTTGCTAAATCTATATACCACAACTAGGATTGTATCCCGCTTCCTTGGGGTCCATGGTAACCCCATTATGAAGTCCATGGATACATTGTACCAGTTGTGCTCTGGAATCTGTAAAGGATGTAAAACACTTGGTGTCTTAACCCTTTCTACCTTGTTGACTTGACACATAAAGCATTGTTGAACATATGTATTGTCATGGACAAAGGAAACCATCCTGAACCTTAGATTCCATGTGAACCCTCTATCTCATGATTGGTTCAGAATTAGGAGAAACCAATGCTTCCATTGCATCCGAAACATGCCAAAACCCTAAGATCGATTGGCTACTTGCCTGATTCGGATATCCAGAGCTCATGTTTCAAATTGATGACATCATCGATGCGTAACCGCCTTTCATGAACCGCCCTTGAAAACCTATATAAGGAGGGGTTGACCACATTCATAATCAGTCTTGCCAATACCAGTCTTGGGAGCTCAAGGAGTCGTGACCGCCAAGTAAGTACTCTTCAAGTTCCAGTTCTAGTTCTTGTCTTGTTCCTTGTTCTAGTCTAGTTCCTGGACATCCTATCTTGTCCCCTTGTAATCTCGTAGTACGCGATCCTGTCGAGTTCTTTCCTATATCGAGTTCATCTCCCAGAAGGGAGTTCTTGTAATCCAGATATCTTATCTCATACTTACGATCCCGAGTTGTGGGATCTCCTGTATCATCTCTAGTCCAGTTTTCCATACCTATTGGTCCCGGGTTGTGGGACGTCTTGTATCGGTTACATCTTCTTGTATTATTTCCCTACGTGGGTGTCCTTGTAATCATAAGTGTATTTCGGAAATCTTGTCTACTATAGTCAGAGAGCACAATCTAGTGCTCCCCAGACATTTTTGCAAGACTATCGTCTATCCAAGACCAGACATCATGGAGAACGCTTATGAAGAGATTGTAGCATCACTTCAGAGTCTCCAACAACAAGTCGAAAACCTAAGTCCTCGACAGACACAAGTCGAGATGGGACATCCAGTGCATGTAGGTGCACTCCTCCAAGAATTGCAAGAACGAATCGGGAGTCTTCAAGCAAATCAAGGGAATATTCAAGTGAATCAACACGCTAGTACATCATTTATGAAGGAACCCAAGATCTGCATGCCAGAAAAGTTCGATGGTGATCGCACAAAGTTTCGAGGATTCTTGCACCAAGTCAAATTGTACATCCGCATGCATCCTGATAGATACTCTGATGATGCATCCAAGGTCGGTTTTATTGGAACCTTGCTCTATGGTCAAGCTTTATCATGGTTCACCCCAATCTTGGAGAAGGATATGGCCATACTCCATGACTATGAGGGTTTTCTTAGAGAGCTCATCGCCACATTTGGAGATGCAGACACGAGTCGAGTGGTAGAAACAAAACTTCGGAAGCTATGTCAAGGTAACCACCCTGCCTCTACCTATGCATCAGAATTTAGGCAGTTGATATGTGACCTCACTTGGCAAGAAGATTATTTTATAAGCCAATTTAGATGGGGCTTAAGAGATGATGTGAAGGACCTTCTACTCACGATGCCAGAGGTGAAGACATTGAATGAATACATCAACCAAGCTATTCAATGTGATAACCGCCTTTTTGAAAGGAAACAAGAAAAACAAGTAGAAGGAAGACCTCGCCAATGGAAACCTTTCCAGCCCACTCCTAGAGATGAGTCTATGCCCGAACCTATGCAGATAGATGTAACTCGGTTCCAGCATCTAACACCACAAGAGAAACAAAGAAGGAGGGACAACAAGTTATGCCTGTATTGTGGAAACCCTGGCCACATTGGAGTTAATTGTCCCAACAAGAGAACGAACTCCAAAGTTGCAGCCACCCTTGTAGAGCAGGGAAACAAGGAAGTCGAGTTGTAAAAGAGACCGTACAACCAAACCATGATATAAGAAAGGGTCTCATAATTCCATCCACACTCGTAGAAACATGTCTTGCCCCTGTCAAGTTAATCATGTCTGAGAAGACCCTTTCCCTTATAGCTCTGATAGATTCAGGAGCCTCCTCATGTCTCATTGATGAAGGACTCGTTAAGAAACATGGAATTCCAGTACTTCGGAAGAACAGACCAGTAGTATCTGAAGTAGTAGATGGACGGCCTCTAGCATCGGGGAATATAACCATGGAAATCATACCACTAAGAGTACACCTTGGTGACCATGATTCACACATATGTTTCAATGTAATATCAAGTCCAGTAAACATGGTTATCATCGGAATGCCGTGGTTAAAGGAACATAATCCAAAAATTAATTGGGAGAATAATAAAATCACCCATCGAGATATCCAGAAGAACCCAAAATATGTTGGAGCCAAAGCCTTCATACATGCAGTAAGGAAGGAACCAACGTATATGATCTATGCCATACAAACTCAAGAGCCCAAGAAAGATGGTTCAATGAAGCTACCTGACCAATACCAAGGGTTTGAAGATGTCTTTGAAAAAAAGAATGCAGATATGCTCCCGGAACATAAACCTTATGATTGTGCCATAGAACTTCAAGAGGGAGCACAACCACCCTTCGGGCCAATCTATAGACTATCCCCAGAGGAACTTCAAGAATTACGTAAGAATATTGATGAGAATCTAGCCAAGGGGTTTATCAAACACTCGAAGTCCCCTGCTGGAGCCCCTATCCTATTTGTAAAGAAGAAGGACGGACCTCTTCAAATGTGTGTGGACTATCATGGTCTGAATTAAGTTACAATAAAGAACATATATCCTCTACCACTAATATCAGAACTCTTGGAATGCCTCGGAAAAGCAAAGTTCTTCACTAAGATTGACCTTCGAGGAGCATACAATCTTGTCAGGATCAGAGAAGGAGACGAATGGAAGACAACATTCCGAACAAGGTATGGACACTTTGAATATGTAGTTATGCTATTCGGTCTCACCAATGCTCCAGTAGTCTTTCAACATATGATGAATGATATCTTTCGAGAGTATTTAGATGATTTTGTGGTAATATATCTTGATGATATCTTGATATTCTCCAAAAATCTAGAAGATCATGAATGTCATGTGAAGATAGTCCTAGAGAAACTAAGAGAAAAAGGGTTATATGCAAAATTGGAGAAGTGCTATTTCCATCAGACAGAAGTAGAGTTTTTAGGGTACATTGTATCAGAGAAAGGAATCTTTATGGACCCTAAGAAGATTGAGACAATCCTTGATTGGCAACCACCTTCACGTGTTCGAGATGTACAATGTTTTCGAGGGTGTGCCAATTTTTATAGGATATTCATTAGAGATTACTCCAAGATTGTGACACCTCTTACCAAGCTTACAGGAAACTCAAAATTTTCAAGAAGCAGAAAAAGCCTTTCAGAATTTTAAATCAGCATTCGCCACTGTCCCAATTCTAGTTCATCCTGATTCAAGCAAGCCCTTCTTCCTAGAGACAGATGCATCAGATTTTGCCCTAGGGGCCATTCTTTCCCAATATGGAGATGATGGACACCTACATCCAGTTGCATATCATTCAATAAAATTTTCTCCTCCAGAAATTAATTATGAAATTCATGACAAAGAGCTTCTTGCCATAGTGGATGCCTTTGATACCTGGCGCCACCATCTAGAAGGAGTAGCTCATAAAGTTATCGTGTATACAGACCACAAGAACCTAGAATATTTCATGACCACCCGCATCCTCAACAGAAGGCAATCTCGATGGAGTAACTTTTTATCCAGGTTCGACTTTGTCATCACATATCGTCTAGGACGGCAACAGTGTCAGTCAGATGCCTTTTCAAGAAGATCTTACCTTGCACCAAAGAAGGGTGAAGATGCCTTTGATCAATAGGAGAGCATATTACTTAAACCTGAGCATCTCTGGTTAGCAGCTATCTCATCCACCCATCCTGAAGATTTAGCCTTAAATCATTTGATTCGTGAGAATCTACCACAAGATGAATTATTTTGCAACGTTAAGCAGAAAACTCAAGAAGGAAAAGTCCAAGAAGTAAATGAATTCCAGGAAAAGGACGGGTTATTATTCTATAAGAACCTATTGTATGTCCCTCCAGGAAAGCCTAGGATCCAAGTACTTCAACAACGTCATGACAACCTTGCAGCATGACATTTTGGAGTAAATAAAACAATAGAACTCATATCCAAGGATTTTTGGTGGCCTCAAAAGTGGAAGGAAGTCAAAGAATATATCCGAACCTGTGACACTTGCAATAGATCTAAGGTACCGCGACATAAGCCTCATGGCCTCTTGCAACCTTTACCTATTCCAAAAAGGCCATGGGCTTCATTATCTATGGATTTCATCACAGATCTACCAAAGTCAGATAAGTATGATGCCATTCTTGTTATAGTGGATAGATTCACAAAGATGGCACACTTCATTCCAACTACAAAGGCAATCACAGGTGCGACCACTGCTAGACTTTTTCTCAGATAAATCTTTAGGCTTCATGGATTGCCTCATGATATTGTTAGTGATCGAGGTCCACAGTTCATATCCAACTTTTGGAACAGTCTTTGCAAGCTCCTTGGTGTTCAAGTTAAACTATCTACAACAAATCATCTACAGATTGATGGAAAAATAGAACGAGTGAATCAAGTCCTAGAGCAATATCTCCGTTGCACTAGCAACTATCACCAAAATGATTGGTTTGAGTTGTTACCCTTTGCAGAGTTTGCCTATAACAATAGTGTTCATGCATCTACTAAGAAAACTCCCTTCTTTGCAAATTATGGACAACATCCAAGGATGGATATACAACTCTCAAATCATGTCAAGAACCCCACTGCCAGAGACAAGGCCTAGTACCTGATGGACATTCACAAAGAACTCAAGGAAGAGATCCAAAAAGCTCAACAACAATATAAGTACTATGGAGATCAACATCGTGTCCAGAATCCATTGTATCAAATTGAGGATAAAGTATGGTTACGGAGAAACAATTTGCAAACCTCAAGACCTTGTGCAAAGTTAGATCACCAAAGATTTGGTCCATTTACCATCTTGGCCAAGATTAATCCAGTCACCTTCAAGCTCCAGCTACCATGTACTATGAGAATACACCCTGTTTTCCATGTATCCATGTTGGAACCATATCAGATTTCACCATTGAGGGGGGAGAGACCTAGTCCTTCACCACCTATTGAGATTGATGATCATGAAGAATTTGAAGTCGAGCATGTCCTAGATTCTAGAATATCGAGATTGATGATCACCACCTAGTCCTTCACCACCTATCGAGATTGATGATCATGAATAATTTGAAGTCGAGCATGTCCTAGATTCTAGAATATCCCGAGGAAGATTGGAATACCTTATTCATTGGAAGGGGTATGACATCAGTGATCGTACTTGGGAACCTGCAGAAAACCATCAGAGAGCACCAATCAAGGTTCGGGAATTCCATAAGAGAAATCCAATGAAGCCAAGACCAGATAACATGACCACTCCTCGTGGAACTCGTCGCTTGAGGGGGAGGTGATGTCATGGACAAAGGAAACCATCCTGAACCTTAGATTCCATGTGAACCCTCTATATCATTATTGGTTCAGAATTAGGAGAAACCAATGCTTCCATTGCATCCGAAACGTGCCAAAACCCTAAGATCGACTGGCTACTTGCCTGATTCGGATATCCAGAGCTCATGTTTCAAATTGATGACATCATCAATGACATCATCAATTCGTAACCGCCTTTCATGAACCGCCCTTGAAAACCTATATAAAGAGGGGTTGGCCACATTCATAATCAGTCTTGCCAATAACAGTCTTGTGAGCTCAAGGAGTCATGACCGCCAAGTAAGTACTCTTCAAGTTCCAGTTCTAGTTCTTGTCTTGTTCCTTGTTCTAGTCTAGTTCCTAGACATCCTATCTTGTCCCCTTGTAATCTCGTAGTACGAGATCCTGTCAAGTTCTTTCCTGTATCCAGTTCATCTCCTAAAAGGGAGTTCTTGTAATCCATATATCTTGTCTCATACTTACGATCCCGGGTTGTGGGATCTCCTGTATCATCTCTAGTCCAGTTTTGCATACCTATTGGTCCCGGGTTGTGGGACGTCTTGTATCGGTTACATCTTCTTGTATTATTTTCTCTACGTGGGTGTTCATGTAATCATAAGTGTATTTCCGAAATCTTGTCTACTGTAGTCAGAGAGCACAATCTAGTGCTCCCCTGACATGTATGGCCATCTCTGGCTAATCCAGGCCACCAGAATGGTCTTCTAACAAGCTGAGTTGTCTTGTCAACACCAAGATGCCTTGCACAAGGAACATCATGGTTATCATGCATGACTTTTCTTTTCAAAACTTAGGAATCTGGTATGCAAACTCTCCTTTTTGTTTAACTATTCCATTATCTTTTGAGAAATTGGAATATGGACTTGACTTGTTTGCTTTACGAGGGGAAGAAATAGCTAAAATTACTTCGTCTCCTATGATGAAGTCATCATTGATGGCCCTAATGACGTGTAACAAATGTGGATCTTCCACCTACCCTTCCTTAATATCTTGAAGCAATGATCTTTCTAGAACTATAAAGCTCATCACTATCTATGATAATGCATCAGCTTCTATATTCTCTTTGCCACTTCTATATAGGATTTCCATGTGAACATGAACTCAACCCAATGAGCCTATCTACCTCAAAGATCTGGCTGACTACAAAAATACTTGAGTGTATGGTGATCTATGTATACCTTAAAGTCTGCACCATAAAGATAATGTCTCTACACTTTAAGAGCATGCACCGTTGCATACAACTCCTGTTCATGCACTGGCCAATTGCATTGTCTCAACTTTTTGCTTTCAAAAGCTATTGGCCTCCCATCTTGGCTCAAGATTGCCCCTATGGCCATGCAAGTAGCATTTGTCTCTAACTGAAATGGTTTCTGTGGGTCTACCACTTTGAGTATAAGAGCCTGTGAAATAGCTTGTTTCAAAGTATCAAAACTTTCTTGTTGCCCTTACCGCCATGCAAATGATACTTTGCCTTGAAGCAAGTTCATTAGAGGTGTTGCTATCAATGAATAAGAGGAAATGAGTTTTTGACAAAATTGAAAAGTCCTAGAAATGACTTTAACTACCCCTGATCTTGAGGAGTAGGTTGAGCTAGTATAACTGAGACCTTTTTTGGGATCCATCTGAACCCCATCAGTCAATACCACATGCCCTAAATTCATGCTCATGTACATACCTACTATACACTAATAAGTCATCAACAAAATCCACAAAAAACTTTCCAATGAATGGTCATAAAATATTATTCATTAACATCATGAAAGTAGCAAGTGCATTAGTCAAACCAAATGGCATAACCAAATACTCACAATGCCTCAAACGGGTCCTCAAAGTTGTTTTATATACATCTTATTCATTTACTGTAATTTGATGGTATCCACTTTTCAAATCTATCTTACTATATACAACGGCTCCACCTAGAGCATCTAGAAGATTATCTATCCTCGCGAACAACACAAAGAAGAAGAAGAAGCTGGGAGCACAACACACAATACTAAATGTGTTACCACTAGAATGTACAAAAATAAGTAGCTCGTTAGGGCAATAGGTGTATATACAAGCCGGGGGAAAAAAACCTCTTAGAGAGGGAAAAAAGTGCCCCGGTGGTCCTAGACTGTTCACACACATCACTATCTAAATATATCAACAAATCCCCCCTCAGAGTGATGCGGTGAACAAGGAGCTGGCACTCATGTATAAGGAAGTGTGAAGCTATGTGGAATCAATCCACAAAAGGAAATCAGCCCAAAGCTTTGAAGAAAGCTTCAAACTTCTCCCTAGGCAGAGCCTTCATGAAATGGTCTGCAATGTTCTCCTGCATGGGCACATATGCCAAGCTGATCTCCCTAGCAGAGAACCTCTCACTAACATAATGATAATGCATCTCAATGTGCTTAGTGCAAGCATGGAACACAGGGCTCCTAGCAATTGCCAATGCGCTCTGACTGTCAGTGAAGATGGTGGTGGAAGAAGATTGACCAACACCCAAATCAGCCATAAGGTGTCTGAGCCGTACACACTCAACAATCACTCTAAAAGCTGCCCTATACTTAGCCTCCCAACTGGAAGTGCCCATAGTAGGCTGCTTCTTGCTCAACCAAGATATGCATGAGCTACCAAGCATGAAGCAAAAACCACTAGTGGACACACGAGTGTCATAGCAACCAACCTAGTCAAAGTTACAAAAAACATGCAAATCTGGTGGTAGTGACCCCCCCTTGGGATAAAACAACCCAAGTAGCCGTGCACCACTCAAGTAGTGAAAGATGCACTTAACCGCCTGCCAATGCTTGACACCTAGGCAATGCATAAAACTGCTCATCTGTGAGACAACAATTTGAATATCTAGCGGAGTAATGTATAAGTAAATCAAGCATCCAATAGCTTGCTGATAGAGAACAACATCGAATGCATCTCCAACATCATGAAGACTCAATCCTAAACGTGTCTCCATAGGAGTGGCAACAGGTTTACAGTCTTCAAGGCCAGAATGCTACAATAATGTGTCAATATATTTCGTTTGACACAAAGCCATTCCACCATCAACATGTTTATATAAACTAAATGCCCAGATAATGTTTCAAATGCCGCAAATCAGACATCTCAAATGAGGCATGTAAATCAGCCTTGAAATCAACAATATGCTTCTCATGAGGACTAGTAAGCAGCATGTCATTAACATACACCACAATGATCAGAAGCACATCATTACCACACTTAACATATAAGGTGCTTTCAATTGGACTGTTCTCAAAACCATGTGCAATGAGATAGTCATGTATCTTTTCATACCAACCATGTGGTGCTTGCTTTAAACCATATAATGCGTTCTTCCTTGGATTCTATCTTGATGGTGTATTTGTGTGCTTTCAAAAGTTGGTAATTGCTCAAAAGAGGTTGTCAATGTTGATTTTGAGCAATTTTCATCTGTGAATTGCTTCATAGGTACTGATGGTGTAATCGTGATGTCTTTTGGATCTCTCATGTGTGCCTATCATTTTTTCCATGGCAAGTACTTGTAACCCATAAGGAATGATGGGTAAGTGTGTTAGTGCATGGGTTGAAAAAAATTTGTGCCTTGTGCATGGCCATGTATGATGGCCCTATGCATGCTTACTTGGGGAATGCATGATAACAAGTGTGGTGCCAAAAAATTGGGTCTTGAGCCAAGTTCCCAAGGGTATATTGATGAAGAGGTTTCCTAATCTATCATGGTTATAGTTTTTCCCAAGTAGGTGATGCTTACCATGGTGAAAGTTTCGTCGATATTCATCTCTTCGTGTTGTGCTCCCATCATGGTGATTGAGCATTGGATTGTCTTTCTTGTTGATGGATGTCCTTCCTGATGCTTCACTGATGAGATTCTTCAAGTGCACAATCCTGTCCTTTCTCTTTTTTTTTTGCTTTTTTTTTTGGGAAGAGTGTCACAAAACAAGAAGAAGGTGGTTAGTATCGATAAAATAGTTTACATATGTCAAATGTGTCTCATGTGCTTGGGATTCTCAATTGTGTCTATGCACGGCCTTGTAATGTGGCCGTATATTAATGCATGCTATGGAATACATGACTTGAATGGTGCAAAAGATGGGGTTATGCCAAGGGCACATGGTTTTTGCACGTCAATGCTTGCGATGTTACTTGCAAACTTGATGCGATCTTTGTTTGGAGGTATCCAGTGGATCTTGAAATTATGCAAGTGTTCTATGGTTGAATGACAATTGATCATTCCTCCTTATGGGGATCCATTTTAGAATAGTGTTTAGTCTCGCATAGATCACTTTTGGCCATTTCATCTTTGGATGGTTTCTTATATTTTGTATCCTTCATGGTTGGCTCTTTGGTTCTATGGGTGCTACTAGTGCTTTTGGCTTTTGAACCCATACCCTTCTTGATTGTCTTCTTACTATTGCTGAAGAGGTGAATTGGATGTAAGTGCATCACTCTCCACCTTCTTCTATGGTCATAATAATTTTCTTTGTGGTTTCTTTGTTGTCATAGCCCACTCCTGTGAGTGCTTCTTGTTTAGGCATTCTGATCATGACTTTCCTATCTTCAACTTCATACTTCTTTTTAGGGACCTCAAATAAAGATTCTTCCTCTTCTAGTGGGAGTTCTCTCTTTTTTCTTTTCTTGCCTTCAATCTTGGTGGTTACCTGTGTGGTTAACCTCACATCATTTGTAAGCTCTTCTCGTCCTTGAGGGAGAGCTCCTACTACACAGAGGTATTCTTCTTCTGAAGCACAAAAAGGATCCATAATAATTGACTCTAGATCTGAATCACTCGATTGTTCAATTTCTTCTGTGCTAGGCTCATATCTTTGATAACCGAATCACACATTATTTGTTCTATCATGAAAACTAAAATATCATAGCCATCTTCATCATAGTGTGGTGTCTATTGTTCACCATTGATGGCTACATCCATTATCGGAGAAGATGTTGCAAACCCTGCTAGGAACATCTAAGGAGACAGCTAGCCAACACGAGGATGAAAGTTGGTGAATCATTTCAGACACATATTCTAAAGCTCAAAGATCTAAAACATCATTTACACAATGTTGGATTCAATATTTTAGATGAGGAGATGTTAATTACACGTCTTCATATCGTGCTTTTGTTACTTCTTTATCTCTCTCTACAAGAGATAGATAACTTTCATTTGAAGAGTTGTAGTTCTTGTTACTTCAAGATGAAGGTCAAAAAGGTGTATGGAAGAGAATGATGAAGCCGTGTTATCATCACCAAAGGGAAAGAAGAAGAAGGAGATAAAAAAAGAAAAGAAGATTCAACAACCTAAAAAGGAAAGTAAGTTGTCTACTCCTAAGTCTTTCAGTCATTCCCCCTAATGCTTCCTCCACACTCAAAACAAGTCTTTGACTACATCTAATTCAATGAAAGGAGTATGCCATTCTCTAAGAAACCAGATCATTACATAGAAGAATGCAAAACAAGGATTTTTAATGAGAATAAGAAAGCATCAAGTAACAATGCTCAAGATGAATCAAAACCAAAATCTTCTAAGGAAGAATCTTATGCATGTGTTACTATTGAGGAAATAACTTTTAACTATGCAGCATTAAATGCAATCTCTGATCATCTTTGGACTTTTTATTCTAGAGCTAATAAGAATATGGCATGTTGCAGAAAGTATTCTCTTCCCTTTCTAACTCTTCACGTAGAAGAGTGACCATTGCAAATCATCATGATTTGGATGTTGTACGTGTTGGAGAAGTGAACCTAAAGTCAAGAACAAGTGGAAATTTCACAATTCGCAATGTTCTTTATGTTCTAGACATGAAGAAGAATTCGCTCTCTATCTCTACTTTCTTGTCAAATGGTCATAAAGTTATTTTTAAGAAAGATTCATGCTAGATCCTCACACCTAATGAGGAGCATTGTCTACTTCAAGGTGAAAACAGAAGTGGCATGTTTTTACTGTCCAAAATAAATCATGCTAATATTTCTAGGTCTACAATAGCTAAGAAGAATATGAAGTTATGGCATGCTAGATTTGGTCATATCAGCTAGACAACTCTCAAGCATATCAAAGATCAAGGTTTTGGTTGAGAGTTTTTTTACATGATCTTTAGTTTTGCCCATTGCATCAAAAAGTTTCCCAATATTTAGTGCCTCAATTTTATCTCCACAACATAGGTGTAATAATTTGATTCTTAAAATTCTTGATGATCTTATCCACAATGCCATCCTAGTTGCTTGAGCTATGATTAGCATTACCCTCCACATTAGTGCCCGACTTCCAATAACAACTCAATATTTGCATAAGAAATAATAACACAATGCAAATGACCAGTAGAGAGAGTTGAGAAAATAATTCACACAAAGAGATATGCAAATTGAGAGATAGAGAACTCAAATTCTCAAATTTCCAGGAATAATGAAGCTACAAAGATGGTGTTTTCTGCGCATGAGCTCCCAATGTAGAGCTTAGATGGTGATCTAGACAAACTCTAGATGAAGGGCTTACTAGTGGGTAATGCTATATAAAGCTACACATGGACAATGCTTACAAAGCTTTCACAAAGGAAGTCGGTATAGATAAGCGTAGTTGAGAGATACAAACTATTTGATAAAATATATAATCTGACAATATCTCCATGAACAAAATTCCTACTATGTCGGCCCTACAGGCCAAGGGGAATAGGCCCCTCGGACCCCATTGTAGGGGGTAAGCCCCCCTCTGCAATCCCCCCCCCCCCCCCCACTAAGGTTCTATGGGGCATTTGTGTAGCACAAGGCTTTTATTTTTGCCTTGAACGAAAAACCAATGGCCAAAATATTTATGCCCTAACTAACCTAAAGGTTAGGCTCATAAAGATGATCTATTCCCATCAATGGTCACACATAGACCTTATCTAACTTGGAAGTTAGGGTTTTGCAAATATCCTAGCTCCCACAATGATTTCTCCTCATAATGGGGTCCTTACAACTTAGAATACCATAGATCATTCGTGGTCACTTGAGGGTGGAGTATTGAGTATATCTAATATCTTATTGCTCACTATCTAGTATTGGTATTATGTTAACTTCCATTAGTTAGCTTATGTGAGATTGTGTTGCATCAACACATTCCAAATTATTGATATATTTAGGTAGTGATGTGTGTGAACACACTAGGACCGCCAGGGCACTTTTTTCCCTCTTTAGGAGGTTTTTTTCCCCCGGCTTGTATATACGCTTATTGCCCTAATGGGCTACTTATCTTTGTACATTCTCTAGTTATACATTCAGTATTGTGTGTTTGTGCTCCAAGCTTCTTCTTCTTCCTTGTGCTGTTCGCGTGCTTCCGCAGACATCTATCTCCAACAATTGGTATCAGAGCAAGTTGTCACTTCATCTAGGGCGCTGTCGACACTCCTTCGTTTGCAGTCTCAGATTCGCACGAACTTTGTGCCAAAGGTATATACCAGTTTCTGATACCAATTGTTGTGCCAAAGGTATATACCAGTTTTTGTTTGCCAATATAAGCGTCTTAAAGTATGCTACAGGTCTAGCAGAATTCGTTGGGACAGTTCTGTTCAACTTTTTGAGATACAGTCAATTTTCTGCATCAAGGTATTTTAGTCACCGGCCATGGCTGAAAGAAGTGATGTATTCCGTATGCTTGTTTTTGAGGATAAGTTGGATGGTACCAACTACGTGTTTTTGGTTGTTTGGCATATGCACTAGTGCCTGAACAACATCGTAGAAAATTGGATGATAAGGCAGTAAAATGTATTTTTGTTGGGTATAGTTCTGAAAGTAAAGGCTATCGTCTGTATCATCCACAGACTAAAATTATTTTGGTTAGCCGTGATGTTGTCTTTGTGGAAGATGCTATTCAGCCATTGCCTTCATGTACTAAGGAGACATTTGTTAGCTCCAAAGACATGTATGATACTTTGATGCCTCTTTTTATAGGTGAATAGTCTAGTGCTGGTCCTAATGAGGCAACTTCTCAACCTTTGCAGGTTTCATATGATGATGCAGATCATTCCATTTTTGATGCAGATTTACATGATGCACTTGTTGATGAGAGAGTTGATATTGAGCAGGCAAAAACTATGCCAAAATGGCTGGTGTAGACTTTGCGTGATAGCAAATTAGATGCACCTTTGTCATATTGTACTCGTTCAGGCTCTCAAAGTGCCTCCTTTGCATCAGATTGCTATGCTATGGCTGCGTTTAGTCTCTATGATGAGAATGAGCATGTTTCTTTTGATGAAGCACAAAATTCAGAAAATTGGATGGCTGCTATGCAATCTGAATATGATGCTATAATGAAGAATGGTACATGGTCTTTATGTGACTTGCCTCCTGGCAAGAAGGCCATTGGCACTAAGTGGGTCTACAAGCTAAAGCGTAAACCTGATGGTACAGTTGACAGGTATAAGGCTAGGATTGTTGCAAAGGGTTATGCGCAGGAAAGAGGCATTGATTTTGATGAGACCTTTGCACCTACATGCTGTATGACTATTGTTCGGAGCATTTGTGCACTTGCAGCCCATCATGGTTGGAATGTACATCAGTTGGACATTAAAACAACATTTCTGAATGGTGACTTGCATGAAGAAGTGTATGTTTTTCAGCCGCGTGGCTTTGTGCAGAAAGGGCATGAAAACCAGGTGTGCAGGTTAAAGAAGGCATTATATGGTTTAAAGCAAGCACCACGTGCTTGGTATGAGAAGATACATGCCTATCTGGTTGCACATGGTTTTGAGAACAGTCCAACTGAAAGCACCTCATAGTCCTATTGAGAAGCATATTGCTGATTTCAAGGCTGATTTGCATGCCTCATTTGAGATGTCTGATTTGGGGCATTTGCATCACTATTTGGGCATTCCGTTTATGCAAGTTGATGGTGGAATTGCTTTGTGTCAAACGAAATATATTGACACATTATTGCAGCGTTTTGGCCTTGAAGACTATAAGCCTATTGCCACTCCTATGGAGACAGGTTTACGATTGAGTCTTCATGATGCTGGAGATGCATTTGATGCTATTCTCTATCAGCAGGCTGTTGGATACTTGATTTACTTATGCATTACTCGGCCAGATATTCAGTTTGCTATCTCACAGATGAGCAGGTTTATGCATTGCCCAGGAGTCACACATTGGAAGGCGGTTAAGCGCATCTTTCGCTACTTGAGTGGTACTCGGCTACTTGGGTTGTTTTATCCCAAGGGGGGATCACTACCGCCAGATTTCCATGCTTTTTCTGACTCAGATTGGGCTGGTTGCTATGAGACTTGTGTGTCCACCAGTGGTTTTTGCTTCATGCTTGGTAGCTCATGTATATCTTGGTTGAGAAAGAAGCAGCCTATTGTGGCCACTTCCAATTGTGAGGCTCAGTATAGGGAAGCTTTCACAGCGACTGTTGAGTGTGTGTGGCTCAGACGCTGTCGGGAAGAAGGACGTCGTGGTAGGAAGCTGGCGCATGGGGTTGGATCAGGCCCCGCTCTGGTGCGCCATTCCCGCTGTCCTGCGAGCGGCGTCTGCGCGCTGGGCGCCTCGCCTGTGCTCTCCAGAGCGTGCATGATCCTCGTAGGGTCCCTTGCCCCTCGGAAGTATTGAGACGTGGGACCGTGGGCGTCGGAAAGAGACGATCGGATACCGCAGTGAAACACGTGATGTAGATCAAGCTCGAAGATACAATCGAAAACCGAACTGAAGCCTCCAATAAAATGAATGATACAAACAGGCCGCTACAGTGCGGGCCGATGGTACAATAAAACCGCTACAGTGTGGTGCGATGATACAATATGAAAGCCGCCGCTACAGTGCGGATCGGCCGATGTAAAATAGATCCCTCGCTACAATGCGAGAAATCGCCTACGGGATTCCGCTTCGATCTTCACGTCCAAGCTTCTCTTCAGGTCTTCGGTCCGCTCTTTACTTCAAGTATCCTCAACAATGGCCTTCCTTCTCTTTACTTCAGATAATCAGAAATCGCATAAACAAGGTGCATACCTGAAAGTGAAGATTCACCAAGAAGTTCGATGGGGGGAAATAAATGATGTCTAGAGACCTATTTATAGGTTTCCCCCTTCTATGACTTCTCTAGAATCTTCTAACCTCCTTACTCAACTTTCCAATTTCAGACGACCATGCATGTTCACTTACTATTCTTGGAAAATCCCATCTCTTGATTCTATTTTTGATTTTTGTCCTTTTTATTTTTCCTAAATTAATGTTTTGGTTTCACACTGTATACAGGGTTAATTAATCTAAGGGTTTGGGCTAGGATAAACATCAATTCCAAGGGTCCGACCTAGGGTTTTTGGTCGGAAAAATCAAGGTTTTGCTCACAATTATCTCAAACTTTGCCAATTCGTGGGTCTATTTATAGTTCGGACCTAAAATACAAGGGTTTCCAAGGGTTCAAGTCCGATTTTCAAGGGTAAACCCGTAATTTCAGGGAGGTAAGTTCAGGTTTTCGGGGGTTTTGAAGGGTCAAACCTATGTTTTCATGGGTCAAATGTCAGCCGTTTATTCACACGGTTCTAACATACATCTCAAACTTATTCTTGCATCAGACAATCAATTAAATCGGCAAAACATCACACAAAACTCATAAAACAATGAAATTTTGAAAAAAATCAGTGCACACTCCCTGCGGGATTTCATCCCGACATTCGCCCCCGCTAAACCTGCACATCGTCCCGATGGGCCAACCTGCAAGATCCAATAGAAGCGTATCAGGGTTACTTTGAAATCTCTTTACACTTTTTATCTTTTTCTTTTCAAAACTCAAATCATGATCTCATGTAGTCATGCAATTTTTATAAAGATTAGTATGAGTTTCAGAAAATTAGGTAGATTCAAGCTTCACAATCATCATATTATGTTTCTGCGTCTGCAATTTGACAAGTAATCACATGAATAAATCGTCGGCTTTCTAGATCTTTTGTTTGTTCAACTGGTTCAGATCCAACTGCTCATTCTAAGTACCAGCATATACATATGTTTCTACTAACTCAGTTTGTAGAATATACCTCGATTCCTACTATTTATCTCCTACTTGTCCAACTCTCCATTAGATCTTTCTTTCTTTTTCTTTTTCTTTTTCATTTTCATCTCAGCTCAGCATTTCTTTTTATCTTTTATTTTTCACAAATCGGCCTATGTCAAAATCGGGTGCGACTCATGGACTTGTCCGCCCGGCCAAGTTTATTCCACCTGTCTGCCGACCCGACATAGCGCACGACATACACAACATCAGCCCTGCATGAAATCGACGTCAGCTCGTGGCTCTGACCACCTGATCAGAGTGACTCCACCCGCCTACCGACCCATACAGGCGCATGACAACAGATAGGTCAAGGCTACGACGAAGCTAGCTACGGCTCGTGGCCTTGATCACCCGACCAAGGTGGTTCCACCCGCCTACTAGCCCATCGCAGCGCACTAACAACACGCACATACATATAAGCTGGCATGAGTATAAATATTTTTCATAAATCATGATCCATATGGAGGTAAGATCTCGCAAGAAATAAATACTAGGATCCAAAGTTTCCCACTCACTAAGTGTTCAAATCAATCAATATATACATGCACTCGATCTAAGCATGCCATCTCATTCCCAAGCTTTCACTCTCAAAAGTCTCTAGGCCACTAACTGATCCTATTCATATAATTCCTAGTCGCTCATGCTTCGTGCAAACCCATAATAGATATTTGGTATCTTCATTCTACATGATTTTCATAAATTCATACATACCTTTATCACACACACTAATGCAATGCAAATGCTCTGACAGAAAGAAAACACATCTCAAATCAGAAACGTTTCACCTGGTCATTTTTCTTCATTTTGATCCAACTTTTCTTTATTTTCATGGTCTATCATTCTTCATCAGCATCAGCCTCAGTTTCATCAGTTCCCTCTAGTGTCATTCCTCCAGTGTCATCAGTATCCTCCAATATCACCACTATCCTCCAGTGTCATCAGTATCCTCTAGAATCGTCATCATCAGCATCATCATCATCATAATCATAATCATCAATGATCATAAACCATCTTTCATCATCATTCATCTTTCATCAACGTTCATCATCATACATCAATCATTCATTAATCATTTCAATTATAATCATTCACTAATCATCAACCATCATCAATCAATTATCATCAATCATTATCAATCATCATCATCCAATAACTCTTGATCATTTCCATACATTTCTATTATGATTTCTCTTCTATGCTCATTCAATATTTGAAAATATATCTTGGAAAGTTAAATTTTTACTTCTCTTACTCTTCTTCATACTTTTAGAAGTCTTTGAAGTTCTCTTTACACTTCCCTCGATTTGCACAATAATATGATCAAGTAACTGTTTTTCTGCTTTGTTAACTCGTTTATCACATTTTATATCTTCTTCAATCTCTTCTTCACTCTTTTCATGTTCAATTTGTTTGTCAAAGTTTAATTGAGACTGTAATTTTGCAACCTTCTCTTGGTCAAATAGATTCTCATTATTTAAAATTTTTGGATGAAATGAAACATATACATCATGTTCTTTCTTTGATTTTTCTCTTTCAGACTTTCTTTTATGATCAATTTCCATTTGTTCTCTTAGTATCTGTTCAATATTTTGCTTCTCGACCTTTTTTTGTCTACCTTTGGTTTCTTCAATTGATTTCTCTTGACTCTCAATAGATAGTATGCTCTTTTGTTCATCAGATTTACTATTTTCAAGTCTTTTTGGTTTCCACACTCTTTGAATTGATTTTGATCTAGTTTTAGTATCTTCAAAATATTCTTTTATCCCACCTTTTCCTACATTCAAATGCAACGGTACCTCCTCTTGATATTTACAAATTTTATTTTCATGTTGACTTACTAGTTTATGTTTGCTTGCACTTTCATATGCTAGACAATCCCAAAACATATGTCCAAACTGATCACACCAAAAGCAACGTATAGGTCTCTTCTCATCCCAACTTGATTTCCTAGGTGTCACTCTAGGCGTGGGTTTTCTAAGGCCTACTGACTCTTTCTGTGCAGATATGCTTTGGACTTTTACCTCATGCTCATTATCACGTTTCCATACTTGTAGGTCATTAACTTGGTTTGTCAACATGTCAACTTTATGTTTTAATTCAGAAATCTCAGAATCCATTTCATTTTTTAGGTCTGCAATGCTTATGCCCATCAGTTGAATAGTATCAGATATCGCATTTATAGTTTGCATTAGGATCATCACAATACTAAACTTTGATTTTATGGATTCATTCATGTAAAATTCTATTTCCTTAATTCGCTCTTCGTATTTCGTAAATTGTTCCTCAATCATTTTGTTCATTTTAGTTTCTTGTGCACAAATATATGGACTAAACTAGTGCAGATAGTGAATGCTCAAGCTCAGACAACAAGGCAACCTTTCTGTTCAATGTGTGTGCGAAACAATGCAAAATTCAAATAACTTGAAGTGCTAGTACCTGGAGTCTCTGTCTGATGCCGAGGTTCCTGTCTCTCTCTTCTCAAGGAGTGGGTGACGCGTCGAGGATCACCGGGCAACCGCCTCGCTTCACGTCGGGTTCAGGTGTCGGGAAGAAGGAGGTCGTGGCAGGAAGCCGGCGCGTGGGGTTGGATCAAGCCCCGCTCTGGTGCGCCGTTCCCGCTGTCCTGCGAGCGGCGTCTGCACGCTGGGCGCCTCGCCTGTGCTCTCTGGAGCATGCGCAATCCTCGTAGGGTCCCTTGCCCCTCGGAAGTATCGAGACGTGGGACCGTGGGCGTCGAAAAGAGACGATCGGATACCGCAGTGAAACACGTGATGTAGATCAAGCTCGAAGATACAATCGAAAACGGAACTCAAGCCTCCAATGAAATGAATGATACAAACAGGCCGCTACAGTGCGGGCCGATGGTACAATAAAACCGCTACAGTGCGGTGCGATGATACAATATGAAAGCCGCCGCTACAGTGCAGATCGGCCGATGTAAAATAGATCCCTCGCTACAGTGCGAGAAATCGCCTACGGGATTCCGCTTCGATCTTCACGTCTTAGCTTCTCTTCAGGTCTTCGGTCTGCTCTTTACTTCAAGTATCCTCAACAATGGCCTTCCTTCTCTTTACTTCAGATAATCAGAAATCGCATAAACAAGGTGCATACCTGGAAGTGAAGATTCACCAAGAAGTTCGACGGGGGGAAATAAATGATGTCTAGAGACCTATTTATAGGTTTCCCCCTTCTATGACTTCTCTAGAATCTTCTAACCTCCTTACTCAACTTTCCAATTTCATACGACCATGCATGTTCACTTACTATTCTTGGAAAATCCCATCTCTTGATTCTATTTTTGATTTTTGTCCTTTTTATTTTTCCTAAATTAATGTTTTGGTTTCACACTGTATACAGGGTTAATTAATCTAAGGGTTTGGGCTAGGATAAACATCAATTCCAAGGGTCCGACCTAGGGTTTTTGGTCGGAAAAATCAGGGTTTTGCTCATAATTATCTCAAACTTTGCCAATTCGTGGGTCTATTTACAGTTCGGACCTAAAACACAAGGGTTTCCAAGGGTTCAAGTCCGGTTTTCAGGGGGTAAACCCGCAATTTCAGGGAGGTAAGTTCAGGTTTTTGGGGGTTTTGAAGGGTCAAACCTATGTTTTCATGGGTCAAATGTCAGCCGTTTATTCACACGGTTCTAACATTCATCTCAAACTTATTCTTGCATCAGACAATCAATTAAATCGGCCAAATTATGCATGAAATATACCACTCTTTAGTCAAAACATCACACAAAACTCATAAAACAATGAACTTTTGAAAAAAATCAGTGCACACTCCCTGCGGGATTTCATCCCGACAACGCCTTATGGCTGATTTGGGTGTTGGCTAGTCTTCTGCCACCACCATCTTCACTAACAGTCAGAGCGCATTGGCAGTTGTGAGGAACCCTGTGTTCCATGCTCGCACTAAGCACATCGAGGTGCATTATCACTATGTCAGGGAGAGGTTCTCTACTTGGGAGATCAGCTTGGCATATGTGCCCATGCAGGAGAACATTGCAGACCTTTTCACGAAGGCTATGCCTAGGGAGAAGTTTGAAGCTTTCCGCAAAGCTTTGGGCTTACTTCCTTTTGTGGAGTGATTTCCACATAGCTTGGCACTTCCTTATACATTAGTGCCAACTCCTTGTTCACCGCATCACTCCCAGGGGGGGATTTATTGATATATTTAGGTAGTGATGTAAGTGAACACACTAGGACCGCCGGGGCACTTTTTTCCCTCTTTAGGAGGTTTTTTCCCCCCGGCTTGTATATACGCCTATTGCCCTAATGGGCTACTTATCTTTGTACATTCTCTAGTAATACATTCGGTATTGTGTGTTTGTGCTCCAAGCTTCTTCTTGTTCTATAAGGTGTCGATTTCCTTTTGCTACGGTGCTGACTGCTTTAACCGTGAACGATGCCACAGAGATGATGCATTCTCCTCCCAACCACGCCCGAGTTGGCTTCTCATTAAGTTCTAATATGCTCTTGACTCAAGAGTCTCTCTATATATGAGATTTTTCTTATGCCCCTTCTACCAAATGGTAAATATACTCGTATGATGCCATGTGGCATCTATGCCACCTCACTCAAGTAGGTGTGCATCCATAATATGACATTTCCTTCCCCTTAAAAGCATTTTTTCCTCGAAAATGTAAATGAAATGTCTGTAGTGGTAGAAGAAAGTGCTCGGACTCCCCTGAACCCCATGTACTCTATGTACATGGTCATCTCTGTGTGTTGTTTCCCCATATCCTTCCCCTTAAGAGATCTCATATGAGATCATCTCAAAGGTGGGAAACCGTTTGACTGGTGCCTACTATCTCCCATATACATTGAACTTCCAAATTATCACTCCCATAACATATAACATCATCTAAATGACCTAAGTCCATATGATGTATCCTATGTGGAGTAATAATATAAAAAACAAGTGTAAAGTGCCAAGCTCATAAGATTGACCATACCATAATGGAGATAGTAAACCATAGAATCCTATGAAAATATAGAATCAAGTCCCATAACAAGTGACTCTAAACCCATCTAAGGCTAAATGATAGATTGTTCTCATAACACTCCAGGTCTTCCTAACCATGAGTGTACTCACATTAATAGTTTAACCTAACTATCTTGTGAACTATGCAAATCTATCATCTAGCTCACAGTAGTAAAATGCAATCTCTACATTTCACCAACCAAGAAGTCTATGGTTTTTCATCCATTGCCTGTGGAGTAAGTTCTACTGGAAGAGAATCTATTGGCACTTGTGCAAACTCTAATATTTCTCTTCCCTATAGTTTGCCATATGAATGTAGAAAGCATTCCCTTTGAGATTTAGATCATCCCTCCGTATCCATCCTCCTAATTGATGTTCACTCATCATACTCATGATGTAACAACAACTAAGAGTTTGGTACCCTAATAGGTTAGATATATCCCCCATCTCCTGGAAACTCTAAAGAGAAGTATCATCAATCTACTCCCAGTCTAACTAATGTCAATAACTAGATTATCTCATCTAGTCAAAGACCATCACTGAAAATAGCATAACTACTTCTCTCTGGTGTTTACAAGTGAGATTCAATCTAAACATTATGATTAACTGATCTCCCTCTTGCCTTCGATAGAAGAGTGCCACTTCTATCTAGACAATCTAAAAGTGAGAAAGTGAAACTCTCTCTCTCTCTCTTTATTCAATCTCTTCTACGGAAAAGAGCTCTAGTAGTGGAACCTATTCCACTCTCCCTTTCCCTTTGAAAGAGATTCTATTGAATCCATTTACTTTGCTCATAACTGAGAACATGTACATAAGTTCTCCATATTTTCTTTCAGAACTAGTGGAGAAAGAGACTCCCATGTGAAGGAAAATTACATTGAAAAGTAGAGTAAATGAATTCCTTCTGAAATAAAGACTAAGAGATGTTTCCCAAACACCTCTTCTGACTAAAGGAAAACATAATCTATTCTTCTACTATGAAGAAATCATGTTTTCCTTTCCTTCTTTCTCTCTCAAAGAGCAGGAGCTAAAGTGAGACCACTGAACTAAAGTGAGATCGCTCATGGACCTCTGAGCTGATTCTCACTTTCTCCTTTCCTTAAAAGAGAAACTCATGAATTTATTTAGTCCTCTCTTCCATAACTAATGCATGATCCCTCATTATATGTATTCCTATGAAGATGGAGAACAAATCTCCCCTGACTAATGAAGGTGTATGTAGTGAAGAGTGGAGAAAATAAATTCCTAATAAGGGTCAAAGCCCTCTACTAAAATGGTCAGCAATGATATGACATGATACCATGAACATATGTGTATCCATAATAAAGAACTATCTCTACCAACCATACTCTATGCATGGATCTATACGATCCAATCAAATTGATGCAATTATCCTTCCTGAAAAATGAGTATGTGATATCAATGGTGATAAAATCACCTATCACATTCTCTACTAGAAGAATAAATCTTCCCTAAACTATGAAGGATAACTCCCAATCCTAAGGAGATGTCTACTAAGAGCTCTCCTCTGATCTAGTGAGACATGAGACCATGAATGATGAGTCCTTTTCTCCCTGGCCATAGAAGAAGAGTGCTCAAAAGGAAGTCATTTCCACCGTCCCATACTGGCGAAAACTTCTTCCAATTCACGGTGTCATTCCTACACTAAACCAAATATATATTCCATGTAATGGAATATGTAGGTGGACTTTAATGAATCCCATATCCTAAAATCATATCAGTGGACTCAAATGAGTCCCATGTCCTCGAACTAGTTAGTTTGGTTCTAGTCAATATGTGACAATGGATATCCCCCTCTGTTCCAAACTAACTTGTTCCTAGGTACTAAGACTAGGTCTAAGTACCTCTCTATAGATCCCGAAATACATATATATGTATTGGGTACCCCAACTATTCCTGACTAAGGGATCTATGCCCCATACCATAGATCTAGTGCCATGCCTATGGCCGTCCTAACCATCACTCGAATCACATAAGCACCCGTTGATGCTGTCTCATGAAACCCATCTGTGTGATCCCATCTAATTGGTTTCCTTAGTAGTGTAGTAGAAATGCTTCACTACTTGCTCAAGTGATGTACATGAGTGAAACTAGTCACTCTTTGGGTATTCCTAATAATACCCCATAGTCTCCTAATCACACTGTGAGACTCTTGTGAAGATAAATAAATCTTCACCTCTTTGGAGAATATCATATATGTATCTCCCGTACCTGTATGCAACTTCCTATAATTTATAGGATTGCTTGTGCACATTACTAATGGTGAAGGTGTAGCTCCTTCCCTTAGCAATCCTATAGTCTAAATCCATAAGGATTATTGGTAGGGATCCTGTTGCTACTGAAGTTGCCTGATGTATGATACTCTGATGGTACTAAGTCCATCAAATACATGCTTATAAGCATGCCTAAAACTTATTGATGTTTGCAGACAGACATGTTCCCATGCCATAACATTCTTACCTAAAGGCAAGTGCATATATAACGCCATACAGTGGGAAAAATTTCGACAGCATTTCCCCAGGAAATGGAATCCCAATTTTTTTTTTACCATAAGCTCAGTGGCATATCGGCCACCCAATAACATAAGGCTTGACAGGCCCATGGCATGCACGCCATAAACTCATATATGGATTCCATTACCTACAAAAACATAAAAACAAATGTTGGCAACCATTCTGTGTGTTGCCTAACCATATAGTTTTTGCAATCCTCTTTCCTGCAAACAATAAAAAAGTATACTTCCTGCCTATCGATCCATACCTTAAGAATTTAAACAATGATCAACATTTGATGTATGCAATCCAATTCATGCATGTAAATACAAAACATGCCATAAAATAAAGTAAACTGCCTGAAGCATAAAGCATACGTCCTTGAATAGTTTTCGTTTTGGAATTGCATGCATCCAATCCTTCTCGATGATGTTTGTGACCTCTGCACCTTCCTCTTCAGGTCCTAATATAAACAGTGTCCGAAAACATCGGAGCACTCCCCAAAACATAAAACATGGTCAGATGATTACAAAAATAATGCAAATTTAGTAAAAAAATGCATTAGTAATCCTTCTTTCGACCTGCAAAAACCACTTTAAGACCTGAAAATGTTCATAAAGTGAAATTTATAGCATGTGGAAAGAAATCGAAGTGAAATTACTCAAATTGCCTTCCTAGTTTGTAAAATATGGCTCCCGGAAGGTCATCGTCAAAAACTGTTCAGACCTTGCAGAGCTGTACAGACCTGCAAAAATACTTATTTTCCAAAATTTCTTTTCACAAACTAAAATTAGACCTTGTGATCTTCAAAACGAGCCATAGCACGTCCAATTTGGAGTTTTCTAGCCCAAGATATGGCCATTCCAAGCAGGACATGCCTAACTAGTGGACTGTTGAAGGGGTTGGAAAAAGTGTAAAAATGTGATTTTTGGGGTGCCCAAAAGCATTCTTCCATCATGCAAATTCTAAACTTCTCTCCATAATCTCAGAGAGAAACATATGACAAGGCTTGGGCCTATTTTCACTTTTTCCAAATCCTCCCTTAGTGCATGCTAATTCGCTCCCCAAAAGAGGCCTAAATCAAGATTTTTGCTTTTATGCAAAAACTTAAATGGGAGCTTAGCAAGCTTCTAATCCACTCTTAATGTGGATTTTTCTTGGAGTTTATACAATAATCCATGGGAAGCCTCTTAAATGATCTCTTTTCTTACTCCCCAAAGTGGAGTTTGGCAAAATTTAACATCTACATTTTTTTCAAAAAGTGTGGGAAGGGGGTTTTTGAGGAAGTAAAATTCCTCCTTAACTTATCATTTTGATGAATCTAATGATTTTCTTAAGAAGTCCATATACCATACTCTCAGTATATATACTTTTTCCCATCCATCCATAACTATTGCACCTCTTTTTCCCTCTTCCAAAATGGGACTTTCTTAGATTCAAGCTGAAATTTTTCTCAAACCGTGATGGAAGGGGGTCTTGTGGAGCTCCAAACTCCCATCATACTGAGGAATATTTTGGATTTCTTAATTTTATATGGAAGTAAATACACTACACTATGTGTGTGCATGATTATTTCCATAAATCTATGATAAATCCCTCTTCTTTTCCCCTTCCCAAAATGGTTACTTATCCAAAATAGCTCCTGAAATTTATGTAAAAATCATAAAAATAGGCTACTTTGGAAGTGCCTAAAGCTTAGCCTTTATTGAATTTTGAGGGAATCCTTGACTATAGGTGAGAATACATATCTCATACTCTCCATACATGTGATTTCCCTCCAAGATCTTGGCCCCCTAATGCCTTCATAGCTTCTCGCAAATGCAGACCCTTTCAAAATTAAAATAATAATACCTGTGATTACCGTGAAGCTCCATGCTCATTCAATTTGGAACCAAGACATTCGACAAGTCCTGAAAAGGATGCTCTTCATTCATGGACTCTTCACATGCAGTAGGTGCATCCTATCTCTCTCTTATTTGTTCTCGATCCTCATATGAAGTTACTCTTTATCTCTTTTGTCGATGTTCGAGATAACCATCTTTTCTCAAGTCCTTGGCACTCCTTACGAAAATCAAACCAACCAAATGCGGATTCCTGTTGGGAACAGTTGGACAAAGTTTCCCATCTGATAACCACCATTGAATGCCAAAGTCATGCGCAGGAAAAAACTCGCGTAAGCTCCCGAGTGGCATTGAAATGTGTCCAATCGATCTTGGTTCTTCCATTTGGTGCATAGAGATCATATTGTTTGAAAGACGGATACAACGAGGCAAGGAATTCGAAATCGGGGTTGGTTCTCTGCATGCTTATTCTGAGGATGCATAGTAGCCTTCTCTCTTTCAACTATGATCCGTGGGCGGCAAATATTTATATTATAAAATGTCCAACTATGATCCGTGGGCGGCAAATATTTATATTATAAAATGTCTATAGTAGGAGCATCAAATGAGTTTGGCGACTTGGCTAGACAGGTCGTCCATCATTGGCATGGCGTGGGTTCGATTTCCAAGTGGCACAACGGTGTATTTCTCCGAAGGTCTGATACCACTATAAGGTGTTGATTTCCTTTTGCTATGGCACCGGCTGCTTCAACCGTGAATGATGCCACAGAGATGATGCATTCTCCTCCCAACCACGCCCGAGTTGGCTTCTCATTAAGTTCTCATATGCTCTTGACTCAAGAGTCGCTCTATATATGAGATTTTTCTTATGCCCCTTCTACCAAATGGTAAATATACCCATATGATGCCATGTGACATCTATGCCACCTCACTCAAGTAGGTGTGCATCCATAATATGACATCTTCCTTGTGCTGTTCGCGTGCTTCCGCAGACATCTATCTCCAACACAAATGAGGAAAAAACCATAAAGCAATGACACCTAACAGTTATGAGTCTACTTTATTATATTGATTTTGCATTGAATATGCTCTTCTGATATTAGTATGTGCTCCATCCCTTACATATGCAGACTTGTTATACCACTTTTAAACTTGCAACAATCATCCACAACGTCAAATGTTACTAACAATCATTGAACAATATGAACCTAAATGAACATTGTGAAACCACTTTTAAACTTGCAACAATCATCTAAAACCTCAAATGTTACTCGTGCCTAACTTTGAGATGTTGTTTAACTTGTGGAGTTACAAAAATCCATGGGTTTCTGTTGATAGAAAATGGCAACACAGTCTATAGGATTGATTGACATTCACATGTGTAGACCCCATCACCACTTGTAGAATGGCTTGAGACTGCGAATATTTATTTATAAGAAATGGGAACACAACCTGTAGGATCATTTGATATTCACATGTGTAAACCCCCATCACAACTTGTACAATATAATCATTCGTGCATGTCGAAATATGTCTTGTAAGGTGATGAAATACTCGCAAGACTAGCACAATATAATGATGAGCTACGTGTATGGCACTAATAGAATCTGCCCTATACACAGACTATGGAAAGCTAATAAAACTTTGTTAGAAGCCTATCATCAATGCTCTTGCATAATCACTACAAAATTTTGAGTACCCTAGTATCCTTGTTAATGAGATGTACCACCACTAGTGCCTTTACTTTTCTCCACATTTGATTTTTTCAATTTTAATAATTCATACATATAGATTTTAATTTTAACATTATTATTTCTAAGAGTCTGATGTGTTTCATATAGCTAAGATGTGTCAGCTTTTTTTGGCTAATTAGCAATGTCCTAGACTTCACTTTTTGGTAAACATTAACATGATTTCACCTAGAAATGACAATGTACAAGGCATGGAGGCGTTAGGAGACTTACTTAGCTTTGTAGTGGTATATTCTCACTCAATAGAGTGTCTCTATCATCAGAGATATCCCATAGCTACTCTTGGAAAGTATATGTATGCATTTTTTCCAAAAATACAAGTAGCTTGGTAGTAATTGAAAGGTCATTTGATTCTTGTCAATTAAATCCAAATTTTCTAACATTCTTAACTAAAAAAATTCATAGCTTTTGGCTCTTTCTCATTCTCTTGAAGTTCGACTCACCAACTATACACTAAGTTGTATGAATCATTTACAAAGATATTTTCAAACTACATTACACATATGTATACAAATGAAGTATAGGATAAAATCCTAGAGCATACAGGTCAAATATAAGTGAACCCATGATGCTTTCAAATCTCCAAAATGTGATCAAGCATCAAGGATTGTCAGATGCACCAACAAAAGGATGAATGTATGAAGATATCTCCTACCATTATAAAGGGTAATTATAGGAAAAATCACATTCTTATGGGAATCCAACATGATCAAAAGATGATTAGGAGAAGCACTAGTGGATTTGTTGTTATGCTTGGAATCAAGTCTATGATTTGGAGTTTCAATTCACAACCTTAAATTGCCCTTTTTTCTATTAAAGGTAAGTATGGAGAAGATTTACAAGTATTTTGTAAATTGATGTGGCTAAAGAAACTCCTCAATATTTACATTCATAGGTTCGTCCAGTAACAATACTTTGTGATGACTTGAGGACTGCACATATATCGCATACAAAACCTTGTACTCCATGCCCAATCTAAACACACCAAGATCATTTTCACTTCATCATGGAGAAAGTCATCCAAGATGAAGCCACATTGGATCATGTGAATACAAAGGAACAATATTTTTGTTGGAAGAGATGGATGGATACCTCAAGGAAGTGAGGTGCTACTGCTAAAACCTGCTTTGTACCAACCTTGATGCATTTCAGAGTTATAAATTAGGCCCTTTTAGCTTGCAAATAACATCAAGAAAGTACCTATGTACTTTGGAGTTGATTCTTGAAACAATTAATCCAAAACAGACTAGTTCAAGAGTAGCTAATGTTGAAAAACTTGCTATTTTAGTTCATACACCTGCTGGCTTTTTTACTCATAGCTCACAATACAACAACAATTGACTAAATTCCTTTTGGAGGAATTCAATTAACTTAGATAGCTAATGATTGCAAGTGGAATCATTTAAAATGATCAACTATGCTCTAAGAAATCATTTTAGCAAATCAAATCTTACCCCTGACTTTTTAGGGACTAACTAGTAGATGACCAGTGAGCACTTCGAGGATGATTTCTCCCAGACGCTTGAACCGCATGCCTTGAAATCTTTATAGCACAAATTAGACTTTATGCTGGTTCCAATAAGCCAAAGATTATACAAAATGGTTGAGTATTCACTGAGATATGACCAGAAGAAGTTGAGCATTCTAAGTAGTCATAGCAGAGAACTGGAAAACATGTTCAATGAGATATATGTACTATAACACATGATTCTACAAAGTCATTGGCATTGTAACAGTTTTCAATGATGGTGAACTGAGTGAGCTATAGTCTAAGCTACTCAAGTTCTACAAATGAACAAGAAGAGAGCTCTAATGAGGCACATGCAACTACTATTGGAGTTAGACGTCTATGGAAGCACACGAACAACACAATGAAGAAGAAGAATCTTGGAGCACAACACACAATACTAAATGTATTACCACTAGAATGTACAAAAATAAGTAGCCTGTTAGGGAAATAGGCATATATACAAGTCGGGGTAAAAAAAACCTCTTAAAGAGGGAAAAAAGTGACCGGACGATCCTAGTGTGTTCACACACATCACTACCTAAATATATCAACAAATCCCCTGGGAGTGATGCGGTGAACAAGGAGCTGGCACTCATGTATAAGGAAGTGCCAAGATATGTGGAAATCACTCCACAAAAGGAAGTAAGCCCAAAGTTTTGCGGAAAGCTTCAAACTTCTCCCTAGGTAGAGCCTTCGTGAAAAGGTCTGCAATGTTCTCCTCTGTGGGCACATAATGATAATGCACCTCAATGTGCTTAGTGAGAGCATGGAACACAGGGTTCCTCGCAACTGCCACTGCGCTCTGACTGTCAATGAAGATGGTGGTGGCAGATTACTGATCAACACCCAAATCAGCCATAAGGGCTCTGAGCCACACACACTCAAGAGTCGCTCTGAAAGCTGCCCTATACTTAGCCTTACAACTGGAAGTGGCCATAGTAGGCTACTTCTTGCTCAACCAAGGTATACATGAGCTACCAAGCATGAAGCAAAATCCACTAGTGGACACATGAGTCTCATAGCAACCAGCCTAATTAGAGTAAGAAAAAGCATGCAAATCTGGCGATAATGATCCCCCTTTGGGATAAAATAACCCAAGTAGCCGAGTACCACTCAAGTAGTGAAAGATATGCTTAACCGCTTGCCAATGCTTGACTCCTCGGCAATGCATAAACTTGCTCATCTGTGAGACAACAAACTGAATATTTGGCCGAGTAATGCATAAGTAAATCAAGTATCCAACAGCCTACTGAAATAGAACGACATCAAATGCACCTCTAGCATCATGAAGACTCAATCATAAACTTGTCTCCATTGGAGTGGCAATAGGCTTACAATTTTCAAGGCGAAAACGCAGCAGTAATGTGCCAATATATTTCGTGTGACACAAAACCATGCCATCATCAACTTGCATAAATTGAATGCCCGAATAGTGATGCAAATGCCCCAAATCAGACATCTCAAATGAGGCATGCAAATCAGCCTTAAAATCACCAATATGCATGGCATGAGGACGAATGAGCAGCATCTCATCAACATAAACCACAATGATCAGAAGTACATCATTAGCACGCTTAACATATAAGGTGCTTTCAGTTCGACTGTTTTGAAAACCATGTGGAATCAGATAGGCATGTATCTTTTCATACCAAGCACGTGGTGCTTGCTTTAAACCATATAATGCCTTCTTTAACCTACACACATGGTTTTCACACCCTTTAGCACAAAGCCACAGGGCTGAAAAACATACACTTCTTCATGCAAATCACCATTCAAAAATGTTGTTTTAATGTCCAACTGATGTACATTCCAACCATGATGAGATGCAAGTGCACAGATGCTATGAATAGTAGTCATGCGGCAAGTAGGAGCAAAGGTTTCATCAAAATCAATGCCTCTTCCTGCGCACAACCCTTTGCAACAAGCCTAGCCTTATACCTGTCAAGTGTTCCATCAGGTTTACGCTTCAGTTTGTACACGCACTTTGTGCCAATGGCCTTCTTTCTAGGAGGCAAGTCACATAAAGACCAGGTACCATTCTTCATTACAACATCATATTCAGATTGCATAGCAGCCATCCAATTTTCTGAATTTTGTGCTTCTCCAAATGAAACAAGCTCATTCTCATCACAGAGACTAGATGCAGCCATAACATAGCAATCTGATGCAAAAGTGGCACTATGAGATCCTGATCGAGTATGATATGACAGGGGTGCATCTAATTTGCTGTCATGCAAGCTCTGCACCATCCATTTTGGCATAGTTTTTTCCTGCTCAATATCATCTCTCTCAATAATAAGTGCATCATGTAAATCTACATCAGAAATGGAATGATCTGCATCATCACATGAAACCTGCAAAGGCTGAGAAGTTGCCTCATTAGGACCAACACTAGACTGTCCACATGTAAAAAGAGGAAGCAAAGTATCATACATGTCTTTGGAGCTAACAGATGTCTCCTTAGTACATGAAATCAATGGTTGAATAGCATCTTCCACAAAAACAACATCACGGCTAATTAGAATGCATTTACTATGTGGATGATATAGACGATAGCCTTTACTTTCATAACTGTACCCAACAAAAATACATTTTACTACTTTATCATCCAATTTTCTACGATGTTGTTCAGGCACTAATGCATATGCCAAACAACCAAAAACACACAGATGAGCAACAGATGGCTTCTGATCATGCCAAGCCTCATATGAAGTCATAGACTGCAGTGCTTTAGTGGGACACCTGTTAAGTACATATGTTGCACACATGACAGCCTCAAGCCAAAAACTATGTGGTAAAGCCTGACTCTTGACCATACACCTCGCCATCTCCATGAGTGACCTATTCTTCCGTTGAGAAACTCCATTTTGTTGAGGTGTATACGGCACTGTACAGTGGTGTTTTATCCCACGTTCAGCCGAAAATGCATTAAAATCAAAAGACATATATTCCCCCCTCGATCAGAACGGAGGGTGCCCATTTTACATGCTGACAATTTTCAACCAAAACCAAAAACTGTTTGAAGCACATGAACACTTTGAACTTTGCCTTCAATGGATATACCCATGCATGCCTGGAAAAAGCATCGATGAAAGTCACGAAGTAGAGATAATTTCCAAAAGTAGGTGTCTGCATAGGACCACAGACATCACTATGTACAAGATGCAATTTCTGAGTAGCCCGAACTGAACCATCTTTTGGAAAGGAGGAACAGGACATTTTGCCCAAAATACAGCCTTGACAAACATGTTTCCCAGGTGCCTGAAGTTTGGGCAAAGAGGACACCATTTCAGATTTCTGTAGGGGTAGCAAACTAGCAAAATTCAAATGACCAAAGCGTGCATGCCAAAGCTTTGCATCTGACATAGCCTGAGAATCATGTACTGCAGATGCCGAATCATTTACAGATCTTTCATAGTCCATGAGCTTATACAACCCACGACATAAAATGCCAGAAGCAATAATCAGATCACCATTTGACAGATCATGAACTCTACAACTGTCATCAACAAATTTCACAACCAAGCCAATCTTGGCTAAAGCTGAAACTAATAACATATTCTTCTTGATCCCTGACACAAATAAAGCATCTGACAAAGTGAAAGAACTACCATCAGCAGGTCAAAATGATCTTACGAACTCCCATGATAGGATAAGAGGAGGTGTTGGCACATGTGACAGTATTCCCTGTAGGGGCAGGCTCGAGTGAAGTGAAGAAACTACGCTTCAAGGTGATATGTTTGGTCGCCCCATTATCAAAGTATTAAACATCTGAGTCTACTGCAGACATGCACTACTCATGAGAAGATGGGTCAAAACTGCAAATAGTATTAAACGCCCATTCTTCTTCTTGCACAAGATTAGGAGACTCTGTTTTTTGTGTAGAGGCCTCTGCAACAACCATTCCAGCCTCTTTCTTCTTTGCCTCTTTAGCAGCCAGTTTTGGATAGTTCTTTATGATATGATCATTTCCTTTACAGTACTTGCAAAATAATTTCTGCTTTTCTGATTTCTTTTCATCTTTGTCTTCCCTCTTTGATTGTGCAGAATTAGTAGATTTACTAGTTGAAGAGCTCCATTTTCCTTTGCCCTTCTGACTAGCTAGGAAAGCTTGATCTGCAACACACATAATGGACCTGTTCTGCCTGGAGTGATCTTCCTGCAATAGAATAGAGACTAACTCCTCAAATGACAAGGCATTTGGATTGCCTTTCATCATCAAACAAAGAGTAGAAGCAAAACTGTGATATAAATCAGGAAGACCATTCAGAACGATCTCCACAAGTGAGCTATCTAGTATAACCTCATCGACAGAAATCAATTGTCCCTTCAAGTCTTTGATCTTTGTTAGAAAATTGTCCATCGAATCACCTTCATTCATGTGCTTACTCTCCAACTGTTTCCGGAGGTAAGCAACACAAGCCTCATTCCTAGCTTGGTACAATGTGGTAAGTGTATCTGAAGCATCCTTAGCTATTCTGCAAGAGCGTATGTGAGGAATAATTGCACATTCGACAATCAATGCTATCAATGCATGTGCCTGGGCATCTCTGCCATCCCAACGAATTCGTTCTGTAGTATGTGCAGTAGAAACCGCAGCACGAACAGGAATATGCAGAAAATACTAAGCTATGAATTTTGAATTCAAACTTGGATCCAACTAAAAGTGACTCCATTGATTTAGGAGTTATTTTCTCAATTGACCTTGTAACTAATATTCTTCCTAACTCCACGAGGTATAGGCTTGTACAAGATTCTTCAAGGATTTAATCTTTCATAATGGTAAATGATCAAGAAGTTACAAGCTATGGTTCACATCAATCGTCAAGTTCTTTCACACAATGTCTTCCATGCTAAGCCAAATGTGTAGGCTTGTATATTTGCACCAACAACTCCCCCTCAAGCCAAACATCTTGGCTTGCATTGCTTCATCAATATTCTTGAATATCCTGTAATCCAAGCATGGTTTTAAACCTGCAAAGCTTAGTACCATCAAGTGCGTTGGTTAACAAATCAGCACAGTGCATATTTGTAGATACATATGCTAGTTGAATCTCTTTGCTCAAGATTTTCTCTCTAACATAGTGATAGTTCACTTCTATATGCTTAGTTCTTGCATGATAAATGGGGTTGGCTGCAAGATGCAAAGAACTAGTATTATCATCCAAGATCATTGGTGAATGGGTGTGAAGTCCCAAATCTGAGTAGAGCAATCTAATCCAAATAGCTTCTTGCGTAGCATTTGCTAATCCCCTGTATTCAGCCTCTATTGAAGATAGAGCAATAGTTGGCTGCTTCTTAGAAGACCAAGAGATGGGTTTATCACCTGCAAAAGATAAATAGCCAAAAGTACTTTTTCTATCATCCTTACATCCTGACCAATCTACATCTGAGTACAACTTTATGTCCAAATCTGATGTGTATGGGAAGGAAAGACCTTGATTTTGAGTACCTTTGAGGTACTTCAAAATTGTTTTAGCAGCTTCCAAATGGTGCTCTAGGTTTATGCATATTCATCTAGAACTCATAAATTTGTTCTTGACCATGTCTTTGATTGTGAATGAATATTTCAATGATTTGAATAGGTAGGTCTCTGATTTTCCATAGAAAAATCTATTTTTGGTGTTAATGAGGTTCTTATTGTTGTACATCTATGGTGTCATTATGATCGAAAGCCATACCCACAGAAGTTGATGCCATTAGAAAGATTTTTAAAACCTATAACAATGTGAGTGAGGTACATAGATTTCTTGGTGCTTACATCTTCTATGTTATTTGGATCCCACACTTTGCTCATGTTGCCGATCGTCTCTATGACTGAAACTAAAATTAATTGGGACTACAAAACACACACAAGCTATGCATAAGTTGAAGAAATTGTTGCTTGAAGCTGCCATCCTTAAACATATAGACTATTATATTAACAAATCTATTATATTGAGTGTTGATACTAGTCCTATTGGTATAGGTTGGGTCATAAGTCAAGATGATAGTGAAGGGAATAGATATGCAATTAAGTTTGGGGCTAAAATTTTACATGAAACACAATTAAATTATCCATAAATCAAATGAGAACTCTGGGTTATAATAACAACTTTGTGTTGATATATTTAGGTAGTGATGTGTGTGAACACTCTAGGACTGCCGGGGCACTTTTTTCCCTCTTTAGGAGGTTTTTTTCCCCCGGCTTGTATATACGCCTATTGCCCTAATGGGCTACTTATCTTTGTACATTCTCTAGTAATACATTCAGTCTTGTGTGTTGTGCTCCAAGCTTCTTCTTCTTCCTTGTGCTGTTCGCGTGCTTCCGCAGACGTCTAACTCCAACAATTGGTATCAGAGCAGGTCGTTGCTTCTTCTAGGGCGTCGTCGACACTCCTCCGTTTGCAGTCTCAGATTCGCACAAAATTTGGTGAGCATACTCAGGGTGTTTCCGAGATCAAAACAGCTTTGCTATGTGGTGCCGAAATCGCGATCTGAGCTCGTTTCGGCCTCCGAACGCACTATCGCAGTGCTTGTGCAGGCTATTTCGTCCTTTTGTGCCAAAGGTATATACCAGTTTCTGTTCGCCAGTTTAAGCGTCTCGAAGTCTGCTACAGGTCTAGCAGAACTCGTTTGGGCAGTTCCGTTCGACTTTTTTAGATACAGTCAATTTTCTGCATCAAGGTATTTTAGTCACCGGCCATGGCTGAAAGCAGTGATGTATTCCGTATGTTGGCTGTTGAGGATAAGTTGGATGGTACCAACTACCCATTATGGGCTTATATGATGCGACATGTACTGGTTGCAAAAGGATTGTGGAACATTGTGCAGGGTGTTGAAAGACGTCCTGTTACACCTGTAACGACAGGTACTGCAAATACAGGTGTTGGAGCTGATGAAGATGGTGTCGAAGATGATATTCCGCAGATTCCTGTTCGTGCTGCTGTTTCTGTTGCACCTACTGCAGAGTAGATTCGTTGGGATGGCAGAGATGCCCAGGCACATGCATTGATAGCTTTGTCTGTCAAACGTGCCATTATTCCTCACATTCGCTCTTGTAGAACAGCAAAGGATGCTTGGGATACACTTACCACTTTGTTCCAGGCTAGGAATGAGGCTCGTGTTGCTTACCTCCGAAAACAGTTGGAGAGTGAGCACATGAATGAAGGTGATTCGATGGACAGTTTTCTTACAAAGATCAAAGACCTGAAGGAACAATTGATTTCTGCTGATGAGGTTATACCAGATAGCTCACTTGTGCAGACCGTTCTGAATGGCCTTCCTGATTCATATCAGAGTTTTGCCTCTACTCTTCGATTGATGATGAAAGGCAATCCGAATGCCTTGTCATTTGAGGAATTAGTCTCTGTTCTGTTGCAAGAAGATCAGTCCAGGCAGAACAGGTCCATTATGCGTGTTGCAGATCAAGCTTTCCTGGCTAGTCAAAAGGGCAAAGGAAAATGGAGCTCTTCTACTAGTAAGCAGAAATCTGCAAATGCTGCACAATCGAAGAACCAGGATAAAGATGAGAAGAAATCAGAAAAGCAGAAATTGTTCTGCAAGTACTGTAAAGGAAATGATCATATTATAAAGAACTGTCCAAAACTGGCTGCTAAAGAGGCAAAGAAGAAAGAGGCTGGAATGGTTGTTGCAGAGGCCTCTACACCAAAAACAGAGTGTGCAAATCTTGTGCAGGAAGAAGAATGGGCGTTTACTACTGTCTGCAGTTTTGACCCATCTTCTCATGATCAGTGCATGTCTGCAGTAGACTCAGATGTTTGGTACTTTGACAGTGGGGCGACCAAACATATTACCTCGCAGCGCAGTTTCTTCTCTTCACTTGAGCCTGCTCCTACAGGGAATACTGTCACATGCGCCAATAACTCCTCTTATCCGGTTATGGGAGTTGGTAAGATCATTCTGACTACTGCTGATGGTAGTTCTTTCACTTTGTCAGATGCTTTATTTGTGCCAGGGATCAAAAAGAACCTGTTATCAGTTTCTGCATTAGCCAAGATTGGCTTGGTTGTGAAATTTGTTGATGACAGGTGTACAGTCCATGATCTCTCAAATGGCGATGTGATTATTGCTTCTGGCATTTTATGTCGTGGGCTGTATAAGCTCATAGACTATGAAAAATCTGTGAATGATTCGGCATGTGCAATTCATGATTCTCAGGCTATGTCAGATGCAAAGCTTTGGCATGCATGCTTTGGTCATCTGAATTTTGCTAGTTTGTTACGCCTGCAGAAATCTGAAATGGTGTCCTCTTTGCCCAAACTTGAGGCACCTGGAAAACATGTTTGTGAAGGCTGTATTTTGGGCAAAATGCAGCGTTCTTCCTTTCCAAAAGATGGTTCAGTTCGGGCTATGCAGAAATTGCAGCTTGTACATAGTGATGTCTGTGGTCCTATGCAGACACCCTCTTTTGGAAATTACCTTTACTTCGTGACTTTCATTGATGATTTTTCCAGGCATGCATGGGTATATCCACTCAAAGCAAAGTCCGAAGTGTTCATGTGCTTCAAACAATTTTTGGTTCTGGCTGAAAATCTGTCAGCATGTAAAATGGGCACCCTCCGTTCTGATCGAGGGGGGGAATATATGTCTTCAGATTTTAATGCATTTCTGGCTGAACGTGGGATAAAACACCAGTGTACAGTGCCGTATACACCTCAACAGAATGGAGTTGCTGAACGAAAGAACAGGTCACTCATGGAGATGGCTATGTGCATGGTCAAAAGTCAGGCTTTACCACATAGTTTCTGGCTTGAGGCTGTCATGTGTGCAGCATATGTACTGAACAGGTGTCCCACTAAAGCATTGCAGTCTATCACTCCATATGAGGCTTGGCATGAGCGCAAGCCATCTGTTGCTCATCTGTGTGTTTTTGGTTGTTTGGCATATGCATTAGTGCCTGAACAACATCGCAGAAAATTGGATGATAAGGCAGTAAAATGTATTTTTGTTGGGTACAATTCTGAAAGTAAAGGCTATCGTCTGTATCATCCACAGACTAAACGCATTCTGTTTAGCCGTGATGTTGTCTTTGTGGAAGATGCTATTCAGCCATTGCTTTCATGTACTAAGGAGACATCTGTTAGCTCCAAAGACATGTATGATACTTTGATGCCTCTTTTTACAGGTGGACAGGCTAGTGCTGGTCCTAATGAGGCAACTTCTCAGCCTTTGCAGGTTTCATATGATGATGCAGATCATTCCATTTCTGATGCAGATTTACATGATGCACTTGTTGATGAGAGAGCTGATATTGAACAGGCAAAAACTATGCCAAAATGGCTGGTGCAGACTTTGCGTGACAGCAAATTAGATGCACCTTTGTCATATCGTACTCGTTCAGGCTCTCATAGTACCTCCTTTGCATCAAATTGCTATGCTATGGCTGCATCTAGTCTCTATGATGAGAATGAGCCTGTTTCTTTTGATGAAGCACAAAATTCAGAAAATTGGATGGCTGCTATGCAATCTGAATATGATGCTATAATGAAGAATGGTACATGGTCTTTATGTGACTTGCCTCCTGGCAAGAAGGCCATTGGCACTAAGTGGGTATACAAGCTGAAGCGTAAACCTGATGGTACAGTTGACAGGTATAAGGCTAGGCTTGTTGCAAAGGGTTATGCGCAGGAAAGAGGCATTGATTTTGATGAGACCTTTGCACCTACATGCCGTATGACTACTGTTCGGAGCATTTGTGCACTTGCAGCCCATCATGGTTGGAATGTACATCAGTTGGACATTAAAACAGCATTTCTGAACGGTGACTTGCATGAAGAAGTGTATGTTTTTCAGCCCCGTGGCTTTGTGCAGAAAGGGCATGAAAACCAGGTGTGCAGGTTAAAGAAGGCGTTATATGGTTTAAAGCAAGCACCACGTGCTTGGTATGAGAAAATACATGCCTATCTGATTGCACATGGTTTTCAGAACAGTCCAACTGAAAGCACCTTATATGTTAAGCGTGCTAATGATGTGCTTCTGATCATTGTTGTCTATGTTGATGACATGCTGCTCACTGGTCCTATTGAGACACATATTGCTGATTTTAAGGCTGATTTGCATGCCTCATTTGAGATGTCTGATTTGGGGCATTTGCATCACTATTTGGGCATTCAATAGCCAGGCTTAGATGGATCTCATATATTAAATTCATAAATCCTTAGTTAGTTCATATTTCAAGTAGGTCAAATTTAATTGTTGATAAGTTATCAAGAGCTAGATTTGATGATGATATTGAAAGTGATCTAATAAAGAATATGACTTTAGTTGACTATGTTTCACATATATATGAGTATGAGAATTTTTTTGAGTCTGAGTACTAAGATGAATGGAGTGTCATGGGAAAGTTTCTTAGTACATTGCAACCATTACCTAGCTGGACTGCGAGAAGATTTCGTAACATTAGGAAACAAGCGTACAACTTTTTCCTACGTAATGGTTATCTTTGGAGACATGCTAAGGGCAAGGTTAAAAATCCCCAATGAATCCTAGGAAAATGAGGTGTTCAACTGCAAGTAATGAAAGACATGCATGAGGCATTAGGGGAGGGTCATAAAGGAATTTTTGGAACATATGAAAAAATTAGAAGTACCTATTATTGGCCTAAGATGCATGTTGACACTAGCAACTATATTTCTACATATTCTACGTGTCAACTTCATTCCTCAGTAAAACATAGAGATTCATTGCATCCTACCTATCCACCTTGTATTCACTGTAAGTGGATAGTAGATCTTGTGACTATGCCTAAATTTATTGACAAAATGCATTACGTTGCACTTGTCTCATCCATGAATGTATGTCCTATGTTTTTCCTATCCCAAAGAATTGGATCGTTGTTCACATTAAAAAATTAATAATTACTTCCTTGGGGTAATGGTTGAGCTATGGGTTTCATTTTATTGTCTACTATTTTGTACTTTTGTTTCAAATAAGGCATCATGTTTGGTTCAATTTTGAGGCCTTTTCAACACTGAGAGCATACTCTTGGATCAGAGAGTACTCATCAAGGGAAGAAAGAAGAATAATGTGGGAATTGGAATTTTGCCCAAGATATAACTCTAACTCCTTGAGATTAGAGAAACAATGAGATGACTCAATCACATGCTCAACGTTCTCATCATGTTCCATGATTTTGTAAGTTTTATATTTTTTTGGGTTTTTTGGGTAAAAGACTTGGATACTTGACTCTTATGAAGGAAATCTAATCTAATATGTGGAAAACAAAGTGACAAAGTATTGTAGAGGTTGGTTGGTTGCAAGATCTCAAACCAATGTCCACTATTGTCTCGCTCAACAATGGGTTCTATATGAAATTTTGATCATATGTGGCTCCAAACATGAATCCAGGTTCACAATCACTACAAACATCCCGTGACTGTGAGTAACAATATGCCTCTTTCTAATTGAGAATCGATTCTGAGGATGATTTACTCCTACTATCATCACTTGGAGTGATTTCATTCTATCCTTAGACTTAATTATAGCATAGGTAGACCCATCATCCATGGCTTTAGTTTCCATATGACTCTTACAAATAAAGGATGACCTAAGAGAACTTCATAGGAGCATTTATCTTGAATAAATAAGTATTCTTTTGTGATTCCTCCTATGGATATGGGCACACTAGCACAACCTCCATACAAGGTACCTACACCACTATATGTAGTTCTCATACCCCATCCACAATAATTATCTATGGGCCATTGAAATTTATCATAAATTTCTCTTGAGATCACATTAATTTCAGAGCTAGAATCTATTAATGCATTTACAATGATAGCATTCTTATCATTTCCTATTTTAACACCCATCTTTCATGTACCTCTAGACCAAAATTTGATTTTAAAGTGACTTTCAAGATTGTTTTAATGATTTTCATGGTTAGGTTGAATAAGTCCTAATAAATTTTTATTAACATTTACTTCATCATCATCAAGGTCCTCTTGATAAAATTCATCAAAGTTTGAGGATTCATTTGGTCTTGAGTTTGTTTTTATTGTTCTTGTTTTTCTAAAGGCTTTGGTTCTGTTTGTTTGGGCTTCTTCTTCTTACATTTTTGTTTCTCCTCTTGTTTTTGTTCATTGGGCTATTATTCTTGTTTTATATCTTTGGGTTCTAATGTTTCCTGTTGCAGAGAGCTACGAGTAGAGAAGCAGAGAAAAGAGAAGAAAAAGAAGGCCTCTGTAGCTCAAGCGTAAGCACCACCTCCTTTACTTGTCAATCCACATAGACGTGAGGACCGGTATGAAGACCACGAGCAAGTGAAGGCACAAGTGTGTGAGTGAAAGCACACAAACATGCACACACATACACACACATGCACACACAAGATCAAAGAGAGGAACAATGGAAAGCTTCGATTGCAAAAGAGTTCTCTTACAAAAGCTCTATTCTCTAACAAGCTAACATAAAAAATGAGCTCTCTAGCTCTTTTTATGGTTTTTGACTAGTTTTGGCCCTGTCCAGACCTAGTGTCCGACCTAGTTAAAAATTAGGTTCCAGGGCTTATTTGAGGGCTCAAATGAAGTCTAAAAATTATGAAAATTAGTAGGATGATACTTCTAATACTCCTCAAGCTCGAGGAATCCTTGGCTTGAACAAAATGGAGTTACAAAAATAGAAAATGGTATTTACAATGGTTTTTAGTGATGAAAATCACTATTTTTATAGGGATTTCTTCATAAAATTTGACATACACTTCTTGGAGCTCCCTACTTTCTCCTTCTTCTTGTGTGTCCACCTCTTTGATGTGCTCCTGTGCTTTGTCCTTGACCTTCAACTTCAACACTCCCCCCTCCCCTCTCGAGTTTGTCGTCCCTGGCAGACCCTTGTTGTAATGGTTGTTCCATGTAGTGCTTTGAGAGGTAGTGTCTGTTCGGTAGGAACAAGAGCCGTCTGCCTTCCAAATGTGGCAGGGTCGATTGGCAAGTTCTTCATTTGTCTCTTTGAGCCTGTGCAAGTGTTAGTCTCATGATATGTGCTTCATCCTTGGATTTCAGCATGTGTTGTTGTGAGTCTCCATTGATGACGTCTAGATCTTCCAAAGATGATGTTCATAGTAGTCATGCCAAGTACTCATAACCCATAATGAATGATGGGTAAGTGTGTCTATGCATGGGTGGAGTAAAATATGTGCCTTGTGTAGGGCCTTGTAATGTAGCCCTATGCATGCTTACTTGAAAAATGCATTGGAAGAAGTATGGTGCAAAAATTGGGGGTCTTGAGCTAAGTGCTCAAGGGTATGCCGACGAAGAGGTTTCCTAATCTATCATGGTTATAGTGTGGCCAGAGTAAAGATACTTACCATGGTGAATGGTCGATCGATGTTTATCTCTTCGTGTGGTATACTTCGCATTGCTTCCGTTGTCGATGAATATTCGTGTTGATGGTCCACTGATGAAATTCTTATAGTGCCTGGTCCAATCTCCTCTCTTCAGAGCAATGTTTGCCAAATATTGAGAATTGAATTTCTTTATATTCCTTGACAAATGACATTGGGTAACTACATCAAGCTTAGTTCACATCTTCTCGTTAGCTCACCATAAGCAGGAGTCTTCTCATCTAGTATACATACAGGATTTGCAGTGTACCAAAACTACCCTTTGCAGATATCTCCTTGGATGCTCTTGTAAATACAGTAGTTAAGCATCGCTCAAGTTGTGGACCTTCAAGCTCTTCGCTCCTACCATGGTAAGGGGAAACAGTAGTTGTGGATGCCATGTTCATGCCAGGTGCTTGACATCTACCAAATAAGGCAGCAATAATATCATCTGGTAGCCGAGACACACTTCTATCAAAACTGATAAATGCCTAGTAATCAATGGTTCCACCTTCAACTAAGTATGACTCATTCACGTTCAATGAGCCAAACCTGGGAACAAACTCTCTCTCTCTCTCTCTCTCGTGTCTCTCTTTTTTCTCTTCTTCTTCTTCTTCTTCTTCTTCCTTTTTTTTTTAAAGACAATGTCACCAAACAAGACGACAGGTTAGTATCATAAAAAATAATTGACATATGTCAATGTGCTCTTATGCATGGGACTCTTAGTTGTGTTTATGCACGGCCATGTAATGTGGCCCTATGTTAATGCATACTTTGGAAATGCATGGCCTGAATGGTGCAAAAGACAGGGTTGAGCAGGGAGCACATGGTTGTCGCTCGTCGAGGCTTTCGATGTTATTTGCGGATGTTGATGCCATCTATCGTGGAGGTATCCCTTGGATCTCGAGATGACAATTGATCCTGCCTCCTTATGGGGATCCATTTGAAAACGATCTCCGACTGTGTAGTGAGCATCTTTGGCCTATTCATCCTTGGCTGGTTTCGTGATCGTTGTGTCCCTTGTGGTTGGTGCTTTGGTTTTGTAGGGACCGCTGATGCTTTTGGCTTCCAAACCCATACCTCTGTGGCTGGTCGCCTGACTCACGTTGAAGAGGTTAGTTGGTCTACTTTTGTTCTTGGTGTTTGGTTCTGACCTTTGCCTCGCCTTGGCTTCGTTGTTGAGACTTTTCGCGTATGGGAGAGCATAGGTTGTTGCAGACGTAAGAGCTTCCTGGTTACCCACATGTGTAATCGCCCTTGTTGAGCTGCAACTAATTTCTTAGGCACCCAAATTTGTCGGATATCTTCTGGTTGAGCTTGTCCGAGCTTCTTCCTTCGTCTTCTGGCTTGGTTGGCTTGCTTGGATGGGGTTTGTGGGGGCAAGGTTGGAGGTTGCTCTCCTTTGCGTACCCAGATCTGCGTCATGCCCGGAATTGCTTTCTCGTTGAATGGTGTCTTTCTATTTGCTATAGTAGTTGCCTTGAATTATTGTGCTTGCTTCTTAGGTTGAACTACTAATGATGCTTTACGCTTCGAAAAAGGAGGGTTTGCTTGTCTTTGTGACTGTCCTTCCATAATTGAGTCCGTCTGGATCATAGCACTTTTGACACATACAACATCTTGCTCGTGAAGATTAGTCTTAGAGGAACTAAGAGAGTGTGTGGTGCCATGATCTGTGAGCATGCAGTTCTCTAATTCTAATGTAATGCATTGTTCATGTACCCAAACTTGAAGAATTTGACTTCTTAGGTTGAAGTTAACTGCATGGTCATAGATCGAATCTTGACCCAAGACAAGTGGTTCTGTAAGGTTCTCATCTTGACACACTAGCACTTTGAATTTCATTGGAACATCTTGAAGGTAGATGGGAAGTTCCACCTCGCCCAAACAAGGGATTTCCACACCTCCCAATCCTATGAGATAAGCTTCTATGGGATTGATGTTCAACCGCAAGTCTTGGCAGTAGGACAGTCTAAATTGTGAAGAGATGGATAGGTATGTGTTGAAGATGAAGAGGTGTTGCAAAATCTTTGCTCTACACTAGCCAAATGAACTCCAGGAGTAGATGGTGGGCCCTTTTAGCTTGCCAATGGATGTATTAGACACCCTATGTACCTTGGAAGATCACTCTCAAAAAGATAGATCAAAACAGATAAGTTGGAGTTAGCTTAGAGGTGAAAACTTGCTATTCTTGGTTAATACACCTGTCTAGTGTTTTACATAATTCTCTGAGCACAGCAGCAATTAGATTAATTCCTCTTGGGGAAGGCTAGGTAGCTTAAAGAGCTAACTTTAGAGAGTAATCTCATCATAAATAACAAACCACACACTGAGAATGACTTTTAACAAGTGATGACATCATCCCGATTTTCACGAGCTGCTACAGAAATAGACCAGTGAGTAGAAAAATTAACATAACTCAAGATTTAAAAATCCAATGATCATGAAATTTTGTATGCGTATACTCGACAGTAAGCTGAATTTAACAAGCTTAAAATCACTGAATTTGGATGAGTAAACACTGAGAAATGACTCTGACAAGATGACTGAAAAAGTCGGGTACCTGACAGAGAAGTGAAAATGAACATACCCTGTTGACTTCAAATGAACATAACTGAAGATTCCAACATCCAAATGACATGAAAATTTGTGATCATATAGTAGCCTTATAGAGCTAACTTTCCCAAGTTAAATCACTGAAAATGATGAACCAAGTGCAGAGAAACAATCTCTGCAAGCTGATTGAGAAAAACTGAAGTAATGGCAGTGAGTAGTACACATCACAAGAACATGGAAAGATGAACTCAAATAATCATGAAAATGAAAGTATATTGCTTGTACAATACAATGACTTACTGATACATATGTGTGCCTTGTAATCACACCTTGATATGGCATAAAGCTCAGCTCTTGGAGGTCTTCACATAGGTCTCTCTAACCACGACTAAAACTGCCATCTATTTATAGTTGAGTTTGGGAGGCTAACTTCCCTCAATCACTCTCCAATCAATCAATGATTGATTTGATTCTCTACCTACCACAAATCACGAATTCGTGGCTCCTCTTACCATTCTTGATCAAGTGGACTCAACCACTTAAGATTCTCTTACTTTTACATTAAGTAAACTCTTCAAAAGTTACAAGAGGTAGTTCACAAGTGAACTTTACATAGTCTTCATTTTAAGGCTTTTTCTATGACTTTGTGGGACTCAAGTCAATACTTAGGCTTGTCATAGGCTTGCTCCAACAGCTCCCCCTCAAGCCAAGTATGCTTGAGGTCTTCAATCTTCCAAGATTACCTGCAAACCAATCATAGCCTTGAATTTGCAAAGCTTTGTACCATCCAATGCTTTGGTTAGAATATCTGCACATTGTTGATGAGTGGACACATATGATATTTGAATCTCTTTGCTTAGAACCTTCTCTCGTACATAGTGATAATGAACTTCAATATGTTTAGTCCTTGCATGAAAAATAGGATTAGCAGCCAAATGAATAGAACTCATATTGTCACCAAAAATAGTTGGAGTTCCAAACTCCAATCCAAGATCTTTGAATAATGTCTTCATCCACATAGCTTCTTGTGTAGCTATAGCAAGACCTCTATATTCAGCTTCAGTAGAAGAGAGAGCAACTGTGGGTTGCTTCTTGGATGACCATGAAATAAGCTTTGAACCTGCAAAGGTAAGATAACCTGAAGTGCTCCTTCTATCTTCCTTGGAGCCAGCCCAATCTGCATCAGAAAATAGCTTCAAACCTAAATCAGATACATAAGGATAGTAAAGTCCTTCATTTATGGTTCCTTTGAGATATTTGAGTATCCTTTTGGCAGCATCCATATGTGGTTTCCTTGGTGTGTGCATAAATTGGCTTAGCACACTCACACTGTAACATATATCTACTCTTGTCAATGTGGCATAGTTGAGACTACCCACTAGACTTTGATATGATGTGATGTCCTCTATGAGTTCACCTTCATGTGAGCTCAATTTGTGATTAACCTCCATTGGAGTACCTACAATCTTACAATCTTGCATCTTGAATTTTTCCAACATGTCCTTAATGTACTTTCTTTGAGTGAGAAACAAACCATGATCTTTGTAGACAACTTCCAAACCTAGGAAGTAGGTAAGTGAACCCAAATCACTTATCTTGAACTCTTCTCTCATCTGATCTTTGATCTTCTTCATACCATCTGCATCATTTCCTGTCAATATAATATCATCTACATATACACATAGGTAGATGACCTCGGAATTACTCTTTTTAATAAAGAGTGAAGGATCTGCTTTGCTTGGTTGAAAGCCTTTGTCCTGCAAGAATGAAACAAGCCTGAAATTCCAAGCTCTTGGAGCTTGCTTGAGACCATACAATGCTTTGTTAAGTTTACACACATAATCAGGATAAACTTGATTCTCAAAACCAGGTGGTTGTGCCATATATACCTCTTCTGTTATCCAACCATTCAAAAATGCATTCTTTACATCTAGTTGAAGTATCTTCCAATTCTTGGAAGAGGCAATACTAAGCAAAACCCTAATAGTAGGCATCTTTGCCACAGGAGAGAAAGTCTCCTCATAATCAATTCCCTGAGTTTGTGCAAAGCCTTTTGCCACAAGCCTTGCCTTATACCTGTTAATTGAACCATCAGAATTTTTCTTGAGTTTATAGACCCATCTTGAGCCTATTACCTTCATGGATGAAGTCTTGGGCACCAAATCCCAAGTGTTGTTTTCCTCAAGTGCTTCAATCTCTTCCTTCATTGCATGCTTCCATTCTGTTTTTGCTTTGGCCTCTTCAAATGATGATGGCTCCTCTTGGTTTATGTCCTGTGCTATGCAGATAGAATGTTTAGTTACTAATGAGGTGTCAAACCCATACCTTTCTGGGTTTTTTCTTTTCCCTCATAGATCTTCTTAGGCCATGATTTGATGATTCTGCCTCATGTCCAAGTTCCTGCAATTTTGCTTTACCTTTAGACTTCCATGCTTTGATCTTTTCCATCTGACATTCTTCATCATCCTCTGAGGTGTCTTGTTCTTCAATCTTTGATTGTTCTCTACCAAGCTTTGGAAAATCTTCTTCAAGATCATATGGTAAATTGACCTTCCTGCATGAATCTTCATACCATGAATTGTTCTCATCAAAAACTACATCTCTGCTTACCAAGAATCCTTTGTTGGTAGGGTTGTATAACCTGTAGCCCTTTTGATTGTTGTCATATCCAATAAATACACACCTTTCTGCTTTTGGATCCATCTTGCCTCTAACCTGTGAAGGAACATGAGCAAAAGCAATACATCCAAAAATTTTACAATGATCTAAACTTGGTCTTCTTCCATTCCAAGCCTCATATGGAGTCATCCCATCAAGGGATTTTGAAGGCAACCTGTTAATCAAGTAAGTGGCTGTAGATACAGCCTCAGCCCATAAGTAATTAGGTAAATGCTTTTCATTTAACATAGACCTTGCAGCTTCAACAATTGTCCTATTCCTCCTTTCTGCCACTCCATTTTGCTCAGGAGTGTACCTTGTAGTTACCTCTCTTTTGATTCCTCTTTCTTGAAGAAAAGAATCAAACTCATGGGAGAAGTATTCTCCCCCTCCATCTGACCTTAGCCTTTTTAGTGATTTACCTGTTTGATTCTCCACAAGAGCCAAATATCTTTTGAAACATGAAAAAACTTCATCTTTGTGTTTCATAAAGAATAGGATAGTCCATCTGCTGCAATCATCAATAAAGGAAACATAATACCTTGATCCTGATATTGAAGCTTCCTTGCTTGGTCCCCATACATCTGTATGAACCAACTCCAAGAGATCTCCATGCATATAACCTTTCTTCATGAATGGTAACCTGTGAGACTTTCCAAATTGACATGCACTGCACTTATAAATCATATGTTGTTTTGACAAATTAGGAAGTCCAAGTACACTTTGGTCCCTGCAGATTTGCTTTAATGACCTTTCACCAATATGTGCTAACCTTTTGTGCCATACTTCCAATTCTGTGAGTGTCTGACTACCATAATTAAAGAGAGCAATGTTTCTAGTGTCCTGTAATTCAAATGTGAACAATCTACCTGTCTTTTCACCTTTTGCAATTCTTCTGAATCCTTGACTTGGATCTTCAACAAATGCTCCTGCTTTTGTGAACCTGACTTGCAACCCTTTCTCTACTATCTGCCCAACACTTATCAAATTCTTTGTTATGGTAGGGACATAGAGTACCTTACAGAGTAGGTTGATGTTTCCATCAGGTGCTTTGACATTGCCTATTTTCTCCACAGGATGTTTTGTATCATCTCCTGTTTGTACCTCATGCTTATTCCTTGGATCTTCTAAATCTGATAGGAGTGCCACATTTCCTGCCACATGATTTGAACAACCTGAATCTATGTAGAAAACATGCTCATCAGATTTACCTTGTGGCATAGCCATGTTCATGATCAATAATGAATCCTCTTTGTTTGAGTCTTCTGTGTAGTTATTGTAGTCTCTCCTTCCTTTGTAGCCTCCTTGATAGTTTGAATGATTGTAGTTGTTGTAGTTGCCATGGTAGTTGTTGAACCTTCCTCTTGAGTAGCCATAACTTCCTCTATTGTATCCTCTGCCTCTTTGATTCCTGGAATTCCTAAAGCAATTTTCAGTTGTATGATTAGTTAATCCACAAATAGAACATGAGTTGGAGTCTTGGGATCTCCCCCTGCCTTGTCTACCTCCTCTTCCTCTACCTCTGCCATGTCTTCCTCTACCTGCATAGTTAGCTTGATATGTACCTGCTTCATCATCCACTTTCTTTGCCTTTCCTTTGTTATCTTTAGACTTGCTTTTATCCGTGTATAAAGCTGAAGATTGATTACCTTTAGAGCTTTCTCCATTTTTGATAAGCTTTGCCTCTTGAGTAAGTAATTGTCCAATGAGTGTGTTGAAATCAGGTACATGCATGTCCATGTACAAATCCATAGCTGTGGTGAATGCTTCCCACTTGTCATCTGCCTTCAAGCCATTGATGACCTGCCTTACAATTTGCTCTTCATCTATTACCTCTCCAATGCTTCCCAACTGATCTGCTATGTCCTTGAGCTTTGTGACAAAATCAGTCACATTTTGTTTGGGAGCCTTCTTGAGAGTTGTGAAATCCAGCCATAGTTGATGCTTCCTAGCTTTAGTACTTGAAGCAAAGAAAGCTTCAAGTGCATCCCACACTTCCTGAGATGTCTTACAACTTCTAATGTGAGGCAACAAAAAATCTGAGATAGAGTTGAGGAGATAAGACCTTGCAAGTGCATCCTTGGAGCACCATGTGCTCAATCTTTCTTGCTCTTCTTGTGTTGGTTAACTTTTGTTCCTGAAACTTGGCATAACTTCATCTCCAGCCACATAACCATATAAACTTCTACCTTGGAGATAAGCTTCCATTCTTAATGACCAAGCTGAGTAGTTACCTCTGTCCAATTTGTCAATTGATGAAGGAAATCCATCTGCCATGTTGTCCAACCTTGCTCTGATACCACTGTGAAGAGATGGATAGGTATGTGTTGAAGATGAAGAGGTGTTGCAAAATCTTTGCTCTACACTAGCCAAATGAACTCCAGGAGTAGATGGTGGGCCCTTTTAGCTTGCCAATGGATGTATTAGACACCCTATGTACCTTGGAAGATCACTCTCAAAAAGATAGATCAAAACAGATAAGTTGGAGTTAGCTTAGAGGTGAAAACTTGCTATTCTTGGTTAATACACCTGTCTAGTGTTTTACATAATTCTCTGAGCACAGCAGCAATTAGATTAATTCCTCTTGGGGAAGGCTAGGTAGCTTAAAGAGCTAACTTTAGAGAGTAATCTCATCATAAATAACAAACCACACACTGAGAATGACTTTTAACAAGTGATGACATCGTCCCGATTTTCACGGGCTGCTACAGAAATAGACCAGTGAGTAGAAAAATTAACATAACTCAAGATTTAAGAATCCAATGATCATGCAAATTTGTATGCTTATACTATACAGTAAGCTGAATCCAACAAGCTTAAAATCACTGAATTTGGATGCGTAAACACTGAGAAATGACTCTGACAAGATGACTGAAAAAGTCGGGTACCTGACAGAGAAGTGAAAATGAACATACCCTGTTGACTTCAAATGAACATAACTGAAGATTCCAACATCCAAATGACATGCAAATTTGTGAGCATATAGTAGCCTTATAGAGCTAACTTTCCCAAGTTAAATCACTGAAAATGATGAACCAAGTGCAGAGAAACAATCTCTGCAAGCTGACTGAGAAAAACTGAAGTAATGGCAGTGAGTAGTACACATCACAAGAACATGGAAAGATGAACTCAAATAATCATGAAAATGAAAGTATATTGCTTGTACAATACAATGACTTACTGATACATATGTGTGCCTTGTAATCACACCTTGATATGGCATAAAGCTCAGCTCTTGGAGGTCTTCACATAGGTCTCTCTAACCACGACTAAAACTGCCATCTATTTATAGTTGAGTTTGGGAGGCTAACTTCCCTCAATCACTCTCCAATCAATCAATGATTGATTTGATTCTCTACCTACCACAAATCACGAATTCGTGGCTCCTCTTACCATTCTTGATCAAGTGGACTCAACCACTTAAGATTCTCTTACTTTTACATTAAGTAAACTCTTCAAAAGTTACAAGAGGTAGTTCACAAGTGAACTTTACATAGTCTTCATTTTAAGGCTTTTTCTATGACTTTGTGGGACTCAAGTCAATACTTAGGCTTGTCATAGGCTTGCTCCAACATAAATGCACTACTTGCTGCACCTGAGTCAATCAATGCTTTCACAGTTCTTGCACCCTTTCGTTGTCCTATCTCTATGGTCATAAAGGGATGTCGGTCAATGACTTGATAAGTAATTATGCCTGATTTTTGGTACATATCCATGTGATATTTTGGGGCTTTTGAGTTGACATCTAGGCCTAGTCGCCTTAACTTATTTTGCCTAATACGCTCTCTGGCCTCTACCTGTGCTTCTTCCCTCACCCTTAACTCCTCTTCTTTTCGCTTCTTAGCAGTGTTGAATCTCGTAAGCATATCCTCTGTAAGAGGTTCTTGGTATAACTTGACTCTACATCCACTAATATAGTTTGGCAAGATATCTCCTTCTAGAGTGGCTATCACTCTAGCACAATGGTGAGTACCAACGTGAGGAGATACACCTCATAAATGTCAATCCGTGGAGACGTGAGGACTAGTATGAAGACTATGAGCAAGTGATGGCACAAGTGCGTGAGTGAAAGCACACAAGCATGCACACACATACACACACAAGCGCACAAGGTAAGAGCAAAGGGTGGAACAATGGAAAGCTTCGATTACAAAAGATCTCTTACAAAGCTCAAAACTACAACAAGCTAACCCCAAAAATGAGCTCTTCAGCCCTTTTTATAGTTTTTTGAGTGGTTTTGGCCCTGTCCAGACCTAGTGTCCGGCCTAGTTAAAAAATAGGTTCCAGGGCTTATTTGGGGGCTCAAACGGAGTCTAAAAATTATGAAAATTGGTAGGATGGTGGTTCTAATACTCCTCAAGCTCGAGGACTCCTCGGCTTGAACAAAATGGAGTTGCAAAAATGGAAAATGGTATTTACAATGGTTTTTAGTGATGAAAATCACTATTTTTATAGGGATTTCTTTTGAAAATTTGACATGTGGTTCTTGGAGCTCCCTACATGCTCCTTCTTCTTGTGTGTCCACTTCCTTGGTGTGCTTCCATACTTTGTCCTTAACCTTGAGTGTCAACACTCCCCCCCCTCTGGAGTCTGTTGTCCCTGACACACCCTGGTTGTAGAGGTTGTTCCATGTAGTGTGTGGAGAGGTAGTGTCCTGCATGTACCAACAAGAGAAGTCTGTCTGCCAATTGTAGCTTCATTAGTTGTTGGTTCTTCATTTTTTCACTGCTAGCCCTTGTAGGTTGGAGTCCCTTTGTATGTACTTCTTCCTTGTATCCCAGCTTGATGGTGCATTTGTGAGCTTTCCAAAATTGCTAGTTGCTGAAAAGAGGTGGTCAATGTTGATTATGAGCAACTCTTGGTGGTGGATCTCTTCCTTGCACTTGTTGTTGTCACCTTGATTTCCTCTACTTCTTCCCAAGATGGCTCTTATAGTTTTCATGCCAAGTACTTATAACCCATAATGGATGATGGGTAAGTGCATTAGTGCATGGGTTGAAAAAGAAATGTGTTTTGTGCACGGCATTGTAATGTGGCCCTATGTATGCGTACTTGGAAAATGCATGGGAAGAAGTATGGTGCAAGAGATTGGATCTTGAGCTAAGTGCTCAAGGGTATGCTGACGAAGAGGCTTCCTAATCTATCATGGTGAGCATGTTGCCGAAGTAGGTTGTGCTTCCCATGGTGAAAGGTTAGTCGATTTTTGTCTCTTTGTGTTGTATGCCCATCACGGTGATTGACGATTGGCTTGTCTTTCTAGTTGGTGAACGCCCTTGCTGATGGTTCACAATTGAGTGTCGTCGAGCGCATGGACCTGTTCTTTTTTTTTTCTTTTTTTTTTTGGAACCATGGAAAAACAGGAAGAAAGAGGTTAGTACCAACAAAATATTTCATATGTGTATCATGTGCCTGGGATTCTCAAGTGTGTCAATGCGCGGCCATGTAATGTGGCCCTATATTGATGCATACTTTGGAAATGCATGACCGGAATGGTGCAAAAGACAAGTTTATGCCGAAGGCACATGGCTTTTACTGGTCGAGGCTTTTGATGTTACTTGTAGACTTGATGCAGTCTTTGTTTGGAGTTGTCGACTGAATCTGGCAATGATGTAATCCTCCTTATAGGAATCCATTTCAGAATAGTGTTGGTCTGCGTACGAGACCTTGTTGACTTCTTCATCTTTGGTTTATTGCTTGAATTTTGTATTCGGAGTGGTTCGTTCTTTGGTGTTGTGGATGCCACTGGTACCTTAGGCTTCCTAACCCATATCCTTCATGATTGTCTTCTTACTTTTGTCGAAGGGTTGAGTTTATCTTCTTTTGGTCTTTGTGCTCTGTTCTTACCCTTTTCCCTCCTTGGCTTCTTTGCTGAGTCCTTTAGCATGGTGGGGAGCATAGGCCGTTGTGTGTGTAAGAGCTTCTTGGGTACCCACATCTGTAATCACCCTTGTTGAGCTGCAACTAATTTCTTAGGCACCCAGATTTGTTGGAGAACTGGTGGTTGAGCTTGTCCTTGTTTCTTGCTGCTTCTTTTGTCGTGAGTAGCCCGCTTGGATGGAAATTGTTGTGGCAAAGCTGTTGGTTGCTCTCCTTTTCTAACCCATATCTGCTTCATGCATGGCGTTTCTTTCTTCTTGAGTGTGGTCTTTGTATTTGATATAGCGGTTCTCGTGGACTGTGTTACTTGCTTCTTTGGTTGAGTTGTTGTGACTGCTTTAGTCTTTGAGCAAGAGGAGGAGTTTGCTTGTCTTTGAGCCTGTTCTCCCATGATTGAGTTCTTCTGGAACATAGAGCTTTGGACACATACAACATCTTGTTCTTGAAGATTGGTCTTAGAGGAACTAAGAGAGTGTGTGGTAGAATGATCTGTGAGCATGCAGTTGTCTAATTCTAATGTAATGCATTGTTCATGTACCCAAACTTGAAGAAGTTGACTTCTTAGGTTCAAGTTGACAACATGGTCATAAATCCAATCTTGACCCAAGACAAGTGGCTCTGTAAGGTCTTCATCATGACACACTAGCATTTTGACTTTCATTGGAACATCTTGAAGGTAGATGGGAAGTTCCACCTCGCCCAAACAAGGGGTTTCCACGCCTCCCAATCCTATGAGATATGCTTCTATGGGCTTGATGTCCAATTGCAGGTCTTGGCAGTGTGAAAGTCTAACTGCACTAGTTGCTTCACCTGAGTCAACCAATGCTCTCACAGTCCTTACACTCTTTCCTTGTCCTACCTCTATGGTCACAAAGGGGCGTCGATCAATTATTCGAGAAGTAGTTAGGTCTGATTTTGGCACATGTCCATGTGATATTTTGGAAATTTTGTGTTGACATCTAGGCCTAGTCACTGTTGGTGTAAATCACAAGCCTACACATTTGGCTTGGAAGATATCATGAAGACTCTACATACATGAAGAATCATAGGAACATATGCTAGTGGTTAATTACCACTTTATCTCATTGTAAAAGTCAAATTGACTTAGAATCTTTTGTAATCACCTAACTAAGTGATTCGTGGAAAAAGTAACTCACTTGATTGAGAGAATATCTCCAAGCATTTAGGAGATTGATCATAGGGAGCCAAAAGTTTGAAATTGAATTCAAATTTTTGGTCATTTCCTATAAAAATGGATATGAAAAAGTCGCGGGCAGATCACTTCACTCCCGAGCTTCATTCTACTGTAATTGAGTGTGTGTGAGGACTATACCATAGCTAACACCACTCTACACCATTAGGCAATGTTATTCATGCCAATGGGATTGTACACAAGTGTTAATTTATAGATACATTTACATCATTCATCTCTGTGTTGTCTGCTAGTCTACTCAAAAGTTTGTCAACTTGTCAAGGGCATATCTCGGTCAATACTCCACCAAATGCAGTGATTCAAAGCTTGTTGGATTCAGCTTGAAGCCTACTACATGATGTCTAAATTTGAAGACATTCTATTCAGCCAATGCAGAGAAATCGGCATCGAGGTACTCACTGGTCTATTTCTGCTACAGTCCTAAAAGGTCGGGGGTATAGCTAATCTTGCTAAATTGATTTCTCTTAGCATATTTTACCTTTTTACATCATTCCACTTGAAAATGGTAGCTTACTAAGCTAATTAAATACCCCTAGAAGGAATTTTATCAATTGCTATTGTGCTGGTCACACTGAGCAAAACATTCAGCAGGTGTCAAGACATAGATAGAAGGTTTTCTTGAGTTTGTGATTTCCAAAGTTATCTGTTTTGATTCAATCATTGCACACATCATTTACAAAGGACATAGGCCATTTCTTGGTGTCATTGGGATGCTATGGAAGTCTACTAATCAAGTCTGAAGCCAAAGAGGGCTGGTACAAAGCAAGTTTAGCAGTACCTACTCAGTCTCTTGGATCATCCATCCATCTTTCCCAACAATGGTATCAGAGCAAATAAGGTAAAATGGGAGATGGTTTTCCTTCATTCTTGATAAATTGGACAGGAACAATTATCAAGCTTGGTCTCTAAGGATGAAGACCTACTTACAAGGAAGGAGTCTCTATGGATACATCTCAGGAGATGAGGAATTACCCTCATTCAAAGCAAGAGGATTGCCAACCAAGGAAGAACAAGAAAAGCTCAACACATGGTGTGCAAAGGATGCATTGGCAAGGTCTTATTTACTCAACTCTATATCTGATTTTCTTTTGCGACATATCAGAAATTGCAAGACTTCCCAAGAGACTTGGGAAACTCTGTGATCATATTTTTCCTCCAATACAAGGGCTAGGAAAAATCAGTTGTGGATTGAATTCACAACACTAAGGAAGCAACCTAAGCAAGCTGTTTCAGAATTTGTGACCAAGATCAAAGATGTTGCAGATCAGTTAGCAAGCATAGGAGAAGAGATTGAAGAAGAACAAATTGTGAGCCAGGTAATCAATGGAATCAAGGCTGATGACAAGTGGGAAAGCTTCACCACTGCAATGGATCTCTACATGGACATGCACACTCCAGATCTTACAACTCTCATGGGTCAACTATCTACACATGAAGCAAAGCTCACCAAGAGTGGAGATACATCCAAAGGTAACAACTCTTCTGCCCTATACACTGATAAGAAATCTAAGTATAAAGGCAAGAGTAAGAAGGTGGAAGATGAAGGCTCTACCTCCCAAGCCAACTATGCAGGGAGAGGTAGATCTTCAAGAGGAAGGGGCAGAGGAGGTAAGCAAGGTAGGGGGAGACCCTATAATTCATCACCATGTAACATTTGTGGTTTATCAAATCATACCACAGATGAGTGTTTCAGGAATTACAAAAATCAGAGAGGAAGAGGCTACCAAAGAGGTGGATACTCACAGTCAAGAGGAAGGTTCAACAATCACCAAGGCCACAACAACAATTACAACAACAACTACAACAATAATTACAATGGCAACTACCAAGGAGGATTCAAAACTAGAAGGGACTACAACAACTACACAGAAGAGCAGGATGACTCTCTTCTGATCATGAACATGACTTCAAAGACAGGTACAGATGATGATCACTTATTTTATATTGATTCAGGGTGTTCAAATCATGTGGCTGGTAATGTGGCACTACTCTCTGATCTTGAGGAACCAAAAGGTAAACATCGAGTCCAAACAGGTGATGATACAAAGCATTATGTGGTTAAAGTTGGAAATGTGAAGACTTGTGATGGTAATCACAATTTGTTGAGCAGGGTACTTTATGTACCAACAATTACAAAGAACTTAATGAGTGTTGGTCAGATTGTAGAGAAAGGTTTGCAGGTCAGATTCAATCAATATGGAGCATTTGTGGAGGACCCAAGACATGGATTCAAAAGGATAGTTCAAGGAGAAAAATTAGGTAGACTTTTCACTTTTGAGCTAGAAGACACAAAGAATATTGCACTATACAGTTATAAGGATCAAACACTTTCAGAGCTTGAGATTTGGCACAAAAGTTTAGGACATATAGGTTCAAGGTACTATGTGTCTTTTATTGATGATTATAGAAGATGGACTCTATTATACTTTATGAAGCACGATGATGAGGTATTTAATTGTTTTAAGAAATATCTTGCATTAGTTGAAAATCAGACAGGAAGGAATTTGAAGAGGCTAAGGTCAGATGGAGGAGGTGAATACTTCTCCAATGAGTTTGAAAATTTCTTGCAGGACAGAGGCATCAAAAGAGAAATAACCACAAGGTATTCTCCTGAACAGAATGGGGTAGCTGAAAGAAGAAATAGGTTAATTGTTGAGACAGCCAGATCTATGCTTAATGAGAAGAAGTTACCTAACTATCTATGGGTAGAGAGTGTTTCTACTGCCACTTACCTCATAAACATGTTACCATCTAAGTCACTTGATGGTATGACACCGTATGAAGCATGGTATGGTAAGAGACCATCATTGGATCACTGCAAAATATTTGGATGTGTAGAATATGTGCACATTCCTTCTCAGATAAGAGGTAAGCTAGACCCAAAGGCTGAAAAATGCATTTTTATTGGGTATGTGTTACGTTGCGAATTTCACACAATAGCAGTGTACTCAAGGGATAAGGGATTTAGCTTTGAAGCTCGAGGCATTAAGAGGTGTAGTAATGAATGGTGGCCTTCCAGACCGTATCGCCTGGAGGACTAGTATGAAGACTATGAGAAGATTCACCTCATAATTGTCAATCCGTGGAGACGTGAGGACTAGTATGAAGACTATGAGCAAGTGAAGGCACAATTGTGTGAGTGAGAAGCACACAAGCATGCACACACATACACACACACGCGCACACAAGGCAAGAACAAGGAAAGGATCAATGGAGTTCTTTGCATTAGTCAAAAAGTCTCTTACATAAGCTCAATTCACAAACAATCTAACCCCCGAAAATGAGCTCTCTAGCTCTTTTTATTGTTTTCTCACTAGCTTTGGCCTTGTCCAGACCTAGTGTCCGGCCTAGTTAAAAATTAGGTTCTAGAGCCTATTTGAGGGCTCAAACGAAGTCTAAAAATTATGAAAATTGATGTGTAGCTAATTCTACTACTCCTCAAGCTCGAGGACTCCTCGGCTTGAACAAAATGGAGTCTATTCTACCAAAAACGGAATTTACAATGTTTGTGTAGTGATTAAAATCACTTGAGTTGTAAATGGTCCATGGAAAAAATGATTGGGCCTTGTTGCCGTATTGTGCATGACTGCTCCGTTGAGCTAGTATGCTCTTCATCTGGCTTGTATGCCAACAGGAGGTGAACCTAAAGCTAAGTGCCCATGAAGGTGATGAAGTCCAAGACATTACAGGTTATCAAAGTATGGTGGGTAGCTTGAACTATGCTACCTTAACTAGAATTGATATTGCATATGGAGTTAGTGTGCTAAGTCAATTTATGCACAAGCCAAGGATACCTCACTTAGAGGCTGCCAAGAGAATCTTGAAGTATCTTAAGGGTACACAGAACCATGGTTTGTATTTTCCTTTCACTTCAAATATTGATATAAAAGTCTATTCAGATGAAGATTGGGCAGGATGCAAGGATGATAGGAGAAGCACTTCTGGATATATTTCTTTTGCAGGTGACAAACCAATTTCATGGTCTGCAAAGAAGCAACCAACTATTGCATTGTCTTCTACAGAGGCAAAGTATAGAGGGCTAGCTAATGCCACTCAAGAAGCAATTTGGATTAAGCTTTTGTATACAGAATTGGGATTATATACTAGGCCTCCAATTATCTTTGGAGATAATACAAGTTCTCTTCACCTTGCACCTAATCCTATCTATCATGCCAGGACAAAACACATAGAAGTTCATTATCGTTATGTGAGAGAAAAGTTACTAAGCAAGGATATTCACCTGACCTATGTGTCAACCAACATGCAATGTGCAGATTTGCTGACTAAAGCTTTGGATGGAACCAAAATTTGCAGGTTCAAATCTATGATTGGATTGCAGGATATACTTGAAGGTTGAAAATGAAGACTTAAGCCAAAATGTTTGGCTTGAGGGGGAGCTGTTGGTGTAAATCACAAGCCTACACATTTGGCTTGGAAGATATCATGAAGACTCTACATACATGAAGAATCATAGGAACATATGCTAGCGGTTAATTACCACTTTATCTCATTGTAAAAGTCAAATTGAGTTAGAATCTTTTGTAATCACCTACCTAAGTGATTCGTGCAAAAAGTAACTCGCTTGATTGAGAGAATATCTCCAAGAATTTAGGAGCTTGATCATAGGGAGCCAAAAGTTTGAAATTGAATTCAAATTTTTGGTCATTTCCTATAAAAATGGATATGAAAAAGTCGCGGGCAGATCACTTCACTCTCGAGCTTCATTCTACTGTAATTGAGTGTGTGTGAGGACTATACCATAGCCTACACCACTCTAAACCATTAGGCAATGTTATTCATGCCAATGGGATTGTACACACGTGTTAATTTATAGATACATTTACATCATTCATCTCTGTGTTCTCTTCTAGTCTACTCAAAAGTCTGTCAATTTGTCAAGGGCATATCTCGGTCAATACTCCACCAAATTCAGTGATTCAAAGCTTGTTGGATTCAAATTGAAGCCTACTACATGCCCTCAAAATTTGAAGACATTCTATTTAGCAAATGCAGAGAAATCTGCGTTGAGGTGCTCACTGGTTTATTTCTGCTATAGTCCTAAAAAGTCGGGGGTATAGCTAACCTTGCTAAATTGATTTCTCTTAGCATAGTTTATCTTTTTACATCATTCTACTTGGAAATGGTAGCTTACTAAGCTAATTAAATACCGCTAGAAGGAAGTTTATCAATTGCTACTGTGCTCGTGACACTGAGCAAAACATTCAGCAGGTGTCAAGACATAAATAGAAGGTTTTCTTGAGTTTGTGATTTCCAAAATTATCTGTTTTGATTCAATCATTGCACACATCATTTCCAAAGGACATAGGCCATTTCTTGGTGTCATTGGCATGCTATGGAAGTCTACTAATCAAGTTTGAAGCCAAAGAGGGCTGGTACAAAGCAGGTTTAGCAGTACCTACTCAGTCTCTTGGATCATCCATCCATCTTCCCAACAGTCACCGTAACTTATTTCTTCTTATGCGCTCTCTAGCCTCTGCTTGTGCTTCTTCTCTAACCCTTAACTCCTCTTCTTTTCGCTTCTTAGCAGTGTTGAGTCTCATTAGCATTTCCTCTGTAAGAGGTTCTTGATATAACTTGACTCGACAACCACTTATATAGTTCGGCAAGATATCACCTTTTAAAGTGGCCAATTGAACTGCACCACTAGTGGAAATTCTATTAATGATCATGGGCCCATATCCTCGTTTCTCCAATTTGCGGGCATGTTGCTTTAGCGTATAAACCAGCACTAGATCTCCTTCTTTCAATCCTTTGTCCTTCACATGGGCATCAAAGTATGCCTTTTGTCTTTTCTTTGCAGCATAGATGCATGCTTCTGCTCGTAGCCTCGTCTCACCTAAGCGTTCTAGATCAAAGATCCTCGAGGACAACGCGTGTCCATTCCACGCGTGCTCTTGTGCTACTTTCAAGACTGGGATTAGGAAGTCCAATGATAACACAACATTCTATTCGAAGACCATCTGAAATGGGGTGGCATTGAGTACTGTTTTGTAGGCAACTCGGTATGCCCAAATAGCATGATGAAGCTGCTTGTCCCAATCAGAGCGTTTATTATTTACCAGTTTTGTCAACACGTTGCATAGGATCTTATTTGTGCTCTCAGCTTGGTGGTTAGCTTGGGGATGATAGGGGGTAGACTTCTTGTGTATCACCATGAATTCTTGAAGGAGATTTTCAATGACCTCGTTCAAGAAGTGTGTACCTCTATCACTAACCAACTCTATTGGTAACCCATATCTAGTGAACACGTTTTCAAATAAGAACTTAGCCGTTGTTTGAGCATCATTCTTTGTTGTGGCTTTTACTTCCACCCATTTGGTAAGGTAATCAGTGGCTACAATAATGTATTCCGCATGGGAGTCTCTAGCTGGGGGTTAATGGGACCTACGAAGTCTATACCCCACTTCGAAAATGCATGTCCTCCCATCATTGGCCTCAAAGGCATCTCATCTTTTCTAATTGGGTATTTGGCACGTTGGCATGCGTCACATTTCTTCACATAGGTATGTGCATCCATATGAAGAGTGGGCTACCAGAGTGGGCTATGTCCGGTTTCTAAGACTTTCAAATAATCTGATTCATGAACACATAGTCTTAAGTATCCATCTTTGCCTCTCCGATATAGGTTGTCTCCTACTAAGGCATAGTCCTGAGCCTCTTGCTCCATGCTTCTTCTTCGTGCTAGGCTAGCCTCATTGGGTAATGCTCCTGATCTCATGAATTCTACCAATGGAGCACTCCAATCTGGAATTAACGACACGTGATAAAGAGTGGCATGCTCCATTGGGGGTCTCTCTTTGCACGTTGGACAATTCTTAATCCACTCATGAATTTCCTCGTCCAGGCTAGGCCAATACACTCCTAAACATTTTAGATTCTGCAATGTTCGTTGTTTAGAATAGTGATTTCCTAGCAAACCTTCATGGGCTTGTTGCAACCAACTACTATGTTCGTCGTCCTCGACACAACAAGCGAATACACCCTCTATATCTTGTTTGTACATGCTTCCTGCCAAGATTTGATATTGTTGTGATCGTACAATTTCTTCCTTGTTTGTTTTTACGTTCTTATTTGCAGGTCCGAAGGTTAGGACATGTACCAACTTATTCGCCCATTTAGGAACAACTTCCAAATTGAACAAATAAGCATCCGGTAATTCATCAGACACTCCATGCGGTGGCTCTCCTAAAGTGATGCAAGAAAGATGGTCCGCCCTAAGGTGGGTTCTACCTTTCCTGAGAACCACTTCAAAATCGTATTCCATTAGTAAGAGGAACCATCTTACTAAGCGTCCTGTATTGCAAGGTTTATTGACCAAATATAATAAAGCTTGATGATCAGTAAAAAAACTTGAACTTGTTGGCCAATAGATAGTGTCTAAATTTCTTTATGGCATATAGCATGCCTAAGCCTTCTCTTTTCGTTGTGGTATATAATCCTTCAGCCGCATTTAATTGCCTACTAGCATATGCTATCGACAAATCTAGGTTTCCCTTCACCTGTGGGTTGTGCTAGCACACATCCTATAGCATGATTGGATGCATCCACATGGACATGGAATGGTTTATTCCAATCAGGAGTGGTCAGTATTGGTGCTGAACACAAACGTCTCTTCAGCTCATTGAAGGAATTCTCGCATTCATCATTCCACTCAAAATTTGTCAACAACCCATAAAGAGGTTTAGCTATGATGGCATACATGTGGATAAACCTATGGTAATATCCACAATGGCCCATAAAGGCTTGTACCTTTTTAACATTCCTTGGTCTTGACAACTCTGCTATGGCTCTTACCTTGTCCTTATCTGTTGATATCCCATTTTTACAAACAATGTGACCTAAGATCTTACCTTGTCGTACCATGAACACACACTTCTCTGGATTCAGACACACTCGATATTCTCTACACTTGTTGAAGATTTGCCTGAGCTCAGGGATGTGGTATCCTCTTTGTTGGGAATGAGCGCATAAATCATCCACATATACTTCTAAGTTCTTCCGCAAGAACTCTTTGAAGACATCACACATGAGCCTTTGGAATGTTGCAGGTGCATTAGTGAGACCAAATGGAGGTCTTTTAAGTACACATATGATCTCAACTTGGTGCTTAGTAAGCCATCTAAAAACAATGCCACTTGTTTGGCTGGTGTGGGCAACTCTGGATCAGGGCATCTTTCTAAGTACTGTCTAACCTTCTTCCTACAAGTTGTACGGTTTCTTGGGGTGTCTGCTTAAAGCTGTGGATTAAGGATGATGTGTTATGCCTGATACCACTCTTAGAAAATTTGACAATGAATTCTTCTAACAATTGACCTATCTCTCGATAGTTGTGACTATTCAAGGGCTGAAACCAAGCTAAGGCAGTACCCTTAAGAGTCAATGCAAATGCCTCGAACTGAGTGAACAAGTCCTCAACCTGTTCAGCTCTTAGCACTTGTTTGAATTCGGCTACATGATCATAAGGATCTCCTGACCCATCAAAATAGTTCTTCATTGTCTTAACCACTTGAGAGGGTCTAAGGGTTCTTGAGTGCTCTCGTGGTCTAGGCAATGGAAAATCATGCTCATCTCTTTGATGCCGATGTACGCGATGTCTCTCTCTTTCAGGTCTGTCATTTTCAATTCTTGATCGATCTCTACCCACTGTGTGTGCAAAGCTCACCTCAGGTCTCTCTCTGGTTCTTTCCCTCTGGGTTTCATGAGCCTTGGATGATCCGCCTTCTTGGAGGCCATGGGAAGCATTAGATCTTGGTGGAGGGAAAATTGATTCACCTTGCCAAGTGTAAGCATGTCTGTCATGATCTGATACCAAGAATAATTTCTCAGATGTGTGATCTTGATAGACAACTTTCCCTGGTGTCTTCGGATCCTTGAACTCATAGATGGTGACTATTGGGCTCGGTTGATCTGGCTTAAATCTCCAAAAGGCTTCCTCTATTTCTCTATTCAAGAATAGCTCTATGCTTTTGTTGTCTTGGGAAATCCATTCTCGAGTGATCACTCTAGTCAAGACTGACTTACCTCTAGGGGTCTTGGGTTCTCGTCCTAGGTCTCCTTGCTCTAGGTCTCCTAGCTCATTCTCAGAAATGATGTTTCCCAACTCATTGTCCTATCTGGTAGGCTGGTAACCACATACATGGTTCCTTCCTTATCAATGTATGCACCCTCTTCGAACTTGACCACTGGGTGTTCAAGTCCAAAGGGTTGATCAAGATTTTTGAGTTGGACCACTGATCACCTCAGACCATCCTCATAGATGCGATCACCTGATTGGTTGGTCTTGATATACTCCAGTTGGGTCTTATAGGGACCTTCTAGTGTCTGTAAATAGGCAGTGCATGAGCTACGTGTGGGTCTTTCCATGCTAAAAGACATTTCTGAGTCACTAGTTTCTGAACTTAGTGTGTAGGGATACCCACTTAGTTGTTGTGCCCAAGAATTAGCTGTATGATTGACACTAGCCTCAAATGATCTAATGCTTTGCCTATCCTTGCCTAAGTGTCTGCCAGATCTCAAGTTCATAAGCTTTGTCTACAAGTCCAAAATTTCCCCTTGTATTGCTCAAAATCCTTTGGAACTCCCAGGTCTCCCCACGAGCTTTCCAACAAACCCAAAATCACAGCAAATGGATTTCGTATGAGAAAATTATGCCAGTTCAGGGTTCTAGGGTTTAAAACAGGGAAACAGGACCTCTCAGGAAGTGCTTCAAAAACAAGCGATACATGACACTTAGTAAGTATCGCGATACTTGGAAGATGATGATACACGATATTTGACCCAAGAGAAAACCCACGATACTCGATACTTGACACATTGGAAAAGTCACGATACTCGATATGTGATGAATGTCGTGAAAGATCACGATACTCGACACTTGCTGAATATCGCGATACTTGACTCCACGATACTCGATACTTAGGCCACACGATACACGATACTCGACCAACTAGACTGATCACGATACTCAATATCAAGCGAGAGTTAGATTCACGATACTTGACACTGTAGGTCACGATACACGATATTGGGTGGGTATCGCGAAAAAAAAAAATAACGATACACGATACTTGGAATTTCCACGATATTAGATATTTGTCAAGTATCATTTTCAGCTCTCAATGATACTCGATACTTCACATGTATCGTGAGAACTTTCCGACGATACTCGATATCCAACAAGTATTGCGAGAAGCTGCCTCCACGATACATGATCTTTCCCAAGTATCGTGAGAAATACTCCACGATACACGATATCTGCTGGGTATCGCGAGTGTTCCTCAGCGATACACGATATTCGACCACTATAAGTATCGCAATACTCGACCACAGGAGTTCACGATACTCAGGTATCACGATACCTCAACCGCGGGAGAAACACGATACTTGGATTTTTTGGAGTCCAAATTCAAATTTTTTTGCAAATATGAGTACCTTGTGTCCTCCTTGTCAGTCCTATGTGTATGTAGATGCCAAATCTCCCTTCAAGCCCTCGATATTGCACTCATGATACTTGGCACAGGTTATGTCACATCCGAGGCTATTTACTCTGATTTTGGTGTTTTTGAGAGTTTTTCAAGAGTTTTTTCTTCAGCGATTTAGTTCTGCACCCCCTCTAAGCTTCTTGTTCACAATCACAAGTAAAAAGAAAGGTGAATCTATTCTAAAAAATGGAAAAAATTGAGAATATGAAGGTGGGTGGTGATGGTGATGATGATGAAGATGAAGGAGAAGAAAAAATCAAAAACTGAACTGAGAATGGTGATTTTTTTACCTTCCAATGTCGCTACTCTACGTCTTACTGTCACACGCTCATCCTCCAAGCTCTCTCCCCGGCAACGGTGCCAAATTTGGTGTCACTCTAGCACAATGGTGAGTACCAACGTGAGGAGATACACCTCATAAATGTCAATCCGTGGAGACGTGAGGACTAGTATGAAGACTATGAGCAAGTGATGGCACAAGTGCGTGAGTGAAAGCACACAAGCATGCACACACATACACACACAAGCGCACAAGGTAAGAGCAAAGGGTGGAACAATGGAAAGCTTTGATTACGAAAGAAATCTCTTACAAAGCTCAAAACTACAACAAGCTAACCCCAAAAATGAGCTCTTCAGCCCTTTTTATAGGTTTTTGAGTGGTTTTGGCCCTGTCTAGACCTAGTGTCCAGCCTAGTTAAAAAATAGGTTCCAGGGCTTATTTGGGGGCTCAAACGGAGTCTAAAAATTATGAAAATTGGTAGGATGGTAGTTCTAATACTCCTCAAGCTCAAGGACTCCTCGGCTTGAACAAAATGGAGTTGCAAAAATGGAAAATGGTATTTACAATGGTTTTTAGTGATGAAAATCACTATTTTTATAGGGATTTCTTTTGAAAATTTGACATGTGGTTCTTGGAGCTCCCTACATGCTCCTTCTTCTTGGGTGTCCACTTCCTTGGTGTGCTTCCATACTTTGTCCTTAACCTTGAGTGTCAACAGTGGCCAACTGAACTGCACCGCTAGTGGAAATTCTATTAATGATCATGGGTCCGTATCCTCTTTTTTCCAACTTACGGGCATATTGCTTTAGCGTATAAATGAGCACTAGGTCTCCCTATGTTGGCAGCAGCCAGAGGCATAGAAGACACGGAAGCATGTAAAGACACAGCAGGGAGTCAGTCAAATCATCTTTCAAAGAATTATGTTTTATAAATACTCTTCAAAACCTCCAACAGTGATTTTCATCACTTTTGTACTATATGTAACATAGAAAAACCGTTTTGTAATTCATAGCTCCATTTTGTGCAAGCTGAGTCCTCGAGCTTGAGGAGCTTAGGTAGAATGCGCGTACCAATTTTGGTTATTTTTAGACATCGTTTACCCTTTCAAATAGCGCCTAGAACCTATTTTTTAACTATGCCGGTCACTAGATGTGAAATTGGTCAAAACTAGTCTAGAATCTATAAAAAGAGCTAGAGAGCTCATTTTTGAGGTTGGTTGGTGTGAGCTTAGAGCTATTTTGAGCTTGTAATTGAGATCTTGAGCAATAGAGCTAATTTCCTACCTTCCATTGTGACTTGCTTGTCTCTTTGTTGTGTGTGTGTATGTGTGTGTGCATCTCTATGCTTCTCACCTTCACTCTCACTTCATCTCACGTTCACGATCTTCATATCACTCCTATCTCTTCCACGGATTGACATTAAGGAGGTGGAGCTTCTTAACGTGGTTCTCACCATTGTGCTAGAGCAACACCAAATTTGGCGCCGTTGCCAGGGATCGAGTCTAGGATGAATGTGTGATACTTAGGCCACATGATACACGATACTCGACCAACTAGACTGATCACGATACTCAATATCAGGCGAGAGTTAGATTCACGATACTTGACACTGTAGGTCACGATACACGATATTGGGTGGGTATCGCGAAAAAAAAAATAACGATACACGATACTTGGAATTTCCACGATATTAGATATTCGTCAAGTATCATTTTCAGCTCTCAATGATACTCGATACTTCACATGTATCGTGAGAACTTTCCGACGATACTCGATATCCAACAAGTATTGCGAGAAGCTGCCTCCACGATACATGATCTTTCCCAAATATCGTGAGAAATACTCCACGATACACGATATCTGCTGGGTATCGCGAGTGTTCCTCAGTGATACACGATATTCGACCACTACAAGTATCGCAATACTCGACCACAGGAGTTCACGATACTCAGGTATCGCGATACCTCAACCGCGGGAGAAACACGATACTTGGATTTTTTGGAGTCCAAATTCAAATTTTTTTGCAAATATGAGTACCTTGTGTCCTCCTTGATACCAACCCTTAAGGTTGCACATGAACATCAGTGGACTGGCCATGAATTGTCAGCAAGAATAATGGACTTGGAACGATTAGGAGAAACCAGGCTGAGAGCAGCAGCAGGGATATATGTGGCAAAGAAACGACAGAAAGCATATTTTGATGCACATGTGAAAGATAAAGGCTTAAAAGAAGGAGATTTAGTTCTAGTATATACGCTGAAGCAACATGCACGGAAGTTAGAAAAGTGAGGTTATGGACCTATGATCATTAAGAGACTCTCAACAAGTGGAGCAGTACAATTAGCCACCTTAGAAGGAGACATGATGCCTAATTACATTAGTGGTTGTAGAGTCAGGCTATATCAAGAACCTCTTACTGAGGATATGCTTAGACGACTCACGTTGGCAAGGAAGCGTAAGGAGGAAGAAAATAGAATACGAGTTGAAGCTCAGGTAGAAGCTATAGAACACATTAAGCGCATGAAGTTAAGAAGACAAGGACTAGGGAGAGAACATTATAACCATCTGGAAACATCACCCAAATATCCCAAGGCCATGTGTCAAGCAAAGTCAAGTACTCATCCTAGCATAGTGGACAGGAGACCATTCATTACAGTCAGGGTAGAGCACGGCAACCCTTGCCAAGAGCTCAGGGCTTTAATTGATTCAGGTGCTGCGACTAGTGCGATTAGATGGTCCCACTATAAGGACTGAGGAATAGAAATGCGGCCAATTGAGGCATACCTCATAGGGCTAGGAGGCATGGAAACCCCTTGCATGGGTGAGGTGGACCTTCCTATCCTCATAAACGAAGTGACCTTGACAGCGAAGCTACTAGTGTGCCATGATGACGACCTGATAGAACCCCTAATCCTTGGCCAAGATTGGCTATACGATCACTCAGTGGACCTAAATCTTAGACAAGGCTCCTTGCAGATTGGAACCTTAGATCAGAAGCGAGTGATACCGCTTGACTTCCCTAACGGCTGTTCGCCTGAAGTACGCAACCCTAGAACCTATGAACAACATGCGAAGCTGTTCGCCTGAAGTACGCAACCCTAGACCCTATGAACAACATGCCGAAAGATCTTTGGTCAGATCAGTCACGTTACGTGTATACCAACCCATGCGGGCTTGGCGATGGACAATTGTCAATCAGAAGGACGTCAGGAGATTTTCCCTCGGGCTTCTTGCAAATTAGAAGGGTCAACCACCCAACCGCTTGGTCAAATGGGCACAATCAGCGGACAGATGGGGACGATCAGTGGTCAGGTGGACTTCATCAACGTCCACATGGGCAAAACACCCTGCGGTGCCCATCCTTCCACACTTACTGCGGACTGGCCTAGATTAAAAGTACAAAATGGAGCACTTCCTAATGGGCATGTTTTTCAAGTGTTGGACCTCCCTTCTTTTCCAAAGTAGAGTGTCCATCCGACCTCTCAACCTCAACCACCAAGGAGTCAACCACGACGAAGGAACCCAGACCGACGACAATATTCGATGACACAAGAAAGAACGCAGGAGTATCAGTATCATAAAGCAAGAGGCACAAAACAAATATGGGTGCCAAAAGGACAGAAACCACCGACAGATTTCAACCATGCAGACAACGATAAGAAGAAGTCAAGGCAGAAGCAGAGACAGTATCCAAGGTCTGCTCGACCTTCTTCTACGACTATAAACATCCGACAAATTTGGATCGCCAAGAAGCACCTTATGAACCGACCCATAACCATGCAGATTTGGGTACCCAAACAGTGTATTATAGCTCAACTTTCAAGCCATGTAATATATACCCCTTAGAAATCTCTTCGACCCTCCATACCACCAAACCTGATATCATCTTTTGTCCCCTAGAAGAAACATTCCACCTGCTCAGAAACTCTTAGGAAGTGGATACCGAAATGTATCCAGAAGTCTTCTCCTAACCCATTGTCTAACATAACTCCCACCTCGACTAATCTACAACCTTGTAATAACTCATTCATGATTGAACCTTGTATAAATCCACACACTATAACCCAACATCACCTATAATAACACCATATTAAGCAATGTATGCATCATCTGAAGCATGTAGGTTTCTAGAGACCTGCATTAGTTTGCAAGAAATCATTCCATAAACCACATCACAGCACTTGGCTACACGGGTTACACATCGGTTATGGAAAGGGATTGCAGTATCACTTTAATGGGATCATAATTAATTTCCATACTAATGTGCTAATCTTTTGTAGCAGATCTTTTCCATTAGCACGTCAATCATCATGGAAACCGAAGAAGGACCATCTAAAGCTGGAACCATTATACCCAGGGCTACTATTAGTGATTTACTTGCTGAGCCCCATCCGACGGCTCCATCTCTAGAATTTCAAGGTGTCCCAGGACCGGTGCCTATTGACAATCCTCCTTGAGGATATACTAAGAAGATTCATCGTAATTCTCACTGGTTTCAAGGCCTAGCAGGACCATTTGCGGATGTTGAGTTTATAATTGAGGCTAATTTGACTTTTGATGACCGTACCTGGGGCAAATATCAGTTTCTCTCAAGAGAGTTCGAAGGGCTACAGAACACACAAGACTTAACACATGTTTGGGCAAGAGTCGGCTTCACAGAGTATTTCAGTGACCCTTTGCCTAAACCTGACTTCTACAGATGCTATTACTTAATCACCACTTTGATAGCTTCGGAGAATAAGGACCTGCCCGAAACTTTTATTTTGCCATCTTTAGTGAACGATCCACCATATAAAAGATTTTATCTTTCTAAAGATTTGATTCGAGCTGCCATCAAGATTCATGGAACCCACACGCCCACAGAGCGAGAAAGGTTAGTTCCAGACCCTATGAAACGTGGGGATGTTACAAAGTGGGAAGAGATTTTGGCGATCACACCTAAGCTTTCAAAACCACTGCGGATATGTATGCAGCATTTTGCTTTCCCCGCTCAGGACAGATTCACAATGCCTCACAAACGAATATGGTTTGATTTGTATTTATCTTGTACTGGACCCCAGACAGTTGATCTAGCTAGCTGGATCATTGATCAGATGTATTTAGCACAACATAGATGGGAAAGAAAGAAAGTCATCAATGGATGCTACGCACTGATTAGAATTGTACATATGTGCTTAACATATGACTTGTCGATCGAACGTGCATTGACAAGCGAGGAGCTGAAAGCATTTAAAGGAACAACGAAGAAAGCTAGGAAGCCTAGCAAAGGAAGAGCAGGAAAGTGAATGAGAGGAACCATCCCCTGCCTTCAGGTGCCAGAATCACCCTCACCACAACCCTCTCCAGAACAGTCTCCTACTGAACCCCCTGTACAACCCATTCGCATAAGGTTATCAAGACCAATTACAATGGAGGGCACTACCAGCACAGTTGCTACTCAAGCAGCCACAGTCCCAAGACCTACCAACACTACAGCAGAAGTTCCCACCACTATTGGTGTGGAAGCTTTCTCTTTTCCGATACCCCATTTAGAAGCAGAACAAGCAGACACCACATTTGATTTTGAGATGCAGGATGTATTTTCAAATGAATTTCAGTCTTCAAAAGGCCAGATCTTCTCTCAGGAATATGAAAGGCCCAGCTACCCTACCACACCGCGAGATCAACCACAAGGACAAGTAGTGTCTAGTTCCGAGGGAGAAAGAACAGAAACCGACGAAGATGAAGGCGATGACAAAGCCAGTCACGGAACTCACGAATCCCAAGAACATGTACATGCAGATGAACAAGGACAACAAACGGACACCTTGACAATGACATTGGGTAACTACACCAAGCTTAGTTCACATCTTCTCGTTAGCTCACCATAAGCAGGAGTCTTCTCATCTAGTATACATACAGGATTTGCAGTGTACCAAAACTACCCTTTGCAGATATCTCCTTGGATGCTCTTGTACATACAGTAGTTAAGCATCGCTCAAGTTGTGGACCTTCAAGCTCTTCCCTCCTACCATGGTAAGGGGAAACAATAGTTGTGGATGCCATGTTCATGCCAGGTGCTTGACATCTACCAGATAAGGCAGCAATAATATCATCTGGTAGCCGAGACACACTTCTATCAAAACTGATAAATGCCCAGTAATCAATGGTTCCACCTTCAACTAAGTATGACTCATTCACGTTCAATGAGCCAAACCTGGGAACAAACTCTCTCTCTCTCTCTCATGTCTCTCTTTTTTCTCTTCTTCTTCTTCTTCTTCTTTTTTTTTTTAAGACAATGTCACCAAACAAGACGACAGGTTAGTATCATAAAAAATAATTGACATATGTCAATGTGCTCTTATGCATGGGACTCTTAGTTGTGTTTATGCACGGCCATGTAATGTGGCCCTATGTTAATGCATACTTTGGAAATGCATGGCCTGAATGGTGCAAAAGATAGGGTTGTGCAGGGAGCACATGGTTGTCGCTCGTCGAGGCTTTCGATGTTATTTGCGGATGTTGATGCCATCTATCGTGGAGGTATCCCTTGGATCTCGACATGACAATTGATCCTGCCTCCTTATGGGGATCCATTTGAAAATGATCTGCGACTATGTAGTGAGCATCTTTGGCCTATTCATCCTTGGTTGGTTTCATGATCGTTGTGTCCCTTGTGGTTGGTGCTTTGGTTTTGTAGGGACCGCTGATGCTTTTGGCTTCCAAACCCATACCTCTGTGGCTGGTCGCCTGACTCGCGTTGAAGAGGTTAGTTGGTCTACTTTTGTTCTTGGTGTTTGGTTCTGACCTTTGCCTCGCCTTGGCTTCTTTGTTGAGACTTTTCGCGTATGGGAGAGCATAGGTTGTTGCGGACGTAAGAGCTTCCTGGTTACCCACATGTGTAATCGCCCTTGTTGAGCTGCAACTAATTTCTTAGGCACCCAAATTTGTCGGATATCTTCTGGTTGAGCTTGTCCGAGCTTCTTCCTTCGTCTTCTGGCTTGGTTGGCTTGCTTGGATGGGGTTTGTGGGGGCAAGGTTGGAGGTTGCTCTCCTTTGCGTACCCAGATCTGCGTCATGCCCGGAATTGCTTTCTCGTTGAATGGTGTCTTTCTATTTGCTATAGCAGTTGCCTTGAATTATTGTGCTTGCTTCTTAGGTTGAACTACTAATGATGCTTTACGCTTCGAAAAAGGAGGGTTTGCTTGTCTTTGCGACTGTCCTTCCATAATTGAGTCCGTCTGGATCATAGCGCTTTTGACACATACAACATCTTGCTCGTGAAGATTAGTCTTAGAGGAACTAAGAGAGTGTGTGGTGCCATGATCTGTGAGCATGCAATTCTCTAATTCTAATGTAATGCATTGTTCATGTACCCAAACTTGAAGAATTTGACTTCTTAGGTTGAAGTTAACTGCATGGTCATAGACTCTCCAATCTTGACCCAAGACAAGTGGTTCTGTAAGGTTCTCATCTTGACACACTAGCACTTTGAATTTCATTGGAACATCTTGAAGGTAGATGGGAAGTTCCACCTCGCCCAAACAAGGGATTTCCACACCTCCCAATCCTATGAGATAAGCTTCTATGGGATTGATGTTCAACCGCAAGTCTTGGCAGTAGGACAGTCTAAATGCACTACTTGCTGCACCTGAGTCAATCAATGCTTTCACAGTTCTTGCACCCTTTCGTTGTCCTATCTCTATGGTCATAAAGGGACGTCGGTCAATGACTTGATAAGTAATTATGCCTGATTTTTGGTACATATCCATGTGATATTTTGGGGCTTTTGAGTTGACATCTAGGCCTAGTCGCCTTAACTTATTTCGCCTAATACGCTCTCTGGCCTCTACCTGTGCTTCTTCCCTCACCCTTAACTCCTCTTCTTTTCGCTTCTTAGCAGTGTTGAATCTCGTAAGCATATCCTCTGTAAGAGGTTCTTGGTATAACTTGACTCTACATCCACTAATATAGTTTGGCAAGATATCTCCTTCTAGAGTGGCTATCACTCTAGCACAATGGTGAGTACCAACGTGAGGAGATACACCTCATAAATGTCAATCCGTGGAGACGTGAGGACTAGTATGAAGACTATGAGCAAGTGATGGCACAAGTGCGTGAGTGAAAGCACACAAGCATGCACACACATACACACACAAGCGCACAAGGTAAGAGCAAAGGGTGGAACAATGGAAAGCTTCGATTACAAAAGATCTCTTACAAAGCTCAAAACTACAACAAGCTAACCCCAAAAATGAGCTCTTCAGCCCTTTTTATAGTTTTTTGAGTGGTTTTGGCCCTGTCCAGACCTAGTGTCCGGCCTAGTTAAAAAATAGGTTCCAGGGCTTATTTGGGGGCTCAAACGGAGTCTAAAAATTATGAAAATTGGTAGGATGGTGGTTCTAATACTCCTCAAGCTCGAGGACTCCTCGGCTTGAACAAAATGGAGTTGCAAAAATGGAAAATGGTATTTACAATGGTTTTTAGTGATGAAAATCACTATTTTTATAGGGATTTCTTTTGAAAATTTGACATGTGGTTCTTGGAGCTCCCTACATGCTCCTTCTTCTTGTGTGTCCACTTCCTTGGTGTGCTTCCATACTTTGTCCTTAACCTTGAGTGTCAACACTCCCCCCCCTCTAGAGTCTGTTGTCCTTGACACACCCTGGTTGTAGAGGTTGTTCCATGTAGTGTGTGGAGAGGTAGTGTCCCGCATGTACCAACAAGAGAAGTCTGTCTGCCAATTGTAGCTTCGTTAGTTGTCTGGTTCTTCATTTTGTCACTGCTAGCCCTTGCAGGTTGGAGTCCCTTTGTATGTACTTCTTCCTTGTATCCCAGCTTGATGGTGCATTTGTGAGCTTTCCAAAATTGCTAGTTGCTGAAAAGAGGTGGTCAATGTTGATTATGAGCAACTCTTGGTGGTGGATCTCTTCCTTGCACTTGTTGTTGTCACCTTGATTTCCTCTACTTCTTCCCAAGATGGCTCTTATAGTTTTCATGCCAAGTACTTATAACCCATAATGGATGATGGGTAAGTGCATTAGTGCATGGGTTGAAAAAGATATGTGCCTTGTGCACGGCCTTGTAATGTGGCCCTATGTATGCATACTTGGAAAATGCATGGGAAGAAGTATGGTGCAAGAGATTGGATCTTGAGCTAAGTGCTCAAGGGTATGCTGACAAAGAGGCTTCGTAATCTATCATGGTGAGCATGTTGCCGAAGTAGGTTGTGCTTCCCATGGTGAAAGGTCAGTCGATTTTTGTCTCTTTGTGTTGTATGCCCATCACGGTGATTGACGATTGGCTTGTCTTTCTAGTTGGTGAACGTCCTTGCTGATGGTTCACAATTGAGTGTCGTCGAGCGCATGGACCTGTTCTTTTTTTTCTTTTTTTTTTGGAACCATGGAAAAGCAAGAAGAAAGAGGTTAGTACCAACAAAATATTTCATATGTGTATCATGTGCCTGGGATTCTCAAGTGTGTCTATGTGCGGCCATATAATGTGGCCCTATATTGATGCATACTTTGGAAATGCATGACCGGAATGGTGCAAAAGACAAGTTTATGCCAAAGGCACATGGCTTTTACTGGTCGAGGCTTTTGATGTTACTTGTAGACTTGATGCAGTCTTTGTTTGGAGTTGTCGACTGAATCTGGCAATGATGTAATCCTCCTTATAGGAATCCATTTCAGAATAGTGTTGGTCTGCGTACGAGACCTTGTTGACTTCTTCATCTTTGGTTTATTGCTTGAATTTTGTATCCGGAGTGGTTCGTTCTTTGGTGTTGTGGATGCCACTGGTACCTTAGGCTTCCTAACCCATATCCTTCATGATTGTCTTCTTACTTTTGTCGAAGGGTTGAGTTTATCTTCTTTTGGTCTTTGTGCTCTGTTCTTACCCTTTTCCCTCCTTGGCTTCTTTGCTGAGTCCTTTAGCATGGTGGATAGCATAGGCCGTTGTGTGTGTAAGAGCTTCTTGGGTACCCACATCTGTAATCACCCTTGTTGAGTTGCAACTAATTTCTTAGGCACCCAGATTTGTTGGAGAACTAGTGGTTGAGCTTGTCCTTGTTTCTTGCTGCTTCTTTTGTCGTGAGTAGCCCGCTTGGATGGAAATTGTTGTGGCAAAGTTGTTGGTTGCTCTCCTTTTCTAACCCATATCTGCTTCATGCATGGCGTTTCTTTCTTCTTGAGTGTGGTCTTTGTATTTGATATAGCGGTTCTCGTGGGCTGTGTTACTTACTTCTTTGGGTTGCGTTGTTGTGACTGCTTTAGTCTTTGAGTAAGAGGAGGAGTTTGCTTGTCTTTGAGCCTGTTCTTCCATGATTGAGTTCTTCTGGAACATAGAGCTTTGTGTTGGAGAAACAATCACTAATTGGTTATATATTTGAAGGTCAAATCTTAGGAAGAAAACCCCATGCCTATGTGAAGGGACAAATTCACAAGTGTATCATATTTGTAAAGTTAGTTCCCTTTAGTTCTAGAAGTTTTTTAAAATCACGAGATACAAAAATCTATATAAGTTAGTTTGTATCAACTGACGCGGAGAGAGAGAGAGAGAGCAAGAGAGAAGAAGTAGAAGAAGGAGTTCATTTTATACAACTGTGTATAGTCGGGCTTCTCTGAGCGAGAAGGCATCTGTAAAACTTCTGAGTTTTCATAGCTATGAGAAAGAACTGAGTAAAGTTCTGTGTATGAGTCTCTCTCCATCATCTCCATGCTTGCCTACTGTGTGATGAATTCAAAAGTTCATGTTTTCTGAGCAATTCGATGCCTGGCATCGAATCTTGGCTAATAAGTCATTTTTTCATTCTCTGTGTGTTAACGGTTGTTGAATCTTCTAAAAATATGAAGTTTGTGGAGCAACTCGATGCCTGGCATCGAGTTCCAGCATAAAATGGATGCCCGGCATCGACTTCTAGCATATAAGTCATCTTCTTCATGTGTGTGTAAAAGAAGTTGTTTCTGGTGCAGAAAAAGGGCCTAAAAAAGCTCAAAGTCGATGCCCGGCATCGACCTTCACTGAAATTCGATGCTAGGCATCGAATTTTTTATTTTTGGACACCAGGAATACTAAAACAGGCAAATTTTCCAGTTTTGGAAGGTCATACAGGGTCATCTTGTGAAGGCCATAACTTGAGTTCTAGAGCTCCGTTTGATGCATATGATAGCTTGTTGGAAAGCTCTACTCTTCTAGTTTCAGCCTGTAAAGTTTCATGGAGAAGTAATACTTGAGCTAGGAGAAAGTAGCAAAATACTGAAGGTATTTCATTTCAGTGACTAGGAATTTCTGTCAAAGCAAAGTTCTCACTTTCGGCTATCATTTCTCAAAGTTTGGAGTGGCAATGAGTTAATGGTGACCATAGAGGTGTTCTAGTGTCACCTTAATTCATTTCTTGTGGTGTTTTATACATCAACAAGTGGTATCAGAGCAGAAAGATTCTCGAGAGCAGAAGACGACAGAGGTACGAAAAGTTTTGTAAAGTTTTCCATTAAAGTTTGAAAGGTGAAGCATTTGAAGACACAAGGCATCAAAAGGTTACTTCAAAAGTATCCTCATACACAAAGAACTTCAAAAGGTATTATCCTTTATACTTTAAGCTCACAGGTTGCAGCAGAAGGAAAGAACTATGGCAGATCATATCTCCATTGACAAACTGGATAGAGATAATTACCCCGCATGGGTAATGAGAATGGAAGGCTTACTTATGAGTAAGGATCTCATGGTATATGTAACAGGTGAAGAAGAGAAGCCAGTATTTGAAGATGAAAGCCGACCAAAGAAAGAAGAACTTGATGCTTTAAAGCATTGGCAGAAGAAGGATGCAAGTGCAAAAGCCTACATCTACAATACAATCTCTGATCATTTACTACCACACATCAGAGGATTGGAATCATCTGAAGATATATGGAATGCATTGGAGTATCATTTCCAAAGTACTACTAAAGCACGGAAGGCAAGTCTATGGTCAGAGTTTACAACATTCAAGAAGAAGCCAAGTCAAACCATTAGTGATTATGTCACTAAGATGAAGGATCTTGCAGATAGTCTTGGATCCATAGATGAAGATGTTGAAGATCACAGATTGATTGCTCAATTACTTGCAGGTTTGAGAGGGGATGAAAGGTGGAAACCTTTTGTCTTATCAACAGAACTTTCATTAAATCATTATGTTCCAGATTTGAACCAGTTGCTTGGTTTGATGCTCACATATGAGCAAGACTTGAAGGGAGATGGAGATAAAGGACAAAGTTCTGCAATGTACATGAAGAACAAGAAGAAAGGAGATAAAGGTAAAGCAAAGGATGAAGAGGAGTCTAGTTCTCAAGCTTATTATGCAAGAGGTAAAGGCACTGGCAGAGGAAGACAAAGAGGTTTTGGAAGAGGAAGAGGTAATCAAAATAACAACAAGAAGGCTTGCTGGATCTGTGGATTGAGTAATCATTTGGCTCATGACTGTTGGCACAACCAACAAGGATCAAACCAGAATCAAAACAACAATAGCAGAGGCCGAGGTGGAAGATATCAAAGTAATTTTCAAAGAGGTAGACAAAGTCAAAGAGGAGGCTATGGTAGAGGTGGAGGAAGAAGTTGGGGACAGAATCAATCCTACAACACCACCTACTACAACTATGCAAATGACACACAGAATGAAAGTCATACATCATTGATGATGAACTCAATCAACACATCAGATAAAGAAGATCTAAAGGTATTCTACATTGACTCTGGATGTTCTAATCATTTGTCAGGAAACATAGAATTGATGTCAGAATTGGAAAAAGGCATTTCTAGTCACACAGTTCAAACTGGTGATAATACAAGACATAGTGTACATTCAATTGGAAAAGTGAAATGCAAGAGTGGAGCAGATTTGCTAACCAATGTTTTGTATGTTCCCACAATACCTAAAAACTTGATTAGTGTGGGACAGATAGTTGAAAAAGGTTTTCAAGTCAGGTTTACAAATGAAGGAGTATTTGTTGAAGATCCAGAGAATGGATATAATCAGATTGTTTCTGGTAAGAAAGAAGGTAGACTCTTTACTTTAAGAGTGCAAGGAAACATCGGTCAAGCTTTGCTCACACATGGTGAAGCAGTGATTACAGAACTTGATCTCTGGCATAAGAGATTAGGTCATTTCAATGAAAGAGGAATTAAAGCTATGGTTGCTAATCAGTCTGTACTAGGATTACCAAATGTGCAAAGTCAACATATGGTTTATAAATGTGAAGCATGTCAAATGGGTAAAGCACACAGGTTACCATTTCAGAAGAAAGGATTCAAACATGATGGAGTACTTGAGCTCATTCATACAGATGTATGGGGACCAACAAAAGAAGGATCTATCAGTGGCTCAAGGTACTATGTTCTTTTTATTGATGATGCTACAAGATGGATAACATTATATGTTTTGAAGGAAAGATCAGAAGTGTTTGGAGCCTTCAAGCATTTTCATGCATATGCAGAGAGAGTAACAGGTCAAAAGCTTAAAAGACTGAGGTCTGATGGAGGGGGAGAATACTTCTCCCAAGAGTTCAATGATTATCTTTGGAATGCAGGTATTAAGAGAGAAATAACTTGCAGGTATACACCACAACAAAATGGTGTAGCAGAAAGAAGGAACAGGACTTTGGTTGAGTTTGCTAGAGCTATGCTAAAGGAGAAGAACTGTCCAAATTATCTTTGGGCTGAGGCTGTAAATACAGCTACATATCTTGTGAATAGATTACCATGTGCAGTTTTGAATGGAATGACTCCATATGAAGCTTGGTGGGGTAAGAAACCAACACTAGATCATTGTAGAGTGTTTGGATCAATTGCATATGCTTATGTGCCATCACAGCTTAGGCATAAACTTGAACCAAAGGCAGAAAAATGTGTGTTCATTGGTTATGATGAAAAGCAGATGGGTTACAGGTTGTGGAATCCTCTAACAAAACAATTTATTGTTTCTAGAGATGTTACATTTGATGAACAGAAAAGTTGGTATGCAGATCAAAGTCATACAGCTGAAGAATTTGAAGAAGAGGTAAAAAGATGTGAGAAAGGAAAATCAATTGTGCAGGTAAATAGAGATGAAGACTATATGCAAGCAAGTACATCCACAAGTGGATTAACAAGAAGAAATGAATAAGCTCCTATATTTGATGAAGAAGTGTATCCAGACACATATGAAGAATGTGAACCAAGAAGGTCAAGCAGGACAAGGAGACAACTAGAAAGGTATTCTTATGATACTTCTTACATAACTCAGAAGAATACCTTTCTATATGGTCAAAGATGATGAAGAACCTCAGAACTATGATGAAGCTAAAGGTAAGAAGCAATGGGAAGAAGCAATGAAGGAAGAATTCAATGCACTGGAGGAGAACAAGACATGGGAACTTGTTCCTAAACCAAATGGTAAGAAAGTAATTGGAAATAAATGGGTTTATAAAGTGAAGAAGCTTGCAGATGGAAGTATAGCCAGATACAAAGCTAGATTGGTGGTGAAAGGCTATGCCCAGACCTATGGCATAGATTATGATGAGACATTCAGTCCCGTAGCTAAGATGTCAACTATAAGGACAATCATTGCTATTGCAGCTTCAAAAGGATGGACTCTAAGTCAATTGGATATAAAGAATGCATTCTTGAATGGATACATATCAGATGAGGTATACATGGAACAACCTCAAGGATTTATAGATTCCAGGTATCCAAATTTTGTTTGCAGGTTAAGAAGAGCATTGTATGGATTGAAGCAAGCTCCAAGAGCTTGGAACTATAGACTGGTGAAGTATCTCAATGATCTTGGATATCAAAGTTCAAAAGCAGATTCAAGTCTACTTATCAAAAGAACAGAGGAAGGTACAATCTACATTTGTATTTATGTAGATGATATTATAATCACAGGTACTTCAAAAGAAGGAATCAAGGAGGTAAAGAGATTACTTGAGAAAGAGTTTAAGATCAGTGACCTAGGAAAGTTGTCATACTTTCTTGGAATGGAAGTTACTTATACAGATCATGGCATATATGTATCACAAGAAAGGTATCTTCTGAATTTATTGAAGAAGTTTGATATGGAAAATTGTAGAGAAGCTTCAACTCCACTTGAAGTTAATCACAAGCTCAGTAAATATGATGGTGCAGAATACAAAGATATGAGGAAGTATCAATCTCTTGTGGGTAGTTTGATTTATGCTACACTAACAAGACCTGATCTTAGTTATGCAGTGGGAGTTTTGTCACAATTCATGCATTGTCCAAAGGACCCACATTGGATTGCAGGTCAAAGAGTTCTCAGATATATCAAAGGAACTATAAAGGAAGGATTATATTATCCTTTTACTTCAGATTTGAAGTTGAGAGCCTACAGTGACTCAGACTGGGCAGGTAACCAGGATGACAGAAGATCAACTCATGGTTACATGATATACATTGGTGATAAGCTTGTAAGTTGGTGTTCAAAGAAACAACATACAGTAGCATTATCATCAACTGAAGCAGAGTACAAAGGACTTGTGGAAGCAGCTAAGGAAGTCATATGGATGCAGACATTGTTCAAGAGCTTAGGCATTGATCAAGGTACACCTACAATACATGGAGATAATATGAGTTCACTTTATCTTGCAGCAAATCCAGTATTTCATGCAAGGACAAAGCACATAGAGATACAGTATCATTTTCTCAGAGAAAAGGTCATGGAGAAGGAGATTGAAGTGGAGTACATTTCTACTAAAGATCAGTTAGCAGACATAATGACAAAGAGCTTGGATGGTGTGAAGACCAGCAGATTCAAAAGCATGGCAGGAGTAAAAGAAAAGAAGATGATATGAAGAAACAGGGAATGTCAATTAGTGATTGAGGGGGAGCTGTTGGAGAAACAATCACTAATTGGTTATATATTTGAAGGTCAAATCTTAGGAAGAAAACCCCATGCCTATGTGAAGGGACAAATTCACAAGTGTATCATATTTGTAAAGTTAGTTCCCTTTAGTTCTAGAAGTTTTTTAAAATCACGAGATACGAAAATCTATATAAGTTAGTTTGTATCAACTGACGTGGAGAGAGAGAGAGAGAGCAAGAGAGAAGAAGTAGAAGAAGGAGTTCATTTTATACAACTGTGTATAGTCGGGCTTCTCTGAGCGAGAAGGCATCTGTAAAACTTCTGAGTTTTCATAGCTATGAGAAAGAACTGAGTAAAGTTCTGTGTATGAGTCTCTCTCCATCATCTCCATGCTTGCCTACTGTGTGATGAATTCAAAAGTTCATGTTTTCTGAGCAATTCGATGCCTGGCATCGAATCTTGGCTAATAAGTCATTTTTTCATTCTCTGTGTGTTAACGGTTGTTGAATCTTCTAAAAATATGAAGTTTGTGGAGCAACTCGATGCCTGGCATCGAGTTCCAGCATAAAATGGATGCCCGGCATCGACTTCTAGCATATAAGTCATCTTCTTCATGTGTGTGTAAAAGAAGCTGTTTCTGGTGCAGAAAAAGGGCCTAAAAAAGCTCAAAGTCGATGCCCGGCATCGACCTTCAGTGAAATTCGATGCTAGGCATCGAATTTTTTATTTTTGGACACCAGGAATACTAAAACAGGCAAATTTTCCAGTTTTGGAAGGTCATACAGGGTCATCTTGTGAAGGCCATAACTTGAGTTCTAGAGCTCTGTTTGATGCATATGATAGCTTGTTGGAAAGCTCTACTCTTCTAGTTTCAGCCTATAAAGTTTCATGGAGAAATAATACTTGAGCTAGGAGAAAGTAGCAAAATACTGAAGGTATGTCATTTCGGTGACTAGGAATTTCTGTCAAAGCAAAGTTCTCACTTTAGGCTATCATTTCTCAAAGTTTGGAGTGGCAATGAGTTAATGGTGACCATAGAGGTGTTCTAGTGTCACCTTAATTCATTTCTTGTGGTGTTTTATACATCAACACTTTGGACACATACAACATCTTGTTCTTGAAGATTGGTCTTAGAGGAACTAAGAGAGTGTGTGGTGGAATGATCTGTGAGCATGCAGTTGTCTAATTCTAATGTAATGCATTGTTCATGTACCCAAACTTGAAGAAGTTGACTTCTTAGGTTCAAGTTGACAACATGGTCATAAATCCAATCTTGACCCAAGACAAGTGGCTCTGTAAGGTCTTCATCATGACACACTAGCATTTTGACTTTCATTGGAACATCTTGAAGGTAGATGGGAAGTTCCACCTCGCCCAAACAAGGGGTTTCCACGCCTCCCAATCCTATGAGATATGCTTCTATGGGCTTGATGTCCAATTGCAGGTCTTGGCAGTGTGAAAGTCTAACTGCACTAGTTGCTTCACCTGAGTCAACCAATGCTCTCACAGTCCTTACACTCTTTCCTTGTCCTACCTCTATGGTCACAAAGGGGCATCGATCAATTATTCGAGAAGTAGTTAGGTCTGATTTTGGCACATGTCCATGTGATATTTTGGAGATTTTGTGTTGACATCTAGGCCTAGTCACTGTTGGTGTAAATCACAAGCCTACACATTTGGCTTGGAAGATATCATGAAGACTCTACATACATGAAGAATCATAGGAACATATGTTAGTGGTTAATTACCACTTTATCTCATTGTAAAAGTCAAATTGACTTAGAATATTTTGTAATCACCTACCTAAGTGATTCGTGGAAAACGTAACTCACTTGATTGAGAGAATATCTCCAAGCATTTAGGAGATTGATCATAGGGAGCCAAAAGTTTGAAATTGAATTCAAATTTTTGGTCATTTCCTATAAAAATGGATATGAAAAAGTCACGGGCAGATCACTTCACTCCCGAGCTTCATTCTACTGTAATTGAGTGTGTGTGAGGACTATACCATAGCCTACACCACTCTACACCATTAGGCAATGTTATTCATGCCAATGGGATTGTACACAAGTGTTAATTTATAGATACATTTACATCATTCATCTCTGTGTTGTCTGCTAGTCTACTCAAAAGTTTGTCAACTTGTCAAGGGCATATCTCGGTCAATACTCCACCAAATGTAGTGATTCAATGCTTGTTGGATTTACCTTGAAGCCTACTACATGACGTCAAAATTTGAAGACATTCTATTCAGCCAATGCAGAGAAATCGGCATCGAGGTACTCACTGGTCTATTTCTGCTACAGTCCTAAAAAGTCGGGGGTATAGCTAATCTTGCTAAATTGATTTCTCTTAGCATATTTTATCTTTTTACATAATTCCACTTGAAAATGGTAGCTTACTAAGCTAATTAAATACCCCTAGAAGGAATTTTATCAATTGCTATTGTGCTGGTCACACTGAGCAAAACATTCAGCAGGTGTCAAGACATAGATAGAAGGTTTTCTTGAGTTTGTGATTTCCAAAGTTATCTATTTTGATTCAATCATTGCACACATCATTTACAAAGGACATAGGCGATTTCTTGGTGTCATTGGAATGCTATGTAAGTCTACTAATCAAGTTTGAAGCCAAAGAGGGCTGGTACAAAGCAGGTTTAGCAGTACCTACTGAGTCTCTTGGATCATCCATCCATCTTTCCCAACAATGGTATCAGAGCAAATAAGGTAAAATGGGAGATGGTTTTCCTTCATTCATTGATAAATTGGACAGGAACAATTATCAAGCTTGGTCTCTAAGGATGAAGACCTACTTACAAGGAAGGAGTCTCTATGGATACATCTCAGGAGATGAGGAATTACCCTCATTCAAAGCAAGAGGATTGCCAACCAAGGAAGAACAAGAAAAGCTCAACACATGGTGTGCAAAGGATGCATTGGCAAGGTCTTATTTACTCAACTCTATATCTGATTTTCTTTTACCACATATCAGAAATTGCAAGACTTCCCAAGAGACTTGGGAAACTCTGTGATCATATTTTTCCTCCAATACAAGGGCTAGGAAAAATCAGTTGTGGATTGAATTCACAACACTAAGGAAGCAACCTAAGCAAGTTGTTTCAGAATTTGTGACCAAGATCAAAGATGTTGCAGATCAGTTAGCAAGCATAGGAGAAGAGATTGAAGAAGAACAAATTATGAGGCAGGTAATCAATGGAATCAAGGCTGATGACAAGTGGGAAAGCTTCACCATTGCAATGGATCTCTACATGGACATGCACACTCCAGATCTTACAACTCTCATGGGTCAACTATCTACACATGAAGCAAAGCTCACCAAGAGTGGAGATACATCCAAAGGTAACAACTCTTCTGCCCTATACACTGATAAGAAATCTAAGTATAAAGGCAAGAGTAAGAAGGTGGAAGATGAAGGCTCTACCTCCCAAGCCAACTATGCAGGGAGAGGTAGATCTTCAAGAGGAAGGGGCAGAGGAGGTAAGCAAGGTAGGGGGAGACCCTATAATTCATCAACATGTAACATTTGTGGTTTATCAAATCATACCACAAATGAGTGTTTCAGGAATTACAAAAATCAGAGAGGAAGAGGCTACCAAAGAGGTGGATACTCACAGTCAAGAGGAAGGTTCAACAATCACCAAGGCCACAACAACAATTACAACAACAACTACAACAATAATTACAATGGCAACTACCAAGGAGGATTCAAAACTAGAAGGGACTACAACAACTACACAGAAGAGCAGGATGACTCTCTTCTGATCATGAACATGACTTCAAAGACAGGTACAGATGATGATCACTTATTTTATATTGATTCAGGGTGTTCAAATCATGTGGCTGGTAATGTGGCACTACTCTCTGATCTTGAGGAACCAAAAGGTAAACATCGAGTCCAAACAGGTGATGATACAAAGCATTCTGTGGTTAAAGTTGGAAATGTGAAGACTTGTGATGGTAATCACAATTTGTTGAGCAGGGTACTTTATGTACCAACAATTACAAAGAACTTAATGAGTGTTGGTCAAATTGTAGAGAAAGGTTTGCAGGTCAGATTCAATCAATATGGAGCATTTGTGGAGGACCCAAGACATGGATTCAAAAGGATAGTTCAAGGAGAAAAATCAGGTAGACTTTTCACTTTTGAGCTAGAAGACACAAAGAATATTGCACTATACAGTTATAAGGATCAAACACTTTCAGAGCTTGAGATTTGGCACAAAAGGTTAGGACATATAGGTTCAAGGTACTATGTGCCTTTTATTGATGATTATAGCAGATGGACTCTATTATACTTTATGAAGCACGATGATGAGGTATTTAATTGTTTTAAGAAATATCTTGCATTAGTTGAAAATCAGACAGGAAGGAATTTGAAGAGGCTAAGGTCAGATGGAGGAGGTGAATACTTCTCCAATGAGTTTGAAAATTTCTTGCAGGACAGAGGCATCAAAAGAGAAATAACCACAAGGTATTCTCCTGAACAGAATGGGGTAGCTGAAAGAAGAAATAGGTTAATTGTTGAGACAGCCAGATCTATGCTTAATGAGAAGAAGTTACCTATTTATCTATGGGCAGAGAGTGTTTCTACTGCCACTTACCTCATAAACATGTTACCATCTAAGTCACTTGATGGTATGACACCGTATGAAGCATATTATGGTAAGAGACCATCATTGGATCACTGCAAAATATTTGGATGTGTAGCATATGTGCACATTCCTTCTCAGATAAGAGGTAAGCTAGACCCAAAGGCTGAAAAATGCATTTTTATTGGGTATGATTTAAATAAAAAAGGTTACAGGTTTTATAATCCTACCAATAAGGGATTTATGGTAAGCAGAGATGTGATCTTTGATGAAAATGATTCTTGGTATGAGAATGAATGCAGGAAGGTCAAACTACCCTATGATTTGGAAGAGGAATTTCCAAAACTTGCAAAGGAGGAATCTACTCAGAATGAAGCCTCAAGTTCAGATGATGAAGACACCATCAACCTTGAAGAATTCAAGGCATGGAAGTCCAAGGGAGAAATGAAGATGAAGAAGCTTGAAGACATACCTGAATCTTCAACTCAATCAATCAGAAGATCTCAAAGAGAAAGCAAGAAACCAATCAGATATGGGTATGATACATCTCTTGTTACTAAACATTCAGTTTATCTTGCCAAAGATTTGTCAAATGAAGAACCAGGTTCATATGAAGAAGCAATAACCAAATCAGAATGGAAAGAAGCTATGGATGAGGAGATTGATGCTCTTAAGGAGAGTGACACATGGGAGTTAGTACCCAAGAAGGATTCTATGAAGGTAATAGGATCAAGATGGATCTATAAGTTGAAAAGAAATTCTGATGGAACAATTAATAGGTACAAAGCCAGATTGGTAGCCAAGGGTTTTGCACAAACCCAAGGCATTGAATATGAAGAGACATTTTCTCCTGTGGCCAAGATGCCAACAATCAGAGTGTTGGTAAGTGTGGCTGCATCAAAGAATTGGAACATGTACCAATTGGATGTCAAGAATGCTTTCTTGAATGGATGGATTTCAAAAGAAGTTTATATGTCACAACCTCCTGGCTATGAGGACCCTAAGAAGGTAACTTATGTTTGCAAATTAAAGAAGGCTTTATATGGATTGAAGCAGGCACCTAGGGCATGGAATTATAGGTTAACTACATACCTCCAAGACCAAGGTTTTGTCATGAGCAAGGCTGACACTTCTCTGTTCATTAAGAGAAGTAATTCAGAGGTAATCTATCTCTGTGTTTATGTTGATGACATCATCATTACAGGTAATGATGTCAATGGAATCAGGTATATCAAAAGCCAGATGATGAAGGAGTTCAAGATCAATGATCTTGGTTTATTGAAGTATTTTCTAGGGCTTGAATTAGTTTACACTAATTCAGGGATATACATTACTCAGAAAAAGTATGTACAAGATATGTTGAAGAAGTTTCACTTGCAGGATGCTAAAGTAGCAAGCACTCCAATGGAGGTGTCACTCTAGCACAATGGAGAGTACCAACGTGAGAAGATTCACCTCATAATTGTCAATCCGTGGAGACGTGAGGACTAGTATGAAGACTATGAGCAAGTGAAGGCACAAGTGTGTGAGTGAGAAGCACACAAGCATGCACACACATACACACACACGCGCACACAAGGCAAGAACAAGGAAAGGATCAATGGAGTTCTTTGCATTAGTCAAAAAGTCTCTTACATAAGCTCAATTCACAAACAATCTAACCCCCAAAAATGAGCTCTCTAGCTCTTTTTATTGTTTTCTCACTAGCTTTGGCCCTGTCCAGACCTAGTGTCCGGCCTAGTTAAAAATTAGGTTCTAGAGCCTATTTGAGGGCTCAAACGAAGTCTAAAAATTATGGAAATTGATGTGTAGCTAATTCTACTACTCCTCAAGCTCGAGGACTCCTCGGCTTGAACAAAATGGAGTCTATTCTACCAAAAACGGAATTTACAATGTTTGTGTAGTGATTAAAATCACTTGAGTTGTAAATGGTCCATGGAAAAAATGATTGGGCCTTGTTGCCGTATTGTGCATGACTGCTCCGTTGAGCTAGTATGCTCTTCATCTGGCTTGTATGCCAACAGGAGGTGAACCTAAAGCTAAGTGCCCATGAAGGTGATGAAGTCCAAGACATTAACGGTTATCAAAGTATGGTGGGTAGCTTGAACTATGCTACCTTAACTAGAATTGATATTGCATATGGAGTTAGTGTGCTAAGTCAATTTATGCACAAGCCAAGGATACCTCACTTAGAGGCTGCCAAGAGAATCTTGAAGTATCTTAAGGGTACACAGAACCATGGTTTGTATTTTCCTTTCACTTCAAATATGGATATAAAAGTCTATTCAGATGAAGATTGGGCAGGATGCAAGGATGATAGGAGAAGCACTTCTGGATATATTTCTTTTCCAGGTGACAAACCAATTTCATGGTCTGCAAAGAAGCAACCAACTATTGCATTGTCTTCTACAGAGGCAGAGTATAGAGGGCTAGCTAATGCCACTCAAGAAGCAATTTGGATTAAGCTTTTGTATACAGAATTGGGATTATATACTAGGCCTCCAATTATCTTTGGAGATAATACAAGTTCTCTTCACCTTGCAGCTAATCCTATCTATCATGCCAGGACAAAACACATAGAAGTTCATTATCGTTATGTGAGAGAAAAGTTACTAAGCAAGGATATTCACCTGACCTATGTGTCAACCAACATGCAATGTGCAGATTTGCTGACTAAAGCTTTGGATGGAACCAAAATTTGCAGGTTCAAATCTATGATTGGATTGCAGGATATACTTGAAGATTGAAGATGAAGACTTAAGCCAAAATGTTTGGCTTCAGGGGGAGTTGTTGGTGTAAATCACAAGCCTACACATTTGGCTTGGAAGATATCATGAAGACTCTACATACATGAAGAATCATAGGAACATATGCTAGCGGTTAATTACCACTTTATCTCATTGTAAAAGTCAAATTGACTTAGAATCTTTTGTAATCACCTACCTAAGTGATTCGTGGAAAAAGTAACTCATTTGATTGAGAGAATATCTCCAAGCATTTAGGAGCTTGATCATAGGGAGCCAAAAGTTTGAAATTGAATTCAAATTTTTGGTCATTTCCTATAAAAATGGATATGAAAAAGTCGCGGGCAGATCACTTCACTCTCGAGCTTCATTCTACTGTAATTGAGTGTGTGTGAGGACTATACCATAGCCTACACCACTCTAAACCATTAGGCAATGTTATTCATGCCAATGGGATTGTACACAAGTGTTAATTTATAGATACATTTACATCATTCATCTCTGTGTTCTCTGCTAGTCTACTCAAAAGTCTGTCAATTTGTCAAGGGCATATCTCGGTCAATACTCCACCAAATTCAGTGATTCAAAGCTTATTGGATTCAGCTTGAAGCCTACTACATGCATTCAAAATTTGAAGACATTCTATTTAGCAAATGCATAGAAATCTGTGTCGAGGTGCTCACTGGTTTATTTCTGCTATAGTCCTAAAAAGTCGGGGGTATAGCTAACCTTGCTAAATTGATTTCTCTTAGCATAGTTTATCTTTTTACATCATTCTACTTGCAAATGGTAGCTTACTAAGCTAATTAAATACCGCTAGAAGGAAGTTTATCAATTGCTACTGTGCTCGTGACACTGAGTAAAACATTCAGCAGGTGTCAAGACATAAATAGAAGGTTTTCTTGAGTTTGTGATTTCCAAAGTTATCTGTTTTGATTCAATCATTGCACACATCATTTCCAAAGGACATAGGCCATTTCTTGGTGTCATTGGCATGCTATGGAAGTCTACTAATCAAGTCTGAAGCCAAAGAGGGCTGGTACAAAGCAGGTTTAGCAGTACCTACTCAGTCTCTTGGATCATCCATCCATCTTCCCAACAGTCACCGTAACTTATTTCTTCTTATGCGCTCTCTAGCCTCTGCTTGTGCTTCTTCTCTAACCCTTAACTCCTCTTCTTTTCGCTTCTTAGCAGTGTTGAGTCTCATTAGCATTTCCTCTGTAAGAGGTTCTTGATATAACTTGACTCGACAACCACTTATATAGTTCGGCAAGATATCACCTTTTAAAGTGGCCAATTGAACTGCACCACTAGTGGAAATTCTATTAATGATCATGGGCCCATATCCTCGTTTCTCCAATTTGCGGGCATGTTGCTTTAGCGTATAAACCAGCACTAGATCTCCTTCTTTCAATCCTTTGTCCTTCACATGGGCATCAAAGTATGCCTTTTGTCTTTTCTTTGCAGCATAGATGCATGCTTCTGCTCGTAGCCTCATCTCACCTAAGCGTTCTAGATCAAAGATCCTCGAGGACAACGCGTGTCCATTCCACGCGTGCTCTTGTGCTACTTTCAAGACTGGGATTAGGAAGTCCAATGATAGCACAACATTCTATCCGAAGACCATCTGAAATGGGGTGGCATTGAGTACTGTTTTGTAGGCAACTCGGTATGCCCAAATAGCATGATGAATCTGCTTGTCCCAATCAGAGCGTTTATTATTTACCAGTTTTATCAACACGTTGCATAGGATCTTATTTGTGCTCTCAGCTGGTGGTTAGCTTGGGGATGATAGGGGGTAGACTTCTTGTGTATCACCATGAATTCTTGAAGGAGATTTTCAATGACCTCGTTCAAGAAGTGTGTACCTCTATCACTAACCAACTCTATTGGTAACCCATATCTAGTGAACACGTTTTCAAATAAGAACTTAGCCGTTGTTTGAGCATCATTCTTTGTTGTGGCTTTTACTTCCATCCATTTGGTAAGGAAATCAGTGGCTACAATAATGTATTCCGCATGGGAGTTTCTAGCTGGGGGGTTAATGGGACCTACGAAGTCTATACCCCACTTCGAAAATGCACGTCCTCCCATCATTGGCCTCAAAGGCATCTCATCTTTTCTAACTGGGTATTTGGCACGTTGGCATGCGTCACATTTCTTCACATAGGTATGTGCATCCATATGAAGAGTGGGCTACCAGAGTCCTGAGAATAGAATGGTCTTAATTACTCGGTCAGGACCAAAGTGTCCACCTGCAACACCACTATGTCCGGTTTCTAAGACTTTCAAATAATCTGATTCATGAACACATAGTCTTAAGTATCCATCTTTGCCTCTCCGATATAGGTTGTCTCCTACTAAGGCATAGTCCTGAGCCTCTTGCTCCATGCTTCTTCTTCGTGCTAGGCTAGCCTCATTGGGTAATGCTCCTGATCTCATGAATTCTACCAATGGAGCACTCCAATCTGGAATTAACGACACGTGATAAAGAGTGGCATGCTCCATTGGGGGTCTCTCTTTGCACGTTGGACAATTCTTAATCCACTCATGAATTTCCTTGTCCAGGCTAGGCCAATACACTCCTAAACATTTTAGATTCTGCAATGTTCGTTGTTTAGAATAGTGATTTCCTAGCAAACCTTCATGGGCTTGTTGTAACCAACTACTATGTTCGTCGTCCTCGACACAACAAGCTAATACACCCTCTATATCTTGTTTGTACATGCTTCCTGCCAAGATTTGATATTGTTGTGATCGTACAATTTCTTCCTTGTTTGTTTTTACGTTCTTATTTGCAGGTCCGAAGGTTAGGACAGGTACCAACTTATTCGCCCATTTAGGAACAACTTCCAAATTGAACAAATAAGCATCCGGTAATTCATCAGACACTCCATGCGGTGGCTCTCCTAAAGTGATGCAAGAAAGATGGTCCGCCCTAAGGTGGGTTCTACCTTTCCTGAGAACCACTTCAAAATCGTATTCCATTAGTAAGAGGAACCATCTTACTAAGCGTCCTGTATTGCAAGGTTTATTGACCAAATATAATAAAGCTTGATGATCAGTAAAAAAACTTGAACTTGTTGGCCAATAGATAGTGTCTAAATTTCTTTACGGCATATAGCATGCCTAAGCCTTCTCTTTTCGGTGTGGTATATAATCGTTCAGCCGCATTTAATTGCCTACTAGCATATGCTATCGGCAAATCTAGGTTTCCCTTCACCTGTGGGTTGTGCTAGCACACATCCTATAGCATGATTGGATGCATCCATATGGACATGGAATGGTTTATTCCAATCAGGAGTGGTCAGTATTGGTGCTGAACACAAACGTCTCTTCAGCTCATTGAAGGAATTCTCGCATTCATCATTCCACTCAAAATTTGTCAACAACCCATAAAGAGGTTTAGCTATGATGGCATACATGTGGATAAACCAATGGTAATATCCACAATGGCCCATAAAGGCTTGTACCTCTTTAACATTCCTTGGTCTTGACAACTCTGCTATGGCTCTTACCTTGTCCTCATCTGTTGATATCCCATTTTTAGAAACAATGTGACCTAAGATCTTACCTTGTCGTACCATGAACACACACTTCTCTGGATTCAGACACACTCGATATTCTCTACACTTGTTGAAGATTTGCCTGAGCTCAAGGATGTGGTATCCTCTTTGTTGGGAATGAGCGCATAAATCATCCACATATACTTCTAAGTTCTTCCGCAAGAACTCTTTGAAGACATCACACATGAGCCTTTGGAATGTTGCAGGTGCATTAGTGAGACCAAATGGCATCACACGAAATGCAGAGATTCCCCATTATGTGGCAAAAGTCGTTTTGTGTTGATCTTCAGGGGCAATGGCTACTTGGTTGTAGCCTGAAAATCCATCAAGGAAGCTATAAACTTCCTTGCCTGCAACACGCTCCAATAAATGTTCAGTGATTGGAAGTGGATAACTATCTTGGATCATAGCAGCATTAACTTTTTTAAGGTTAATACACACTCGCAACTTCCCATTCTTCTTGGGCACCACTACAATGGGGGACACCCACTCAGTATGCTCGATCTCATAGATAAATCCCGCTTCAATCAGCCTGTCAATTTCTTCTTTTATTTTGGCTGCATAAGTGTCATTATATGTGTGGGGCTTTTGTTTGGTGGGTTTGGCATCAGTCGTCATGGGTATAGTATGAGAGAAAATTTTTGGATCTACTCCCTTCAAGTCTCTATAGTGCCACGCAAACATGTCCCTATATTCCCTTAATAGAGCTACAAGCTCCACTTCTTCTTTTGCACTTAGGTCATCTCCTATGTACGTACATCACTCTTCGTTCCCTTCAATGGTGTAGCTCAAGCGTAAGCACCACCTCCTTTACTTGTCAATCCGCGGAGACGTGAGGACCGGTATGAAGACCACGAGCAAGTGAAGGCACAAGTGTGTGAGTGAAAGTACACAATCATACACACACATACACACACACGCGCACAAAGTAAGATCAAAGAGAGGAACAATGGAAAGCTTAGATTGCAAAGAGTTCTCTTACAAAAGCTCTATTCTCTCTCCAGCTAACCCCAAAAATGAGCTCTCTAGCTCTTTTTATAGTTTTTTGACTAGTTTTGGCCCTGTCCAGACCTAGTGTCCGGCCTAGTTAAAAATTAGGTTCCAGGGCTTATTTGAGGGCTCAAACGAAGTCTAAAAATTATGAAAATTGGTATGATGGTACTTTTAATACTCCTCAAGCTCGAGGACTCCTCGGCTTGAACAAAATGGAGTTACTAAAAATAGATAATGGTATTTACAATGGTTTTTAGTGATGAAAATCACTATTTTCGTAGGGGATTCTTCTGAAAATTTGACATACACTTCTTGGAGCTCCCTACTTGCTCCCTTTCCTTGTGTGTCCACCTTTTGATGTGCTTCCATGCTTTGTCCTTGACTTTGAGCTTCAACACTCCCCCCCCTCTCGAGTCTGTCGTCCCTGACAGACCCTTGTTGGAAGGGCTGTTCCATGTGGTGCTTTGAGAGGTGATGTCCATCCGTTGTATGAGCTGGTTCCTTGGATTCCAGCAAGAATGTGTTGTTGTGAGCTTTCAAAACTGCAAGTTGCTCAAAAGAGGTTGTCGAGAGTGATTTGGAGCAACTACTGGCTTCAATTTGCTTCCGAGATAGGGATGTTGTTCCCATGACATCCGCTAGCTCTTCCAAAGATGATGTTGAGAGTAGTCATGCCAACTACTCATAACCCATAATGAATGATGGGTAAGTGTGTTCGTGCCTGGGTTGAAAAAAGTATGTGCCTTGTGCACAGCCTTGTAATGTAGCCCTACGCATGCTTACTTGGAAAATGCATTGGAAGAAGTATGGTGCAAAAATTGCGGGTCTTGAGCTAAGTGCTCAAGGGTATGCTGACGAAGAGGTTTCCTAAACTATCATGGTTAGGGTGTTTCCAGAGTAAAGATACTTACCATGGAGAAGGTTGATGGATGTTTGTCTCTTCGTGTTGTACACTCGGCCTTTGGGATGGAACATTGTTGATGAATGTCCATGTTGCTTGTCCACTGATGAGATCGTTTGAGTGGTGGATCCTCTCTCCTCTTTTCAAAGCAACATTTGTCAAATACTGAGAATTGAATTTCTTTATATTCCTTGGCAAGCAACATCGGGTAACTACACCAAGCTGAGTTTCACATATTCTCTTTAGCTCACCATATGCAGGAGTCTTCTCCTCCAGAACTACCCTTTGCAGATATCTCCTTGGATGCTCTGGTACATGAAGTAGTTAAGCATCACTCAAGTTGCGGACCTTCAAGCTCTTCATTCCTACCATGGTAAGAGAAAATCATAGTTGTAGATGCCATGTTCATGCCAAATGCTTGTCATCTACCAGATAAGGCAGCAATAACCTCACTGCTGGTCGAGACACACTTCTATCCAAATTGATAAATGCCTAGTAATCAACAGTTCCACCTTCAACTAAGCATGACTCATTCATGTTTCATAAGCCAAACCTGGGAACAAGCTCTCTCCCGCTTTTCTTTCTCCCTCTTTTTTTTTTTTTTGGAGGAAAAGGATATCACAAAACAAGAACACAAAAGTTAGCACAATAGAAATATTTGACATATGTCAGTGTGCTCTTGTGCGTGGGATTCTCAAGTGTGTCTATGCACGGCCATGTAATGTGGCCCTATATTAATGCATACTTTGGAAATGCATGACCTGAATGGTGCAAAAGATAGGGTTGCGCAAGGAGCACATGGTTGTTGCTCGTTCGAGGCTTTCGATGTTATTTGCGGAGGTTGATGCCGACCTTGGTGGAGGTATCCATTGAGTCTCGAACTGATGTAATCCTCCTTATGGGAGTCCTTTTTAGAACATCATTTGGCACTGTAGAGGTCACTTCAGGCGTCTTTCTCTTTGGATGCTTTCTAAACTGTGGTATCCAGTGTGGTTGACGCTTTGGTTCGGTGGAGGCTACTTGCACTTTTGGCTTCCAAACCCATATCCTTTTTGCATGTCTTCCTACTAATGTTGAAGAGCTGACTTGATCTTCCTTTGGTCTCTATACGTGGTTCTTACCCTTTTCTCTTTTGGGCTTCTTTGTTGAAACCTTTTGCATGTGGGAGAACAAAGGTTGTTGTGGATGTAGTAGCTTCTTAGGTACCCACATCTGTAATTGCCCTTGTTGAGCTGCAGCTAACTTCTTAGGCACCCAAACTTGTTGGATACCTTGTGATTGAGCTAGTCTGAGCTGCTTCCTTCGTCTTCTGGCCTGGTTGGTTTGCATGGATGGGATTTGTGGGGGCAAGGTTGGTGGTTGCTCTCCTTTGCGTACCCATCTTTGCTTCATGCTCGGAACTGCTTTTTTATCGAATGGTGTCTTTCTATTTGATGTAGCAGTTGTCGTGAACGGTTGTGTTTGCTTGTGTGGTGGACTCACTACTGTGGCTACTTGATTCTTTGGAGAAGAAGAAAGATCCACCCGCCTTCGAACCTGGTCTTCCACGATTGATTCCTTCTGCATCATAGAGCTTTTGACACATACAACATCTTCTTTCATATGATTAGTCTTGGAAGAACTAAGAGAGTGTGTGGTGCCATGATTTAGGAGCATGCAGTTCTCTAATTCTAATGTAATGCATTGTTCATGTACCCAAACTTGAAGAATTTGACTTCTTAGGTTTAAGTTAACTGCATGGTCATAGATCCAATCTTGACCCAAGACAAGTGGTTCTGTAAGGTTCTCATCTTGACATACTAGCGCTTTGACTTTCATTGGAACATCTTGAAGGTAGATGGGAAGTTCCACCTCGCCCAAACAAGGGGTTTCCACACCTCCCAATCCTATGAGATAAGCTTCTATGGGATTGATGTTCAACCCCAAGTCTTGGTAGTAGGAAAGTCTAACTGCACTACTTGCTGCACCTGAGTCAATCAATGCTTTCACCGTCCTTGCACCCTTCCCTTGTCCTATCTCTATGGTCACAAAGGGTCTTCGGTCAATGACCTGAGAAGTCGCTATGCCTAACTTTTGACACATATCCATGTGATATTTTGGGGCTTTTGAGTTGACTTCTAGGCCTAATCGCCTTAACTTAATTCGCCTAATACGCTCTCTGGCCTCTACCTGTGCTTCTTCTCTCACTCTTAACTCTTCATCTTTTCGCTTCTTAGCAGTGTTGAGTCTCATTAGCATATCCTCAGTAAGAGGTTCTTGATATAGCTTGACTCTACAGCCACTAATATAGTTTGGCAAGATATCTCCTTCTAGAGTGGCCAACTGAACTGCACCACTAGTGGAAATTCTATTAATGATCATGGGTCCGTATCCTCTTTTTTCCAACTTACGGGCATGTTGTCTTAGTGTGTATACCAACACTAGATCTCCCTCTTTCAATCCCTTATCCTTGATGTGTGCATCAAAGTATGCCTTTTGCCTCTTCTTTGCAGCGTAGATGCCTGCTGCCGCTCGTAGCCTCGTCTCACCCAAGCGTTCGAGATCAAAGATCCTAGAGGACAATTCATGCCCATTCCACTCATACTCTTGTGCTACTTTTAAGGCAAGGATTAAGAAATCTAATGGTAGCACAGCGTTCTGTCCGAAGACCATCTGAAATGGGGTGGCGTTGAGTACCGTTTTGTAGGCAACTCGATAAGCCCAAACAGCATGATGAAGTTGTTTGTCCCAATCAGAGCGTTTATTATTTACCAGTTTTGTCAATACGTTACAGAGGATCTTATTGGTACTCTCGGCTTGTCCGTTGGCTTGTGGGTGATAGGGGGCAGATTTCTTATGTATCACCAAGAATTCTTGGAGAAGATTTTCAATGACTTCATTCAAGAAGTGTGTGCCTCTATCGCTCACCAACTCTATTGGTAGTCCATATCTCGTGAACACATTCTCGAATAAGAACTTAGCCGTAGTCTGAGCATCATTCTTTGTTGTGGCTTTGACTTCTACCCACTTTGTAAGGTAATATGTGGCTACAATGATGTACTCTGCATGGGAGTTCCTAGCTGGGGGGTTAATAGGACCTATGAAGTCTATGCCCCACTTCGAAAATGCACGTCCTCGCATCATTGGCCTCAAGGGCATCTCGTCTTTTCTCACTGGATATTGTGCACGTTGGCATGTGTCACATTTCTTCACATAGGTATGTGCGTCCATATGAAGAGTGGGCCACCAAAGTCCTGAGAATAGAATGGTCTTGATCACTCGGTCAGGACCAAAATGTCCACCTGCAACACCGCTGTGTGCAGTCTCTAAGACCTTTAAATAGTCTGATTCATGAACGCATAGTCTTAAGTAACCATCTTTGCCTCTTCGGTATAGGTTGTCCCCTACTAAGGCGTAGCCTTGAGCCTCTTGCTCCATGCTTCGTCTTCTTGCTAGACTAGCCTCTTTGGGTAATCTTCTCGATCTCATAAACTCTACCAATGGAGCACTCCAATCTGGAATTAATGACACTTGATAAAGGGTCGCATGCTCCACTCGGGGTCTCTCTCTGCACCTTGGACAATTCTTAATCCACTCATGTATTTCTTTGTCCATGCTAGGCCAATACACTCCTAAACGCTTTAGATTCTGCAATGTTCGTTGTTTAGAATAGTGATTTCCTAGCATTCCTTCATGGGCTTGTTGCAGCCAACTACTATGTTCATCATCCTCCACACAACAAGCTAATACACCCTCAGTATCTTGTTTGTACATGCTTCCTGCTAATATGTGATATTTTTGTGATTTTACAATTTCTTCTTGTGATGTTTTCACATTCTTATTTGCAGGGCCAAAGGTTAGGACTGGTACCAACTTATTTGCCCATTTAGGAACAACTTCTAAATTGAACAGATAAGCATCGGGTAATTCATCAGACACTCCTTGCGGTGACTCTCCTGAAGTGATGCGAGAAAGGTGATCTGCCCGAAGGTGGGTTCTACCTTTCCTGACAACAACTTCAAAGTCATATTCCATTAGTAAGAGGAACCATCTTACTAAGCGTCCAGTATTGCAAGGTTTATTGACCAAATATAACAAAGCTTGATGATCAGTGAAAAACTTGAACTTGTTGGCCAATAAATAGTGTCTAAACTTCTTCACAGCATATACCATGCCTAAGCCCTCTCGCTCAGTTGTGGTATAGTTCCGTTCAGCTGCAGTGAGCTGTCTACTAGCATATGCTATGGGCAAATCTAAGTTTCCTTCACTTGTGGGTTGTGCTAGCACAGATCCTACGGCATGATTGGATGCATCCACATGGACATGGAAGGGTTTATTCCAATCAGGAGTGGCGAGTATTGGTGCCGTGCACAAATGTTTCTTCAGTTCGTTGAAAGAATTCTCGCATTCGTCGTTCCACTCAAAATTAGACAACAAGGCATAAAGGGGTCTAGCTATGATCGCGTACATGTGGATAAACCTACGGTAATATCCACAATGGCCCATAAAGGCTTGTACCTCTTTAATATTCCTTGGCCTTGGTAGCTCCGCTATGGCTCGTACCTTATCTTCATCTGTTGAGATTCCATTCTTAGAAACAATATGACCTAAGATTTTACCTTGACGCACCATAAACACACACTTTTCTGGGTTCAGACACACTCGATATTCTCTACACTTGTTGAAGATTTGTCTGAGCTCAGGGATGTGAAACCTTCTTTCTTGGGAATGAGCACATAAATCATCCACATACACTTCTAAGCTCTTTCGCAAGAACTCTTTGAAGACATGACACATGAGCCTTTGGAATTTTGCAGGTGCATTGGTGAGCCCAAATGGCATCACACGAAATGCAAAGATTCCCCACTCTGTAGCAAAAGCTGTTTTGTGTTGATCTTCTGGGGCAATGGCTACTTGATTGTAACTTGAAAATCCATCAAGGAAGCTATAAACTTCCTTGCCTGCAACACGCTCCAATAGGTGTTCTGTGATTGGAAGTGGATAACTATCTCTAATCGTAGCGGCATTAACTTTTTTAAGGTTAATACACACTCGCAACTTCCCGTTCTTCTTGGGTACCACAACAATGGGGGACACCCATTCGGTATGCTCAATCTCATAGATGAATCCAGCTTCAATCAACCTATCAATTTCTTCTTTTATTTTGGCTGCATAGGTATCATTATATGTGTAGGGCTTCTGTTTGGTGGGCTTAGCATCAGCAGTCATGGGGATAGTATGAGAGCAAATTCTTGGATCTACTCCTTTCAAGTCTCTATAGTGCCATGCAAACACATCCCTATATTCCCTTAATAGAGCTATGAGCTCCATTTCTTCTCTTGCACTTAGGTCATCTCCTATATATGTGCATCTCTCTTCGTTCTCTTCAAAGGTCACTACAATCTTCTTGGTCTTTTCTTTATTATCATATGATTCTCCTATGATGGCCTCTCTCTTAGGCATTCGTACCAAAATTTTGCGGTCGTCAACTTCATATTTCTTGAAGTTTTTTGGTACTTCAAACAATGATTCCTCCTCTTCTTGTTTCACTACTTTTCTTTTCTTTTTCTTTTGACTACTCTCACTTCCATCCTTTGAGTTTACTGTTTTAATACTTGTGAGAGGTTCTTCTTCTTTCTGGCTGAACACTCCTATATCTTCTAGATAGTGCTGCTCTGAGTTAAAGCAACTATCCATCACAATAGACTCCAGATCATCGTCATTCTCTTCTTCTTCTATGATATCACTAGGGTCAAATTCTTCTAGCAAGGGTTGACACATGAACACTGAGATATCATAACCCTCCTCATCACAATGAGGTGTCCACTGTTCCTCATTGACAGCAATGTCCATGGTGGCTAAGATTTCTAGCCAGCCATGAGGCTCAAACTCCTCATCTCGAAAGATCATCGGTGTGTAGGCTGGGTCTCTAACTGGTCTATCTCCTAGCGAAGTTCCTTCTTCTCTTGCCTTTAAACGTTTTTCCTCTTCCTTTGCGACCTTGCACATCCACAAATGAGTATCTTCATGCAGCCATGATGGATCAGGTGAACTTTCAGAATGCACAGAGATGGAATCTTCTTTCGCTTTGTGGATAGAATTCCACTGTAGGGGTGGTACATCTCTGAAGGTGTAATCCTTCAAATTGACCTTGGTGGTGACCCCTAAGTGCTGTAAGTACAAGGAGTTAGTTCCCCAATCCTGTACTATTTGCAATTGTCGTAGGAAGGGTCTTCCTAGGATCATCTCATAGACATTATTTTTCTCAAAGTCACATATAGCAAATGTGTGCTCAAACTCTACACCACAAGTGGTTAGAGTGATCCCTTCTAGCAATCCTAGAGGTCTTTCAAAATGACCATCAGCCATTTGAAGCTTCATTCTAGTTGGTCTTAATGTGGGCTTGCCCCATTGCTTCCACAAGGAGGTGGTCGCAATAGCAACACCAGCACCTGAATCTATGATTGCTTTGGTTGTGTAACCTTTGTAGGTGATTGGAAGATAAGTATTACCTTCTTCACCCTCACACATGTCCCCTATTTTGTCTAGAGGTATCTCTGGTACCCTTTGCTTGGAGCCTGCTTTTGGCATGTTGGAATCAAGTTCTGGAACCTGATCCTTCACATGATTCCAAAGCTCAGGTTTTGCTTTGAGCAGCTCTTCTACAGTGAGATGACACTGAACCTTAGTGTTCTTCACGACATCCGTGTTTCTTGGAACCACTGAGTCTTCATTTCTTACTAGTATTGTGGGAGCTCTAATCTGGAGAGATTCAGATTCCCATGGGCCTGGAAATTGAGGCAGTTCTTCTAAGGTATTAGATTCAAAATCTAACCTTTCGTCTTCTTGTTGTTCTGCTTCATCTCCGTAAATAGATGGAATGTCTTGGGGAAATTGATCATGAAGATCATCAATCTCAGGAATAGGAGGGGAATTACCCTTCTCCTTGGCCCATTTCTCTTCTTGTATTTCCCGCAAGAATTCTTGAGAGTACTGTTGAATTGAAGGAGGTATTCCTGGATCCGTGGAATTAGGAACATAAGCTCCCATTGGTGGTGAGCTTCCTCTTTCAATAACTGGTTGAGCCTGTGGAGGTAAAGAAACTTGTGGTTTGTTTACCAACTGCTCTAATCGTTCTAGTAAGCCCTGGAAATGCAAATCCCCTTTGACAGAGTTTGTCTGATTGAACTTTTGACTAGTCTCAAGTATAGCTTGAGCTTGTTCTACCATTTTCATGCACATTTTCATCCGTTCAATCTCTAAGTCCGCTCTAGGGTAACTCTTGTCTAGGTTTGCAGTTGTAGGCCCTTCTTGAAGTCGAGCCTGGTAGGCCTTGAACATCATGTCCAAGCCTTCTGGGGTTGGATCTGCAAGAACAGACCCTGGTTGTGGTCTATTTACAATGGGTGGTGGGGTGGGATGAGGTGGAGTGGATGGAGTTTCGGCATGCGAGGGGCTTTGAGATGCAATGTCTTCTATTTTTGTTTTCGCTTCTTTTAAGCTTTCTTCTAGTTCCGATAACTTTTTATTCCACTTGCGATTGGCCTTCTCTCTGGTATCCTTCCATGTTCTTGTTTTCCTCTTACTAGGCTCTCCCGATTCACTCGACTCTGATTGTTCTACAGGTTTATCCTGTTTTAATGCTTGTGCCCTAGTAACTGCCTGTATAGGTGCCACATTACTGCTACTTGAACTTGAATCCGCCACTAAGCCTACCACATTAATGGGTGTAATCTTGGGTGCGCTGGAGGGGTTTCTTGGACAATCTCTAGGGAGATGGTCTTTGCCACAATCAGGGCAAAAAGCCTGTATTGTGATAGCCTGTCCTTGACTCGGAGATGATGGGTGGGGACAGTCACGAATGAAATGATCACCTTGACATCTAAAACAAGATCCTCTAGGGTCTTGTGGTCTCATTTGTCTCAATTGGGGCCTAGGGTTAGGATTTGTGTACATGACATTGGAGTATTCTGGCTCCCAATTTTGCTCCATAGGTGGTGCCTCATATTGATACGAGTAAATCTCACTATGTTCAGGTGACTCTGTGTAATACGCATGTGGACTACCTTCATGGGAGTAGTCTGAACTATGAGCATGAGAATCATTATCTGGTATCAATGGGGTTAGGGGCACCAATGCTCTGTTTGGATTTTCCTCTCCCACAGCATATTTGACTGGAATCACGTTTGCTGGAGCTGGTGGTTGGTTTCCCAAGACAGGTTGTGGCCTATATGGTACCTGATATTGCTGTAGTCGTCTATAATATGGCTGTTGGTATTGGTTCTGATACCTACCTTGTGGGTAAGGTTGCTGACAATTTTGTCTAACAGCCTGCCTATTGTAGGGACAATCTTGAGCCGTGTGGTTTGTGTATTTTCTCTCAATAGTGCAATATGGAGCATTCCTTTCTCTAATGTTTTGGTTTTGCATTGGGCATACATTAGCCATGTGGTCGCCCCCACAAGTATAACACCGATTCACTGGAGTGACTCTCTGTGTTTGTTTATTTTGGACTCCCAGCTTCTTGGCAACTTGCTCAGCTATCTCCTCTATTTCCGTGGAGATTTTTGAAGTATGACTAGTAGAACTATCCGAATCTTTGTAGAGTTTGGACAATCCTAACTCCTCACCCAAGTTATCTTCTATGTCAATGCATGTCCGCACGCACTCTTCTATGGATCTAGGCTCTTTCAAATATACATATGATCTTAACTTTGTGCTCAGTAAGCCATCTAAGAACAAAGCCACTTGTTTGGCTGGTGTGGGTAACTCGGGAGCAGGGCATCTTTCTAGGTACTGTCTGAACCTTCTACCTGCTAGTCGCACTGTTTCTTGGGGTGTCTGCTTGAAACTGTGGATCAAGGATGATATGTTATGCCTGATACCACTCTTGGAAAATTCTATAATGAATTCGTCTAGCAGTTGACCTATATCGCGATAGTTGCGACTACTCAATGGTTGAAACCAAGCCAAGGCAGTGCCCTTAAGAGTCAAACCAAATGCCTCGTATTGGGTGAATAAATCCTCAACCTGTTCAGCTCTTAACACTTGTTTGAACTCGGCCACATGATCATAAGGATCTCCTGACCCGTCAAAATAATTCTTCATTGCCTTGATCACTTGAGTGGGTCTAAGGGTTCTTGGGTGCTCTCGGGGTCTAGGCAATGGAAAATCATGTTCATCTCTTTTCTGCCTATGTGCTTGATGTCTTTCTCTTTCAGGTCTTTCATTTTCAAATCCTGATCTATTCCTGCCCACGGTGTGTGCAAAACTTACCTCAGGTCTCTCTCTAGTTCTTTCTCTCTGGGCTTCATGAGCGTGGGATGATCCTACTCCTTGGAGGCCATGGGAAACATTGGATCTTGGTGGGGGGAAGATCAATTCATTCTTCCAAGTATATGCATGTCTATCATGTTCTGTTACCAAGAAAATTTTCTCTGATGTGTTATCCAGGTAAACAACTTTGCCTGGCATCTCTGGATCCTTGAACTCGTAGATGATGACTATGCCCAATTGGCTAGGTTGATCTGGCTTGAATCTCCAAAAGGCTTCCTCTGTTTCTCTATTCAAAAATAGTTCTATGCTTTTGTTATCTTGAGGGATCCAGTCTGGAGTGATCACTTGGGTCAAAACTGACTTTCCTCTAGGAGTCTGGGGTCCTTGTCCTACATTTCCTTGTTCTAGGTCTCCTATTTCATTCTCAGGAATGACATTTCCAAACTCATCAGTCCTATCTGGTAGGTTGGTGACCACATACATGGTTCCTTCCTTATCAATGTATGAACCCTCTTCGAACTTGACCACCGGGTGTTCAAGTCCAAAGGATTGATCTGGATTTTTGAGTTGGACCACTGATCGCCTCAGACCATCCTCATAGATGCGAGCACCTAATTGGTTGGTCCGAATATATTCCAACTGTGTCTTATAGGGACCTTCTGGTGTTTGTAGATGGGCAGTCCCTGAGCCACCTGCAGGTTTTCCCATACTAAAAGACATTTCTGAATCACTTGTATCTGAACTTAGTAAAAGATGACCACTTAGTTGTTGTGCCCAAGACTTGGATGTATGGTTGACACTAGCCTCAGAAGATCTAATGCTTTGTTTATCCTTGCCTAAGTGTCTACCAGATCTCAGGTTCATAAGCTTTAGTCAAGAGTCCAAGTCTTCCCCTTGGTATGGTTCAAAATTCTTTGGAGTCCCCTTGGTTCCCTAGTCCCAATTGAGGGTCAACTTCAAATTATCCTATCTCAAAATCAACGAGCTTTCCAACGAGCTATAGAGCTCAAAAAATGGACTTTGGATGAAAAAGTTATGCCAATTCAGGCTCTTGGGGGTCAAAACAAGCAAACAGGACCTTTGGAGAAAATCGCGATTTTGTGAACTTTCATAGAATCGCGATTTTGTGAACTTTCAGAGAATCGCGATTTTGTGAACTTTCAGAGAATCACGATTTTGTGAACTTTCAGAGAATCACGATTTTGTGAACTCATAAAATCGCGATGTTGAGCACAAAATCGTGTTTCTGAAAATCGCGATGTTGAGCACAAAATCGTGTTTCTGAAAATCGCGATGTTGAGCACAAAATCGTGTTTTTGAAAATCGCGATGTTGAGCACAAAATCGTGTTTTTGAAAATCGCGATGTTGAGCACAAAATCGTGTTTCTGAAAATCGCGATTTTGAGCACAAAATCGTGTTTCTGAAAATCACGACTTTGACTCAGAGAATCGTGATTTACAAAATCGTGTCTTTTTCACAAAATCGTGTTTTCTCAGAATCGTGTTTTTGGCATGAAAATCGCGATGTTGAGCACAAAATCGTGTTTTTAGAAAATCGCGATTTTGAGCAAAAAATGGTGATTACACAGAATCGCTTTTTTTTTTTTCACAAAATCATGCTTTTTACTAAAAATCGTGATTTTTTGAGAATCGCGATTTTGAGTAGGGAATCGTGTTTTCTCAAAATCTTGTTTTTTGACTGAAAATCGTGATTTGTGAGAATCGCGATTTTGAGCACACTCACAGAATCGTGATTCTGAGAATGACCACAGAATCGTTATTTTTTTAGCCAACTTTTAGGCGGGAAAACAGAAAATCGTGATTTTTCAAAAAATTTTGAATTTTCACAGAATCGCGTTTTTGGCGGGAAATTCAAATTTCTGAGCGCCGGCTATGGCGAGCTCCGTATGAGCAGAAAATCATAAAAAAAACACAGCGCTTGCTCTCCCTTGCACCTCCTAACTCCTTCCCACACAATAATGCATGAGAAATGGTATGAAAATGGTGAAAATGCACTAAAAAACAAGAAATTTCTATGAAGAAGAAGATGGAAAAAGGTGGAGATGATGATGATGATGAAGATGAAGAGGAAAAAACAGAAAACGAACTGAAATGACAGATTTTTTACCTTCCAACGTCGCAAATCTACGATCTTACCATCACAACGCTCGTCCTCGAAGCTCTCTCCCCGGCAACGGCGCCAAAATTTGGTGTAGCTCAAGCGTAAGCACCACCTCCTTTACTTGTCAATCCGCGGAGACGTGAGGACCGGTATGAAGACCACGAGCAAGTGAAGGCACAAGTGCGTGAGTGAAAGTACACAATCATACACACACATACACACACACGCGCACAAAGTAAGATCAAAGAGAGGAACAATGGAAAGCTTAGATTGCAAAGAGTTCTCTTACAAAAGCTCTATTCTCTCTCCAGCTAACCCCAAAAATGAGCTCTCTAGCTCTTTTTATAGTTTTTTGACTAGTTTTGGCCCTGTCCAGACCTAGTGTCCGGCCTAGTTAAAAATTAGGTTCCAGGGCTTATTTGAGGGCTCAAACGAAGTCTAAAAATTATGAAAATTGGTACGATGGTACTTTTAATACTCCTCAAGCTCGAGGACTCCTCGGCTTGAACAAAATGGAGTTACTAAAACTAGATAATGGTATTTACAATGGTTTTTAGTGATGAAAATCACTATTTTCGTAGAGGATTCTTCTGAAAATTTGACATACACTTCTTGGAGCTCCCTACTTGCTCCCTTTCCTTGTGTGTCCACCTTTTGATGTGCTTCCATGCTTTGTCCTTGACTTTGAGCTTCAACAAATGGTCACTACAATTTTTTTGGTCTTTTCTTTATTGTCATATGCTTCTCCTATAATGGCCTCTCTCTTAGGCATTCGTACCAAAACTTTTCGGTCTTCCACTTCATATTTTTTGAAATTTTCTGGTACTTCAAACAATGATTCCTCCTCTTCTTGTTTCTCTACTTTTCTTTTCTTTTTCTTTTGACCTCCTTCACTTCCTTCCTTGGAATTTACATTTTTAATACTTGTGAGTGGTTCTTCTTCTTTTTGGGTTAACACTCCTATGTCTTGTAAATAATGTTCCTCTGAGTCAAAGTAAGCATCCATCACAATGGATTCTAGATCATCGTCATTCTCTTCTTCTTCTATGACCTCACTAGGATCACACTCTTCCAACAAGGGCTCACACATGAACACGGAAATATTATAACCCTCCTCATCACAGTGAGGTGTCCATTGTTCTTCATTGACTGCAATGTCCATGGTAGCTAAAATTTCTGCCCAACCATGAGGCTCAAATTCCTCATCTCGAAATATCATCGGTGTATAGGCTGGGTCTTTTATTGGTCTATCTCTTGGGGAAGTTCCTTCTTCTCTTGCTTTTAGGTGCTTTTCCTCTTCCTCTGCGACCTTGCACATCCACAACTGAGTATCTTCATGCAACCAGGATGGAGCAGGTGAGCTTCCAGAATGCACGGAGATAGAATCTTCTTTCGCTTTGTGGATAGGATTCCACTGTAGGGGTGGTACATCTCTGAAGGTGTAATCCTTCAAATTGACCTTGGTGGTGACCCCTAAGTGTTGTAAGTACAAGGACTTGGTTCCCCAATCTTGCACTATTTGCAATTGTCGTAGGAAGGGTCTTCCTAGGATCATCTCGTAGACATTATTTTTTTCAAAGTCACATATAGCAAATGTGTGTTCAAACTCTACACCCCAAGTGGTTAGAGTTATCCCTTCGAGTAATCCTAGAGGTCTTTCAAAATGACCATCTTCCATTTGAAGCTTCATTCTAGTTGGTCTTAATGTAGGTTTGCCCCATTGCTTCCACAAGGAGGTGGTCGCAATAGCAGCACCAGCACCCGAATCTACGATTGCTTTGGTTGTGTAACCTTGATAGGTGATCGGAAGATAAGTATTACCTTCTTCACCTTCGCTCATGTCTCCTATCTTGTCTAGAGGTATCTCTGGAACTTTTTGCTTAGGGCCTGCTTTTGGCATATTGGAATTAAGTTCTGGAACCTGATCCTTTACATGATTCCATAGCTCGGGTTTTGCTTTGAGCAGCTCTTCCACAGTGAGATGGCACTGAACCTTAGTGTTCTTCACGACATCAGTGTTCCTTGGAACCACTGAGTCTTCATTTCTTACCAATATTGTGGGAGCTCTAATGTGAAGAGATTCAGATTCCCATGGGCCTGTGAAATGTGGCAACTCTTATAAAGAATTAGATTCAAAATCTAATCTTTCATCTTCTTGTTGCTCTGTTTGATCTCCATAGATAGACGGAATGTCTTGGGGAAATTGATCATGAAGGTCATCAATCTCAGGAATAGGAGGGGGATTACCCTTCTCCTCGGCCCATTTCTCTTCTTGTATTTCCCGCAAGAACTCTTGAGAGTACTCTTGCATTGAAAGAGGTGTTCCATCATCCAGGGAATTAGGAACATAAGCTTTCCTTGGTGGTAAGCTTTCTCTTTCAACAAGAAGTTGAGCCTGTAGAGGTAAAGAAACCTGTGGCTTGTTTACCAACTGCTCTAATCTTTCTAGTAAGCCTTGGAAATGCAAATCTGGCTTGATAGAGTTTGTCTGATTGAACTTTTGACTAGTCTCAAGCATAGCTTGAGCTACTTCTACCATTTTCATGCACATTTTTGTTCGTTCAATCTCTAAGTCTGCTCTAGGGTAACTCTTGTCCAGGTTCGCAGTTGTTGGCCCTTCTTGAAGACGAGCCTGATAGGCCTTGAACATCATGTCCAAGCCTTTTGGGGTTGGATCTGCAAGAACAGACCCTGATTGCGGTCTATTTACAATAGGCGGTGGGGTGGAATGAGGTGGTATGGATGGAGGTTCGGCATGAGAGGGGCTTTGAGATGCAATGTCTTCTATTGTTGTTTTGGTATCCCTTAGGCTTTCTTCTAGCTCAGATAGCTTTTTGTTCCACTTGCGATTAACCTTCTCTCTGGTATCCTTCCATGTTCTTGGTTTCGTCTTATAGGCTCTCCTGAGTCACTTGGCTCTGATTGCTCAGTGGTTTTATCCTGTTTTAATGCTTGTGCCCCAGTAACTGCTTGTACAGGAGCCACATTACTGCTACTTGAACTTGAATCTGCCACTAAGCCTACCACATTGATGGGTGTAACCTTGGGTGCACTAGAGGGGTTTCTAGGACATTCACTTGGGAGATGTTCCTTATCGCATTCAGGACAAAAGCCTTGTATGGTGATGTTTTGTCCTTGTCCCAGAGTTGGTTGGTGGGGACATTCACGAATGAAATGGTCGCCTTGACATCTAAAGCATGGTCCTCTAGGGGCTTGTGGTCTCACTTGTCTCACTTGGGGCCTGGGGTTTGGATTTGTGTACAGAACATTGGAGTATTCTGGTTCCCATTTTTGTTCCATGAGTGGTGTCTCGTATTGATATGGAGAAATCTCACTTTGCTCAGGTGAATCTATGTAATAAGCATGTGGACTACCTTCATGGGAGTAGTCTGAATTAAGAGAATGAGAGTCATTTTCTGAGACAAAAGGGGTTAGTGGCACCAATGCTCTATTAGGGTTCTCCTCCGCCATCGTATATTTAACTGGGATCACATTGGCAGGAGCTGGTGGTTGGTTTCCTAGGATTGGTTGTGGCCTATATGGTGCCTGGTATTGCTGCTGGTATTGAGGTTGATATTGTTGTTGTGGCCTATAATATGGCTGTTAATACTGGTTCTGATACCTACCTTGCTGGTAAGGTTGCTGATAATTTTGTCTAATAGCCAGCCTGTTGCAGGGACAATCTTGAGCCGTATGGTTCGTGTATTTCCTCTCAATAGTGCAATATAGAGCATTAGAGTTTCCTTGGGGTTGAGCCATCATTGGGTAGACATTAGCCATGTGATCTCCTCCGCATGTATAACATCGCTTCAGAGGGGTGGCCCTTGGCATTGGTCTATTTTGAACTCCTAGCTTCTTGGCAACCTGCTCAGCTATCTCATCTATCTCATTGGAGGTTCTCGATGTATGAGTAGTAGAACTGTGAGAGTCCTTATAGAGTTTGGACAACCCTAACTCCTCACCCAAATTGTCCTCTATGTCAATGCGCATCCGCACACACTCTTCTATGGATCTAGGCTCTTTTAAGTACACATATGATCTCAACTTGGTGCTTAGTAAGCCATCTAAAAACAATGCCACTTGTTTGGCTGGTGTGGGCAACTCTGGATCAGGGCATCTTTCTAAGTACTGTCTAACCTTCTTCCTACAAGTTGCACGGTTTCTTGGGGTGTCTGCTTAAAGCTGTGGATTAAGGATGATGTGTTATGCCTGATACCACTCTTAGAAAATTCTACAATGAATTCTTCTAGCAATTGACCTATCTCTTGATAGTTGTGACTATTCAAGGGCTGAAACCAAGCTAAGGCAGTACCCTTAAGAGTCAATGCAAATGCCTCGAACTGAGTGAACAAGTCCTCAACCTGTTCAGCTCTTAGCACTTGTTTGAATTCGGCTACATGATCATAAGGATCTCCTGACCCATCAAAATAGTTCTTCATTGTCTTAACCACTTGAGAGGGTCTAAGGGTTCTTGAGTGCTCTCGTGGTCTAGGCAATGGAAAATCATGCTCATCTCTTTGATGCCGATGTACGCAATGTCTCTCTCTTTCAGGTCTGTCATTTTCAATTCTTGATCGATCTCTACCCACTGTGTGTGCAAAGCTCACCTCAGGTCTCTCTCTGGTTCTTTCCCTCTGGGTTTCATGAGCCTTGGATGATCCGCCTTCTTGGAGGCCATGGGAAACATTAGATCTTGGTGGAGGGAAAATTGATTCACCTTGCCAAGTGTAAGCATGTCTGTCATGATCTGATACCAAGAATAATTTCTCAGATGTGTGATCTAGATAGACAACTTTCCCTGGTGTCTCCGGATCCTTGAACTCATAGATGGTGACTATTGGGCTCAGTTGATCTGGCTTAAATCTCCAAAAGGCTTCCTCTGTTTCTCTATTCAAGAATAGCTCTATGCTTTTGTTGTCTTGGGAAATCCATTCTCGAGTGATCACTCTAGTCAAGACTGACTTACCTCTAGGGGTCTTGGGTTCTCGTCCTAGGTCTCCTTGCTCTAGGTCTCCTAGCTCATTCTCAGAAATGATGTTTCCCAACTCATTGTCCTATCTGGTAGGCTGGTAACCACATACATGGTTCCTTCCTTATCAATGTATGCACCCTCTTTGAACTTGACCACTGGGTGTTCAAGTCCAAAGGGTTGATCAAGATTTTTGAGTTGGACCACTGATCACCTCAGACCATCCTCATAGATGCGATCACCTAATTGGTTGGTCTTGATATACTCCAGTTGGGTCTTATAGGGACCTTCTGGTGTCTGTAAATAGGCAGTGCATGAGCTACGTGTGGGTCTTTCCATGCTAAAAGACATTTCTGAGTCACTAGTTTCTGAACTTAGTGTGTAGGGATACCCACTTAGTTGTTGTGCCCAAGAATTAGTTGTATGATTGACACTAGCCTCAGATGATATAATGCTTTGCCTATCCTTGCCTAAGTGTCTGCCAGATCTCAAGTTCATAAGCTTTGTCTACAAGTCCAAAAATTCCCCTTGTATTGCTCAAAATCCTTTGGAACTCCCAGATCTCCCCACGAGCTTTCCAACAAACCCAAAATCACAGCAAATGGATTTCGTATGAGAAAATTATGCCAGTTCAGGGTTCTGGGGTTTAAAACAGGGAAACAGGACCTCTCAGGAAGTGCTTCAAAAACAGGCGATACATGACACTTAGTAAGTATCGCGATACTTGGAAGATGATGATACACGATATTTGACCCAAGAGAAAACCCACGATACTCGATACTTGACACACTGGAAAAGTCACGATACTCGATATGTGATGAATGTCGTGAAAGATCACGATACTCGACACTTGCTGAATATCGCAATACTTGACTCCACGATACTCGATACTTAGGCCACACGATACACGATACTCGACCAACTAGACTGATCACGATACTCAATATCAGGCGAGAGTTAGATTCACGATACTTGACACTGTAGGTCACGATACACGATATTGGGTGGGTATCGCGAAAAAAAAAAATAACGATACACGATACTTGGAATTTCCACGATATTAGATATTCGTCAAGTATCATTTTCAGCTCTCAATGATACTTGATACTTCACATGTATCGTGAGAACTCTCCGACGATACTCGATATCCAACAAGTATTGCGAGAAGCTTCCTCCACGATACATGATCTTTCCCAAGTATCGTGAGAAATACTCCACGATACACGATATCTGCTGGGTATCGCGAGTGTTCCTCAGCGATACACGATATTCGACCACTACAAGTATCGCAATACTCAACCACAGGAGTTCACGATACTCAGGTATCGCGATACCTCAACCGCGGGAGAAACACGATACTTGGATTTTTTGGAGTCCAAATTCAAATTTTTTTGCAAATATGAGTACCTTGTGTCCTCCTTGTCAGTCCTATGTGTATGTAGATGCCAAATCTCCCTTCAAGCCCTTGATATTGCACTCATGATACTTGGCACAGGTTATGTCACATCCGAGGCTATTTACTCTGATTTTGGTGTTTTTGAGAGTTTTTCAAGAGTTTTTTCTTCAGCGATTCAGTTCTGCACCCCCTCTAAGCTTCTTGTTCACAATCACAAGTAAAAAGAAAGGTGAATCTATTCTAAAAAATGGAAAAAATTGATAACATGAAGGTGGGTGGTGATGGTGATGATGATGAAGATGAAGGAGAAGAAAAAATCAAAAACTGAACTGAGAATGGTGATTTTTTTACCTTCCAATGTCGCTACTCTACGTCTTACTGTCACACGCTCATCCTCCAAGCTCTCTCCCCGGCAACGGTGCCAAATTTGGTGTCACTCTAGCACAATGGTGAGTACCAACGTGAGGATATACACCTCATAAATGTCAATCCGTGGAGACGTGAGGACTACTATGAAGACTATGAGCAAGTGATGGCACAAGTGCGTGAGTGAAAGCACACAAGCATGCACACACATACACACACAAGCGCACAAGGTAAGAGCAAAGGGTGGAACAATGGAAAGCTTTGATTACAAAAGAAATCTCTTACAAAGCTCAAAACTACAACAAGCTAACCCCAAAAATGAGCTCTTCAGCCCTTTTTATAGGTTTTTGAGTGGTTTTGGCCCTGTCTAGACCTAGTGTCCGGCCTAGTTAAAAAATAGGTTCCAGGGCTTATTTGGGGGCTCAAACGGAGTCTAAAAATTATGAAAATTGGTAGGATGGTAGTTCTAATACTCCTCAAGCTCAAGGACTCCTCGGCTTGAACAAAATGGAGTTGCAAAAATGGAAAATGGTATTTACAATGGTTTTTAGTGATGAAAATCACTATTTTTATAGGGGTTTCTTTTGAAAATTTGACATGTGGTTCTTGGAGCTCCCTACATGCTCCTTCTTCTTGTGTGTCCACTTCCTTGGTGTGCTTCCATACTTTGTCCTTAACCTTGAGTGTCAACAGTGGCCAACTGAACTGCACCGCTAGTGGAAATTCTATTAATGATCATGGGTCCGTATCCTCTTTTTTCCAACTTACGGGCATATTGCTTTAGCGTATAAACTAGCACTAGGTCTCCCTATGTTGGCAGCAGCCAGAGGCATAGAAGACACGGAAGCATGTAAAGACACAGCAGGGAGTCAGTCAAATCATCTTTCAAAGAATTATGTTTTATAAATACTCTTCAAAACCTCCAACAGTGATTTTCATCACTTTTGTACTATATGTAACATAGAAAAACCGTTTTGTAATTCATAGCTCCATTTTGTGCAAGCTGAGGAGTCCTCGAGCTTGAGGAGCTTAGGTAGAATGCGCGTACCAATTTTGGTTATTTTTAGACATCGTTTACCCTTTCAAATAGCGCCTAAAACCTATTTTTTAACTATGCCGGTCACTAGATGTGAAACTGGTCAAAACTAGTCTAGAATCTATAAAAAGAGCTAGAGAGCTCATTTTTGAGGTTGGTTAGTGTGAGCTTAGAGCTATTTTGAGCTTGTAATTGAGATCTTGAGCAATAGAGCTAATTTCCTACCTTCCATTGTGTCTTGCTTGTCTCTTTGTTGTGTGTGTGTATGTGTGTGTGCATCTCTATGCTTCTCACCTTCACTCTCACTTCATCTCACGTTCACGATCTTCATATCACTCCTATCTCTTCCACGGATTGACATTAAGGAGGTGGAGCTTCTTAACGTGGTTCTCACCATTGTGCTAGAGCAACACCAAATTTGGCGCCGTTGCCAGGGATCGAGTCTAGGATGAATGTGTGATGGTAAGAGTATAGCAAGAAGTGGCGTTGGAAGGTTAAAATTTTAGTTTTTGTTGTTTTTTTTACTTAGTTTTTAGTGTTTTTCACCTCCCCCACACTCCATCTTCATCATCGCATCATCATCTTCAACTCCAAAAAAAAATCAGAAAATTCACCATATCCACCCATTCTCCTCACTTCCCCTCATTTGTGCATGCGAGAGAGTGAGAGAGAGAGCTTTTGTGCTTGCATGTGCTATTGTGTTTCTGAGTTTTCTTGTAGGTACAACGCTCCAGAGCATCACGAAAGCTTGCAAAAGGTAAAATTTCACTTTCTGTCAGAGATCTACCGTGTGTCAGACCATCACGATGGTCTGCCAACTTCGGTATGTTTGGTAAGCGAGTTCACCAGCGTGTAGGCGACCCTTGCACATATAGGAATCTAAACTTGCATTTGAAAAATTCACATTTTGGTGGACCATCGCGATTGGCTCAGACCATCGCGATTGTGTCACACCATCGGGATTGGCTCATGCCATCGCGATGGCTCGGCCGGACCATCGCGACGGTCTAGCACCATTACGACGGCTCAATTGAGCCATCGCGACGGTTCACTTGGACCATCATGACAATCCCGTCGACCCCACGCCATCACAATTGGCTCATGCCATCGCGCCGATGCTGCCACGTGGCAAGCTAGACCATCGCGACGATACCCTCAGACCATCGTGACGCCTCAACATTTGAACCATCGCGATTGGCTCACGCCATCGTTCTTTGTGATCGTCGCGACGGGCTCATGCCATCGTGATTGTCCCGTTGACCGTTGACCTATGCCATCGCAATTGCTTGCCGATTGGACCATCGCGACGGTTCATTGACACCACCGCGATTGTTCACTTTGGACCATCGTGATCACTCGACTGACACGCCATCGCGACTGCTCACATTTCAGACCATCGCGACAGTTCGCACCTTCGGACCATCGCGATTGTGCCATGCCATCGCGATGGTTCACCTGGACCATCGCGACGGTCCCAGACCATCGCGATTGTCTCAGACCATCACGATTGTCTCAAACCATCGCGATTGTCCACCCCAAATGCCAAATTTAGGGTTTCAATTTTTGACCAAATTTGGGGCTATTTTTGGAAAATTATTGGGTGATTAGACTCATAGGAGACCCCTTAGCTCATATTTGGAGAAAAACTTGTTTGTCAATTTTTACCCCCCAGGGCCTAGAAAGCCAGGGGTTGACATAGTTGGGACTAGAAAGCCAGGGGGCATTGAAATTTTGGGCAAAAGGAAAAGGACCTTTAAAAGTGTATATAATCAAGTGTTTGGTCATCCATTTGAAAATTGGTCTAATATTGGATTTTTCGAGGTCTAGAAAGGTCAATCAAGGGCAAACAAAGCAAGGCAAAACAAGGTAGTGAAGAACGCAAGGCTTGGGAAGCGCGGCTTCTTGGGCATCAGGGCAACTGTTACCCTCAGATATCTCACATGGAAAGTAGATTCTGTAGCACTTCTTGTTGTATTTAACTTCAAATTGGTGCATTTTCAAGTCTCCGAGAATCTCAATCTTCAAGTATTGGTGGCTTCGAGATGTCTTAATAAAGGATTGTCTTGTTTTGTGGGTGGGACAAAAAAGGAAGAGAAAAAAAAAAAGGAAAAGGAAAGACAAATCATTAATGGTGCCCTCAAATCTTGCCCCCCACTCTCCCCATCTGTCCGGCATGTGTCCACGTGTGTGGCAAATGATATCGAGGTTTGTTATGACAAAAAAAAAGGAGGGAAAAACTTCTTCTTCTTCGAGGGGCGCTGGAGGTGCGCAGGGGGAGGGTCTCCCTCCTATTGTTTGGGGGGGAGGGTCCTCCGTCCTGTGGAGGGGGAGCTCTCTCTCTCTGCAGGATAGACAAAGAAGTAAACATGATGGATTCCATGACTTGAGTAAGTATATAGGAGTGTTCTTTCAGCTTCAGAAGGGGAACTCGAAAGCTATCGAGAGTCATTGATCATTCCGCAGGAGCTGCAGCATCTCGCCTAAGCAACATGAAGCTCAATATAGCAAACCCCACCACTGGGTCTAAGAAAAAGCTAGAGATTGATGACGATTCTAAGCTACGGGCTTTCTACAACAAGAGAATTGCACAGGAAGTCAATGGTGATGCACTCGGAGAGGAATTCAAAGGGTATGTATTTAAGATTATGGACGGGTGCGATAAGCAGGGTTTTCCAATGAAGCAGGGAGTTCTTATACCTGGCCGGGCACGTTTGTTGATACATAGAAGCACTTCTTGCTGCTGTGGTTATGGTAGGAGGAAAGGTGAACGAAGGCATCAGTCTGTAAGAGGATCTATTGTGAGTCCTGACCTGTTAGCTCTGAACCTTGTCATTGTTAAGCAAGGAGAACAGCATCTTTCGGGACTTATAGACAATGAGAAGCCAAGGATGCATGGGCCTAATAGAGGAGCAAGAGAGAAGAAGACGGGGTTTTTTGTGCTGGAGCCTCGAGTTTTTGAGGTCCTCAATGGGGGGTTCGCGTTCTATTGGAGGGAGAGCATCAGCTGCAGCCTACAACCAGGAAACAACAAAGAGAAAAGGAACAGTGCAACTTGTTTTTTGGGGGCTGAATCTGATAGATGGCTTGCTCTAAATCTCATGGAAAAAATGAATGAGAGAGAAAGCGCATTCTCCCATGCTGATGTGTGCAACTAATACACTCTAAAGCTTATAGGTGATAAGTCCTTATCATCCCTTTTCTCTGCACATCAGGAGAGTAATCCTCTCACCTTTACTTTCGGAAGGCATATATGCACGAGAGAGAAAGAAAAAATTAGTCGGTTGTTGTTGTTGAGCGCTTGTTAAAAATGACTTCATAGAGATGAACTAAAGAACCATCACTGAAAAACTGATAGAGTCCGGAGAAGGATGACACATGCCATTTTCTTTATGAATGTAAAATCACCATGCTCATCAGGCGTTAACCAATAAATAAATTTAGAATGTGGAGAAGATAGTTATGAGTGCTTCTTAAAGCGCAACAACAAAGGTAGTGAAAGTTGATCGGATGATTAATGCTAGACGGACCACTTCAATTGGTTGGATGCAGGAACTCTTTTCGTCAAATAAACATGGAGTAGAAGTAGTTCTTCCAAAGAGCTGGAGAGCTTCAGAAGCGCTAGATAAGAGAATTTGGTGGCATGCGAGATGGTCCATGGGGAGTGTGCCATTATTCGTTTGGCATAACAACCAGGCAACCTTACAAAAATTTCTCAGCATGGCATCAAAATTTACGCAGAGTTTATGAAAACATTCGTGTTGTATTGGCTGGTAACAAGGTGGGTGTGAAGAATAGGCAAATGAAGGTGAATTCCTGCATGAGATTTTATTTTATGCTCATCCAGAAATGTTGGGTTGGAGATTCTAAAATACATGATACTTTGTTGACACATAATGCTCTGATGCTTTGCACAATGCTGAAGTGAAGTTGAAACTCTCTCTGTGAATTTGTTAGGTTTAGGGACATAATGAGTTGATACCCAGCCTGAGAATAAACCAAAAGGAATAGTAATAAATGTTTTAAGTGCGAGCCTTCAGATTATAACCCTGTTTTATATGGTGAGGAGTGCATATGTAACTGAGTAGGACTGTGGACACGTCCAACATGTACTATCCAATAAGATCTAGAGAAGAGAATTCTTAAATGTTGCAGCAATGGAAGGCATCCATTCATTGCGGCTGATGCATGAAACTACAGCTACAACTCTTGCATATGGAATTTACAAAGCAGACTTGCCAGAATCTAATCCAATCAATGTTGTCTTTGTGGATGTTGGCCATGCATCCATGCATGTGTGTAGTCGCCTTCAAGAAGGGACACTTGAAAGTTCTTGGTTTTGTCTTTGACTGGTCATTGGGTGGAAGGGATATTGATGAGGTCCTTCTTAATTATTTGTGTGAAAAGTTCAAACAAGAATACAAAATTGATGTTCACCCCAATCCTTGGTTATGTCAACATCTTCGAGCTGCTTGGGAGAAGCTCAAGGTCTTAAGTGCCAATCCAGAGGCTCCGTTCCCCTTTTCATCAGGTTCAAGGAGTGCAGGACAAGATGTTGCGCTGTATTTCCCCTCTCGATTACTGTCATGATTTTCTTTTTTTGTCAATGAGGAGCCAGAGGGGTGTTGTGTGGGTTAACGTTGGAAGAGTTGGGTTAGAGCTGAAAGCTTGTCGTAAGGTTTTCATATGATCATTTCAAGAAACTTAGTGCAGGTTCAGTGTCTTTGATGGTGATTCCCAGGTTTACAGATTCTCCAAGTCATGAAGAAGAAAGACTAAGGTTTCTCCATGTTATGATATCATCTAGTTGTACTTTCTAAGCAGTTTTATCAAACTGATAGTAGTTAGTGGAAAGCCTTGATGGTCACATAGCTGGTATTGATGACCCAACTGATATTCACCATTGTATGCTCAGGTTGTGGACTCTTCCATCTATATATACTCAACTTTTGACTAGTCTCTTTTCTATGATGAACGTGCTTTTCATTCTGAACCTATGCTAAATGTTGGGGTGTCTTTGAGTAATGGTTTGAGTGCAATAGTAAGAATCTGCAAGAGCCAAGGATTTTTCTCCAACTGATGAAGTGCACCTTCGTATATGGAGAACCATGGGTGGATTTGTGAACAGTTTGTGTATTCTTCATTCTTCGAGAATATGTGTTATGAAGCCACACGAAACAACTGCTTCTTTGGATCTCAATCTAACATTATTTCATGATGAAGAAGTAATTACAACAATGTAATTATCAGTCAAGCATAGGTTTCCCTTGGGCATACAAGACACATCATTTGGTGATCCTACTGGGGATGCAAGGTCAGCACATCCTATCAAGGAGTGTTGTGGGCTCGCCTGGTGCCCCACAGTGTGGCACAGCTTGCGATTGAATCACAGAAAAGAGATGAAGGAATGAACTTGAAGCAAAAGAATTGAGATCAGTTACTTTGTGGAAAGATGGAGGCTTGGAAATCGATTCATTACTAAAGGATTTGCAGAGTTCTCATGAGGAGTTCGGAGTTCACATAGTGCAGAACGTTCAGTACACCCAGGGTCAGATGACATACATGAAGGGAAACCATTCAACGCTCAGTCATTTGAAAGATAGAATGCTGAATATACTCTTAGACAGGTCAAAAACCCAAGAAGAAGCTGCTACTCATGCAGAACATATAAAAGTCCTCCATCTTGAAATTGAAAAATTTGAACAGGCTCTGGAGGCCTCAAGAGGAGAGCAAAGTAGCTTGTTTAGCAAATATGAGTGCATTAAAGGTTTTGCAATCACACATAGCTCAGTTTGAGGAACAAATTGTTAGCTTGGAAGAGGAAAAAAAAGGAGATTTCATGATCTATGGTTGCACTCTGTTAGTGAATCAGATAAACTGTCGTCCAATTTTTTGAAGGAGAAGAATGAGCTGTCAGAGAAACTGCTTGTTGAGAATGAGCATGTATCTAAGCTGCAAGAGGATCTAAGAGTGGAGAGGGAGGCGGCTGTTGAGAATAAGAGATATATAGAGGACCTATAGAATCAAGTTTAGAAACTTCAACTTGAGATAGAATCTTTCTCTATATCAAAGGACAATCAAGAAAAAGCACTCGAGCAAGAGTTAGAGGAGAAAAATGAAAAAAATTTCAAGAGTTGTTTGCTACTTCCAGTACTCTTACTGCAGAAAAGTCAGCACTTAATACACAACTTGATGTACAGTTAGAGGCATGCCGTAGTATTAAAGCTAACTTTTGTTCCTTGAAAAATGAACATCTCTCGTTGGTAGAAAAGTACAAGCTTCTAGATGAGGAGGCTGCAACGAGCGCCAGATTGATCTTGAAATTGGAGAAGGATGTCTCTCAGCTTATCTCTGAGAAAAGGGTGAAAGAAGAAGAGACAATCCAGAAACACGCGGATATTCAAACTTTAAAGGATGACCTTTTGGCAGTTCAAGAATCAGAAACAAGAACATGTAAGCAATTCAAGGAAAAGGTGCAGAAAATCATTGAACTAGAAGAAGAACTTGATGGTTGAGGTTTGAGGATGAGCATAAACAAAATGCAGAGAGAGATTAGAGTCAGTTGTGATCGATTTGAAGGACGAGAAGATTGCGCTGAGTGAGCACCATACTTTGATCACAGATAAATGCAATGACTTAGAAGTCAAGTGCAAGGGTACAAGGTCCTATACAAGGGGGAAGAAGTGCGGACAATAGAAATTGTTGACCAAAAGCTCGAGGGGGAAAATTTGGTGATGGATGAAGGTTCTGATGCAGACACCCATGCAAATTTTGTGGAGCTGGAATGGAAGAAGGAGTGTAGCAGACTGTTCTCCACTACCTAGATGGGGGTTTCTTGCATCCATTTTTATCTCAGAACATTATGTGTGCTTGTTGATGCTAGACCATGGTGAGTGTGAATGAGGATGGGTAGAGAGGAGTTGTGTGTGGTGATAAGAATTAGGGTTAGTGGGTAGTGAGAGTAGACGAGTGGTGAAAATGTGTGTGGGGGGGTTAGTGAACAAGGCAGAAAAGCCTTGGAGAACGTGTATGAAGGTGTGGGAATTGTAGTGTAGAGTAGAAGAAAGAAGAAGTGAGAAGGGTGAGTAGGAGAGGATGAGGAAGAACTTAAGTGTGGGGGGAAAGAGAAGACAATGGTCTGGATCAACATCATGCATTTCAATGGTTCTTGATGACTTTGGTTCGCAGGAGCTCACCATCCAAGTGTGGGGGGATATGTTACCCTCAGATATCTCACATGGAAAGTAGATTCTGTAGCACTTCTTGTTGTAGTTAACTTCAAATTGTTGCATTTTCAAGTCTCCAAGAATCTCAATCTTCAAGTATTGGTGGCTTCGAGATGTCTTAATAAAGGATTGTCTTGTTTTGTGGGTGGGACAAAAAAGGAAGAGGAAAAAAAAAAGGAAAAGGAAAGACAAATCATTAATGGTGCCCTCAAATCTTGCCCCCCACTCTCCCCATCTATCCGGCATGTGTCCACGTGTGTGGCAGATGATATCGAGGTTTGTTATGACAAAAAAAAAGGAGGGAAAAAATTCTTCTTCTTCGAGGGGCGTTGGAGGTGCGCAGGGGGAGGGTCTCCCTCCTATTGTTGGGGGGGGGGGGGGGGTCCTCCGTCCTGTGGAGGGGGAGCTCTCTCTCTCTGTAGGATAGACAAAGAAGTAAACATGATGGATTCCATGACTTGAGTAAGTATATAGGAGTGTTCTTTCAGCTTCAGAAGGAGAACTCGGGAGCTATCGAGAGTCATTGATCATTCCGCAGGAGCTGCAGCGGCTCGTCTAAGCAACATGAAGCTCAATATAGCGAACCCCACCACTGGGTCTAAGAAAAAGCTGGAGATTGATGATGATTCTAAGCTACGGGCTTTCTACAACAAGAGAATTGCACAGGAAGTCAATGGTGATGCACTCGGAGAGGAATTCAAAGGGTATGTATTTAAGATTATGGACAGGTGCGATAAGCAGGGTTTTCCAATGAAGTAGGGAGTTCTTATACCTGGCCGGGCACGTCTGTTGATGCATAGAAGCACTTCTTGCTTCTGTGGTTATGGTAGGAGGAAGGGTGAACGAAGGCATCAGTCTGTAAGAGGGTGTATTGTGAGTCCTGACCTGTCAGCTATGAACCTTGTCATTGTTAAGCAAGGAGAACAGCATCTTCTGGGACTTATAGACAATGAGAAGCCAAGGATGCATGCGCCTAAGAGAGGAGCAAGAGAGAAGAAGACGGGGTTTTTTGTGCTGGAGCCTCGAGTTTTTGAGGTCCTCAGTGGGGGGTTCGCGTACTATTGGAGGGAGAGCATCAGCTGCAGCCTGCAACCAGGAAACAACAAAGAGAAAAGGAACAATGCAACTTGTTTTTTGGGGGCTGAATTTGATAGATGGCTTGCTCTAAAGCTCATGGAAAAAATGAATGAGAGAGAAAGCGCATTCTCCCATGCTGATGTGTGCAACTGATGCACTCTAAAGCTTATAGGTGATAAGTCCTTATCATCCCTTTTCTCTGCACATCAGGAGAGTAATCCTCTCACCTTTACTTTTGGAAGGCATATATGCACGAGAGAGAAAGAAAAAATTAGTCGGTTGTTGTTGTTGAGCGCTTGTTAAAAATGACTTCATAGAGATGAACTAAAGAACCATCACTGAAAAACTGATAGAGTCCGGAGAAGGATGACACATGCCATTTTCTTTATGAATGTAAAATCACCATGCTCATCAAGCGTTAACCAATAAATGAATTTAGAATGTGGAGAAGATAGTTATGAGTGCTTCTTAAAGCGCAACAACAAAGGCAGTGAAATTTGATCGGATGATTAATGCTAGACGGACCACGTCAATTGGTTGGATGCAGGAACTCTTTTCGTCAAATAAAGATGGAGTAGAAGTAGTTCTTCCAAAGAGCTGGAGAGCTTCAGAAGCGCTAGATAAGAGAATTTGGTGGCATGCGAGATGGTCCATGGGGAGTGTGCCATTATTCGTTTGGCATAACAACCAGGCAACCTTACAAAAATTTCTCAGCATGGCATCAAAATTCACGTAGAGTTTATGAAAACATTTGTGTTGTATTGGCTGGTAACAAGGTGGGTGTGAAGAATAGGCAAATGAAGGTGAAGTCCTGCATGAGATTTTATTTTATGCTCATCCAGAAATGTTGGGTTGGAGATTCTAAAATACATGATACTTTGTTGACACATAATGCTCTAATGCTTTGCACAATGCTGAAGTGAAGTTGAAACTCTCTCTGTGAATTTGTTAGGTTTAGGGACATAATGAGCTGATACCCAGCCTGAGAATAAACCAAAAGGAATAGTAATAAATGTTATAAGTGCGAGCCTTCAGATTATGGCCCTGTTTTATATGGTGAGGAGTGCATATGTAACTGAGTAGGACTGTGGACACGTCCAACATGTACTATCCAATAAGATCTAGAGAAGAGAATTCTTAAATGCTGCAGCAATGGAAGGCATCCATTCATTACGGCTGATGCATGAAACTACAGCTACAACTCTTGCATATGGAATTTACAAAGCAGACTTGCCAGAATCTGATCCAATCAATGTTGTCTTTGTGGATGTTGGCCATGCATCCATGCAGGTGTGTAGTCGCCTTCAAGAAGGGACACTTGAAAGTTCTTGGTTTTGTCTTTGACTGGTCATTGGGTGGAAGGGATATTGATGAGGTCCTTCTTAATTATTTTTGTGAAAAGTTCAAACAAGAATACAAAATTGATGTTCACCCCAATCCTTGGTTATGTCAACATCTTCGAGCTGCTTGTGAGAAGCTCAAGGTCTTAAGTGCCAATCCAGAGGCTCCCTTCCCCTTTTCGTCAGGTTCAAGGAGTGCAAGACAAGATGCTGCACTGTATTTCCCCTCTAGATTACTGTCTTGATTTTCTTTTTTTGTCAATGAGGAGCCAGAGGGGTGTTGTGTGGGTTAACGTTGGAAGAGTTGCGTTAGAGCTAAAAGCTTGTCGTAAGGTTTTCAGATGATCATTTCAAGAAACTTAGTGCAGGTTCAGTGTCTTTGATGGTGATTCCCAGGTTTACAGATTCTCCAAGTCATGAAGAAGAAAGACTAAGGTTTCTCCATGTTATGATATCATCTAGTTGTACTTTCTAAGAAGTTTTATCAAACTGATAGTAGTTAGTGGAAATCCTTGACGGTCACATAGCTGGTATTGATGACCCAACTGATATTCACCATTGTATGCTCAGGTTTTGGATTCTTCCATCTATATATACTCAACTTTTGACTAGTCTCTTTTCTATGATGAACGTGCTTTTCATTTTGAACCTATGCTAAATGTTGGGGTGTCTTTGAGTAATGGTTTGAGTGCAATAGTAAGAATCTGCAAGAGCCAAGGATTTTTCTCCAACTGATGAAGTGCACCTTCGCATATGGAGAACCATGGGTGGATTTGTGAACAGTTTGTGTATTCTTCATTCTTCGAGAATATGTGTTATGAAGCCACACAAAACAATTGTTTCTTTGGGTCTCAATCTAACATTATTTCATGATGAAGAAGTAATTACAACAATGTAATTAGCAGTCAAGCATAGGTTTCCCTTGGGCATACAGGACACATCAGCAACCAAAGCAGCAGACTTGAGGTTGGAAGATTACTCAACCCCCTTAGTCAATTACTAGCTTAGGACAAACGGTAGCCTTGTGGATTAGATTAACGACGATAGGAATGCCTCAAGTTCAAGATATTTAATATTTTCAAGTCCAAGACTAAAGTAAAGGTGTGTGAGACAAAAACCTAAAGGAAAAGAATTAAAGTCTGACAGAACGAGAACTCAAAAGTACCACAGAAAGTCGATTCCTGACGCTTACAGTTAGACAAGACGAGAACTTAAAGACATCTAAAAAGAATCAAGAAAGTAAGAAAAAAGAATCATTGACGATCAGAGAAGTGTGCAAGGAAGTAAATTCATGAACCTTAGATTGGGCAAGCATATAGGTAAGTCAGACCGACGAAGCCTTAGATCATCCGAAGCAAGTGTAGGAACTACTGCACGATCATGGGCTCAACAGTTGAATAGTAATTACCCTTACGAGAGCTCAGACACGAGTGAATCAGAAATGGCTTTTAGCATGGAAAGACCAGAAGGAGGGTCAAACGTAACATATTTAGAAAGACCTGAAGGACCCTATAGAACTCAATTAGAATTTCTTCGAACCAACCGCTTAGGTGCTCGCATCTATGAGGATGGTTTGCGAAGACAAGTGGTGCAGATGCACAATCCTAATCAACCCATTGGATTGGAACGTCCAGTGGTGAAATTCGAAAGAGATGCATACATAGACAAGGAAGGAACGATGTACATCGTAAGTACGCAGCCAAACAATATGAATGAGTTTGGCATAATTCAGTTAGAGACGGAAGCGAGAACCCAAGGAAAAGAACCAATAGAAGAACCTAGGACACCTAGAGGGAAATCTGTACTGACACGAGTACTAGTTCCAGATTGGACCCCTCAGGACAACAGAAGCATAGATTTGTTTGTAAACAAAGAAACTGATGAAGCATTTTGGAGATACAGAACGGAACAACCTAGTGAGGTAGGCTCCATCATAATCTACGAATTTAAGGACCCGAATACACCTGGAAAGGTTGTATACCTGGATGAGACTTCAGAAAGAGTATTTGTAGTGCTAGACCACGCAAGAAATACCTACACATGGAGAGGTGAGTTAGTATTCCCTCCATCTCAAGCAAATGTAAACACAAGCCAACAAGGGGCTGGAACATCCTCCGGCCATGCTAATCAAAGAGAGAAGAACAAAGAAAGACCGGAAGTAAGCTTCAATCATCCCATAGGGAGAGATAGAACCAGCACAGACACGGACAGAGTGGATAGAAAAAGAGAACCTAGAATACCAGGTGGTAGAGATGATTTTACTCTATCTAGACCATGTGAACACGCAAGAATATTAAGACCCACTCAGCTAGTAAAATCCATGAAAAACTACTTTGGTGGGACAGGAGATCCCTACGACCATGTAGCGGAATTTAAGCAAGTGGTTCGAGCAGAGCAAGTTGAAGACATGTTCACGCAATATCACGCATTTGGACTAACGTTAAAGAATACAGCTTTAACTTGGTTCCAACCATTTCAACAAAGGCAATTTAGAGACATCTATCACTTTTTAGAGTCATTCATCACTGAATTCTCTAAAAGTGGGATCAAGCATGACACGTCTTCGTTGATTCATAGTTTCAAACAGACCCCTCAAGAAACAGTTAGACTGGCAGGACGTAGGTTTAGACAATATGTGGAAAGATGTCCTATGCAAGAGCTACCCTCACAGGCCAAGCAAGTGTCACTGTTTTTAGACGGCGTGTTGAGCTCTAAACTACGCTCCTATGTATACTTGAAAGAACCCAGAACGCTAGAGCAGTGTGTAAGAATTTGTATACACATTGAGGACAACTTAGGAGACGAGTTGGAACTCTCAAAGTCTATAAGGACTCAAATTGTTCATCTCTAGCATCCACAAAATTGTCCAGCTCAATAGAGGACCTAGCAGAAAAAGTGGCCCAAAACTAGGAGTTTCTAGTAAACAGATGCTAAGGTTAACAACAAACAAGCGCTGTTACACCTATGGTGGTGATCATAAGGCAAATGTGTGCCCGAATGCAACACAAACACAAGCCAACCCTAGTGGCCAATACTGTACAATTGAGAGAAGGTACACGAATCACACGGCTCAGGACTTCCCATACAACAAATAGACATTGAGACAGAACTACCCTCAAGCATATGCACAACCAGGTAGGTATCAAGGCCAATATAATACTCAGTCTCATTACTATAGGCCTCCTCAAAACTATCCTTATCAGGCTCAAGAGAGACCTCAACCTGTCTTAGCACAGCAGCCACCCCCGCCAGCTAATGTCATCTCAGTAAAATATGTTGTTGCAGAAGAAAACCTCAATAGGGCTTTAGTTCCCGTTTCACCCTTAATTACTGATAGTGATCCGAACTCAAACAGTTTTGACTCTACTCATGTAGATCGTCCACCCGCTTATTACACGGAGTCACCGGAACATGTGGAGACATATCAGTACGATAGTCCACCATTGGAACCTAGTTGGGAGCCCGACTATGCTAATGTGATGTACACAAACCCAAATCCACGGCCCCAATTAAGACAGCAAAGACCACAGGGCCCTAGAGGACCATGCTTTAGGTGCCAAGGTGACCACTTCATAAAGGATTTTCCACATCCTCCGATAGCAGGACAGTCACAGTATTATAACATACAAGGCTTTTGCGCCGATTGTGGCAAAGAGCATATCATCAAAGATTGTCCTAAGAACCCTGCTAATGCTTCAAATGTGAAACCGATCAATGTGATAGGTATTGTAAACAATGCAGATGGATCCAAACCTACATACGTGCCTATCCAAGCTATAACAAGAGCCTAGGCGCTCTTATAGAATCAACAGCTTAATCAGGAGAAAATAGCCGGAACTAGTGAAGTTGGAGAATCTAGTAGTAAAAAGACAAAATCTTGGAAAGATTCTAGAGAGAGAATTAAGAGAAAATGGAGTAAAAAGATAACTGAGTTGGAAGGAAGTTTGAAGGAATCTAGAGCCAAAATACTAAAATTGACTTCACAGGAACTGAACCAAGAGAACCTAGCTCAAAAATCAAGATCAATTTTAGCAGAACCATACCTGAAAACCTAAACATGATGTTTCATGCATATCAAGCAAGGATAAAAGAAGGACCTCAAGTAGCGAAAATGAGTAAGAACTACCCTCGAGTTGACCTAGAAATTGAGAGAACTAAACTTTGCATGAAAATGGTGGAATTAGCACAAGCAATGTTTGAAGCCTCTAGATATCTTAATTGGAATAACATGGAAAAACTTGAATTACACTTTCAAGGATTAATGGAGAGGCTAGAATACTTGATAGAAAGCAAGGAGAAAAGGAATCCGCATAGGAACCTATTACCCCAGAGACACAGGAAAAGAATGCACCATCCTTGTCTCAAGTATCAGATACAGAAGGTGAAGACAACCTGTGTTCCATACATAAATACTCACATGACTTTTTGAGAGAAATCCAAGAAGAGAAGTGGAGAAAAGAACAAGGAACACATCCTCCTGTTCAAGAAATAGATGACTTGCAACAGCATTTTCCCCAAGAAATTCCCTCTATTTACGATGAGGTAGAGGAAGAGCAACTGAGTGAACACACAGGTTTTGAATCTAATTCTTTACAAGAATTACCTCAGTTCACAAGACCTTGGGAAGCAAACTCCATTAGTATGAGAGCACCCATGATAATAGTGAGGAATGAAGAATCAGTGATCCCTAGAAACACAGAAGTGATCAAGAATACCAAATTGCAATGTAATCTCACTCTAGAGGAATTGTTGAAGGTTAAACCGGAATTGTGGAAACATGTAGCAAATCAATTCCCTGAGCTTGCTACTACTCCCTCACAGATGGGAACACACAAGAAGGTACTAGAGATACCAGTAGAAAAGATCGGAGATGTAAGTGAAGGAGAGGAAGGTAACACTTATCTTCCTATAACCCATTAGGGCTATACCACCAAAGCTATCTTAGATTCAGGAGCCCGAGTAGCCATCGCTACCACCGCTTTATGGAAACGTTGGGGTAAGCCAGCATTGAGACCCACCAGGATGAAACTACAAATGGCTGATGGACATATAGAAAAACCATTAGGCTTACTAGAAGGCATATCTCTCACCACCTATGGTGTGGAGTTTGAGCATACTTTCGCCATTTGTGATTTTCGTAGAAATCATGCCTATGAGATGATTTTAGGACGACCATTCATGCGTCAATTGCAAATTGTACAAGATTGGGGAACTAATTCTTTGTACTTGCAACATTTAGGAGTGACTACTAAAGTCAATCTTAAAGACTATTCACATAGAGACGTACCCCCAGTACAATGGAACACCATCCATAAGACGCAGGTAGAAACGGAATCGGTACACTCATTAGAATCAGATCCTTCATGGTTTCACGAGGATACTCATTTATAGATGTGTAAAGTAGCAAAACAAGAGGAAGAATGGTTAGAAGCCAGGACTTTAGGTGTAGAACAACATCCACGAACTCTTCAAGACCCAGCTTATGCACTGGTAGTATTTCCAGATGAAGAATTCGAACCCCATGGTTGGGTAGAAATCCTAGCAACCATGGATGTAGCCATCAATGAAGAATAATGGACACCCCAATGCGACGAGGATGGCTATGACATTTCGGTTTTCACAATAGAGCCAATCATGTGTGATTCAATTCTAGAAGAATGCGAACCGAGCACTGATGCATTTGAGGATGCAAGTGACTTCGATTTAGAGTCAATTATTATGGACCCACCCTTTGCATCAGAAGAAGAATATCTCTAATAAGTAGAAACTCATCCTCAGAGGCACGAAGAACTTATGAATGAGGTGAGGTTAGCCACACAAGTGACTGTTAAAAGTAAAGGTAAGAAAGAAAAGAAGAAAGAAACCATTTCAGAAGAAGAAGAATCATTGTTTGAGGTTCCCGAGAACTTCAAGAAGTATGAAATAGAAGATAGATGAATCATGGTACGAATGCATAACAGAAAAGCTGACGCTGGAGAAGTATATGATAATCGAGAGAAAACCAAAAAAATAATAGTTGCCATAGAAGGAGAAGAAGAAAAATGTACGTACATAGGGCATGACTTGACGAGGGAAGAAGAGGAAGAATTAGTTGCCCTATTGCGCGAATATAGAGACGTTTTCGCTTGGAGCTACAAAGACTTGAAAGGAGTAGATCCAGACATATGTTCTCATAGAATCCCTATGACTCCAGATGCAAAACCCACGAAACAGAAACCATACACATATAATGATAACTACGCTGCAAAGATTAAAGAAGAAATAGATCATTTGATAGAAGCAGGATTCATTTACGAAATTGAGCATACCGAATGGGTATCCCCCATTGTGGTCGTGCCCAAGAAGAATGGAAAATTGTGTGTGTGTGTGTGTGTATTGACCTTAAAAAAGTTAATGCCGCCACGATTAGAGAAAATTATCCTCTTCCTATCATGGAACACCTATTGGAAAGAGTTGCGGGCAAGGAAGTTTACAGCTTTCTTGATGGATTTTCAGGCTATAATCAAGTAGCCATTGCTCCAGAAGATCAACACAATACGGCTTTTGCCATAGAATGGGGCATATTTGCATTTCGTGTAATGCCATTTGGCTTAACAAATGCACCCGCCACTTTCCAAGGACTCATGTGTCACGTTTTTAAGGAGTTCTTACGCAAGAATTTGGAAGTTTATGTTGATGATTTATGTGCTCATTCGAATATCAGTTAGACGCATATCCCAAAATTAAGACAAGTATTTTAAAAATGTCGAGAATATCAGGTTTGTTTGAATCCAGAAAAATGTGTTTTCATGGTCAGACAAGGCAAAATTTTAGGACACATTGTGTCAAAGAATGGAATCTCTACGGACGAAGAAAAAGTGAAGGTAATTGCAGATCTACGTAGACCAAATAATATAAAAGAGGTACAAGCATTTATGGATCATTGTGGTTATTATAGACGATTCATACACATGTATGCAATCATAGCCAAGCCTCTGTACTCTCTTCTGACCAAGTTTGAATGGATAGATGAGTGTGAGAATTCATTCAACGAACTTAAACAACGTTTGTGCTCAGCACCTATATTGACAACCCCGGATTGGATTAAGCCATTCCATGTACATGTGGATGCATCCAACTATGCCATAGGGTGTGTGTTAGCACAACCCATGAATGAAGGTAATATGGATCTCCCCATAGCTTATGCGAGCAGACAATTGAACGCAGCAGAAAGAAATTACACCACTACGGAACGAGAAGGATTAGGAATGATCTATGCAGTAAAGAAATTCAGACATTATTTGTTGGCAAAAAAGTTCAAATTCTTTACAGATCATCAAGCATTATTGTACTTAGTCAATAAACCATGTAACACAGGACGTTTGATACGTTGGTTTCTATTACTCATGGAGTATGACTTTGAAGTAGTAGTCAGGAAAGGAAAGACACATCTTAGAGCTGACCACCTTTCTAGATTAACCTCAGGAGAAGCTCCTCAAGGAATAGCGGATGAATTACCGGATGCATACTTGTTTAACCTTGAGATAGCACCAGAATGGGCTAAGCCTATAATCCCTATTCTCACATATGGACCCAAGAATCCTAGGATAAGGATCAAGGAATGAGAAATTACCAAGTCTCAAAGATACCAAATCATAGCAGGAAGTATATATAAACAAGATAATCAAAAAATTCTTGCATGTTGTGTAGATGAATCAGAACATGCAAATTGGTTGCAATTAGCACACATAGGTGCATTAAAGCAACATCACTCGAAACATCATACATTGCAGACTCTACATAGACTAGGAGTATATTGGCCTACAATGGAAACAGATGTCTACAAGTTGTGTAAAGAATGCCATGTTTGTTGTGAAAGACCACCAGTAGAACATGCTACATTATATCATGTGTCTCTCACACCAGACTGGAGTGAACCCTTAGTGACGTACTTGAGGATGAAAACATTCCCTCAAGGAATGACTTTAGCACGACAACGCAGTATAGAGCAGGAAGCTCAAGACTATTCACTTATTGGTGACAATCTATACAAACGAGGACGAGACGGATATTTAAGACAATGTGTTCATGAGAACGATTATTTGAGCGTACTAGAGACTGCACACCAAGGTGTTGCAAGAGGTCATTTTGGACCCGATAGGATAATCAAAGCCATCCTCTTTGCAGGATTATGGTGGCCCACTCTTCACATGGATGCACATACCTATGTTAAGAGATGTGATGTGTGCCAAAGAACTCAATTTCCTACTCCCAGAGATGAAATGCCATTGAAACCCATGATGGGTGGACGTGCATTTTCTAAGTGGGGTATAGACTTTGTAGGACCCATTAACCCCCCTGCAAAAGGTACACATGCGGAATACATTATTGTTGCGATAGATTATCTTACCAAATGGGTAGAGGCAAAAGCCACGAAAAAGAATGATGCACACACGATTGCAAAATTCTTATTTGAAAATGTCTTTACAAGATATGAATTGCCTATAGAGTTAGTGAGCGATCGAGGAACTCACTTTCTAAACCAAGTCATTGAATATTTGTTACAGGATTTTATGGTGATTCATAAGAAATCCGCACCATATCATCCTCAGGCCAATGGTCAAGCTGAAAGCACTAACAAGATCCTTTATAACGTACTGACGAAACTCGTGAACAACAAACGTTCAGATTGGGACAAACAGTTACACCACGCTGTTTGGGCATATCGAGTGGCCTACAAGACCGTACTCAATGCAACTCCCTTTCATATGTTTTTTGGTTAGAACGCTATCCTTCCTTTGGACTTCTTGATACCGACCCTTAAGGTTGCACATGAACATCAGTGGACCAGCCATGAATTATCAGCAAGAATAATGGACTTGGAACGATTAGGAGAAACCAGGCTGAAAGCAGCAGCAGGAATATACGCAGCAAAGAAGCGACAGAAAGCATATTTCGATGCGCATGTGAAAGATAAAGGCTTGAAAGAAGGAGATTTAGTCCTAGTATATACGCGGAAACAACACGCACGGAAGTTAGAAAAGCAAGGTTATGGACCTATGATCATTAACAGACTCTCGACAAGTGGAGCAATACAATTAGCCACCTTAGAAGGAGACATAATGCCTAATTACATTAGTGGTTGTAGAGTCAGGGTATACCAAGAACCTCTTACTGAGGATATGCTTAGACGACTCACATTGGCAAAGAAACGTAAGGAGGAAGAAAATAGAATACGAGCTGAAGCTCAAGCAGAAGCTATAGAACGCATTAAGCGCATGAAGCTAAGAAGACAAGGACTAGGGAGAGAACATTATAACCATTTGGAAACAACACCCAGATACCCCATGGCCATGTGTCAAGCAAAGTCAAGTACACATCCTAGCATAGTGGATAGAAGACCATTCATTACAGTCAGGCTAGAGCACGGCAACCCCTGCCAAGAGCTCAGGGCTTTAATTGACTCAGGTGATGCGACTAGTGCGATTAGATGGTCCCACTATAAGGACTCAGGAATAGAAATGCAGCCAATTGAGGCATACCTCATAGGGCTAGGAGGCATGGAAACCCCTTGCATGGGTGAGGTGGACCTTCCTATCCTCATAAACGAAGTGACCTTGACAGTGAAGCTACTAGTGTGTTATGACAAGGACCTGATAGAACCCCTAATCCTTGGCCAAGATTGGCTATGCAATCACTCAGTGGACCTAAATCTTAGACAAGGCTCCTTACAGATTGGAACCTTAGATCAGAAGCGAGTGATAGCGCTTGACTTCCCTGACAGCATTTCGACTGAGGTATGCAACCCTAGACCATATGAACAACATGCGAAGGAGGACCGAAAGATCTTTGGTCAGATGAGTCACGTTACATCTACACCAACCCACGCGGGCTTGGCAATGGACAATTGTCAATCAGAAGGACGTCAGGAGATTTTCCCTTGGGCTTCCTGCAAACTAGAAGGGGCAACCGCCCAACCGCTTGGACAAATGGGGACCATTAGCAGCCAAATGGGCACAACCAGCGGTCAGGTGGGTTACATCAGCGAACAAATGGGGACAATTGCAGGACAGATGGGGACGATCAGCGGTCAGGTGGACTTCATCAGCGTCCACATGGGCAAAACTCCCTGTAGTGCCCATCCTTCCACACTTACTACGGATTGGCCTAGATTAATAGTAAAAAACGGAGCACTTCCTTATGGGCAGGTTTCACGAGTGTTGGACCTCCCTTCTTTTCCAAAACAGAGTGTCCATCCGACCTCTCAACCTCAACCACAAAGGAGTCAACCACGACGAAGGAACCTAGACTGATGACAATATCAGACAACCCAAAGAAAGCAGCAGTACCAGTATCACAAAGCAAGAGGCACGAGACAAATATGGGTGCCAAAAGGACAGAAAGCACCGACAGATTTCAACAATGTAGACAACGATAAGGAAAATTCAAGGAAGAAGCAGAGTCAATATTCAACATCTCCTCGACCTTCTTCTACGAGTGCAAACATTCGACAAATTTTGATCGCCAAGAAGTACCTTACAAATCGACCCATACCCACGCAGATTTGGGTACCCAAACAATGTATTATAGCTCAACCATCAAGCTATGTAATATATACCCCGCAGAAATCTCTTCACCCCTCCATACCACCGCATCCGATATCACCTTTTGTCCCTCAGCAGAAACATTTCACCCGCTCAGAAACTCTTAGGAAGTGTATACCAAAACGTATCCAGTTGTCTCCTCAAAACCCATTATCTAACATAACTCCCACCCCGACTAATCTACAACCTTGTAATAACTCATTCACCACCGAACATTGTACAAATCCACACACCATAACACAACATCACCTGTAATAACACCTCATCAATAAATGTACGCATCTGAAGAATGTAGGTGTCTAGAGACCTGCATTAGTTTGCAAGAAATCATTCCATAAACCATATCACAACACGTGGCTACACGGGTTACACATCGGTTATGGAAAGGGATTGCGATCTCACTTTAATGGGATCATGATTAATTTCCATACTAATGTATTAATCTTTTGTAGCAGATCTTCTACACATTCGCATCACTCATCATGCAGGAAGAAGGACCATCAGAAGCTGGCACCAGTGCACCGGTGGCCACTATTGGAGAACTACTCGCGGAACCACATCCTACGGCTCAACCACCGGAATTCCAAGGATTTCCAGGACCCATGCCGATCGACGATCCCCCTAGGGTGTCACGAGGAAGGAGATAAGGAAGAGAGCTCACACACACACTCTCACTCTCAAGGAGAAGCACACACACAGATTGAGGCAAGAAAGAATTATCTTCTTCTTCTTCTTCTATTACCTAAAAGGAATGTACAAGAATGACCTAAAAAACAAGAATACAACAAGTGCAATATATAAAGATCAGTACATAAGGAAAAAACCTAATATCCGTGAATGAGTGATCTGGCAAGAAACAAATGTGCCATCACTCTCGATAGATAAATCTAATAAAGCTCAATGAAGTATCCCTGACATATATTGGTATAACCACTATACATGTCAGAGAAACGAAAAACTGGTATGTGTCATCCTGGATCATCACATGTTGAGCTTGATATCTCAACACTCCCCCTCAAGCTCAACGCCATATCCGGTAATCCAAGCATCTTCCGAAACTTCTTCAACTTCTCAGCTCCAAGTGCTTTGGTGAAAATATCAGCAACCTGTTCATCTGTTCTCACATAAACAAGATCAATATCACCTGTTAATACCTTCTCTCTGATGAAGTGATAATGTACCTCGATATGCTTTGTTCTAGCATGGAAAACAGGGTTCTGTGCTAACTGTATGCTGCTAAGATTATCACAATAGATAGTGATAGGCTTTTGCACTTCCACACCTAAATCTGCAAGTAACATCTCCAGCCATGATGCCTCACATGCTGCCATTGCAGCATCTCTATACTCACCCTTTGTACTCAACAAAGAAACAGTGGGTTGCTTTTTAGTGCTCCATTTAATAGCTCCACCTCCAAGTGAGAAAAGAAAGCCACTAGTAGATCTTCTATCTGGAGTACTACCAGCCCAATCTTCATCGGTGTATCCACACCAGCTTCATAAAACAATGCATAATCCAAAGTAGCACTCACATAACGTAGAGTGCGCCTCAGAGCATCCAAATGTGGCTTCCTGGGAACCTGCATAAACTGACTTTCAAGTCCAACAGTGTAGCTTAAATCAGGCCTTGTAATTGTAAGATATATAAGACTTCCCACAATTTTCCTGTACATAGTAGCATTTTCCAATGCTTCACCTGATGTAGTATCCAATTTCAAATTCTGATCTAAAGGCAGAGAAATTGGCTTACAGTCAGCCATACCATACTTTTGCAGCATATTCAAGGCATATTGCCTTTGTATGTATAAACTCAATGCCCAAGAAATAGCGCAGCACACCAAGATCTTTCATGTCGAATTCCTGCATAAGAAGTTTCTTTACCTCTTTGATGCTTTCTTCATTATCACCACCTACAATCAGGTCATCAACATAAATAGCCACAATAGTGATGCCATCATCAGCCTTCCTTGCATATAGTGAGTTGTCTGCATCACACATAGAGAACCCAATGTTGGTTAAGTAATCAGCAATCCTTGCATGCCATGCACGAGGGGCTTGCTTCAGCCCATACAAAGCCTTTTGCAACCTGCAAACATATTCTGGATGCGTTGAATCTTCATATCCTTGTGGCTGGTCCATATATACTTCTTCCTGTAACTCACCATGTACGAAAGCATTCTTTACATCAATCTGATGCAAAGTCCATCCTTTTGTTGTAGCTAATGCAACAAGTGTTCTGACAGTAGACATTTTAGCTATAGGGCTGAATGTTTCCTCATAATCAATGCCATATGTCTGTGCATAACCTTTAGCTACCAATCGTGCTTTATACCTGCTTATACTACCATCAGCATTATGCTTTACCTTGTAAACCCATTTGCAGCCTATGGATTTCTTTCCTTGTGGCAATGGAACCAGCTTCCATGTATCATTTCCATAAAGTGCAGCCATCTCCTCATCTATAGCTTTTTCCCAATCTGCATTACCGATTGCATCTTCAAAACAAGAAGGTTCAGCATCTTGTATTACCTTTGTCATGTAGGCACAATGGCGAGCCATGTAACTATCATATGTCAATCGTTGCACTGAATTACGCATCCTCGCAGATCTTCTTGGTCCTGGGTCACTTCTTCTTCTATCATCTGCATGTGCCCTTCTTACTCCTGGAGTCTTCACAGAGGGCAATCCAAGTTCCTCATCAATACTCTTTTCTAAACCACTTGAATCTCCATCAACATCTTCAAAACCTGCACCTGTTTTACTACCAGCAGAAAGCTTTTCTTTACCTTTCTTGGATGTATTTGATGAATTTGCTGGACTGAAATTTCCATGCAATCTTCCACTCCATGAATTTGAGTTGGAACTATTTCTTGGTGATGCATCCGGTCCACTCAAAACTTGAGATTCTGCACTAGATTTTTCAGCATTTTCTTTGTCATTTGGTTCAAGATTCAGTCCTTCTTTGGCATCTGCATAGAAGCTTGACATTTCATCAAATACCACATCTCTGCTCACCTTCACCTGTCGTGTGAGTGGGTTATAACATTTGTACCCCTTTTGCTCAAGGGAATATCGAATGAAGACACATTTTTTTGCTTTCAGATCAAGCTTCGTCCTCAACTCATCTGGAAGATGTACATATGCAATACAGCCAAAAACTTTCAGATGTGATAAGTTTGGCTTTTTACCTGTAAACTTCTCTTCAGGTGTAACTTGATGTACAGCAGCAGTCGGAGTTCTGTTCGTGATGTATACAGCAGTATGCACAGCTTCTACCCAATAACAATGAGGCATATTCTTCTCAGCCATCAAGGCTCTTGCTATTTCTGCAATATGTCTATTTTTGCGTTCAGCAACACCATTCTGTTGTGGTGTGTACCTGCATGAAAACTGATGCCGAATTCCATGATTTTTTAGAAAACTGCTGAACTCATTTGACATGTATTCACCTCCTCCATCAGATCTTAATACACATATGGTCCTGGCACTGGTGCCTGCTGTTGATAGGTTGGGTACCTCCACGCTTCACCTCCTTGCTCTCTCTAAGGGTATCCATAAGGTCTCATATATGGCTGTGCTGGTCTAGCTTGCCTATTATAAGGGTAGTTTTCTGTGCTGTGATTTGTATATTTTTGTTCTATACTGCAATATTGTAGAGGTCATGGGGCGGTGGGTCTATTATAAGCATAAGCAGGTGGTGGGACTACTCCCCTAGTACACAAGTGAGAAGGATGATCACCTCGGCACTGCATACATCTTCTGAGCATTGGTACTCTCATAGGGTTATTGGGGTAGTTCCTCTGTCCTTGAACATTCAATTTCTTTGCTACCAAATCGGCTATTTCCTCTGCATTGTTTTTATGGATTGATGTGCTACTAACAGAATCTTCACTTTTCAAACTACCTTGAGGTATTTTCAGGTCCTCTGCTAGGTTGTCTTCCAGGTCTATACATTCCTTCATGCACTCTTGCAAAGTTTGGACTCTCTTTACATATACTAATGATCTCAAAGATTCGTTCAACAATCCTTCCAAAAATAATGACACCATTTTATTTTGGGTAGGTCTCTCTTCTACTGGGCATCTGTCCACATACTGCTTGAATCTTCTTGCTGCCAATCTCACTGATTCGGTAGGGGCTTGCTTAAAGCTATGGATCAATGATGAAGAGTTGTTTTTAATTCCTGAACTTGTGAATTCCTCAATCATTTCTTGATAGACTTGCTCCATGTTTTGAAAATTATTAGGGTCCAATGGCTGAAACCATGCTAATGCAGTGTCTGACAATGTAAGACCAAAGGACTCATATTGAATCAAGAAGGCTTCTACCTGTTCGGCTCTGATTACTTGTTTAAATTCAGCTATATGATTGTAAGGTTCACTAGAGCCATCATAGTGATTTCTCATGCATTTGGCAACTTGAATTGGCCTTAATCCTCTTCCCGTTTCGGGTGGTCTAGGCATAGCTGGGAAAATTGGTCTTCCTATGGGTATTTCTGGTCCTCTTGCTACTGGCGGTCTGACTGGAGCAGGAATTCCATCTCTTGGGTCAGTAGTTGGTTGAGGTCGGTAATTAGGGTTATTTGCAAGCATTGCAAACTGCACATGTGGTCTAACTGGGATTTGTGTTTGTTGTGTTTGTTGTGTTTGGCCCGACTGCTGATATGAATCATTCTGGGATGTTCCAAGTGGGTTTCTTGAAGTAGTGGCTTGGTCCCTAGGGGGAAACACTAGAATATTCTGATATTTCAACTCAGCTCTTTCTAATTCTGTTAAGGGCCAATATCTTCTCTGATTTTTATCCAAATATGTGATGATGGTGGGGAAATCAGGATCCTGTAATTCGTAGATGGTGACAGGATTAGGGGCAGCTTCCCAAATTGAAGAATGTGCTCTAAGAAGATACTCCATCCCATTGATCAAATACGCATCCATTAGGGAGTCATCTTGGGGAATCAGGTCTCCTCTCCATATCCTAGCAACCGTAGATCTCCCTCTAGGTGTAGTTACTTGCTCTTCATTCCCTCCTCCATTTAAGTTTGAAGCATTATTTTCTTCACCAATTTCATTAATGTTTTCTGGGTGTTCAATGACGACATATTGGATATCTCTTTTGTCCATATAAAATCCTCCCACATACTTGACTGCTGGCCTAGGCGCTATGTAGGCTTCTGACGCCTTCTTTAACATGGCCACTGATCTGTTTAGACCATCCAAATAAATAGGGATCTCATTTTGGTTGGTGTTCACGTACTCCAAAGATGTCCGGTACTCTCCCTCAATGATTGACATCATGCCAATCATGGGTACTGTGTTCTGCATATCCTTTGAAGCCATGAGAATTTCTTCCTCTGACTCACTGGAGGTCTCCGAGTAATGTGAATGGCTACTTGGCTCTGCTACACTACCTACAGAAGAGATTACACTTCTTCGGCTTCCTAGGGTTCTTCCGGATCTCAGGTTCATCCACTTAAAAACTCTGATCAGTCCTTGCAATCCTCTAGCCTCAAGGATTCTTCACTAAAGGTCAGAATTTCTAGAAGACTTTGGCTGGGAAATGATTGAAAAAGAATTTTTTTCCAGATCATGATACTTGACTCCCAAATTCCACGATACACGCTCTCGGGCCCAAAACAATACACGATCTTTGGGCACAAATGATACACGATACTTCCCTTAAACGATACACGATCTTTGATGTGGAAACAATCGATGATACCTGAACAAAACGATACATGATCTTTCAACCTAAAACGATACGCGATCTCTGAGTCTGAAACGATACGCGATCTCTGACCCAAACGATACACGATCTTTCAACCTGAAACGATATGCGATCTCTGACCCAAACGATGGTAAGTATCGCGATCTCTGAGAAGCGATACACGATACTTAAGCCAAACGATACACGATCTCTGAGTCTGAAATGATACGCGATCTCTGACCCAAACGATACACGAACTTTCAACCTGAAACGATACGCGATCTCTGAGTTTGAAACGTTACGTGATCTCTGACCCAAACGATCCATGATCTTTCAACCTGAAACGATACGCGATCTCTGACCCAAACGATACACAATCTTTCAACCTGAAACGATACGCGATCTCTGAGTCTGAAACGATACGCGATCTCTGACCCAAACGATACACGATCTTTCAACCTGAAACGATACGCGATCTCTGAGTCTGAAACGATACGCGATCTCTGAGTCTGAAACGATACTACCAATTTTCGTATTTTTTAGACCTTGTTTGAACCCTCAAATAAGCTTTGGAACCTAATTTTTAACTAGGCTGGACACTAGGTCTGGACAGGGCCAAAGCTAGTCAAAAACTATAAATAGAGCTAGAGAGCTCATTTTTAGGGAGCTTCTTGTATTTTTGAGCTTGTATGAGAACTTTGTGGCAATAGAAGTGATTCCATTGTCTTACTCTCTTTGTTCCTGCCGTGTGTGCGCGTGTGTGTGTATGTGTGTGCATGTTAGTGTGCTTCTCACTCACACATTTGTGCCTTCACTTGCTCGAGGTCTTCATACCATCCTCATGTCTTCCCGGATTGACATTAAAGGAGGTGCTACTCATCACTGAGCTACACATGGGTTGAGGAAAATATGTGCCTTGTGCACGGCCTTGTATTGTAGCCCTATGCATGCTTACTTGGAAAATGCATCAGAAGAAGTATGGTGCAAAAATTGGGGGTCTTGAGCTAAGTGCTCAAGGGTATGCCAACGAAGAGGTTTCCTAAACTATCATGGTTATGATGTTTCCAAAGTAAAGATACTTACCATGGAGAAGGTCGATCGATGTTCATCTCTTCGTGTTGTACACTCAGCCTTTGGGATGGAACATTGTTGATGAATGTCTGTGTTGATGGTCCCGTGATGAGATCTTTTGAGTGGCTGATCCTATCTCCTCTTTTCAAAGCATCATTTGCCAAATACTGAGAATTGAATTTCTTTATATTCCTTGACAAACAACATTCGGTAACTACACCAAGCTTAGTTTCACATATTCTCTTTAGCTCACCATAAGCAGGAGTCTTCTCATCCAGTATACAGACAAAGATTTGCAGGGTACCAGAACTACCCCTTGCAGATATCTCCTTGGATGCTCTCGTACATGCAGTAGTTAAGCATCACTCAAGTTGCGGACCTTCAAGCTCTTCACTCCTACCATAGTAAGAGGAAACCCTAGTTGTGGATGCCATGTTCATGCCAAGTTCTTGTCAGCTACCAAATAAGGCAGCAATTATATCATCTGCTAGCTGAGACACACTTCTATCCAAACTGATAAATGCCCAGTAATCGAAGGTTCAATCTGCAACTAAGCATGATTCATTCATGTTCCATGAGCGAAACCTAGAAACAAGTTCTTGCTTTTTTTTTTGTTGTTTTTTTTTTTGAACAATGTCACAAAACAAGAAGACAAAGTTTAGTATCAAAAAATGGTTTACATGTGTTTATGTGCTCTCATGCATGGGACTCTCAATTGTGTCTATGCACGGTCGAAATAGAAGGAGGGTTTGCTTGCCTTTGCGATTGTCCTTCCATGATTGAGTCCTTCTAGATAATAGAGCTTTTGACGCCTACAACATCTTGCTCGTGAAGATTAGTCTCAGAGGAACTAAAAGAGTGTGTGGTGCCATGATCTATGAGCATGTAGTTCTCTAATTCTAATGTAATGCATTGTTTCGTGTGCCCAAACTTGAAGAATTTGACTTCTTAGGTTTAAGTTAACTGCGTGGTCATAGATCCAATCTTGACCCAAGACAAGTGGTTCTGTAAGGTTCTCATCTTGACATACTAGCACTTTGACTTTCATTGGAACATCTTGAAGGTAGATGGGAAGTTCCACCTCGCCCAAACAAGGGGTTTCCACACCTCCCAATCCTATGAGATAAGCTTCTATGGGGCTTTTGAGTTGACAACTAGGCCTAATCGCCTTAACTTATTTGCCTAATACGCTCTCTGGCCTCTGCTTGTGCTTCTTCTCTGACTCTCATTTCTTCTTCTTTTCGCTTCTTAACAGTGTTGAGTCTCGTAAGCATATCCTCTGTAAGAGGTTCTCGGTATAACTTGACTCTACATCCACTAATATAGTTTGGAAAGATATCTCCTTCTAGAGTGGCCAACTGAACTGCACCGCTAGTGGAAATTCTATTAATGATCATGGGTCCGTATCCTCTTTTTTCCAATTTACGTGCATGTTGCTTTAGCGTATAAACCAACACTAGGTCTCCCTCTTTCAATCCTTTATCTTTGATGTGTGCATCAAAGTATGCCTTTTGTCTTTTCTTTGCAGCATAGATGCCTGCCGCCGCGCGTAGCCTTGTCTCACCTAAGCGTTCTAGATCAAAGATCCTAGAGGACAATTCATGTCCATTCCACTCCTGCTCTTGTGCTACTTTTAAAGCTGGGATTAGGAAATCTAAAGGTAGCACATCATTCTGTTCGAAGACCATCTGAAATGGAGTGGCATTGAGTATCGTTTTATAAGCAACTTGATAAGCCCAAACAGCATGATGAAGTTGTTTATCCCAATCAGAGCGTTTATTATTTACTAGTTTAGTCAAGACATTACATAGGATCTTGTTTGTGCTCTCAGTTTGTCCGTTAGCTTGTGGATGATAGGGGGTAGACTTCTTATGTATCACCAAGAATTCTTGGAGAAGATATTCAATGACTTCATTCAAGAAGTGTGTGCCTCTATTGCTTACTAGTTCTATTGGTAACCCATATCTCATGAACACGTTCTCAAATAAGAACTTTGCCATTGTCTGAGCATCATTGTTTGTTGTGACTTTGACTTCTACCCACTTGGTAATGTAATCTGTGGCTACAATAATATACTCTGCATGGGAGTTTCTAGCTGGGGGGTTAACAGGACCTATGAAGTCTATGCCCCACTTCGAAAATGCATGCCCTCCCATCATTGGCCTCAAAGGCATATCTTCTTTTCTAACTGGATATTGTACACGTTGGCATGTGTCACATTTCTTCACATAGGTATGTGCATCCATATGAAGAGTGGGCCACCAAAGTCCTGAGAATAGAATGGTCTTGATCACTCAGTCAGGACCAAAATGTCCACCTGCAACACCACTGTGTGCAGTCTCTAAGACCTTTAAATAGTCTGATTCATGAACGCATAGTCTTAAGTAACCACCTTTGCCTCTTCGGTATAGGTTCTCTCCTACTAAGGCATAGCCTTGAGCCTCTTGCTCCATGCTTCGTCTTCATGCTAGACTAGCCTCTTTGGGTAATCGTCCCGACCTCATAAACTCTACCAATGGAGCACTCCAATCAGGAATTAATGACACTTGATAAAGGGTGGCATGCTCCACTGGTGGTCTCTCTCTGCACATTGGACAATTCTTAATCCATTCATGTATTTCTTTGTCCATGCTAGGCCAATACACTCCTAAGCGTTTCAGATTTTGTAATGTGCGCTGTTTAGAATAATGATTTCCTAGCAATCCTTCATGAGCTTGTTGCAACCAACTACTATGTTCATCTTCCTCAACACAACAAGCTAATACACCCTCAATATCTTGTTTGTACATGCTTCCTGCCAATATGTGATATTTTTGTGATTTTACAATTTCTTCTTGTGATGTTTTCACATTCTTATTTGCAGGGCCGAAGGTTAGGATTGGTACCAACTTATTTGCCCATTTAGAAACAACTTCTAAATTGAATAGATAAGCATCGGGTAATTCATCAGACACTCCTTGCGGTGACTCTCTTGAAGTGATGCGAGAAAGGTGATCTGCCCGAAGGTGCGTTCTACCTTTCCTGACAACAACTTCAAAGTCATATTCCATTAGTAAGAGGAACCATCTTACTAAGCGTCCAATATTGCAACATTTATTGACCAAATATAACAAAGGTTGATGATCAGTGAAAAACTTGAACTTGTTGGCCAATAAATAGTGTCTAAACTTCTTCACAACATATACCATGCCTAAGCCCTCTCGCTCAGTTGTGGTATAGTTTCGTTCAGCTGCGGTGAGCTGTCTACTAGCATATGCTATGGGCAAATCTAAGTTTCCTTCACCTGTGGGTTGTGCTAGCACACATCCTATGGCGTGATTGGATGCATCCACATGGACATGGAATGGTTTATTCCAATCAGGAGTGGTCAGTATTGGTGTTGTGCACAAACGTTTCTTCAGTTCATTGAAAGAATTCTCGCATTCGTCGTTCCACTCAAAATTAGACAACAAGGCATAAAGGGGTCTAGCTATGATTGCATACATGTGGATAGACCTACGGTAATATCCACAATGGCCCATAAAGGCTTGTACCTCCTTAAAATTCCTTGGCCTTGGCAACTCTGCTATGGCTCGTACCTTATCTTCATCTGTTGAGATTCCATTCTTAGAAACAATATGACCTAAGATTTTACCTTGACGCACCATGAACACACACTTTTTTGGGTTCAGACACACTCGATATTCTCTACACTTGTTGAAGATTTGTCTGAGCTCAGGGATGTGAAATCTTCTTTCTTGGGAATGAGCACATAAATCATCCACATACACTTCTAAGCTCTTTCGCAAGAACTCTTTGAAGACATGACACATGAGCCTTTGGAATGTTGCAGGTGCATTGGTGAGACCAAATGGCATCACAAGAAATGCAAAGATTCCCCATTCTGTGGGAAAAGCCGTTTTGTGTTGATCTTTTGGGGCAATGGCTACTTGGTTGTAACCTGAAAATCCATCAAGAAAGCTATAAACTTCCTTGCTTGCAACACGCTCCAATAGGTGTTTCGTGATTGGAAGTGGATAACTATCTTTGATCGTAGCGGCATTAACTTTTTTAAGGTTAATACACACTCTTTCCATTCTTCTTGGGCACCACTACAATGGGGGACACCCATTCAGTATGCTCAATCTCATAGATGAATCCAGCTTCAATCAGCCTATCAATTTCTTCTTTTATTTTAGCTGCATAAGTGTCATTATATGTGTAGGGCTTCTGTTTGGTGGGCTTAGCAACAGCAGTCATGGGGATTGTATGAGAGCATATTCTTGGGTCTACCCCCTTCAAGTCTCTATAGTGCCACACAAACACATCCCTATATTCCCTTAGTAGAGCTACAAGCTCCATTTCCTCTCTTGCACTTAGGTCATCTCCTATATATGTGCATCTCTCTTCGTTCTCTTCAATGGTCACTACAATCTTCTTGGTCTTTTCTTTATTATCATATGATTCTCCTATGGTGGCCTCCGTCTTAGGCATTCGTACCAAAATTTTGCGGTCGTCAACTTCATATTTCTTGAAGTTTTCTAGTACTTCAAACAATGATTCCTCCTCTTCTTGTTTCACTGCTTTTCTTTTCTTTTTCTTTTGACTACTCTCATTTCCATCCTTTGAATTTACTGTTTTAATACTTGTGAGAGGTTCTTCTTCTTTCTGGTTAAACACTCCGACATCTTCTAAATAGTGCTTCTCTGAGTTAAAGCAACTATCCATCACAATCGACTCTAGATCATCGTCATTTTCTTCTTCTTCTATGACATCACTAGGGTCACATTCTTCTAACAAGGGCTGACACATGAACACTGAGATATCATAACCCTCCTCATCACAATGAGGTGTCCATTGTTCTTCATTGACAGCAATGTCCATGGTGGCTAAGATTTTTGGCCAGCCATGAGGCTCAAATTCCTCATCAGGAAAGATCATCGGTGTGTAGGTTGGGTCTCTAACTGGTCTATCTCCTGGCGAAGTTCCTTCTTATCTTGCTTTTAAACGTTTTTCCTCTTCCTCTGCGATCTTGCACATCCACAAATGAGTATATTCATGCAGCCATGATGGATCAAGTGAACTTTCTGAATGCACAGAGATGGAATCTTCTTTCGCTTTGTGGATAGGATTCCACTGTAGGGGTGGCACATCTCTGAAGGAGTAATCCTTCAAATTGACCTTGGTGGTGACCCCTAAGTGTTGTAAGTACAAGGAGTTGGTTCCCCAATCCTGGTCTTCCTAGGATCATCTCATAGACATTATTTTTCTCAAAGTCACATATAGCAAATGTGTGCTCAAACTCTACACCACAAGTGGTTAGAGTTATCCCTTCGAGCAATCCTAGAGGACTTTCAAAATGACCGTCAACCATTTGAAGCTTCATTCTAGTTGGTCTTAGTGTGGGTTTGCCCCATTGCTTCCACAAAGAGGTGGTCGCAATGGCAACACCAGCACTTGAATCTATGATTGCTTTGGTTGTGTAACCTTGGTAAGTGATTGGAAGATAAGTATTACCTTCTTCACCCTCACACATGTCCCCTATTTTGTCTAGAGGTATCTCTGGCACTTTTTGCTTAGAGCCTGCTTTTGGCATATTGACATGAAGTTCTAGAACCTGATCCTTCACATGATTCCATAGCTCTGGTTTTGCTTTAAGCAGCTCTTCTACAATGAGATGACATTGAACCTTAGTGTTCTTCACGACATCAATGTTCCTTGGGACCACTGAGTCTTCATGTTTGACCAGTATTGTGGGAGCTCTGATCTGAAGAGATTCAGATTCCCATGGGCCTAGAAATTGAGGCAGTTCCTCTAAGGTATTAGATTCAAAATCTAACCTTTCATCTTCTTGTTCTCCTTCATCTCCGTAAATAGATGGAATGTCTTGGGGAAATTGATCATGAAGATCATCAATATCAGGAATAGGAGGGGAATTACCCTTCTCCTTGGCCCATTTCTCTTCTTGTATTTCCCGCAAGAACTCTTGAGAGTACTGTTGAATTGAAGGAGGTATTCCAGCATCCGTGGAATTAGGAACATAAGCTCCCATTGGTGGTGAGCTTCCTCTTTCAATAACTGGTTGAGCCTGTGGAGGTAAAGAAACTTGTGGTTTGTTTACCAATTTCTCTAATCTTTCTAGTAAGCCTTGGAAATGCAAATCGGGTTTGACAGAGTTTGTCTGATTGAACTTTTGACTAGTCTCGAGTATAGCTTGAGCTTGTTCTACCATGCACATTTTCATCCATTCAATCTCTAAATCTGCTCTAGGGTAACTCTTGTCTAGGTTTGTAGCTGTTGGCCCTTCTTGAAGTCGAGCCTGGTAGGCCTTGAACATCATGTCCAAGCCTTCTGGGATCTGCCAGAACAGACCCTGGTTGCGGTCTATTTACAATGGGTGGTGGGGTGGGATGAGGTGGAGTGGATGGAGTGCGACATGCGAGGGGTTTTGAGATGTGATGTCTTCTATTTTTGTTTTTGCATCTTTCAAGCTTTCTTCTAGTTTCGATAACTTTTTATTCCACTTTCGATTAGCCTTCTCTCTAGTATCTTTCCATGTTCTTGTTTTCCTCCTACTAGGTTCTCTCGATTCACTCGACTCTGATTGCTCTGCTGGTTTATCCTGTTTTAAGGCTTGTGCTCTAGTGACAGCTTGTATAGGAGCCACATTACTGCAACTTGAACTTGAATCCGCCACTAAGCCTACCACATTAATAGGTGTAATCTTGGGCGCACTAGAGGGGTTTCTTGGACAATCTCTGGGGAGATGGTCTTTGCCACAATCAGGACAAAAAGCCTGTATTATGATAGCCTGTCCTTGACTCGGAGATGGTGGGTGGGGACAATCACGAAGAAAATGGTCGCCCTGACATCTGAAACATGGTCCTCTAGGGGCTAGTGATCTTACTTGTCTCAATTGGGGCCTAGGGTTCGCATTTGTGTACATGACATTGGAGTATTCAGGCTCCCAATTTTGTTCCATAGGTGGTGCCTCATATTGATATGGGTAAATCTCACTATGTTCAGGTGACTCTGTGTAATAAGCATGTGGACTACCTTCATGGGAGTAATCTGAACTATGATCATGAGAGTCATTCTCTGAGATCAATGGGGTCACTGGCACCAATGCTCTATTTGGATTTTCCTCTCCCATTGCATACTTGACTAGAATCACGTTTGCAGGAGCTGGTGGTTGGTTTCCCAAGACTGGTTGTGGCCTATATTGTGCATGATATTGTTGTTGTGGTCAATAATATGGCTGTTGGTATTGGTTCTGATACCTACCTTGTTGATAAGGTTGTTGATAAGTTTGTCTAACAGCCTGCCTATTGTAGGGACAATCTTGAGCCGTGTGGTTCGTGTATTTTCTCTCAATAGTGCAATATGGAGCATTCCTTTCTCTAATGTTTTGGTTTTGCATTGGGCATACATTAGCCATGTGGTCCCCTCCGCAGGTATAACATCGGTTCAATGAGGTGACACTTTGTGCTTGTCTATTTTGGACTCCCAGCTTCTTGGCAACTTGCTCAGCTATCTCATCTATTTCCATGGAGATTTTTGAAGTATGACTAGTAGAACTATCAGAATCCTTATAGAGTTTGGACAATCCTAACTCCTCACCCAAGTTATCTTCTATGTCAATGCACGTCCGCACACACTCTTCTATGGATTTAGGCTCTTTCAAGTACCCATATGATCTTAACTTTGTGCTCAATAAGCCATCTAAGAACAAAGCCACTTGTTTGGCTGGAGTGGGTAACTCTGGAGCAGGGCATCTTTCTAGGTACTGTCTGAACCTTCTACCTGCTAGTCGCACTGTTTCTTGGGGTGTCTGCTTCAAACTGTGGATCAAAGATGAAGTGTTATGCCTGATACCACTCTTTGAAAACTCTACAATGAATTCGTCTAGCAACTGACCTATATCGCGATAGTTGCGACTACTCAGTGGTTGAAACCAAGCCAAGGCAGTGCCCTTAAGAGTCAAACCAAATGCCTCGTACTGGGTGAACAAGTCCTCAACCTGTTCAGCTCTTAACACTTGTTTGAACTCGGCCACATGATCATAAGGATCTCTTGACCCGTCAAAATAATTCTTCATTGCCTTGATCACTTGAGTGGGTCTAAGGGTTCTTGGGTGCTCTCGGGGTCTAGGCAATGGAAACTCCTGTTCATCTCTTTGTTGCCTATGTGCTTGATGTCTCTCTCTTTCAGGTCTTTCATTTTCAAATCCTGACCTATTCCTGCCCACGGTGTGTGCAAAACTTACCTCAGGTCTCTCTCTAGTTCTTTCTCTCTGGGCTTCATGAGCGTGGGATGATCCTACTCCTTAGAGGCCATGGGAAACATTGGATCTTGGTGAAGGGAAAATCAATTCACTCTTCCAAGTATATGCATGTCTATCATGTTCTATTACCAAGAAAATTTTCTTTGATGTGTTATCCAGGTAGACAACTTTTCCTGGTGTCTCTGGATCCTTGAATTCATAGATGATGACTATGCCCAATTGGCTAGGTTGATCTGGCTTGAGTCTCCAAAAGGCTTCCTCTGTTTCTCTATTCAAGAATAGTTCTATGCTTTTGTTATCTTGAGGAATCCAATATGGAGTGATCACTCTGTTCAAAACTGACTTGCCTCTAGGAGTTTGAGGTCCTTGCCCTACATTTCCTTGTTCTAGGTCTCCTATCTCATTCTCATGAATGATGTGTCCAAACTCATCGGTCCTATCTGGTAGGTTGGTGACCACATACATGGTTCCTTCCTTATCAATGTATGAACCCTCTTCGAACTTGACCACTGGGTGTTCAAGTCCAAAGGATTGATCTGGATTTTTGAGTTGGACCACTGGTCGCCTCAGGCCATCCTCATAGATGTGAGCACCTAATCGGTTGGTCTGAATATATTCCAACTGTGTCTTATAGGGACCTTCTGGTGTTTGTAGATGGGCAGTCCCTGAGCCACCTGCAGGTTTCCCCATGCTAAAAGACATTTCTGAGTCACTTGTGTCTGAACTTAGTCTGTAAGGATGACCGCTTAGTTGTTGTGACCAAGACTTAGTTGTATGGTTAACACTACACTGAGAAGATCTAATGCTTTTTCTATCCTTGTCTAGGTGTCTACCAAATCTCAGGTTCATAAGCTTTGGTTAAGAGTCCAAAATTTCCCCTTGGTATGGTTCAAAATCCTTTGGAGTCCCCTTGGTTCCCTAGTCCCCCTGAGGGTCAACTTCAAATTAGTCTATCTAACGAGCTATAGAGCTCAAAAAATGGACTTTGGATGAAAAAGTTATGTCAAATCAGGCTCTTGGGGGTCAAAACAGGCAAACAGGACCTTTTGGAAAAAATCGCGATTTTGTGAAATCAAGAGAATCGCGATTTTGTGAACTTCAAGAGAATCGCGATTTTGTGAACTTCAAGAGAATCGGGATGCTATGAATCTCAAGAGAATCGCGATCTTGTGAAATCAGGGAATCGCGATTGTGTGAAATAAGAGAATCGCGATTGTGTGAAATAAGAGAATCGCGATGCTGTGAAGTCAGAGAATCGCGATTGTGTGAAATCAGAGAATCGCAATTTTGTACCTTGAGAATCGTGTTTTCACAAAATCATGTTTTCAGAGAATCTTGTTTTTGAAAATCGCAATTGCCAACAGAGAATTGTGTTTTCACAAAATCGTGTTTTCACAGAATTGTCTTTTCACAAAATCGTGTTTTTGGCTGAAAATCGTGATTTGTGAGAATCGCGATTTTGAGCAGAGAATCGTGTTTTTGAGAATCGCGATCTTGAACAGAGAATCGTGATTTATGAGAATCGCAATTTTGAGTAGAGAATCGTGATTTCACAAAATTGTGTTTTTTAGAGAATCGTGTTTTTGAAAATCACGATTGCCAACACAGAATCGTGTTTTCACAGAATCGTCTTCATAGAATCGTGTTTTCACAGAATCATGTTTTGGCTGAAAATCATGATTTGTGAGAATCGCGATTTTGAGCAGAGAATCGTGTTTTTGAGAATCGTGATTTTGAGCAGAGAATTGTGTTTTTGAAAATCATGTTTTAGAGAATTGTGTTTTAGAGAGTCGTGTTCTAGAGAATCGCGATTTTGTCTCAGAGAATCATGGTTTTCAAAAATTTAGAGAATCGTGATTTTGAGCACAACCAGAGAATCGCGATTCTAAGAATGACCTCAGAATCGTGTTCTTTTCAAAAGGCTTTTAGGCGGGAAATAGAGAATCACGATTTTCAAAAAAAAATTGAATTTTCACAGAATCGCGATTTTCATCACAAAATCGTGTTTTTTGGCGGGAACTTTGAATTCCTGAGCGCCGAGCAATGGCGAGCTCCGTATGTGTAGAAAATCATGAAAAAACATAGCGCTTGCTTGCCCTTACACCTCCTAACTCCTTCTCACACAATAATGCATGAAAAATGGTATGAAAATGATGAAAATGCACTAAAAAACAAGAAATTTCTATGAAGAAGAAGATGGAAGAAGATGGAAGAAGATGGAGATGGTGATGATGATGAAGATGAAGAAGAAAAATCAGAAAATGAACAAAAATGACAGTTTTTTTACCTTCCCATGTCGCAAATCTACGATCTTACCATCACAACGCTCGTCCTCGAAGCTCTCTCCCCGGCAACGGCGCCAAAATTTGATGTAGCTCAAGCGTAAGCACCACCTCCTTTACTTGTCAATCTGCGGAGACGTGAGGACCGGTATGAAGACCACGAGCAAGTGAAAGCACAAGTGCGTGAGTGAAAGCACACAAACATGCACACACATACACACACACGCGCACAAGGTGAGATCAAAGAGAGGAACAATGGAAAGCTTCGATTGCCAAAGAGTTCTCTTAAAAAAGCTCTATTCTCTAACAAGCTAACCTCAAAAATGAGCTCTCTAGCTCTTTTTATAGTTTCTTGAGTAGTATTGGCCCTATTCAGACCTAGTGTCCGGCCTAATTAAAAATTAGGTTCCAGGGCTTATTTGCGGGCTCAAACGAAGTCTAAAAATTATGAAAATTGGTAGGATGATACTTCTAATACTGCTCAAGCTCGAGGACTCCTCGACTTGAACAAAATGGAGTTACAAAAATAGAAAATGGTATTTACAATGGTTTTTAGTGATGAAAATCACTATTTTATAGGGATTTCTTCTGAAAATGTGACATACACTTCTTGGAGCTCCCTACTTTCTCCTTCTTCTTGTGTATCCACCTCTTTGATGTGCTCTTGTGCTTTGTCCTTGAACTTCAGCTTCAACACATACTTCAAAAATCTCCACGGAAATAGATGAGGTAGCTGAGCAAGTTGCCAAGAAGCTGGGAGTCCAAAATAGACAAACACAAAGAGTCACCTCATTGAACCGATGTTATACCTTCGGGGGGGACCACATGGCTAACGTATGCCCAATGCAAAACCAAAACATTAGACAAAGGAATGATCCATATTGCACTATTGAGAGAAAATACACGAACCACACGGCTCAAGATTGTCCCTACAATAGGCAGGCTGTTAGACAAACTTATCAGCAACCTTACCAACAAGGTAGGTATCAGAACCAATACCAACAGCCATATTATCAACCACAACAACAATATCAGGCCCAATATAGGCCACAACCAGTCTTGGGAAACCAACCACCAGCTCCTGCCAACGTGATTCCAGTCAAGTATGCTATGGGAGAGGAAAATCCAAATAGAGCATTGGTCCCACTAACCCCATTGATACCAGATAATGACTCTCATGCTCATAGTTCAGACTACTCCCATGAAGGTAGTCCACATGCTTATTACATTGAGTCGCCTGAGCATAGTGAGATTTACTCGTATCAATATGAGGCACCACTTATGGAGCAAAATTGGGAGCCAGAATACTCCAATGTCATGTACACAAATCCTAACCCTAGGCCCCAATTGAGAGAAATGAGACCACAAGCCCCTAGAGGACCTTGTTTCAGATGTCAGGGTGACCATTTCATTCGTGATTGTTCCCACCCACCATCTCCGAGTCAAGGTAAGGCTATCACAATACAAGATTTTTGTCCTGAATGTGGCAAAGACCATCTCCCCAAAGATTGTCCAAGAAACCCCTCTAGTGCACCCAAGAGTACACCCATTAATGTGGTAGGCTTAGTGGCGGATTCAAGTTCAAGTAGCAGTAATGTAGCTCCTATACAAGCTTTCACTAGAGCACAAGCCTTAAAACAGGATAAACCAGTAGAGCAATCAAAGTCGAGTGAATCAGGAGAGCCTAGTAAGAGGAAAACAAGAACATGGAAGGATACCAGGGAGAAAGTCAATTGCAAATGGAATAAAGAGTTATCAGAACTAGAAGAAAGCCTAAAAGAAGCGAAAACAAAGATAGAAGACATTGCATCTCAAAGTCCCTTGCATGCCGAAACTCCATCCACTCCACCTCATCCCACCCCACCACTTTTTGTAAATACACCGCAACCAGGGTCTGTTCTTGTAGATCCAACCTCAGAAGGCTTGTACATGATGTTCAAGGCCTAGCAGGCTCGACTTCAAGAAGGGCCAACAGCTGCAAACCTAGACAAGAGTTACCCTAGCGCAGATTTAGAGATTGAACGAATGAAAATGTGCATGAAAATGGTAGAACAAGCTCAAGCTATACTTGAGACTAGTCAAAAGTTCAATCAGACAAACTCTATCAAACCAGATTTGCATTTCCAGGGCTTACTAGAAAGATTAGAGCAGTTGGTAAACAAACCACAAGTTTCTTTACCTCCACAGGCTCAACCAGTTATTGAAAGAGGAAGCTCACCACCAATGGGAGCTTATGTTCCTAATTCCACGGATGTTGGAATACCTCCTTCAATTCAACAGTACTCTCAAGAGTTATTGTGGGAAATACAAGAAGAGAAATGGGCCAAGGAGAAGGGTAATTCCCCTCTTATTCCTGAGATTGATGATTTTCATGATCAATTTCCCCAAGACATTCCATCCATTTACGGAGAACAAGTGGAGCAACAAGGAGACGAAAGGTTAGATTTTGAATCTAATACCTTAGAAGAACTGCCTCAATTTCCAGACCCATGGGAATCTGAATCTCTTCAGATAAGAGCTCCCACAATACTGGTAAGAAATGAAGACTCAGTGGTTCCAAGGAACACTGGTGTTGTGAAGAACACTAAGGTTCAATGTCATCTCACTGTAGAAGAGATACTCAAAGCAAAACCTGAGCTATGGAATCATGTGAAGGATCAGGTCCCAGAACTTGATTCCAATATGCCAAAAGCAGGTTCTAAGCAGAAAGTCCCAGAGATACCTCTAGACAAAATAGGGGATATGTATGAGGGTGAAGAAGGTAATACTTATCTTCCAATCACCTACAGAGGTTACACAACCAAAGCAATCATAGATTCAGGTGCTGGTGTTGCCATTGCGACCACCTCCTTGTGGAAGCAATGGGGCAAACCCACATTAAGATCAACTAGAATGAAGCTTCAGATGGCCGACGGTCATTTTGAAAGACCTCTAGGACTGCTCGAAGGGATAACTCTAACCACTTGTGGTGTAGAGTTTGAGCACACATTTGCTATATGTGACTTTGAGAAAAATAATGTTTATGAGATGATCCTAGGAAGACCCTTCCTACGACAATTGCAAATAGTACAGGATTGGGGAACCAAATCCTTATACTTACAACACTTAGGGGTCACCACCAAGGTCAATTTGAAGGATTACTCTTTTAGAGATGTACCACCCCTACAGTGGAATCCTATCCACAAAGCGAAAGAAGATTCCATCTTTGTGCATTCTGAAAGTTCACCTCATCCATCACAGCTGCATGAAGATACTCATTTGTGGATGTGCAAGGTCGTATAGGAAGAGGAAAAACGTTTAAAGGCAAGAGAAGAAGGAACTTTGCCAGGAGATAGACCAGTTAGAGACCCAGCCTACACATCGATGATCTTTCGAGATGAGGAGTTTGAACCTCATGGTTGGCCAGAAATCTTAGCTACCATGGACATTGCTGTCAATGAGGAACAGTGGACACCTCTGAGGAGGGTTACGATATCTCAGTGTTCATGTGTCAGCCCTTGCTAGAAGAATGTGACCCTAGTGATGTCATAGAAGAAGAAGAGAATGACGATGATATAGAGTCCATTGTGATGGATAGTTGCTTTAACTCAGAGCAGCACTATCTAGAAGATATAGGAGTGTTCACCCAGAAAGAAGAAGAACCTCTCACAAGTATTAAAACGGTAAATTCAAATGATGGAAGTCAGAGCAGTCAAAAGAAAAAGAAAAGAAAAGCAGTGAAACAAGAAGAGGAGGAATCATTGTTTGAAGTACCTGAAAACTTCAAGAAATATGAAGTTGATGACCGCAAAATTTTGGTACGAATGCTTAAGAGGGAGGCCAAAATCATATGATAATAAAGAAAAGACCAAGAAAATTTTAGTGACCATTGAAGAGAACGAAGAGAGATGCACATATCTAGGAGATGACCTAAGTGCAAGAGAAGAAATGGAGCTCGTAGCTCTATTAAGGGAATATAGGGATGTGTTTGCATGGCACTATAGAGACTTGAAAGGGGTAGATCCAAGAATTTGCTCTCATACTATCCCCATGACTGCTGATGCCAAGCCCACCAAACAGAAGCCCTACACATATAATGATACATATGCAACCAAAATAAAAGAAGAAATTGATAGGTTGATTGAAGTTGGATTCATCTATGAGATTGAGCATACTGAAAGGCCAAAACGCTACAATAATGTCTCAATATATTTCGTTTGACACAAAGCCATTTCACCATCAACTTGCATAGACTGAATACCCAAATAGTGATGCAAACGCCCCAAATCAAAAATCTCAAACGAGGCATGCAAATCAGCCTTAAAATCAGCAATATGCTTCTCAATAGGACCAGCGAGTAGCGTGTCGTCGACATAGACAACAATGATCAGAATCACATCATTAGCACGCTTAACATATAAGGTGCTTTCAGTTGGAGTGTTCTCAAAACCATGTGCAATCAGATAGGCATGTATCTTCTCATACCAAACACGTGGTGCTTGCTTTAAACCATATAATGCCTTCTTTAACCTGCACACCTGGTTTTCATGCCCTTTCTACACAAAGCCACGTGGCTGAAAAACATACACTACTTCATGCAAGTCACCATTCAGAAAAGCAGTTTTAATGTCCAACTGATGTACATTCCAACCATGATGGGCTGCAAGTGCACATATACTCCGAACAGTATTCATACGGCATGTAGGTGCAAAGGTCTCATCAAAATCAATGCCTCTTTCCTATGCATAACCCTTTGCAACAAGCCTAGCCTTATACCTGTCAACTGTACCATCAGGTTTATGCTTCAACTTGTATACTCACTTAGTGCCAACAGGCTCAGTCTCATCACAGAGACTAGATGCAGCCATAGCATAGCAATCTGATGAAAAAGAGGCATTATGACAGCCTGATCGAGTACAATATGATAGAGGTGCATCTAATTTGTTGTCACGCAAGGTCTGCACCACCATTTTGGCATAGTTCTTGCCTGCTCAATATCAACTCTCTCATCAATAAGTGCATCATGTAAATCTGCATTAGAAATGGAATGATCTGCATCATCACATGAAACCTGCAAAGGCTGAGAAGTTGCCTCATTAGGACCAGCACTAGACTGTCCACCTATGAAAAGAGGCAGCAAAGTATCATACATGTCTTTGGAACTAACAGATGTCTCCTTAGTACATGAAAGTAATGGCTGAATAGCATCTTCCACAAAAACAACATCACGGCTAACCAGAATGCGTTTATTCTATGGATGATACAGACGATAGCCTTTACTTTCTGAATTGTACCCAACGAAAATACATTTTACTGCTTTATCATCCAATTTTCTGCAATGTTGTTCAGGCACTAATGCATATGACAAACAACCAAAAATACGCAGATGAGCAACAAGTGGCTTGCGATCATGCCAAGCCTCATATGGAGTGATAGACTGCAGTGCTTTAGTGGGACACCTGTTAAGTACATATGTTGCACACATGATAGCCTCAAGCCAGAAACTATGTGGTAAAGCCTGACTCTTGACCATACACCTCGCCATCTCCATGAGTGATGTGTTCTTTTGTTCAACAACTCCATTCTGTTGAGGTGTATACGGCACTGTACACTGGTGTTTTATCCCACGTTCAGCGAGAAACGCATTAAATTCAGAAGACATATATTCCCCCCCTCGATAAGAACAGAGGGTGCCCATTTTACATGCTGACAGATTTTCAGCCAAAACCAAAAATTGTTTGAAGCACATGAACACTTCAGACTTTGCCTTCAATGGATATACCCATGCATGCCTAGAAAAATCATCGATGAAAGTCACGAAGTAAAGATAATTTCCAAAAGAACATGTCTGCATAGGATCACAGACATCACTATGTACAAGCTGCAATTTCTGAGTAGCCCGAACTGAACCATCTTTTGGAAAGGAAGAACGCTGCATTTTGCCCAAAATACAGCCTTCACAAACATGTTTTCTGGGTGCCACAAGTTTGGGCAACGAGGACACCATTTCATATTTCTGCAGGCGTAGCAAACTAGCAAAATTCAAATGACCAAAGCGTGCATGCCAAAGCTTTGCATCTGACATAACCTGAGAATCATGTACTACACATGCCAAATCATTTACAGATCTTTCATAGTCTATGAGCTTATACAGCCCATGACATAAAATGCCAGAAGCAATAATCACGTCGCCATTTGATAGATCATGTAATGTACACCTGTCATCAACAAATTTCACAACCAAGCCAATCTTGGCTAATGCAGAAACTGATAACATATTTTTCTTGATCCCTGGCACAAACAAAGCATCTGACAAAGTGAAAGAACTACCATCAACAGTAGTCAAAATGATCTTACCAACTCCCATAACAGGATAAGAGGAGTTGTTGCCGCATGTAACAGTATTCGTTGTAGGGGTAGGCTCAAGTGAAGAGAAGAAATTGCGCTGTGAGGTAATATGTTTGGTCGCTCCACTGTCAAAGTACCAAACATCTAACTCTACCTCAGACATGCACTGCTCATGAGAAGATGGTTCAAAACTGCAAACAGTAGTAAATGCCCATTCTTCTTCCTGCACAAGATTAGCAGACTCTGTTTTTGGTGTAGAGGCCTCTGCAACAACCATTCCAGCCTCTTTCTTCTTTGCCTCTTTAGCAACCAGTTTTGGACAGTTCTTTATGACATGATCATTCCCTTTACAGTACTTGCAAAACAATTTCTGCTTTTCTGATTTCTTCTCATCTTTATCTTCCTTCTTTGAATGTGCAGCATTTGCAGATTTCTGCTTACTAGTTGAAGAGCTCCATTTTCCTTTGCCCTTTCGACTAGCCAAGAAAGCTTGATCTACAACACGCATAATGGAGCTGTTCTGTCTGGACTGATCTTCCTGCAATAGAAAAGAGACTAACTCCTCAAAAGACAAGGCATTTGGATTGCCTTTTGATGAGTCTCTATACCCCAGGGAAACAAACACAAGTATTTGCTTATATGTAGTGGTAGCTTGCTCAACTTACTTGTACAAGTTGACTTTCTTTCACTCTATGCCCACATGCACTTGGAGATCCACTCATCAATGGTACCTCTCGTGATTCCCCTTCACTTTCTCCTTACTTAAACATCCTCCTCACATGCATCCATTCGCTTGCGCTTTCCTCCGTGCTCTTCTCACACTCCAATCACCCTTTCGCACACAATCTCATGCACACACATTCACACCCTCAACACACTGACAACCTCATCGACATGCATACGGAACTGCACACCTTTCATACATTTGAAGACACACACTTAAAGTGTTTTGCCTATTCACTACCTCGTTCAAACCATCTCATTTTCCCTTATCAACTTAGACATTTAGGAACTCACCCTCAAATAGGTTTGCATTCAAACACCCAATCACCCTTATACTAAAATCACAATTAAACCACCATCCCCATGCATTTCCAAACACACCAAAATACATACACTCACGTTCATACACACACAGAATTCATGAGACTTACTCCCTCAACCCACTCACAAAACTAACACATTCACACACTCAAATTCACATGCTCACATGCATTTAATCTCGCAACTTCATCAACACACACTCAACAATGCATGCTCATACACTTACACATTTTTCGTATATGCACATGCTCAGACACACTCTCATACACAAATACCTATGAGCACTCACTTTTCCCTTCTCTCTTAGGCTCTCCCTTTCTCACACACTCACCCACCTATGCCCAACCACACACACACGCACATCCAAGCCTATTTTATGGCAATGAGGGAAGTTTTGAAATTGTATAAAAGATGTCTGCAATTAGTTATGCTCTTCCAATCCTCGTGCAACTCAAAACAACATGGAAAATCATGAAGTGTTGTAGTGGATTTGATCGTGTATTCTCCTAAACACAAAGTCATCAACAATATTTGGGATGAAAAATTACATGTCTTGATTTATCCAACAAACTACAACCAAACAGATCGTAACTTTTCTCAGTCTTTTTAACCTCAGCCGTCATGCTATGAGAGTTGATGAACACAAGTTGATATGTATGGTGCATGGAGTGTTGTAGGGTATGGTAGAGCTTTGGCACTTAAGAATATTAATCAATGCCTTGCTAAGAGGTGCACCATCCTTCTGGCGGTAACTACCAACAAGAAATCCAATATCTGAGGGGTCAAGGACACGGTACAACAAAAACACCCCAAGTTGTATGATGTTCACACACCCAGGCTATGTCAACACACTCGTTCTTCCCTTATTTTTTTGAATCTAGGCGATGCCCGAAGAAGATAACTATCAATTTCTTTTTATGTGTACCTCAACTCCTGTTGTAACCATTTTTCTGGATATGACATAAGTTATAATGACCCAAAACTCTTAGCACATTAACTGGTGATAATCCACTAGATGATTCTATCGCAACCATAGGCTTCTCTCACTCTCTACATATGCTTATGTGCCTTTACATCAATACGCGTACCAGCTCATCTTCAATTAGCCACTTGCAACTCAGTTTCATGATAGTATAAAACCAAATAGTTGGGAGATGGCAGAGATGTTTCTTCAAACAAACACGCGGATGATACTCAAACAATCGCACAAACAATATGTGAAAAATTCAGCAGGAAAATATTGTGCAACGGTAATGCTTGCATACTTTTGATGAGAAACATCTGCTGTTGACATTACAAGCATTCAACCACTTCCAGCATCGCAATCAGGAAAAGGAGTTTAAGCGCACATCTTTCAATGGCATGCGTGGAAGGCAGAGAAGAATCAACAGATCAAGCACGCATGTTGGTCACAAACAAGCATACACTTTGTATGTCTATCCCCATAGGAACGAAAACTTCAGAATACGATAACAAAGAACGTTTTCTTAGAAAATAACATCCATCATTTAAGTCGCTTGAAAGAGAGAGGATCCATTCCTTCAAAAAATAAAATAAATAAATAAAATAAAATAAAATCTGCAAGATGTTCGAAAGTTTGACCAGAAACAAAAGTTGTATGAAACTCAACCTTGAAGATCAAGGAAATGAGAAGGTACTGTTGTGACTTAGAAAAACGTGCACAAAGGATTATCCATACCAAGCCGAGAGCTTATTTCCTCTGTTTCTCTCCATTGATGTGAGCACAGCCGGATTTCTCTCCCTCTGCTATTCTATAGAAGTTCTTGTCCATGAGCTGACTGCCTGAAGACCTCCTTCTTTTACACGTGTTGCGCACTCAAATTTGACTCTCCAGCCTTGCAAGAGAAGCTACTACACATTTGTACTGCTGATCCTTCTACTGAGAAGATTCTTTGTCTCTCCTGAGTGAGCAGAGCTGCATAAACTTCCCTCGTGAGTTGTGAAGTACACACCTCTCCCAAATAGGCTCGGCCTCCACCCAAAAACGAGGACTTGTCCTCTAGAACTACCAGAAAAAGGACTGAAGAGGCCTTTTGATCAAGAGATTTCTTCCCCCAAAGAGCTAAACCCCATCCTGAACTTCTCTGCATGCTCGCTGCTCTCACTGATTCTCCCAAAAAACAACTCCATGTGACTCTTTTCTACTTCATCCCTTAATTTGCTGCCCGGATGATGCCTCCTGCTGGAATGAAATGGCTACTTACTTCAATAGCCATGACTGCCGACCTCCTTCAAAGCTCCAATAGCCCTTGAACAAGCTCCCAACCTGCCTTCCTTCCCTTCCAAATTGTGCATGACTACATCGATACACCTATACCCCTCTGTTCCAGCGACACCTACTAAGAGCAACAATGAAGAAATCCCCCGGCTATCCCCTACAGTTGGCTGCCTTCCCCCTCAATTTCTTCTGTGATGCGTAGCACCTGCATAGAGACAATGCCCAAAACCCCTCTATGGCTGCTTCCAAAATCCCCTTTCTATACCTCCCATCCATGCAGCGAAATAAAGAGAGAAGATAAATGGAGAACAATGCCTGCTGCCCAGTACGTTGTCTACTTTATGAGCTATGTCAATTGCTCAAAAATTCTCTGCACTTCCAGCAAGGCTCTGCTTGCATTCCTTCTCTTGTGATGAAGCCGAAGCTACACATCACTTGGTAGGCATGTATATCAATGGTAAGCAATGAGGGTGGTAAGGGCTTCAATGGTTGCAAACGCTTCAGTTTCTATGGTTCTTTGACACTTTCAGGTGGCCCTCTAATGCCATCCCTAGCTCACCCTTGGATATGCAGCCCATCAAGACTCCCCGTAACGATTCGATGCCCCCTATGCACACAGACCACAACGAGCCGAGGGGAGAGAGAATAGTACTTGTAATCTTCTTGGTACCTGCACACACACATCGAACAAAAAACATCCCCCTCTTAAGATGCCCCCACTGAGGACTAAAACCCACGCCTGCTGGAAGTGAAAAATCGAAGAAGAAGACTTTCCCCCATCGCTAATGGACATATATCTCTTCCTTCGGTCCCCCAGCTCCTCAAGAATTCCTGCCATCTCAGGTGTAGAGCAAAAAACAAAAAAAACCTCCTGCCTCTGACAGAGGGCCACCAGCTCACTACCATTCCCCCCTTTTTGCTTTATCCTTTTTTGCCTTCACCATAACTAGCCAAATTCCATTTTGAGGCTATGCCAACTCGTCCAGAATTAACAACTGCCGGTTCAAACCCCAGCCCCACTTTTGCCTTTGCGTTCTGAAAATATGTTTTCATTTGAACAAGAGACTTTGCAGGCAGATTCTCGCACAGAAGATTCCAATTGTTAAAAGGGATTTTTTCAATAGATCCGCTTTTAATCTCTTCGGGTTCTTGGGGATGGTAGGGGTCTGACAATGCAGAGGCCCTTTATCTGATTTTCCCAACTTAACTATCAAATTAAGCAGTACGCTACTATCTAGTACAACTTCTTTTACACCGTATTATTGTTCGTGTTTCGGTTATTCTTTACACAGTCTTTAACACATAAATCAATGATCATCGTCGCTTAAACTGATTAACCTCAACATAACATTACTGTGTTATTGGAAATTAATGTAATTCAACAAAGACAGTACTCAGAATATCTGAAATCTGTACTACGGCGTCTCCACAAGATCACAAATCGCCCAGATAGACAGTCTGGCGATCCCGTCCCTTCTTGCACTGGAGAACCCCGTAATGTCTCTTCATTAATGAATAAAAAGGGTTATATCACTTCGCTACAACCTTTCGGTACGTGCGGTATATGAAAATATATTATTACATTATGCCAATCCGGCGGCCTAAAACTGGAACGCACGGTGGACTCGAACCCGCAGTGAAAAGAAACTAAGGTTCATCTACAATGCCTTGGATATACATAGTTCTTGCTAATTTGAAGGTTCTAGAGATTTTCTGTTTCAATGAATCTAGCATCAATTTTAATGTCTTCGGCTCCACCAATTGTGCGTTTCGGACCGAACTTGCCGCAATGACCTGACTCATCAAAACTTCAATCTGGGTCTGCAAAAACGCTTCTTGTAAGTAAAAGTCATTGGCAAGGGCTGCATCGCGGCTCAATCGCATATCTTCAATTTGTCCATCTATTCTAGATAGTCGCTCTGCTTGAAAGCCTAACTGCTTTTCTCTTCATTCCAGCTCATGAGCTTGATATTGAATTGTTTGATAATAAGCATCTCTTTCTTTCATCCCTGCTACCTCCTTCTGAAGTTGAATTGTCAGAATCGTCTGTGCTTTTAGAGCAGAATTCGCCTAGAAAAGATCGACAGTTGCGGTCTGTAGTTCGACAGTAGTCTGCTTAGCTAAAGTAGCCATTTCTTGTCCTCTCTGCACGACCTCATCAAGCGCAACACAAGTTTCTTCTAAAAGATTGCCGAGAGCAATCCGAGCATCCTCCTTATCATGTACCAACTGATTTAATTGCTTGATTTCTTCATCTCGAGCAATTAAAAGAACATCCTTGGCTTTTAACTCAGCCAGAGCAGCATCGTGTTGGGCGATCAAAGAGTCCTGCTCTGCAATCCTTGCTTGAAGTTGCTGAACCTGCACCTGCAAAGCATGGTTCTCGGCCTTAACTACATTAGTCTCCTCTTGCAATGGAGCAATGTCGGCTTCTAAGACATCCATTTTGTGTTGTAATTCTTGTCGGATAGTGTCGGTCGCCTGCTTCATTTGCATAGGTAACTGCTGAGAGAATTGGATCAACAGTCGACCCATCGATTCTAATTCATTAAACATTGGAGCCGGAAGAGGAAGAGGAGGAAGTGGCTGGGATGAAGAGGCTGATAATAGGTGAGGGGAAGGTGGTGGAGAGTAATTGGGAGAAGAATATGAAGTAGCGGGTGCTTTAGGAACAATAGGTTGAACAGAGACAAGGGAATCAACCGGGTTTATTGGTGGAGGAGTAGGTATCAGAATTGTCTGCCTGCTCGCCTCAGCCTTGTCGATTACAACTTCAATCATGGTTATCACCTCGTTAAGAATTTCAGCAACAGTTTCATCCATAGCTTCTTGATTCTGCTCATGAGAATCCTCTCGAGAAGAAACTTTGTTAGAGTCTTCGGTGTGGGCATCTTGATCCTGCTGCTTATTTGGAGAAAAATGATCGGAAGATTTGACATGAATAGATGTAGCGGTGTCATGGAAGACTTCTTCTTCATTGCCAGCCTTTGATCCTTGCACCTGGCTCTCAGAGGGGCTTATACGTCTACGTTTCCGGCGAATAAGTTAGAAGAGATCTTCATCATCATCCTCTGCGTCCTCGAGCACTTGAGTAGATTCTTCATGGAACAAGATGGGAGCGGTTGGAGGTGGTTGTGCGGCTTGTATTACTGGAAAGAGAAAAGTGAGGATATGGGGAAGACGAGAACGCGGAAGGTCACCCTTATTGACCTATTTGATAACCGCGACACATTCACGGTGAATGCGCCGGAAATAAAAAGAAGCAAAATTGACAGACTCGCGAGAAGCCATGTCTATCATCGAATAGAATGGGTGCGAGATACCATAAGTGCGTTTTTGCAAATTCAAAATAGCAACTAAAAATTGCAAAGCAATGCACTCTGGTTCGGGTCTACACAGAATGGCGTACTCATTAGATGAGTGCTAGGGAAACAACTCCTTCATGGTGGCTACAGGAAGGAGTGGACCATTCTCCAATCCTTCCGTAGGGAGACGGAAAGCTTCAGCAAACGAAGCTAAAGTGATCACAACGCGGGATGGGAAGAAGACGATGGGCCAACACTGCTCTGTAGCAGGTGTAGAGGCAATGGTAGCAATAATTTGCGCATAAAATGGCTGACATTCCACTGAATGCCAGGGCAATTCAGCGAAATTCATCAAACCACGAGTGCGCAAGTACTCACTCACTTTTGGAGTGAGTCGTGCACAGAAAGTAGCGACATTTGCTAAGGCTTCCATGGCACGCACAGTAAGAACAAAGATACAGATGACAAGGAACGCACAATCACACAAACACAATAGTGATTAACAAGAAAAGAAACAAGATTAAGTAGTCACACAGACATCATGAAGCGATCGAAAACCCTAATCATCGCGCGGTATTGAAATGATACCCTTCATAATTTCGGCATGCATGCAGAAACAGAAACAGTAACACAGGGCGACGATTAATCATAGTTAGATACCATAACGAGGAGATTACGGTTAGTGGTCAACCGAAATGCAGAGATAAACAGAATATAAGTAACACGTGAAAAAAATGAAGAACATGTCAGTGGTGATTAGGCTGTTGGTGATATGGGCGTAACTTGGAACCATTAACCACTTTTGGGAGGGGAACTCCAGTTAAGGTGGCCAACCTAAAAGTAGCGGATCCCACCTGCTCAATAATTCGGCATGGACCGAACCACCGTAATTTAAATTTTCCAGCAAACCGATTTGCTTTAGCATTATAGAATAACACTAGTTGGCCCACCGTAAACACAGGGGACTTGAGAAAACGATCATGAGTACGGGCTTGCCGAAGCTGCACGTCTTGAAGAACCACAAAACTTTCCTAGCATTGTTCATCCAATGAACTGAGCGTATCCAACCGAAATGGCAAGGATTCTTCCAGTAGCAATTTCTGAGCTAAGGCAACGTGTAGACTCGGCACGACTACTTCCATCGGTGCAATAGCCTCCAATCCATAAGCTAGTTTGAATGGGGTCATGCCAGTAGCTACCTTGTACGTAGTCCGGTATGCCCACAAAACCACAGGTAGTAACTGGTCCCAACGTTCCGAACATTCCAAAAGCAATTTACGGAGCATAGTCAACAAAGTCTTAATGATACACTCCACCAGACCATTGGCACGAGGATAATAAGGCAAACAAAATTTGTGGACAATCTGAAATGTCTCGGTCAATACTTGCATTAAGTGGTTAGCAAAGTGTGTTCCTTGGTGCGTAACGATTTCCAAAGGTAACCCATAACGAGGAAAAACATCCTTCATCAAGCATTTGGCCACCGAAATTGTTGTGGCCGACCGTAATGCCCAAGCCTCTGCCCACCGAGTGGCATAATCGGTACAAGTCAAGATATAGCGGCTATTGGTGAAAGTAGCTGGGGGTGTTATTGGACCAATAAAATCTAGACCCCACTTCTGAAAGGGTTCCAGAGGTAAGACAGGTTGAAGGGGAAAGAAGTGCCGTTGTAATGGTTGTCCAGACCGTTGACAGGTATCACACTGCTGCACAAACTGAGTCACATCTTTGTACATGGTAGGCCACCAAAGCCCACTTTGAAGAATTTTACGGTGAGTAAGATCAGCTGCAAAATTTCCGCCTGAGGGTAATGAATGAGCCATAGCAATAACCGATTCTGCTTCATGTGGTGGGATACATCGAAGTAAAACACCAGAATGATCCAGATAGTACAATTGACCTACAATCAACCGGAATCTTCGACTGTAAACTGCAAATTTCCTCCGCAGAGCAGGGGGAGTTTGAGGAGGAAGACACACGTCAGTTAGAAAAGTTAGTAATGTATCATAGTGTGTAGGAGTAACAAGAGGTGCTGTAAATTCTTCAGGAGTTGGCTCAGTAACATAAATTTCCGGTGTAGTGTCATTAACCCCCACCAGAGCTTCACCAGAATCCAACCGAGATAGAAAATCCGCCAAGGCATGTGTTGTGCTGGGTCGATGAATAACTTCATAGTCGAACTCCTATAACAATAAAAACCCATCGAGCCAAGCGACCACCTAAATGTTGCTTCCAGACCAAATACACAAGTGCGGCATGATCCACGTGGAAGGTGAACTTCCGGCCCAACAAATAATGGCGGAACTTCTTCACAGAGTACACCAACCCGAGACATTCTCTTTCGCTCACTGAATAGTTTCTTTCAGCAGGGGCTAATCGGTGACTTGCATAATATACCGGCGAAACCATTTGTCAGTTTGCTGCATGAGTACACTACCAATAGCTATGTCCGATGCATCCACAAAGACATGGAACGGACGGTCCCAATCAGGTGGTTGCAAAATTGGGGCCTTCATCAATAACACCTTTAAACAATCAAATGCATTTTGGCACTCCGGTGTCCAATCATACTGCCGTGGAGCACTAGTCGTAAGCCGATTGAGCGGTGTTGCTAAATGAGCTAACCACCGTAAATGTCTGCCATGCCACCGGATTTGGCCCTGAAAACGCATAACTTCTTTTGGCGTCGTAGGAACTGGTGCCTCCAACACGGCTACAACTTTATCTAGATCAACTTGTATCCCTTGTGCAGAGATAATATGTCCGAGTAGTTTGCCACAAGAGACCGCAAAAACAGATTTTGTCGGATTCAAGCATAATCGGTATTTGCGACATTTTTCAAAGTAGCACCATAAATGATGCAGGTGCGCTGCAATCTTCCCAAATAAGGAAAAGTCGTCCAAATATACTTGCATAAAAGTTGTCAAGTAGGGTGAAAAAACTTCTTGCATACATCGTTGAAACGTAATTGGAGCATTCCTTAACCCAAACCACATTACCATACAAGCATAAACACCCCAGTTCGTGATAAAAGCTGTTTTAGGTATGTCCTGTTCTGCCATCCTCACCTGGTTATAGCCACTGTATCCATCCAAAAATGAATACATCTCGTGCCCGGCCACCCTGTCGAGCATTGTGTCCAAAAAGGGGAGAGGAAATGGATCCGGTACAGTGGTCGCATTCAGTTTCTGATAATCAACATAGATACGCACCTATTTTTTTTCTTCGGGACAATCACGATTGGTGATATCCATTCAACATGCTCGATTGGTACAATGAATCCCACCTTCAATAACCGATCGAGTTCTGCTTTGACATGTGCTGCATAATTGGGGTTCATTCGGTAACTAGACTGTTTAATTGGCTTCGTCTCTGGTTTGAGCACTACCCGATGTTGATAGATCTGCGGGTCTTGACCTTTCATATCTCGATAGTCCCAAGCAAAAACATCAGAGAACTCACCTAGGAGTCGTATCAAATCATCTTGAAATGTCTCTGACATTCCTGCCTTAATCTTAAGTGGTCGCGGTCGCAGGTTAACCGCATCACCCAAATTATATGTTACTAACTGATCTTCCGGTACATAAAATTGTCGAGGTTTTACCAGATCATCAGCGGACTGCAAAAGTTGGCATAAGGTGGCTCCATCCATAGCGACACTATCATCTGCATCTGCATCTCCAGTCACTAGAACCACCGTGCAATCGGCCGAACTCCACTTGTCTGCGACTGACTGGAGATCTACCGTACCTAATGAGATCAAATCCTTATTGGTCTTCAGAAACGTCTCTTCCTCGTCGTCAGATAAGCCGTCCAACATGTGGACCGGCTCTGCTACATATGGTCTTGCATGAAGCTCGTAGGGCTGCATGGCATCCAATTTAACTACATATTTACGGTGATTATCTTTGAAAGTTAACTCCTGCGTGGACCGATCCTGTACAACTTTGGCTTGTTTCAACCATGGTCGACCAAAAAGTAGATTGTAGTCGAGGCTGGATTCTGGTAGTTCGAGAACTACAAAAGTCATTTTGAACATGTTACCCTACAAGGGAATCGGAATATTCCATACTAGTCCCACCGGATGGACTCGGGATTGGTCTGCCATGCGTACAAAAAATTGTACGGGCTCGATTTAGGTCCAACCCAATTGCTTGCAGAGTGTTGTCGTTGCTATATTCACACCTGAACCGCCATCAATTAGCACTTGAGTAATCTTTTGGTTTTTATGCCAGACAGTGATTAATGGGACTGAATGATCCACCGTAGAATCAGCTTTCGGTTGTATTGTTGCAGTCGCTGGAGTGCAGGAAGATCCAGGACTAACGTGTTGTTGGAATAGCTGCCTAACTCCTTGTACCAAGGCAAGCAACTATCCCAAAGGGAGTGTAATTGAAGCCTTACATAGGATATCCCATACCTGATCTGTTTGGATCACTACTTCTCATCGATTCTGATGATGATTCTACGGTTGCTGGGGCAGAACTTTGTTCATTCAATCTTGCCTTAGGCAGGGGAACCTGTGGTATCGGAATTGGATCAAGAAACACAGTTGGCTCTTTAGTTGTCCATTGACTAGCCTTTGTATACATTCGTTGCTGCTCACGGATACCAGGCTCGAACACCTCAGCGGCGGGTTGCAACTGCTTACCCGATTTGGTCGGAACCACTACTGCTTGTGATTCAACTGGTGAAATATAGACCATGTTGGTCATTGGATTTTGTCGCTCCTTCTTTCTTTTGTCGTACTCTGCTGCATCCTTGCAAAACCTACGGATGTGGCCAATCTCGTCGCAAAAGTGACATCGAGGTGGTGGAAGAGAAGTACCTTCCACTGATGTACCCGCCTGCCATTGATTTGAATTGAAATTGGTATTCCGCTGACCCCGATAATTTCTATATCCTTGCAATGGATTGCTTCGCATCAGTGGAGGTACGTAATGGGTTGCTGGCTGACCTGGTTCCTGTATGATGGCATTTACAGCTGCTCGCCCCTGCACCTTGGCATTATACGTGCAATTTTCCGTTGAGTGTCCTGTTGTATTGCAGATGGCACAATACATCTGGTTAAGGGCACATTTAGTACTAGTGTGCCTTGGATTTTTGCACTTGGTGCAATACATCTGTTACGTTCTTACTGGCTTTCAGCCACTCCAAGTCTTCGATGAATCCCCCAACTTTATGCTCTAGTTGCAGGGCCATCGCAATAACAGCATCCAGTGTCATAGCACCCACACAGCGGATGATCATAATTTGTCTTAACTGTGGGGTCAAACCGTTAATGAACCACTGGGTTATCACATCATCCGATAGATTAGCGTGTGCCGGAGGCAGTTGTCTTAAGTGAGTTCTAAACAATGTTGCGTATTCCTGAACAGTCTGGTGCAGCTTCTGTCGATTGTTCTGCAAATATCGAAGATTTCGACAGGATTTTTCTTCAACCGGAACCTCTGTAAAAATGCATCCCTCACAACATCATAATTAACGAAATGATTAATATCGTACTCAGTCAACCATCTAGCCCCTTCATTAACTAAGGTGGCCTGAAATACGATAGCCTTGTACGCCGGATCGGGTGGATGGTTCAGCACTGCATAGCTTATCTCAAAGGTGCGCACATGAGCATCAAGGTCGTCACCCGAAAATCCACCGAACTTTGTGTAAGTCACCCCTGTTGGAACCGGTCCAGGTGGGATGATTGGATGTGGCTGTTGTTGTTGCTGGTGTTGTTGTTGCTGTTGTTGTTGTTGTTGTTGTTGCTGTTGTTAACCACTCATGGTACTATTATTGGTACTGTTGTTGTTCCCTAAGTTTTGAGGGGGTGTCTCTTGTCCTTCAGAATCTGTATTATCAGACCGCTCACCTTCCGGCTCGAAAATGGTGTTGAATCTCTTACTTATCTCCAAATCAAATAGTCTGTCCTCAGCTTTAGTATCAAGAGTAGGCAAGCTTGCCCCGAACAGTGGTGAACGTAACAAGGATCCACCAGGTAGTACCGCGGAATCACCCAAAAACTTAAGACTCCCACTAAATGGTACCAAACTTTCACTGGAAGTTATCGGACTTTCACCGCACACGGTTATCTTTTCACCGAAAACGGTCTCACTTGGCAACACAACTTTGTCACCGAAAATAGTTGAATCCTGATCAGATAACGTCTGATGAACTGCGCACTGTGTCTCTGTACACCCAGAAATCACTGCGCCTTCTTCAAAACGAACCGGAATCACATTGGCATCTACCGGAATCTCATCATGTGTCACCGAACTAGCATCGGAATCACTGCTAACTGGCTCCGATCCTTCGACAACTAGGCTTAAATGGCCTGCACTTCTACCACCTGGGGGTGTCCCTAATAGATTTGGAACTGCCCAGGGATGCTGGTCTCTTCTATACTTCGGATAAGACTCACCGGACCGAGTAACCGACATATATCACCTCTGCACTGCTTGCCTTACGCACTGCTCTAACTTTACTGAATATTCTCAATCTATTGCCATCTTCCCACAAATGGGGCCAGTGTTAAAAGGGATTTTTTCAATAGATCCGCTTTTAATCTCTTTGGGTTTTTGGGGGTGGTAGGGGTCTGACAATGCAGAGGCCCTTTATCTGATTTTCCCAACTTAACTATCAAATTAAGCAGTTCGTTACTATCTAGTATAACTTCTTTTACACCGTATTACTGTTCGTGTTTTGATTATTCTTTACACAGTCTTTAACACATAAATCAATGATCACCGTTGCTTAAACTGATTAACGTCAACATAACATTACTGTGTTATTGGAAATTAATGTAATTCAACAAAGACAGTACTCAAAATATCTAAAATCTGCACTACGGCATCTCCACAAGATCGCAAATCGCCCAGATAGATAGTCTGGCAATCCCGTCCCTTCTCGCACCGGAGAACCCCGTAATGTCTCTTCATTAATGAATAAAAAGAGTTACATCACTTCGCTATGACCTTTTGATACATGCAGTATATGAAAATATATTATTACATTATGCCAATCCAGCGGCCTAACACAATCCTTCCCATGGACTTTCAATATGTCTATAAAGTTCTCTTTCTCCTCTTGAGTCCAAGATGCCGATTCTCTTCTAATCCTGCATTCTAAAGATTTCATGAGCTTTCACCTATGAAACCTTGGGATGAAACTTCTTTAAAAGTCATTGGAAAATTAGGCATTTTGCAAGAAACCACACAGTTCCCATTGATATCAGAAGTGTTGAATGTATCCCTTGGTCAATGGGAGTATCGAATTGATTGTCAATTATAAACATTCATTCACTTTCCGTTATCTTGGACATTTTCAACCTTCAATATACACTGCATTTCTATCCTCATATGATACATACAGTGTGCTACACTGCTCTTGGTTCCACCTCAGTATTTAACCAATATCAGGTGCTCTGTTAGACATCACACCATAACTTCACAATGGAGTTCTGCAAGATTGTCCACCCCATATGAAGCTTAGGTAAACTTCTATTCAATGCAGCTTCTCGTTCAAGTGTCTTAGTTGCATCATCAAATTGAGGGATGAAGGTCTTCAAGTCCTTATCTTTTGGGTTTATTTGCTCATTGGCGAGTATCCTTTGCCAAACAAGAGCATCTTTTGAAATGAAGTATAGGATCAACTTGACAACATTCCTCTCTGACCAAGAGTCGTCATGTAGTCCCCAAATACCTCCCATCAATCATCTAATCACTCTTCAAGTACCTGACATCAAACATATATTCTACACAAAAAAAGCATATTATTGCAAAAAAAATCAACCGGCTCATGAGCTAACACCTTTCATCATCAACCGAAGAGTAGAAGCAAAACTCTGATATGAATCAGGAAGACCATTCAGAACGGTCTGCACAAGTGAGCTATCTGGTATAACCTCATCAGCAGAATCAACTATTCCTTCAAGTCTTTGATCTTTGTTAGAAAATTGTCCATAGAATCACCTTCATTCATGTGCTCACTCTCCAATTGTTTTCGGAGGTAAGCAACACGAGCCTCATTCCTAGCTTGGTACAATGTGGTAAGTGTATCCCAAGCATCCTTAGCTATTCTGCAAGAGCAAATGTGAGGAATAATAGCACGTTTGACAGACAAAAGTTATCAATGCATGTGCTTGGGCATCTCTGCCATCCCAACGAATCTGCTCTACAGTAGGTGCAGCAGAAACCGTAGCACGAACAGGAATATGTGGAATATCATCATCTTCAATACCTTCTACATCAGCTTCAGTACCTGCTATTGTAACAGTTGCAGTTGTGATAGGACGTTTCTCAACACCCTGCACAATGTTCCACAGTCCTTTTGCAACCAAGACATGTCGCATCATATAAGCCCACAATGGGTAGTTGGTACCATCCAACTTATCCTCAACAACCAACATACGGAATACATCACTGCTTTCAGCCATGGTCGGTGACTAAAATACCTTCATGCAAAAAATTGATTGTATCTCAAAAAGTTGAACAGAACTGCCCATATGAATTCCGCTAGACCTGTAGGAGACTTCGAGATGCTTATACTAGAGAACAGAAATTGGTATATACCTTTGGCACAAAAAAACAAAATAGCCTGCACAAGTGCTGCGATAGTGTGTTCGGAGGCCGCAACGATCTCAGATCGCGATTTTGGCACCACAAAGCGAAGCTGTTTTGATCTTAAAAACACGCTGAGTACGCTCACAAAAATTCGTGCGATTCTGAGACTGCAATGGGAGGAGTATCGATAGCGCTCTAGATGAAGCAAGGACCTGCTCTAATACCAATTGTTGGAGATAGACGTCTACAGAAGCACACGAACAGCACAAGGAAGGAGAAGAAGCTTGGAGCACAACACACAATACTGAATGTATTACTACATAATGTACAAAGATAAATAGCCTATTAGGGCAATAGGAGTATACACAAGCCGGGGGAAAAAAACCTCCTAAAGAGGGAAAAAAGTGCCCCGGTGGTCCTAGTGTGTTCACACACATCACTACCTAAATATATCAACACCCTGTGCAACAAGTCTTGCTTTGTACTCCTCCAAAGTACCGCCGGCTTTGTACTTTAGCTTCTTTACCCACTTGGTGCCAGTGGCACAATGCTTAGGGTGGTGCAAAGGGACCAAGAACTCTAGAAATAGAAGGAATAGAATGTCTTGCTAATGGTGCAACAAAGATAACAAACTATAGGAAAGCTTTAGGCCCAAAAGGAAGCTATGAAGTTACGATAGCAAATGGATTGTTTGAAGAACAATCACACATAATTTTGTGGCCATGTCCATAAGAACTCCTATGGGCTAAAGCAACTAAAGGAGCTAGAACTTAGGGGTTGCAGAGCAAGAAACTATAGTGGATCCTAAATCATTTTGTGATCCCATTGAAGTGGTCAAGGAGATTGTGCAAGAAATTTGGAATGGATGCATTGTTGATCAGAGGTGAGTCATGCAATAATTAGAAAAATCTGAGTGATGCAACTCCGGGCTAATTGTTTGAGTTCAAGTCCACCCTACATGCTAATGTTAGGGTGTATATGTGTTTACCTTGTATATGTGTTTTATCTGGGCCACTTTATTCGTTGTAATAATCCATAGTGGCTATTTATTCTTCAATGTTATTTGTAAATCCACACTTACTTAGTGAACACATGTGTCTATACACAATGCTTAAACCCTTTGCGAGTTCATAAATACGCTTAGTTTAAAGAACTAAACAACCGTCCTTTCTCTAATCAGCCAAAAGCTATGAACTAGTACCTATCTAGCTGCAATTTACTATCCATTCTGTGAAGTCGTGCAAGTATAAAGCAGAACGTTATGGTGGAATGGTATGGTGTGAATCATTCAATTCAATTGTGTGTGAAGTAATTTGATTGTGATGATGATGATATGTTACGGTGAAGACTATAGTGTAAGTACAGAGCATTAATATCTGTGTTGTAGTGTAATGAAGAAAATTAGGAAGCCAAAATATAACACATGCTAAAGTAATCCAGTAAGATTCCCCGCTCTAGTTTCAATGAATTTCCTGCACCAAACTAATGCAAATAGCTTATTAGGAACCTAAAAGTGAAGTCATGTGATCAAGGATCGATTATTGAATTGTAGGGACACATTTTGGAATTGTATATTTAGCTTAATTTAAGTTGTGTACATGACTCACTGACCATCCTCAATGTGTATTAGCTTTAGTCAATAGAAGCTCACCCCCTACTCAAGCTCGCCCCCAGCTAGTTTACTCATAATCTTTGTGTAGAAATACCTCATTGCAGAGTTAAATAATGAGTGAAGTAGTAAGATCTTAATCTGAATGGAAACCACTTTCTCGCGGGCTCTCTTCCTTTTCGGAATGATTTTCATAGCTCTTACATTTTGCTAGTAGGATTGCTATGCTCCGTCAAATTTTGCTCAGGGTCACTTCCGCTCGCAATGCTTTTTTGTTGAGTGGAACTTCCATTGTTCTTCGCTTTCGTTCTTTGTACTGCATTGTACTACATTGGTGCTTGTACTTCATTGTTGCTTCGGCTATACTGAATAGAGAACTATTCGCCCGCTTTCTTCTATTAATACTGCTCGTATGCACCGCTAATACAAACAGAGAGTAAAGCGGCTGCTAATCGAGGTGAAGTGTTAACTGGGCAAGTCCTTCAGGAACAGCTCAATGGGATCACTCATTACTCGCACGCTGCAAAAGTCTCTCAAACGGCCTTTCCGATTTCTCTATTGGTCAGCGAATTCTTTTGTAAGTTGTCTATACTTCCACCCCGATTACTCGCTTAATTGCTCTTCAGCCTCTCTCGGACAACTGCAGTGCTTCATATTTTCAGATCACGCGGGGGAAGAGAGAGAGAGAGTTCTTATGTCTATTAGGAGGCCGAACTCGGTCTATGAGACAAATATATGTACATGGGTGTGTCTTCTATCATTCCGAAAAGATAAAAGTCCTGAAAAACTTGTAAAGCTGATATAGATCTGTATAGTACGCATGTAGAGATACCCATTAAAGTGGGGGGGGGGGGGTATGGAGTGCTATATCTTTAGTCTATATGCAAAAGAGTACTACAATCATGAGAATGCATCCGAACGACTAACTAGCTCCATCCTGTACTAGTGGGGGGGTGTAAGATGTAACATGAGTCTATGGGATCGATTGTATCTCCATCTGCCAGAGAAGTGAGGCACGACGGCATTGGAGCTCTACTAGGAAACGGCGTAGAGGGTGCTGGTCCTCCGTCTCCAATCCGGGGCTCCTGGAAATGTGCCTGAAAGTAGTGTCTCTCCAATCCGGCAAGTCTCGCATAGCCTCGCATCATTATATCTCTTGTTGTCTGGGCCATGGAGAACATACCTGTACTGCCCGAGAAGGTGACACCTAAGTAGATGTAAGAGTCCACTACCTCTATCTGTCCTCTAGCTGTGGTGAAAGAGGCTCCACAGCGTACTATACTGGAGGTGAGGAAGATCATGACTGCAAGAGAACAAGGATTACGACCACCACGTGCTTGAGAGATGACTCTCCTCCCAACCTTATGCCTGTATATATAGCTGCTTGAATCAATGAGGACCACAAATGTAACTAGAGCCCACAAGTGCATGTGCGATCTCCACCACTTCTATCCTACCTTCCACTGGAGTCCACTAGTGGTTGGTGTACTCGCCTCTTGAGTTAAGTCCACTGGACTCAAGTTAACTTACATTAACTTGAGTTAGAAGGCTCTAGAGCTCTTTGGGCAAAACTCTCTCCCCATGCTCCCCATGGGGATTGAACCCAAGACCTCCTCCTTCACAACCATGAGACTTAACCACTAGGCTAAGTGGATTACTTGAATATGAGAGCACATGAACTTATGCTTGAGTCTATTCTTGAGATCTTTGGTCCTACAGACGAGTGACCAAACAGTATCCGATTTCAGATCTATCTGAAGCTATCGGATCCTTAGATCATAGACGTACTTTATTACATTCTTCCCTCCTTGGAAAAGATTTTCGTCCTCGAAAATAAAGCTATATATACAACTGTAGGCAACCCCCGAGCCTCATGTTCTAAAAAGTGAAAGAACATGGTCATGTTCTAACACTGGAAGAACATGCCTCATCTCTGGATAGAACATGATAACTAAATTAAAACATCCTAGATGGATGTTCTGTACAAGGACCTTTTCAAACATTGAAAGATGATAAGTTCAAGATTGACTTATTCATTTAAGTTTTGCTTCAAGTTATAGCATAAAAGATTTCCTAGAGTCCAGTATACTCTAGAATAGGGAAGTTAGGAATTGCTCATCAGATTGACAATTTCTAAGAACTTTCAGTTAAAGTCTTTGAGAAAAGTGTCCTAAGTTGGACAATTTTCATTTTGAATTTGAATTGGTAAAGTTGGTATGGTTGACTCCACCGAAACGGTAAACTTTCTCCTACAGTTTACAAAGGATTTTTAAACTCATTAGGATAAAGTAGTCCTTTAGTCGGGTGAAAAAATCAAGTAACTGTTGGATCAAAGTAAACCATTATACAAACATCTAAGTTAAATGTTTGGGACAACCAAACTTCAAGTTCTCCAAAACAAATTCAAGTGAATCAAGAATTCTCAAAGTCTTGCAAAGGATAAAGAATCCTACCTTAGTTATTAAGTTCATGCATCAATTATGCCTAGAAATGGACTAGTAATTTGAATCCATCTAGTTCACATGTTTGTGCCTAGATCGCACATCCAGAACCTGTGAATTAGCCAGGGATGTGTTTAGATCCACCCTCATTATTCTTCACTAGTTTTTACTTTGTCCTGTTCATCAAAGTGCAAAACCAGATAGTGTATTGAATCATTTGGGCAGGGATGCCACCACAGAGATGAGACATGTTCTTCTAGTTCTAGAACATGACCATGTTCTTCCAGTTTTAGAACATGAGGCTCAGGGATTGCCTACAGTATGTATATAGCTCTATTTTCGAGGACGAAAATATTTTCCAAGGGGGGAAGAATGTAATAAAGATCTATGATCCAAGGGTCTGGCCGGTTCAGACAGATCTAAAATTGGACACTGTTTGGTCATCCGTGTGTATGACCAAAGATCTCAAGTTTAGATTTACTAGGAGGTCTTGTGCTCTTGTGAACAAGTGACCCACTTAGCTTAGTGGTTAAGTCTCAAGGATGTGAAGGAGGAGATCTTGGGTTCAATCCCCATGGGGAACATGGGGAGAGTATTTTGCCCAAAGAGATCTAGAGCCTTCTAGAGCATCCACTTGAGTTAACTCAAGTTAACTGGGACACTTGGCGCACATGTAGTTACATGGCTGACACATGGATGGTTAGTATCCACCTGCCCAAGAAGGCAGTCCCCTGGAGAGAGCTATATATAGAGGCGTTTGGTTGGGAGGAGAGTCATCTCTCAAGCATGTGGTGGTCGTAATCGTTGCGCTCTTGCATTGGTATCAGAGCCAATGCAAGAGAACAAGGATTACGACCACCATGTGCTTGAGAGATGACTCTCCTCCCAACCTTATGCCTGTATATATAGCTGCTTGAATGAATGAGGACCACAAATGTAACTAGAGTCCACAAGTGTATGTGCGATCTCCACCACTTCTTTCCCATCTTCCACTGGAGTCCACTAGTGGTTGGTGTACTCGCCTCTTGAGTTAAGTCCACTCGACTCAAGTTAACTTACATTAACTTGAGTTAGAAGGCTCTAGAGCTCTTTGGGCAAAACTCTCTCCCCATGCTCCCCATGGGGATTGAACCCAAGACCTCCTCCTTCACAACCATGAGACTTAACCACTAGGCTAAGTGGATTACTTGAATATGAGAGCACATGAACTTATGCTTGAGTCTATTCTTGAGATCTTTGGTCCTACAGACGAGTGACCAAACGGTATCCGATTTCAGATCTATCTGAAGCTATCGGATCCTTAGATCATAGACGTACTTTATTACATTCTTCCTTCCTTGGAAAAGATTTTCGTCCTCGAAAATAAAGCTATATATACAATTGTAGGCAACCCTCGAGCCTCATGTTCTAAAAATTGAAAGAACATGGTCATGTTCTAACACTGGAAGAACATGCCTCATCTCTGGATAGAACATAATAACTAAATTAAAACATCCTAGATGGATGTTCTGTACAAGGACCTTTTCAAACATTGAAAGATGATAAGTTCAAGATTGACTTATTCATTTAAGTTTTGCTTCAAGTTATAGCATAAAAGATTTCCTAGAGTCCAGTATACTCTAGAATAGGGAAGTTAGGAATTGCTCATCAGATTGACAATTTCTAAGAACTTTCAGTTAAAGTCTTTGAGAAAAGTGTCCTAAGTTGGACAATTTTCATTTTGAATTTGAATTGGTAAAGTTGGTATGGTTGACTCCACCGAAACGGTAAACTTTCTCCTACAGTTTACAAAGGATTTTTAAACTCATTAGGATAAAGTAGTCCTTTAGTCGGGTGAAAAAATCAAGTAACTGTTGGATCAAAGTAAACCATTATACAAACATCTAAGTTAAATATTTGGGACAACCAAACTTCAAGTTCTCCAAAACAAATTCAAGTGAATCAAGAATTCTCAAAGTCTTGCAAAGGATAAAGAATCCTACCTTAGTTATTAAGTTCATGCATCAAGTATGCCTAGAAATGGACTAGTAATTTGAATCCACCTAGTTCACATGTTTGTGCCTAGATCGCACATCCAGAACCTGTGAATTAGCCAGGGATGTGTTTAGATCCACCCTCATTATTCTTCACTAGTTTTTACTTTGTCCTGTTCATCAAAGTGCAAAACCAGATAGTGTATTGAATCATTTGGGCAGGGACGCCACCACAGAGATGAGACATGTTCTTCTAGTTCTAGAACATGACCATGTTCTTCCAGTTTTAGAACATGAGGCTCAGGGATTGCCTACAGTATGTATATAGCTCTATTTTCGAGGACGAAAATATTTTCCAAGGGGGAAAGAATGTAATAAAGATCTATGATCCAAGGGTCTGGCCGGTTCAGACAGATCTAAAATTGGACACTGTTTGGTCATCCGTGTGTATGACCAAAGATCTCAAGTTTAGATTTACTAGGAGGTCTTGTGCTCTTGTGAACAAGTGACCCACTTAGCTTAGTGGTTAAGTCTCAAGGATGTGAAGGAGGAGATCTTGGGTTCAATCCCCATGGGGAACATGGGGAGAGTATTTTGCCCAAAGAGATCTAGAGCCTTCTAGAAGCATCCACTTGAGTTAACTCAAGTTAACTGGGACACTTGGCGCACATGTAGTTACATGGCTGACACATGGATGGTTAGTATCCACCTGCCCAAGAAGGCAGTCCCCTGGAGAGAGCTATATATAGAGGCGTTTGGTTGGGAGGAGAGTCATCTCTCAAGCATGTGGTGGTCGTAATCGTTGCGCTCTTGCATTGGTATCAGAGCCAATGCAAGAGAACAAGGATTACGACCACCACGTGCTTGAGAGATGACTCGCCTCCCAACCTTATGCCTGTATATATAGCTGCTTGAATGAATGAGGACCACAAATGTAACTAGAGTCCACAAGTGTATGTGCGATCTCCACCTCTTCTTTCCCACCTTCCACTGGAGTCCACTAGTGGTTGGTGTACTCGCCTCTTGAGTTAAGTCCACTCGACTCAAGTTAACTTACATTAACTTGAGTTAGAAGGCTCTAGAGCTCTTTGGGCAAAACTCTCTCCCCATGCTCCCCATGGGGATTGAACCCAAGACCTCCTCCTTCACAACCATGAGACTTAACCACTAGGCTAAGTGGATTACTTGAATATGAGAGCACATGAACTTATGCTTGAGTCTGTTCTTGAGATCTTTGGTCCTACAGACGAGTGACCAAACGGTATCCGATTTCAGATCTATCTGAAGCCATCGGATCCCTAGATCATAGACGTACTTTATTACAATGACCTTAGTCTTGCCAAGGGTCACTGCGAGTCTTCTCTCAATGCAAAAGATATCGAGCACCTGTAAATATGACTGCAACTCCTCTCGTGACTTTGAAAGCAAGTCAATGTCATCAGCATATAAAAGGTTGTGTACTGGCGTACCTCCGAGGTCTCCTCCTTTCCCTCCTGCTCACTGTACATACTCCGTGATCTCATCAATGTAAAGATCGAAGAGAGTGGGTGAGAGAGGGTAACTTTGTTTCACACCAATGGTGCTAACAAGGCTGTGTGATAGGCCACCGGGGCAATGTACCCTGCATGTGACTCGTGCATACAATTCATGGATGGCCCATAGCATGTCTGGCGGCATTTGTAACTCCTTAGAGTCTCCGTAGTAGTCTCTCTCGGGGAACCATGTCGAAGGCTTTGCAAAAATCAACATAGCAGCAGTAGAGTCTCAGCTTCCTCGCCTTCACACTCTCGATCAGGCAAGGAAGCACCAAGATGTGGTTGATGGTGGAGAAAGTGCGGCGAAAGCCTACCTGGCTGGGTGCTCTAATTCGAGCTGCCTCAGCATGTGTACTAAGCTCTGCCTCTAGTTTCGCCCCATAAATCTTGGCCAAGATATGACCTATCATAATAGTTTTGTAGTTCCCCGAGACCATCATATCACCGGACTTGTGGATAGGTGCAATGGTGTGCACATTGCATAGTCAATGAGTCAGGTAACCCCTCAACCAAAGCACGGTTGAAGAGGTGGGCGATTAGGTGGGCAACTACATCGACTACGTATATAAAGTGCTCGTCATATAGTCCCCTGTGGTCTACTGAGCGGCCATGCTGTAGCCTTTGGATGGCCTGTCGTACCATGCCTGTTGTGAAGAGGGTAGATATCATTGGGCGCAGTTTGAGGGGAATCGGTAATGGGGGTTGTCCTAGGACATCATATAACCTCCAAGCGTAGATGTTCCAAGTCTGAGCATCTGCGATGGGTATAGTGAAGTATTTTGATGGCGATGCACCACAGTGAGCTCTCCTTCTCGAGAGATCCACGACGATATGCTCGGAGTAGAAAACCGAGCTCCTGAGGCCGCATGCAGTACTCCGCACAGAGGTTGTAGAATACGCAGAAAACACAGTACACAGGGAGCACGAAGACAGACTTCTTAGGTCTTACAAATGCGATCGAACTTACAGTATGTGACTGACCAGGCCACACATGTTTTATTAAAGAACATATGCAAAGAAGTGTTTGGTGGCCATTTGGCCTTTCACATGGACACTAACGGTAAAAATCTCCCACTAAAGGCCAATATGGTCAGAGTAACTATGGGAGAAAAAATAAAGAATGATAAAGAATACCTGAGTGTAAGTATACAAACTATACCTCCCACCTGATGGGCATGTTACACAGTATACAAGTGACTGCGTAAGATCAAGAATCAAGTAACCCCCATCAAGTGACAACAGTGTCGAAAGCTATCCTGTGGTAGAGCTTTAGTCAAAGCATCTGAAGCATAATCTCGAGTGTGAACCTTCTCAAGAATAATGCTCTCAGTGGCTAAGCAATCTCTAATGAAGTGATACCTCACCTCAATGTGCTTGGTCTTTGCATGATAGACCGGATTCTTAGCCAAAGCAATGGCACTCTGACTATCACTAAGCAAGCGAGGTACATGCTGAGGTAAACCCATATCACAAGCAAGACGAGAAAGCCACAATGCTTCCTTATATGCCTCACTTGCTGCAACATACTTTGCTTCTGTGGTGGAAACAATTACACATTCTTGAAGACGAGATCTCCAAGAGATAACACCTCCAGGAAAATGAAAAATATACCCTGATGTAGACTTACGATTGTCTACACAACTAGCATAGTCAGAATCTGTGTAACCAATAATGGATGCTTTCCCTCTACCTAAGCATAAACACTTGTCCTTAGTGCCACTCAGATATCTCAAAATCATTTTGACCGCTTCCCAATGTTTCTTGACAGGATTAGACATATATCTGCTCACAACTCCCACTGCAAATGCAATGTCTGGTCTCGTAGCAACCATAGCATACATGAGACTACCAACAGCAGATTGATAGGGAATTTTGGTCATGAATTCCTTTTCCTCATCTGATTTGGGGCAGTCATCCTTGTTCAATTTCACATATGTGGGTAAAGGTTTACTCAATGCCTTTCCACCCTGCATATTGAATCGGTGAAGTACTTTGGATATGTACTCACTTTGAGACAAGTATATGCATCTTTTACTCCTATCAGGAGTAATGCGTATGCCAAGAATATGTTTGGCATCCCCCAAATCCTTCATATCAAATGTCTGACTCAACTTCTTTTTGAGAATTGACAAATCATAAGAGGACTTCCTAGCAATCAACATATCATCGATGTAAAGTATCAAGCATATCAAGCTGCCATCAGATCATCACTTGTGTAGAGACAATGATCCTCATTGCTCCGAGAATAGCCTTGGGACTTCATAAAAGCATCAAACTTTTGGTACCATTGTCTAGGAGACTGTTTAAGTCCATACAAGCTCTTCTTGAGCTTACAAACTAGACTTTCCTTGCCAGGAACTACATAACCCTCTGGTTGTTCCATATAGATCTCATCTATACGATCTCCATGCAAGAAAGCTGTTTTCACATCCATTTGGACTAGCTCTAAGTTCTCCATTGCAACAAATCCAAGCAACATGCGCAAAGTAGTCATCTTGACCACTGGAGAGAAGATTTCCTCAAAATCAACATCATGTTGTTGCTTAAAACCCTTTGCAACAAGTTGTGCTTTATATTTTGGAGAAGCACTATCTAATGTGAATTTCAGCTTATATACCCATTTACATGGTAAAGCTTTCCTGCCCTTTGGCAAAGGTACTAAGTCCCAAGTACCATTCTTGTGAATATAATCCAACTCACTCTTCATGGCACACTCCCACTTGACATGAGCCTCTGTTTGCATAGCCTTTTTGTAGCAAGAAGGCTTATCGGCATCTGTTAGCATAACAAAATCTAAACCTGGAACATATCTATCAGGTGGATATGAGACACGTGCAGAACGTCTCAATGGTTGTTGAACAAGAACATGTGCAGACTGATCTGAATGGACATTCTCTTGAACATCCCTATGTGTAGCATTTTTATGCATGCTAACCAGAGGACTAGTATCCTCAAACACCACTCTTCTCACTTCAACCTCTTTAATGGGTTGTTTATGCATCTTAGACTCATTAAAAATGACGTCACTACTTCTCATCACTGACCATGTTTCAGGATCCCATAAACGATATCCAAATTGTCCTTCTCGACCATATCCAAGAAAAATGCATTTCTTTGACTTATGGTCCAACTTTTGTCTAAGATTCTTGGGTATATGAACATATGCTTCACACCCAAAAACTCGAAGATGATCATAATATGGTGGTTTTCTTGTCCATAACTCTTGTGCCACTTTTAGACCTTTGGCAGTACTAGGTGAAAGGTTAATCACATGAACTGCAGTCAATACTGCTTCTGCCCAAAAACCTTGTGAGAGGTTTGCATGATGCAACATAGAGACTGCTCTATCTTGAATAGTTCTATTCATCCTCTTAGCTACACCATTCTGTATTGGGATATAAGGAGCTGTAAACTCTCTATGAATCCCTCTAGACTGACAGAAAAGGCTGAATTCATGTGAGGTATACTCTCCCCCATTATCTGAACGTAAAGCCTTAAGCTTAGTTCCTTTTTCAGTCTCAACTGAAGCAAGCCATTTTCTGAAAGTAGGGAATACATCATCCTTTGATTTGATAGGATATATCTAGACTTTTCTAGTAGCATCATCTATGAAAGTGACAAAGTAAAGAGAACCACCTAAGGACCTAGTGGGCATAGGACCACACACATCTGTATGAACGAGATCTAAAGACTGAATTGAAGAGTCAATGTGCGTTCTATGCACATTTCTGGTTTGCTTTCCATATTGACAATGCTCACAAAATGAAAAATCAGAGAAAGATAACACAAGTAAGTAGCCAGAACGAGAAAGATTTTCCATTCCACTACGAGATATATGGCCCAAACGACCATGCCAAATACAAGCCATAGGCTGTTCAGTAACAGCTAACAAGTGTTCTTTCTGTGATACAAATAAAGGATAAAGTGAGCCAACTTTGCTTCCTTTTTCAATAACCATATTGCCCTTTGATATACGAAAGGACTGAGCATAGAAGACCACCTTGTAACCAAGGTCATCAAGTTGACCAACTGACATCAAACTGCATGATAACTGAGGTACATGGCGTACATTATGCATAGTAAATTTTGAACCATCAATGAACTGCACAACCACATCTCCAATCCCCACAAGATCACACTGGTAAGAGTCACCAAGTCTCACGGTACCAAGAGACTTTGCTGCATAATTAGAGAACCATTCTCTATATGGTATCACATGGAAAGAAGCACCAGAATCTAGCAGCCAGGTGTGGGAAAGAGAATCAGCCATAAGTGCCTTAGATGGCACAATACTATCAAGTGTCAACACATCAACATCATCAAAAATAGCATTAATTTCTTCAATCTTCACAGTCGAAGTAGATGGTGCAGGTAATTGTTTAACATGCCCATCAACGTAACCTTTAGCATTCTTTAATGCATAACAGTCTTTCTTCATGTGTCCTTTCTTATGACAATAATGGCATTCGATATCCCTCTTCCTTGATTTACTTCTACTCTTATTTCGTTGACCATTCTTTTCCTTGTTCTTGCTCCTGCCACGTTGTTGGTTTTTTCCTTGGTAAGAATCACGAACATTATATGCATCTCCACTCTGAGTGCCAACCATAGATTTTCTACGAATCTCCTCACTCAAGAGTGCTCCACATATGTCATCATAGACGAGTTTATCACCAGGTGCACTGTTGCTAATAGCTGTGCAAAACGTATCCCATGATGATGGCAGGGTGCATAACAACAATACGGCTTTCATTTCATTATCCATATCCATTTTCTGAGCCTGTAACTAGGAGAATATAGCATCAAACTCATTTAGATGAGCAGCAACACTATGTGTATCCTTCATACAAAGGTCATATAATTTTCTCATTAGATACACTTTATTTGATGCCATCTCTTTTTCATATGTATTGCATAACTTCTTCCAAAGCTCCTCTGCACTTTCACAATCTAATACTGTAAAGTAAACATTATCTGCTAGGTGCAAGCGAATGGTAGACCTGGCCATTTCATCTAACTCATCCCAATCATCTTCATCCATGTCAGCAGGCTTCTTTGAAATCCCATTTACTGGCTTCCATTACCTCCTTTGAATCAGCACATCTTTAATCTGATTCTTCCATAGAGCAAAGTTTGTGCCATCAAATTTTCGGATCTCAAAATGGTCTTTGCCCTGCAAGTTATAGCTCCTCCTCGGAACACTAGCACTAGACCCTGATCCACCGGATGTGCCTGAGACCTCTGATGCCATGATCGTAGAGAACTGAATAGAATGATAATGGAGCTAGAAGAGTCCAAACACCAACAAATAAGTGTATCAAGGAGTAAATCAACCACTGTATAGTTGACTAAACCAGAAATCTAGAAAAATTTTGCCAGAGTATCCTCTGCAAAATTAGCATATGACCAGTGTCAAAGTATCATAAAACTACAAGTACTGACATGTCTACATGCATAGTGAATCACTGACTCCACTGCATATAATCAGTTACCCAATAGAAGCCAAGTAGGCTTATCGAGCACCTATGAACAACTATCATACATCTCCTATGGCGAGGCTGGGTAAGTCTTCCACCTGCATCACCGAAGAGACCCCGACATCTAGGTGTCTCCCAGTTAAGAAAACCTCACCACGACCCTCTTTATCAAATGTAAAAGGCTTTATGCAAAGAACATAACCGCTATATCAATGACCACATGGACGTACATAAGCGATATCCACAGAAGCGTACATGGTGTGTATGTGCTCAATATATGCAGTAAAATGACACTAAAAGGTTGAATACACAGCCCAAAAACTAGCCAATAACACCTGCAAGTGTCTGTCAACTCTGATGTTTTAGGCTTTAAAAACCTGCATAAATTTGCAGCGACTGCTCCATCAAAACTGAAAACCCCTCTAGAAACCTATAGTTTTACGAGTGTGGCTGAAAATATAGCCCCAAAGGTTGATATTTATTGTCTGAGAAGTACAAGGAACACTCTTCTTGATGTTCTTGGACCTATGTGAAGAGAACTATGTGCGAAAGTACTCCGAAATGGCTCCAAAAACACCCCAAAATTGCTTCAGCAGTAGGCTTTGAAAGCAAAAATGAAGCTTTGAGGGGCCAAAACTTGTTCAAGGTAATGTCAACCTTAGTCTTTCCCCTTCTTCAAACACCACAAGAGTGTAGCTTAGTGGCAAGAGATTGCCACGGTTAAGCGAGCTCTGGGGGGAACAGTACTGGGATGGGTGACCTCCCAGGAAGTACCGGGAACCTCTATATTCCTTGATCGTTGAGGTCCTCCCTCGCGTGCAGCCAACGGTGACTTCGGTGACTCGGATGACAAGGTATGCCAAGGTCTATGCCTTGGTCGCCGCCTTAGTTGCAAGCCTTGGGGGGGGGGGGGGTGCTCGCTTCGCTGGCACATAAGGAACAAAGCTTTTGCCTCGAGCTGCTCTGATACCAGTGAAGTATTTTGATGGTGATGCACCATAGTGCGCTCTCCTTCTCGAGAGCTCCATGACGATATGCTCGGAGTAGAAAACCGAGCTCTTGAGGCCGCATGCAGTACTCCGCACAGAGGCTTTAGAATACACAGAAAACACAGTACACAGGGAGCAAGAAGACAGACTTCTTAGGTCTTACAAATGCGATCGACTTATAGTTTGTGACTGACCAGGCCACTACATGTTTTATTAAAGAACATATACAAAGAAGTGTCTGGTGGCCATTTGGCCTTTCACATGGACACTAACGATAACATATAGGTGGGCATGGCTCTCGTAGAACCCTCTATGCGATGGCATAGTCCCTACTGATGAGTAGATCAAACATCTCTACCTTCTACTGCTCCTCGAAAGCTCGCCACTTCCGGCATGCGAGAGCTCACATCTATCATTGTGCCTCCCTCTTCGTGATGGATCCCAGGATACTCTCTGCTTTGAGGTATCCATATAGTTGTCTGCACTCCTTATCGTACCATCTATTTTGGGGTTTTGCCCTAGTCATGTCGAATATGCAATGTTGTGGGTGGTGTATAGGAAGTTGAGGGTAATGGATGTGTGGAGGACCGAGGAGAAGTGGGCGGTGAGGGTGTCCAGTGGGGCAGAGGGATCAAGTAAGTAGATGCCCTCTAGAACATGTGAGCTATAGATGTATGCTAGCCCGTGTCTAAAGTGGATGGTGGTATGGGCATGTGGTGGCATGGCGATGGGGTGAGGTATGCATGGTGAGCCGCGTATGGAGAGGACGAGGTATGTGTGATCAACTCCAATCAACATGGGGGGGATGGTGAACGAGGTGATGAGATGTGTCGCCTCTGGGGATCCAATAACATAGTCTGTCACACTGCCTCCCTCTAGTATCGTGGATGAGATATAGCTTGCAGGTGAGGCCACTCGAGGTGGGCCAGATCGCCATTCCATTATAGATAATGAGACGCTATGCTTCTCCCATCTAGAGTAGGTATTGGCCGTATGAGGTGGATGTGGTAGTGTCGGTTGAGGTTATGAGTGTAGACATATCCTCCATAGTGCGAAGCATCTCAAGTTCATCAAATTTGTAGGTATCACATGGATGAATCTGAGTGCAGGCATTGAAGTCTCCTACAATGAAGACTTCTCCCATCCTGGTGTACTCCATAATGGTGTCACTGAGGTAGTCATATGGCGACGGAGTGTCAGGTCCCTCTCCCTCTAAGGGTTTCTTGAGGGTATGTGTGAAGTGCGAGCCGATGGGTGCGATATAGCCGATGGGCGCGATATAGCCGATGGGTGCGATATAGCAGTCCTAGTGTGTTCACACACATCACTACCTAAATATATCAACAAATCCCCCCTGGGAGTGATGCGGTGAACAAGGAGCTGGCACTCATGTATAAGGAAGTGCAAGCTATGTGGAAATCACTCCACAAAAGGAAGTAAGCCCAAAGCTTTGCGGAAAGCTTCAAACTTCTCCCTAGGCAGAGCCTTCATGAAAAGGTTTGCAATGTTCTCCTCCGTGTTGATCTCCCCGGCAGAGAATCTCTCCCTGACATAATGATAATGCACCTCAATGTGCTTAGTGCGAGCATGGAACACAGGGTTCCTCGCAACTGCCAATGTGCTCTGATTGTCACTGAAGATGGTGATGGAAGAAGACTGACCAACACCCAAATCAGCCATAAGGCGTCTGAGCCACACACACTTAACAGTAACTATGAAAGCTTCCCTATACTCAGCCTCACAACTAGAAGTGGCCACAGTAGGCTGCTTCTTACTCAACCAAGATATACATGAGCTACCAAGCATGAAGCAAAAGCCATTAGTGGACACACGAGTGTCATAGCAACCAGCCCAGTCTGAGTCAGAAAAAGCATGCAAATCTAGCAGTAGTGATCCCCCCTTGGCATAAAACAACCCAAGTAGCCGAGTACCACTCAAGTAGCAAAAGATGCACTTAACCGCCTGCCAATGCTTGACTCCTAGGCAATGCATAAACCTGCTCATCTGTGAGACAGCAAACTGAATATCCGGCCGAGTAATGCATAAGTAAATCAAGCATCCAACAACTTGCTGATAGAGAACAGCATCAAATGCATCTCCATCATCATGAAGACTCAATCGTAAACCTATCTCCATAGGAGTGGCAATAGGCTTACAGTGTTCAAGGCCAAAATGCTGCAATAATGTCTCAATATATTTCGTTTGACACAAAGCCATTTCACCATCAACTTGCATAAACTGAATGCCCAAATAATGATGCAAACGCCCCAAATCAGAAATCTCAAATGAGGCATGCAAATCAGCCTTAAAATCAGCAATATGCTTCTCAATAGGACCAGCGAGTAGCATGTCGTCGACATAGACAACAATGACCAGAAGCACATCATTAGCACACTTAACATATAAGGTGCTTTCAGTTGGAGTGTTCTCAAAACCATGTGCAATCAGATAGGCATGTATCTTCTCATACCAAGCACATGGTGCTTGCTTTAAGTCATATAATGCCTTCTTTAACCTGCACACCTGGTTTTCATGCCCTTTCTGCACAAAGCCATGTGGCTGAAAAACATACACTTCTTCATGCAAGTCACCATTCAGAACTACAGTTTTAATGTCCAACTGATGTACATTCCAACCATGATGGGCTGCAAGTGCACATATGCTCCGAACAATAGTCATACGACATGTAGGTGCAAAGGTGTCATCAAAATCAATGCCTCTTTCCTGTGCATAACCCTTTGCAACAAGCCTAGCCTTATACCTGTCAACTGTACCATCAGGTTTATGCTTCAACTTGTATACCCACTTAGTGCCAATGGCCTTCTTGCCAGGAGGCAAGTCACATAAAGACCAAGTACCATTCTTCATTATTGCATCATATTCAGATTGCATAGCAGCCATCCAATTTTGTGAATTTTGTGCTTCATCAAACAAAACAGGCTCAGTCTCATCACAGAGATCAGATGCAGCCATAGCATAGCAATCTGATGCAAAAGAGGCATTATGACAGCCTGATCGAGTACGATATGATAGAGGTGCATCTAATTTGCTGTCACGCAAGGTCTGCACCAGCCATTTTGGCATAGAAATGGAATGATCTACATCATCACATGAAACTTGCAAAGGCTGAGAAGTTGCCTCATTAGGACCAGCACTAGACTGTCCACCTATGAAAAGAGGCAGCAAAGTATCATACATGTCTTTGGAGCTAACAGATGTCTCCTTAGTACATGAAAGTAATGGCTTAATAGCATCTTCCACAAAAACAACATCACGGCTAACCAGAATGCATTTAGTCTCTGGATGATACAGACGATAGCCTTTACTTTCTGAAATGTACCCAATAAAAATACATTTTACTGCTTTATCATCCAATTTTCTGCGATGTTGTTCAGGCACTAATGCATATGCCAAACAACCAAAAACACGCAGATGAGCAACAGATGGCTTGTGATCATGCCAAGCCTCATATGAAGTGATAGACTATAGTGCTTTAGTGGGACACCTGTTAAGTACATATGCTGCACACATGATAGCCTCAAGCCAGAAACTATGTGGTAAAGCCTGACTCTTGACCATACACCTCGCCATCTCCATGAGTGATGTGTTCTTTCGTTCAACAACTCCATTCTGTTGAGGTGTATACGGCACTATACACTGGTGTTTATCCCACGTTCAGCCAGAAACGCATTAAATTCAGAAGACATATATTCCTCCCCTCGACCAGAACAGAGGGTGCCCATTTTATATGCTGACAAATTTTCAGCCAAAACCAAAAATTGCTTGAAGCACATGAACACTTCAGACTTTGCCTTCAATGGATATACCCATGCATGCCTAGAAAAATCATCGATGAAAGTCACGAAGTAAAGATAATTTCCAAAAGAAGATGTCTGCATAGGACCACAGACATCACTATGTACAAGCTGCAATTTCTGAGTAGCCCGAACTAAACCATCTTTTGGAAAGGAAGAACGCTGCATTTTTGAGTAACAGTATTCGTTGTAGGGGTAGGCTCAAGTGAAGAGAAGAAATTGCACTGCGAGGTAATATGTTTGGTCGCCCCACTGTCAAAGTACCAAACATCTGAGTCTACTGCAGACATGCACTGCTCATGAGAAGATGGGTCAAAACTGCAAACAGTAGTAAATGCCCATTCTTCTTCCTACACAAGATTAGCAGACACTGTTTTTGGTGTAGAGGCCTCTGCAACAACCATTCCAGCCTCTTTCTTCTTTGCCTCTTTAGCAACCAGTTTTGGACAGTTCTTTATGATATGATCATTCCCTTTAAAGTACTTGCAAAACAATTTCTGCTTTTCTGATTTCTTCTCATCTTTATCTTCGTTCTTCGAATGTGCAGTATTTGCAGATTTCTTCTCATCTTTATCTTCCTTATTATGGGTGCAAGCCGATGGGTGCGATATATGTACATGGGTGTGTCTTCTATCATTCCGAAAAGATAAAAGTCCTGAAAAACTTATAAAGCTGATATAGATCTGTGTAGTACACATATAGAGATACCCATTAAAGTGGGGGGGTATGGAGTGCTATATCTTTAGTCTATATGCAAAAGAGTAGTACAATCATGAGAATGCATCCGAACGACTAACTAGCTCCATCATGTACTAGTGGGGGGGTGTAAGATGTAACATGAGTCTAGGGGGTCGATTGTATCTCCATCTGCTAGAGAAGTGAGGCACGACGGCATCGGAGCTCTAGTAGGAAACGGCCTAGAGGGCGCTGGTCCTCCGTCTCCAATCCGGGGCTCCTAGAAATGTTCCTGAAAGTAGTGTCTCTCCAATCCGGCAAGCGCCGCATAGCCTCGCATCATTATATCTCTTTTTGCCTAGGCCATGGAGAACATACCTGTACTGCCTGAGAAGGTGACATCTAAGTAGATGTAAGAGTCCACTACCTCTATCTATCCTCTAGCTGTGGTGAAAGAGGCTCCACAGCGTACTATACTGGAGGTGTGGAAGATCATGACCTAAGTCTTGCCAAGGATCACTGCGAGTCTTCTCTGAATGCAGAAGATATCGAGCACCTGTAAATGTGACTGCAACTCCTCTCGTGACTTTGAAAGCAAGTCAATGTGATGAGCATATAAAAGGATGTGTACTAGCGTACCTGGGATGTCTCCTCCTTTCCCTCCTGCTCACTGTACATACTCCATGATCTCATCGATGTAAAGATCGAAGAGAGTGGGTGAGAGAGGGCAACTTTGTTTCACACCAATGGTGCTAACAAGGCTGTGTGATAGGCCACCGGGGCAATGTACCCTGCATGTGACTCGTGCATACAATTCATGGATGGCCCATAGCATGTGTAGCGGTAATTGTAACTCCTTAGAGTCTCCGTACTAGTCTCTCTCGGGGGACCATGTCGAAGGCTTTGCGAAAATCCACATAGCAGCAGTAGAGTCTCAGCTTCCTCGCCTTCACGCTCTCAATCAGGCAAGGAAGCACCAAGATGTGGTTGATGGTGGAGAAAGTGCGGCGAAAGACTGCCTGGTTGGGTGCTTTGATTCGAGCTACCTCAACATGTGTACTAAGCTTTGCCTCTAGTTTTGCCCCATAAATCTTGGCCAAGATATGGCCTATCATAATAGTCTGTAGTTCCCCGAGACCATCATATCGCCGGACTTGTGGATAGGTGCAATGGTGTGCACATTGCATAGTCAATGAGTCAGGTAACCCTCAACCAAAGCACGGTTGCAAAGGTGGGGATTAGGAGGGCAACTACATCGACTGCGTATATAAAGTGCTCGTCATATAGTCCCCTGTGGTTTGCTGAGCGGCCAGCTGCAGCCTTTGGATGGCCTGTCGTACCATGCCTGTTGTGAAGAGGGTAGATATCATTGGGCGCAGTTTGAGGGGAATCGGTAATGGGGGTTGTCCTAGGACATCATATAACCTCCCAGCGTAGATGTTCCAAGTCTAAGGATCTGCTATGGGTATAGGTGGGCATGGCTCTCGTAGAACCCTCTATGCAGTGGCGTAGTCCCTACTCATGAGTAGGTTAAACAACTCTACCTTCTACCACTCCTCGAAAGCTCGCCGCTTCCGACATGCGAGAGCTCACATCTATCGTTGTGCCTCCCTCTCCGTGATGGATCCCAGGATACTCTCTGCTCTAAGGTATCTGTATAGCTTTCTGCACTCCTCGTCGTACCATCTATTTTGGGGTGTTTCCCCAACCGTGTCGAATGTGCAATGTTGTGGGTGGTGTATGGGAAGTTGAGGGTAACGGATGTGTGGAGGACCCAGGAGAAGTGGGCGGTGAGGGTGTCTAGTGGGGTGGAGGGATCAAGGAAGTAGATGCCCTCTCGAACATGTGAGCTATAGATGTATGCTAGCCCCTGTCTAAAGTGGATGGTGGTATGCGCATGTGGTGGCATGGGGCTGGGGTGAGGTATGCATGGTGAGCCGCGTATGGAGAGGACGAGGTATGTGTGATCAACTCCAATCGGCATGGGAGGGATGGTGAACGAGGTGATGAGATGTGTCGCCTCTAGGGATCCGATAACATAGTCTACCATGCTGCCTCCCTCTCGTATCATGGATGGGATGCAGCCTGCAAGTTAGGCCACTCGAGGTGGGCCACATTGCCATCCCATTATAGATAATGAGACGGTGTGCTTCTCCCATCTAGAATAGGTGTTGGCCGTATGAGGTGGATGTGGCAGTGTCGGTTGAGGCTCTGAGTGTAGACACATCCTCCACAGTGCGAAGCATCTCAGGGTCATCAAAGTTCTATGTATCACACGGATGAATCTGAGTGCGGGCATTGAAGTCTCCTACAATGAAGACTTCTCCCATCCTGGTGTACTTCATAATGGTGTCACTAAGGCAGTCATATGGCGACGGAGTGTCAGGTCCCTCTCCCTCTAAGGGTCGCTCGAGGGTACATGTGAAGCGCGAACCGATGGGTGCGATATAGCTGACAGCAAAGTACGTTGCTCTCTCCTCTACTAGTTGGATGTGTATGCACATGAAGCGTGCTTTTGGGTCTCTGGCTATCACATGTACCGTGTACTATAGAGACTCTCTATAGAGAACGACTACTCCTGATCCTCGTGTATTGTGCTACCGCATGTGTCGACAGTGAACTGACTCACACCTATAGCCCTCAATCCTCGGTAAGCTCCTCCTCGGGCTCTCGTGTGTCTCTATCAAGAAGATCGCGTCCCTACCCTCCATCACCTCCTCGAGGTGCCTTGGGTGTGTCCACAAAAATCCATTGCAGTTCCAAACTATAATGTGCACCTCCTATTGTGTTGTGTCATAGGCCGGGAATCCCTAGTCGATGGGTTGTCCATCAATGATGACGTGACAGTCTCTATATAGGGCACGATGTCCCTCCCATCACGCCTCGAGGACACACAGGATGCATGCATGTCTGTGCTCTATCTGCATCTTGTCACGAGGAAGGAGATAAGGAAGAGAGCTCACACACACACACACACACACAATCAAGGAGAAGCACACACTCAGATTGAGGCAAGGAAGAATGATCTTCTTCTTATTCTTCTATTACATAAAAAGGAATGTACAAGAATGACTAAAAACAAGAATACAACAACTGCAATATATAAAGACCAGTACATAAGGAAAAACCTAATGTCCGCAAATGAGTGAGCTGGCAAGAAACAAATGTGTCATCACTCTCGGTAGATAAATCTAGTACAACTCAATGAAGAATCCCTGACATATACCGATGTGACCACTATACATGTCAGAGAAACGAAAAACTGATACGTGTCATCCTGGATCATCACATGTTGAGCTTGATATCTCAACACTCCCCCTTAAGCTCAACGTCATGTCCTCTAATCCAAGCATCTCCAACCATGATGCCTCACATGCTTCCATTGCAACACCTCTATACTGAGCCTTTGTACTCGACAAAGCAATAGTGGGTTGCTTCTTGCTGCTCCATATAATAGCTTCACTCCCAAGTGAGAATAGAAAGCCACTAGTAGATCTTCTATCTGGAACGCTACCAGCCCAATCTGCATCGGTGTATCCATGAACCTGCAAATCTACACCAACTTCATAAAACAATGCATAATCCAAAGTAGCATTCACATAACGTAGAGTGCACCTCAGAGCATCCAAATGTGGCTTCCTTGGAACCTACATAAATTGACTTTCAAGTCCAACAATGTAGCTAAGATCAAGCCTCGTAATTGTGAGATATATCAAACTTCCCACAATTTTCCTATACATAGTAGCATTTTCCAATGCTTCACCTGATGTAGTATCTAACTTCAAATTCTGATCTAATGGCATAGAAATTGGCTTACAATCAGCCATACCATACTTTTGCAGCATATTCAAGGCATATTGCCTTTGTGACATCCATGTACCTATTTTTGTATGTATAAACCCAATGCCCAAGAAATAGCGCAACACACCAAGATCTTTCATGTCAAATTCCTGCATAAGAAGTTGCTTTACCTCTTTGATGCTTTCTTTATTATCAACACCTACAATCAAGTCATCAACATAAATAGCCACAATCATGATGCCATCATTACCCTTCCTTGCATACAATGAATGGTCTGCATCACACATAGAGAACCCAATGGTGATTAAGTAATCAACAGTCCTTGCATGCCATACACGAGGATCTTGCTTCAGCCCATACGAAGCCTTTTGCAACCTACAAATATATTCTAGATGCTTTGAATCTTCATATTCTTGTGGCTGGTCCATGTATACTTCTTCCTGTAACTCACCATGTAAGAAAGCATTCTTCACATCCATGTGATGCAAAGTCCATCCTTTTGTTGTAGCTAATGCAACAAGTGATTTGACAGTAGACATTTTAGCTACAGGGCTGAATGTTTCTCATACTCAATGCCATAAGTTTGTGCATATCCTTTTGCTACCAAACATGCTTCATACTTGCTTATGCTACCGTCATCATTGTGCTTTACCTTGTAAACCCACTTGCAGCCTATGGGTTTCTTTCCTTGTGGCAATGGAACCAGCTTCCATGTATCGTTTCCATAAAGTGCAGCCATGTCTTCATCCATAGCTTTTTCCCAATCTGCATTTCCAATTGCATCTTCAAAACAAGAAGGTTCAACATCTTGTATTACCTTTGTCATGTAGGCACAATTGCAAGCCATGTAACTGTCATATGTCAATCGTTGCACTGAATTCCGTATCCTCCCAGATCTTCTTGGTCCTGGGTCACTTCTCCTTGTATCATTTGCATGTGCCATTCTTACTCCTAGAGTCTTCACAGATGGCAATCCAAGTTCCTCATCAAGACTCTTTTCTGAACCCCTTGAATCTCATCAGTGTTTTCAAAACTTGCACATGTTTTATGACCACCAAAGAGTTTTTCTTTACCTTTCTTGGATGTATTTGATGAATTCCATGGACTGAAATTTCCACCCAATCTTCCACTCCATGGATTTGAGTTGGAACTATTGCTTGGTGATGCATCCGGTCCACTCAAAGCTTGAGATTCTGCACTTGATTTTTCAGCATTTTTTTTGTCATTTGGTTCAAGATTCAGTCCTTCTTTGGCATCTACATAGAAGCTTGACATTTCATCAAATACCACATCTCTGCTCACCTTGACCTGTCCTGTGAGTGGGTTATAACATTTATATCCCTTTTGCTCAAGGGAGTATCCAATGAAGACACATTTTTCTGCTTTTGGATCAAGCTTCGTCCTCAACTCATCTGGAACATGTACATATGCAATACATCCAAAAGCTTTCATATGTGATAAGTTTGGCTTTTTACTTGTGAACTTCTCTTCAGGTGTAACTTGATGTACATGAGCAGCTCGAGTTCTCTTCATGATGTATACAACCATATGCACAACTTCTGCCCAATAACAATGAGGTATATTCTTCTTAGCCATCAAGGCTCTTGCTATTTTTGCAATATGTCTATTTTTGCATTCAACAATGCCATTCTGTTGTGGTGTGTACCTGCATGGAAGTTGACATCGAATTCCATGACTTTTTAGAAAATTGTTGAACTCATTTGACATGTATTCACCTCCTCCATCAGATCTTAATGTCTGAATATACTTCCCTGTATGCTTTTCCACCATAGCTTTAAAATTTTGAAAGTGAGTGAATACCTGACTCTTCTCTTTCATGAAATAGACCCACACTTTTCGTGTATGATCATCAATGAAAGTAACATAAAACCCGCAACCGCCCATAGATGTGGTCTTTGTAGGACCCCAAACATCTGTATGTACTATTTCTAACACATTCTCACTAACATGCTTGTCATGCGGAAACGATGATCTTGACTGTTTACCAAATTTACATGTTGCACATACCTTTTGCATCTCTGCAACCTTGAAATTTGGTAGTCCATGGATAATCTCCTTTGACTGCATCAATTTCAGCCTTTGCAAGTTTGCATGTCCAATCCATTTGTGTGCCTGATCTCTACTATATCAGCAATAGCTATTGCACCTTTTGTAAACATGGCTCCATTCATTTCAAGAATTTTCACATTTAAGGTGAACATCCTACCCACTTTGTTTCCTTTGGCAATCAATCTTCCATCCCGTTTGTATTCCTCTACACATAACCCATCAACATTGAACCTGACTTGTAATCCCTGGTCAACCATTTGTCCAACAGAAACCAAATTCTTCGTTATATTTGGAGCATGCAGCACATCAGCAAGGCGTTTTACCTTCCCATCCTCCATAGAGAGTGCTATATTTCCTGTATGCTTGATAGGGTGTGATGTGTCATCACCTGTTTCAACATATCCAGGAACTGGCAATTTGTGCAAAGTACTAAACCATTCCGCTTGACTGGTCATGTGATTTGAAGCACCTGAATCAACATACCAGAAATTATCATTTGAATTGAAACACCAACAGACATCATATTCATTATGTGATGTTAAACCATGAACAACTTCTCAGAATCATCTGCACTTGTGGATGCATAGTTGTTTTGCTTCCTTTTGTTATTTTGATTCTTCAACCTGCAATCACGTTCAAATTGTCCAGGTTTACCACAATTCCAACATCCTTTACTATCATTACCTAAATCATTTCTTTGAAAATTTCTGCTGCCGCTTTGACTCCTCTTGCCTCGAAACTGTCCTCTTCCTCCTGCATGATTTTGTTGTTGACTTTGGTCTTGGTTATTGTTTCCTCTTCTACTTCCAAAACCTCTACCTTTGGCAGAGGTCCTCTGCCAGAGTAGAGTACCTGCTCAGAACTAGATTTTCCTTGGGAGTTTGAATCCTCACCAAGATTCTTTTCTTCAATAATCAACATAGATACCAGATACCAAATCAGCAAAAATTTGGAATATTTTCCCTGGTTTGTATAGAAGTTCTGAACTGCTTATATGCAGCTCCTAAACCACGAAGGGACACTTCCACCTTATCATCATCATCATCTACATTCACGCCAATAGATGCAAGTGACTTACATATGCTCTTGATTTTTAGAGTGTAGTCACTTACTGACATGCTCTTTTTCTCCAATGTATGCAGCTCGTTCTTGAGTTGCAATTTCCGTGCCTTTGTATTGGTCTCGTACAATATGACCAAATTGTTCCAAGCCTCTTTTGGAGTCTTGGCATCCTATATGTGCCCAATCATGCTATCCAGTATGCTAACAAATAGCCAATACATTACCTTTCATGCTCCTTGATTCCATTCTTCATATGCTCTTAACTGTTCTGGAGTCCAATTCCTCTCTGGTAACTGCTGAGCATTTTCGTTCTCTTCTTCCATGTACTTCCAGTAGCCTTTTCCTATCAGGAAATTCGTTATTCTGAATCTCCAAGCGTGGAAGTTGTTCTTGTCTAGCTTATCGCTCATAAGCTGACTCATTCCATTTGTGTTCGCCATTTTTGCAACAATTCACAACACTCCAAAACACTACAAGCAGCACTTCTGCTTGAACACTCTTGCATTATGACGTGACACTTCAATCTCAAAAAACACAGTTTTCATGTATCAACAGTACACAGAATCGCTTGAAATTCTGGATCTAGAATATATGAGTGTTGTCGAACATGATGCAAGTTATAGTTTCTGATATTGACCTAGTTTTTTTGTGGGTTCCAACTTGTGGGCTCGAAAGGGAGGTCGAGATGGCTCCGAAACTTTGATATGACAAAAACAAGTGATTCTAAAGGGGTAACTCTCAAAAATATTTTGAGTTCTTCCACCTTCACACCGATTTTTGTAGCAAATGGAGGTCATTTGTGAATCGCATTTTCTCCACGCCTTGTTGCGTACTCTTCACCATCTCCTTCTCCACGAGCTCTCTACACCCACATAGGCTTTGATACCATGTCACGAGGAAGGAGATAAGGAAGAGAGCTCACACACACACACACACACTTTCACAATCAAGGAGAAGCACACACTCAGATTCAGGCAAGGAAGATGATCTTCTTCTTCTTCTACTACTACATAAAAAGGAATGTACAAGAATGACCTAAAAACAAGAATACAACAAGTTCAATATATAAAGACTAGTACATAAGGAAAAACCTAATGTCCGCAAATGAGTGAGCTGACAAGAAACAAATGTGTCATCACTCTCGATAGATAAATCTAGTACAACTCAATGAAGTATCCCTGACATATACCGGTGTGACCACTATGCATGTTAGAGAAACGAAAAACTGATATGTGTCATCCTGGATCATCACATGTTGAGCTTGATATCTCAACATATCTATGTAAGGTCATCGTCCAAGTACATGGAGGTGCGCGCTGTAGTGCGTAGTACTGCTCTTCATATGAGGAAATCTCTCCTCCTAGACTCATTCGAGAACTGAAGGATGAGTGCTCTCCTCCATGTGGTGTCCTGCCCTGCTATCCAACCTCTCCCAAAAAGGGAGAGGCTCGTCCGTGCGATACCTGAGTAGGGTGCACAAGCGGTGCATGTCGTGCTTTGGTGATTCATTTGTCTCTGTGATGCCGGAGACGTGGACATTGAGTTTGTGAGTTTGTCCCATCCCCTCCTCCTCAATGGTGGTGTGTACTATGTGGATCTCCTCCTACTGGTTGTTCTTCTTCGCCTCCTATCGAAGGTCTTTTTTCAACAACTTTGATCCATCCATCCTTTTTGGTCTCGAGTTCGCTCTAAACCACCTCCATGCACTCTTTCTTGATCGTTGCCCGGATGTCCTCTAGCTTTGGGGCGATCTCCCCATCCTCTCGTATGCTGTCAAGCTTCGTCCTCATATCCGTAAGTCTAGTGTGCAATGCCTCCTTATCTCGTGAGTGCTACTTGTGGATAACGAGAACCTCCTCTCGGAGCGATTGGTTCTCCTTCTCCAAGGCTGCTACCTTGGCTTCAAGGGCGATGACTTTGTGGGTGACCCCGTTCAATCCCAAATCGCCTTCTTTCTTATGTTTCCCTACCAACTCTTGGAGGGTATGCTCTAAAGTGGCCAATTGTTCCTCCAACTTGGGAGCCATGAAGAGAGAGAGAGAGTTTAAGTTGTAGCTTTTAGTTTGTATGGTTTTTGAGACTAGGGTTTCAGGTTGGGCTTTAGCTTAGGGTTGGGTTAGGGTTTTAGGTGAGGGTTAGGCATATTTACGAGTAAGATTTAGGGTTGTTTTTGGGCTAGGGTTGAGATTAAGATCAAGATAGGGTTAGCTTAGGCATGGGGCATGGCGTTAGAGGGCTTCCATACATATGAGGTATGCCAGAATGCATTGTTTTTTATATCAAAATAGTGTACCACGTCTCTACACCATTTTGAAGAAAGCTTCAATTTACTATACCTATGTAGCTATGAAATCATGTTTGCGAGGATACGCAAACCTTCTAGTTGTATTGGATTCTAGATCATGCCCATCAATTTTCAACACTGCATTAGGGCCCCTACTATCCTAGAGTAAGTACTATAAAATGTCATGACCATTCTATTGCTTTTGAATGAGATATTTTAAGGAGAACCTTAGAGAGTACCCATTGTACTTGTTGATTTGAGTCGACTGAAATGCTAGGAAGGTATCCTAGGTGCAAAAAGTATGTCCTTTTCATATATGGGCCCATTTCATGTGGCCCATCAATACGAGAAGCATTCTTGTCAATTGATTTTGATTTTGCAAGGCCAATTGTGTTAAAGAATCACTCACGAATTTGATGTACAAACAGAAAGATAAAGAGAAGCGGAATCAAATATTCAGAAAATCAAAAGCCTTAATGAAAGGACAAATTCACGACCGTTATGTACAGCGCAGAATCTTGTAGAATCAGAGCTTGATAGAGTTCGTTACACCGAATCAAACTGTATATAAAGAGAGAACGTGCATAATAATAAGAGAGAGGGAAGTGCGAGCTAGAACGTGCGTGAGAAGAGCGCGCAGTTTAAATAGAAGATGCCAGAGATCGCGTACGTGCAGAGTGATATAGAAGAGAATAGAAGAGTGAGAAGAGAAGACTTCAGAAGACGCCAGAGATCGCGTATGTACAGATGAATAAAAGAAACCTGAAATGTCAGGTATTCATCTGAGAGAGATGGTAAACAGAAACTACTCAGTGTAGGAGAGTTTCTATAAGCTTGAGCAAGAAGAGGCCAAGCTAATTTGTACACATCTTCTCTAATAGAAAACACATGTTCATGTGGAAGTTTGCACGCACTGTTCGTATGTGAAGAACTCTGAGTATTTTCGTGTTACGATAGAAAGTTTGTTAACAGTTACAGTTCGTTCAGTAAACGTGTCTCCCGGCACTCTCTCAGTAAACGAATGTTTCGGTCAATTACAATTATCTCAGTAAACACATTTTCGGTCAGTTACAGTTTCCTCACCAAACGAGTTTTCCGGTAGAACAACGAAGTATATCTCGCATAATAAATTAAAGTTTTGTATGAGAGATAGCTTATCTTATAGCTAGACATCTCTACTATCAGTTCGTCAAGGATTTCGGTGAAATGGATATGTACACACAGTACAAAGTCTAACCGAAAAGAAACATTCTGAACCGGAGAAGTTTTTTCTTAAACTTCAAAAAGTGTTCACTCAGTGAAGGAAGTTCACGCATCACTTCCTTACTTCTTGTATACTCACTTGAAGTAATTACAAACGGAATAGGAGTTGATTCCGGTAAGATTCCGGTATAATTTCGGTGACAATCTGGTAACAGTCCGGTGAAGTTCCAGTGAATTTTCTAGTAAATTCGAAACACAGTCTTATATGTTTGAGCGACAAAAACCTTGCTAAGCTACTGTTGATTATGGAGGTGTTCTAATATCGCTCTAGCTTAGTATCTTTTCGGTGGCGTGGCGTTTTCCGCAGGCTTGACAAGGTTCAAGCCTTTGCCGCAACAGTCATCAACAAGTGGTCTCAGAGTCGTGAGATCCCCAACAATTGGTATCAGAGCCAGAGTATCCACCATCATTGGTATCAGAGCAGGTTAACCACAAGAAGTGGTACCAGAACGAGAAAGATTCTGAAGAGCAGAAAGATTCTCAAAAGCTCACCGGAAGTAACAGAAACAAGAAGATCATGGGAGATCATGTCCAAATTGATAAATTGGACAGAGATAATTATCCCGCATGGGTAATGCGCATGGAAGCCTTACTTATGAGTAAGGACTTAATGATGTATGTGATCGGAGAAGAAAAGAAGCCGACTTTCGAAGATGATAGTCAACCGGAAAAAGAAGAATTAGAAGCCTTGAAGCTGTGGTAGAAGAAAGATGCAACGACAAGAGCTTACATTTACAATACCGTTTCAGACCATCTACTACCGCATATTAGAGGTCTGGAGAAAGCGGAGGACATATGGAGTGCATTGGAAGATCACTTCCAAAATACTACGAAAGCTAGGAAGGCTAGCTTATGGTCCGAATTCACAACGTTCAAAAAAAGGTCGAATCAAAGCATTAGTGACTATGTTACTAAGATGAAGGATCTAGCAGATAGTCTTGGATCCATAAATGAAGATGTCGAAGATCGCATATTGATAGCACAACTGCTAACAGGTTTGAGAGGAGATGAAAGGTGGAAACCTTTCGTACTCTCGACTGAACTATCTCTAAATCATTTTGTACCAGATTTAAATCAGCTGCTTGGTTTGATGCTCACATATGAGCAAGACCTAAAAGGAGATGCAGATAAAGGACAAAGTTATGCAATGTACATGAAGAACAAGAAGAAAGATAAAGGGAAGTCAAAAGATGAAGAAGAGTCGAGTTCTCAGGCTTATTATGCAAGAGGTAAAGGCACCGGCAGAGAAAGAGCAAGAGGTTTTGGAAGAGGAAGAGGTAGTCAGAATATCAACAAGAAGGCTTGCTGGATTTGTGGACTCAGTAATCATCTGGCTCATGATTGTTGGCACAATCAACAAGGATCAAATCAAAATAAGAACAGTAACAGCAGAGGCAGAAGCGGAAGATATCAGAATAATTTTCAAAGAGGAAGACAAAATCAAAGAGGAAGCTATGGTAGAGGTGGAGCAAGAAGTTGGGGACATAATCAATCCTACAACACCACCTACAACAACTACGCAAATGACACACAGAATGAAAGTCATACATCATTGATGATGAACTCAATCAGCACATCAGATAATGAAGACTTGAAGGTATTTTACATTGATTCTGGATGTTCTAGTCACTTGTCAGGAAATATAGAACTAATGTTAGAATTGGAAAAAGGTAGTTCCAGTCATACTGTTCAAACAGGTGACAATACGAGGCATAGTGTACATTCAATTGGAAAAGTGAAATGTAAGAGTGGAGCAGATTTGCTAACCAATGTTTTGTATGTTCCGACAATACCGAAAAATCTAATTAGTGTAGGACAGATAGTTGAGAAAGGCTTTCATGTCAGATTTACAAATGAAGGAGTATTTGTAGAAGATCCCGAGAACAGATATAATCAGATTGTCTCTGGTAAGAAAGAAGGTAGACTCTTTACTTTAAGAGTACAAGGGAACATTGGCCAAGCGTTGCTCACACATGGTGAAAAGGTGATTACAAAACTTGATCTCTGGCATAAGAGATTAGGTCATTTCAATGAAAAAGGAATTAAAGCTATGATTTCAAATTAGTCAGTACTGGGATTACCGAATGTACAAAACCAACATATGATTCATAAGTGCGAAGCATGTCGGATGGGAAAAGCCCACAGGTTACCTTTCCAGAAGAAAGGATTCAAACATGATGGAGTACTCGAACTCATTCATACAGATGTATGGGGACCAACAAAAGAAGGATCATCAACGAATCGAGGTATTATGTTTTATTCATTGATGATGCTACAAGATGGATAACTCTTTATGTTTTGAAAGAGAAATCAGAAGTGTTTGGAGCTTTCAGACATTTTCATGCATATGCTGAAAGACTCACAGGTCGAAAGCTTAAGAGACTGAGGTCTGATGGAGGGGGAGAATACTTCTCCCGAGAGTTCAATGATTATCTTTGGAATGCAGGTATTAAGAGAGAAATAACCTGCAGGTATACACCACAACAAAATGGTGTATCAGAAAGAAGGAACCGAACTCTAGTTGCTTTTGCACGAGCTATGCTTAAAGAAAAGGATTGTCCAAATTATCTTTGGGCTGAAGCCGTAAATACAGCTACATACTTGGTAAACAGATTACCATGTACGGCATTAGATGGAATGACCCCGTATGAAGCTTGGTGGGGAAAGAAGCCAACACTTGATCATTGCAAAGTGTTTGGATCAATAGCTTATGCTTATGTACCATCACAACTCAGACATAAGCTCGAACCAAAAGCAGAGAAATATGTGTTCATAGGATACGATGGAAAGCAGATGGACTACAAGTTATGGAATCCTCTAACAAAACAGTTTACTGTTTCCAGAGATGTTACATTTGATGAACAAAAAAGCTGGTATACAGATCAGAATCATACAACGGAAGAATTCGAAGAAGAAGTAAGAAGAAAAGAGAAAGGGAAATCAATTGTGCAGGTGAATAGAGATGAAGACTATATACAGGCAAGTACGTCCAGGATCGGATCAGGTATGAGAAATGAAGATGAACAAGGATTTGATGAAGATGTGTATTCAGATACACATGAAGAGTTTGAACCAAGAAGGACAAATAGGGTAAGAAGACAACCTGAAAGGTATTCTTATGATACTTCATACATAACTCAGAAAAATTATGCATATATGGTCAAAGATGATGAAGAACCTCAGAACTATGATGAAGCTAAAGGCAAGAAGCAATGGGAAGAAGCAATGGAAGAAGAGTTCAGCGCACTAGAGGAGAACAAGACATGAGAACTTGTTCCGAAACCAAATGGTAAGAAAGTAATCGGAAATAAATGGGTTTTCAAAGTCAAGAAGCTTGCAGATGGAAGGATAGCCAGATACAAAGTTAGACTGGTTATCAAGGGCTATGCTCAGACGCATGGCATAGATTATGATGAGACGTTTAGTCCGGTGGCAAAGATGTCAACCATAAGGATAGTGATTGCTATAGCAACATCAAAAGGATGGAAGCTAAGTCAGCTAAATATAAAGAATGCATTTCTGAATGGATATATATCAGATGAAGTCTACATGGAACAACCGGAAGGGTTTGTAAGTTCCAGATACCCAAATTTTGTTTGCAGATTAAGAAAAGCACTTTACGGACTGAAGCAAGCTCCAAGAGCTTGGAATTATAGGCTTGTGAAATATCTCAATGAACTTGGACACCAAAGTTTGAAGGCAGATGCAAGTTTACTCATCAAGAGAACAGAAGAAGGCATGATCTACATTTGCATTTATGTAGATGACATTATAATCACAGGTACCTCAGATGAAGGAATTAAAGAAGTAAAGAGATTACTTGAAAAGGAGTTTCAGATCAGCGATCTAGGAAAGTTGTCATACTTTCTAGGAATGGAAATCACATACACAGATCATGGTGTATATGTTACGCAAGAAAGGTATCTCCTAAACTTACTGAAGAAGTTTAATATGGAGAATTGCAGAGAAGCTTCAACACCGCTTGAAGTAAATCATAAACTCAGCAAATACAGTGGTGCAGAGTTTAAAGATATGAGGAAATATTAGTCGTTAGTGGGAAGTTTAATCTACGCTACACTAACACGACCGGATCTTAGCTATGCAGTGGGAGTTCTCTCACAGTTCATGCATTGTCCGAAGGATCAACATTGGGTTGCAGGACAGAGAGTTCTTAGATATATCAAAAGAACTATAAAGGAAGGATTATATTATCCTTTTACATCAGATATAAAGCTGAGAGCATTCAATGACTCAGACTGGGCAGGAAGTCAAGATGACAGAAGATCAACACATGGGTATATGATATACCTAAGAGATAAGCTAGTAAGCTAGTGTTCGAAGAAACAACACACAGTGGCTTTATCGTCAACAAAAGCAGAATATAAAGGACTTGTAGAAGCAGCTAAAGAAGTGATATGGATGCAGACCTTATTCAAAAGCATGGGTATTGATCAAGGTATGCCAATCATACATGGAGATAATATGAGCTCGCTGTATCTTGCAACAAATCCAGTATTTCATGCAAGAATAAAGCACATAGAAATTCAGTATCATTTCCTAAGGGAAAAAGTAACGGAGAAGGAGATATAAATAGTGTACACTCCGACAAAAGATCAGATTGCAGACATTTTGACAAAGAGCTTGGATGGAACAAAGACGAGCAGATTCAAAGAAATGGCAGGTATAAAAGAAAGGAAAATATATGAAGACAGGAAGAGTCAAATTAGTGATTGAGGGGGAACTGTTGAAGAATCACTCATGAATTTGACGTACAGACAGAAAGATAAAGAGAAGCGAAATCAAATATTCAGAAAATCAAAAGCCTTAATGAAAGGACAAATTCACGACTGTTATGTACAGCGCAGAATCTTGCAGAATCAGAGGTTGATAGAGTTCGTTACACCGAATCAAACTGTATATAAAGAGAGAACGTGCATAATAATAAGAGAGAGGGAAGTGCGAGCTAGAACGTGCGTGAGAAGAGCGCGTAGTTTAAATAGAAGACGCCAGAGATCGCGTATGTGCAGAGTGATATAGAAGAGAATAGAAGAGTGAGAAGAGAAGTCTTCAGAAGACGCCAGAGATCACGTATGTACAGATGAATAACAGAAACCTGAAATGTCAGGTATTCATCTGAGAAAGATGGTAAACAGAAACTACTCAGTGTAGGAGAGTTTCTATAAGCTTGAGCAAGAAGAGGCCAAGCTAATTTGTACACATCTTCTCTAATAGAAAACACATGTTCATGTGGAAGTTTGCACGCACTGTTCGTATGTGAAGAACTCTGAGTATTTTCGTGTTACGGTAGAAAGTTCATTAACAGTTACAGTTCGTTCAGTAAATGTGTCTCCCGACACTCTCTCAGTAAACGAATGTTTCGGTCAATTATAGTTATCTCAGTAAACGCATTTTTGGTCAGTTACAGTTTTCTCACCAAACGAGTTTTCCGGTAGAACAACGAAGTATATCTCGCAGAATAAATTAAAGTTCTGTATGAGACATAGCTTATCTTATAGCTAGACATCTCTACTATCATATCGTCAAGGATTTCGGTGAAATGGATATGTACACACAGTACAAAATCTAACCGAAAAGAGACATTCTGAACCGGAGAAGTTTTTTCTTAAACTTCAGAAAGTGTTCACTCAGTGAAGGAAGTTCACGCATCACTTCCTTACTTCTTGTATACTCACTTGAAGTAATTACAAATAGAATAGGAGTTGATTCCGGTATAATTTCGGTGACAGTCTAGTAACAGTCCGGTGAAGTTCCAGTGAATTTTCCAGTAAATTCGAAACAGAGTCTTATATGTTTGAGCGACAGAAACCTTGCTAAGCTACTGTTGATTATGGAGGTGTTCTAATATTGCTCTAGCTTAGTATCTTTTCGGTGGCACGGCGTTTTCCGCAGGCTTGAAAAGGTTCAAGATTTTGCCGCAACAGCCATCAACAAGTGGTCTCAGAGTCGTGAGATCCCCAACAAATTGTCAATCTTTAAGCATTCACAAAAGTATTTACAAGGCTCAAATATGTTGAAAGTATTTAAGAAAAGAGTGCATCATTTTCAAATCCCATTCCAAATACTATGTAATGAATCGATGTACATGCATACCTACATATTGATGTACATATATATAACGAGCTCATTATAATGAATATTCTCCTTCACTCTCGAACTTGATTTTTTATTATTTATTTATTTTTTAATCTTAAATGGAGGTTCGGCTGAGGCCTGCTCTTCGAGGCTTTAACTTTGAAATTGCAACTTTACAAGGAAATGCATAGTACCCATGGGACCTCCCTTATCCCACAAGAATAGGGGCTTACATAGCTGGGTTAAACTATCGTCACAACTACCGCGGGGCAAAATAAGCGGTGGCACATCAACCACAGAATATAACTTTCCATGTTAAACATATCCCTTGCATGGTGCCGGTGGGAATTGAATCCTCGCCCCCGCCTCAAGAGGCAAGAGACCCAACCACCCGGATAAGCGACCTCGAACCTGAAAGTCACACTGTGACTTTAGAGAGTAAATGGACTTAGTATTAGTAATTGGAGGCTCCTAAACCCTAAGGTCAACTAAGAACATTGCCCGTGTCTCCTACCACTGACTATATTTGCGGAAAATCACATAGTTGACTTCCAACAGGAAATTTAGTAAAAGATTGCACAAGTCGGTTTGACGGGAAGCAGAAGAAATGGTCGTTATTAGAGTAAAACTTCCGTTGCTCTTTGCTTTCATCTGGGTTGCTTATACTTCACTGTTGCTTGGGCTGTACTCGACAGCCACTTTCTCGCGGGCTCTCTTCTTTTTCGGAATGATTTTCATAGCTCTTACATTTTGCTAGTAGGATTGCTATGCGCAGTCAATTTTTCTTACCTAAACAAGTATTCGAGAAACCTCGGGGTCACTTCCGCTCGCAATGCTTTTTTGTTGAGTGGAACTTCCATTGTTCTTCGCTTTCGTTCTTTGTACTGCATTGTACTACATTGGTGCTTGTACTTCATTGTTGCTTCGGCTATACTGAATAGAGAACTATTCGCCCGCTTTCTTCTATTAATACTGCTCGTATGCACCACTAATAGAAACAGAGAGTAAAGCTGTGCTAATCGAGGTGAAGTGTTAAGTGGGCAAGTCATTCAGGAACAGCTCAATGGGATCACTCATTACTCGCACGCTGCAAAAGTCTCTCAAACGGCCTTTCCGATTTCTCTATTGGTCAGCGAATTCTTTTGTAAGTTGTCTATACTGAACGTTTGGGTATACTTCCACCCCAAGTACTCGCCTAACTGCTCTTCTGCCTCTCTCGGACAACTGCAGTGCTTCATATTTTCAGATCACGCGGAGAGAGAGAGAGAGAGAGAGAGAGAGAGAGAGAGAGAGAGAGAGAGAGAGAGAGAGAGAGAGAGAGAGAGAGAGAGAGAGAGAGAGAGAGAGAGAGAGAGAGAGAGAGAGAGAGAGAGAGAGAGAGAGAGAGAGAGAGAGAGAGAGAGAGAGAGAGAGTTCTTATGTCTATTAGGAGGCCGAACTCGGCCTATGAGACAAATATATGTACATGGGTGTGTCTTCTGTCATTCCGAAAAGATAAAAGTGCTGAAAAACTTGTAAAGCTGATATAGATCTGTGTAGTACGCATGTAGAGATACCCATGAAAGTGGGGGGGGGGGGGGGGGGGGTTATGGAGTGCTATATCTTTAGTCTATATGCAAAAGAGTAGTACAAGCATGAGAATGCATCTGAACGACTAACTAGCTCGGTCCTATACTAGTGGGGGGTGTAAGATGTGGTACATGGGTAGAGGTGGAGTAACAGCCTCCCTTATGGCTCCAGCGGGGTCAGCCATCATTTGGGATAGTCTCTCCTCCATGGCGCAGTGGTCACGAGCTAAGATCTCTGCAATCTGATGTCGGTGAAGTCTTGGAGCCGGATATCCTATAGCACGGGGTCGTCTCCTAACTTGAGAGGTCTGAACCTGTTGAAGAGTCACCCCTCTCGATGTATGAGCTGAGTGGGGGAGGGCTGCCCCACATCGTGGAATGAAGAGGTTAGTGAGCTGACTTTGTCTTCCTCTTGTCTGGGCTTCTGGGCTGCTGCAGTAGGCTGGAGGTGGGGGGGAGAGAGAGAAGAAAAGAAAGAAAGACTTTTTAACGTCTATTAGAGGCCAAAATCGGCCTATGAGACAAAACATAAACATCAACATGATCCGATCCACTGTAACCCCAAAAGGAATATACAAATGTGTGAGTACAAAACAAAGGATAGAGTACAAAACAAAGGATAAAAGGAGGGGGTAATAGGTGGCGTCGAGGGTGTGGGGTGCTATGGATATGCACTCTATATGCTCAGGGGGTGAGATACAAATATAGTGGGTGGAGTCATATCCCTCTAGATGCGTGGAGTGGATGTAGGATATAATGCATCGGTGGGTAGGGCATCGTGGTGAGCCTCAAAATGCTGTGCACGTCCAAATCGGTAGGGAATCGGGATGCGCTCTTGACGTCTCCATATCTCCATGTCATGGCATGCATGAATCGCTTGAATCTTTCTCTGGTGAAGACGGCTCTCCGGAGTGGGGGTCTCGGTCGTCGATGCTGTCGTCTAAGCTCCTCTGCTCTCTGTAATGTGACACCCCGCGTCAGGCTTGGCGGGCTTCCAGGTAGTTGTGGGCCTGAAGAAATCTATAATATGAGTCTGGGGTTGGGTATATCTCCATCTTCCGGAGAAGTGAGGCACGGCGGCGTCGGAGCTCTACTAGGAAACGACCTAGAGGGTGTTGGTCCTCCGTCTCCAATCCGGGACTCCTGGAAATGTGCCGGAAAGGAGCATCTCTCCAATCCGGCAAGCACCGCATAGCCACGCATCATTATGTCTCTTGCTTCTTGGGCCATGGAGAACATACGTGTATTGCCCGAGAAGGTGACACCTAAGTAGACGTAAGAGTCCACTACCTCTATCTGCCCTCTAGCTGCGGTGAAAGAGGCTCCATAGCGTACTGTATGGGAGGTGTGGAAGATCATGACCTTGGTCTTGCTGCGAGTCTTCTCTCAATGCAAAAGGTATCGAGCACCTATAAATGTGACTGCAGCCCCTCCTACGACTTTGAAAGCAAGTCAATGTCATCAGCATATAATAGGATGTGTACAGGCGTACCTCCGAGGTCTCCTCCTTGCCCTCCTGCTCACTGTATATACTCCGTGATCTCGTCGATGTAAAGACCGAATAGAGTGGGTGAGAGAGGGCAACTTTGTTTCACACCAATGGTGCTAACAAGGCTGACTGATAGGCCGCTGGGGCAATGTACCGTGCATGTGATTCGTGCATATAAATCATGGATGGCCCATAGCATGTCTGGGGGTATTTGTAACTCCTTGAGTCTCGGTAGTAGTCTCTCTCGGGGGACCATGTCGAAGGCTTTGCGGAAATCCACATAGCACTAGTAGAGTCTGAGCTTCCTCGCCTTCACACTCTTGATCAGGAAGCGATGCACCAAGATGTGGTTGATAGTGGAGAAAGTGCAGCGAAAGCATGCCTGGCTGGGTGCTCTGATTCGAGCTTCCTCAACATGTGTGCTAAGCTTTGCCTCTAGTTTTGCCCCATAAATCTTGGCCAAGGTATGGCCTATCATAATAGTTCTGTAGTTCCTCGGGTCCATCATATCGCCGAACTTGTGGATAGGTGCAATGGTGTGCACACTGCATAGTCAACGAGTCAGGTAACCCCTCAACCAAAGAAGGGTTGAAGAGGTGGGCGATTAGGTGGGCAACTACATCGACTGCATATATAAAGTGCTCGTCGTGTAGTCCCCTGTGAGCGGCCATGTTGCAGCCTTTGGATGGCGCGGTTTGAGGGGAATCGGTAATGCGGGTTGTCCTGGGACATCATATAACCTCCGGGCATAGATGTTCCAAGTCAGAGAATTTGCTATGGGTATAGGTGGGCATGGCTCTCGTAGAACCCTCTATGGGGTGGCATAGTCCCTACTCATGAGTAGGTCAAACAGCTCTACCTCCTATCACTCCTCGAAAGATCGTCGCTTCCGGCGTGTGAGAGCTCACATCTATGGTTGTGCCTCCCTCCCCGTGATGGATCCAAGGATACTGTGTGCTATGAGGTATCGGTATAGCTGTCTGCACTTCTCATCGTACCATCTATTTTGGCGTGTTGCCCCAACTGTGTTGAATGTGCAATGTTGTGGGTGGTGTATGGGAAGTTTAGGGTAACAGATGTGTGGAGGACCGAGGAGAAGTGGGCGGTGAGGGTGTCTAATGGGGCGGAGGGATCAAGGGAGTAGATGCCCTCTCGAACATGTGAGCTATAGATGTGTGCTAGCCCGTGTCTAAAGTGGATGGTGGTATGGGCATGTGGTGGCATGGTGGTGGGGTGGGGTATGTGTAAGGGGAGCACTAGATCGTGCTCTCTGACTACACTAGACAAGATTTCAGAATTATGCTTTCAATTACAAGAACACCCACGTAGGGAGAACAATACAAGAATATATAACTGAGACAAGATGTCACACAACCTGGGACTATTAGGTATGGAAAACTGTACTAGAGATGATACAGGAGATCCCACAACCCGGGACCGTAGGTACAGAACAAGATATCTCGATTACAAGAATTCCCTTCAGGGATATGAACTAGATACAAGAAATAACTTGAAAAGATCTCGTACTACGAGACTACAAGAGGACAAGGCTAGATGTCCAAGAACTAGACTAGATAGGACTAGAACAAGGAACAAGACAAGAACTGAAACTGGAACTTGGAGAGTACTTACTTGGTGATCAGGATCCCTTGAGCTCCCAAGACTGGCATTGGCAAGACTGAGAATGAATGTGGCCAACCCCTCCTTAAATAGGTTTTCCAAGGGCAGTTACTAGTTGGTGATGTCATCGATGATGTCATCAATTGGAAACAAGACCTTCGGGTGTCAGAATTGAGCATATAGACAGTCGATCTTGGGTTTTGGCATGTTCCGAACCCAATGGAAGCATTAGTTTGGCCAAAATCTTAACCAAACATGAGATATAGGGAAGTCACATCGAATCTAAGGTTTAAGATGGTTTTCTTTGTGTCCATGACAGTATGCATTGTGAGCCGCGTATGGAGAGGATGAGGTATGTGTGATCAGCTCTAATCGGCATGGGTGGGATGGTGAACGAGGGGATGAGATGTGTCTCCTCTAGGGATCCGATAACAGTCTACCACGTTGCCTCCCTCTGGTGTCGTGGGTGGGATGCAGCCCGCAGGTGAGGCCACCCGAGGTGGGCGAGATCGCCATACCATTATAAATAATGAGACGGTGTGCTTCTCCCATCTGGAGTAGGTGTCGGCCGTATGAGGTGGATGTGGCAGTGTCGGCTCAGGCTTTGAGTGTAGACACGTCCTCCACAGTGCAAAGCATCTCAGGGTCATCAAAGTCGTAGGTATCACACTGATGACTCTGAGTGTGGGCATTGAAGTCCCCTACAATGAAGACTTTGCCCATCCCGTGTACTCCATAATGGTGTCACTGAGGCAATCATATGGGGATGGAGTGTCGGGTCCCTCTCTCTCTAAGGGTTGCTCGAGGGTATATGTGAAGCGCGAGCCGATGGGTGAGATATAGCCGATGGCAAAGTACGCTGCTCTCTCCTGTGCTAGCTGGATGCGTATCCACATGAAGCGTGCTTTTGGGTCTCTGGCTACCACTTGTACCGTGTACTGTAGAGACTCTCTATAGAGAATGACTACTCTTGATCCTCGTGTATTGTGCTTTCACATTTGTGGGGGGTGAACTGACTCCCACCTATGGCCCTCAATCCTCGGTAAGCTCCTCCTCGGGCTCTTGTGTGTCTCTGCCAAGAAGATCACGTCCTTGCCCTCAATCCTCGGTAAGCTCCTCCTCGGGCTCTTGTGTGTCTCTGCCAAGAAGATCACGTCCTTGCCCTCCATCACCTCCTCGAGGTGCCCTAGTTGTGTCCACAAAAATCCACTGCAGTTCCAAACTGCAATGTGCACCTAATGTTGTGTTGTCTCATAGGCTGCGAATCCGTAGTCGATGGGTTGTCTGTCAATGATTACGTGACTGTCTCTATATAGGGCACGATGTCCCTCCCGTCGGGCCTGGAGAACACGCGGCATGCATGCACGTATGTGCTCTATCTGCATCTGTGTAAGGTCGTCGTCCAAGTAGATCGGGGTGCCCGGTGTAGTGCGTAGTACCGCCCGTCATATGAGGAAATCTCTCCTCCTGGTCTCATCCGAGAACTGAAGGATGCGTGCTTTGCTCAGTGTGGTGTCCTACCTGTCCTTCTCTGGTGATCCGTCTGTCTCTGTGATGCCGGAGACGTGGACATTGAGCTTGCGAGCCTGTCGCATCCGCTCCTCCTCAATGGTGGTGTGTACTATGTGGATCTCCTCCTGCTGGTTGTTCTTCTTCGCCTCCTGTCGAAGGTTTTTTTTTTTTTGACAACTTTGACCCATCCATCCTTTTTGGGCTGCTACCTTGGCTTCAAGGGTGATGACTTTGCGGGTGACCCCATTCAATCCCAAATCCCCTTCTTTCTTATGTTTCCCTACTAGCTCTCGGAGGGTATGCTCTAAAGTGGCCAGTTGTTCCTCCAACTTGGGAGCCATGGAGAGAGAGAGTTTAAGTTGCAGCTTTAAGTTTGTATGGTTTTTGAGACTAGGGTTTCAGGTTGGGCTTTAGCTTAGGGTTAGGCTTAGGGTTCAGGTTGGACAAATCGATGTACATGGGTGTATCTTCTGTCTATCAGAGAAGATAAAAGTGCTGAAAAAGAAACTGGTAAAGCTGAAACATATCTTCGTGGTATGCATGTGGAGATACCCATGAAAGTGGGGGGGGGGAGGGGTTATGGAGTGCGATATCTATGATAGTCTGTATGCAAAAGGGTAGTACAACAAGCATGAGAATGCATCTAAAACGACTAACTAGCTCCATCCTGTGCTAGTGGGCGGGTGTAAGATGTGATACATAGGTGGAGGTGGAGTCAAGGCCATCTTGATGGCTGCAGCGGGATCAGCCATCATCTGGAATCGTCTCTCCTCCATGGCGCGATAGTGACGAGCTTGGATCTCCGCACTTTGATGTCGGTGAAGTCTCGGGGCCCGATATCTCTAGCACGGGGTCGTCTCCTAGCTCGAGAAGTCTGAGCTTGCTGAAGAGTCACCCCTCTTGGTGTGTGGGATGAGGGGGGAAGGGCTGCAACACGTCGTGGAATAAAGAACTCAGTGAGCTGACTCTGTCTCCCTCCTGTATGGGCAGCTACAGTAGGCTGGAGTAGGGAATCTCTGTGGCTCTGTATCTCTAGTAGGAATCGCCCGAGCGTTCGCTGGTCTCTAGAGTCCATGATCTCTCGGAGGATGGGCTGCCCTGTAAATAGAGTCTCGTATCTGCCTCTGATGCCATCATATGCGCTACATCTGCATACAAAGTGCTCCTCATCCTCCATCTCTACTTTGCAAATCCTGCATATCCGTTCCTCTGGGAATGTCTGCGGCTCTTCCCGTCTCAATCTCTAGTCTATGTGATGAGACTCTGAACTGGCTAATCGTACCCTCGAGCTATGAGGCATGTAAGTATCCATGTAACGTGGCCGCCGGATGAAACCGTCCGCTAGTATGTCTAAGAACTGGTCTCGATAGTGCGATAGTCTCGATCCCATGTGTGGTGTGTGCCATGTCTGACTAATGTAGAGCTGCCAAAGATCCTGTCTCAGCACAACATTCCTCTCATGACGAGAGGTGGATGTGAGGTGAGTCTGGGTCGTATTGAAAAGGTGGCAATCTGTCCATATCAAGCCCATGACTGTCAAACCAGACTCTAACCTGAGTGTACCAAGCTCTCTCATATACTGATTGTGATATCTGTATAGATGCCTCAAAAGCTCTGCGTGTGAGTCTGTCTCTAGGGAGCTCCCTCATCCTCTGATTAAAGCAGACAGTCTGGAATAGTGCATCTACTACCATGGGTGGTGCAGCTAGCTCTGCCCTGATGATGTCATGTGGTACCGACTGTTTCCCACGAAATAGTCGCGAGATCATACGTATCTGGGGCCTCTCGATCGCAATCCACTGGGTGACTGTGAGGCCTGGGGCCCAAACTGTCGCATCATACATCATAGCTGGTCTGACTAGTGTAACAAATAGCCATCCCTTCGTGCGGGGCTCCTGGAAGTGTGCCTGGTGACATCTCCGCTCTAACATGGCTAAAGCTGCATATCCTCGTGTGAGTCTATCGGTGGCTGCCTGTCTCATGCTAAAGGGGCCAGGTAAGCTCGTGAATGTGACCAAGAGGTAGACATAGGAAGTGACCACCTCAATCTTCCACCGCCGGCTGTGAATCCCGCTCCATTCCTCACCATGGGGGAGGTGTGGAAGATCATGACCTTGTTCTTGCCAAGGTTTACTGTCAAGCCCCTCTGTGTACAAAACTCATCTAGGGCATCCAGGTGGCGCTGTAATCCCTCGGGTGACTCTGAAATCAAGACAATGTCATCGGCATATAATAAAATGTGGACAGGTGTACCTGCGACGTCTACACCCAATGACGACTCGAAGGTGGTGGGGTAGATATGTCTGCATGTATCTCGGAATCTCGATGAAGCCCTCGTCCGATATATGTAGAAAATGCTCACGATAATAGAACATTTTCGGTGGCAATGTATCCCTAGGGCTCACCCATGTCCTCTGTATGTATCTATGCCATATCTCCTGACGAATGACCCTATTCCTCTCCTTATGAGAGAGCGAGTAGGCTCTCTCATAGGTGGGTGCGTGTGAGTCGTACTGTAGTGGTGGTAGCCTGTCTATGTCAAAGCCGTGGTGGGCCAGCCAGTCTCGTGTCTGTGCATACCATGAGGAGGTGTCGCCTGCTAATGCCATGTCCCGTGATGCCTGGAAAGCTCGAGAAGCAATGCGCTCTGTATCCATGCTCCGGAGTCTGTGTAATAGGCATATTGTCTGGAATAGTGCCTCAACTAGCATCGGCCAAAGTCGGCCTATGAGACAAAACATATACATCAGTATGATCCAATCCACTCTGATCCCAAAAGGAAAATAAAGTGTGAGTACCGCAAACGGGTATAAAAGGAGTGGATAGTAACTGGCATCAAGGGTGTGGGGTGCTATGGGTATGCACTCTATATGCTCAATGGGTGAGATACAAATATGATATGCATAGGGAGGGGAGGCTCGATGGTATCACAACCCACTAAATGCCTGGAGTGGGTGTAGGATATAATGCATCGGTGGGTAAGGCATCATGGCGATCCTCAAAATGCTTTGAACGTCCAAATCGATAGGGGTGCGCTGCTGACGTCTCCTTATCTCCATGTCATGGTGTGCGTGAATCGCCTGAATCTCTCTCTGATGTGGACGGGCTCTCTGGAGTGGGGGTCTCGGTCGTCGACGCTGTCGTCTAAGCTCCTCTGCTCTGTGTAATGTGACACCCCGCATCGAGCTGAGTCCTCGAGTGGCTTTGGGTCTGAAAAAATCTGTAATATAAGTCTGAGGGGGGGGGCAGGTGTATCTCGATCCGCTGCTGGAGGAGTGATGCATGTCGGTGCTTGAGCTCTACTAGGAAGCGACCTAGAGGGCGTTCTCTGTCCCCAATAAAGCCCTGATCTCTCTCGGCCCCTGAAGAGCTGTGGGTAGCCGTCTCTGATGTCCTCATATGCCTGGCATCTACATGTGTAGTGCTCCTTGTCCTCCACCTCCTCTCTACATATCCCGCATAATCTCTCATCCCTCGGGGTATGTGTGGCTCGCCCAACCTCAATCTCGAGCTGGTGTGATGATACTCTGAGCTGCCCAATGGCCACTCTCTCAGCTGGTGCCATATATGTATCCATGTATCGTGGTCTCTGAATGAAACCATTCGCTGTCACAGTCAGGAAGTGCTCTCTGTAGTGTTGCCTCTTTGTGGGAAGAGGCTCCCGCGGTGCTATCCATGTCTCCCTGACGTGTATCTGTAGTGTATCGTGTATCTGTAGTAGGTCCCGACGGATGATCCTATTCCTCTCCGAACGAGAGAGGGTAATGTGGGGGGAAGAGAGGTCATACTGAAAAGGGGGGAGATCCGTAATGCTCATGCCATGGTCTGCTAACCATCGGTAAGTCTGTACATACCATACTCTCTCATGCCCTGTCTCTGCCACATGTCTAGAGCTCTCAAATGCAAGTCTGGTGAGTCGGCTGGTGGGGAGCTCTCTGACTCTCAGAATAAAGGTCACCAACTGGAAGAGGGCCTCCACTAGCACCGGTGGTGTGCCAAGCTCAGCTCGTATAATGTCATGTGGAACGGAGGGCTTGCTGTGCAGCAAGCGTGAGATCATGGTGACCTGGGGCCTCTCAATCCGCGTCCACATCGCCTCTGTGATCCCTGGTGCCCATACTGCTGCTGCGTACATCAATGCGGGTGTCACTAGAGTGTCAAAGAGCCACCCCTTAGTCCGGGGCTCCTGAAAATGTGTCTGAAAGCAAGGTCTCTCCAATCCTGCAAGTGCCGCATAGCCTCGCGTCAATCTATCTCTTTCGGCCTGTGCCATGGAGAATACCCCTGTGCTGCCCGAGAAGGTGACACCTAGGTAGACGTAGGAGTCCACTACCTCTAGCTGTCCTCCAGCTGCTGTGAAAGAGGCGCGATGGCGTACTGTCCTGGAGGTATGGAAGATCATGACCTTGGTCTTGCCAATGTTCATTGTGAGTCCTCTCTCCATGCAAAAGGTATCGAGCGCCTGTAAATGTGACTGCAACCCCTCCTGTGACTATGAAAGAAGGACAATGTCATCAGCATATAATAGGATGTGTACTAGCATACCTCCGAGGTCTCCTCCTCGCCCTCATGCTCGCTGTATATACTCCGTGATCTCGTCGATGTAGAGACCGAAGAGAGTGGGTGAGAGAGGGCAACCTTGTTTCACACCAATGGTGCTAACAAGGCTGTCTGATAGACCGCCGGGGCAGCGTACCCTGCCTGTGACTCGTACATACAAAGCGTGGATGGCCCATAGCATGTCTGATGGTAGCTGTAACTCCTGGAGCCTCCGTAGTAGTCTCTCTCGAGGGACCATGTCTAAGGCTTTGCGGAAATCCACAAAGCAACAGTATAGTCTCTGCTTCCTCGCCTTCGCGCTCTCAATCAAGCAACGAAGCACGAAGATGTGGTCGATGGTGGAGAAAGTGCTGCGGAAGCCTGCCTGGCCGGGTGCTCTGATACCAGCTGCCTCAGCGTGTGTACTGAGCTCTGCCTCTAGTACTGCACCATAGATCTTGGCCAGGATATGGCCTATCATAATAGTCCTGTAGTTCCCTCGGTCCATCATATCGCCGGACTTATGGATAGGCATAATGGGAGAGAGAGAGAGAGAGAGAGAGAGAGAGAGAGAGAGAGAGAGAGAGAGAGAGAGAGAGAGAGAGAGAGAGAGAGAGAGAGAGAGAGAGAGAGAGAGAGAGAGAGAGAGAGAGAGAGAGAGAGAGAGAGAGAGAGAGAGAGAGAGAGAGAGAGAGAGAGAGAGAGAGAGAGAGAGAGAGAGAGAGAGAGAGAGAGAGAGAGAGAGAGAGAGAGAGAGAGAGAGAAAGAGAGAGAGAGAGAGATTCATATGTGTTGCAGAATCATAAGATGTGTGCCATGGATTCAGAAAGCTTGGGCTTCTATACAGGAAGATGCATTTTGGATTTTCCACCCAAGGTGAATTTTCAGAGGTCATAGCATATGATTGTGCTATTTTTAATATTGAATGCTTAAAAGTGTTTTTTGTTCTCTTTTGATTGTACTGCATGGAGACACTTACATGCATTTAGTTCTTACCATTAGCATGCCTGAGGAATCAAATACTAGAAGGCTAGATTTGAATTGATAAAAAGCTTTCAGGATGAAAAAGCAAAGTAAGATGAACTATTTGATTTTTTTCCCCCCTTACATTGTTAGATTTATTTGTTTATTATTACTTCTTACCCTATAAATGTATAAGTGATTCTTTCTGTTTCGTTCTACTTTTTTTTTCTTCTTTCTTTCAAAGTTTTTTGTCTTGTTTGTTTGCATTTTTAATTTGGATATCTTCTTACTAGCGTTCTTCTCAGCTCCCTGCTCCTGTTTTAATTTCTTCAATCCTCAAATTTAACTTATTGATCATGTCAACTCATATCTTCTCTATATCTAGTAACTTGTTCCCTGCAAGGTTAAAAACCAGACGTTTCTGATCTGGCAAAGGAATATATTCATGACTGATGATGACATCTCCTTTCCCTTTTGGCACAAATTTTCTATGAGGATTGTGTTGATTGAAGGGTAGACTAGCGATTTGTTATGAAACATTTTATAGTCTTACTTTTCTAGTTTAAGAGTGTGGAAACTCAATTGGTCCTCCTGCCTGATTATATATGTCCTTTCAGATACAGCTTCTGATCACAAACCTGGAAGATAATTCAGCCACTTTACAGAAGTAACACACCCAGAAAACAATGTTTCTTTTCCCCCCCTTTAGTTGTTCCAGCACAACATTTGAAAGGCCATTTCAAAGCTTTCTTCATTTAAGATTTGTGTATCACATGTCTGTACTATGTAAGAAGCAACTGAAGAAGGGTGGCATTTTATGAATTCTTAGATCTTATGTCACTTAGTTAGTGATTTCATTTTTTGAACTCTGTTTCCAGAATTTCAGGAACTCTCCATCCAACCAGTCTACCAACTTTTCACAGCCATTCTCATTGCTATGATCGCAAATACAGACTAACTATAGGACTGAAATTAAGAAAAATTAAGAAGAAGGGGAAGAGAATATAAAACTTCAAAGACAAAATGGCACTGTAAAGAGGGCCTAAAAATCAATGCAGAAGCACATCTGGAGGAATGTATTACTGGGCCGCTTAGAATATTCCCCTCAATCAGGTGGAAGCAAGATTTGATTCTTGAGAAGCCACATATTAGACCTGTGCTTTAATTTTGATACTTTCTGTGACTTGATCTATTCATGGGATTATGAATCTTTACCAAAAACTCTATCATGGTTTCATTACTGGGATTCATCATTCTTAACTATGGGCACTGTTATTCCAGTGGATGTGTCTCCAAATTGTGTCGTCATAGGCATCTTGTTTGTTGTCTAATTTTATGACATTTTCTTTCTGATATTGAACATTAAGATGGATTAAAGAATTCATCGGCTTCCGTATACACTGAAGAAATTGCGGATTCCATGCAAGCCCCTTTTGCCTACCTAACTTATGCGCTTAATTGGAGTTTATATTAAATTAGCTTCAAAAGATGAATTTCTTCCGAGAAGACTATCAGCTAACTAGGCATTATCCAAAGCTTCATTGTTTTTCAGTCTCAGAGTAAAGTCAAGCTGACGGTTATATAGTCTTATGGCAGCCATGAGCTTATGACTGTACTTTTCTTTTTGGGATGCATTTCGATTATATCTCAATTCATCGGGGTATACTTTATTAAGGGGCTTTATTGTTCTTTTGGCCTCAAAGAAAATTTAAATACTATGTTTATTTAGCTTTGTCCTTGTGTTTACCATCAATGTTTTCAATCGTTTGTGCCCATTTGTTTGCACTGCTCTTTCTCTGTTTGTGTAACATCATGCTGTCACAAGTATCACTATCATGCAATGCTTTGACTACTCAGATAATTCTAACTTCTTCTTTGATTCACATGAACTTAACTCCCTCTAAGTAAGATGTCCTGCTTTATGATTCTACATAACATATTGCAAAGATAATCCATATCTTCAAGGCCACCTGTTGGACCTGACAGACCACTTTACCCAATGGTTTGCATAATTTGCTCGTGGCCCTTCATTAAGTGACATGCCATTTTCATCAAGTGTGGATTGTTTTACATCATTTTCAACATGTCTTTCTCGCTGTACATCATCACCTTAGGAGTATGAATAATAATCCATCTTTCTCTGTTTCAATTATTCCTCAAGGGTCCATTGATGGATTCAATATCGGCTTTGTTCCTTAGTTCACTAAATACATGTGACTTTTGTAATAGCCAAAGACCTTTATATGGCCGTATGAGGCCTGTTTACTTGACCAACACTCCTTATAAAGCTTTTTTCCTATAGACTATTGAAAGAGCTTCTGCAAACTTAAATGGTAGTTTCCAATACTTCTCCTCAATGTCCTTGAAGGAGATGATAAAAACAACAACATTCACTGCAATTTCTCATCTATCTTGTATATTTCAGCTAATTAGTAGACAAGGGACTATAAGGGGCGTAAGAGTCACAAATTGTTAAATTCAAGATATGTGGATACATTCCCATTGTTAGTCCTCCTGGATGGTCATAAACGTTTGAGAAGTTTGTGAGGCATGCGTACATCACTTTTATTTTTAAGACAATATCCCATATTTTTTCTTGGAGAAGGATCATTGATCAAGAAATGAAACTAAGTGCATAGCGTCTAAGTTATATCTCAAAATTTACAAAATCATTCCGTGCTTGCCAATGAATACTTGCATGCTATGTGCTAATACTCATTGTAGACATGGATTGTAAAGAGCTAAGATGTTGGAAGTGGAAGCCTTTCGCTTGGATACACTTGATCTTGGTTGAGCCATCATCATACACATAGAATGGGGACCTTACGAACATATGAGATGGAGTCTGGAGATACTCCCTTTGCATTAGCACGATTGTATTTTTATATCATATAGTTGCATTGTCTCCATCCCACCACCATTAGATCCTCTTGAGCTTTATCGGGATAAAGGCCCAAACTTCTTACCTTTTCATGTGTTTTGCCTCCTTTGTATAATTACCTTGGGCTTTGCAAAAGGTTTCTCTTAAAGAGCTTGACCGGCATTTTTAGTTTATTTTTTTTATGTCGACAATCAGTATTGAGATGTAGAGAAAATAGAGACAAGATGGAGGATGGACAAGACAAGAAAGAGATAAGGAGCCAAGCTCCACATATATTCCATACATTCCAAATATAAAGTACATGAAGTCACAAAGAAGCATAAATTTATGCATAAGAATTTGTTAGAGCTCCTCTTCATAACTCCAAAATCTCCATAAGTTGAGATATCTCTTTTCAACATTGAATATGCTCTAAGCATGCTACACTCTTGAAGAAGATGTAGAAAACACAACTCACCTCCTCCAAGTGAAGGAGAAGACACCTCTTCATCAAGCTCTAAGCCATGCTTTCCATGTGGATGATCAAATAGAGCAATTACCTTGCCTTTTTATAGTTCTGTTAGAGCGACAAAAAGATAGGCAGAAAGATTTTTGAAAAAGCATTCAAGCTAAATTGATTTTTTGGCAAATCTATTATTGGATTTTTGTAACTGGATTTCACCTTTAAATTTGCTTTCCCCTAAAATCTGAAAATTAGGGTTTCATTTTTTGACCCTGCATATGATGTCATATTGCCAAATGTTGTATATCATTAAAAAGCTCTTGAAGAGTACTTTTCAAATATGCGATAAAAAATTTCTGCATTTTTGGACCATCTTTGACCAGCCTTGACCACCTGTTGACTCTTCCAAATCTGAATTTTTCTGATATAGTTGCACCTCCTCTTGTGGAAGGTTGCTATTTCTAACAATCCCCTCCTAGCCTGACACAAGGGGCATATGCTAGGTAGGTATTTTGTTAGTTGACATTTTCGTTTGTGTAAGTACGTTTATACTTTTGATATATGCCATGTGGTGGTGATGTTTCAAGGATGTCACACTTCACAAAACACCTTGAGGAGTATATCACCCACAATAAACGTGTTCAGTCCAATCTCTTTCTCATATAAATAGATGAGTCTACTGATGGTTGTAGTCCATCTTGGAAGGTAACTTGTGGTTTCATCTTGGCTTGGGGGGTTCTTGAGAGTGCAGGTTAGAAAGACAACTATAGCATGTAGTGTTGGAAGTGAGGTGGGCCTTATTAACAATATTCACAAGTTTATAGGATCTTCCAACCAATGAACCTTAGCATACACACCTTAAGACTCAAAAAGAGATGAGTGAGAGATTAGAGAATAGACAAGTCTTCAATACGATGATGAGTTATGAAAAACGGACTATGCCAATATGCTTAGAAGGCCTAGACCTATTGTAAACAACTAGTTGACTTCGTTAAGATTAGTTTTGATCTTTTTTCTTTTTTACCACTTGTCACTTGTGCATGGCAATGCTATGGACATAGAGGGGTAGAGAGAGGGCAAGGGGAAGATGGAAGAGAGCTTTCATGAGTTTTTTTTTCTTATTCTTTTTTACTATTGCCACTGCCACTGCCACTGCCACTGCCACTGCCACTGCCACTGCCACTGCCACTGCCACTGCCACTGCCACTGCCACTGCCACTGCCACTGCCACTGCCACTGCCACTGCCACTGCCACTGCCACTGCCACTGCCACTGCCACTGCCACTGCCACTGCCACTGCCACCACCATTATTATTATTATTATTATTATTATTATTATTATTATTATTATTATTATTATTATTATTATTATTATTATTATTATTATTATTATTATTATTATTATTATTATTACTACTTATGGAGAATTTATTGGACTTTCTGAAAATTTGGAGGGTGAATTTGGGGTTATCCTAAGGTTATTTTGAAATCTACGAAGGGTATTTTTGAGGTTGACAAAGGGTTAAAATGGGGGGGGGGGGGGGAGTGGGGCAAAAATGAGGTGAACAATCTGGAATGCTCTTTAAAAGATCTATAATGTGAGATGTTCTGAGTATACAAATATAGAGCATCGTTCGGGCTTTACCATAACACATTGTGTAGTGGTAAGAGCTATATTAACATGTGGGAAAGGTTGATATCCATCCATTAAACAAATGATACATGAGGGATTTGTAATCCAATCATCATTGTGGACCTTAAAGATAACATTTGGGAGAGGCTGTTATGGCCAAAAAGTGAACAGTGCGAGGATGGTGGGACAGAAGGTTATCCAAAGTATAGAAAATCATTTTTCTACTGCAAGATGACTTATTCTGGGGGAAAAAAGACATTTATGCATGTAAGAAACCATAAAATCTCTTCACAGTTAATATTCAAGTCCTTTCTTTGGAACAAGGAATTTTCTGTTTGTTAAATATTGCACTTTGTTGAACTATGCTTAAGCCTTTCATCCATCCTGAGCAGGATCCCTTTGGTTTTACCTTGACAGATCCCCATCTTGGTATGTGTCCCCACTTTCCTGAATAAGGAATTGGATATTTTTGATTTTGCTTTGATAACATAAATTTAAGCTCTTTCTTGGAATATGCATTCAGTGTTTTGTACTCCCAAGGGCAGCTTTGCAGCATTTGGATGGTTTTTTCTTCAATGGTGGAAGGATATTTCTTGTGAGAAAGGATGGCTGCAAAAACCTTGAAATTTGTAATTGAAGATAATAAAATCTTTTATTGATCCAGTTATCACAATTTGGAAAAGTTAATGGATGTGTTGGAAAAAGTATTTGTCTGTGGTTGTAGAATGATATCATGAATCTTTCTGTTGAAAGGTGATCCTCTGTAACAGAATTCATATTTTATGTTTCACTCTCATCTTATCTCGCTTTGAGATGGAAATGCTGTTTAAATGAATGATGTTTTCGTGTGGAGCCAGAGGATAAGAGAGTTTTGGTTATTCCATAAGTAATCTACACCCATTTTTATGTCAAATGTCATACATATCATGTATAGACACTTGGAATAGTTAGCTTGCTAAGATAATTAGATACCCCTAAAAGGAATTTTTCCAATAAGTGTTGGGAAGTCTATGTAAGGGTATTTCTTGCTATTCAATAGAGTAGTCGAAGTTCAACATGGTATGTGGCAGCAGCTGGATTTTGTGCTTTTTCTTCATCACTGCTAGCAGGCTCTTATTCAACTTCCCAGTCAGAAGAGGTAACAGGGATGTAGAAGAACTAAAATACACTGCAGTTCCACAATCATGAAACCTCGATTGAAATATTGGTGTGAATGTTTCTTGCAGGACAGTGAAGAAAATGCACATGACCAGCAGAATGTAAAAAGGAAAGCAAGAGTTGTGTTTGTATTGGGTACGTACCGTGATTGGACCTTGTCTCTCCATCTGACCTTGTTGAGAATTCATTTGGTTAACTTCAGGTTGACCAGCTTTTAGATGAATTGGTGCTGAATTAATAATAGGCAGCTTTTCATGATATTTGATGTGGTTTAGTGTACTTTAATCTGGATGCTATGGGCCTTACTGGAGTTTGTTGATCAGCAAGGGAACTTAGAATTGATCAACATGAGGAGGATTCAGAATTGAACAATTTTTCTATTAATACATTATTTAGATTAAGATATAATTTTTTTGTTGATAAATAAAATCAAATTGTGGTATTACTTGTGCAGCCTAGATAGCCTTGAAATATATCAATTGACATACTTAACGACTTAATGCCTGTGTGATTGTGGGAGCAGACTTAATTGATTACACTAATATTTTCTTGCATTGTTCCATAGACTCCTTTCTCATTTGCATCCAGTTGTTGGACTATGTTTCATGGCCTTGAGGCGTAGAGGTTAATTACGCGAAATCAGAACTTATTGACATTCACTGTGAAAGGTTTGACTCCCTCCCTTGGAATCGGTTAAGGATTTGGAAAGGTACTCTTTTCCATCAATGGGGTATCCTTTTGGTATTGATATTACTTGCGAAAGCCAAACACAGTGGATACTCCAAAGGGTCCTTCCAAAAGTCTTTAATCAGTCGGACTAGATCCTCCTTGAGACCATTCATTATGTATCTTAAGTGTGCCTTAACTTCTTTTTTTGGCCAAAAAAATCTACATTTTCTTGTTAGTTTTTAAGGCCCACAATCAATATAGAGACAAAAATGAAATAGAGACTATAGAGAGAATAGACAAAGTCATAGAGAGATGAAGGAGCAAAGCTCCACATTATGCCATATATTCCAAAAGATGAAGTACATGATTGTTACAAAGAATCATAAGAATATGCATATAAATGCACATGTTGTTGGCAGCTGCATATCTTCATAACTTTACAATCTCCATGAAGTGAAGATGATCTCCTCCATGTGTAGATAAGCTTCAAGATGATGCCATCAAGGGTATGGTTGAAGGACAACACTTATAAGCTGCTGCCCTGCTTGTTGAAAAGATGAAAACCTAGCTCCAACTTCTCCTCAAGTGAAGAGAGACCTCCTCCTAATATCAAGCTCAAGGTCAATCCTCCAAAAGTGATAATCATAGGCTAGTATGATGGTCTTTGTATAGTATTATGATGTCCAAAAAATCTTCGATGAAAATTGCATAAAGAAGTTCGAAAACTGCTTTTTTGCTTTTTAAGGTGCAAATTCCAGAAATCTGATTTGCCATGCTTTATTTTGATTCAATTATGACCGTTGGGTTTGAACCATTCAATGTTGCCAAGTGCCCTTTTCAATTTTGACGACTTAGCCACTTTTGACTTTGACCTGAGAATTATGGTTTGACTTTTGGATCCCTAAATGTACTCCAAATTGTATGTATGGTATAACAATAGAAAGGTCTTGAAGAGTACTATCCATATTTGAAGTAAAAAAGTTCCTGCAAAAAATACCCATTTTGGCTTTGGTTTGATTTTTGCGAAAATCTGAAAATCTCTGATTTTTTCTTTGCAATACGTGCAGCCCTCTTCTGGAAGGTTGCTTTTCTAACAATCTCCTCCTAACTTGACGCAAGGGGATTAGGCAAGGATATGTATACATTCTATTGTGTGACAAAAATTTTGCTGCTAGTTGATAAAAATGTTGTGTAGGTACCCTTGTAAAAATCATGCCATTGTCCATAGAAATACAATAGGACTTTGTCCCACAATCAATAAAGAGACAAAAATGAAATAGAAACATGAGAGAGAATAGACAAAGGCATAGAGAGATGGAGCAAAGGTCCATATATATGCCATATATTCCAAAAGATGAAGTACATGAATGTTACAAAGAATCATAAGAATATGCATATAAGTGCACATGTTGATGCATATCCTCATAACTTCACAATCTCCATGAAGTGAAGGTGATCTTCTCCATGTGTAGATAAGCTTCAAAATGATGCCCTCAAGGATATGGTTGAAGTACAACACTTATAAGTTGCTGCCCTGCATGTTGAAAAGATGAAACCCTAGCTCCAACTTTGGCTTATGGTTACACAATCTCAAAATAAGAAGGGATTAGGTGTGTTCAACCATAGTGCTCACACAAATGCGAGAAGTTTTATCGTTAATTGTCTTGAGTCCAATTCCCCTAGGCCCATCATTATGGGCAAAATGCTTGATGATGGCATTGTTTATTTTAAAGATGCATAGAATCTTGACTCATGAGATATAGAAAGTCACATGGGATCTAAGGTTCAAGATGGTTTCTTTTGCGTCCATGACAATTAATGTCTTGGAAACGTGCACTAACACAATTAAGATGGGATGGAACTCCATGCTTTATGAATAGCCTTTCTTATCTTACATACACCCAGAGCATATAGCTCTTGCAATGGGCTATGTTAGTATGTTCTTGAAAATGTGCACTCACATAATTAAGATGGAATGGCAAAAATGGTGATGGAGGAAACTCCATGCTTTGTGAATAGCCTTTCTTGTCTTACATACACTTGGAGCCCAAAGCTCTTGCAATTAATTGTATCCTTAAGAGACTCACCTCGGGATGGATAATGGATCTCCTTTCCACAAGGAAGAAGACTTTATCATTTAGGACATACATAAGGAGAAGCTTGGATATTCCTATCTTCAAAATACAGTGGAATTAAGCTGCTCTGAAGATCTTAGGTTATCCATCAAGAATGAGATAGGAAGCTCCGATCATTAGATAACTGGTTAAAGACAATGGCTTCCTCATACCACACTATGCTCCTTCCAAAGTTTGATGTTGCTCTTTCATGACATGTTGTTGGGGATGTGATCTGTCAATGGCATATTAGCACAAAAGATGTTTCTATTTCTCATGCATCTATTGTGGTTAGCAAAAGGAATCCATGCGTCTTTTCTTTTGAGAATGCAAGCATATTAAGCGATGGTGGGGCAAAACTCTAAGGCACCGTGCACTTTCATGCATCCTAACTTGGTTTTGTGTGGTTTTTGGGGTTTTGAGTGTAATAAGCTTCTTGATTTTAAAATTCTTCATCATGAACTTTTTGTAACATATTTCATGAATTGTTATGCATGTGGACAAAATTTTGTTATGGCAGTTTTTCACATTCTTTCTCTACACATTTTTTGCATCAGTTTTTTTTGGATGAATTTCGAGCATGACAACAAATGAATTAGGAAAAGTACTGTATGAGAGGAAGGTAGAGTATGCACAGTAGAACAAATTTGTGTCTTTGAATTTTGAAAATTTTGTTAATTATGCATCATGGAGTTTGTTTGAGGCTTGAAGTCAGTTTATTGGAAAATAATGGCTTGTTTTTCTTCTCTCTCTAGAATTCCTGAACTTGTAGGGCTGAAATCTGAAATTTCAAGGCTGATCTCGACTCGGGACATCTCTATCATCATTGTGCATATTGAAGAGCCGAACATTTTTATCTCTAACAAGCATTTCCATATTCTGCATGGTTTCTGAGCTACAGGACTCAGAAAGTGCTAGTTTTTCATTATTGCTAGGCTGATGGCTTATGAGTTAGCTGTGGATATCTCTTCTTAGGAACAACCTTCTTTTTATAGACAAGGGATGGGATACAAGAGGAGTGTATGCTACATACAACATACAGGAGTGGTGGGCAATTGATGTGCTAGGAGTTACATTCGTCAATTGCCACCAGTATCAGCTTTTGTCCTATAGTGCTCAGTGGTTGAGATTCACTTGGCTGCCTTGTCAACCTCTGCAACCACCTCCCCTTGTCAGGGCTTGGCCCACCTTGTCCTCTAGTCATAAGTGAAATTGGGCGTCTTGGCATCCTTGTTATCCCTTGAAAAAGGTGGTTACGAACTGATGATATCATCGATGATGTCATCAATTCAAAACATGATCTCTGGATGTCACATTGAGGCAAGAAGATAGTCGATCTTAGGGTTTTGCACGTTCCGGACGCAATGGAAGCATTGGTTTCTCCAAATTCTGAACCAATCATGAGATATAGAAGTCACATGGAATCTGAGGTTCAAAATGGTTTCCTTAGTCCATGACAGGTGCCCTCTTTGAGCAATTGGGCTCCTTGGCACCCTCTTTAAGCGATTGGGCTCGTGGCGGCCTCTTTTAGCAATTAGGCTCCTTGGCACCTTGAGAGTTAGTCCGTTTAACTTTCACAAAAATTTTGATTCTACATGTTGTCCGCCACTAGTGTCTCTCCATCTCAGAGAGAGAGGGATGTCAAAATTCAACTTTATTACAAAGAGAACAAAACTGAATTTAATGGGTGTTTACAATGTTCGAAATGTTCCAAAGACATACATCCATTCTAGCACACTTGTTCCATATAAAAGCTATAACACTTTACAACATAAATAGCTAAGACACTTTACAAAAAAAAGAAAATTGCAACTGATTGCTGTCAATTTGTAGCTGGTTCTTTTCCAGGCCGTCTGGATGGCATTGGGTCCTCCTCTTCTTGGCTTGGTTGAACTTGTTCAGGATCTGAGGACAACAAGGACCTTAAAAGATCGAATTTTGATTTGTATGCATCCCTTTGTTTGCATAAAATCCTGTTCCCTGCTTTTAGCCTGTTGATTTGATCTTATGGAGACTGTAGTTCCCCTTTTAAAACTTTTACCTTTTCTTCAGCTTTGGTTGCATCTTTGTAATTCTTGGACAGTTCTTTGATACGTAGATACATCTCCTTTGTGACCAATGCCACTCTTAGACACTCATTATTAAGAAGGCTGATGTGATTATGCAGGCAATATTCCAAGTCGCACTCTTGTTGCAATTCAGTCACTAAAACCATTGGTGAAGGACAATGACAGGTATGAAGAAATTGCGGCTATTTGTGTTAGCAAGTGTTATGCGTACTACTCCCCAATTCATGCAGCAGCATACATGTTAGATCCAAAATTCCAAGATAAAAAGCAATATGCATATCTAGAGGTGGATAATGGATGGAGGATCATATTGGAGAGGCTTATCCGAGATAGTGCAACTAGAAGATTTATTAGAGATCAGCTCTACAAATACAGGACCTAGAAAGATGCTTCATATGCATGTGAAGATGCTGAGGAGGATAGATTACATGTTGGTGCTTCTGTGTGGTGGGAGGACTTTGGTTGTGATGGTCTAGATTTTCAACAATTGGCCATTCGTATACTTAGTCGGGCTTGCACCACGAGTTGCCTTGAGCAACTATGGAGTGTGTATGGACATGTATCCTCTAAAAAGAGGAACCGACTTGGTATGCAACGTGCTAGTGACCTTGTGTTTGTCTGTGCTAATTTAAGGATGCTTTGGAGGACTCCATGCATGGAAGGAGATCCTTTCAGAGAATGGGAGGTAGAGAAGGGGTCAGACCAAGTGGAAAATGAAGAACATGAAAAAGTAGAAGCCATTGATTAATTCTTCGTAGTCATTACATTTATAATTTATGTTGTAGTCTCTACATTTGTCATTTATGTCCTAGTCAGCTTCCATATGTAGTCGTTTTGTCGATTGATGGTATGTACTATGATCATTGATGTAATATCTTTTTGTTCTCATGATGTAACATCTTTTTTATATGATTATGATGATGTATTCACACTATTTGGCATCATACTATACATATAACTTGTCACTTGTCAGCTTTGACTCTTGAGTAACTCTGAAAGTAAAAAATTCAACCATCAATGTGCTTCGTACATGTGTATTGTGTATACTTAAAAAACATCCTTTTTGTAATGGTTTTCTTGTTATTAATCATTTAATATGTTAGCCAATTCATTTTACATTACTTTCATTTGATTATTTTGAATAAAAAAAGCATTATTTTAATGTCGTCTTGGGGATGCGTCCCCAAGACACCCTAGGCACCATCCCCGTCCCGGGGACACCAGCGTCCTCGGGACCCGTCCCCGTGCCCTAGTGACTTTGCTTTTGACATATATTCTCTTCCTCTATCACTTCTAAAAATCTAAATTTATGACTCACTTTCATGTTCAACCATAGCTGAGAACTTCTTGAAAGTAGGAAAGACCTCTGACTTTACTTTAAGACCATTAATCCAAGAATATCTTGAGAAATCATCAATGAAAGTAATGAGTTACGTGAAACATTAAATAGAATTTGTTCTCATAGGACCATTCACATCTGAATGTATGATTCGTAACTTCCTTGTACTTGAATCCCATGTGGCTTGCTCTTTTGTAGGAAGTAATTTGGTAGTAGTACCACGGACTGCAGATGATGAAAGCGTTTCTTCTTCTTCACTAACCTCTTGTTGAGCAGAAATAAGAACAATAGGTCTTCTAGAATATGAGGCAACATCTTCTCTGACTTGTCTTGGCCTTGGATAAGTGCCATTGTCAATATTTCATAAGTCCTTTGATACTAACAGATTCATCATCATAAAACTCCACATTGGATAGTTAGAGATTCCTTTAAGCTCGTCTTCATTCTCAAGTCTATAATCACTCATCTTGTTAAGGGTGTATGTCATCTATGCTTTGATACCAAATGGTGGAAGCGGGGTGGGCCTCAATAACCTTAATACTCAAAAAGAGATGAGTGAGAGAAAGAGAATAGACAAGTTTTTCAAAGTATACGGTAAGCTAAAATGCTCACCTACATTATTTGTATTCAAATGTCAAATTATAATGTGTGAATATGATACAAACTGACATTATCTGAATCTAGGCAAAAATAGAGAACTAGATACAAGAAATTGTGTGTAAAGTGCCTAAGAGGTATGAAATGTGTGTGTGTGTGAAGATGTAGAGAATATGAACAGTTTAGAATTGTTTTATAGCAAACCCTAATTCTGAAATTAGGGTTTCAGAAACCCTAAATCAGAAATTAGTGACCTAACAAGTAAGGAATTGATATAGACTTGTTACTCACAATAAATCAGCAACGTGCTGATGGTTGGCAACTTGGCTGATACTAACTCCACAGCTGTAGCAAATGTAGAGCACACCTCCTCCAAGTGTGCAAACACTTCCTCCAGGCAGCAAGGATCATCAAGGATGGCTTGGATGCTTGAATGATGCTCAAACAATGAGCCAAGGATGTTTTTATATAGGAATTATGGCAGCCAACGATGGCTTTAGCAAAAGTATGCGAAAAAAGTATAAAAGCTATTGTAGTTTTTTAGCGAAGGGATTTTTTAACGCAAATTTTGCTTTTAGGCCAAAAATATGCAGAGATCTCATAACCTACAGATCAGCTTGACAAGAGATTATGCTTTCCTTGACCTACATGATGAGAGGGTTCAAATGATGTGAAAATCCTATTTTTGGCAGAAATTGGGGTTAGGGTTTTCTCTTGATCTACACCTCTATTGAGTGAATGTTATATATCAAATGAAAGCTCTCTTCAAGCTTTATGCGATAAGCCAATGAAAATTTTTGACCTTCTGTACCCAAAAATTGGCTAAGTCCTCAAAAATAGGATTGCTTGAATTTTAGGATTTTGGACTATTCTGACATTGTTTCCAACAATGTAGCCCTTCGATCAGCTAAGCAAGTAGATAAGTGGATGCCTTCGATCATGGCAATCTGCATCATACCAGCGGTTCTCGGGCATGGAACCTGTGCGTGTGGGTGTATATGTGTGCGGTGTGGGAAGCTGTAGAGAGCTTAGTCTTGTAGGATGGTGGTGAACTATGATGTAAGTATGTCCAAGGGTGAGAGTGGATCGAGGGAGAGTAGGCGGGTGTGTAAATGGTGTGCATAAACATGTGAGAGCTCGTGTGAAGTGTATCGTGGTGTGTGTCTGAGTGGGTGAGGGAGGGTCTAATGGAATAGGAGATGAGTGTGAATGTGATAAATGTATGGTCAGCACCGAGTGGGCGCCGTCCAATACTAAGTGAGGGGATGAGTGAAGCGCCAGAGGTGGTACCTAAAATGTAGTCGACCGTGCTCTCACCTCCTCCGTGAGGGAAGCAAGTAAGTCCGCCCGAACCTGGCCAACGATTCATCCCGTTATATATAACGAGCTGATGTCGGCTGCCTAGCTCAAGTAGATGTTTGCCATACCTGGTGGTGTCCTGACTCATATCCGCCGATACTCTACTGGTGCTCATCTCATCTGGGTCTCTAGCTCTCATCAGATGTGGATGAACCATGTCGTATGCCTCGCACTGATGTGATTGAGTGCGTTCATTGAAGTCCCCCATAAGGAAGACTTCACCTAGTGTGCTGTAATGTAGTATCTCATCTCAAAGTGCTGTGTATGGTGACTCTCTATCTCGGATCGGTCCCCCAAGGTCCTGTCCTGTGTATCGAGCTCCGCCTGGAGGGAAGTAGCATATAGCAATGTAAATCGAGCTCCCCTCCGCTATCTCCATGCGAACCCATATGTATTGTGCCTCCTCATCTCTTCCTATAATATGGATCCGACTCTGTATCTCCTGTCTAAATACGATCGCCACACCTCCCGATTCTCGTGCTGTACTCTGTCTCGTCGTGGTCCTAAATGCAGATTCCCAATGAAAACCTGCAATGCGTGGTAGACCTCTCTCCGGGCTCTCGTGTGTCTCTGTGATGCATACAAAGTCATGTGATGCCAGGATCTCCTTGAGTCTGTCTGGTCGCGTCCAGAGTGCCCCGTTGCAGTTCCACACTGCTCCTCTGAGTGGTGTCTCCCGGTGTAGTGATGTCTCATAGGCCGCATGGCCCTATTTGATAGGGCGTCCATCTATGAAGACCTTACCATCACGGTAAAAGGCCTTCCTCCCCTCTCGGCGTGCCTGGAGTATCTGTGGCATGCAAGTGCGTCGGTGTGCCACCTGCATCCGCGTGAGGTCCTTGTCCATGTAGAGGGGGCCGCCGGGTAGTCCACGTAGTACTGATCGGCATCTAAAGAAGGCGGTTCGTGCCTCCTCGGAGCTCATCTTAAGGATGAGTGCTCGTAAACGTGATGTATCCCTCCCAACCCTCCATGCGTCTTTGAAGGGCATGCTCTCGTATCTTAGTCGACGGCAAATGTCAGTGGCGTCTTTCTCCGGTGATGCCCCTTCGGGTAGGCGCGTAATCCGAATGTGAAGTCTTCGAGTGTGTCGAAGCCTCTCCTCTTCAAGTGTACCCTGGACTCGTGTGAGCTCTTCTTTCTGCACGTCTTCCCTAACTTCCTTCTTAATCCTTTTGTCTATTACTTCCACCCACGACTCTCGAGTAGATTCTACCTCCGTTTTGATTTCCTTTTTTATTTCTTATTTGAGTGTCTCCACGTTGGAGATCTCTCCCTCTTCTTTAATGTGTTCATAAGCTTTCCTCCACTTGTTTCGTTCTTCTGTGAGAGTCTTTACTTGTTCTTCGAGTCCTTTACTTTATCCATTACTTGTTCTTCAAGTCCTTTGAACTTTTCCATCATTTTTCGTATCTCCATATTGAGGTTGGAGTCTGCTTCCTTTTTGGCATCTTTAAGGGCTTTAGCGATAAGCTCGTCCACTTCCCTCCGGTCCATGGGAGCCCTTTCACAAAGAGAGAGAGAGAGAGAGAGAGAGAGAGAGAGAGAGAGAGAGAGAGAGAGAGAGAGAGAGAGAGAGAGAGAGAGAGAGAGAGAGAGAGAGAGAGAGAGAGAGAGAGAGAGAGAGAGAGAGAGAGAGAGAGAGAGAGAGAGAGAGAGAGAGAGAGAGAGAGAGAGAGAGAGAGAGAGAGAGAGAGAGAGAGAGAGAGAGAGAGAGAGAGAGAGAGAGAGAGAGAGAGAGAGAGAGAATATTGTGTTTTGAAAATTCGATTCTTAAACAATGAACAATGGTCCAAACCATTTTTCATAGCCACATCTTGTTCATGCTTTGTTTTGTATCCCATTGTAGTCTGCATTTAATACTAGTAGAGGAGAATCCGTGGATGCATAGTTCAACAACATGCATAATAAACACTGAAATCAATACATCTATTGGTTTGCATGCATGCTTTTGCTTTAATTATGCTTCTTCAAAATAAATACAACCTCAAAGTAATGGCACACATGAGTGGCCAGTTTTTCTGGTCATTCATATATTCAAAAAGAGGTTAAATTCATGCTCTAAACCTTTTCTTCATCTAAAAACCTGTATTTATGTAGGGAACCAAACAATCTAAGTGTATGGAAGCGATAGATTTGAAGAAGAAACAAACTTCCAATTATTGTTCTATTTGTTTGCATGGAGGATTGAGAGTGTCATATTTTGGTAGAAAGAGAGATATCTTGTTGCCCTTTACGCTCACATTGTGCATGGGTTGAAGTTAATTTGTAAAACGTATGGGAAGTTTTATTTTATAATTACTACATGATTCATCAATGTTTGTAATTTGTTATTTGTAAGTTTTAACATGCATTTTATATATATATATATATATATATATATATATATATATATATCAAAGTCACATGGGGACGCGTCCCCGGGTCCTAGGGACGCCAGGACGCGGTCCCCTAAAGCCAAAATATGGGGACGCCTAACCGGGACGGTTGGCGTCCCCTGTCAACTTTGTGTAAAAGCAGAATATCCCGGCGACGCGTCCCGGGGATGGATTCATGTGATGGAGCAGTTTGGGGACGGCAATCCGGGACAGATCGGGTTGTGGGGACGGTTTTTTGGCCAAAAAATGTCAATTTTTTTCCCTTCTCTCTTGGAGTTTTTAGAGCCAACTTTAGGGGGTCTATAGAACCATATTGGGGGCTTTAGACAACCATAGATAGAGGCCATTGCTCCCTCAAAACACAAGCTTATCTTCAGTTTGAAGTTTTTCTCCTCGGATCTCATATGTATCGAGGTTTGAGCTACCGTCAACCTTGCATTTTCAGCAACCCTCTTCACCCTCTTAGCACTTTCTTCACCTTTCTTCTCTTCTCTCCATAGTTATTACATTTATGTTGTAGTTTCTAGATTTTCAGATTCTTCTTTTTAGAATCTACAACGGTTCTTTTTGTGGATCCATAGTATGATGTAACATCTTTTTGCTCGTATGATAATGCCATATCATATATGTCACATGATCATTGAGTCTTAGTTTTTTTATGTATATTATATGTTTATAATATATATGATGATGACAATGATGTAGAATCTTTTTTTTTAATGATAAATATATATGGAAACTCTGAATGTTCAAATTTCAACATGCTTCATGTATGTTTCTACTTGAAAAACACATTTTTCTTACAATTTTGTTGTTATGGGTCATTCCATATGTAACCACATTAATTGTACAATAGTTCCATTTGAAAATTTCTTAAAAAATCAGCATTTCTCTAGTGCCGTCCCGGGGACGCCTCCCTGGGACACATCAAGCTCCGTCCTTGTCTTGGGGACATCACTGTCCCCGGGAGCCGGCCCCGTCCCCGTCCCCGTCCCCGTCCCCGTCCCCGTCCCCTGGTGACTTTGATATATATATATATATATATATATATATATATATATATATATATATACATACATACATACATACATACATACATACATACATACATACATACATACATACATACATACATACATACATACATACATACATACATACATACATACATACATACATACATACCATTCGGTCCTCGCACCTTACGCGCACCGAACTGAACGCACCGGACTACCTTGGTAGAGAGGTCACATCTACTTATGATTTCTAGGCTCATTCTTGGTATGCCTTCAATAGCACATGATATTATTAGAGGAGAGCTTTCTGCACTCCCCAATGCTTGTCAAGGCACTATTCAAGATAGTATGTATGTTATATAGGCTTCACGATATGGATAAGGGCTGCATCGCAGGCAGGGCTTTTCAAGCTTCATGATTTTTAGCCCTTGCACGGGGATTCTTCATCTTGGTATGTTCAGACTTGGGATTAGATGATGAGAAATGGATTTGACATGGATCAGCTCGCACCCACACATTACGATACACATGCGTCCATCTATTCACTCTCTGACAAGAATAGGATTATACGACAGGAGATATGGTGCACATATAGAGAGGACCTAGGTCTTCCCTCGGGATTCATGAGCAGCGAAAAGCTCCATTATCGAGAGCTTTTTCTACAAATTCTCAACTAGGGATTCATAGATGTCCCTCGATATATGCAAGTCTATATGCCACATCATATACCAGTTGTCATTTGGAAACTTACAGTGTCATCACATCAGTTGGAGATGGAGAGAGACCGAGGTTGAGGGATAACCCAAGGAGGAGGATATATGTCCCACATGCGAGATAGAGGTGGAGAGCGAGGAGCACTTTGTTATTTGATGCCCAAAATATGCAGACCTCATGGTACAGTTCTAGATAGAGAGTTCATTACAACAATGCATGGAGAGAGAGGATCACTGACGATTCGGATGGTTTCTCACCATTGCATATTATAGGTGAGAGTTGTTGGTGTAGCCAAGACCATGAAAGAGCAGGGAAGACAACATATGATCACCCATTTCTCCCAGAGGATTGAGACATGACCTTCACTTAGCCCCCCCCACGCCCCCCCCCCCCCCCCTTCTTTTCCACAGAAAAAACACAAATGGTGTGGGTCTCATCCTTTGACAGGCACACACAGAGAGCTAGAAGATGGCCTCATGCCTCTGGGTAAAGGAGACCCTGGCTTTAATAGGGTGAGATCATGGGGATTTTGTCATTACATAAGCAGCATATGGAGTGGAGATGCACATTCACACCCTGGGATATCCTTCTTCAAAGGGTACTCCAATGGATGCCCATGTATCGCATCCTCCATCTATCCCCCCTATATTGTGCTATTAGTACACAGCTACACCCTATATATACATTGTACTTCATGGTCATTTCTGTAGAGAGAGCCATGCACCATCAGACTCTCCTTCTTGTATTATGTGGTCATTTTTTGCTTCACTAGAATCACACCTCCCTACACTAGAGTTGAGCTTTAGTTTAGTTTAGGGTTTCTGCCCACCGTCTGACGCATACACCCACCTGCCGTCTGACGCGTACCCCTGCCCACCGTCGTGGCCGTACCCCTGCCCGCCCTCTGACGCGCACACACATGTTCAGAGAAGGTGTCGGGGCTGCACGCAGAGGAAGGTGTGACGAGGCAAGACGCAGAGGAAGGGTTCGATTTCATCTCATGATGATCTCACACCCATGCAAGTAGCACACCGCCGTGCATGCATGCTGAGAGTACACCAAGCTCGCAAAGAACGAAAGAAGGCTTCATACAGAGATGGTTGTGTCATCATTGATGGCAAGGCCATCCCATAGGGATTCGCGGCCTGTGAGACACTCGAGGAGATACACCTTGTAGTTTGGAACTGCAATGGAGATCTATGGACACACCCAGAGAGGTTGGAAGAGGTGCGCAAAGGCAAAGACATCATTATGCTCACAGAGACACATGAGAGCCCGGACCGGGGCCTACCTCGAGTCCACGGTTTCCAGTGGGAGTCCACATACAGAGTGTACACGTCAGCACACCACCAGAGGGTGAGGAGGAGTAGCCATACTCTTCAGAGATGGACCTCAGAGGAGGATACAGATAGTCGCATGTGATTCACAGGCCAGATATCTTTGGATTCGACTCAAGCTCTCACAGGAGAGGATCATCTTCATAGCATTATGCTACTTTGCTCCTTCTAGCTCGTGATTCGCTATCATAGATCGAGAGGAGGACTCACCATACACTTGCTTGTCAGAAGAGATTACAGAGTACTCTGCATTAGGGGAAGTCTTCCTTATGGGAGACTTCAATGCCAGGACAGGCAATGATCAGTGTGAGATATTTGACCCAGAAGACCCACAGATACTCCGTACCATAGAGGATAAGTCTACAGCTCGAGCTTCAGCTGACTCTACACACACTCATTATGGCACTCACTTACTCAGACTAGGCTCTCGACATAATCTCGTTATCTATAACGGGATGGCTTAGTGGCCTACCTCAGGAGGATTGACATGCATACCACACTCAATCACAGATTGCAGGGGAAGTTCAGTAGATTATGTCATAGGATCTAGAGAGGCCATTCACCTACTTACCTCATTCACCATCCCACCCATACCCATTGGGGCCGATCACACATACCTCGCGCTCTCCCTCAAGGGAGACACCCCTACACGCACACCCGCAGCATGCATCCCACACACCACCATCCACTTCACACACGAGCTATCTCACATATATGCAGCACAAGTCGAGAAGGGTCTTCTCTTGCTTCACCCTGACACTCCACTATCCTTACTCACCTCACAGATAGCATAAGTTCTTCAGACATCAGCCATCAGCTCCTTCCCACACACCATCCATTCTGGTCACACACCTCCTCTAGGGACTATGCCACAACATGGTTGGTATGATGAGGAATGCAGAGATATTTATCGCCGACTACGAGCTCAGCGAGCATTGAGAGAGATCACAGAGAGACAGGCCAAGGGACGGATGAAGACTCTCACACGTCGGAAGAGGCGAGCCTTTGAGGAGGCACAGGTGCTTGAGCTATACCATCTCTTTATGAGTATGGACAGTGCTGCAGCATGGTGTACCCTACGAGAGCCATGCCCGACCATACCTATTGGGAACCTACACACATGGCATGATTATGCTCAAAGATTATATGAGGTGCCTGGGCAGCCTCCCATTCCCCAACCACTTGAGCCTCGCCCTACTAGTTCTTCTCTCTTCACAGCAAAGATGGTTGAGAGGCCCATAGGACGATTGCGACATGGACGTTCGACAGACCATACGGTATTGCAGAGCGAGCATCTCATATATGCAGCCTCCACTATAGCCCCGTTGATTGCACATGTCTTCAACCAGGCTATAGGGGAGGGCTTCCCAGAGGAGTGGACTAGGCACACCATTGTGCCTATCCACAAATCTGGCGACACCCTGGACCCAGGGAATTACAGGACCATCATGATTGGCCACACCATGGCCAAACTATACGGTGCAATACTTGAGGCAGAGCTTAGCTCATATGCAAAGATTGAGGGGCTACGAGCACGAGGCCAGGCAGGTTTTCGGCGAGCTTTCTCTACTATTGATCACATCTTCATTTTGCGCTGCCTCATTGACGGGGCAAGAGTGCGGAAGAAGAGACTATATTGCTGCTTTGTGGACTTTCGCAAAGCTTTTGATACAGTGCCATGAGAGAGGCCCTTCCAATGCCTTCAGGGATGATTTGGGCCATCTATGCACTCTATGAGCAGGTGACTGGGAGAGTACAGTGTCGAGGAGGTATGTCTGAGGCCATTGCTAGCACCATTGGTGTTAAGCAAGGCTTCCCGCTCTCTCCCACTCTATTTGGTCTCTACATCGATGAGATTGAGGATTACATTCTCCGAGCTGGAGGAGAGGGTGCAGACCTCGCAAGTACACATGTCCACATTTTATTATATGCCGATGACATTGTCTTGATTTCAGAATCACCCGAGGGATTAGAGCGCCATGGTGTGCCTATCCACAAATCTGGCGACACCCTGGACCCAGGGAATTACAGGACCATCATGATTGGCCACACCATGGCCAAACTATACGGTGCAATACTTGAGGCAGAGCTTAGCTCATATGCAGAGATTGAGGGGCTACGAGCACGAGGCCAGGCAGGTTTTCGGCGAGCTTTCTCTACTATTGATCACATCTTCATTTTGCGCTGCCTCATTGACGGGGCAAGAGTGAGGAAGAAGAGACTTTATTGCTGCTTTGTGGACTTTCGCAAAGCTGTTGATACAGTGCCATGAGAGAGGCCCTTCCAATGCCTTCAGGGATGATTTGGGCCATCTATGCACTCTATGAGCAGGTGACTGGGAGAGTACAGTGTCGAGGAGGTATGTCTTAGGCCATTGCTAGCACCATTGGTGTTAAGCAAGGCTGCCCGCTCTCTCCCACTCTATTTGGTCTCTACATCGATGAGATTGAGGATTACATTCTCCGAGCTGGAGGAGAGGGTGAAGACCTCGCAAGTACACATGTCCACATTTTATTATATGCCGATGACATTGTCTTGATTTCAGAATCACCCGAGGGATTAGAGCGCCATGGTGTGCCTATCCACAAATCTGGCGACACCCTGGACCCAGGGAATTACAGGACCATCGTGATTGGCCACACCATGGCCAAACTATACGGTGCAATACTTGAGGCAGAGCTTAGCTCATATGCAGAGATTGAGGGGCTACGAGCACGAGGCCAGGCAGGTTTTCGGCGAGCTTTCTCTACTATTGATCACATCTTCATTTTGCGCTGCCTCATTGACGGGGCAAGAGTGCGGAAGAAGAGACTATATTGCTGCTTTGTGGACTTTCGCAAAGCTTTTGATACAGTGCCATGAGAGAGGCCCTTCCAATGCCTTCAGGGATGATTTGGGCCATCTATGCACTCTATGAGCAGGTGACTGGGAGAGTACAGTGTCCAGGAGGTATGTCTGAGGGCATTGCTAGCACCATTGGTGTTAAGCAAGGCTGCCCGCTCTCTCCCACTCTATTTGGTCTCTACATCGATGAGATTGAGGATTACATTCTTCGAGCTGGAGGAGAGGGTGCAGACCTCGCAAGTACACATGTCCACATTTTATTATATGCCGATGACATTGTCTTGATTTCAGAATCACCCGAGGGATTAGAGCGCCATGGTGTGCCTATCCACAAATCTGGCGACACCCTGGACCCAGGGAATTACAGGACCATCATGATTGGCCACACCATGGCCAAACTATACGGTGCAATACTTGAGGCAGAGCTTAGCTCATATGCAGAGATTGAGGGGCTACGAGCACGAGGCCAGGCAGGTTTTCGGCGAGCTTTCTCTACTATTGATCACATCTTCATTTTGCGCTGCCTCATTGACGGGGCAAGAGTGCGGAAGAAGAGACTATATTGCTGCTTTGTGGACTTTCGCAAAGCTTTTGATACAGTGCCATGAGAGAGGCCCTTCCAATGCCTTCAGGGATGATTTGGGCCATCTATGCACTCTATGAGCAGGTGACTGGGAGAGTACAGTGTCGAGGAGGTATGTCTGAGGCCATTGCTAGCACCATTGGTGTTAAGCAAGGCTGCCCGCTCTCTCCCACTCTATTTGGTCTCTACATCGATGAGATTGAGGATTACATTCTCCGACCTTGAGGAGAGGGTGCAGACCTCGCAAGTACACATGTCCACATTTTATTATATGCCGATGACATTGTCTTGATTTCAGAATCACCCGAGGGATTAGAGCGCCATGGTGTGCCTATCCACAAATCTGGCGACACCCTGGACCCAGGGAATTACAGGACCATCATGATTGGCCACACCATGGCCAAACTATACGGTGCAATACTTGAGGCAGAGCTTAGCTCATATGCAGAGATTGAGGGGCTACGAGCACGAGGCCAAGCAGGTTTTCGGCGAGCTTTCTCTACTATTGATCACATCTTCATTTTGCGCTGCCTCATTGACGGGGCAAGAGTGCGGAAGAAGAGACTATATTGCTGCTTTGTGGACTTTCGCAAAGCTTTTGATACAGTGCCATGAGAGAGGCCCTTCCAATGCCTTCAGGGATGATTTGGGCCATCTATGCACTCTATGCGCAGGTGACTGGGAGAGTACAGTGTCCAGGAGGTATGTCTGAGGCCATTGCTAGCACCATTGGTGTTAAGCAAGGCTGCCCGCTCTCTCCCACTCTATTTGGTCTCTACATCGATGAGATTGAGGATTACATTCTCCGAGCTGGAGGAGAGAGTGCAGACCTCGCAAGTACACATGTCCACATTTTATTATATGCCGATGACATTGTCTTGATTTCAGAATCACCCGAGGGATTAGAGCGCCATGGTGTGCCTATCCACAAATCTGGCGACACCCTGGACCCAGGGAATTACAGGACCATCATGATTGGCCACACCATGGCCAAACTATACGGTGCAATACTTGAGGCAGAGCTTAGCTCATATGCAGAGATTGAGGGGCTACGAGCATGAGGCCAGGGAGGTTTTCGGCGAGCTTTCTCTACTATTGATCACATCTTCATTTTGCGCTGCCTGATTGACGGGGCAAGAGTGCGGAAGAAGAGACTATATTGCTGTTTTGTGGACTTTCGCAAAGCTTTTGATACAGTGCCATGAGAGAGGCCCTTCCAATGCCGTCAGGGATGATTTGGGTCATCTATGCACTCTATGAGCATGTGACTGGAGAGTACAGTGTCCAGGAGGTATGTCTGAGGCCATTGCTAGCACCATTGGTGTTAAGCAAGGCTGCCCGCTCTCTCCCACTCTATTTGGTCTCTACATCGATGAGATTGAGGATTACATTCTCCGAGCTGGAGGAGAGGGTGAAGACCTCGCAAGTACACATGTCCACATTTTATTATATGCCGATGACATTGTCTTGATTTCAGAATCATCCGAGGGATTAGAGCGCCATGGTGTGCCTATCCACAAATCTGGCGACACCCTGGACCCAGGGAATTACAGGACCATCATGATTGGCCACACCATGGCCAAACTATACGGTGCAATACTTGAGGCAGAGCTTAGCTCATATGCAGAGATTGAGGGGCTACGAGCATGAGGCCAAGCAGGTTTTCGGCAAGCTTTCTCTACTATTGATCACATCTTCATTTTGCGCTGCCTCATTGACGGGGCAAGAGTGCGGAAGAAGAGACTATATTGCTGCTTTGTGGACTTTCGCAAAGCTTTTGATACAGTGCCATGACAGAGGCCCTTCCAATGCCTTCAGGGATGATTTGGGCCATCTATGCACTCTATGAGCATGTGACTGGGAGAGTACAGTGTCCAGGAGGTATGTCTGAGGCCATTGCTAGCACCATTGCTGTTAAGCAAGGCTGCCCGCTCTCTCCCACTCTATTTGGTCTCTACATCGATGAGATTGAGGATTACATTCTCCGAGCTGGAGGAGAGGGTGCAGACCTCGCAAGTACACATGTCCACATTTTATTATATGCCGATGACATTGTCTTGATTTCAGAATCACCAGAGGGATTAGAGCGCCATGGTGTGCCTATCCACAAATCTGGCGACACCCTGGACCCAGGGAATTACAGGACCATCATGATTGGCCACACCATGGCCAAACTATACGGTGCAATACTTGAGGCAGAGCTTAGCTCATATGCAGAGATTGAGGGGCTACGAGCACGAGGCCAGGCAGGTTTTCGGCGAGCTTTCTCTACTATTGATCACATCTTCATTTTGCGCTGCCTCATTGACGGGGCAAGAGTGCGGAAGAAGAGACTATATTGCTGCGTTGTGGACTTTCGCAAAGCTTTTGATACAGTGCCATGAGAGAGGCCCTTCCAATGCCTTCAGGGATGATTTGGGCCATCTATGCACTCTATGAGCAGGTGACTCGGAGAGTACAGTGTCGGGGAGGTATGTCTGAGGCCATTGCTAGCACCATTGGTGTTAAGCAAGGCTGCCCGCTCTCTCCCACTCTATTTGGTCTCTACATCGATGAGATTGAGGATTACATTGTCCGAGCTGGAGGAGAGGGTGCAGACCTCGCAAGTACACATGTCCACATTTTATTATATGCCGATGACATTGTCTTGATTTCAGAATCACCCGAGGGATTAGAGCGCCATGGTGTGCCTATCCACAAATCTGGCGACACCCTGGACCCAGGGAATTACAGGACCATCATGATTGGCCACACCATGGCCAAACTATACGGTGCAATACTTGAGGCAGAGCTTAGCTCATATGCAGAGATTGAGGTGCTACGAGCACGAGGCCAGGCAGGTTTTCGGCGAGCTTTCTCTACTATTGATCACATATTCATTGTGCGCTGCCTCATTGACGGGGCAAGAGTGCGGAAGAAGAGACTATATTGCTGCTTTGTGGACTTTCGCAAAGCTTTTGATACAGTGCCATGAGAGAGGCCCTTCCAATGCCTTCAGGGATGATTTGGGCCATCTATGCACTCTATGAGCAGGTGACTGGGAGAGTACAGTGTCGAGGAGGTATGTCTGAGGCCATTGCTAGCACCATTGGTGTTAAGCAAGGCTGCCCGCTCTCTCCCACTCTATTTGGTCTCTACATCGATGAGATTGAGGATTACATTCTCCGAGCTGGAGGAGAGGGTGCAGACCTCGCAAGTACACATGTTCACATTTTATTATATGCCGATGACATTGTCTTGATTTCAGAATCACCCGAGGGATTAGAGCGCCATGGTGTGCCTATCCACAAATCTTGCGACACCCTGGACCCAGGGAATTACAGGACCATCATGATTGGCCACACCATGGCCAAACTATACGGTGCAATACTTGAGGCAGAGCTTAGCTCATATGCAGAGATTGAGGGGCTACGAGCACGAGGCCAGGCAGGTTTTCGGCGAGCTTTCTCTACTATTGATCACATCTTCATTTTGCGCTGCCTCATTGACGGGGCAAGAGTGCGGAAGAAGAGACTATATTGCTGCTTTGTGGACTTTCGCAAAGCTTTTGATACAGTGCCATGAGAGAGGCCCTTCCAATGCCTTCAGGGATGATTTGGGCCATCTATGCACTTTATGAGCAGGTGACTGGGAGAGTACAGTGTCGAGGAGGTATGTCTGAGGCCATTGCTAGCACCATTGGTGTTAAGCAAGGCTGCCCGCTCTCTCCCACTCTATTTGGTCTCTACATCGATGAGATTGAGGATTACATTCTCCGAGCTGGAGGAGAGGGTGCAGACCTCGCAAGTACACATGTCCACATTTTATTATATGCCGATGACATTGTCTTGATTTCAGAATCACCCGAGGGATTAGAGCGCCATGGTGTGCCTATCCACAAATCTTGCGACACCCTGGACCCAGGGAATTACAAGACCATCATGATTGGCCACACCATGGCCAAACTATACGGTGCAATACTTGAGGCAGAGCTTAGCTCATATGCAGAGATTGAGGGGCTACGAGCACGAGGCCAGGCAGGTTTTCGGCGAGCTTTCTCTACTATTGATAACATCTTCATTTTGCGCTGCCTCATTGACGGGGCAAGAGTGCGGAAGAAGAGACTATATTGCTGCTTTGTGGACTTTCGCAAAGCTTTTGATACAGTGCCATGAGAGAGGCCCTTCCAATGCCTTCAGGGATGATTTGGGCCATCTATGCACTCTATGAGCAGGTGACTGGGAGACTACAGTGTCCAGGAGGTATGTCTGAGGCCATTGCTAGCGCCATTGGTGTTAAGCAAGGCTGCCCGCTCTCTCCCACTCTATTTGGTCTCTACATCGATGAGATTGAGGATTACATTCTCCGAGCTAGAGGAGAGGGCGCAGACCTCGCAAGTACACATGTCGTCATTTTATTATATGCCGATGACATTGTCTTGATTTCAGAATCACCCGAGGGATTAGAGCGCCATGGTGTGCCTATCCACAAATCTTGCGACACCCTGGACCCAGGGAATTACAGGACCATCATGATTGGCCACACCATGGCCAAACTATACGGTGAAATACTTGAGGCAGAGCTTAGCTCATATGCAGAGATTGAGGGGCTACGAGCACGAGGCCAGGCAGGTTTTCGGCGAGCTTTCTCTACTATTGATCACATCTTCATTTTGCGCTGCCTCATTGACGGGGCAAGAGTGCGGAAGAAGAGACTATATTGCTGCTTTGTGGACTTTCGCAAAGCTTTTGATACAGTGCCATGAGAGAGGCCCTTCCAATGCCTTCAGGGATGATTTGGGCATCTATGCACTCTATGAGGAGGTGACTGGGAGAGTACAGTGTCGAGGAGGTATGTCTGAGGCCATTGCTAGCACCATTGGTGTTAAGCAAGGCTGTCCGCTCTCCCCCACTCTATTTGGTCTCTACATCGATGAGATTGAGGATTACATTCTCCGAGCTGGAGGAGAGGGTGCAGACCTCGCAAGTACACATGTCCACATTTTATTATATGCCAATGACATTGTCTTGATTTCAGAATCACCCGAGGGATTAGAGCGCCATGGTGTGCCTATCCACAAATCTGGCGACACCCTGGACCCAGGGAATTACAGGACCATCATGATTGGCCACACCATGGCCAAACTATACGGTGCAATACTTGAGGCAGAGCTTAGCTAATATGCAGAGATTGAGGGGCTACGAGCACGAGGCCAGGCAGGTTTTCGGCGAGCTTTCTCTACTATTGATCACATCTTCATTTTGCGCTTCCTCATTGACGGGGCAAGAGTGCGGAAGAAGAGACTATATTGCTGCTTTGTGGACTTTCGCAAAGCTTTTGATACAGTGCCATGAGAGAGGCCCTTCCAATGCCTTCAGGGATGATTTGGTCCATCTATGAACTCTATGAGCATGTGACTGGGAGAGTACAGTGTCCAGGAGGTATGTCTGAGGCCATTGCTAGCACCATTGGTGTTAAGCAAGGCTGCCCGCTCTCTCCCACTCTATTTGGTCTCTACATCGATGAGATTGAGGATTACATTCTCCGAGCTGGAGGAGAGGGTGAAGACCTCGCAAGTACACATGTCCACATTTTATTATATGCCGATGACATTGTCTTGATTTCAGAATCACCCGAGGGATTAGAGCGCCATGGTGTGCCTATCCACAAATCTGGCGACACCCTGGACCCAGGGAATTACAGGACCATCATGATTGGCCACACCATGGCCAAACTATACGGTGCAATACTTGAGGCAGAGCTTAGCTCATATGCAGAGATTGAGGGGCTACGAGCACGAGGCCAGGCAGGTTTTCGGCGAGCTTTCTCTACTATTGATCACATCTTCATTTTGCGCTGCCTCATTGACGGGGCAAGAGTGCGGAAGAAGAGACTATATTGCTGCTTTGTGGACTTTCGCAAAGCTTTTGATACAGTGCCATGAGAGAGGCCCTTCCAATGCCTTCAGGGATGATTTGGGCCATCTATGCACTCTATGAGCAGGTGACTGGGAGAGTACAGTGTCCAGGAGGTATGTCTGAGGTCATTGCTAGCACCATTGGTGTTAAGCAAGGCTGCCCGCTCTCTCCCACTCTATTTGGTCTCTACATCGATGAGATTGAGGATTACATTCTCCGAGCTTGAGGAGAGGGTGCAGACCTCGCAAGTACACATGTCCACATTTTATTATATGCCGATGACATTGTCTTGATTTCAGAATGACCCGAGGGATTAGAGCGCCATGGTGTGCCTATCCACAAATCTGGCGACACCCTGGACCCAGGGAATTACAGGACCATCATGATTGGCCACACCATGGCCAAACTATACGGTGCAATACTTGAGGCAGAGCTTAGCTCATATGCAGAGATTGAGGGGCTACGAGCACGAGGCCAGGCAGGTTTTCGGCGAGCTTTCTCTACTATTGATCACATCTTCATTTTGCGCTGCCTCATTGACGGGGCAAGAGTGCGGAAGAAGAGACTATATTGCTGCTTTGTGGACTTTCGCAAAGCTTTTGATACAGTGCCATGAGAGAGGCCCTTCCAATGCCTTCAGGGATGATTTGGGCCATCTATGCACTCTATGAGCATGTGACTGGGAGAGTACAGTGTCCAGGAGGTATGTCTGAGGTCATTGCTAGCACCATTGGTGTTAAGCAAGGCTGCCCGCTCTCTCCCACTCTATTTGGTCTCTACATCGATGAGATTGAGGATTACATTCTCCGAGCTGGAGGAGAGGGTGCAGACCTTGAAGTACACATGTCCACATTTTATTATATGCCGATGACATTGTCTTGATTTCAGAATCACCCGAGGGATTAGAGCGCCATGGTGTGCCTATCCACAAATCTGGCGACACCCTGGACCCAGGGAATTACAGGACCATCATGATTGGCCACACCATGGCCAAACTATACGGTGCAATACTTGAGGCAGAGCTTAGCTCATATGCAGAGATTGAGGGGCTACGAGCACGAGGCCAGGCAGGTTTTCGGCGAGCTTTCTCTACTATTGATCACATCTTCATTTTGCGCTGCCTCATTGACGGGGCAAGAGTGCGGAAGAAGAGACTATATTGCTGCTTTGTGGACTTTCGCAAAGCTTTTGATACAGTGCCATGAGAGAGGCCCTTCCAATGCCTTCAGGGATGATTTGGGCCATCTATGCACTCTATGAGCAGGTGACTGGGAGAGTACAGTGTCGAGGAGGTATGTCTGAGGCCATTGCTAGCACCATTGGTGTTAAGCAAGGCTGCCCGCTCTCTCCCACTCTATTTGGTCTCTACATCGATGAGATTGAGGATTACATTCTCCGAGCTGGAGGAGAGGGTGAAGACCTCGCAAGTACACATGTCCACATTTTATTATATGCCGATGACATTGTCTTGATTTCAGAATCACCCGAGGGATTAGAGCGCCACCTGGATGCCCTAGATGAGTTTTGTACACAGAGGGGCTTGACAGTAAACCTTGGCAAGACCAAGGTCATGATCTTCCACACCTCCCCATGGTGAGGAATGGAGCAGGATTCACAGCCGGCGGTGGACAGATTGAGGTGGTCACTTCCTATGTCTTCCTCGGAGTCACATTCACGAGCTTACCTTTAGCATGGGACAGACAGCCATCGATAGACTCACACGAGGATATGCAGCTTTAGCCATGTTAGAGCGAAGATGTCACCAGGCACACTTCGAGGAGCCGCGCACGAAGGGACTTCTATTTGACACACTAGTCAGACCAGCTATGATGTATGCTTCGACAGTTTGGGCCCCAGGCCTCACAGTCACCCAGTGGAGTGAGATCGAGAGGCCCCAGGTACATATGATCTCGCGACTATTTTGCGGGAAAGAGTCGGTACCACATGACATCATCAGGGCAGAGCTAGCTGCACCACCCATGGTAGTAGATGCACTATTCCATACTATCTTCTTTATTCAGAGGATGAGGGAGCTCCCTATAGATGGACTCACACACAGAGCTTTTGAGGCCTCTATACAGATATCAGAGTCAGGATATGAGAGAGCTTGGTACACTCAGGTTAGAGTCTGGTTTGATAGTCATGGGCTTGATGTGGACAGATTGTCGCTTTTTCAGTATGACCCAGACTCACCTCACATCCACCTCTCTCGTCATGAGAGGAATGTTGTGATCAGACAGGAGCTTTGGAAGCTCTACATTAGTCAGACATGGCACACACTACACATGGGATCAAGACTATCGCACTATCGAGACCAGTTCTTAGACATACTAGCAGACGGTTTCATCCGGTGGCCACGTTACATGGATACTTACATGCCTCATAGCTCGAGGGTAGCGATTGGCCAGTTGAGAGTCTCATCACATAGACTAGAGATTGAAACGGGCAGAGCTGCAGACATTCCCAGAGAGGAGCGGATATGCAGGGTTTGCAGAGTAGAGATGGAGGATTAGGAGCACTTTGTATGCAGATGTAGCGCATATGATGGCATCAGAGGCAGATACGAGACTCTATTTAGAGGGCAGCCCACCCTCCGAGAGATCATGGACTCTAGAGACCAGCGAAAGCTCGGGCGATTCCTACTAGAGATACAGAGCCACAGAGATTCCCTACTCCAGCCTACTGTAGCTGTCCATACAGGAGGAAGACAGAGTCAGCTCACTGAGTTCTTTATTCCACGACGTGTTGCAGCCCTTCCCCCCTCATCCCACACACCAAGAGGGGTGACTCTTCAGCAGGCTCAGACTTCTCGAGCTAGGAGACGATCCCGTGCTAGAGGATATCGGGCCTCGAGACTTCACCGACATCAGATTGCGGAGATCCAGGCTCGTCACTATCGCGCCATGGAGGAGAGACGATTCCATATGATGGCTGATCCCGCTGCAGCCATCAAGATGACCCTGACTCCACCTCCACCTATGTATCACATCTTACACCCACCCACTATCACAGGATGGAGCTAGTTAGTCGTTTTAGATGCATTCTCATGCTTGTTGTACTACCCTTTTGCATACAGACTATCATAGATATCACACTCCATAACCCCCCCCCCCCCCACTTTCATGGGTATCTCCACATGCATACCACGGAGATATGTTTCAGCTTTACCAGTTTCTTTTTCAGCACTTTTATCTTCTCTGATAGACAGAAGATACACCCATGTACATCGATTTGTCTCATAGGCCGAGTTCGGCCTCCTAATAGACGTAAAAACACTTTCTTTCTTTCTTTCTTTCTTTCTTTCTTTCTCTCTCTCTCTCTCTCCCCCCCCCCCCCCCCCCCCCCCCCCACCACCCCTCTTTCTTTTCTTGGGGCACAGGCACAAGTGGAGTAACTCATGCAAACACAGCCTAGAAAATAGAGGCCTAGGGCATGCCTTGGGAAGCGATTTAAGTTGAGCCCACAATTTTCTTTGGAAGCGATTTAAGTTTAGCCCACAATTTTCTTTGGAAGCGATTTAAGTTGAGCCCACAATTTTCATAATTTCTATTTTCAGAAGGCTACACTTTTATTATCACCTTTAAATACGATATTTTTTTATAGCTTTGTTCTCAAGTGCTATGCACATCCATTTTGTAAGTTTAGCTTAATACGTCCGATTTAAAAAGCCGGCTGAACTTTTCATATAAGCCTAAATAAAATATCACTATTTTTAGGCTGCTAAAGGCTCCAGCTTCCAACATCTTTCAGTCAAGAGGAACATTTTTGAAAAAGGAAACGCTTAGCTGTATAATAAATTATGTTCTTTCTTTTTCTTTTCCCGTTAACAAATCTGGTCGCTGCATAAAAGGTGGATCTACAAAGCATCTCTCCCCAGGTATGGTCTCTTGATGTCTATGATTTTTTCTAAAATTTCTTTCCTCCCTCCTTTACTTTTCCTGATGTCTAAACACAAAAATAATGAAAAAAAAGTTCTCCTGGGATGAGGTGACTATATATTTGCGATTGTTACATGCCTTAGAATAACTCTAAGCTGTCAGTTATTTGGACTGGCTAAATTCTGAAGAGTATAGAAGCCAATCAAAACTGATTGAAAATCTGGATTATCAAACCTTTCTGTTTCGTCTTATTTATTGAATAAATGAATAAAATACCAAAAGTAGTTAATGGATTTGCCGAAGTAAAAGGGTTTAGAAATTTGACATGTCTCTAGAGCTCATTTGACAAATAAAGATCAAATAATAGGTAGGTAGAATGTTTGATTGCTAAAACCATGGATACCGTTTAAGAGGGAAGTGCAATATGAATTCGAACTGCCAAAATCTATGTTCTTCTTAACTTCTTTCTTTTACCTGAAAGCGAGATTCTGTGTCTAATGATTATTAGTCTCCATCATCACTGTGCAGATGAACAAAAATTTGTCTCAAAGTGAAAAATCGATTTCATGTGTGATTTGTCAATAGAAAATATAGGGTCAGGTAGGAAGAGATTTAATTTCTAGAAGCATAGATACTGTCTTTAAAGGAAAGTGCAATATGAATGTGATTGTCAAATCTGCATTCTTTAATTCCATTCTTTTAGGTGAAAGTGAAATTCTTTGTTTAACGATTATCAGTCTTCATCATCATTGTGCACTTGTAAAGAATGGCAGTTCATCTAAGACGGAATATTGATGGGCTCTTGTATGATTTGTCTAAACAGGTGGGCCTGGAAGTGGAAAAGGTACCCAATGTGAAAAGATTGTCGAGAACTTCGGATTCACACACCTCAGTGCAGGAGATCTTCTGCGTGCTGAGATCAATTCAGGATCTCAATATGGGTAATTGCATGTGACCTAGCATTCAATATGCATTACCGCTCGAACTTAGCTGTATATGGTTGTTCTTTGACAAAGTTTGAATGGCGACAATCATTTGCAGGGTTATGATTCAGAATACAATAAAAGAAGGCAAAATTGTACCTTCAGAAGTGACAGTGCATTTGTTACAGAAGGCCATGAATGGAAGTGATAATGACAAATTTTTGATTGATGGATTCCCTAGAAATGAGGAGAATCGTGCTGCATTCGAAGCTGTCGTAAGTATCTTTATTGTCTGTTTTTATCTTTGTACAGGAGCAACATCTAACTCACAAATGTGATATGTAACCATAAGGTTGAAAATGTGTATGTTCTTTACTTCCGATGTAATGGCTTTAGGATGGAAAGCAAAATATGTACATTTGCCCATATAATACATGAAAGCCAGTTCATCTGCCCCACTTCGGGATATTCCTAATAATCTTGAGTTCGTAAGTTTGAATAACTCTGAACTTATGAGGCATATATATTCCTAATAATGATGATGTAAAAGAAAGGAAAATTGTGGATCTTACTTCATGGATTTTGACACTCAGCTTGCTACCTTTATTTCATTGTTATGAGTCCTGCAAATCATTTATTCTTGGACTGTTGTCAATCTCACCGTTGAAAGGGAGTTCTGCAATCGATTGAAACTAATGAAATTTTATGCCACAAAGCATATAAAGAAAGGTTTTAGCGCTTATGATAACAAAATGATCCCACAAACATTGATCAATTCATTCCTGTGTATTTCTACTTGCTTGTAAAGCTAATCCTAAGTGAAATGAACTCAATTACTGTCTCTGGCTTATCTGACATGCTATTATGGGTTTGAATTACAGACTGGAATAGAACCGGAATTTGTTATTTTTTTTGACTGCCCACAGGAGGAACTTGAGAAACGCCTCATTAATAGGAATCAGGTATCTGATTCTGTCACTTCAACTAACAGAAATTCTTGAAGGTACAATAAAGTTTCAAAATTTTATTAGGGGCGAGTTGATGACAACATTGACACCATAAGAAAAAGATTTAAAGTGTTTGAGGAATCAACCCTTCCAGTGGTCCAGTATTATGAGAGAAAACAAAAGCTTCAGAAGGTGTCTTTTATTTGTTTCTGATCGTGATCTGATTCAATGTCCTCTCTGACCATTGGAATACTTACAAGCAATCATTAACATTTTTAAGATCAATGGAGCAAGGGAAAAAGAAGAAGTATTCAAGTCCCTTAAGCCATTGTTTCTACCTTTTCTTGAGGTACTTTGTAGCAAAGTCTCAGTGTGGATTGAATGTCAAATCCACTTCATGTTCTCATTATCCTTCAACATTTTTTAGGAGGAATTGCTGCAACTTACAAAAGAGCTATTAAACGGTATTGATGAAGGAGATTATGCACTATATAAGCGTCTATGTGATCCGTCATTGACAGCTTTTGAACCAGACGCACAAGGTGCATCTTCTGCTTACTCAAATGGTTTGCAGTTTTAACTACAGGTATCTCATCATATAAAAAAAGCTCTGGATTTTGCTATGTTGCAGGGCACCTTGTTGAGGGACTTCCATTTCACAAGTTTTACCTTGATATGAGTAAAAGGTTTCCTTCACCTTCTAAGCCTCACTCACAAGTCTCCTCACCCAAGATAACGTTTATTGGTGATGAAGTTGCACTTGTAACGTACACTCGACTAGTACAATCCACTAAAGATGGAGTCCCATGTGTAGAAGCTTTTAATGAAACAAGAATTTGGCAACGTGGACTTGACGATTCAGGGATTGCCGTCTGGAAACTTATCCATTTTCATAAGTCTAAGTGTCCTCTTCATAGGGCTCATCACAAATCGAAGGGTAGTCCACATTCATGCAAGGAGTAATGAGAATATTTTACTTCATGGAAATCAGATATCTGGTTTAATACCCGTCATATTTGTTTCTGTGATGAATTCCGATCTAGAAGACACATTAGTAGTTTAGTCTTGACATTACATCATGGTAAATACCTGTATCAACATATTTTAAGGGGTTGATACACATGTCCAATCTACCGTATCGGTTTTGTACTTGTACCAAGGCTTCTGCTGGAATATTCACTCGATCTTCTCTCTTTCTTGTGTATCTTGTGGTTGCTTTAGTGTGCCATTGGTACATGCAAATGCACTGAAAGTCATAAAAGCCTTAATTTTTTTCTTTTTGCTTTAGCATGCACAGTTTCGGATTTTATCACGCCAAAGAGACTTTTGCTAAGATTTTGCACACGAGGGTGTAATACTGTATGAGCCTCCTCTTGGGGAACATTCGACTGTAAAGAGGAGATGGAGGGTTAAGTTTTTTATCCATGATTGAATGAATTGCGTCGGAATAGGATTACATGGGGTTATTGATGCAAAAATAAATGGCATCAGCGCGCGCGCGCACGCGCACACACACACACACACACACACACACACACACACACACACACACACGCACACATGTTTTTCAAGAAAGTGTTGGAGCTCTTTCAAGCGCACAGACGTGCACACATGCATTCTAAGTAAGTAACCATCACTCATTTGATTAAAGTATGCCAGCATTCTGAATTATAGGTGGAGGGCAACCAGAACATCTTTGGTGATGATACTTTGTATCTGAACTTCTCTACTTGATGGGATTGGAGGGAATTTCACCAAGCTTCAACGTTTTAGGGGCTTCTGTAAAATTATGAGCAGCTTACTCATTCGCATAGAAGCAAGTCCGATTTCCATTTCTGGTTCCTCTATCCAATAATAAAGTGATTAGATATTTCATTGCAAATTCTCTTGGCATGGGACATAAAAGGAAAAATGTGCTCTAAACCTAAGTATGCATGTAACATCCCTAGCTAGGGTGTAACATAGACAGCCATTGCGCATCATTGTAGTTGTCTCTTACTTCATAAATTCATATTTTTGTTTTTGGCACGAGTTCGACTTCTGATTTGTAATGATAATCTATCTTCAAGTGGGTTTTCTCAAAAGTTGATGATGGTGTTTGATGCAACTTTAGATTTTGCCCATAAAGAAAGGTTAAAAAGAAGTAAAACACACACACACACACACACACACCCCATAGATGACAATCGGCATCAACCAAGTCCAAACCTGAAACATGATACAGTTATGCATGATGGGCCATGTGACATATGATCAAGTATGGACTGAACTATTTTGAATATAGTATTGTATAGTTCTTCGATTAGTTCTCTTGTAGCATGGTCATACTTCTATTTGTTTTTGAACTACAATATGTAGATAAGATAAGTAGGGAGAAAAATATTACGTGTCTATTTATGAGCTAAACGAAAATCACAAACTTGCTAAACTTTTCTCCCATCATTTGCGTAAGAGGTACCTTGAGGTATCTTGGGAGTAAGGTGACAATTAGGGATAAAACAACATAAAATTATTTCTACTTTTCTTATGCATTAAGAACACTTATAGGTGAGGACATGAAATTAATGATGCACTATTTGAGTCACTAATAACACCAATTCACTTTAGTGTATTCATATACCGCCAACTTCGTATCAACTAGATAGAAGAGTTCATCATCCAATGTAAGAGTCATTTTGTGCAATATGCACCTCATCACATCCAAATGTAACATCTCAATTACATATTTCATTCTTGCCGTTGAATTTTGAGAGGAATTAAGATCTTCGTATTCCTCTTGTACATAATTCCATTGGCACAAAATTTTGAATTTAGATGTCAGGGAAGAGAAAATAGGTGTATGACAATCTTGCCCTACTTTTCTAGCATATCTTACATTTAATGTCTTTGGGAAAGCATATTGTTGGAATACAATTGTGAGAATGCACACGTGATGTGAAGAAGAATCAAGTGCAATGTACAACAAAATAGTACATATCATCCCAAGTGTACAAACACAAACTTTTAGAGATTTTTAGAAAATATATAAAAGCACACCAGGGAAGCCTCCTAGTGGGATAAAAGTTTACCTTAAGTGTATTCACACAACATTGCTAGCTAAATTGCGTACTAATTCGCATTGGGGATGATGCAATGAACTACAACTAGTGTACGTGTGAAGGGATATGATTATATGGACTATGGTTGATAAGCAAAGGGGGTCTTTGTAGAAAACTTCAAATTTCTCATGGAGAAAAAGTCATTATCAAAATGTTTGCAATGTTATCTTGCATTGATATATTATCTAGGTTGATCTCTCAAAAAAATCTCTCCTTGACATCATGATATTGCATGCTGAGATAATCAACCATACATTGTTCAAACCACACATAATCAACCATACTTGTGAATCAGAGCTATACTTTATCAAAATAGGGTGCTTCTTGGTTGATCACGATATGAATGATGTTCCAAGGATGTAGACAAAGTCATTAGTGGATACAACTATCATGACAAACAACCAATTTAAAGTTCAGAAGCATGTGAATTTGGGTGCAATGGGATCTTCTTTGGATTAAGAATGGCAAAACATTGAGAGCCACTCAAGTAGTAAAAGATAAGCTTCATCTTGGATTGATGTTTAGACCTTAAAGTTTGAATAATTTTCTTTCATATTAGATGTTTGAAATCAAACATTAGAAAATGAGTTTTCACGATCATGAAGACTCTATGTTGATCATGCCTCATAATGATAGTGAAAGGTTCACAATTTTCAAGGTCAAAACATTACTTGTGTTTTGATGAACCTCGAATCTCACAAAGCATTAGCCCAGGACATTGCATAAATTAAATGCATGAATAATGCTGCAAGATACTAAAATCTAGGATCTCAAAACTTGCATTTATCCACCTAATCAAATGCATCTCATTAGCTCTAAAGAGCAGCATGTTATCTACATAAAACAGAATCATTTAAAGTGAATGAAAACATTTGACACAAATCTTTTTGAAATTCACTTGGTTTCAAAATCATGTGGTAGTGATAAACAAAGTTTTTTTGCATACCAATCACAAAACGCTTTCTAAACCATACAATACATTATTTAATTTCAACTCTCTTATAGAATTTCTTATGTACATAACTAACCTCTAGGATCCTCCTTGCTACACAAGGCAAGATGAAATCCATACTCATGAATCAATAAAGAGATGGACATCAGATTCAGCTCCCAATCATAGAGCCAATATAGGAGCACACCCAAAGGTTGGGCAATCTCCAACACAACGGGAAGTTATATCACAAGAGTTGGTGTTTGATACCACCAACCCACACCAATTGAGTTTAAGAGTCCAATTATGGTGTGCCAAGAGAGTTTAAGAGTCCAATCATGGTGTTGGGGGGTTGCGACAAGAGAGTTTAAGAGTTAAGTCATGGTGTATATGATGATGAAAAATTATATAGGACTCAATGGACATGTGATCTAGTTAATACAGACTAGACATAAAGCCTCATGGGAAAACATGTGCTACATACACCTAGATGTCATAAAAAGATGGAGATGTAATCCTTGTTTTCAATAGTTATCTTGAAGAATCTCCTCTATGATAAAACCAAGAAATCTACTCTCTAATGAATGCATTGATTCCCCAATCATAGTTGACTTAGGTTGGTGCTTCCAACTGTATTGGTACCCAAGTTGTAGTTGACTTAGGCCAATGCCTCCAACTCAAGTTGATGCTTCCACTTTGATCAAATCCTCATGATAAGTGGTTTTTTGACATCAACTCTTTCTTGAATCTAGAATGAAATCGGGCCCCAATGGAATATATCAAGTGATATTCTTCAAGCTCGAGATCTCCTTTGGAGGTATCATGAAATCCTCATGTCCAAGCCATTCGGAAAAAAATTCCACCTAAAAGGCATCAAGGAAAAAAAGTAGCCTCTTTTCGGCACTTTACATTAAGAGATGATAAGTGATACACCAATGAGAAAAGAGCAATCGAGTCAATCTAGTACCTTAATCCACTAGGCTAGAACTAAGATTCCATTTCTTTCAACTAGTCTAAGGCTCCAAAACTACTATGAAAATGTGGGTTTTGTGAGGAGAATATTTTCAAAATGAAAAGGTTCAATTGTAAATGTTGGATGGCCTCAAATACCCAAGAAAAGTTGAGGAGAATATTTTCAAAATTAAAAGGTTCAATTGTAAATGTTGGATGGCCTCAAATGTGAGTTTGCAAAAATCAATGCTTCCTTGAATGTAGGTACTTAGATCAAGTCGGTCATGTGGCTCCAATCAATTGGCACAAAATTCCATGTGGAAGGCGTGCTTCCAAATATGGGCCCTTTGATTTATCATGCAGCCTTGGATCTAAGCATGTTCTAAAGGTTGAAATTGTTCCTTTCTTTACATGAGCACCCTTGGATCTATGATGCATGAATGGCTATGGTTGGTTGAAAGTGCAATGTTTTGTCATTATTGTCCTTGTCCAACCTCCCATGAAGAGGATTTCTTGTTAGATCTTCTTTATCCTTGCCCCCTATCTCTTTTAATCATAGCCACTTGTAGGCAAAACCTAATAGTTGGAAACTCCTTTGTTTGCAGATTCACCCTAGAAGGTAGATTTGTCAATATTAGAAAACCATCGGCAATTTTATGTACCATTAATCTCCCACATCCATAACTTTAATCCATAACACTAAGGGATACTTACAGGCCCAACTAGGGTTCACTATTTTGCTTAACGTGACATTGTACATCAAGCAATTAGATGATGTTCTTCTAATCATTTTCATTTATGTTGATAATGTGCTTCTCACCAGTCTTAATGAGAAACCATATTTCTGAGTTAGTATCTTCTTAAATGTGAAATTTGGGGAATCTTCATCCTTATTTGGGGATTTTGTTTATGAAAGTCCATGGATGCACTATTTTCTTTAAAAGAAATTTATGTTGGCACTTCACTATAGAGTTCTTTCCTTGAGGAATATAAATGCAGTTTCATTCCCTTTGAGATATGTTTATGATTAAGTCTTCATGATGATAGAGATGCATTTGATTTAGTTTTTATCAACAAGATCTTGGATGGTTGATTTATGTGTACACTACTTGGAAGATTCACTTTCTTTCCTATTGAATAAGCAGGTTTATGCATAGCTATGGAGTGGAGTACTACCAAGCTATTGAATATATATTTTTTTCTAATTATCTAGTACACAAAGACTTTGGTTGTTTTATCCCAAGGGAGGATCTTTTCTTCCATATGTATGTGCCTTTTTTTTGGCCTTGATCGAGTTGGATGTTTTGACACTCGTGCATCCAAAAGTTATTTTCTCTTCATGCTTGCTAGCTCATGCATATCTTGATTGAACAAGAATTAGCCTATTGTGGCCACTTCTAGTTGTGATGTTGAGTATCGGGTATATTTTACAACTATGTTTGAGCATGTGTGGCTTAGATGAATTATGGTTTATTTGGGTGCTAGTCAAAGTTGTACCACTGTCATCTTTACCAATACTATGAGTGCACTAGAAGTTCCAATGAACCCAACGTCTCATGCTCCCATGAAGCACATTGAGACACACTATCATAATTTTAGGGAGAGAATCTTTGCTAGAGATATTGGTTTCTCCTATGTGTGCACACATGAAAATATTGTAGACCTTTTGATAAAGGATTCTCCTCATAAGAATGTTGAAATTTCTTTTTTTTTTTTTGATTGATCACAATCCAATGTTGCTTGGAACTTTTTTTGTACATGAGTGCCAAAATCTTATTCACCACACCACTATTGGGGGATTCGTTAGTATAGTTTGGTAGTGATGTATATTCAATCCATCATACATTGTTTTTCAAATTGAACACTTTTCCTTGAAATAATCTATTATTGGACCATATATCTCTTGTTTTTTAGGTTTAGTATTCTAGTGATATCTAAAAGTAAGGATATAAGAACTAACCCATTTTCATAAATATGGAACCTTTTAAGACCAAATGAACTTGGTTCATTTTGTAACGAGGCTTAGCTCATATTGACTTCGAAGATATTCCACTACAAGAACTTTTTACTTTTCTTTTTAATGCACTTTCATCCAAGCTATGTTTCGATTTGAGTTTTGAGTGCTTATGAAAGGTTTATTAGTGTGTTTGCTACCCAATCACTGCTTATCTACAAGTGTTTTTACATAATATAGATCAATGCACATAAGGATATGAACATATCTTATTCTATTCAAGCATAATTGGAATCCGAACTCATAAGTCTATTATTTTAAGTCCAATACATATCTTCATTCCTTATGTCAAGAGCTTTAAATATGTGAAATCATGAGGATGCTTGAACAAGTGACATGAATATTAAATTTCTGCTCATATTGGTAACCATATTGCATATCAGTTCCTACATTTCTAGTTATGTACAAGAGAGGGGACCTTTATATTTAATTCTTTGATCATCTTATCACCATCATGCAAGTAGCATTTCGCCATGCACTAAATAGTTCTTCCTCATATTGAAACACATTAGACACTTGGGTTTGTGCAACACTATTAGGAACCATTTTGAGGGATGAACATCGTTAAATCAATAGCATGAAGGTTGGATACTTCTAAAAAAGGAGCCTGAAAATATACATTTTGGCTTGGAAAAGTTAAAATTTAAACATTACAACCTATTTTTCACCTTATCGTTGAGGTGATACAAGTGAGTTTTAGACCTATTTAGGGATCTAGATAAGAAGAAACAGCTTCAAGACACTCCAAATATTTCCCACATGCAAAAGATTTCTGATTGAAAACTCTCCGAAGATGTGATATAAACATGGAATCTGTGTTGTTACTTCAATTCTTTTGTTTTTTTTATTTTGATAGAGAGGGAGGGGGGGAGCTTCCATGTATTTCTCCCCTATTACTTTGTACTGAAATCTTCTTGTGTCACAAGATTTGATGCCTATCATTGGATAAGCATCCTCCACCATACCACATCTTTTCTTTTAAACGTTATTCACTTTATGGTGTGACGTAATCAACTAAAGAGGTATGATCCATATGCCTATCGTTTGATAAGCATTCTCCACCATACCACATCGTTTCTTTTAAGCTTTATTCACTCTATGGTGTGAATTGACCAAGTAAAGAGGTTATGATCCATATTAAGATCATATAAAGTGGATGTTCACGTTTAGAGTGGTTGCAAACTAGTCTATATTATCTAGTACAACCCCTAATGAGTATGTTGGATCTACCCCAATTAAGCCAAGTTTATTGCTTGGAACCACCCTTTTTGGGAGGATGATTTCTTACAAGAGGTTGTACAACCATCTCTCAAGTAGATAACTACCCGAATAAAAGACCTCTTCACATCATGACCTCTAAGAGACGATTTCCAAAGAAAGGAGCCCCATCTAACCTTACTGATTGCACGAGTACATGATTTCTCGTGTTTATGACCTCCCATTTTACCAACTCCCAATGAATCAAACATGAAACTTCTTATCGACAATCATTCAACTTGGTAAAACTCAAATCAAGCACTTAGCAAATTAGATGCACTTTTATCATATCAAAACCATTTAGGCTCTCATAGTACTTCCTTTGAATCAGATTGCTATGAAATGGCTTCCTCTAGTCTTTTTGGTGAGAATAAGCCTATTCCTTTTAATGAAGCACAAAATTCAGAAACTTGGATGGCCGCTCTGCAATCAGAATATGATGTTATTATGAAGAATGGTGCTTGGTCTTTATATGAATTGCCTCCATGCAAAAAGTCCATTGGCACTAAATGGGTATACAAGCTTAAATGTAAGCTTGTAGGAATAACTGATAAGTATAAGGCTAGGCTTGTTGCCAAATATTATGTTCAAGAGAAAGGCATTGATTTTGATGAGACCTTTGCTCCCACATGTTGAATGACCATTGTTCGCATTTTGCAGCTCATCATGGTCGGAATGCACATCAGTTGCACATCAGATAGGTATAAGGCTAGGCTTGTTGCCAAAGTTTACGTTCAAGAGAAAGGCATTGATTTTGATGAGACCTTTGCTCGCACATGTTGAATGAACACTATTTGCATTTGTGCACTTGCAGCTCATCATGGTTGGAATGCACATTAGTTGGACATTAAAATTACATTTCTGAATGGTGAGTTACATGAAGAAGAATATGTATTTTAGCCTTGTGGGTTTGTGTAGAAAGGGCATGAAAAAAGATTGTGCAGGCTAAAAAATGCATTATATGGTTTGAAGCAAGCACCATATGCTTGGTATGAAAAGATATATGCCTTGTTGATTGCACATGGTTTTGAGAACAATCCAACTAAGAGCACCTTATATGTCAAATCTACAAATGATGTACTTCTTATCATTGTTGTATATATTGATATCATGCTTCTCACTAGTCCTACTGAGAAGCTTATTGCTTAATTCAAGGCTGATTTGCATGCCTCTTTTGAGATGTCAGATTTGGGGAATTTGCATCATTATTTGGGCATCCAAATTATGCAAGTTGATGAAGGAATAATGATGTGTGAAAAAAGTATATTGACACATTATTTTAATGTTGTTTCCTTGAACATTAGAAACCTATTACCATTCCCAAGGGGAGATCATTACTGCATGGTTCACATGCTTTTTGGACCAAGACTAGGTTGGCTGCTATGACACAGGTGTGTCCACCAATGTTTCTTGTTTCATGCTTAGTAGTAGCACATGCATATCTTGGTTGAGCTAGAAGCAGACTACTGTGGCCACTTCTAGTTGTGAGGCTGAGTATAGGGTGGTTTTCATAGCGACTGTTGAGGGTGTGTGTGTGTGTGGCTTAGATGCCTTTTGGCTAATTTGGGTATTTGTCAGTCTATGCCACCACCATCTTCACTAATAGTCAGATCATATTCACAATTGTGAGGAACCCTATGTTCCATGGTCACACAAGCACATTGAGGGGTGCACTATCATTTTGTCAAGGAGAGTTTCTCTGTCAGAGAGATTACTTTGGCTTATGTGCCCATAAACGATAATGTTGTCGACCTTTTCACTAAGGCTCTACCTAGGGAGAAGTTTGAAGTTTTCTGTAGAGCTTCATGCTTACTTCCTTTTTTGGATTGATCTCTTTCCATGTAGCTTAAAACTTAATTATATGTGAGTGCCATCTCCTTGTTCACCACATCACTCCTAGGGCGAACACAATTAGGACAACGAGGGCACTTTTACTCTTTAACAAGTTTGTTTTTCCCATCTTGTATATATGCCTAGAACCTTAAGGTCTTACTTATCTTTGTATATTCACTTTGTAATACACTATATTGTGTTGCATGCAAAGCTTCTTCTTCCTTGTGATGTTCATGTGCTTCTATAGACCTCGAACTCCAACAGAGGAAATTTGAAGACTTGCTCATCACATATGGAAGAAAAGAGGGTTGAGAATAAATAAAGCTTTGATTGGATTTATACTAGGAAAATTGAGTTAATATCATTTTCCTTAAAGACCATAGTTTTTGAAGAGGAAAACTCTTAAAGGGGGCAAGAAAGGTATCATTAATATGATACTTTTAAGTGATAGATATACTCCTTGATTCTTCTATGAAAGTTAAGGAGTAAGATTGATATCAAGTACCTTAGTGTGTTTGAGGTTTAAAGTAAAAAAAAATCAAGAATTGGATATAAAAGGATGGAGTTCATGAAGGAATTCCATTTTTATATTAACCAAATGATAAGCTAGTCATATTCATAATAAGGTACTTAAAAATGGATAGACTTAATCAAGCAAACATTTGATCAGATTATCGACATAAATGTTTAAGTCAAAAGGGATAATGTGAAATTATTGGTCCCTTGATGAACAACAAAGACTTTGAAAACATCAATAGGATTTTAAAGACTTAAGACCAATATAGCTCATGAAGGTATGAGTCAAAGATCCCATTAACCCCATGGGTTAATATCATTGAAGAAGGGATCTAAAGGAGATAATACTTGTTCTTTTCTCAAATTAACATTGGTTTGAGTAATTTTAGGAAAGCTAAATGAACTAGATCGGTCAAAGGGATCAAAGATTTTATGGTTTGGTAAATAATGCCAATGATATTAAACATCAACTGAAGAAGTTTTCAAGATATAATATTAGTTGGCATTAGAATAAGACACATTAGTCCTTGCTCTCATGAATAGTAGGCCAGTTAATTCAAAGATGGAATTTAAGTGCATGGAGAATGATCAGAGAGCAATTAAGAGGAGAAAGAAGGTGGAAATATACATGATATAGTTATATGGATTGAAGAAAGAACTCAATGGTATGGGACAATGGGAATTGACTCGCTTCAAGAATTTTCTCTAATGGCTAGAGAGAAATGAGACTGAAGACTTGATAAGAAAAATCAGGATAAGTTTTAGAGATGATCAGACCACTATGGGTAAGGACTTTGGCTCATTTAAAGGTATAAAGGTTTTTGTGTGAGGTGATTCACATTTTAATAGTGCATGTTTAGTTGTCCATAGGATATATTCATTCTCATGTTTGTGCACATGCTTCTATGCACTTGGTCAAGTCAACTCTGAGTTTGATAATTGGATGTGTTTAGACAAGCCACCATTTGAGTGTAGTTGTAGAATGTGTAGTTTCTAACTAGGATCACTTTTCATGAGTCTACATGATTACACAAGCATGCAAGTAATCTACAATGAAAATGACTAGAAGAACATCATCTAAATGCTTGATGTACAATGTTACATTAAGCAAAAAAGTGAATCCTAGTCGAGCCTTGTATTTTTTCACACCAAGCACTCAATGTCTCCTTCAATCCATACGATTCCTCTTTTAATTCACATTCTTTACTTTCTTGCCTTTTTTACACACCATCACTACAGTAATTGTAAAAATCAAACAATTGAGAGCCTATGTGAATGTGCTAGTAAATTCTATAAAGTCCAAAGGCAAGGTGATTAAAAACACCAAAACTGCTAGCTGAGAGGAATCAATTCATGATTGGAAGCAAGAACCGTAAGGTTTGAACCAATAAGAGAATTGACCAAAATCATACATGTCATATATGGTTCAATTCCCCCCTATACACTTATGGTTGTGCTCAGAGGTGGTATTGCAATTGTTCCTTTCTCATAACTACCAGTATAACTAAAAACTATGTTCTTGGCATGAAACCCCCAAAACACTTAGCTCTTCACACGTCCAACATGATGATTTTTTGTTTCCATTTTATTTTATAAACCTACATAGTGAAACTTCATGGGATGTTGCATTCTCTAAAGAAGATACCAGGTACTTCAACCAAGTTTTCTATGAATCATAAAAATAAATTAAAGAATTATTCTTGCGCATCATTTTTCATTTATTTCTTCTTTAAGTATTCTTATTTTTAGTGTTCTCCTATAAATTAAGTTATGTTCTCTATGCCCATTAGGGCACTTTGAACTATTATCAATCTTAGAGAGGATTTTTCTAATCAGGATTATCTAGAAATAAATGGAGAATTTATACTAAGTGAAGTCTAGTCCCCCTTATAGCTAATTGATGTTTCAAACATGATATAGAAGATACTCTATGAGTATAAACAAAGTATAGTTTACTCTTCATGGTTTTACTTAGTTGCAAGTATGAATCACATCATGTACTATTTTAGAGCTCAGATCCTCTAGAGCCAAGAGGCTTTTCAAATGTCTATATGGTAGATAACATAGCCAATTACCCCTAGAGGCAAATGTGTGAAGGTCTTTTTGTGCCAATTAGCACAATCTTGTTATAGTAGTGATTATAGACAAAGAACAATTGTGACACCACTTAACAACCACTTAGTATTTTGGTCATAACTTGAGCTAAGGAGCTCAAATTCGTGTGCTTTAAAGTTGCATAACTAAGGTAGAGGCCTACAATCTCACAGAACGACACATAATCTGTTTCAGCGTTTTACCTTGACAAAAATTCAAAAAACTCAGATATATATAGAAGAAGAATCTACGATCACTTTAATGATAGGTCAAGGTTTTGGTTGTAACTTGAGTTTTAAAGATTAGATTGAAGCGATTCAATTTGTTGTGCATAGTTTGAGAAAATAGCTATAATTTATAGAAGAATAGGTTCCAAATTCTGAGTGCGAGGTCACAAAAAATGCAGAATATAGAGCAAGAGTGTTGTAGGTGAAGATGAAATCAACAACATATGCTTCTTTTGTATCTATCTTGAGCAAAACACCTCCAACTGAGGTGTTCTAAATATCCTTACGTAGCCAAGAAAGAGTTCTTGAAGAGCAAAAGTTCAAATTTGAGGTTGTCATCGCTTAAACAAACATAGAGTAGTATATTTTAATCATAAGAACCCTAATTGCTTTTGGAGGTTTATTTTTCTTTGGAACTTCTTTGAGAGAGATTTTTTGGTGTGTGATCTATTATTTTTAGAGCTTGAAGGCATTCTCCATGTATGATCTCTATGGTAGCTCCTCCATATGAGACTAAAGCATGATTTTGTCAAGTATTTGGCATGTGAGATGGCATTGTGTTTTACCTTTCATGTTTATGCCATCACATGTTTGATCATGGTATTGTCAATGGATGTATAGTTTCACTGTGGTATATATATTACTTATGCCACTTGAATATGGCTTAGCTTGCCAGTTGTACACATTTTATGAGAATTGATTTTGGATCTTAGTTAGTACTTGTATTCTTGTTTTTGTGCACGCACATGATCTAGATTGGAGCCTCAGTTGCACATCCGTTTGTCACCTTGATTGGCTATTCTATTAGAATATGGTCATTGATTTCTTGTTTTACTTGACAGTGTGATTCTTGGCATATGTGGATACAAGGGATACTCTCTCAATATTTTACCATGATTCTTTCACATCTACTTGGTTTGTTTGGAGACTTGGTGAGCATGCTTATGGTCATGGTTTTATGTGCATGCTAGATGCATGGTTATGTGACAGGTGGTTCACATGGTTTCTTCTCTAGTAAGACATTTGTGATGTGAGTTATGCATATGGATAAGCAGGTGTGAACTTCTCAGTCTTTGCAGGTTTCATGTGATGATGCAGATCATTCCATTTCTGATACAGATTTACATGATGCACTTGTTGATGAGAGAGCTGATATTGAGCAGGCAAAAACTATGCCAAAATGGCTGGTGCAGATTTTGCATGATAGCAAATTAGATGCACCTTTATCATATTGTACTCGTTCAAGCTCTCATAGTGCCTCTTTTGCATCAAATTGCTATGCTATGGCTGTATCTAGTCTCTGTGATGAGAATGAGCCTATTTTGTTTGATGAAGCACAAAATTCAGAAAATTGGATGGCTGCTATGCAATCTGAGTATGATGCTATAATGAAGAATGATACTTGGTCTTTATGTGACTTGCCTCTTGGCAAGAAGGCCATTGGGACTGTTGGAACTCAAGGTCAAGCACAAGTGTGGAAGGACATCAAAAAGGTGGACAAACACAAGAAGAAGGAGCAAGTAGGGAGCTCCAAGAAGTACATGTCAAATTTTTAGAAGAATGCCCTACAAAAATAGTGATTTCCATCACTAAAAACCATTGTAAATACCATTTTCTAGTTTTGTAACTCCATTTTGTTCAAGCCAAGGAGTCCTCAAGCTTGAGGAGTATTAGAAGTATCATCCTACCAATTTTCATAATTTTTAGACTTCGTTTGAGCCCTCAAATAAGCCCTGGAACCTAATTTTTAACTAGGTCGGACACGAGGTCTAGACAGGGCCAAAACTAGTCAAAAAACTATAAAAAGAGCTAGAGAGCTCATTTTTGAGGTTAGCTTGTTAGAGAATAGAGCTTTTGTAAGAGAACTCTTTTGCAATCTAAGCTTTCCATTGTTCCTCTCTTTGATCCTACTTTGTGCACATGTGTGTGTATGTGTGTGCATGTTTGTGTGCTTTCACTCACGCACTTGTGCCTTCACTTACTCGTGGTCTTCATACCGGTCCTCACGTCTCCGCGGATTGACAAGTAAAGGAGGTGGTGCTTACGCTTGAGCTACACCAAATTTTGGCGCCGTTGTCGGGGAGAGAGCTTCGAGGACGAGCGTTGTGATGGTAAAATCGTAGATTTGCAACGTTGGAAGGTAAAAAAACTTTCATTTTTGTTCATTTTTTGATTTTTCTTCTTCATCTTCATCATCATCACCATCTTCATCTTCTTCCATCTTCTTCTTCAAAGAAATTTCTTGTTTTTTAGCGCATTTTCACCATTTTCATACCATCTTTCATGCATTATTGTGCGAGGAGGAGTTAGGAAGTGCAAGAGAGAGCAAGTGCTTGTGTTTTTTCATGAATTTCTGCACATACATAGCTCGCCATTGCTCGGCGCTCAGAAATTCGAAGTTCCTGCCAAAAAACACGATTCTGTGATGAAAATCGCGATTCTCTGAAAAATTCAAATTTTTTTGAAAATCACGATTCTCTGTTTTCCGCCTAAAAGCCTTTTGAAAAGAACACGATTCTGGGGTCATTCTCAGAATCGCGATTCTATGGTTGTGCTCAAAATCACGATTCTCTAAATCTTTGAAAACCACGATTCTCTGAGACAAAATCACGATTTTCAAAAACACGATTCTCTCTTGGCAATCGCGATTTTCAAAAACACGATTTTCCTCCAAGGTACAAAATCACGATTCTCTAGAACAGGATTCTCTAAAACATGATTCTCTAAAACACGATTTTCATCCAAGGTACAGCATCGCGATTCTCTTGAGATTCACAGCATCGCGATTCTCTTGAGATTCATAGCATCGCGATTCTCTTGAGATTCACAGCATCGTGATTCTCTTGAGATTCACAGCATCGTGATTCTCTTAAGATTCACAGCATCGCGATTCTCTTGAGATTCACAGCATCACGATTCTCTTGAGATTCACAGCATCGCGATTCTCTTGAGATTCACAGCATCACGATTCTCTTGAGATTCACAGCATCGCGATTCTCTTGAGATTCACAGCATCGCGATTCTCTTGAGATTCACAACATCACGATTCTCTTGAGATTCACAACATCGCGATTCTCTTGAGATTCACAGCATCGCGATTCTCTTGATATTCACAGCATCGTGATTCTCTTGAGATTCACAGCATCGCGATTCTCTTGAGATTCACAGCATCGCGATTCTCTTGATATTCACAGCATCGTGATTCTCTTGATATTCAAAGCATCGCAATTCTCTTGATATTCACAACATCGCGATTCTCTTGATTTCACAAAATCGCGATTCTCTTACCAAATCGTGATTTTTCCATAAGGCCCTGTTTGCTTGTTTTGACCCCTAGGAGCTTGATTTGACATAACTTTTTCATCCAATGTCCATTTTTTGAGCTCTATAGCTGGTTTGACTCTTAAGGGCACTGCCTTGGCTTGGTTTCAACCACTGAGTAGTCGAAACTATCTCGATATAGGTCAGCTGCTAGACAAATTCATTGTAGAATTTTTCAAGAGTGGTATCAGGCATAACACATCATCTTTGATCCACAGTTTCAAACAGACACCCCAAGAAATAGTGCGACTAGCAGGAAGAAGGTTCAGACAGTACTTAGAAAGACGCCCTGTTCTAGAGTTGCCCACACCTTCCAAACAAGTGGCGTTGTTCTTAGATGGCTTACTGAGCACAAAGTTAAGGTCATATGTGTACTTGAAAGAGCCTAGAAGCATAGAAGAGTGTGTGCGAACCTGCATTGACATAGAAGACAACTTGGGTGAGGAGTTAGGACTATCCAAACTCTATCAAGATTCTGACAGTTCTACTAGTCATACTTCGAGAATCTCCACGAAAATAGATGAGATAGCTGAGCAAGTTGCCAAGAAGCTAGGAGTCCAAAATAGACAAACACAGAGAGTCACCTCATTGAACCGATGTTATACCTGCGGAGGGGACCACATGGCTAACGTATGCCCAATGCAAAACCAAAACATTAGAGAAAGGAATGCTCCATATTGCACTATTGAGAGAAAATACACAAACCACACGGCTCAAGATTGTCCCTACAATAGACAGGCTGTTAGACAAACTTATCAGCAACCTTATCAACAAGGTAGGTATCAGAACCAATACCAACAACCATATTATCGACCACAACAACAGTATCAGGCACAATATAGGCCACAACCAATCTTGGGAAACCAACCACCAACTCCTGCTACCGTGATTCCAGTAAAGTATGCAATTGGAGAGGAAAATCCAAATAGGGCATTGGTGCCACTAAACCCATTGATACTAGATAATGACTCTCATGCTCATAGCTCAGACTACTCCTATGATCAGAGCTCCCACAATATTGGTAAGAAATGAAGACTCAGTGGTTCCAAGGAACACCTATGTCGTGAAGAACACTAAGGTTCAGTGTCATCTCAGGGTAGAAGAGTTGCGAAAAGCAAAACCTAAACTATGAGATCATGTGAAGGATCTAGTTCGAGAACTTGATTCCAAAATGACAAAATCAGGCTCTAAGTAGAAAGTTCCAGAGATACCTCTCGATAAAATAGGAGACATGTGTGAGGTTGAAGAAGGTAATACTTATCTTCCAACCTCCTACCAAGGTTACATGACCAAAGCAATCATAGATTCCGGTGTTGGTGTTGCTATTGAAACCACCTCCTTGTGGAAGCAATGGGGCAAACCCACATTAAGACCAACTAGAATGAAGCTTCAAATGGATGACGGTCATTTTGAAAGACCTCTAGGACTGCTTGAAGGGATAACTCTAACCACTTGTGGTGTAGAGTTTGAGCACACATTTGCTATATGTGACTTTGAGAAAAATAATGTTTATGAGATGATCCTAGGAAGACCTTTCCTACGACATTTGCAAATAGTACAGGATTGGGGAACCAACTCCTTGTACTTACAACATTTAGGGGTCACCACCAAGTTCAATTTGAAGGGTTACTCCTTCAGAGATGTACCACCCCTACAGTGGAATCCTATCCACAAAGCAAAAGAAGATTCCATCTCTGTGCATTCTGAAAGTTCACCTGATCCATCATGGCTGCATGAAGATACTCATTTGTGGATGTGCAAGGTCGCAGAGGAAGAGGAAAAACATTTAAAGGCAAGAGAAGAAGGAACTTTGCCAGGAGATAGACCAGTTAGAGACCCAACCTACACACCGATGATCTTTCCAGATGAGGAATTTGAGCCTCATGGCTGGCCAGAAATCTTAGCCACCATGGACATTGCTGTCAATGAAGAACAATGGACACCACATTGTAATGAGGATTATATTTCAGTGTTCATGTGTCAGCCCTTGCTAGAAGAATGTGACCCTAGTGATGTCGTAGAAGAAGAAGAGAATGACGATGATATAGAGTCCATTGTGATGGATAGTTGCTTTAACTCAGAGCAGCACTATCTAGAAGATATAGGAGTGTTCACCCAGAAAGAAGAAGAGCCTCTCACCAGTATTAAAACGGTAAATTCAAAGGATGGAAGTGAGAGCACTCAAAAGAAAAAGAAAAGAAAAGCAGTGAAACAAGAAGAGGAGGAATCATTGTTTGAAGTACCAGAAAACTTCAAGAAATATGAAGTTGACGACCACAAAATTTTGGTACGAATGCCTAAGAGAGAGGCCATCATCGGAGAATCATAGGATAATAAAGAAAAGACCAAGAAAATTGTAGTGACCATTGAAGAGAACGAAGAGAGATGCACATATATAGGCGATGACCTAAGTGCAAGAGAAGAAATGGAGCTGGTGGCTCTATCAAGGGAATATAGGGATGTGTTTGCGTGGCACTATAGAGACTTGAAAGGGGTAGATCCAAGAATTTGCTCTCATACTATCCCCATGACTGCTGATGCCAAGCCCACCAAACAGAAGCCCTACACATATAATGATACATATGCAGCCAAAATAAAAGAAGAAATTGATAGGGTGATTGAAGCTGGATTCATCTATGAGATTGAGCATACTGAATGGGTGTCCCCCATTGTAGTGTTGCCCAAGAAGAATGGAAAGTTGCGAGTGTGTATTAACCTTAAAAAAATTAATGCCACTATGATTAGAGATAGCTATCCGCTTCCAATCACGGAACACCTATTGGAGCGTGTTGCAGGCAAGGAAGTTTATAGCTTCCTTGATGGATTTTCAGGTTACAATCAAGTAGCCATTGCCCCAGAAGATCAACACAAAACAGTTTTTGCCACAAAGTGGGGAATCTTTGCATTTCGTGTGATGCTCGTTGGGCTCACAAATGCACCTACAACATTCCAAAGGCTCATGTGTCATGTCTTCAAAGAGTCCTTGCGAAAGAGCTTAGAAGTATATGTGGACGATTTATGTGCTCATTCCCAAGAAAGAAGTTACCACATCCCTGAGCTCAGACAGATCTTCAAGAAGTGTAGAGAATATCGAGTGTGTCTGAACCCAGAAAAGTGTGTGTTCATGGTGCATCATGGTAAAATCTTAGGTCATATTGTTTCTAAAAATGGAATCTCAACAGATGAAGATAAGGTACGAGCCATAGCGGAGCTGCCAAGGCCAAGGAATGTCAAAGAGGTACAAGCCTTTATGGGCCATTGTGGATATTACCATAGGTTTATCCACATGTACACGATCATAGCTAGGCCCCTTTATGCCTTGTTGTCTAATTTTGAGTGGAACGACGAATGCGAGAATTCTTTCAATGAACTGAAGAAACGTTTGTGCACAACACCAATAATGACCACTCCTGATTGGAATAAACCATTCCATGTCCATGTGGATGCATCCAATCATGCCATAGGATGTGTGCTAGCACAACCCACAGGTGAAGGAAACTTAGATTTGCCCATAGCATATGCTAGTAGACAGCTCACCGCAGCTGAACGAAACTATACTACAACTGAGCGAGAGGGCTTAGGCATGGTATATGATGTGAAGAAGTTTAGACACTATTTATTGGCCAACAAGTTCAAGTTTTTCACTGATCATCAAGCGTTGTTATATTTGGTCAATAAACCTTGCAATACAGGACGTTTAGTAAGATGGTTCCTCTTACTAATGGAATATGACTTTGAAGTTGTTGTTAGAAAAGGTAGAACCCACCTCCGGGCAGATCACCTTTCTCGCATTACTTCAGGAGAGTCACCGCAAGGAGTGTCTGATGAACTACCTGATGCTTATCTGTTCAATTTGGAAGCTGTTCCTAAATGGGCAAATAAGTTGGTACCAGTCCTCACCTTCAGACCCGCAAATAAGAATGTGAAAACCTTGCAAGAAGAAATTGTAAAATCACAAAAATATCACATATTGGCAGGAAGCATGTACAAACAAGATACAGAGGGTGTACTAGCTTGTTGCATTGAGGACGATGAACATAGTAGTTGGTTGCAACAAGCTCATGAAGGATTGCTAGGAAATCATTATTCTAAACAGCACACATTACAAAATCTAAAACGTTTAGGAGTGTATTGGCCTACCATGGACAAAGAAATACATGAGTGGATTAAGAATTGTCCAATGTGCAGAGAGAGACCACCAGTGGAGCATGCCACCCTTTATCATGTGTCATTAATTCCTGATTGGAGTGCTCCATTGGTAGAGTTTATGAGATCGGGAAGATTACCCAAAGAGGCTAGTCTAGAAAGAAGACAAAGCATGGAGCAAGAGGCTCAAGGATATGCCTTAATAGGAGACAACCTATACCGAAGAGGCAAAGATGTTTACTTAAGACTGTGAGTTCATGAATTAAACTATTTGAAAGTCTTAGAGACTGCACAGAGTGGTGTTGCAGGTGGACATTTTGGTCCTGACCGAGTGATCAAGACCATTCTATTCTCAAGACTTTGGTGGCCCCCTCTCCATATGGATGCACATACCTATGTGAAGAAATGTGAAACATGCCAACATGCACAATATCCAGTTAGAAAAGACGAGATGCCTTTGAGGTCAATGATGGGAGGGCGTGCATTTTCGAAGTGGGGCATAGATTTCATAGGTCCTATTAACCCCCAAGCTAGAAACTCCCATGTAGAGTATATTATCGTAGCCACAGATTACCTTACAAAGTGGGTAGAAGTGAAAGCCACAACAAAGAATGATGCTCAGACTACGGCTAAGTTCTTATTCGAGAATGTGTTCACGAGATATGGGCTACCAATAGAGTTAGTGAGCGATAGAGGCACACACTTCTTGAATGAAGTCATTGAAAATTTTTTCCAAGAATTCTTGGTAATACATAAGAAGTCTGCCCCCTATCACCCACAAGCTAACGGACAAGCCGAGAGCACCAATAAGATCCTCTGTAACATATTGACAAAACTGGTAAATAATAAATGCTGTGATTGGGACAAACAACTTCATCATGCTGTTTGGGCTTATCGAGTTGCCTACAAAACGGTACTCAACGCCATCCCATTTTAGATGGTCTTCGGACAAAATGTTGTGCTACCATTGGACTTTCTCATCCCAGCCTTAAAAGTAGCACAAGAACGTGAGTGGATTGGACATGAATTGTCGTCTAGGATCTTTGATCTAGAACGCTTAGGTGAGACGAAGCTACGAGCGGCAGCAGGCATCTACGCTGCAAAGAAAAGGCAAAAGGCATACTTCGATGCACACATCAAGGATAAGGGACTGAAAGAGGGAGATCTAGTGTTGGTTTATACACTCAAACAACATGCCCGTAAATTGGAAAAAAGAGGATATGCACCCATGATCATTAATAGAATTTCCACTAGCGGTGCAGTTCAGTTGGCCACTCTAGAAGGAGATATCTTGCCAAACTATATTAGTGGATGTAGAGTCAAGTTATACCAAGAACCTCTTACAGAGGATATGCTAACGAGTCTGAATACTGCTAAGAAGCGGAAAGACGAAGAGTTGAGGGTCAGAGAAGAATCACAAGCAGAAGCTAGAGAGCGCATAAGGCAAAATAAGTTAAGGTGACTAGGCCTAGATGTCAACTCAAAAGCCCCAAAATATCACATGGATATGTGCCAAAAATCGGGCATAACTACTTCTCAAGTCATTGACCGACGTCCCTTTGTGACCATAGAGATAGGACAAGGAAAGGGTGCCAGGACTGTGAAAGCATTGATTGACTCAAGTGCAGCAAGTAGTGCAGTTAGACTATCCTACTGCCAAGACTTGCAGTTGAACATCAATCCCATAGAAGCTTATCTCATAGGATTGGGAGGTGTGGAAACCCCTTGTTTGGGCGAGGTGGAACTTCCCATCTACCTTCAAGATGTTCCAGTGAAAGTCAAAGTGCTAGTATGTCAAGATGAGAACCTTACAGAACCACTTGTCTTGGGTCAAGATTGGATCTATGACCGTGTAGTTAACTTAAACCTAAGAAGTCAGATTCTTCAAGTTTGGGTACATGAACAATGCATTACATTAGAATTAGAGAACTACATGCTCACAGATCATGGCACCACACACTCTCTTAGTTCCTCTGAGAATAATCTTCACGAGCATGTTGTATGTGTCAAAAGCTCTATGATCCAGAAGGACTGAATCATGGAAGGACAATCGCAAAGGCAAGCAAACCCTCCTTCTTTTTTGAAGAGTAAAGCATCCATAGTAGTTCAACCTCAGAAGCAAGCACAACAATTCAAGGCAACTACTATAGCAAATAGAAAGACACCCTTCAACAAGAAAGCAGTTCCGAGCATGAAGCAGATATGGGTACGCAAAGGAGAGCAACTACCAGCTTTGCCCCCACAAATCCCATCCAGGCTAGCCAACCAGGCCAGAAGACGAAGGAAGAAGCTTGGACAAGCTCAACCACAAGGTATCCGACAAGTTTGGGTGCCTAAGAAATTAGCTACAGCTCAACAAGGGCGATTAGAGATGTGGGCACTGGGTACCTAAGAAGCTCTTACATCCACAACAACCTATGTTCTCCCACATGCAAAAGGTCTCAACAAAGAAGCCACAAAGAGAAAAGGGTAAGAACCGCATACAGAGATTGAAAGAAGATCAAATCACCTCTTCAACAATAGCAAGAAGACGTGTAAAAAGGGTACGGGTTTGGAAGCCAAAAGTACAAGTAGCCTCCACCGAACCAAAGCACCAACCACACTCGATACCACAATTCAGAAAGCATCCAAAGAGGAAGACACCTGAAGTGATCTCTATAGTGCCAAATGCTATTCTAAAAGGGATACCAATAAGGAGGATTACATCATTTCGAGACCCAATGGATACCTCCACCACAACCGGCATCAACATCCGGAAATAACATCGAAAGCCTCGACGAGCGACAACCATGTGCTCCTTGCACAACCGTGTTTTTTGCACCATTCACGTCATGCATTTCCAAAGTATGCATTAATATAGGGCCACATTACATGGTCGTGCATAGACACAATTGAGAGTCCCATACACGAGAGCACACTGACACATGTAAACCATTTTTTGATACTAAACTTTATCTTATTGTTTTGTGACATTGTTCCAAAAAAAAAAAAAAAAGAGAGAAAGAACTTGTTCCCAGGTTTCGCTCATGGAACATGAATGAGTCATGCTTAGTTGAAGATGAAACCATCGATTACTGGGCATTTATCAGTTTGGATAGAAGTGTGTCTCGGCTAGCAAATGATATAATTGCTGCCTTCTCTAGTAGAGGTCAAGAACTTGACATGAACATGGCATCCACAACTATGGTTCCCCCTTACCATGGTAGGAGTGAAGAGCTTGAAGGTCCGCAACTTGAGAGATGCTTAACTACCATATGTACGAGAGCATCCAAGGAGATATCTACAAAGGGTAGTTTTGGTACACTGCAACTCCTTGTATGTATACTGGATGAGAAGACTCTTGCTTATGGTGAGCTAATGAGAAGATGTGAAACTAAGCTTGGAGTAGTTACCCAATGTCATTTGTCAAGGAATATAAAGAAATTCAATTCTTAGTATTTGGAAAATGTTGCTTTGAAGAGAGCAGACAGGACCAGGCACTCAAAGAATTTCATCAGTGGATCCTCAACATGGACATTCATCAACAATGTCCATCACAAATGTCGGGAGTACAACAGGATGAGATAAACATCGATCGATGCTTCACCATGGTAAGTATCCTTTACTTTGGAAATTTCATAACCATGATAGCTTAGGAAACCTCTTCGTCGGCATACCCTTGAGCACTTAGCTCAAGACCCCCAATTTTCGCACCATACTTCTTCTGATGCATTTTCCAAGTAAGCATGCATATGGCTACATTACAAGGCCGTGCACAAGGCACATATTTTTCTCAACCCATGCACGAACACACTTACCCATCATCCATTATGGGTTATGAGTACTTGGCATGACTACTATGAACATCAACTTTGGAAGATCTAGAGGACATCAACGAAGACTCACAACGACACAGTCATGCTGGAATCCAACGAAGAAGTACATACTAAGGAACTACAACTTGCAAAGGCTCGTAGTGACAGATGAAGAACCGGACAACCAACCCTGCCACATCTGGAAGCCAGACAACTTTTGTTCATACAGAAGGTACACTCCCTCTCAAAGCACTACTTGGAACAACCACTACAACAAGGGTCTGTCAGGGACGACAGACTCGAGAGGGGGGGGAGTGTTGGAACTCAAGGTCAAGCACAAGCGTGGAAGCGCATCAGAAAGGTGGACACACACAAGAAGAAGGAGCAAGTAGGGAGCTCCAAGAAGTACATGTCAAATTTTTAGAAGAATCCCCTACAAAAATAGTGATTTCCATCACTAAAAACCATTGTAAATACCATTTTCTAGTTTTGTAACTCCATTTTGTTCAAGCCGAGGAATCCTTGAGCTTGAGGAGTATTAGAAGTATCATCCTACCAATTTTCATAATTTTTAGACTTCGTTTGAGCCCTCAAATAAGCCCTGGAACCTAATTTTTAACTAGGCTGGACACTAGGTGTGGACAGGGCCAAAACTAGTCAAAAAACTATAAAAAAAGCTAGAGAGCTCATTTTTTAGGTTAGCTTGTTAGAGAATAGAGCTTTTGTAAGAGAACTCTTTTGCAATCTAAGCTTTCCATTGTTCCTCTCTTTGATCTTACTTTGTGCGCGCGTGTGTGTATGTGTGTGCATGTTTGTGTGCTTTCACTCACGCACTTGTGCCTTCACTTGCTCGTGGTCTTCATACCAGTCCTCACGTCTCCATGGATTGACAAGTAAAGGAGGTGGTGCTTATGCTTGAGCTACAGGGACTAAGTGGGTATACAAGTTGAAGCGTAAGCCTGATAGTACACTTGACAAGTATAAGGCTAGGCTTGTTGCAAAGGGTTATGCGTAGGAAAGAGGCATTGATTTTGATGAGACCTTTGCACCTAATTTCCGAATGACTACTGTTTGTAGCATCTGTGCACTTGTAGCTCATCATGGTTGGAATGTACATCAGTTGGATATCAAAACAACATTTCTGGATGGCGAGTTGCATGAAGAAGTGTATGTTTTACAGCCCCCTGGCTTTGTGCAAAAAGTTCATGAGAACCAAGTGTGCAGGTTAAAGAAGGCATTATATGGTTTAAAGCAAGCACCACATGCTTGGTATGAAAAAGTACATGCCTATATGATCGCACATGGTTTTGAGAACAATTCAACTGAAAGCTCCTTATATGTTAAGCGTGCTAATGATGTACTTCTGATCATTGTGGTTTATGTTGATGACATGCTGCTCACTGGTCCTCATGAGAGGCATATTGCTGATTTTAAGGCTGATTTACATGCCTCATTTGAGATGTCTGATTTGGGGAATTTGCATCACTATTTGGGCATTCAGTTTATGCATGTTGATGGTGGAATGGCTTTGTGTCAAACAAAATATATTGACACATTATTGCAGCATTTTGGCCTTGAAGATTGTAAGCCTATTGCCACTCCTATGTAGACATGTTTACGATTGAATCTTCAAGATGTTGGAGATGCATTTGATGTTGTTCTCTATCAGTAGGCTGTTGGATGCTTGATTTACTTATGCATTACTCGGTGAGATATTCAGTTTTCTGTCTCACAGATGAGCAGGTTTATGCATTGCCCAGGTGTCAAGCATTGGGAGGTGGTTAAGTGCATCTTTTACTACTTGAGTGGTACTCGGCTACTTGGGTTGTTTTATCCCAAGGGGGGATCACTATTGCCAGATTTGCATGCTTTTTCTGACTCAGAATGGACTGGTTGCTATGACACTCATGTGTCCACCAGTGGCTTTTGCTTCATGCTTGGTAGCTCATGTATATCTTGGTTAAGCAAGAAGCAGCCTACTGTGGCCACTTCCAATTGTGAGGCTGAATATAGGGCAACTTTCACAGTTACTGTTGAGTGTGTGTGGCTGAGACGCCTTATGGCTGATTTTGGTGTTGGTCAGTCTTATGCCACCACCATCTTCATTGACAGTCAGAGCATTATCATTATGCCAAGGAGAGATTCTCTATCGGGGAGATCAGTTTGGCATATGTGCCCACGTAGGAGAACATTGCAGACCTTTTCACGAAGGCTCTGCCTAGGGAGAAGTTTGAAGCTTTCCGCAAAGCTTTGGGCTTAATTCCTTTTGTGGAGTGATTTCCACATAGCTTGGCACTTCCTTATATATGAGTTCCAGCTCCTTGTTCATCGCATCACTCCTAGGGGGGATTTGTTGATATATTTAGGTAGTGATGTGTGTGAACACTCTAGGACCACTAGAGCACTTTTTTCCCTCTTTAGGAGGTTTTTTCCCCCCGGCTTTTATATATGCCTTTTGCCCTAACGGGCTACTTATCTTTGTACATTCTCTAGTAATACATTCAGTATTGTGTGTTGTGCTCCAAGCTTCTTCTTCTTCCTTGTGTTGTTTGCATGCTTCCGCAGACGTCTAACTCCAACATACACTTAGCACTTTATACTAGGGAAGGAATGAGGCTCGTGTTGGTTACATCGGAAAATAGTTGGAGAGTGAGCACATGAATGAAGGAGATTCCATGGACAATTTTTTGACAAAGATCAAAGATTTGAAGAAGTAATTGATTTCTGTTCATGAAGTCTTGCCTGATAGTTCCCTTGTGTAGACTATTTTGAATGGTTTTCGAGATTCATATCAAAGTTTGGCATCTACTCTTTTATTGACAATGAAAGGAAAACCAAATGTGTTAACATTTGAGGAGCTAGTCTCTGTTCTATTGTAGAAAGATCACTCTAGGTAGAAGAGGTCCATTATTCATGTTGTAGATCAAGATTTCTTGGCTAGTCAGAAGGGCAAAGGTAAATGGAACTCATCTACTACTAAGCAAAAAATTGCTAATTGTGCACAATCAAAGAAGGATGAAAGAGACGAGAAGAAAATAGAAAAGCAAAATTGTTTTGCAAATAATATAAAGGAAATGATCATGTCATAAAGAGTTGTCCAAAACTGGCTACAAAAGATGCAAAGAAAAAGAGGCTTGAATGGTTGTTGTAGAAGCCTCTACCCCAATCAAAGTTTGGAAATATTGTGCAGAATGAAGAATGGGTGTTTACTACTGTTCACAATTATGACCCATCTTCTCATGAACAGTGTATGTTTGGAGTAGACTCTGATGTTTGGTACTTTGATAGTGGGGCAACCAAACATATTACCTCTTAGTGCAGTTTCTTCACTTCACTTGAGCCTACCCCTATAGGGAATACTATCACATGTGTCAAAAACTCCTCTTATCCTACCATGGGAGTTGGTAAGATCATTTTGACTACTGTAGATGGTAGTTCTTTTACATTTCAGATTCTTTATCAATTTGAGCATTAGCCAAGATTATCTTGGTTGTGAAATTTGTTGACGAAAGATGTATAGTTCATGATCTATCAAATGGTGATGTCATTATTGCTTTTCACATTTTATATCATGGGCAAGATAAGATCATAGATTATGCAAAATCATTGAATGATTCAGCATGTGATGTTCTAGGTTCTTAGGCTATGTTAGATGCAAAGCTTTGGCATGCATGCTTTGGTCATTTGAAATTTTCTAGTTTGCTATGCCTACAAAAATCTGAAATGGTGTCCTCTCTACCCAAAGTTGAGGCACCTGGTAAACATGTATGTGAAGGCTGTATTTTGGGCAAAATGAAACATTCCTCCTTCCCAAAAGATGGTTCATTATGAGCTACTAAAAAATTGCAGCTTGTTCACATTGATGTTTGTGGTCAAGGCAAAAACCTTCTTTTGGGAACTATCTTTACTTCATGACTTTCATTGATTCTTTTTCTAGGCATGCATGGGTATATTCATTGAAAGCAAAGTAGGAAGTGTTTATGTGCTTCAAACAATTTTTGGTTTTGGGTGAAAATCTGTCAACATGTAAAATGGGCACCCTCCATTCTGATCGAGGGGGCAATATATTTCTTCTAATTTTAATGCATTTTTGGCTAGACATGGGATAAAACATCACTGTACAATGTCTTATACACCTCAACATAATGGAGTTTCTAAAAGGAAGAACATGCCACTCATGGAGATGGCTAGGTGTATGGTCAAGAGTCAAGCTTTACCACATAGTTTGTGGCTTGAGGTTGTTATATGTGCAGCATATGTACTTAATAGGTGTCCCAATAAATCATTGCAGTCTATCACTCCATATGAGGCTTGGCATGGACATAAGCCATCTATTTCTCACCTACATGTCTTTGGTTTTCTGGCATATGCATTAGTGCATGAACAACAATGCAGGAAATTGGATGATAAAGTAGTGAAATGTATTTTTTTTGGGTATAGTTCTAAAAGCAAAGGCTATAATTTGTATCATCCACATACCAAACACATTTTGGCTAGATGTGATGTTGTTTTTTTTGGAAAATGTTATTCAACCATTACTTTTATGTACTAAGTAGACATTACTTAGCTGTAGAGATATGTATGATACTTTGCTACCTCTTTTTATAGGTGGACATTCTAGTGCTAGTCCAAATGAGGCAATTTCTCAACCTTTACAGGTTCCACATGATGATGCTGAGCATTCCATTTCTGATGCAAATTTACATGATCCACTTATTGATGAGAGACTTGATATAAAGGAGGCAAAAACTATGCCTAAATGGTTGGTACAGACTTTGCGAGATAAGAAATTAGATGTAGCTCTATCATATTGTACTTGTTCAAGCTCTCATAGTGCTTCTTTTGCATCAGATTTCTATGATATTGCTGCCTCTAGTCTTTGTGATGAGAATGAGCTTGTTTTACTTGATGAAGCACAAAACTCTAAAAATTGGATGGCTGCTATGCAATCAAAATATGATGCTATTATGAAAATTGGTACCTAGTCTTTATGTGACTTGCCTCATGGAAAGAAGGCATTGGTACTAAGGGGGTATACAAGCTGAAGTGTAAGCCTGATGGAACAATTGAAAGGTATAAGGCTAGGATTGTTGCAAAAGGTCATGTTGAAGAAAGAGGCATTGATTTTGATGAGACCTTTTGTCACTCTAGCACAATGGTGAGTACCAACGTGAGGAGCTTCACCTCATAAATGTCAATCCGTGGAGACGTGAGGACCGGTATGAAGACCGTGAGCAAGTGATGGCACAAGTGCGTGAGTGAAAGCACACAAGCATGCCCACACATACACACACACGCGCACAAAGTAAGAGCAAAGAGTGGAACAATGGAAGATCTTCGATTACACAAGAGCTCTCTTACAAAGCTGAAATCTACAACAAGCTAACCCAAAAATGAGCTCTCCAGCCCTTTTTATAGTTTTTTGAGTGGTTTTGGCCCTGTCCTGACCTAGTGTCCGGCCTGGTTAAAAAATAGGTTCCAGGGCTTATTTGGGGGCTCAAACGGAGTTTAAAAATTATGAAAATTGGTAGGATGGTAGTTCTTATACTCCTCAAGCTCGAGGACTCCTCGGCTTGAACAAAATGGAGTTACAAAAATGGAAAATAGTATTTACAATGGTTTTTAGTGATGAAAATCACTATTTTTATAGGGATTTCTTCTGAAAATTTGACAGGTGCTTCTTGGAGTTCCCTACTTGCTCCTTCTTCTTGTGTGTCCACTTCCTTGATGCACTTCCATGCTTTGTCCTTGACCTTGAGCTTCGACACTCCCCCCCCCTCTTGAGTCTGTCGTCCCTGACAGACCCTTGTTGTAGTGGTTGTTCCATGTAGTACGTTGAGAGGTAGTGTCCTTTACGTCCAACAGGAGCGATCCATCCACCCCATGTAGCCTGGTCGTTTGTCTGGTTCTTCACTTTGCCACTGCTAGCTCTTGCAGTTTGTAGTCCCTTTGTATGTACTTCTTCCTTGTATTCCATCTTGATGGTGCATTTGTGAGCTGTCCAAAACTACTAGTTGCTCAAAGGAGGTGGTCGATGTTGATTATGAGCAACTCTCGGTGGTGGATGGCTTCATTGCTCTTGTAGTGGTCACCCTGATGTCCTCTGATTCTTCCAAAGATGGCTTTTTTAGTTTTCATGCCAAGTACTTGTAACCCATAATGTATGATGAGTAAGTGCCTTAGTGCATGGGTTGAACAAAATATGTGCCTTGTGCATGACCTTGTAATGTGGCCCTACGTATGCGTACTTGGAAAATGCGTGGCAAGAAGTATGGTGCAAGAGATTGGGTCTTGAGCTAAGTGCTCAAGGGTATGCTGACGAAGAGGTTTCCCAATCTATCATGGTTATAGAGTTGTTGAAGCATACACGTCTTACCATGGTGAAATGTCCGTTGATCTTCTTCTATTCGTGTTGTAGTTCCATCATGGTGTTTGACCATCAACTTGTCTTTTTTGTTGATGGATGTGCTTGCCGATAGTTCGCTGATGAGCATTTTCAAGCACATAGTCCTCTTCTTTTCTTTTCTTTCTCTCTCTCTCTTCTTTTTTTTTTTTGGTTGGTACACACGATGGCATCAAACAAGAAGAAAGAGGTTAGTATCAATAAAATATGTTACATGTGAAAATTGTGTCTCATGTGCCTGGGATTTCTCAATTGTGTCTATGCACGGCCATGTAATGTGGCGCTATATTGATGCACACTTTGAAAATGCATGACCTGAATGGTGAAAAAGACAGGGTTATGCCAAAGGCACATGGTTGTTGCTAGTCGAGACTTTTGATGTTACTTGCATACTTGATGCATTCTTTGATTGGAGGTGTCGATTGGATCTCGAAATGACGTAATCCTCCTGATTGGAACCCATTTTAGAATAGGATTTGGCCCTGTAGAGATCACCTCAGGCCACTTCATCTTTGGATGCTTTCCAAACTTTGGTATCCAGTGTGGTTGGATCTTTGGTTATGTGGATGTTGCTAGTGCTTTTGGCTTCCAAACCCATATCCTTGATGATTGCCTGCTTACTTTTGCAGAAGGGTTGAGTTTATCTTCTTTTGGTCTTTGTGCTCTGTTCTTACCCTTTTCTCTCCTTGGATTCTTTGTTGAGACCTTTTGTATGGTGGGGAGCATAGGCCTTTGCACGTGTAAGAGCACCTTGGGCACCCACATATGTGATTGTCCTTGTTGAACTGCAACTAATTTCTTAGGCACCCAAATTTTTTTCGTATGCCTTCTCGTTGAGATGGTCTTGGTGGTTTGGTTCTTGTATTCACATGGTTAGCTTGCCTGGGTGGGAATTGTGGTGGCAATGCTGGTGGTTGCTCTCCTTTTCGTACCCAGATCTTCTTCATGTCCAGAACTACTTTCCTCTTGAAGTCTCTTTGTCTATTTGATATAGAGGTTGTCACGTACTGATTTACTTGCCTTTTTGGTTGATTGGTTGTGACAACATTAGTCTTCAGATAAGAGGAGTCAGCTTGCCTTTGAGTCTGTTCTTTCGTGATCGCGTCCTTCTGGGTCATAGGGCTTTTGACACACACAACATCTTGTTCATGAAGATTGGTCTTAGAGGAACTGAGAGAGTGTGTGGTGCCATGATCTGTGAGCATGCAGTTTTCTAATTCTAATGTAATGCATTGTTCATGTACCCAAACGTGAAGAAGTCAACTTCTTAGGTTCAAGTTGACTGCATGGTCATAAATCCAATCTTGACCTAGGACAAGTGGCTCTGTAAGGTCCGCATCGTGACACACTAGCATTTTGATTTTTATTGGAACATCTTGAAGGTAGATGGGAAGTTCCACCTCGCCCAAACAAGGGGTTTCCACACCTCCCAATCCTATGAGATATGCTTCTATGGGCTTGATGTCCACTTGCAGGTCTTGGCAGTATGAAAGTCTAACTGCACTAGTTGCTGCACCTGAGTCAACCAATGCTCTCAGAGTCCTTACACTCTTTCCTTGTCCTACCTCTATGGTAAAAAAGGGGCGTTGGTCAATTATTCGAGAAGTAGTTAGGTCTAATTTTTGGCACATGTCCATGTAATATTTTGGAGCTTTTGTGTTGACATCTAGGCCTAGTCACCGTAACTTATTTCTTCTGATGCGCTCTCTAGCCTCTGCTTGTGCTTCTTCTCTAACCCTTAACTCCTCTTCTTTTCGCTTCTTAGCAGTGTTGAGTCTCATTAGCATTTCCTCTGTAAGAGGTTCTTGATATAACTTGACTCGAAAACCACTTATATAGTTCGACAAGATATCACCTTCTAAAGTGGCCAATTGAACTGCACCACTCGTGGAGGTTCTATTAATGATCATGGGTCCATATCCTCGTTTCTCCAATTTGCGGGCATGTTGCTTTAGCGTATAAACCAGCACCAGATCTCCTTCTTTCAATCCTTTGTCCTTTACATGGGCATCAAAGTATGCCTTTTGTCTTTTCTTTGCAGCATAGATGCCTGCTGCTGCTTATAGCCTCGTCTCACCTAAGCGTTCTAGATCAAAGATCCTGGAGGACAACTCATGTCCATTCCACTCGTGCTCTTGTTCTACTTTCAAGGCTGGGATTAGGAAATCCAATGGTAGCACAACATTCTGTCCGAAGACCATCTGAAATGGGGTGGCATTGAGTACTGTTTTGTATGCAACTCGGTAAGCCCAAACAACATGATGAATTTGTTTGTCCCAATCAGAGCGTTTATTATTTACCAGTTTTGTCAATACATTACACAGGATCTTATTCGTGCTCTCAGCTTGTCCGTTGGCTTGTGGATGATAAGGGGCAGACTTCTTGTGTATTACCATGAATTCTTGAAGGAGATTTTCAATGACCTCGTTCAAGAAGTGCGTACCTCTATCACTGACCAACTCTATTGGTAGTCCATATCTCGTGAATACGTTCTCGAATAAGAACTTAGCCGTTGTTTGAGCATCGTTCTTTGTTGTGGCTTTTACTTCCACCCACTTGGTAAGGTAATCAGTGGCTACAATAATGTATTCTGCATGGGAGTTTCTAGCTGGGGGATTAATGGGACCTACGAAGTCTATACCCCACTTCAAAAATGCACGTCCTCCCATCATTGGCCTCAAAGGCATATCATCTTTTCTAATTGGGTATTGGGCACGTTGGCATGTGTCACATTTCTTCACATAGGTATGTGCATCCATATGAAGAGTGGGCCACCAGAGTCCTGAGAATAGAATGGTCTTAATTACTCGGTCAGGACCAAAGTGTCTACCTACAACACTGCTATGTGCAGTTTCTAAGACTTTCAAATAGTCTGATTCATGAACGCACAGTCTTAAGTATCCATCTTTGCCTCTCTGATATAGGTTGTCTCCTACTAGGGCATAGTCCTGAGCCTCTTGCTCCATAGTTCTTCTTCTTGCTAGACTAGCCTCGTTCGTTAGTGTTCCTGATCTCATAAATTCTACCAATGGAGCGCTCCAATCTGGAATTAATGACATGTGATAAAGAGTGGCATGCTCCACTGGTGGTCTCTTCTGGCACACTGGACAATTCTTAATCCACTCATGTATTTCTTTGTCCATGCTAGGCCAATACACTCCTAAACATTTTAGGTTCTGCAATGTTCGTTGTTTAGAGTAGTGATTTCCTAGCAATCCTTCATGGGCTTGTTGCAACCAACTAGTAAGTTCATCATCCTCGACACAACAAGCGAGTACACCCTCAATATCTTGCTTGTACATACTTCCTGCGAATATTTGATATTGCTGTGATCGTACAATTTCTTCTTTGTTTGTTTTTACATTCTTGTTGCAGGTCCGAAGGTTAGGACAGGTACTAACTTATTGGCCCATTTAGGAACAACTTCTAAATTGAACAAATAAGCATCAGGCAGTTCATCCGACACTCCTTGCGGTGGCTCTCCTAAAGTGATGCGAGAAAGATGGTCCGCCCTAAGGTGGGTCCTACCTTTCCTAACAACCACCACAAAATCGTATTCCATTAGTAAAAGGAACCATCTTACTAAGCGTCCAGTATTGCAAGGTTTATTGACCAAATATAATAGAGCTTGATGATCAATGATAAACTTGAACTTGTTGGCCAATAGATAGTGTCTAAACTTCTTCACAGCATATACCATGCCTAGACCTTCTCTTTCCGTTGTGGTATAATTTCGTTCAGCCGCATTTAATTGCCTGCTGGCATATGCTATCGACAAATCTAGGTTTCCTTCACCTGTGGGTTGTGCTAGCACACATCCTATAGCATGATTGGATGCATCCACATGGACATGGAATGGTTTATTCCAATCAGGAGTGGTCAATATTGGTGCTGAACACAAACGTCTCTTCAGCTCGTTGAAGGAATTCTTGCATTCATCATTCCATTCAAAATTTGTCAACAACCCATAAAGAGGTTTAGCTATGATGGCATACATGTGGATAAACCTCCGGTAATATCCACAATGGCCCATAAAGGCTTGTACCTCTTTAACGTTCCTTGGTCTCGACAGCTCTGCTATGGCTCTTACCTTGTCCTCGTCTGTTGATATGCCATTCTTCGAAACAATGTGACCTAAGATTTTACCTTGTCGTACCATGAATACACACTTTTCTAGGTTCAGACACACTCGATATTCTCTGCACTTGTTGAACATCTGTCTGAGCTCAGGGATGTAGTATCTTCTTTGTTGGGAATGAGTGCATAAATCATCCACGTATACTTCTAAGCTCTTTCGTAAGAACTCCTTGAAGACATGGCACATGAGTCTCTCGAATGTTGCAGGTGCATTAGTGAGCCCAAATGGCATTACGCGGAATGCAAAGATCCCCCACTCTCTGGTGAAATCTGTTTTGTGTTGATCTTCTGGGGCAATGGCTACTTGGTTGTAACCTGAAAATCCATCAAGGAAGCTATAAACTTCCTTGCTTGCAACACGCTCCAATAAATGTTCCATGATTGGAAGCGGATAACTATCTCTGATTGTAGCAACATTAACTTTCTTAAGGTTAATACACACTCGCAATTTTCCGTTCTTTTTGGGCACCACTACGATGGGGGACACCCATTCAATATGCTCAATTTCATAGATAAATCTAGCTTCAATCAACCTGTCAATTTCCTCTTTTATTTTAGCTGCATAATTGTCATTATATGTGTAGGGATTTTGTTTGGTGGGCTTGGCATCAACCATCATGGGGATAGTATGAAAGCAAATTTTTGGATCCACTCCCTTCAAGTCTCTATAGTGCCATGCAAACACGTCCCTATATTCTCTTAATAGAGTTACAAGCTCTGCTTCTTCTTTTGCACTTAGGTCGTCTCCTATGTACGTACATCGCTCTTCGTTTCCTTCAATGGTTACAACAATTTTTTTTGTCTTCTCTTTATTGTCATACGCTTCTCCTATGGTGGCCTCTCGTTTCGGCATTCGTACCAAAATGTTTCAGTCTTCAACTTCATATTTCTTGAAATTTTTTGGTACTTCAAACAATGATTTCTCCTCTTCTTGTTTCACTGCTCTTCTTTTCTTTTTCTTTTGACTACCCTCACTTCCGTCCTTTGAATTCACAGTTTTAATACTTGTGAGAGGTTCTTCTTCTTTTTGGGTTAACACTCCTATGTTTTCTAAATAGTGCTCCTCTGAGTTAAAGTAAGTATCCATCACAATGGATTCTAGATCATCGTCATTCTCTTCTTCTTCTATGAACTCACTAGGATCACACTCTTCCAACAAGGGCTGACACATGAACACTGAAATATCATAACCCTCCTCATCACAATGAGGTGTCCATTGTTCTTCATTGACTGCAATGTCCATGGTAGCTAAGATTTCAGCCCAGCCATGAGGCTCAAATTCCTCATCTAGAAATATCATCGGTGTATAGGCTTGGTCTTTGATTGGTCTATTTTCTGGGGGAGTTCCTTCTTCTCTTGCTTTTAGGTGCTTTTCCTCCTCCTCTGCGACCTTGCACATCCATAAATGAGTATCTTCATGCAGCCAGGATGGATCAGGTGAACTTCCAAAATACACAGAGACAAAATCTTCTTTCGCTTTGTGGATAGGATTCCACTGTAGGGGTGGTACATCTCTGAAGGTGTAATCCTTCAAATTGACCTTGGTGGTGACCCCTAAGTGTTGTAAGTACAAGGAGTTGGTTCCCCAATCTTGCACTATTTGCAATTGTCGTAGGAAGGGTCTTCCTAGGATCATCTCGTAGACATTATTTTTTTCAAAGTCACATATAGAAAATGTGTGTTCAAACTCCACACCACAAGTGGTTAGAGTTATCCCTTTAAGCAATCCTAGAGGTCTTTCAAAATGACCATTAGCCATTTGAAGCTTCATTCTAGTTGGTCTTAATGTAGGTTTGCCCCATTGTTTCCACAAGGAGGTGGTCGCAATAGCAACACCAGCACCCGAATCTACGATTGCTTTGGTTGTGTAACCTTGATAGGTGATCGGAAGATAAGTATTACCTTCTTCACCTTTGCTCATGTCTCCTATCTTGTCTAGAGGTATCTCTGGAACTTTTTGCTTAGGGCCTGCTTTTGGCATATTGGAATCAAGTTCTAGAACCTGATCCTTCACATGATTCCATAGCTCGGGTTTTTCTTTGAGCAGCTCTTCAAGAGTGAGATGACACCGAACCTTAGTGTTCTTCACGACGTCAGTGTTTCTTGGAACGACTGAGTCTTCATTCCTTACCAATATTGTGGGAGCTCTGATCTGAAGAGATTCAGATTCCCATGGGCCTGTGAATTGTGGCAACTCTTGTAAAGAATTAGATTCAAAATCTAATCTTTCATCTTCTTGTTGCTCTGTTTGGTCTCCATAGATACATGGAATGTCTTGGGGAAATTGATCATGAAGATCATCAATCTCAGGAATAGGAGGGGGATTACCCTTCTTCGTGGCCCATTTCTCTTCTTGTATTTCCCGCAAGAACTCTTGAGAGTACTGTCGCATTGAAAGAGGTGTTCCATCATCCAGAGATCAGGAACATAAGCTTTCCTTGGTGGTAAGCTTTCTCTTTCAATAATTGGTTGAGCCTGTGGAGGTAAAGAAACCTGTGGCTTGTTTACCAAATGCTCTAATCTTTCTAGTAAGCCCTCAAAATGCAAATCTGGTTTGACAGAGTTTGTCTGATTGAACTTTTGACTAGTCTCAAGCATAGCTTGAGCTACTTCTACCATTTTCATGCACATTTTTGTTCGTTCAATCTCTAAGTCTGCTCTAGGGTAACTCTTGTCGAGGTTCGCAGCTATTGGCCCTTCTTGAAGATGAGCATGATAGGCCTTGAACATCATGTCCAAGCCTTCTGGGGTTGGATCTGCAAGAACAGACCCTGGTTGCAGTTTATTTACAATGGGTGATGGGGTGGAATGAGGTGGCGTGGATGGGGGTTTGGCATGAGAGGGGATTTTAGATGCAATGTCTTCTATTTTTGTTCCATGTTCTTGGTTTCCTCTTACCGGACTCTCCTAAGTCACTTAGCTCTGGCTGCTCAGTCGGTTTATCCTGTTTTAATGCTTGTGCCCTAGTAACTGCCTGTACAGGAGCCACATTACTGCTACTTGAACTTGAATCTGCCACTAAGCCTACCACATTGATGGGTGTAACCTTAGGCACACTAGAGGGATTCCTGGGACACTCTCTAGGAAGATGTTCCTTGCGACACTCAGGACAAAAGCCTTGTATTGTGATGTTTTGTCCTTGTCCTAGAGTTGGTTGGTGGGGACATTCACAAATGAAATGGTCACCCTGACATCTAAAGCATGGTCCTCTAAGGGCTTGTGGTCTCACATGTCTCGCTTGGGGCCTGGGGCTTGGATTTGTGTAAACATTGGAGTATTCTGGTTCCCAATTTTGTTCCATAGGTGGTGTCTCGTATTGATATGGAGAAATCTCACTTTGCTTAGGTGCCTCTATGTAATAAGCATGTGGACTACCTTCATGGGAGTAGTCTAAAATGAAGAGCATGAGAGTCATTTTCTGAGACCAAAGGGGTTAGTGGCACCAATGCTCTATTAGGGTTCTCCTCCGCCATTGTATACTTAACTGGGATCACATTGGTAGGAGTTGGTGGTTGGTTTCCTAGGACTGGTTGTGGCCTGTTTGGTGCTTGATACTGCTGTTGGTATTGAGGTTGATATTGTTGTTGTGGCCTATAATATGGCTGTTGGTACTGGTTCTGATACCTACCCTGTTGGTAAGGTTGCTAATAATTTTTTCTAACAGCCTGCCTGTTATAGGGGCAATCTTGAGCTGTATGGTTCGTGTATTTTCTCTCAATAGTGCAATATAGAGCATTGGGGTTTCCTTGGGGCTGAGCCATCATTGGGCAAACATTAGCCATGTGGTCTCCTCCACAGTTGTAACATCGTTTCAATGAGATGACCCTTGGAATTTGTCTATTTTGAACTCCTAGCCTCTTGGCAACTTGCTCGGCTATCTCATCTATCTCATTGGAGGCTCTAGAGGTATGACTAGTAGAGCTGTCAGAATCTTTATAGAGTTTGGATAGTCCTAACTCCTCACCCAAGTTGTCTTCTATGTCAATGCACATGCGCACACACTCTTCTATGGATCTAGGCTCTTTCAAGTACACGTATGACCTTAATTTTGTGCTGAGTAAACCGTCTAGAAACAAGGCCACTTGTTTGGCTACTGTGGGTAATTATGGCATAGGGCATCTTTCCAAGTACTATCTAAACCTTCTTCCTGCAAGTCGCACTATTTCTTGGGGTGTCTGCTTAAAGCTGTGGATCAAGGATTATGTATTATGCCTGATGCCACTCTTGGAAAATTCTACAATGAATTCTTCCAGCAGTTGACCTATCTCTCGATAGTTGCGACTATTCAGGGGCTGAAACCAAGCTAAGGCAGTACCCTTAAGAGTCAAACCAAATGCCTCGAACTGGGTGAACAAGTCCTCAACCTGTTCAGCTCTTAACACTTCTTTGAACTTGGCTACATGATCATAAGGATCTCCTGACCCATCAAAATAGTTCTTCATTGTCTTAACCACTTGAGAGGGTCTAAGGGTTCTTGAGTGCTCTCGTGGTCTAGGCAATGGAAGCTCATCTTTTTGATGCTGATGTACGGGATGTTTCTCTGTTTCAGGTCTGTCATTTTCAATTCTTGATCGGTCTCTACCCACTGTGTGTGCAAAGCTCACCTCACGTCTCCCTCTGGTTCTTTCCCTCTGGGTTTCATGAGCCTTGGATGATCCGACTCCTTGGAGGCTATGGGAAACATTAGATCTTGGTGGAGGGAAAATTGATTCACCTTGCCAAGTGTAAGCATGTCTGTCATGATCTGATACCAAGACTAAGTTCTCAGATGTGTGATCTGTGAAGAGAGATGGTGGATGCAATCCAAAGATGAGTAGGTGCTGCTACAACCAGCTTCACACCAGCCAACTGAGACTTCAGAGTTGATTAGTAGACCCTTTGAGCTTCCTAAATCCACCAAAATATCAGCCAAGTACTTGGGAACATGTATCCCAAAAGTTTAAGTCAAGACAGACTAGTTGCGAAATGACTAGCTCCCAAAACTTGCTATTTTTGGACATACACCTACTGGAAAAAATGAACAGTGCTCTCAACCTGGTAGGAATTAGAAAAATTCCTTTTGGGCATAGCAAATAGACTTAGCAAGATTCCCAATCCAAGTCAAAACACTTCAAATGATGGCCTGAGCACTGAGAACAAGTTTCATCAATTTCTGGAACATTCCCACAATTCTCGAGGCTCTATAGAGATAGACCAGTAAGAAATAAAATGCAGATATCGCCAAAAATATTAATTCAATGACCTTGAAAATTTATATGCACAATGTAGACAGTCCAAGCTATCCAACGCAAGTTAAATCACTGAAAAAGGTTCAGTAAAACACAAGATATGACCTTCTAAAGGTACTGCTCTGAGTGAGTATAACAGAGAACAAAACAGAGAAGTAAATGGTGATAGATGTATAGATTCACATATGATTACAACCACATTGGCAATGAATCTTTGTACAATGGGAGTAGAATGATAGAGCTATGGAGTAAGCTCTTCAATATCTACAAAATGACATCAAGTGGTCACATACAAGGCTTGCTAATCGCCTCTTCCTTCTTGCTCCTTTTATAGCTATTCTTGGTGGGAGTTTTGAATTCGAATTCGAATGGCTCCACCTAAAAGTGATCCCCAAAGTTAGGAGAGATTCCCTCAGCTCAAAAATTCATGATTTTGGTAGTTGGAGCCATGAGTTTTCTTTTACATCATGCATGAGGTAAGCCATTCTTTTTCTTTTTTCTTTTTCCAAATACAAGAGATAAAAATGAACTCTTTTACAAGAGGTGTTCACATGACTACTCATGTGACTTACAAATGAGGATAATATCAAGCATATCAAGCATGTAGGCTTGGGTAAAATGCACCAACAGCTCCCCCTCAAGCCTAACATGCTTGGCCTCCAAATAAGTCTTCAATTGTCCTTGATTTCCTGCAAGCCAATCATCAACTTGAATCTACTTAACTTTGTACCATCAAGAGCTTTAGTCAACATGTCTGCACATTGCATATCTGTAGAGACATAGGATAGTTGAATATCCTTGCTCATTAGCTTCTCCCTTACATAATGGTAGTGGACTTCAATATGCTTGGTTCTAGCATGGTATACCGGATTAGCTGCTAGATGTAATGAGCTTGTGTTGTCACCAAAAATGTGAGGTGTTGAAGAATGAAGTCCAAGATCTGTGTACAAAGAATTTAACCACATGATTTCTTGAGTTGCATTAGCCAAACCTCTATATTCTGCTTCAGTAGAAGATAATGCCATGGTTGGTTGCTTCTTCGATGACCAAGAAATGATTTTTGAACCTGCAAATGATATATACCCTGATGTGCTTCTTCTATCATCTTTAGATCCGGCCCAATCTGCATCTGAGTAGACCTTTAGCTCAAAGAATAAAACAAACCTTCATTCATGGTCCCCTTTAGGTACTTGAGGACTCGCTTAGCCGCTTCCATATGTGGTCTTCTTGGCTTATGCATAAACTGACTCAATATGCTAACACTATAGCATATATCCACCCTTGTGAGTGTTGCATAGTTCAAACTTCCAACCAAGCTTTGATAGCTTGTGATGTCTTCAATTGGCTCTCCTTCATAAGCACTAAGCTTATGATTTTGCTCCATAGGTGTACCTGCACACTTGGTATTTTCCATCTTGAACTTGACGAGCATGTCATGGACATACTTCCTTTGTGTGATGTATATACCTGAATCTGTGTAAATCAAATCCAATCCAAGAAAATAAGTGAGTGGTCCGAGGTCACTTATTTTAAACTCCTCCTTCATTTGACTCTTTACCTGTTTGATTCCTTCAAGATCATTGCCTGTGATAATAATATCATCAACATACACACATAAATAGATCACTTCAGATCCATTCCTCTTTATGAACAAAGAGGTATCTGCCTTGCTAGCTTTGAATCCTTGGTCCTGCAAATAAGTCACCAATCTGAAATTCCAAGCTCGTGGAGCTTGCTTCAATCCATACAAAGCTTTCTTTAGTTTGCATACATAATTAGGATGATGTGCATCCTCATATCCAGGAGGTTGTGCCATATACACTTCCTCAGAAATCCATCCATTCAAGAAAGCATTCTTTACATCAAGTTGATAAAGATTCCAATTTCTAGATGCAGCAAGACTAATGAGAACCCTAAATGTAGGCATTTTTGCAACAGGAGAGAAAGTCTCCTCATAAACAATACCATGGGTTTGAGCAAACCCTTTAGCAACTAACCTTGCTTTGTGTCTATTTATACTTCCATCTGGATTCCTCTTGATTTTGTATATCCATCGAGATCCGATTATCTTCATAGATGGCTTGTTAGGTACAAGCTCCCAAGTGTCATTCTCCTTCAAGGCTTCCATTTCTTCATCCATTGCATCTCTCCAAGCTTTCTTGCTTTGTGCTTCTTCGAATGTGGTAGGTTCTTCATTGGTTGAATCCTTTGCAATGTAGATTGAGTGCTTGGTGACCAAAGAAGTATCATAACCAAACCTCTCTGGTTTCTTCTTCTCCCTCGAAGACCTTCTAAGTGGTTGATGTGAGCTCTCGGGTCCATATGTAGCATCCTGCATCTTTGCTTTATGTTTGTTCTTCCATAGCTTTAGTCTTTCCAAGTCTTCTAGGTCAATCTCTGAATCACTTTCTTCAATCTGCTTTGGCTCCTTTGGTTGAAGTGATGGAAAATCTTCATCCAAGTCATATGGCAGCTTCACTTTCCTGTCATCATCAAACCATGATTTGTTTTCATAAAAAATTACATCTCTACTCACAGAAAATCCTTTATTGGTTGGATTGTACAATCTATATCCTTTTTGGTTTTGGTCATAACCAATAAATATGCACTTCTCTGCCTTGGGATCCAATTTCCCTCTTACTTGAGAAGGAATGTGAGCATAGGCTAAGCATCCAAAGATTTTACAATGCTCTAGACTAGGTCTTCTTCCATTCCATACTTCATATGGAGTGGTTCCATCTAGTGACTTAGATGGAAGTCTATTTATGAGATATGTGGCTGTAGACACAACCTCTGCCCATAGGTAGTTTGGCAATCCCTTTTCGTTGAGCATGGACCTTGCAGCTTCGACAATAGCTCTGTTCCTCCTCTCTGCTACACCATTGAGTTCGGGTGTATACCTTGTAGTGACTTCCCTTTTAATGCCTCTTTCATGCAAGAAGGCATCAAATTCAGAAGAGAAGTATTCTCCTCCACCATCTGATCTGAGTCGTTTCAAAGTCCTACCTGTTTGGTTTTCAACAAGAGAAATATACTTCTTAAAGCAATTAAACACTTCATCCTTGTGCTTCATGAAAAACAGAATGGTACACCTGCTACAATCATCTATGAAAGACACATAATATCTTGAGCCTGATATAGATGGCTCCTTGCTTGGACCCCACACATCCGTGTGCACTAGATCCAAAGGATTTTGATACATATATCCTTTCTTATTGAAAGGTTGTCTATGAGCCTTGCCGAGTTGACAAGCTTCACACTTATAAATCATGTGTTGCCTTGTGATATTAGGCAAACCAAGTACACTTTGGTCCCTGCAAATCTGTTTGAGTGTCCTCTCACCAATGTGAGCAAGCCTTTTGTGCCATATCTCCAACTCTGTTAGAGTTTGAGATCCATAGCTAAACAAAGCTATGTTCTTTGTATCTTCCACTTCAAAAGTGAAAAGCCTTCCTGTCTTTTCTCCTTTGGAAATCCTTCGAAAGCCTTGCCTTGGGTCTTCAACATATGCTCCAAATCGGTTGAATCTAACCTGCAATCCTTTTTCAACAATCTGTCCAACACTTATTAAATTTTTGGTAATTGTAGGGACATACAAGACTTTGCTTAAGAGATTCATATTCCCATCTGATGTCTTCACATTACCTATCTTCTCCACTGAGTTCTTTGTATCATCTCCTGTCTGCACTTCATGCTTGTTATGAGGATCTTCCAAATCAGAAAGTAAAGCCACATTTCCTGCTACATGGTTCGAGCATCCCGAATCAATGTAAAATATGTGATCATCATCCTTACCCTTCTTTGCTGATAGATTCATAATCAATAATGAATCTTCTTGACTTTGGTCCTCTACATAGTTATTGTAATCTCTTCTTCCTCTATGGCCACTTTGATAGTTGTTGTTGTTGTAATTGTTGTTGTAGTAGTTGTTGTTGTTGTAGCCTCCATTGTATCTACCTCTATTTGATCCATAGCCACCTCTATTGAATCCTCCTCCTCTTGAGTTCCTCGGGTTCTTGAAACATTCTTCAATAGTATGGTTAGATAAGCCACATATGTTGCAAGGTTGAGATGATTGGAATCTCCCCCTGCCTTGCTTTCCACCTCTGCCTCTTCCTCTAGCTCTTCCTCTACCTGCAAAGTTTGCTTGGAAAGAGCTTCCTTCATCTTCATTCTTCCTATTCTTTGACTTGTCCTTGACCTTAGCTTTATGAGAATATAAGGCAGAAGTTTGATTACCTCTTGAGGACTCACCACCTTTGCTAATCTTTGCTTCATGAGTGAAGAGTTGGCCCATGAGTGTGTTGAGGTCGGGTACATGCATATCCATGTATAAATCCATGGCTGTTGTGAATGACTCCCACTTGTCGTCTGCTTTGATTCCATTCATGATTTGTCTTATGATTTGCTCCTCTTCAATTACCTCTCCAATGCTTCCAAGTTGGTCGGAAATCTCCTTCATCTTTGTGACATAATCAGTCACATTTTGCTTCGGGCTTTTCTTCATTGTTGTGAACTCCATCCACAATTGGTTCTTCCTTGCTCGAGTGTTGGAAGAGAAGAAAGAAGCAAGTGCATTCCAGGTTTCTCTTGATGTCTTGCATCCCTTGACGTGAGGTAAAAGAAAATCAGAGATTGAGTTTAGAATATAGGACCTTGCAAGTGCATCCTTCGAACACCAATTCGAAAGTCCTTCCACTTCTTCATGTGATGGTTGCCCTTTGTTCCTCATGGTTGGCATTGCTTCATCTCCCGATATGAATCCATATAGATTCCTCCCTTCAAGGTAAGCCTCCATCCTTAGAGACCATGCCGGGTAGTTGTTTCGATCCAATTTGTCAATCGTTGATGGAAATCCATCTCCCATGTTGCTTGACTATGCTCTGATACCACTGTGAAGAGAGATGATGGATGCAATCCAAAGATGAGTAGGTGCTGCTACAACCAGCTTCATGACCCTTTGAGATTCCTAAATCCACCAAAATATCAGCCAAGTACTTTGGAACATGTATCCCAAAAGTTTAAGTCAAAACAGACTAGTTGCGAAATGACTAGCTCCCAAGACTTGCTATTTTTGGACATACACCTACTGGAAAAAATGAACAGTGCTCTCAACCTGGTAGGAATTAGAAACATTCCTTTTGGGCATAGCAAGTAGACTTAGCAAGCTTCCCAATCCAAGTTAGAAAACTTCAAATGATGGCCTGAGCACTGAGAACAAGTTTCATCAATTTCTAGAACATTCCCACAATTCTCGGGGCTCTGTAGAGATAGACTAGTAAGCAGTAAAATGCAGATATCTCCAAAAGTATTAATTCAATGACCTTGAAAAATTATATGCACAAAGGAGACAGTACAAGCTATCCAACACAAGTTAAATCACTGAAAAAGGTTTATTAAAACGCACGATATGACCTTCTGAAAGTACTGCTCTGAGTGAGTATAACAGAGAACAAAACAGAGAAGTAAATGGTGATATATGTATAGATTCACATATGATTACAACCACATTGGCAATGAATCTTTGCACAATGGGAAAAGAATGATAGAGCTATGGAGTAAGCTCTTCAATCTCTAAAAATGACATCAAGTGGTCACATACAAGGCTTGCTAATCGCCTCTTCCTTCTTGCTCCTTTTATAGCTATTCTTGGAGGGAGTTTTGAATTCGAATTCGAATGGCTCCACCTAAAAGTGATCCCCAAAGTTAGGAGAGATTCCCTCAGCTCAAAAATTCATGATTTTGGTAGTTGGAGCCATGAGTTTGTTTTTACATCATGCATGAGGTAAGCCATTCTTTTTCTTTTTTCTTTTTCCAAATACAAGAGATAAAAATGAACTCTTTTACAAGAGGTGTTCACATGACTACTCATGTGAATTACAAATGAGGATAATATCAAGCATATCAAGCATATCAAGCATATCAAGCATGTAGGCTTGGGTAAAATGCACCAACATGATCTAGATAGACAACTTTCCTTGGTGTCTCTGGATCCTTTAATTCATAGATGGTGACTACTGGGCTGGGTTGATCTAGCCTAAATCTCCAAAAGGCTTCCTCCATTTCTCTATTCAAGAATAGTTCTATGCTTTTATTATCTTGAGGAATCCATTCTGGAGTGAGCACTCTCGTCAAGACTGACTTACCTCTAGGAGTCTTCGGTTCTCCCCCTAGGTTCCCTTGCTCTAGGTCTCCTATCTCATTCTCAGGAATAACATTTCCAAACTCATCTGTCCTATCTGGTAAGTTGGTAACCACATACATGGTTCCTTCCTTATCAATGTATGCACCCTCTTCGAACTTGACCACTGGGTGTTCAAGTCCGAAGGGTTGATCAGGATTTTTGAGCTGGAGCACTGATCGTCTCAAACCATCTTCATAGATGCGAGCACCTAATTGGTTGGTCCTGATGTATTCCAATTGTGTCTTATAGGGACCTTCTGGTGTTTGTAAATAGGAAGTACCTGAGCTACGTGTGGGTGTTTCCATGTTGAAAGACATTTCTGAGTCACTTGTTTCGGAACTTAGCATGTAGGGATAACCACTAAGCTGTTGAGCCCAAGAATTGGCTGTATGGTTGACACTAACCTCAGATGATCTAATGCTTTGTCTATCCTTGCCTAAGTGTCTGCCAGATCTCAGGTTCATAAGCTTTGTCTATAAGTCCAAAATTTCCCTTTGTATTGCTCAAAATCCTTTGGAACACCTTGGTTTCCTAGTCCACCCGAGGGTCAACTTAAAAATACCCTATCTAATAATCTTGGTATTAATTTTACCATAACAAGTGGAAGTTTTTGTTGTACTCCCCACGAGCTTTCCAACAAAACCAAAATCACTGCAAACGGATTTTGTATGAGAAAGTTATGCCAGTTCAGGGTTCTAGGGGTTAAAATAGGGAAACAGGACCTCTCTAGGATTCTTGCAGAATAGGCGATACACGATACTTAGCAAGTATCGCGATACTTGGAAGTAGACGATACACGATATCTCCACTAAACGATACATGATACTCGACACAGAAGTAAGTTCACGATACTCGATATGTGACGAGTGTCACGAAAAAATCACGATACTCGATACTTGCTGAATATCACGATACTTGACTCACGATACTCGATATGGCACAAGTATCGCGAGCAACCTCAACGATACACGATGTTTGTCAGGTATCGTGAGAACCTCAACGATACACGACATTGGGTGGGTATCGCGAAAATATCACGATACATGATACTTGGAATTTCCACGATATTCGATATTGCTCAGGTATCATTTTCAGGTCTCTACGATACTCGATACGTGACCAATATCGTGAGAAATTTTTTGAGGATACTCGATATCTACCAGGTATCGCAAAAAATAACTCCACGATACACGATATCTGCTGGGTATCATGAGTGTTCCTCAGCGATACACGATATTCGACCACTGCAAGTATCGCGATACTCGACCACAGGAGTTCACGATATCCAGGTATCGTGATACTTCAACCGCGGGAGAACACGATACTTGGATTTTTTGAAGTTCAAATTCAAAAATTTTTGCAAATATGAGTACCTTGTGTCCTCCTTATCACTCCTATGTGTCTGTAGATGCAAAATCTCCCTTCAAACCCGCGATATTGCACTCACGATACTTGGCGTAGGTTTCGTCATGTCCGGGGCTGATCACTCAATTTTTTGGGTATTTTGGTAGTATTTCTCCTACGTTTCTGCTCTGCACCCCCTCTAAGCTTCTTGCTTTTAGCCACAAATGAAAAATGAGGTGAATGTACTCTAGAAAATGGCAAAAATTGAGAAGATGAAGGTGGATGGAGATGGTGATGGTGTTGAACATGAAGGAGAAGAAAAACTCAAAAACTGAACTGAAAATGCTGATTTTTTTACCTTCCAATGTCGCTACTCTACATCTTACCGTCACACGCTCGTCCTCCAAGCTCTCTCCCTGGCAACGGTGCCAAATTTGTGTCACTCTAGCACAATGGTGAGTACCAACGTGAGGAGCTTCACCTCATAAATGTCAATCCGTGGAGACGTGAGGACCGGTATGAAGACCGTGAGCAAGTGATGGCACAAGTGCGTGAAAGAAAGCACACAAGCATGCACACACATACACACACACGCGCACAAAGTAAGAGCAAAGAGTGGAACAATGGAAGATCTTTGATTACACAAGAGCTCTCTTACAAAGCTGAAATATACAACAAGCTAATCCAAAAATGAGCTCTCCAGCCCTTTTTATAGTTTTTTGAGTGGTTTTGGCCCTGTCCAGACCTAGTGTTCGGCCTGGTTAAAAAATAGGTTCCAGGGCTTATTTGGGGGCTCAAACGGAGTCTAAAAATTATGAAAATTGGTAGGATGGTAGTTCTTATACTCCTCAAGCTCGAGGACTCCTCGGCTTGAACAAAATGGAGTTACAAAAATGGAAAATGGTATTTACAATGGTTTTTAGTGATGAAAATCACTATTTTTATAGGGATTTCTTCTGAAAATTTGACAGGTGCTTCTTGGAGTTCCCTACTTGCTCCTTCTTCTTGTGTGTCCACTTCCTTGATGCACTTCCATGCTTTGTCCTTGACCTTGAGCTTCAACACCTTTGCACCTACATGCCGAATGACTAGTGTATGTAGCATCTTTGTGCTTGCAGCTTATCATGGTTGGAACGTACATTAGTCGGATATTGAAACTACATTTCTAAATGGTGACTTGCATGAAGAAGTGTATGTTTTTCAACCCTGTGGTTTTGTTGCAAGAAGGACATGAAAACAAAGTGTGTAGGTTGAAAGGCATTATATGGTTTGAAACAGGCACAACATGCTTTGTATGAAAAGATACATGCCTAATTGATTGCACATGGTTTTGAGAATAGTCCAACTGAGAGCATCTTATACATTAAGCATGCAAATGATGTGCTTCTGATCATTGTTGTCTATGTTGATGACATGCTGCTCATTGGTCCTCATGAGAAGCATATTATCGATTTTAAGGTAGATTTGCATGCCTCATTTGAGTTTTCAGATTTGGGGCATTTTGCATCATTATTTGAGCATTCAATTTATGCATGTTGATGGTGGAATAGATGTATGGCAAAAAAAAAATATTGAAACATTATTGCACCATTTTGGCCTCAAAGACTCCAAACCTATTGCCACTCCTATGGAGACAAGTTTACGATTGAGTATTCATGATGCTAGAGATGCATTTGATGTTGCTGTCCATCAATAGACTATTGGATGCTTGATTAGCTTATGCATTACGAAGCCAGATATTGAGTTTGATGTTTCACAGATGAGCAAGTTTATGCATTATCCATGTGTCAAGCATTCCCAGGTGGTTAAGTGCATCTTTTGCTACTTGAGTAGTACCCAACTACTTGGATTGTTTTATCCCTAGGGGGGATCACTACCGCTGTACTTACATGCTTTTTGTGACTCTGACTGGGCTGGTTGCTATGACACTCGTGTGTCCACCAATGGTTTTTGCTTCATGCTTGGTAGCTCATGCATATCTTGGTAGAGCAAGAATCAGTGTACTGTGGCCACTTCTTTTTGAGAGGTTGAGTATAGGGCAGCTTTCACAATGACTGTTGAGTGTGTGTGGCTTAGACACCTTGTGGCTAATTTGGGTGTTGGTCAGCCTTCTGCCACCACCATCTTCACTGACAATTGGAGCACATTGGTAGTTGCAAGGAACCGTGTGTTCCATGCTCGCACCAAGCACATTGAGGTGCACTATCATTATGTCAGGGAGAGGTTCTCTATAGGAGAGATCAATTTGGCATATGTGCCCACATAGGAGAACATTGCATACCTTTTCACAAAGGCTCTGCCTAGGGAGAAGAGTGAAGCTTTCCACAAAGCTTTGGGCTTACTTCCTTTTGTGGATTGGTTCCACATAGCTTGGCACTTCCTTATACATGAATGCCAACTCCTTCTTCACCACATCACTCCCAGGATGGATTTGTTGATAAATTTAGGTAGTGTTGCTTGTGGACATATGTAGCTCAGTGATGAGTAGCACCTCCTTTAATGTCAATCCGGGAAGACGTGAGGATGGTATGAAGACCTCGAGCAAGTGGAGGCACAAGTGCGTGAGTGAGAAGCACACAAACATGCACACACATACACACACACGCGCACACACGACAAGACAAAGAGTGAGAAGCAATGGAGTTCTTCGATTCCTTTCAAAAAGCTATTACAAGTTCATTTCAATTACAATCTAACCTCAAAAATGAGCTCTCTAGCTCTATTTATAGTTTTTGACTAGGTTTTGGCCCTGTCCAGACCTAGTGTCCAGCCTAGTTAAAAATTAGGTTCCAGGGCCGATTTGAGGGCTTAAACGGAGTCTAAAAAATACGAAAATTGATATGTAAGTACTTCTAAGGCTCCTCAAGCTCAAAGACTCCTTGGCTTGCACAAAACGGAGCTACAAAAATATGAAATGGTATTTACAATGATTGTTAGTGATGAGAATCACTGTTATAAAGATGTTGATTTGGGAAAAATTTGAAGGGCCTATCTGCCAGATTTGCGTCGACTGCTTTAATACTTAATCCTTCACCTCGCTCTGACTCTCTCCGCTGACTTCCTTGTCTAGTCAGTCCTTGGGTGCCCATACTGCTCTCAACACCCCCCCTTCTCTCGCGTCTGTCGTCCCTGACAGACCCTTGTTGCTGGGAGTGTTGGATGTAATATTCCACAACCTGAGTGGCAAGCTGATGTTCTTGTATGCGTAGTCCTCTAGCCAAATCTGTCACCATACGATCCCAATCAATTGGTCCTGGAATGTCCGGATGTGGCAGACGTAACTGATCTGCATGGATCGCTTGTTCTACTGCGAATAGATGTAGCAAATGTGTGGGTCTGGGAATGAAAATTTCTGAATGATATTCCCAGAATCCCGTAGAGAACATTTCCTCAAATGTCTGCTTGAAGCATGCGGGTAAGTACTTTATTCGTGCATGCCAGACAAAGATTATAGTGACCGAGGGAGTCTGGCTCATGTCGTAGACTAAATCCTTGTTACCTTGAGAGAATCCAGGGGTAGAGATGTATGGAGCTTGCACCTTCCGAAAGGTTTTGAAAACAATGGTCATGAGCTCGAATATTTTCATACACATTTTTGCAGCTATGTCGGGTACATTATTTAGACGAGTAGACCAGTGTCAGATTGTTGATATCATGTAGGCTACGGTTGGGGTCCCTCGAGGCGGAGCAAAATATGGATAGTTAACCCAAGCCGAGCATTCTTTATTGTTGCGTACCTTGATTGCAAATGCTTGCCAGGATCTGCGACGTACCATTGGGCAATAGAATGGATTATACTTGATATATAGTGGCATGGTTGCCCAGGTGCTCATCATCTCTGGGTAATCAGTTAGTAGACGTGCACGCCAATTAGGTTGGAAGATCGAGCCAGCACGTGCATCTGTCGGTAAATCCCCTAGCTCAAATTGAGTGGCGAATGTGGGCTCCTTCCCTGTATGTCTTTTGACTTCTGCATTATAATCATGTAGCAAGACAAAATAAGGCATGTATTGCGACTCTGATGTTGTGATTAACCGTTGATGGGATAGGTTTTGAAAGTAAGAAGACCGAAGGATAGTTTCTTCCAGATTTGTGAGAGATTGCATTTGCACGGCCACACGATCATCATGTGTCTTACCCACTTTCTCGACCCTTTTGACCCAATCTGGAACTTGAATTTCTAAAGTGTCTTGTCCTTCCTCTGTAATTCGACCACCGGGTGTTGGCATCGGCTCATATGGCTCTTCATAGCTGTCATCAACGGGGATTTCCACCACTGTTTCAGGTTCTGGTTCTTCAGATGGCGAGGGTGGCCTTTCATATGGTAAGAGACATGCTTGGAGTTCGGTCACCTGTTTCCGGAGGGTCTCTAATTCGTCTGGAGAGTGTTGCAAGACTACCGGCTCCAGTTGAGCTGTGGGGGCACTGGCTATCTGTTTCTTTAGGTCTGCACATTCAGTCTCTAACTTTTCATATGACTCCAAGAAATTCGCATGCTCCTCAAGTAAGATACGAATGTCTTCCGATGGGACCGCTCTATACTTGGTAGGGCTAATGGTTGCTCCTGCCGTTCCTTCCATAGCCGCTTCAAAGTTGTCTTGATTTTGTTGTTGAAGCCTCTTGTTCTCTTCTAATGCTGCTGCCATATGCTTCCTTAATAGCCCAAGGTTGCGTCTGAGTGTAGCATTAGATATCATTTGCGCTTGGAGCACTGTTTCTAGTTCCTTGACTGCTTGATCATCTACTGTCGATGTCTTTGATTCCAATTCAGAGTGAGCCTGCTGTAAGGTGGTATGCTCTGTTAGGAGCGTTTGGTAATCAGCTTCAAGAGTGTTGACTCTCGCTTGCAGACGGTGAGATTCTGCCTGGAGGGCCGTAGTGCGTTCTTCCAATTGATGGTATTCTTGTTGTAGTTGATGTGCACACTGAAGTAATGTGTTGAACGTGCTATTTACATTATGAGATGCAAGGGGAAAATTTTGAAATGCAGGGGAGGTGGGATTGGGGAGGGAGGTAGTGAATGCTGTGTGTGCCAATGATGTGGTGAGTGGTGAGGTGGGGGGTAGTGGAGGGGGAGATGGTGGAATCGTGGGGAGAGGTGCTGTGGTGGGTGAAATGTCCATTGGGTCAGACAGAGTGGTGTGTACAGGGGCTACCATGTAGGTGGGTATGGTAGGTGAAGTGAGTGTGGTGTTCGTGTAAATTGATGTCGTTGCGAACAGCGGGGAAATGTGCCTTTGAAACATTGGAGAGCGGATGAACTGCGCCACAAAGGACGGGTATTGGGGTGGTGAGGTTAGGTTGAAAGAGGCGTAGGGGCCATATGGGAAGTGAGGGTCATGGAATGGAGGTACCCGTATTGGGGGATAGGCTGGGAAACACAGGGTGCCTTCTGTGGGTGCCGGGTTTCCAACCACATTTGGGATTAAGGGATGGCCAGTTATGGGTTCGGAGGATAGAAGGGTTGAAGCGTACAAGGGATTGGTGACGAAGGAGAAGAGGGTGTCTTGTGAGGTGGGTTCTCGAAATGAGAATGATGTGAATGAGGATGGGTTATGAGTGAAGGTAGAGGTGATGACTGTCGTTTCTTCCATGGTGGGAGGTGGTGGTGGGGGTGGAGAAGGTGGTGATGGGGGATGCTGGGGTGAGATGGGTGATGTCTGAACGAAGGTTTCAGCAGAGAGGTCAATGGTGGTGGTGGGTGTAGCTGTGGTTTCAATGGGTACTTCTTGTTCTGTGACAGGTATCCTGATAGTCTTACCTGCTCGTGGTAATGTGTCAACTCTGCGTTTGTCATACCTCACGGACTGGCGGACTGCAGTGTGGACAGCCTCCGGAACTCCTAAAGACTCTGACACTAATTTGAGGGTGTCAATGAAATGTTGATCCACCCCATCATCTGATAGCATTTCTTGCATCAAAGCTTGACCTGACACAAGAGAGAGTTGATGCCGTTCTTGCACTGCTTTGATTGTGTCGTATAACCTTTGTAGTTGAGCTCTATATGCAGGTGCACCTACAATTTCTGGCACTTCTTGTTGCTCATCATGATGCTCTTGATCATAATCCTCCTCATCTTCCTCCTGTTCTTCATCTTCCTCATTCTCTTCATCCACTTCAACTGTGGTGACAGGTACTTGGGAGGTTGTTGCCTGTGTTTGCACATTCTCCCCTTGTTGTGCCTCTTCTGCCTCCAGCTCCACATCTTGTAATAATTGTTCGAAATCTTCATTCATGAGTTCTTCCAAAGGTGCACCACTGGGAAATTCAAGATCGGTTGGGATGGGAGGGAATATCAAGGTAGAACCATCGGTGCTGCGTCTTGGACGTCGGAGTGTGAATGGTCGGACTCTTCGGGGTGGAGGGGTGACGTCTGGTGTTAGGGTGGCTCCACGTGGTTGAGCACAAGGGACTTGGACAGTACCTCTCATCTTCTTAGAAGGGGGTCCAGTGGATGTCCTGCCTCTAAACTGCTCTACACGATTCCACATTAGGGCCCGTTGAATAGGGATGTCATAAGCCAAACACCTATAAATTATTCTCGTCAGAGCACAACATCCATATAAAACCTGTTTCCGCGGCCATCGTTTGTGAGCTAGGTGTATCTGATCAATTATCCAGTGGGGTAAGTTGATGGTGAGGCTCTGTGTCTCTGCCAGATACAAACTAAACCAAATCTTTTTGGGCGGCATGGTGAATCTATCTTGGGCAGGAAAAGCAAAGTGTTGCATGCACATGCGAAGGTGTATTGCAACATTAGGCGTCATGGACACCATGTCCTTGAGTTTGGTGAGGCTTCGATTCTTCATGTAATCCGGCACTAGGGTTTCCTTCTCTGTAGGAATATGCATTCCGCGCATATCTAGGGCCTCTCTCACCAAGTTGTTGGATAACCTAAACCTCTTGAGCTCATTTCCTTTTGTTAGAGATGGGATCACAAATGAGCTTGCACCTTTTGGGTTCTTGTTTGGAGTCAAGGTGTTGATGAGATAGTAGCATCGCATGAAGTCAGGCTTTGGGAGCCGTGCACTGAAATATGCATTCAATCCTGCCTTCTCCCATACCGAACGTAGACCTTCTGCATTTTGTAACTTCTCGAATTCTCTTGTAAAGAAATGGTATTTACCTTGCTTCCCATTGAAGTCCAACTCTGATTCCCATAGGTATGTTCCCTCTCCCAAGGGTCCTGCCACATCACTAAACCAGTGGGAAGCTTTTCCTACGGGCATGGTATGGCCACTGGGAGGGTCCGCTATAGGTATGATTTTGATGGCCTGCAATTCTTCTGGTTTTTCATTTGTCTCAGGCAAAACGGGTAAACTGTCTAAGTCCACCACTTGCTGGCTCGTTTCTGTTTGAGAGCTAGTTCCTGCCGCTTCAGCCATGTTGCACACTTCACAGCTGGTTCTGTGAGAATATATGAATAAATGTTAACATTGCCATGGACGCAAAAATGACACTGTATCCCCTTTACAACATTAATCATGAGGTTTGGGAGAGGTTAGGGGGTTAGTAAGTGCTCGGTGCTTGTGTGTGTAGTTAGGAATTGGGTAGACCTAAGAGCTAAGTGGAATGATGTGGTGTGAGAGTGAAGTAGTTAGTAGGTGGACATGGATTTACAATTGGGTCCGGGGGTTTATTACAAGTTTTAGGTTGCCAAATGCAATGGATATGTTTTGATTTTGACTTTGTGGAGACTCTAGAGAGTGTGATAGGGGTATTTACTTGAAAAATGGGGCATTTAGGGACCCACTTACAAGTGATTCTACTTGTGCTCATAGAAGAATACGTGTTCGTGCGTGATGTGTAAGACTGGGCCTCAGATGTTCGCGTGAGTGAAACATGTTGTACAGGGTTTGGCCTTGGTGTAGCTATTTGAGCCTGCAAGCAAGCCTTAGGCACCCAGATGTGTTGTGATTGTGGGCTGGCCTTCATTGACTTCTTGGGTACCCAAATAGACTTCACTTTCGCAGAAGAATTTATGAAGGACTTCTTATTAGTGTTGTGTTGTTGATTACTAATAAGAGGTTTTGGCCGTGGTGTTGGCCTGGTCGGAACAGAGTGTTCGCCTTTTCGCCTCCATACTTGTTTCATCAGCAGAAACAATCTGCTTTGCTCCTTTTTTTGGCCTCCAGTATAGGTAGTGTTCTGCTCCTTCTGTATTCGATCTGCCTTTGGTCGCTGCATCCCTCTGGCCTTTGGAACAGAATGGAGTACTGTCTTATCCTTGACTCCGTTGTTGAGACAATCCACTTTCTACATCATACATTTTTGGACAAGAATAGCATTGTCAACTTCATGTGCACCCCTGGAAGGACCAGGAGTTCGTGCCTTACCTAGTTCCTTGAGTGCCTCATTTTCCAGTTCAACTGTAATTCGACTATGATTTACCCATACCTGAAGAAGTCCACTTCTTAGGTTTAGGTTGACCGCGTGATCATAGATCCAGTCCTGACCCAAGACAAGAGGCTCGGTGAGGTCCTCATCTTGACATACTAGTACTTTGACTGTCATTACTTCGTCTTGAATGTAGATGGGAAGATCCACCTCGCCCATGCAAGGGGTTTCCACACCTCCCAATCCTATGAGATATGCTTCAATAGGATTGACAGTTAATTTCAACTCTTGACAGTAAGACAATTTAACAGCACTAGTGGCTGCACCTGAGTCAATCAAGGCTCTTACCATCCTTGCAACCTTTCCTTGTCCTATCTCTACGGTTATAAAAGGACGTCGATCAATTATCCTATGAGAGCTAACACCTGAAACTTCACACATAGCCACATGATATCCTTGATCTGCATATGCATCTGGCACAGGTTGCTCTCTACCTTGTCTTCTTAATTTCATTCTCCGTATGCGCTCTAAGGCTTCTGCTTGGGCTTCTTCTTGAATTCTCTTTTCTTCTTCTTTGCGTTTCTTAGCAGTATTGAGTCGACTTAGCATTTCCTCTGTGAGAGGTTCCTGATACAGCTTGACCTTGCATCCGCTTATGTAGCTCGGAAGAATATCACCCTCTAAAGTGGCTAGTTGTACTGCTCCACTTGTGGAGATCCTATTTATGATCATAGGTCCGTAGCCTCTTTTCTCTAGTTTTCTCGCGTGTTGTTTCAAAGTGTAGACTAGTACTAGGTCGCCTGCCTTCAAACCTTTATCCTTAACGTGGGCATCAAAGTATGCCTTCTATCGTTTCTTAGCTCCATATATCCCTGCTGCCGCTCTCAGTCTTGTTTCTCCTAATCGTTCAAGGTCAAAAAGTCTTGAGGAGAGTTCATGACCCGTCCATTCATGCTCTTGTGCGACTTTCAGTGTTGGTATTAAGAAGTCTAATGGTAGCACTGCATTTTGGACAAACACCATCTGGAAGGGGGTGGCTTGGAGTACCGTTTTGTAGGCGACTCGGTATGCCCAAATAGCGTGGTGTAGCTGTTTGTCCCAATCAGAGCGTTTACTGTTCATTAATTTTGTCAACACATTGCACATAATCTTGTTTGTGCTTTCGGCTTGCCCATTAGCTTGAGGGTGATAGGGGGCAGACTTTTTATGTACTATCAAGAACTCTTGGAGCAGATTTTCAATAACTTCATTCAAGAAGTGAGTGCCTCTATCATTGACTAGCTCTATAGGTAACCCGTATCTTGTGAATACATTCTCAAACAAGAATTTAGCAGTTGTTTGAGCATCGTTCTTCGTTGTGGCTTTTACCTCTACCCACTTTGTTAGATAGTCTGTCGCAACAATGATATATTCTGCATGGGAACCCTTAGCTGGGGGATTAATAGGACCTGCGAAGTCTATTCCCCACTTAGAGAATGCACGTCCACCCATCATAGGTTTCAGCGGCATCTCATCTTTACGTATAGGATATTGAGTTCTCTGACAGACATTACATCGTTTCACATAGGTATGTGCATCCATGTGAAGGGTCGGCCACCAGAAGCCCGCAAATAGTATCGCTTTGATCACCCGATCTGGTCCAAAGTGTCCTCCTGCTACACCTTGGTGAGCAGTGTCCAAGATCTTGAGATATTCACTCTCATGGACACATAGTCTCAGGTAACCGTCTTTACCACGTTTGTATAGATTATCACCAATGAGTGAGTAATCCTGGGCTTCTTGTTCTAAACTCCTTTTCCTAGTCAGAGTCATGTCTGGAGGGAATGTTTTCGTCCTCAGATAGGATACTAGCTGTTGGTTCATAACAATCATCAATTGAAGGATTATGAAGAAATGAAGTCAAGGAGTCAAGAGAAGAATAAATTCAGAAGGTTGAAGGAAGGACATGTTCAGAAATCCAAAGATGTGTACACATATGTACATTAGCTGACTTATACTTTTGTCTAGTCATACACTTGTATATATTCATCTATAAATATGTTGGAAAATGTCGGGGTAAAGAGAGCAGAAGAAGAATAGTGTGTAGGAAGAGAGAAAGGAATAGTAGAGAGTGTCATTAGACACATGAAGAGTGAGTGAATTGTTCATCCTCACTTAGATGTAATTTTTCTGAGAAATCGAAAAATCTTGCGCCCGATATTTTGCTGTCTGCTCCTTCTGTGTCTAATCTCTTGAGAAATCCTTTTGCACATATCTAAGTCCATAGCTAATCTATCTATGGCTAGAATTTGAGAGGTTAATTGCAATCAGGCTGAGAGAATTTTGTTTAGGAACATTCATATGTGAGAATGTTCTAAGAGTCGTGAAAACTGGCGCAGATTTCATCTTCAGAGAAATGGTCATTGCTCAGTCTACAGTGTAAAGTTTTACACAAGTGAGGGCTCAAAATCTAAGTTGGAAGGTAATCCATCTATGGCTAAAAGATCTTGATCAAACGGGATTTACTTTGGGAGTACCAGTGTTAAGAAGTTGCAGGTGTCAAAGTCGCCATTGCAGAGAAGCTGTTTCAGATATAGGTAAAGTGTTTCACATATTTCTCAGTGTGTACTCAATCATTTTGAGAAATTTAACTTGGCAAAGTTGCGCAATCTCAAGGCGAAGTGTTGTACAAAGTTTTATAAAAAACTTTACAGGATTGATTAGTCAATGAGTGATTAATCTGCAGCAGACTTTTCTGAGAAGTTGAATTTTTTAGAATAATCAGTTTCTTGATAAATTGGTGAATGATCTATAAAATTGGTGGAGTCTAAGGTTAATCTTGATATAGAGGTGATCTAAATTCAAGGTTAACTTGTTCTTTTGGAGATTAACACTCTCCATCAGTGGTATCAGAGCAGGTTGTGTCAAAATTGAAGTGAAGAAGACTCCGACTACTGCAGAAACACAAATCTTTACATTTTGAAGGTGCAGAAGGATAAAGGTTGAAGAAAACTTGAAGGTAGATACATCCAAGCTATCAAAAGGATCAGAAGGAGTAAGGTTCGAAGTAAAGGTACATTTATTTCCTGTAAAGGTTAAAGTTTTGAGACTACAAGTGAAGCAAGGATGGGAGATAGTCTCCAAATTGAAAAGTTGGATAGAGAGAACTATCCAGCTTGGTCTATGAGAATGGAAGCTCATCTTATGAGCAAAGATCTGATAGGATACATCACAAGAGATGAAGAAAAGCCAGAATTCAGAGATCCTAGTATTCCAACTAGAGAGGAGCTTGCAGACTTGAAGAATTGGATGAAGAAGGATGCTCAAGCAAGGAGCATAATTTACATGGCAGTTAATGACTACCTGCTTCCTCATATTAGAGGACTTGAAAGTGCATGTGACATTTGGAATGCTTTGGAGGAGCATTTCCAAAACACAACCAAATCAAGGAAGGCTTCATTATGGGCAGAATTTACTACCTTCAAGAAGAAGGCCTCACAATCAATTTCTGATTATGTGACAAAGATGAAGGACATTGCAAATTCTCTAGGTGCAGTGGATGAAGATATTGAAGAAGACAAATTGGTAAGACAAATACTCGCAGGGCTAAGAGGAGATGAGAAGTGGAAGCCTTTCATTTTATCTACAGAACTTTCATTAGATCACTTTACTCCTGATTTGAATCAATTGTTAGGACATATGCTAACTTTTGAGAATGATGTCAAAGGAGATGTTGATAAGAGTGCAGGTCATGCAATGTACTCTAAGGACAAGAAGAAAGTTAACAAAGGAAAGCAACAATCAGGTGAAGAAGAAGGTACTTCAAACCAAGCAAATTTCATGAGAGGCAAAGGAAATGGCAGAAGTAGAGGAAGAGGCAGATGTGGTAAGACCAATCATCTCTCTCATGATTGTTGGCATAATAATCAGAATAATGGCAATTATCAAAACTTTAATCAAAGAGCAAGAGGTGGTAGATTTCAGAGAGGAAACTTCAGAGGTAGAGGTGGTAGGAATTCTTTTGGAAGAGGTGGAGGAAGAAGCTTCCAAAACCAATCCTACAATAACACCTATTACAACTATGCATCAGATCAGAAGGAGGATTCGACTCTCATTATGAATACATGTGAAACCTCACATGAGGACATGAGAGTGTTCTATATTGATTCAGGATGTAGTAATCATTTAAGTGGAAATATTGCTTTGATGACTGACCTAGATCATAATGCAATTAATCATACAGTTCAGACAGGTGATAATACAAAGCATAAGGTAAAGTCAATTGGTTCAGTCAAAGCTAAGGATGGGAGCACTCTTCTGAGTAAGGTCCTTTATGTTCCCACAATTCCAAAGAATTTGATCAGTGTAGGTCAAATTGTGGAAAAAGGATATGAGGTAAGGTTTACCAATGATGGAGTTTATGTTGAAGACCCTAGTCAAGGGTATAAACAGGTTGTTAAAGGAAAGAAAGAAGGAAGGCTCTTCACATTGAAGGTACAAGGAAATGTTGGACATGCTATGTTCACATATGGAGAGCAGAAGGTGTCAGAATTGGATCTTTGGCACAAAAGACTTGGACACTTTAATGAAAGAGGTATCAAAGATATGATCAATAATGATTCAGTGCTTGGATTGCCTAACATTGCAAGTCAACACGTGACATACAGATGTGAGGCATGTCAATTAGGTAAGGCTCACAAGCAATCCTATTCCAAGCATGGGTTTATGTATTCAGAAAGACTTGAATTGGTTCATACAGATGTGTGGGGTCCTTCAAAGGACTTTAGTATAAATGGTTCAAGATATTATGTCATATATGTTGATGATGCTACCAGATGGATCACAATTTATGTGATTAAGGAAAAGTCAGAAGTGTTTAATACATTTAAACACTATCATGCTTATGCAGAAAGGATTACAGGTCAAAGATTGAAGAGACTAAGGTCAGATGGAGGGGGAGAGTATTTTTCAAATGAATTCAATGATTACTTGTGGAATGCAGGTATAAAGAGAGAAGTTACTTGTAGGTACTCCCCTCAAGAAAATGGGGTAGCAGAAAGAAGAAATAGAACTCTTGTTGAGTTTGCAAGGTCCATGATGAAAGAGAAGAATTGCCCAAATTATTTGTGGGCAGAGGCTGTTAATACAGCTACTTATTTGGTTAATAGATTGCCTTGTAAAGCTTTGCAGGGTATGACACCATATGAAGCTTGGTGGGGTAAGAAACCTACCTTGGATCATTGCAGAATATTTGGATGTTTGGCATATGCATATGTGCCATCTCAATTGAGGCATAAGTTGGAGCCTAAGGCAGAAAAGTATGTTTTTATTGGCTATGATGATAAGCAAATGGGATACAGGTTGTGGAGTCCATCCACAAAGCAATTCATTGTGTCTAAGGATGTTACATTTGATGAGCAAGGTACTTGGTATGCAGGTAAATATGATATACATGCAGATGATGAAGAAGTAATGGATCAAAGAAAATGTAAAGCAAAGATTCAATTACTTGATGAAAGTGAGAACAATGAAGTACAGGTTGAAGTTGAAGAGAGGCCAAGATTTGATCCAGAATGTGATGAACCAGAGACTTCAAGAAATGCAGAAGTTAGGAGGTCATCTAGGCACAAATGGCAACCTACAAGGTATAGCTATGACACCTCATTCTTGACTACTAAAGATTATGCTTATTTGGTAAAAGCAGATGAAGATCCATCTACATATGATGAAGCCAAAGGCAAGAGAAATTGGGAAGAAGCTATGCAAGAGGAGTATGATGCATTGATAGAGAATCAGACTTGGGATCTGGTTCCTAAACCTAATAGCCAGAAAATTATTGGATGTAAGTGGGTGTACAAAACAAAGAGATTTGCAGATGGAAGTGTGTCTAGGTACAAAGCTAGACTTGTTGTGAAAGGGTATGCACAGACATATGGAGTGGACTATGATGAGACCTATAGTCCTCTGGCAAAAATGACAACCATCAGAACTCTCATTGCAATTGCTGCTTGCAAAGGTTGGAAGCTATCTCAATTAGATGTTAAAAATGCTTTTTTGAATGGTTATATTTCAGATGAAGTGTACATGGAGCAACCAGATGGGTTCAAAGATCAAGTGAGTCCAAATTATGTGTGTAAGCTCAAGAGAGCTTTGTATGGACTAAAGCAAGCCCCAAGGGCATGGAATTATAGACTTGTAAAATTCTTGAATGATCTTGGATTTCAAGCATCAAAGGCAGATAGTAGCTTGCTAGTCAAAGCAAGTGAAGATGGATTCATTTATGTGTGTATTTATGTTGATGACATAATACATACAGGAACAGATGATAAAGGGATACAAATGATCAAGAAGCAGATGGAGAAAGAGTTCAAAATCAGTGATTTGAGGAATCTATCATTCTTCTTGGGAATGGAGATTTCTTATACTCAACATGGAGTATATGTAACCCAAGAAAGGTATCTTAAGAATTTGCTAACCAAGTTTAAAATGGAAGATTGCAGGGTTGCACCTACACCCTTGGAAGTGAACCATAAATTGTCTAGGTTTGGAGGAGAAGAGTTCAGAGATATGAAACTTTATCAAAGTTTAGTTGGTAGCTTGATTTATGCTACATTGACAAGACCTGATTTGTCATATGCAGTTGGTGTGCTTTCACAATATATGCATTGTCCTAGAAAGGAACATTGGATTGCAGGACAAAGAGTACTTAGGTACATCAAGGGTACACTCAGAGAAGGGTTGTACTATGGATTTACTTCTGATACAAGAGTGAAGATATATAGTGATGCAGATTGGGCAGGTAATGTGGATGATAGAAGATCAACACATGGATACTTGTGCTATGTAGGAGACAAATTGATTTCATGGTGTTCTAAGAAGCAACATACAGTTGCCTTATCATCTACAGAGGCAGAATATAAAGGTATGGTGGAAGCTGCAAAGGAGGTAATATGGCTAAAGACACTCATGAAGGTGTTTGATGTGATTCAAAGTACTCCTATTGTTTGTGGAGATAATATGAGTTCTCTATATTTGGCAGCTAATCCTGTGTTTCATGCTAGAACTAAGCATATTGAAATACAGTATCATTTCCTGAGAGAGAAGGTTATTGAGAAGGAGATTGAAGTCATACACACTCCTACAAAAGATCAACTTGCAGATATGATGACAAAAAGTTTAGATGGACCAAAGCTACAAAGATTCAAAGATATGGCAGGAATCAAGAAGATAGAGAAGAACCTCAATTAATGATTGAGGGGGAGCTGTTGGTTCATAACAATCATCAATTGAAGGATTATGAAGAAATGAAGTCAAGGAGTCAAGAGAAGAATAAATTCAGAAGGTTGAAGGAAGGACATGTTCAGAAATCCAAAGATGTGTACACATATGTACATTAGCTGACTTATACTTTTGTCTAGTCATACACTTGTATATATTCATCTATAAATATGTTGGAAAATGTCGGGGCAAAGAGAGCAAAAGAAGAATAGTGTGTAGGAAGAGAGAAAGGAATAGTAGAGAGTGTCATTAGACACATGAAGAGTGAGTGAATTGTTCATCCTCACTTAGATGTAATTTTTCTGAGAAATCGAAAAATCTTGCGCCCGATATTTTGCTGTCTGCTCCTTCTGTGTCTAATCTCTTGAGAAATCCTTTTGCACATATCTAAGTCCATAGCTAATCTATCTATGGCTAGAATTTGAGAGGTTAATTGCAATCAGGCTGAGAGAATTTTGTTTAGGAACATTCATATGTGAGCATGTTCTAAGAGTCGTGAAAACTGGTGCAGATTTCATCTTCAGAGAAATGGTCATTGCTCAGTCTACAGTGTAAAGTTTTACACAAGTGAGGGCTCAAAATCTAAGTTGGAAGGTAAGCCATCTATGGCTAAAAGATCTTGATCAAACGGGATTTACTTTGGGAGTACCAGTGTTAAGAAGTTGCAGGTGTCAAAGTCGCCATTGCAGAGAAGCTGTTTCAGATATATGTAAAGTGTTTCACATATTTCTCAGTGTGTACTCAATCATTTTGAGAAATTTAACTTGGCAAAGTTGCGCAATCTCAAGGCGAAGTGTTGTACAAAGTTTTATAAAAAACTTTACATGATTGATTAGTCAATGAGTGATTAATCTGCAGCAGACTTTTCTGAGAAGTTGAATTTTTCAGAATAATCAGTTTCTTGATAAATTGGTGAATGATCTATAAAATTGGTGGAGTCTAAGGTTAATCTTGATATAGAGGTGATCTGAATTCAAGGTTAACTTGTTCTTTTGGAGATTAACACTCTCCATCACTAGCGGTTCACTCCAATCCGGTACTATGGACACTTGATAAAGAGTGGCATGTTCCACCGGTGGTTTAGTGCAGCAGATTGGGCATTCCTTGCACAAATTTTGGACATCAGCTTCCATAGTCGGCCAATGCACTCCGAGTCTCCTGAGTGTCTGTAGGGTTCGTTGCTTTGAATAGTGTTGCTCTAATGCACCTACATGTGCTAATTGCAACCATTTAGCGTATTCATCCTCTTCCACACAACAAGCCAAGATCCCTTGATCTGTGTGCTTGTACATACTTCCAGCCATGATGTGGTACTTTTGGGCTTTTACTACCTGTCTATCCTGTGTGGCTATTACTGGGTGATTAGGCCCGTACGTCAATACTGGCACTAATGACTTAGCCCACTGCGGTACAACTTCCAAATTAAACAAGTAAGCATCAGGAAGGTCATCTGACACTCCTTGTGGGGCTTCTCCAGATGTGAGCCTAGAGAGATGATCAACTCTCAAATGAGTCCTCCCATTTCTCACCACTACCTCAAAGTCATATTCCATTAGTAAGAGAAACCATCTTACTAATCTTCCTGTATTGCATGGCTTGTTCACGAGATATAACAATGCTTGATGGTCAGTCAAAAATTTAAACTTGTTTGCGAGCAAATAGTGTCTAAATTTCTTAACTGCATATACCATGCCTAAGCCTTCTCTCTCAGTAGTGGTGTAATTTCGTTCAGCTGCATTCAATTGTCTACTAGCATAGGCAATTAGAAGATCCATATTACCTTCACCAGTAGGTTGAGCAAGCACACATCCAATGGCAAAATTGGATGCATCCACATGAACATGGAAAGGTTTATTCCAATCTAGCGTGGTCAAGATTGGTGCTGAACATAACCTTCGTTTAAGCTCTTGGAAGGAATTCTCACATTCATCCGTCCACTCAAAGTTAGTCAAGAGTCCATACATGGGCTTTGCAATGACAACATACATGTGAATGAACTGGCGGTAGTAACCACAATGCCCCATGAAAGCTTGTACTTCCTTGACATTCTTTGGCCTAGGTAACTCGGCTATGGCTCTCACTTTCTCTTCATCAGTGGATATGCCATTCTTTGACACTATGTGTCCTAAAATCTTGCCTTGCCTGACCATAAAGACACACTTTTCTGGGTTCAGGCAGACCTGATATTCTCTACATTTGTTGAAGATTTGTCTGAGTTCAGGGATATGGGTTTGTCTAATGTTGGAATGAGCACAAAGATCATCAACATAAACTTCTAAATTCTTCCTCAAGAACTCCTTAAATACATGGCACATCAGCCTCTGGAAGGTTGCTAGTGCATTGGTAAGCCCAAATGGCATTACCCGAAAGGCGAATATGCCCCATTCTGTGGCAAAAGCTGTCTTATGCTGATCCTCTGGAGCTATGGCTACTTGATTGTAGCCCAAAAATCCATCAAGGAAGCTGTACACTTCCTTGCCTGCTACTCTTTCTAAGAGATGTTCTGTGATGGGAAGCGGATAATTATCTCGGATTGTGGCTGCATTGACCTTCTTCAAGTTAATGCATACACGCAGCTTTCCATTTTTCTTGGGCACCACTACGATGGGGGATACCCACTCAGTGTGCTCAATTTCATAGATGAATCCAGCTTCAACGAGTCTATCTATCTCCTCTTTGATCTTAGCCGCATAATTATCATTATATGTATAAGGCTTTTGCTTAGAAGGTTTGGCATCTGTGGTCAAGGGGATAGTGTGTGAGCATATGTCTGGATCAACACCCTTCAAGTCCTTGTAACTCCAAGCGAATACATCTCTGTATTCTCTTAGCAAGGCTATTAGCTCTTGTTCTTCCTCTTCTGTCAGGTCATGGTCGATGTAAGTGCATCTCTCTTCTCCTTCCTCTATGGCTACCACTATTTTCTTGGTGGTTTCTTTGTTATCATAGGCCTCCCCGGATTGCGCCTCTCGTTTAGGCATTCTGATCATGACTCTCCTGTCATCTATCTCATACTTCCTAAAATTTTCTGGGACCCCAAACAAAGATTCTTCCTCTTCTGGTGTGACTTCTCTCTTCTTTCTTTTCTTTCCTTCTTCCTTCAGGGTCACATGTGTGGCTAGTCTTACATCACTTGTAAGCTCTCCATACCTCTGGGGTTGAAATTCTACTTCATGGAAGTATTCTTCATCTGATGCAAAAGGTGGGTCCATAATGATTGACTCTAGATCGGAGTCACTTGCATCCTCAAATGCATCAGGGTTAGGTTCGCATTCTTCTAATACTGCCTCTCCCATGATTGGATCTATGGAGAAGACTGAAATGTCATAGCCATCCTCATCACAGTAGGGTGTCCATTGTTCTTCATTGATGGCTACATCCATTGTTGCTAGGATTTCTGCCCAGCCGTGGGGTTCGAATTCTTCGTAAGGAAATATTACAGGTGCATAGGTTGGGTCTTGAATGGGTCTATGTGTTTCGTTTGCACCTATTTCTCTGGCCTTTTCTCTTTTCTCCTCTTCTACTGCTACTTTGCACATCCATAAGTGGGTGTCTTCATGCATCCATGAGGATCCTGATCCTATGGAATGCACAGATTCCGTATCATCTTTGGCTCTATGGATGGGATTCCATTGGATAGGGGGAACATCCCTATGAGAGTAATCTTTGAGATTCACTTTGGTCGTAACACCTAAGTGTTGTAGGTACAAAGAATTGGTTCCCCAATCCTGTACCACTTGCAACTGTCGCATAAAAGGTCGTCCCAAGATCATTTCATAGGCATGGTTCTTGCTAAAATCACATATAGCAAATGTGTGCTCGAACTCAACACCACATGTGGTGAGAGTTATTCCTTCTAGCAATCCTAAGGGTCTCTCTATGTGACCATCGGCCATTTGCAATTTCATTCTCGTTGGCCTGAGTGCGGGCTTGCCCCAACGCTTCCATAGGGAAGTGGTGGCAATTGCAACTCCTGCACCCGAGTCCAAAATTGCCTTGGTGGTGTGCCCCTGGTAGGTAATGGGAAGATAGGTGTTCCCTTCTTCACCTTCACACATGTCTCCTATCTTATCCAAGGGTATTTCTGGCACTGTTCTCTGGGATCCTACCTAGGAACGAGGTTTTGCTATCTCTGGTACTTGTTTGGCTACATGTTTCCATAGTTCTGGCCTTACTTTGAGTAGCTCTTCTAACTTGAGATTGCACTGCACTTTAGTGTTTTTCACTACCTCTGTGTTCCTAGGTAAGACTGAGTCCTCATTTCGTACCATGACCGTGGGTGCTCTCATACAAGTAGACTTAGCTTCCCATGGGCCTGTGAAGTGGGGTAATTCTTGTAGAGAGTTAGACTCAAAGTCTAGTCTTTCCTGAGAGTGGGTGCTCTCCTGCTCCTCATAAATGGATGGGATGTCTTGTGGGAATTGGTCGTGTGCATCATCCACCAGTTCAATGGGAGGAGATACTTCACTTTCTTTAGCCCATTTGTCTTCTTGAATCTCTCGTAGGAATTCTCGTGTGAATCGATTCATAGAAGACGATGTGTCTGGCTCCGTAGAGTTAGGCACATAAGCTTCACGCACATAGGCTTCAGGCACATAGGCTTTAGGCACATAGGCTTCCCGGGCAGGAAGACTTGCAGCTTCACTTGCCTTGTCCTTGTGTTGAGAGGCGGGTTCCTTTTCCGATTGTGCAATCAGCTGCTCTATTCTTTCCAATAGTCCATCAAAGTGCAACTGTGACTTTGCTGAACTAGAGATGTTAAAGAGGCGACTGGCTTCAAACATGGTCTGAGCCAATTCCACCATCTTAGCACAAATTTTGGTTCGTTCTAGCTCTAGTTCTACTCTAGGGTAACATTTTTCATGATCAGTTACGTTTGGCCCTTCTTGGATTCTGGCTTGATATGCTTTAAGCATCATCTTAAGGTCCTCGGGAGTGGGATCTTCTAGGACTGATCCTACTCTAGGGGGTGGTGGTATTAGTTGAGGCGGGTCGGATGGAGTTGGGAATGGTGGGGGTGGGGTAGTGTGAGAGGGAGTTTGAGATGTGAGTTCAGTTATCCTGGCCTTTGTTTCTCTGAGGCTTTCCTCGAGTTCACTCATCTTTTTTGCCCATTGCCTTTTCATTCTTTCACGACTATCTCTCCAAGCTCTAGTCCTTTTCTTGGTTATGCTCTCAGTTTCACTAGCCTCTGGGCTCTTTTCCTGGCCTACCCCTTGGTTTTGCTGCAATGCCTGAGCTCTAGTCACTACCTGTACTGGTGCGGTGGACGTCACACTTCCTGTGGAGTCTACTACTAACCCAATAACGTTAATAGGAGTGATTTTTGGCATATTGTTAGGATTCTTAGGGCAGTCTCGTAAGAGATGCTCCTTTCCACACTCTTGGCAAAAGCCCTGGATAGTCACTGCTTGGGGTTGTAGAGGTGGCGGCAAGGGACAATCATGAATGAGATGATCTCCCTGACATCTGTAGCAAGGTCCTCTAGGGAATGGGGGTCTTACTTGCTTAGGTTGGGGTCTAGGGTTGGGGTTTGCATACATGACGTTTGTGTAATCTGACTCCCAACTAGGTTCATTTGGCTCTTCCCTATAGTAGGACTCACCATGTTCAGGAGATTGCATGTAGTAAGCCTGGGGACTATCAACATGTGTTGAATCGAAGCTATGGTCACTGGGATCACTTTCTGAAAGCACTGGTGTTACGGGGACTATAGCTCTATTCAGGTTTTCTTCTGCAGCAACATACTTTACCAGAATCACATTAGCTGGAGCAGGGGGTTGTTGTGCTAGCACAGGCTAAGGCCTTTGTTGGTTTTGGTAGGGTTGGTAGGTTTGTTGAGGTCTCGCATACTGTTGTGGTGGGTATAGGCTCTGGTATCTGCCTTGTTGAGGGTATGGCTGCGGGTAGGTTTGCCTAACAGCTTGCTTATTGTAGGGGCAATCTTGCGCGGTGTGATTGGTGTACCTCCATTCTATGGTGCAGTACTGGCTACTAGGATTTACTTGGGGTTGAGCCATAATGGGACATACATTCGCCATGTGGTCGCCACCACAAGTATAGCATCTTTTCACAGGGGCAAACCTTGGGATCTGTTTGCTAGTGACACCTAATTTCTGAGCTACTTTCTCTGCAAGTTCCTCAATTGAGGTGGATTGCGTGGACGAGAGGCTAGAGGCACTATCTGAATCTTTGTATATCTTGGAAAGCTCTAACTCCTCCCCTAGCTTGTCCTCGATGTCAATGCACATGCGTACACACTCTTCTATGGTCCTAGGGTCCTTCAAGTACACATAGGATCTTAACTTTGTACTCAGCAATCCATCCAAGAATAAAGCCACTTGCTTAGCTGGTGTGGGGAGCTCCGAAACAGGGCATCTTTCAAGATATTGCCTGAATCTTCGTCCTGCAAGTCTCACAGTCTCTTGAGGGGTTTGCTTGAAGCTGTGAATTAATGAGGAGGTATTATGTCTTATTCCACTCTTAGAGAATTCAATAATGAAAGCCTCCAGGAGTTGGTCTATGCTCCTAAATTGTCTCTCATTCAATGGTTGGAACCACGTAAGGGCTGTGTTCCTAAGGGTTAGACCAAAGGCATTATATTGTGTGAATAGGTCCTCCACTTGTTCTGCTCTCAAGACTTGCCTAAACTCTGCCACATGATCGTATGGATCTCCAGTGCCATCGAAGTAGTTCTTCATGGACTTAACTAGCTGAGTTGGTCTCAAAGTCCTTGTGTGCTCTCTAGGTCGTGGTAGAGGGAACTCATCCACATTTCTTTGATTCCTGTGAGCTCTATGTATCTCAGGTACCATCCTATTTGTTTCCATCCTTGTTCTTTCTCTGCCCCCTGGGTTAGCAAAGCTTACTTCTGGCCTATCTCTACTTCTGTCTCTTTGAGTTCCATGAGCTTGGGATGTTCCTGCTCCAGGGTGACCGTAGGACACATTTGATCTTGGTTGGGGGAAAATAATTTCACCTTTCCAAGTGTAAGCATGCCTATCATTTTCTGTCACCACAAAGATCCTCTCTGAAGCGTGATCTAAGTAGGTCACTCTGCCTGGCCTATCAGGATCCTTAAACTCATAGATCATGATTGTTCCTATATCAAATGGCCGAGCAGATTTATATCTCCAAAAGGCTTCTTCAGTTTCTTGGTTCAGAAGAAGATCTATGCTCTTATTATCTTGGGGAATCCACTCAGGAGTGAGAATTCTCGTAAGAACAGATTTCCCTCGAGGGGTCCTAGGTTCTGTACCCATGTTTCCTTGCTCTAAGTCATCTAAGTCTGATTCTGGGACTACATTCCCAAATTCATCAGTCCTATCTGGGTGACTGGTGACTACGTATATGGTTCCTTCTTTGTCCAAGTATGCCCCATTTTCAAACTTGACAGCTGGGTGTTCTAGTCCAATGGATTGGTCAGGGTTTTTAATCTGGACCACGGATCTTCCTAGACCGTCCTCATAGATGCTAGCACCTAATCGGTTGGTCCTAAGGTATTCCAGCTGCGTCTTGTACGGGCCTTCTACCCTGTGCAAGTATGGCACTTCTGAACTTCCCGTAGGTCGGTCCATGCCTTGAGACCTCTCTGATTCACTTGTCTCAGAGCTAGGGTAGTATGAGTGGTGGCTCAACTGCTGGGCCCAAGACCTAGCAGTGTGGTTGACACTAGCCTCTGAAGACGTAAGACTTTGTTTTTCTCTCCCTAGATGTCGCCCTGATCTAAGGTTCATAAGCCTAATTGAATCACCCAAATTTGCCCAAGTACAACCTCGTTGCTGAGTTCTTTTGTATCAGTTACTTGATTCTTTTTAGTGGTTACCGTGTTTATGCTCTTGTCAGAAATCACATCGTCAGGAATATTTGAGTTAATTTTCGCACTGTAAGTTGATCGTTCCACGTTAGATTCTTTCCTTCAAGGTTATCGATCGTACAAAGATTGTGTCGTTAACTTGAACTTGAATGTTTAGGTATTCTTCAACTTGATAAGTACCTAATGCCGCCTTGGTCTACTCCTACCACTAGTCGTTCTTAGCATAAGCTAGGAATTGACAGAGGGGGTTGAAAGTTTCCAACCTTTTGTTTCCTGCTTGGTTGCCCTTGAATGCCCAGGAAGTGTGTTCCCAAGCTTGCACTTACACTTGCTTATAACGCCTTTCGATGCTCTCAATAGATCTGTAAGAGTTCCAAAGTTAGCTTTAAGAGTTAACTTCCAAAGACAGAACCAATGATTTTCATTCCTGTAGCACAAATACTAATTTGCATAGTGATTTTTAGGAAAACAATTCTTAAGACCCCTGACTTTGATCCCCCTGGGTATGGTCAACTTCAAAATACCCTAGCTGAAAATCAACACATTATCTTTATAAAAAACAGTTGAGGGCATGTAGTATATGCCACGAGCTTTCCAACAAGCCCTAGAGCTCAAAAAATGGATTTCGTATGAAAAAGTTATGACCGTTCAGGGTTCTAGGGTTAAAACAGGGTTCAAACAGGATCACTGTGCAACAGGTTTTCCCCAAGTTGTTTTCCTATGGCCTCCTTATGTGCTCTAGAGTGAAATGTTCATGCCCAAAATTAGCCAAACTCTTCAAATTAAAAACCCTAAAAAATTGGCTAAAATTGGCTGTCAATCACGATGGACAGGGCAGTCAATCACGATGGACAGGGCAGTCAATCGCGATGGACAGGAGTCGATCGCGATGGACAGGAGTCGATCGCGATGGACAGGAGTCGATCGCGATGGACGGGTGTCGATCGCGATGGACGGGTGTCGATCGCGACGGACAGGAGTCGATCGCGATGGACGGGTGTTGATCGCGATGGACGGGAGTCGATCGCGATGGACGGGAGTCGAGCGCGATGGACGGGTGTCGATCGCGACGGATAGGAGTCGATCGCGATGGACGGGTGTCGATCGCGATGGGCGGGTGTCGATCGCGATGGACGGGAGTCGATCGCGATGGACAGGAGTCGATCGCGACGGACGGGTGTCGATCGCGACGGACGGGTGTCGATCGCGACCGACAGGGCAGTCAATCGCGACCGACAGGCAGTCAATCGCGATGGACAGGCAGTCAATCGCGACGGACAGGCAGTCAATCGCGACGGACAGAGCAGTCAATCGCGATGGACTGAAATTTTGCAAATTTTTCAAAAATTTTTGTGGAAATGTGGTGTGCAGGGTCTCTAGTCTACTGTGGTGCACTCAGATTTACCAAAAGGTGAAAATTTCTGTCAATCGCGATCGACAGAAGTCGGTGATTGCGAGACAGTTCTGCACATTTCCGTACCTGCACGACGTGCTGGAGGGGATGATGATGCTGAAACCTGCAAGAAACTCCAAAAGCATGCAGAAAATAGCACACAACAGTTCGCTCTCTCGCTCTCTCTCATAAGTGAAATGAGGGAAATGAAGGGAGGAAGGAGATATAGTAAAAACTGAAATTTTTGCGATGATGGAGATGGAGGTGGGAGATGGTGATGATGATGATGATGATGGTGATGAGGTAAGGAAAAGAAAAAAAAGGAAAAGTGAAGAAGTTACCTACAACACCAATGTCCCAAATCTACGTCTTACCATCACACGCTCGTCCTCAAAGCTCGATCCCCGGCAACGGCGCCAAAATTTGGTGTAGCTCAGTGATGAGTAGCACCTCCTTTAATGTCAATCCGGGAAGACGTGAGGATGGTATGAAGACCTCGAGCAAGTGGAGGCACAAGTGCGTGAGTGAGAAGCACACAAACATGCACACACATACACACACACGCGCACACACGGCAAGACAAAGAGTGAGAAGCAATGGAGTTCTTCGATTCCTTTCAAAAAGCTATTACAAGTTCATTTCAATTACAATCTAACCTCAAAAATGAGCTCTCTAGCTCTATTTATAGTTTTTGACTAGGTTTTGGCCCTGTCCAGACCTAGTGTCCGGCCTAGTTAAAAATTAGGTTCCAGGGCCGATTTGAGGGCTTAAACGGAGTCTAAAAAATACGAAAATTGATATGTAGGTACTTCTAAGGCTCCTCAAGCTCAAGGACTCCTTGGCTTGCACAAAACGGAGCTACAAAAATATGAAATGGTATTTACAATGATTGTTAGTGATGAGAATCACTGTTATAAAGATGTTGATTTGGGAAAAATTTGAAGGGCCTATCTGCCAAATTTGCATCGATTGCTTTGTCTACTTAATCCTTCACCTCGCTCTGACTCTCTCCGCTGACTTCCTTGTCTAGTCAGTCCTTGGGTGCCCATACTGCTCTCAACAACATACTAGGACCATCAGGGCACTTTTTCCCTCTTTAGGAGATTTTTTTTCCCTCGGGCTTGTATGTACACCTATAAACCTAATGGATCACTTATCTTTGTACAATCTCTTGGTAATACAATCAATATTGTGTGTTGTGCCCCAAGGTTCTTCTTCTTCCTTGTGATGTTCACGTGCTTCCACAGACCTTAAACTCCAACACTACCTACTTCATTTGACATGCATTTCTATATGCATTATGTTTGGCATTGTTGAGAAAGAAAACAAGAATGGAAATGGTACTTATCTCCATTTTCCCTATATATGCCCCTTCTATCCTTGAATGAAGAGGCTTGGGGTTGCAAGTTGGGAGCATCTTGCTTCACCAATCTCCAATGCAATTTTATCGATGTCCATTTGGGCATCATAATACTTACTCATATGCCTAACTAATTATTTAACCTTACGAAAACACTAAGGATGCCTATATTCATACCAGCCTTAATATATAAAATCCATTTAAACTTGTGTTTATCCTCACAAGCATTCTAGGAATGCCCAAGTGCATACTTTCACTTGTATATCAAATACTTATATAATTGCCTTATCACATATAAAATTAATTCAATATATTTTATATGCATGCCACAAGTCCGCTTATGCTTATGGAAGTAAATATATTATCTCCTCTCCATCTTATGATCTCTTCACTCATAAGATCCTATATGCTTTTACTTTTATGTTTCATACATGTATGTCAGTGTGATTCTAATTAAAGAGGAAAACTTAAATAGTAAATAAAAATGATGAATTGGGTGCTTCCATGACATCCATTGGTTGAAAAAGTCCCCTTTAATGCTCCAAAACATGTTATACATCAATGAAACCAATGATTATCTGGTTAAGCTCAACGCGAAGTGGTGCCTATCGTGGATGTGGCTTCAGTGGGACATGAAGTTCATGGCTATGTGGCACCCCCTCATAGAAACCAAAAATTATGTCCTCTTATGGCGAATTCTTCATGTGGAATCTAGACCAACCTTAAGGCTAACAAATTTTGTGGGATACCTCCCTCATGCAAACGTTGTCACCAGTTCATCAAAGATGTTTCTCACATCTTCTTCACTTGTCCCAACTCCAACAGGCTATGGCAGATTGTCGAAAAGAAAATTAGACTTCAAAAACATATCTATTGGAAGCGAGCTCTGCTGGAGAAGCGATCGGCTGCTCTGCGACTCTCTAGAATGCCATCAAGGGGAGGTCCTATGGAAAATCTGGCAGGAAAGATGTGCCTTTAACTTTGCTGACTCCCCTAAAGAGTGGTCGATTGAGAAATCACTATTCCTCCTTGGCAAAAGGATCAGTAACTATAAGAAATCCCCCCCTTCAGACATGATCAAGTGCTCCTATTGATCAACAACCAACTTAACCCAAGTGGGCCCCACATGAGGGTGATTAACCTTCTTTGTAATGCCATCTAACTCTATAAAAGCTACCCTTGCTTTGTGGGATTCTGGGGATCGTGTGGGCACTAGTCCTCTTCTCTTGTACTTTTCTTTTAATTAATCCAAGTCTAAGAGAGTAGGCTAACACGGAACTTCCTTGATTAAAAAAAAAAAGAAGTATTTTGATGGTGATGTATCATGCTGAACTCTCCTTCTTGAGAGCTCATCGGTGATACCCTCAGAGTAGAAAATAGAGCTCCAACCACCGCACATATTAGTTTGTAGAGAGGCTACAAAATACATAGAAAACATAGTACAAAGGGAGCATGAAAACAGATTTCGTAGGTGTTACAAATGCGGTCCAAGTTATAGTCTATTGCTGACTAGGCCACTATATGTTCTATTAAGGAATATACACAAAAGTGTCCAATAGTCATTCAACCTTTCACATGGACAAAAATGGTAACAATCTCCCACTAAAGGCCAATATGGCCAAAGTGACTATGGGAGAAAAAGAAATAATGATAAAGAATAACTGAGTGTAAGTATACAAACTATAACTCCCACCTGATGGGCATGTTACACAATAAACAATAAACTATGTAAGTTCATGAATCAAGTAACCCCCATCAAGTGACAATAGTGTTGAAAGCTATCTTGTGGTAGAGCTTTAGTCAAATCATCTGCAACATTATCTCGAGTATGAACCTTCTCAAGAATAATGCAATCAGTGGCTAAGCAATCCCTAATGAAGTGATACCTCACCTCAATGTGCTTGGTCTTTGCATGATAGACTGGATTCTTAGCCAATGCAAGGGCACTCTGACTATCACTGAGTAAATGAGGTACATGATGAGGTAGACCCATATAACAACCAAGATGGGAAAGCCACAATGCTTCCTTACATGCCTCACTTGCTACAACATACACTACTTATGGACAATACTGTACAATTGAGAGAAGATACACAAATCACACAGCTCAGGACTGCCCATACAACAAACAAGCAGTAAGACAGAACTACCCGCAAACATACCAGCAGCCAGGTAGGTATCAAGGCCAATACAATGCTCAGCCTTATTACTATAGGCCTCCTCAAAACTACCCATATCAGGCTTAACAAAGACCTCAACCTGTCTTAGCTCAGCAGCCACCCCCACTAGCGAATGTCATCTCAGTTAAATATGCTGCTGCAGAAGAGAACCTAAGTAGGGCCTTAGTGCTTTCTTCACCTTTGATCACAGAGGGTGACCCGAACTCAAATAGTTTTGACTCTACTCATGTAGATAGTCCACCGGCTTATTACACGGAGTCACCAGAACACATGGAGACATATCATTATGATAGTCCACCAGTGGAACCTAGTTGGGAGCCAGACTATGCTAATGTGATGTACACAAACCCAAACCCGCGGCCCCAATTGAGACCTCAAAGACCACAGGGCCCTAGAGGACCATGCTTTAGGTGCCAAGGAGATCACTTCATAAAGGATTGTCCACATCCTCCGATAGCAGGGCAATCACAGTACTATAACATACAAGGCTTTTGTGCCGATTGTGGCAAAGAGCACATAATCAAAGATTGTCCTAAGAACCCAGTTAACGCTTCAAAAGTGACACCGATCAACGTGATAGGCATTGTAAACAATGCAGATAAATCCAACCCTACATACATGCCTATCCAAGCTATAACAAGAGCCCAGGCGCTCTTACAGAACCAACAGCTTAATCAGGAGAAAGTAGCCAGAAGTAGTAAAGTTGCAGAATCTAGCAGTTAAAAGACGAAGTCTTGGAAAGATTCTAGAGAAAGAGTTAAGAGAAAATGGAGTAAAAGGATAATTGAGTTGGAAGGAAGTTTAAAAGAGTCGAGAGCCAAAATACTAGAACTGACTTCTCAGGAATTAAATCAAGAGAACCCAGCTCAGAAATCAGGATCAGTTTTAGTGGAACCCATACCAGAAAACCTAGACATGATGTTTCGTGCATATTAGGCTAGATTAAAAGAGGGACCTCATGTAGCTGAAATGAGTAAGAACTACCCACGAGCTGATCTAGAAATTGAGAGGACTAAACTGTGCATGAAGATGGTAGAATTAGCACAAGCTTTGTTCGAAGCCTCTAGATATCTTAATTGGAATAACATGGCAAAACCTGAATTACACTTTCAAGGTCTAATGGAGAGGCTAGAATACTTGATAGAAAGCAAAGAGAAAAAGGATCAGCATAGGAACCCTATTGTCCTAGAGCCATAGGAAAAGAATGTACCATCCCTGTTTCAAGTACCCAATACAGAAAGTCAAGACAACCTGTCTTCCATACATAGGTACTCACATGAATTTTTGAGAGAAATCCAAGAAGAAAAGTGGAGAAAAGAACAAGGAACCCATCCTCCTATTCAAGAAATAGACGACTTGCAGGAACAATTTCCCCAAGACATTCCCTCTATTTACGATGATGTAGAGGAAGAACAACTGAGTGAACACACAGGCTTTGAATCCAATTCTTTAGGACGTAGCCATCAATGAGGAACAATGGACACCCCACTGTGACGAGGATGGCTTTGATATTTCAGTTTTTACGATAGAACCAATAATGTGCGATGCAATTTTAGAAGAATGTGAACCTAACACTGATGCATTTGAGGATGCAAGTGACTTCGATTTAGAATCAATTATCATGGACCCACCATTTGCATCAGAGGAAGAATATTTTTACGAAGTAGAAACTCACCCTCAAAAACAGGAAGAAGTTATGAATGATGTGAGAATAGCCACTCAAGTGACTAACAAGAGTGAAGGCAAGAAGAGAAAGAAGAAAGAAACAGAAGAATATTTATTTGAGGTTCCCGAGAACTTCAAAAAGTACAAAATAGAAGATAGAAGAATCATGGTATGAATGCAACAGAAAAGCTGACATTGGAGAAGTATATGATAATCGAGAGAAAACCAAGAAAATCATAGTAGCCATAGAAGGAGAAGAAGAAAAATGTACATACATAGGGCATGATTTGACGAAGGAAGAAGAAGAAGAATTAGTTGCCCTATTGCGCGAATATAGAGATGTGTTCGCTTGGAGTTACAAAGATTTGAAAGGAGTAGATCCAGACATATGTTCTCATAGAATCCCTATGACTCCAGATGCGAAACCTACGAAACAGAAACCATACACGTACAATGATAACTATGCTGCGAAGATTAAAGAGGAGATAGATTGTTTGATAGAAGCAGGATTCATTTATGAAATTGAGCATACCGAATGGGTATCCCCCATTGTGGTAGTGCCCAAGAAAAATGGAAAATTGCATGTATGTATTAACCTTAAAAAAGTTAATGCCGCCACGATTAGGGACAGTTATCCTCTTCCTATCACGGAACATTTATTGGAAAGAGTTGCGGGCAAGGAAGTTTACAGCTTCCTTGATGGTTTTTCAGGCTATAATCAAGTAGCCATTGCTCCAGAGGACCAACACAAGACGGCATTTGCCATTGAATGGGGCATATTTGCATTTCATGTAATGCCATTTGGCTTAACAAATGCACCCGCCACTTTCTAGCGACTCATGTGTCATGTTTTTAAGGAATTCATACACAAGAGTTTGGAAGTTTATGTCGATGACATATGTGCTCATTCTAATATTAGGCAGATGCATATCCCAGAGTTAAGACAAATATTTGACAAATGTCGAGAATATCAGGTTTGTTTGAACCCAGAAAAATGTGTTTTCATGGTTAGACAAGGTAAAATTCTAGGACACATTGTGTCAAAGAATGGAATTTCTACAGACGAAGAAAAAGTGAAAGTAATTGCAAAATTACCTAGACCAACTAATGTGAAAGAGGTACATGCATTTATGGGCCATTGCGGTTATTATAGACGATTCATACACATGTATGCAATCATAGCCAAGCCATTGTACTCTCTTTTGACTCATTTTGAATGGACAGATGAATGTGAGAATTCATTCAACGAACTTAAACGACATTTGTGCTCAGCACCTATATTGACAACCCCGGATTGGAGTAAGCCATTCCATGTACATGTGGATGCATCCAATTACGCCATAGGATGTGTGTTAGCACAACCCACGAGTGAAGGTAACATAGATCTCCCCATAGCTTACGCGAGCAGACAATTGAACGTAGCAGAAAGAAATTACACCACTACGGAACGAGAAGGATAAGGGATGATCTACGTAGTAAAGAAGTTTAGGCACTACTTGTTGGCCAACAAATTCAAGTTCTTTACAGATCATCAAGCCCTATTGTACCTAGTCAACAAGCCATGTAACACGGGACGACTGATACGTTGGTTTCTATTACTAATGGAGTACGATTTTGAAGTAGTAGTCAGGAAGGGAAAGACACATCTCAGAGCTGACCACCTTTCAAGATTAACCTCAGGAGAAGCTCCTCAAGGGATAGCAGATGAATTACCAGATGCATATTTGTTTAACCTTGAGATAGCACCAGAATGGGCTAAGCCGATAGTCCCTATTCTCACATACGGACCCAAGAATCCTAGGATAAGGATCAAGGAAGGAGAGATTACCAAATCTCAAAGATATCAAATCATAGCAGGAAGCATATATAAACAGGATAATCAAAAGATTCTTGCTTGTTGTGTAGATGAATCAGAACATGCGAATTGGTTGCAATTGGCACACATAGGTGCATTAAAGCGACATCATTCAAGATATCAAACATTACAGACTCTGCATAGACTAGGAGTATACTGGCCTACGATGGAAGCAGATGTCTACAAGTTGTGTAAAGAATGCCATGTTTGTTGTGAAAGACCACCAATAGAGCATCTACATTATATCACGTGTCTCTCACACCAGAATGGAGTGAACCTTTAGTGACATACTTGAGGACGAAAACGTTCCCTCAAGGAATGACCTTAGCACGACAACGCAGTCTAGAGTAGGAAGCTCAAGACTATTCACTTATTGGCGATAATCTATACAAACGAGGACGAGATGGATACTTAAGACAGTGTGTTCATGAAAGCGATTACTTGAGCATACTAGAGATTGCACACCAAGGTGTTGCAGGAGATCACTTCGGACCAGATAGGATAATCAAAGCCATCCTCTTTGCAGGATTATGGTGGCCCACTCTTCACATGGATGCACATACCTATGTAAAGAGATGTGATGTATGCCAAAGAACTCAATTTCCTACTCGCAGAGATGAAATGCCATTGAAACCCATGATGGGCGGACGTGCATTTTCTAAGTGGGGCATAGACTTTGTAGGACCCATTAACCCCCCTGCAAAAGGTACACATGCGGAATACATTATTGTTGCCACATATTATCTTACCAAATGGGTAGAGGCAAAAGCCACGAAAAAGAATGATGCTCACACGACTGCAAAATTCTTATTTGAAAATGTCTTTACGAGATATGGATTGCCTATAAAGTTAGTGAGCGATCGAGGCACTCACTTTCTAAACAAAGTCATTGAATATTTGTTACAGGATTTTATGGTGATTCACAAGAAATCCGCACCATATCATCCTCAGGCCAATGGTCAGGCTGAAAGCACTAATAAGATTCTTTGTAATGTACTGATGAAACTTGTGAACAACAAACGTTCAGATTGGGACAAACAGTTACACCATGCTGTTTGGGCATATCGAGTGGCCTACAAGACCGTACTCAATGCAACTCCCTTTCAGATGATTTTTGGTCAAAATGCTGTGCTTCCTTTGGACTTCCTGATACCGACCCTTAAGGTTGCACAAGAACATCAGTGGACTGGCCATGAATTATCAACGAGAATAATGGACTTGGAACGATTAGGAGAAACCAGGCTAAAGGCAGCAGCTGGAATATACGCATCTAAGAAGCGACAGAAAGCATATTTTGATGCACATGTGAAAGATAAAGGCCTAAAAGAAGGAGATTTAGTCCTAGTATATGTTGGTGCATTTTACCCAAGCCTACATGCTTGATATGCTTGATATTATCCTCATTTGTAAGTCACATGTGTAGTCATGTGAACACCTCTTGTAAAAGAGTTCATTTTATCTCTTGTAAATGGAAAAAGAAAAAAGGAAAAGGATGGCTTACCTCATCCATGATGTAAAAGCAATTTCGTAGCTCCAACTACCAAAATCATGAATTTTTGAGCTGAGGGAATATCTCTTAATTTTGGGGATCCCTTTTAGGTGGAGCCATTCGAATTCGAATTCAAAACTCCCTCCAAGAATAGCTATAAAAGGAGCAAGAAGGAAGAGGCGATTAGCAAGCCTTGTACGTGACTGTAGCTCAAGCGTAAGCACCACCTCCTTTACTTGTCAATCCGCGGAGATGTGAGGACTGGTATGAAGACCACGAGCAAGTGAAGGCACAAGTGCGTGAGTGAAAGCACACAAACATGCACACACATACACACACACGCGCACAAAGTAAGATCAAAGAGAGGAACAATGGAAAGCTTTGATTGCAAAAGAGTTCTCTTACAAAAGCTCTATTCTCTAACAAGCTAACCCCAAAAATGAGCTTTCTAGCTCTTTTTATAGTTTTTTGACTAGTTTTGGCCCTGTCCAGACCTAGTGTCCGGCCTAGTTAAAAATTAGGTTCTAGGGCTTATTTGAGGGCTCAAACGAAGTCTAAAAATTATGAAAATTGGTACGATGGTACTTCTAATACTCCTCAAGCTTGAGGACTCCTCGGCTTGAACAAAATGGAGTTATAAAAAGATAATGGTATTTACAATGGTTTTTAGTGATGAAAATCACTATTTTTGTAGGGGATTCATCTGAAAATTTGACATACACTTCATGGAGCTCCCTACTTGCTCCCTTTCCTTGTGTGTCCACCTTTTGATGTGCCTCCATGCTTTGTCCTTGACTTTGAGCTTCAACACTCCCCCCCCTCTCGAGTCTGTCGTCCCTGACAGACCCTTGTTGTAGTGGTTGTTCCAAGTAGTGCCTTGAGAGGGAGCGTCCTGTCTGTCTGAACAAAAGTCGTCTGACTTCCAGATGTGTCTGGTTCTTCATCTCTCACTGCGAGTCTTTGCAAGTTGTAGTCTCTTGGTATATGCTTCTTCCTGGGATTCCAGCATGACTGTGTCGTTGTGAGTCTCCGTTGATGTTTTCTAGATCTTCCACAGTTGATGTTCATAGTAGTCATGCCAAGTACTCCTAACCCATATTGAGTGATGGGTAAGTGTGTTCGTGCATGGGTTGAGGAAAATATGTGCCTTGTGCACGGCCTTGTAATGTAGCCCTATGAATGCTTACTTGGAAAATGCATTGGAAGAAGTATGGTGTAAAAAATTGCGGGTCTTGAGCTAAGTGCCCAAGGGTATGCTGACGAAGAGGTTTCCTAATCTATCATGGTTATGGTGTTGCCAGAGTAAAGATACTTACCATGGAGAAGGTTGATCGATGTTCATCTCTTCGTGTTGTACACTCGGCCTTTGGGATGGAACATTGTTGATGAATGTCCATGTTGATGGTCCACTTATGAGATCTTTTGAGTGGCTGATCCTGTCCCTTCTTTTCAAAGCATCATTTGTCAAATACAAACAATTAAATTTCTTTGTATTCCTTGACGAACAACATTCAAGAACTACACCAAGCTTAGTTTCACATATTCTCTCTAGCTCACCATAAGTAGGAGTCTTCTCATCCAGTATACATACAAAGATTTGCAGGGTACCAGAACTACCCCATGCAGATATGTCCCTGGATGCTCTTGTACATGCAATAGTTATGCATCATTCAAGTTGCACACCTTCAAGCTCTTCACCCCTACCATAGTAAGAGGAAACCATTGTTGTGGATGCCATGCTCATGCCAAGTTCTTGACATCTATGAGATAAGGCAGCAATTATATCATCTGCTAGCCAAGACACACTTCTATCCAAACTGATAAATGCCCAGTAATCAACAGTTCCACCTTTCACCAAGCCTGACTCATTCATGTTTCATGAGCCAAACTTGGGAACAAGTGCTTCCTCTTTTTTTTTTTTTTTTTTTTGAGGAAAAAGATTTCACAAAACAAGAACACAAAAGTTAGTATCAATAGAAATATTTGACATATGTGACTGTGCTCTTGTGCTTGGGATTCTCAAGTGTGTCTATGCATGGCCATGTAATGTGGCCCTATATTAATGCATACTTTGGAAATGCATGACCTGAATGGTGCAAAAGACAGGGTTGTGCAAGGAGCACATGGTTGTCGCTCGTCGAGGCCTGATGTCACCTGCAGATGTTGATGTCATCTTTGTTGGAGGTATCCATTGGATCTCGAGATCACCACTGATCCTTCCTCTTGATAGGGACCCATTTTAGAACAACATTTGGCAGTGTAGAGATTACTTCAGGCGTCTTCCTCGTTGGATGCTTTCTGAACTGTGGTATCCAGTGTGGTTGGCGCTTTGGTTCGATGGAGGCTACTTGTACTCTTGGCTTCCAAACCCATATCCTTTTTGCGGGTCTTCCTACTATTGTTGAAGAGCTGATTTGATCTTCCTTTGGTCTCTATATGTGGTTCTTACCCTTTTCTCTTTTTGGATTCTTTGTTGAGACCTTTCGCATGTGGGAGAACATAGGTTGTTGTGGATGTAAGAGCTTCTTAGGTACCCACATCTGTAATTGCCCTTGTTGAGCTGCAGCTAACTTCTTAGGCACCCAAACTTGTTGGATACCTTGTGATTGAGCTTGTCCGAGCTGCTTCCTTCGTCTTCTGGCCTGGTTGGCTTGCCTGGATGGGCTTTGTGGGGGCAAGGCTGGTGGTTGCTCTCCTTTGCATACCCAGATCTGCGTCATGCTCGGAACTGCTTTCTTATCGAATGGTGTCTTTCTATTTGATGTAGCCATTGTTGGGATCGGTTGTGTGTGCCTCTGTGGTGGACTTACGAGTGTGGCTACTTGATTCTTTGGAGAAGAAGAAAGATCCACCTGCCTTCGAACCTGTTCTTCCACGATTGACTCCTTCTGCATCATAAAGCTTTTAACACATACAACATCTTCTTCCATATGACTAGTCTTAGAAGAATTAAGAGAGTCTGTGGTGCCATGATCTAGGAGCATGCAGTTCTCTAATTCTAATGTGATGCATTGTTCATGTACCCAAACTTGAAGAATTTGACTTCTTAGGTTTAAGTTGACCGCATTGTCATAAATCCAATCTTTTCCTAAGACAAGCGGTTATGTAAGGTTCTCATCTTTACACACTAGCACTTTGACTTTCATTGGAACATCTTGAAGGTAGATGGGAAGTTCCACCTTGCCCATACAAGGGGTTTCCACACCTCCCAATCCTATGAGATAAGCTTCTATGGGATTGATGTTCAACTGTAAGTTTTGGCAGTAGGATAGTCTAACTGCACTACTTGCTGCACCTGAGTCAATCAATGCTTTCACAGTCCTTGCACCCTTTCCTCGTCCTATCTCTATGGTCACAAAGGGATGTCGGTCAATGACTTGAGAAGTAGTTATGCCCGATTTTTGACACATATCCATGTGATATTTTGGGGCTTTTGAGTTGACATCTAGGCCTAATCGCCTTAATTTATTTCGCCTGATGCGCTCTCTAGCCTCTACTTGTGCTTCTTCTCTGACTCTCATCTCTTCTTCTTTTCGTTTCTTAGCAGTGTTGAGTCTCATTAGCATGTCCTCTGTAAGAGGTTCTTGATATAACTTGACTCGACAACCACTGATATAGTTTGGCAAGATGTCACCTTCTAAAGTAGCCAATTGAACAGCACCGCTAGTGGAAATTCTATTAATGATCATGGGTCCATATCCTCTTTTCTCCAACTTACGGGCATGTTGCTTTAGCGTATAAACCAGCACTAGGTCTCCCTCTTTCAGTCCCTTATCCTTGATGTGTGCATCAAAGTATGCCTTTTGCCTTTTCTTTGCAGCATAGATACCTGCTGCCGCTCGTAGCCTCGTCTCACCTAAGCGTTCTAGATCAAAGACCCTAGAGGACAATTCATGTCCATTCCACTCATGCTCTTGTGCTATCGTTAAAGCAGGGATTAAGAAGTCCAGTGGTAGCACCGCATTCTGTCCAAAGACCATCTGAAACGGGGTGGCATTGAGTACCGTTTTGTAGGCAACTCGGTAAGCCCAAACAACATGATGAAGTTGTTTGCCCCAATCAGAGCGTTTATTATTTACCAATTTTGTCAATACGTGACAAAGGATCTTATTGGTACTCTCGGCTTGTCCGTTAGCTTGTGGGTGATAGGGGGCAGACTTCTTATGTATCACCAAGAATTCTTGGAGAAGATTTTCAATGACTTCATTCAAGAAGTGTGTGCCTCTATCGCTCACCAACTCTATTGGTAGTCCATATCTCGTGAACACATTCTCGAATAAGAACTTAGCCGTAGTCTGAGCATCATTCTTTGTTGTGGCTTTCACTTCTACCCACTTTGTAAGGTAATCTGTGGCTACAATAATATATTCTGCATGGGAGTTTTGAGCTGGGGGGTTAATAGGACCTATGAAGTCTATGCCCCACTTGGAAAATGCACGCCCTCCCATCATTGGTCTCAAGGGCATCTCGTCTTTTCTAACTGGATATTGTGCACGCTGGCATGTGTCACATTTCTTCGCATAGGTATGTGCATCCATATGAAGAGTGGGCCACCAAAGTCCTGAGAATAGAATGGTCTTAATCACTCGGTCAGGAACAAAATGTCCACCTGCAACACCATTGTGTGCAGTCTCTAAGACCTTTAAATAGTCTGATTCATGAACGCACAGTCTTAAGTAACCATCTTTGCCTCTTCGGTATAAGTTGTCGCCTACTAAGGCATATCCTTGAGCTTCTTGCTCCATGCTTCGTCTTCTTGCTAGACTAGCCTCTTTGGGTAATCTTCCCGACCTCATAAACTCTACCAATAGAGCACTCCAATCTGGAATTAATGACACTTGATAAAGGGTTGCATGCTCTACTAGGGGTCTCTCTCTGCACATTGGACAATTCTTAATCCACTCATGTATTTCTTTGTCCATGCTAGGCCAATACACTCCTAGACGCTTCAGATTCTGCAATGTTTGTTGTTTAGAATAGTGATTTCCTAGCAATCCTTCATGAGCTTGCTGCAACCAACTACTATGTTCATCATCCTCGACACAACAAGCTAATACACCCTCAGTATCTTGTTTGTACATGCTTCCTGCCAATATGTGATATTTTTGTGATCTTACAATTTCTTCTTGTGATGTTTTCACATTCTTATTTGCAGGGCCAAAGGTTAGGACTGGTACCAACTTATTTGCCCATTTGGGAACAACTTCCAAATTGAACAGATAAGCGTCAGGTAGTTCATCAGACAATCCTTGTGGTGACTCTCCTGAAGTAATGCGAGAAAGGTGATCTGCCCGAAGGTGGGTTCTACCTTTCCTGACAACAACTTCAAAGTCATACTCCATTAGTAAGAGGAACCATCTTACTAAGCGTCCAGTATTGCAAGGTTTATTGACCAAATACAATAAAGCTTGATGATAAGTAAAAAACTTGAACTTGTTGGCCAATAAATAGTGTCTAAATTTCTTCACAGCATATACCATGCCTAAGCCCTCTCGCTCAGTTGTGGTATAATTTCTTTCAGCAGGGTTTAGTTGTCTACTAGCATATGCTATGGGCAAATCTAAATTCCCTTCACCTGTGGGTTGTGCTAGCATACATCCTATGGCGTGATTGGATGCATCCACATGGACATGGAATGGTTTATTCCAATCAGAAGTGGTCAGTATTGGTGCTGTGCACAAACGTTTCTTCAGTTCATTGAAAGAATTCTCGCATTCGTCGTTCCACTCAAAATTAGACAACAAGGCATAAAGGGGTCTAGCTATGATTGCGTACATGTGGATAAACCTGCGGTAATATCCACAATGGCCCATAAAGGCTTGTACCTCTTTAACATTCCTTGGCCTTGGTAGCTCCGCTATGGCTCGTACCTTATCTTCATCTGTTGAGATTCCATTCTTAGAAACAATATGACCTAAGATTTTACCTTGCCGCACCATGAACACACACTTTTCTGGGTTCACACACTCTCGATATTCTCTACACTTGTTGAAAATTTGTCTGAGCTCAGGGATGTGGAATCTTCTTTCTTGGGAATGAGCACATAAATCATCCACATATACTTCTAAGCTCTTTCGCAAGAACTCTTTGAAGACATGACACATGAGCCTCTGGAATGTTGCAGGTGCATTGGTGAACCCAAATGGCATCACACGAAATGCAAAGATTCCCCACTCTGTGGCAAAAGCCGTTTTGTGTTGATCTTCTGGGGCAATGGCTACTTGATTGTAACCTGAAAATCCATCAAGGAAGCTATAAACTTCCTTGCCTGCAACACGCTCCAATAGATGTTCCGTGATTGGAAGTGGATAACTATCTCTGATCGTAGCGGCATTAACTTTCTTAAGGTTTAATACACATTCACAACTTCCCGTTCTTCTTGGGCACCACTACAATGGGGGACACCCATTCAGTATGCTCAATCTCATAGATGAATCGAGCTTCAATCAACCTATCAATTTCTTCTTTTATTTTGGCTGCATAGGTATCATTATATGTGTAGGGCTTCTGTTTGGTGGGCTTGGCATCCGCAGTCATGGGGATAGTATGAGAGCAAATTCTTGGATTTACCCCTTTCAAGTCTCTATAGTGCCACGCAAACACATCCCTATATTCCCTTAATAGAGCTACGAGCTCCATTTCTTCTCTTGCACTTAGGTCATCTCCTATGTATGTGCATCTCTCTTCGTTCTCTTCGATGGTCACTACAATCTTCTTGGTCTTTTCTTTATTATTATATGATTCTCCTATGATGGCCTCTCTCTTAGGCATTCGTACCAAAATTTTGCAGTCGTCAACTTCATATTTCTTGAAGTTTTCTGGTACTTCAAACAATGATTCCTCCTCTTCTTGTTTCACTGCTTTTCTTTTCTTTTTCTTTTGACTGTCCTCACTTCCATCCTTCGAATTTACCGTTTTAATACTTGTGAGAGGTTCTTCTTCTTTCTGGGTGAACACTCCTATATCTTCTAGATAGTGCTGCTCTGAGTTAAAGCAACTATCCATCACAATGGACTCTATATCATCGTCATTCTCTTCTTCTTCTATGACATCACTAGGGTCACATTCTTCTAGCAAGGGCTGACACATGAACACTGAGATATCATAACCCTCCTCATCACAATGAGGTGTCCATTGTTCTTCATTGACAACAATGTCCATGGTGGCTAAGATTTCTGGCCAACCATGAGGCTCAAATTCCTCATCTAGAAAGATCATCGGCGTGTAGGCTGGGTCTCTAACTGGTCTATCTCCTGGTGAAGTTCCTTCTTCTCTCGCCTTCAAGCGTTTTTCCTCTTCCTCTGCGACCTTGCACATCCACAAATGAGTATCTTCATGCAACCATGATGGATCAGATGAACTTTCAGAATGCACAGAGATTGAATCTTCTTTTGCTTTGTGGATAGGATTCCACTGTAGGGGTGGTACATCTCTGAAGGAGTAATCCTTCAAATTGACCTTAGTGGTGACCCCTAAGTGGTGCAAGTACAAGGAGTTGGTTCCCCAATCGTGTACTATCTGCAATTGTCGTAGGAAGGGTCTTCCTAGGATCATCTCATAGACGTTGTTTTTCTCAAAGTCACATATAGCAAATGTATGTTCAAACTCCACACCACAAGCGGTTAGAGTTATCCCTTCGAGCAATCCTAGAGGTCTTTCAAAATGACCGTCGGCCATTTGAAGCTTCATTCTAGTTGGTCTTAATGTGGGTTTGCCCCATTGCTTCCACAAGGAGGTGGTCACAATGGCAACACCAGCACCTAAATCTATGATTGCTTTGGTTGTGTAACCTTGGTAGGTGATTGGAAGATAAGTATTACCTTCCTCACCCTCACACATGTCCCCTATTTTGTCTAGAGGTATCTCTGGTACCCTTTGCTTAGAGCCTGCTTTTGGCATGTTGGAATCAAGTTCTGGAACCTGATCCTTCACATGATTCCATAGCTCAGGTTTTGCTTTGAGCAGCTCTTCTACAGTGAGATGACACTGAACCTTAGTGTTCTTCACAACATCAGTGTTCCTTGGAACCACTGAGTCTTCATTTCTTACTAGTATTGTGGGAGCTCTAATATGGAGAGATTCAGATTCCCATGGGCCTGGAAATTGAGGCAGTTCTTCTAGGGTATTAGATTCAAAATTTAATCTTTCATCTTCTTGTTGTTCTGCTTCATCTCCGTAAATAGATGGAATGTCTTGGGGAAATCGATCATGAAGATCATCAATCTCAGGAATAGGAGGGGAGTTACCCTTCTCCTTGGCCCATTTCTCTTCTTGTATTTCCCGCAAGAACTCTTGAGAGTACTGTTGAATTGAAGGAGGTATTCCAGCATCTGTGGAATTAGGAACATAAGCTCCCATTGGTGGTGAGCTTCCTCTTTCAATAAATGGTTGAGCCTGTGGAGGTAAAGAAACTTGTGGTTTGTTTACCAATTGCTCTAATCTTTCTAGTAAGCCTTGGAAATGCAAATCCGGTTTGACAGAGTTTGTTTGATTGAACTTTTGACTAGTCTCAAGTATAGCTTGAGCTTGTTCTACCATTTTCATGCACATTTTCATCCGTTCAATCTCTAAATCTGCTCTAGGGTTACTCTTGTCTAGGTTTGCAGCTGTAGGCCCTTCTTGAAGTCGAGCCTGGTAAGCCTTGAACATCATGTCCAAGCCTTCTGGGGTTGGATCTGCAAGAACAGACCCTGGTTGCGGTCTATTTACAATGGGTGGTGGGGTGGGATGAGGTGGAGTGGATGGAGTTTCGGCATGCGAGGGGCTTTGAGATGCAATGTCTTCTATTTTTGTTTTCGCTTCTTTTAAGCTTTCTTCTAGTTCCGATAACTTTTTAGTACACTTGCGATTGGCCTTCTCTCTGGTATCCTTCCATGTTCTTGTTTTCCTCTTACTAGGCTCTCCTGATTCACTCGACTCTGATTGTTGTGTTGGTTTACCCTGTTTTAAGGCTTGTGCTCTAGTGACAGCTTGTATAGGAGCCACATTGCTACTACTTTAACTTGAATCTGCCACTAAGCCTACCACATTAATGGGTGTAATCTTGGGTGCACTGGAGGGGTTTCTTGGACAATCTCTCGGGAGATGGTCTTTTCCGCAATCAGGACAAAAAGCCTGTATTGTGATAGCTTGTCCTTGACTCGGAGATGGTGGGTGGGGACAGTCACGAATGAAATGGTCACCTTGACATCTGAAACAAGATCCTCTAGGGGCTTGTGGTCTCATTTGTCTCAATTGGGGCCTAGGGTTAGGATTTGTGTACATGACATTGGAGTATTCTGGCTCCCAATTTTGCTCCATAGGTGGTGCCTCATATTGATATGAGTAAATCTCACTATGTTCAGGTGACTCTGTGTAATAAGCATGTGGACTACCTTCATGGGAGTAGTCTGAACTATGAGCATGAGAGTCATTATCTGGTATCAATGGGGTTAGTGACACCAATGCTCTATTTGGATTTTCCTCTCCCACAACATATTTGACTGGAATCACGTTGGCAGGAGCTGGTGGTTGGTTTCCCAAGACTGGTTGTGGCCTATATTGTGCCTGATATTGCTCTTGTGGTCTATAATATGGCTGTTGGTATTGGTTTTGATACCTACCTGGTTGGTAAGGTTGTTGATAATTCTATCTAACAGCCTGCCTATTATAGGGACAATCTTGAGCCGTGTGGTTCGTATATTTTCTCTCAATAGTGCAATATGGAGCATTCCTTTCTCTCATGTTCTGGTTGTGCAATGGGCATACATTAGCCATGTGGTCGCCTCCGCAAGTATAACACCGATTCACTGGAGTGACTCTCTGTGTTTGTTTATTTTGGACTCCCAGCTTCTTGGCAACTTGCTCAGCTATCTCCTCTATTTCCGTGGAGATTTTTGAAGTATGACTAGTAGAACAATATGAATCCTTATAGAGTTTGGATAATCCTAACTCCTCACCCAAGTTATCTTCTATGTCAATGCACGTCCGCACACACTCTTCTATGGATCTAGGCTCTTTCAAGTACACATATGATCTTAACTTTGTGCTCAGTAAGCCATCTAAGAACAAAGCCACTTGTTTGGCTGGTGTGGGTAACTCTGGAGTAGGGCATCTTTCTAGGTACTGTCTGAACCTTCTACCTGCTAGTCGCACTGTTTCTTGGGGTGTCTGCTTGAAACTGTGGATCAAGGATGATGTGTTATGCCTGATACCACTCTTGGAAAATTCTACAATGAATTCGTCTAGCAGTTGACCTATATCGCGATAGTTGCGACTACTCAGTGGTTGAAACCAAGCTAAGGCAGTGCCCTTAAGAGTCATACCAAATGCCTCGTACTGGGTGAACAAATCCTCAACCTGTTCAGCTCTTAACACTTGTTTGAACTCAGCCACATGATCATAAGGATCTCCTGATCCGTCAAAATAATTCTTCATTGCCTTGATCACTTGAGTGGGTCTAAGGGTTCTTGGGTGCTCTCGGGGTCTAGGCAATGGAAAATCATGTTCATCTCTTTGTTGCCTATGCGCTTGATGTCTCTCTCTTTCAGGTCTTTCATTTTCAAATCCTGCTCTATTTCTGCCCACCGTGTGTGCAAAACTTACCTCAGGTCTCTCTCTAGTTCTTTCTCTCTGGGCTTCATGAGCTTGGGATGATCCTACTCCTTGGAGGCCATGGGAAACATTGGATCTTGGTGGAGGGAAAATCAATTCATTCTTCCAAGTATATGCATGTCTATCATGTTCTGTTACCAAGAATATCTTCTCTAATGTGTTATCCAGGTAGACAACTTTGCCTGGTATCTCAAGATCTTTGAATTCATAGATGATAACTATGCCCAATTGGCTAGGTTGATCTGGCTTGAATCTCCAAAAGGCTTCCTCTATTTCTCTATTCAAAAATAGTTCTATGCTTTTGTTGTTTTGAGGGATCCAGTCTGGAGTGATCACTCTGATCAAAACTGACTTGCCTCTAGGAGTCTGGGGTCCTTGTCCTACATTTCCTTGTTCTAGGTCTCCTATCTCATTCTCATGAATGATATTTCCAAACTCATCGGTCCTATCTGGTTGGTTGGTAACCACATACATGGTTCCTTCCTTATCAATGTATGAACCCTCTTCGAACTTGACCACCGGGTGTTCAAGTCCAAAGGATTGATCTAGATTTTTGAGTTGGACCACTAATCGCCTCAGGCCATCCTCATAGATGCGAGCACCTAATTGGTTGGTCCGAATATATTCCAACTGTGTCTTATAGGGACCTTCTAGTGTTTGTAGATGGGCAGTCCCTGAGCCACCCGCAGGTTTTCCCATGCTAAAAGACATTTCTGAATCACTTGTGTCTGAACTTAGTAAAAGATGACCACTTAGTTGTTGTGCCGAAGACTTAGCTATATGGTTGACACTAGACTGAGAAGATCTAATGCTTTGTCTATCCTTGCCTAGGTGTCTACCAGACCTCAGGTGCATAAGCTTTGGCTAAGAGTCCAAAATTTCCCCTTGGTATGGTTCAAAAATCTTTTGGAGTCCCCTTGGGTTCTAGGTCCCACTTGAAGGTCAACTTCAAATTATCCTATCTCAAAATCAACGCGTTATTCTTAAAAAAAACAGTCGAGATCGTGTAGGATTTGAAACGAGCTTTCCAACGAGCTATAGAGCTCAAAAAATGGACTTCGGATGAAAAAGTTATGTCAAATCAGGCTCTTGGGGGTCAAAACAGGCAAACAAGACCTTTTAGAGAAAATCGCAATTTTGTGAACTTCAAGAAAATCGTGATTTTGTACCTTGAGAATCGTGTTCACAAAATCGTGTTTTCATAAAATCGTGTTTTGAAAATCGCGATTTTGAGCTAAAAATCGTGTTTTGAAAATCGCGATTTTGAGCAGAGAATCGTGTTTTGAAAATCGCGATGTTGAGCACAGAATCGTGTTTTAGAAAATCGCGATGTTGAGCACAGAATCATGTTTTTGAGAATCGCGATGTTGAGCACAAAATCGTGTTTTTGAAAATCACGATGTTGAGCACAAAATCGTGTTTTTTGAAAATCGCGATTTTGTCTCAGAGAATGGTGATTCACAAAATCGTGTTTTTCACAAAATCGTGGTTTTCAGAATCGTGTTTTTGACATGAAAATAGCGATTTTGTATCACAGAATCGTGTTTTCACAAAATCGTGTTTTTGGATGAAAATCGTGATTTGTGAGAATCGCGATTTTGAGCCCGCTGAAAATCGTATTTGCTCAGAATCGTGTTTTTTAAATGAAAATCGCGATTTTGTCTCAGAGAATCGTGATTCACAAAATCGTGGTTTTCAGAATCGTGTTTTTGACATGAAAATCGCGATTTTGTCTCACAGAATCGTGTTTCCACAAAATCGTCTTTTTGGCTGAAAATCGTGATTTTTGAGAATCGCGATTTTGAGCCCGCTGAAAATCGTATTTGCTCAGAATCGTGTTTTTTACATGAAAATCGCGATTGTCAACAGGGAATCGTGTTTTAGAGAATCGTATTTTCTCAGAATCGTGTTTTTTGGCTGAAAATCGTGATTTTTTGAAAATCGTGTTTTTGCTGAAAATCGTGATTTGTGAGAATCGCGATTTTGAGCAGAGAATCGTGTTTTTTGAAAATCGCAATTCTGAGCAAAAAATCGTGTTTACACAGTATCACCTTTTTTCACAAAATCGTGTTTTTACTGAAAATCGTGATTTTTTGAGAATCGCGATTTTGAGTAGGGAATCGTGTTTTCTCAAAATCGTGTTTTTTGGCTGAAAATCGTGATTTGTGAGAATCGCGATTTTGAGCACAATCACAGAATCGCGATTCTGAGAATGACCACAGAATCGTGATTCCTTCAGCCAACTTTTAGGCGGGAAAACAGAAAATCGTGATTTTTCAAAAAATTTTGAATTTTCACAGAATCGCGATTTTCATCACAAAATCGCATTTTTTGGCGGGAAATTCAAATTTCTGAGCGCGGGCTATGGCGAGCTCCGTATGAGCAGAAAATCATAAAAAAAAAACATAGCGCTTGCTCTCCCTTGCACCTCCTAACTCCTTCCCACACAATAATGCATGAAAAATGGTATGAAAATGGTGAAAATGCACTAAAAAACAAGAAATTTCTATGAAGAAGAAGATGGAAGAAGGTGGAGATGATGATGATGATGAAGATGAAGAGGAAAAAACAGAAAATGAACTGAAATGACAGTTTTTTTACCTTCCAACGTCGCAAATCTACGATCTTACCATCACAACGCTCGTCCTCGAAGCTCTCTCCCCGACAACGGCGCCAAAATTTGGTGTAGCTCAAGCGTAAGCACCACCTCCTTTACTTGTCAATCCGCGGAGATGTGAGGACCGGTATGAAGACCACGAGCAAGTGAAGGCACAAGTGCATGAGTGAAAGCACACAAACATGCACACACATACACACACACGCGCACAAAGTAAGATCAAAGAGAGGAACAATGGAAAGCTTTGATTGCAAAAGAGTTCTCTTACAAAAGCTCTATTATCTAACAAGCTAACCCCAAAAATGAGCTCTCTAGCTCTTTTTATAGTTTTTTGACTAGTTTTGGCCCTGTCCAGACCTAGTGTCCGTTCTAGTTAAAAATTAGGTTCCAGGGCTTATTTGAGGGCTCAAACGAAGTCTAAAAATTACAAAAATTGGTACGATGGTACTTCTAATACTCCTCAAGCTCGAGGACTCCTCGGCTTGAACAAAATGGAGTTATAAAAATAGATAATGGTATTTAGAATGGTTTTTAGTGATGAAAATCACTATTTTTGTAGGGGATTCATCTGAAAATTTGACATACACTTCATGGAGCTCCCTACTTGCTCCCTTTCCTTGTGTGTCCACCTTTTGATGTGCTTCCATGCTTTGTCCTTGACTTTGAGCTTCAACAGTGACCACTTCATGTCATTTTGTAGAGATTGAAGAGCTTACTCCATAGCTCTATCATTCTACTCCCATTGTGCAAAGATTCATTGCCAATGTGGTTGTAATCATATGTGAATCTATACATTTATTATCATCTACTTCTCTATTTTGTTCTCTGCTATACTCACTCAGAGCAGTACCTTCAGAAGGTCATATCTCGAGTTCTACTGATTCTTTTTCAGTGATTTAACATGCGTTGAATAGCTCTTATTGTCTCGTTTCTGCATATCAATTTGCAAGGTCATTGGATTTTTAGTTTTGCAGATATCTGCATTTTACTGCTCACTGGTCTATCTCTGCAAAGCCTCGAGAATGGTGGGCATGTTCCAGAAATTGATAAATCTTGTTCTCAGTGCTCAGTCCATCATTTGAAGTGTTTTAACTTGGATTGGGAAGCTTGCTAAGTTTATTTTCTATGACCAAAAGGAATTTTTCTAATTCCTTCCAGGTTGAGAGCACTGTTCATTTTTTCCAGCAGGTGTATGTCCAAAAATAGCAAGTTTTTGGGAGCTAGTCATTTCGCAACTAGTCTGTCTTGACTTAAATTTTTGGGATACATGTTCCAAAGTACTTGGCTGATATTTTGGTGGATTTAGGAAGCTCAAAGGGTCTACTAATCAACTCTGAAGACTCAGTTGGTTGGTGTGAAGCTGGTTGTAGCAGCACCTACTCATCTTTGGATTGCATCCACCATCTCTCTTGACAGTATATACGCTAAAGCAACACACACGGAAGTTAGAAAAATGAGGTTATGGACCTATGATCATTAAGAGACTCTCGACAAGTGGAGCAGTACAGTTAGCCACCTTAGAAGGAGATATAATGCCTAATTACATTAGTGGCTGTAGAGTCAGGTTATATCAGGAACCTCTTACTGAGGATATGCTTAGACGACTCACCTTGGCAAAGAAGCGTAAGGAGGAAGAAAATAGAATACGAGCTGAAGCTCAGGCAGAAGCTATAGAATGCATTAAGCGCTTGAAGTTAAGAAGACAAGGACTAGGGAGAGAACATTATAACCATCTGGAAACTACACCCAGATACCCCATGGCGATGTGTCAAGAAAAGTCAACCACTCATCCTAGAATAGTGGACAGGAGACCATCCATTACAGTCAAGCTAGAGCACGACAACCCTTGCCAAGAGCTCAGGGCTTTAATTGACTCAGGTGCTGCAACTAGTGCGATTAGATGGTCCCACTATAAGGATTCAAGAATAGAAATGCGGCCAATTGAGGCATACCTCATAGGGCTAGGAGGCATGGAAACCCCTTGCATGGGTAAGGTGGATCTTCCTATCCTCATAAACAAAGTGACTATGACAGCAAAGCTACTAGTGTGCCATGATGACAACCTGATAGAACCCCTAATACTTGGCCAAGATTGGCTATACGATCGCTCAGTGGACCTACATCTTAGACAAGGCTCCTTACAGATTGGAACCTTAGCTCAGAAGCGAGTGATACCACTTGGCTTCCCTAATGGCATTGTGACTGAGGTTTGTAGCCATAGACCCTATGAAATGCATGCGACGGAAGACCGGAAGCTCTTTGGTCAAATCAGTCACGTTACGTCTACACCAACCCACTCGGGCTTGGCGATGGACAATCGTCAATCAGAAGGACGTCAGGAGATTTTCCCTAGGGCTTCCTGCAAACTAGAAGGGGCAATTACCCAACCGCTAGGACAGATGGACACAATCAGCGGTCAGGTGGGTTGCATCAGCGGGCACATGGGCAAAACACCCTGCGGTGCCCATCCTTCCACACTTACTGCGGACTGGCCTAGATTAAAGATACGAAACGGAGCACTTCCTAATGGGCAGGTCACGCAAGTGTTGGACCTCCCTTCTTTTCCAAAGCAGAGTGTGCATTCGACCTCTCAACCTCAACCACAACAGAGTCAACCACGACGAAGGAACCCAGACCGACGACAACATCAGACGACATAAAGAGGAAAGCAGTATCAGTATCCCAAAGCAAGAGGACCAAGACAAATATGGGTGCCAAAAGAACAGAAAGCACCGACTGATTTCAACAACGCAGAGATTGATAAGAAGAAGTCAAGGCAGAGACAGAATCAATATCCAACATCCCCTCGACCTTCTTCTACAAGTCCGACCATTCGACAAATTTGGATCGCCAAGAAGTAGCTTATGAATCGACCCACACCCATGCAAATTTGGGTACCCAAACCATGTATTATAGCTCAACCCTCAAGCCATGTAAAATACACCCCTCGGAAATCTTTTCAACCCTCCATATCACCAAATCCGATATCATCTTTTGTCCCTCCATAGAGACCTATCACCCGATCACAAACTCTTAGGAAGTGGATATCGAAACGTTTCCAGAAGTCTTCTCCTAACCCCTTGCCTAACATAACTCCCACCCCAACTAACCTACAACCATGTAATAACTCATTCATGACCAAACCTTGTATAAATCCACACACTCTAACCCAACATCACTTGTAATAATACCTCATCAAGAAATGTATGTATCATCTGAACGCATGTAGGTGTCTAGAGACCTGCACTAGTTCTGCAAGAAGCATTGCATCAATCACAGCACAACACTTGTCTACGCGGGTTACACATCGGCTATGGAAAGGGATTGCGGTCTCACTATAATGGGATCATAATTAATTTCCATACTAATGTGTTAATCTTTTGTAGCAGATCAGCCACACATCCACACCATCCTCCATGTAGACAGAAGGACCATCAGAAGCTGGCCCTAGTGCACCAATGGCCAATATTGTTGAACTACTCACGGAGCCCCATCCGACGGCTCCACCGCCAGAATTTCAAGGTTTCCCAGGCCCGATGCCAATAGATGACCCTCCTAGAGGGTATACTGAGAAGATTCATCGCAATTCTCACTGGTTTCAAGGGCTAGCAGGACCATTGGCGGAGGCTGAGTTTATATTTGAGGCGAATTTAACTTTTGATGACCGTACCTAGGGCAAATATCAGTTCTTCTCAAGAGAGTTCGAAGGGCTCCACAACACAAAAGATTTAACGCATGTTTGGGCAAGAGCTAGATTCACAGAGTACTTCAGTGATCCTCTGCCTAAACCTGACTTCTACAGATGTTATTATTTGGTCACAACACTGATAGCTTCAGAGAACAAAGATTTGCCAGGAACATTCATTTTTCCATGTTTGGTAAACGACCCACCATATAAAAGGTTTTATTTGTCCAAAGATTTAATTCGTGCAGCTATCAAAATCCATGGGACGCATACTCCAACAGAGCGTGAAAGACTGATCCCAGAACCCATGAAACGTGGCGATGTTACAAAGTGGGAAGATATTTCAGCTATAACCCCTGAGTTATCTAAGCCATTGAGAATATGTATGCAGCACTTTGCTTTTCCCGCGTAGGACCGATTTACGATGCCCCACAAAAGAATTTGGTTTGGTTTATATCTAGCATGTACTGGACCCCAGACGGTAGATTTAGCAAGCTGGATCATTGATCAACTTTACTTGGCACAACACCGTTGGGAAAGAAAGAAGGTCATCAATGGATGTTGCGCCCTCACACGCATTGTGTATATGTGCCTAGCATATGACTTACCGATCGAACGTGCAATGACAAGCGAAGAGCTGAAGGCTTTCAAAGGGACATCGAAGAAAGTTAGGAAGCCTAGCAAAGGACGAGCAGGAAAAAGAATGAGAGGAACTATTGTTGGTGCAGATCAATCACCAATTGAATGTTTGAAGACTAAAGAATGAATGATGAGATCAATTCTTGAAGCTTGAAAGGAAGATACATTCAGAGTATGTGGGAATGTACACATATGTACATAGTTCACTTAGATCTTTGATTAGTCATAGACTTGTACAAATTTATCTATAAATACCTTGAAAATGTCGAGGTGTGATATGAGAGCTTATGTATGAATAGATAGAAGTCAGGAATGAGGAATATAGATGTCATGAGACATGTGAAAAGTTAGTTGAGTTTTCTCTCATCACTCAACTGTAACTTATGAGTAAATGAAGAAATATTGCGCCCGATCTTTTCGTGTCTGCTCCGTCTGTGTTTGATCAATTGTAAAATCCTTTTGAGGATATCTAAGTTGGTAGTTAATGAGTTTGTGACCTGAGTTTCAGAGTCTAATTGCAAACAGGCTAGGAGAATTGAGTGTAGGAACATTCATATGTGTTGAGTGTTCACAGTTCTCTGAAACAGGCGCAATTTTCGATCTTAATCTTTTGATCAGTTCTCACTCCATAGTTTAAAGTTTTGTGCAAGCAAGCACTTAATATTTAAGTTGGAAGGTGATCTACTCGTGGCTAGAAGCATTTGCTTAAACGGGTTTTGTACTGAGAGAATTGAAGTCAAGAAGTTAGGGGTGTCTAAATCGACTTCTCAGAAGTGCAGATTCAGACATAGGTAACTTGTGAAGTTGATTTCTCAAGTTATACTAAACCTTTTGAAGAACTTTAACTTGGAGGAGGTGCGCAATCTCTAGGCGACACTCCATACAAATTTTCATAGAAAACTTTAAAGATTTGATAAGTCAATGAGAAGAAATTATGCAGCAGACTTTCTGTGTTTCATTTTCTTCACAGAATTTTCAAGTTTTTGATAATTTGGAGATTGGACCTCTAATTTGGTAAAGATTTTGACTTACTCTTGGTATAGAGGTGCTCTAATCACAAGAGTAGGTTGTTCTTTTGGAGATTAACACTCTCCATCAGTGGTATCAGAGCAGGAGACATCAAAATCAAGAAAAGGAGGATCCCGACTGCTGCAGATTCAAGAATTTCAACAATTGAAGAGCTAGAAGGTGAAAGTTTGAAGGCAAAGCTTGAAGAGGAGACCATACAACATCAATAAGGACAAAAGGAGTCTAATTCGAAGTAAAGGTACACATATTGTTCATAAAGGTTGAAGTTTTCAATACACAGGAGGACACAAGATGGGAGATTCTCTTCAGATAGAGAAATTGGATAGGGAAAACTATCCTGCATGGTCAATGAGGATGGAAGCTCATCTTATGAGCAAAGATTTAATAGCCTACATCACAGGTGAAGAGGAGAAGCCAAGTTTCAGAGATCCTAGTGTTCCAACTAGGGAAGAGTTAGCAGATTTGAAGAATTGGATGAAGAAAGATGCTCAAGCTAGGAGCATTATATATATGGCAGTCAATGATTACTTGTTGCCTCATATTCGACGTCTTGAAAGTGCAACTGATATTTGGAATGCTTTGGAGGAGCATTTCCAGAATACTACAAAGTCAAGGAAGGCATCCTTATGGGCAGAGTTTACAACCTTCAAGAAGAAGGCTTCTCAATCTATTTCAGACTATGTAACAAGGATGAAAGACATTGCAGATGCATTAGGAGCTGTTGATGAAGATATTGAGGAGGATAAATTGGTAAGGCAAATTCTTACAGGCTTAAGAGGTGATGACAAATGGAAGCCATTCATTTTGTCTACAGAGTTATCACTTGATCATTTCACTCCTGATTTAAATCAGTTGCTAGGTCATATGCTAACATTTGAGCAGGATGTTAAAGGAGATAGTGACAAGAGTGCAGGTCATGCAATGTACTCAAAAGACAAGAAGAAGAATAGCAAAGGAAAGCAACAAGCAAATGAAGATGAAGGCACAACTAGTCAAGCCAACTTCCTAAGAGGTAGAGGAGGTGGCAAAGGAAGAGGAAGAGGCAGGAATAACAAAGATGGAGGCAAAGCTTGCTGGATTTGTGGTAAGACAAATCACTTAGCTAATGATTGTTGGCATAATACTCAGAATAATAATGGATATAATCAGAACTATAACTCTAGAGGAAGAGGAGGCAGAAATCAAAGAGGTAATTTCAGAGGCAGAGGTGGTAGGAGTTACTTTGGAAGAAATGCAGGTAGAGGATTCCAAAGTCAACAATACAACAACACCTACTACAATTATGCTTCAGATCAAAAGGAGGATTCAACATTAATAATGAATGCTACTTGTGAAAGTCAGAGTGAAGATCAGAGAGTCTTCTACATTGACTCAGGGTGTAGCAACCACCTTAGTGGTAATATATCTTTGATGACTGATTTGGAGAATAAGGTGTTTAATCATGTTGTTCAAACAGGTGACAACACAAAGCATAATGTGAAGTCAATTAGATCAGTGAAGGCTAAGGATGGTAGTACCTTATTGAGTAAGGTCTTGTATGTTCCTACAATTCCTAAGAATTTGATAAGTGTAGGACAAATTGTTGAAAAGGGATATGAAGTAAGGTTCACTAATGATGGAGTATATGTGGAAGACCCTAGTCAAGGGTATAAACAGATTGTTTCAGGGAAGAAAGAAGGAAGACTATTTACATTGAAGATTCAAGGCAATATTGGTCATGCTATGTTCACATATGGAGGACATAAGATCTCTGAGTTAGATCTTTGGCACAAGAGGCTTGGACATTTCAATGAAAGAGGTATTAAAGACATGATTAATAATGGTTCAGTGCTTGGATTGCCTAATGTTGCAGGTCAACATATGACATACAGATGTGAGGCATGTCAATTAGGTAAGGCTCATAAGAATTCTTACTCCAAGCATGGTTTTATGTACTCAGAGAAGCTTGAATTGGTACACACAGATGTGTGGGGGCCATCAAAGGATTTCAGTATAAATGGGTCAAGGTATTATGTGATTTATGTTGATGATGCTATTAGATGGATCACTATTTATGTGATCAAAGATAAGTCAGAAGTGTTTAACACATTTAAACACTATCATGCATATGCAGAAAGAATTACAGATCATAAGTTGAAGAGACTAAGGTCAGATGGAGGGGGAGAGTATTTCTCTAATGAGTTCAGTGATTATTTGTGGAATGCAGGTATAAAAAGGGAAGTTACTTGCAGGTACTCTCCTCAACAAAATGGTGTAGCAGAAAGGAGAAATAGAACACTTGTTGAGTTTGCAAGATCCATGATGAAGGAGAAAAATTGCCCTAATTATTTGTGGGCTGAGGCTGTAAATACAGCTACTTATTTGGTTAATAGATTACCATGTAAAGCCTTGAAGGGTATGACACCATATGAGGCTTGGTGGGGTAAGAGACCTACCTTGGATCATTGCAGAGTTTTTGGATGTGTGGCATATGCTTATGTGCCATCACAATTAAGGCACAAATTGGAGCCTAAAGCTGAAAAATATGTTTTCATTGGTTATGATGATAAGCAGATGGGCTATAGATTGTGGAGTCCATCTACAAAGCAATTCATGGTTTCTAAAGATGTGACATTTGATGAGCAGAGCACTTGGTATGCAGGTACAATTAATATCAATACAGGTAATGAAGAAGAAGTAAGCCAAAGGAAAGGTAAATCAAAGGTTCAAATATTTGATGAACAAGAGAATAATGAAGTGCAGATTGAAGTGGAAGAAATACCAAGATTTGATCCTGAATATGAAGAACCAGAAACCTCAAGAAGTGGAGAGCTTAGGAGGTCTACAAGGAACAGATGGCAACCTACAAGGTATAGCTATGATACTTCATTTTTGGCCACAAAAGATTATGCTTATATGATGAATACAGATGAAGACCCTTCTACATATGAAGAGGCAAGAGGTAAGGAAAAATGGGAGAAAGCTATGCAGGAAGAATATGATGCATTGATGGAGAATCAAACATGGGATTTGGTTCCAAAACCAAATAGTCAGAAAATCATTGGATGCAAATGGGTTTACAAAACCAAGAGGTTTGCAGATGGAAGTGTGTCTAGATACAAAGCTAGACTTGTTGTCAAAGGGTTTGCTCAGACTTATGGTGTTGACTATGATGAGACTTATAGTCCTGTGGCAAAGATGACAACCATCAGGACACTTATAGCTATTGCTGCATGTAAAGGTTGGAAGTTATGTCAACTTGATGTGAAAAATGCTTTTCTGAATGGTTATATTTCAGATGATGTGTTCATGGAGCAACCTCAAGGGTTCAAAGATAAAAGGTATCCAGATCACGTGTGCAAGCTCAAGAGAGCTTTGTATGGCTTGAAGCAGGCCCCAAGGGCATGGAACTATAGACTTGTAAAGTTCTTGAAAGAACTTGGATTTCAGGTGTCTAAGGCAGATAGTAGCTTGCTTGTCAAAGCAAGTGATAATGGTTTCATATACATGTGCATATATGTTGATGATATAATCCTTACAGGTACAGATGAAGAAGGAATACAAAAACTCAAGAAGCAGATGGAAAAGGAATTCAAAATAAGTGACTTGGGAGACTTGTCATATTTCTTGGGCATGGAGATTACATATACTCAACATGGAGTATTTGTGACCCAAGAAAGGTATTTGAAGAACTTGTTAATCAAGTTTAAAATGGATGATTGCAGGGTAGCACCTACACCAATGGAGGTGAATCACAAATTGAGTAAATTTGGAGGTGAAGAATTCAAGGACATGAGACAATATCAAAGTTTGGTTGGTAGTCTTATCTATGCTACTTTAACTAGACCTGATTTATCATATGCAGTTGGAGTCTTGTCTCAATTTATGCATTGTCCTAGGAAAGAGCATTGGATTGCAGGTCAAAGAGTGTTGAGATACATTAAGGGTACACTCAATGAAGGTTTGTATTATGGGTTTACCTCAGATACAAATATCAAAATCTATAGTGATGCAGATTGGGCAGGTAATCCAGATGATAGAAGATCTACTTTTGGATACATGTGTTATGTGGGAGATAAACTTATCTCATGGTGTTCCAAGAAGCAACATACACTTGCTTTGTCTTCTACAGAAGCAGAATACAAAGGCATGGTTGAAGCTGCAAAGGAAGTGATTTGGCTCAAGATCTTAATGAAGAGTCTTGACATTGTGCATGGGATACCAATTTTATTTGGAGATAACATGAGTTCATTGTACTTAGCTGCTAATCCTGTTTTCCATGCCAGGACCAAACACATTGAGATTCAATATCACTTTCTAAGAGAGAAAGTGATGGACAAGGAGATTGAAGTCATACATACTTCAACTAAAGATCAAATAGCTGATATGCTTACAAAGAGCTTGGATGGACCAAAGCTACAGAAGTTTAAAGATATGGCAGGTATAAAGAAGAAAGGAGAAACCTCAATTGATGATTGAGGGGGAGCTGTTGGTGCAGATCAATCACCAATTGAATGTTTGAAGACTAAAGAATGAATGATGAGATCAATTCTTGAAGCTTGAAAGGAAGATACATTCAGAGTATGTGGGAATGTACACATATGTACATAGTTCACTTAGATCTTTGATTAGTCATAGACTTGTACAAATTTATCTATAAATACCTTGAAAATGTCGAGGCGTGATATGAGAGCTTATGTATGAATAGATAGAAGTCAAGAATGAGGAATATAGATGTCATGAGACATGTGAAAAGTTAGTTGAGTTTTCTCTCATCACTCAACTGTAACTTTCTGAGTAAATGAAGAAATATTGCGCCCGATCTTTTCGTGTCTGCTCCGTCTGTGTTTGATCAATTGTAAAATCCTTTTGAGGATATCTAAGTTGGTAGTTAATGAGTTTGTGACCTGAGTTTCAGAGTCTAATTGCAAACAGGCTAGGAGAATTGAGTGTAGGAACATTCATATGTGTTGAGTGTTCACAGTTCTCTGAAACAGGCGCAATTTTCGATCTTAATCTTTTGATCAGTTCTCACTCCATAGTTTAAAGTTTTGTGCAAGCAAGCACTTAATCTTTAAGTTGGAAGGTGATCTACTCGTGGCTAGAAGCATTTGCTTAAATGGGTTTTGTACTGAGAGAATTGAAGTCAAGAAGTTAGGGGTGTCTAAATCGACTTCTCAGAAGTGCAGATTCAGACATAGGTAACTTGTGAAGTTGATTTCTCAAGTTATACTAAACTTTTTGAAGAACTTTAACTTGGAGGAGGTGCGCAATCTCTAGGCGACACTCCATACAAATTTTCATAGAAAACTTTAAAGATTTGATAAGTCAATGAGAAGAAATTATGCAGCAGACTTTCTGTGTTTCATTTTCTTCACAGAATTTTCAAGTTTTTGATAATTTGGAGATTGGACCTCTAATTTGGTAAAGATTTTGACTTACTCTTGGTATAGAGGTGCTCTAATCACAAGAGTAGGTTGTTCTTTTGGAGATTAACACTCTCCATCAACTATCCCCTGCCTTCAAGTCCCAGAATCACCATCACCTCAACCATCTCCTGAATAGTCTCCAACAGAAGCCCCCGTTCAACCCATTCGCATAAGGTTATCAAGACCAGTTACACCGGAGGGCACTACCAGCACAGTTGCTCCTCAAGCAGCCACAGCTTTAGAACCTACCACCAATACAACAGAAGTTCCCACCACCATTGGTGCGGAAGCTTTCTCTTTTTTGATACCACATTCAGAAACAGAACAAGCAGGAAACACATTTGATTTTGAGATGCAGGACGTTTTTTCAAACGAATTTCAGTTTTCAAAAGGCCAATTTTTCTCTCAAGAATACGAACGACCAAGCTACCCTACCACACCTCGAGATCAACCACAAGGACAAGTCGTGTCTAGCTCTGAAGAGGAAAGAACAGAGACAGATGAAGACAACAGAGACGATGAAGCCAGCCAGGGTACACATGAATCCTAAGAACATGTACAGACAGACGAACAAGGACAACAAACGGACACCCAAGGTGATACAAGCACACATGAAGAGGAAACCTTCGAAGCAGCAGCTTATACACTGGCCATCAAAAAGTTATACCGTACTATGGAAAAGGTTTGGGTGCGTAAGAAGCTAACTGATGAAGAAAGCCAAACCCTCATAGAACAAGAGCTTGTCTCGAGCGGATTCGAAGAAGTATATATCAGCGGTTTTATAGAGCTTGTCAAATCAGACGGACCTACCGAAGCCTTAAGGTATTTGCAGAGGAAACCATTACCGCAGTATGACCCTCACAGAGTTCGCTTATTATCTAAACCTGGTGAATATATTCGAGTACCGACAGGTGCTCAGTCATCCCAGCAGGCCCGAGAAGCACGCCTGATTCCTAAAAGACCTGCGACTGAAGAAGCTATCCTCGTCGACTCCCCACCCTACCCTACTAATGTACAGACCACCACGGTAATCGGAGTACCTGCCACCCCAACTACTCCTCCTTCACCTCCTGTCTCTCCCATTCATCCACTATCTCCTAGACCAGCCACATCTTTCGACAACGTCAGAGCAGAAGCCTATGTCGCATCCATTTCCATCCCCATGCCCACACCCATTCAACCGGGTTTCCCCCTTTAGACACCCACCTTTCCATCTACCCCCTTTCCCCCTCCATCTTTCCCATCCTTCCCCACACCTCCATGACACCTTTTCCCATATCTACCCCCATTAACTTTTTCCCCTGTCTCACCCCCCAACCTACCGTATTTCCGTTTCCCCCTTTCCCCCGAGGAATACAAGAAAACCCCCCTGTAAATTACTCGTCAACATTTGTAAATTCAGTATTTACACCATCACAAGCACCCACAATCACACCATTATTCACAGTCACCACACTTGACACATCCAATGACATGGATATCTCACTGCCCACCGCACCACCACTCACTTCATTCACGGCACACCCATATTTAGGCACATCACAATTTTCCACAATCACCACCGCATCCACTCTCCCACCCCCATTCCCCATCCCCATTGCATCTACATCCACTGCATCTTTACTCGGAACATCTGTAATATTATCTCCCACTGTAGATACCGCATTTCGACAGATGTTCGCTTGCATGACTCAAGTACGAGAGGAGTTCACATCTCTAGGAAACAACTACCAGACGCTGCAAAACACGACGAATCAATTACAGTCGCAGCTTAATTCATTGTCGATTGAGAATGCCTCATTCAATACTCGGTACCAAGAATTACGAGAGGCATACCACAAACTGGAAGTAGAAAGTGAAGAGAAAGCCAAAGAGGCCACTGCTAATCTTGACAATTTGTTAAGGGCCCAGACAGTTCGCAATGCGACGCTGACTCGGAACATGGGCTTACTCAGAAGACATCTCGCAGCAGCAAAGGAAGAGAACTAGCGGCTACAAGAGCAGAACAGAGAAAATTTAGAAGCTGCTCTCGATCATCCAGATCAACCGTTACTAGTAGGTTCAAAGCGGTTCCCTCAGAATCAATGAAGATGCTGCTCGATGATCACATCAGATTGCTTGATGAATACGATCGAATGAATGAAGAACATCAGAAGCTGAAAGAAGATCATAAGCTACTCCAGCTCAGAGCACCTGCAACACAAGGAGTACTAGTAGCACAAGGATTACCAGCTCCTGTGGACCCTTCTCCTGATATCTTAGAGGAACTCAACGCATTACGGGCCCAGGTATCCACTCTTGAATCGCGGATAGCTATATATGAAGCACCACCACGGCCGGATTCCCCACCAGAGCTCCCAGCCGATGAAGAAAATGTAACCATCCCGGTGGAGGAAACATTTGAAGAAGCCTACGAACCACAACCCATCCCAGGCGGACGAGTCACGGCTGAAGGCCAGATGACTTATGAACTTCCAACGCCCGCATGGATGAAGACAGTGGAAGAGCTTGGAACCACCCACTCAGCACGAGTAGAGGCGCAGCTGCATGCAATGGCAATGATTGAGGAACGAATTTTACAGTCGCCCTACTTCGCTCATTTGGCCCCTCGAAGATACATATCTGGGCACGAGCTCCAATACAAACCATACTTCATGTTAATGGCCGAATATCAGTTGGCAATAGAGAAAGAAACAGGCAAGAAACCGTCTCACGCTACTCAGTTCGAGCCTGACGATTTGCCATCGGATGCACAGCGCGGAGAAATCCATCAACCCAATTGGCGTAAAGATCTTTTACAAGAGTATCCTGAGATGATGAGTACATGGGTAAATGCACCATTGCATTTAAAGTACAACCCATGTTGGGGACCAGTGCCACGTCGCCGCTCTTGGACAACATTTGCTATTAAAGTACAGAACAACAAGCAGTGCCAGGATTGGTTAAATTACCCATATTTCAAGCCACCCATAGAACTACCGACAGTGGGATACATGATGGCTACAATTCGTCACTGGCTCCATCGCTTGAAACGTATGGATGATATCGCAACGCACATGACTGTCAAAATATTTGACATGATGCAAATGGTTTTTAAAGTCTTCCGGCGTGTCAAGGCACCTCATGTTAATACCCCAGGCTTCGAGCATGGCAATTTGGATCTTGCATATGACATGAGTACAACGCCATCGCTACGGGTGTGTTATGCCTGGCATTGCAGAATCAAATACTTACCGGCGTGCTACAAGCAGACATTCGAAGAGATGTTCACAACCGGTTTCTGGGAATACCATTCAGAAGTGTTCATCAGTAGGCCCACCCATTTATTGCAATTATTTGCTTGTGAACAGATGGTATATTCCATGCATTATCGACTCCCGCCATCCGATGAACTGCAACCAATTGATTGGGAGAAGCTCGAGGCAGACCTGGCCCGAGGCATTCGAATATCCGAGCACACCCTCGCTCAAGACCTCCTACATAACTACATCCGACAGACCGCACAACAAGGTTCTGTCGAGGACGACAGAAGCGAGAGGGAGGGGGGTGTTGGTAGTAGCCAGAGGCACAGAAGACGCGGAAGCATGTAACGACAAAGCAGGGAGTCAGTCAGATCTTTTTTCAAAAGAATTATGTTTTATAAATACTTTTCAAAACCTCCAACAATGATTTTTATCACTATTGTAACATAGGTAATATAGAAAAACCCTTTTCTTAATTTCTAGCTCCATTTTGTGCAAGCTGAGGAGTCCTCGAGCTTGAGGAGCTTAGGTAGAATGAGCGTATCAATTTTGGTTATTTTTAGACACCGTTTACCCCTTCAAATAGCATCTAGGACCTATTTTTTAACTATGCCGGTCACTAGATGTGAAACCGGTCCAAACTAATCTAGAATCTATAAAAAGAGCTAGAGAGCTCATTTTTGAGGTTAGCATGTGTGAGTAGAGAAGAGCTTAGAGCTATTTTGAGCTTGTAAGAGTGTTCTTGAGTAATAGATTGGATTTCTCACCTTCCATTGTGTCTTGCTTGTCTCTTCATAGTGTGTGTGTATGTGTGTGTGCATCTCTATGCTTCTCACCTTCACTCTCACTTCATCTCACATTCACGATCTTCATATCACTCCTATCTCTTCCGCGGATTGACATTAAGGAGGTGGAGCTTCTTAACGTGGTTCTCACCATTGTGCTAGAGCAACAATCTGTTCTCTTTGTCTTCTTCTTTTTTGACATAATTTTCTTTGGAGACTCCATGTCTGCATACTTTGTATTAGAATAGTTTCCACCGTCTCCATTACACTAGGATCAGTTGTACCATTTTCAGCAGCACCCATACTTGGGTTATTCAAATCCCGAACCTTGATTGCTTGATTGCCCTCAATGTCCATGGATGACAGGCCTCCCTCTGTCTTCTCTACTGGAACCTCCACTTCCTCTTCTTCAATCATAGTAGCAGACTCCACAGATACAATCCCATGCAAATTCAATCGAATCTTTACTTTTATCTTTGCTTTGTCTGCTGTTGTTGGCTTGAATGGGCCAATGGAAAAGTTGCTAAACTTTTGAGACGTTCCAGGAGGCAAGTCATGAGTGTCTACATACATTACATCAAGCAGAAAAGAACCCGATCTATAAAATGTGAGCATTTTTGTACTTGGAATTGCATTCCCTTTGGGGAATACAATGCTATTGAGAGAATTCTCCACAGCCGTTTCTCCCTCTTCACATTCTGGGGCAGCACCTTTCCACGCAAGGCAAACATTGAAAGGGAATGCACAAAATCTCTTCTTGCAACAACCAAATCCCAAGAATATGTATTCGTGGAATTTTGACGTGGGATTTCCTTAGAAGAGCAAAAAAGGTGATATATCCAAGGGTCACCTACACTATGGTATAAGAAAATATCAAAAAGTGATTTTTGGAGAGTGTTCACATGTGATACTCAAATATATAAAACAAGGGTTATTCTTATGGTCTAGGGAGGGTTCTCATGCACAATCGAGGATGTGTGCATACCCTACAACCCAACACTCTCCCCCCCTAGACTTTGTCATCCTCGACAAAGCTAAGATAAGAGGATCATCTCAGCTGAACTTTATCCAAGTTAAATCTTCGGGTTTGCAATTTCTTCAGTCAGCAAAGCTTTAGGCTGCAAGTCTTCAGGTCTTTAATGATCTTCAAATTTGCAGCACTTCAATCTTCCAATCTGCAAGCCGTCAGTCCTTCCTTCAATCTGCAAATCTTCAATCTTCAGAGTTGGGCGACACAATCTCCTTGGGGGGCAATCAGCCCAGCATTTATCCCCCTGTGCAATCCTTTGTAAGGTAATGCCTTCTCTAGAAGCTCCCAAACCTGAAATGTCATACAAAAAGCAAATAGATTGCATCTAATATTGAAATAAACATTCACTCCAAATTTAGTTTCCACTTCAGGGGCATCCTCTTCTGCAAGATTTTCTTCTAGAGAGAAGTCCTCCTGAAAATCTTGTAATTCCTGCAGTCCAAGACTATAGCTAAAAGAGCAAGGAACCTCGCAAGAACCCATATGTCCCTTATACCTTTGTGATGCCACAATCATATTGACATTCCTAAATATGTTATACCCAAGTGATTGTGAGATACATATTGCAATGTAACACAGGAGATGGATGTGGTTTCATGTTTAACTTATGGTCCTGCCATCATTTATACTATGCTCATATCAACAAGCTTGCTAATTAACATGAGTGATATGCGTTCAAGAAATGATTAGACAATAGTGCAACATTATGACTCCTATCATTCTACAAGTATTCATGAAATTCAAACAACTTATCCAGAGCTATTCCTGCAAAGCACAGTAGCAAATCATCTATAGGAGGTAAGAAGGATCAATGCTAAAGTTTTGAGAATGTTGCCTGCAATGCATAAAAATAAGCCTTAAATGAGCTTTGTGAAACTAGAGAGTTACTTCCCTAGCAAAAAACAATCACTCAATTTTTTGGGACTTTCACACTTAAATAGTATAGAACGGTTCTGAATCCACACAGTGTTTCCTTCTAAATAACTTTACTAGAACCAGATGACCCCCAAACATTCTTCAAAATCCTTGTCTAAAACATTGAGCAGGAAGTGTGTAAAGCCAAAGATAGTCAAGTCCTTAACACAGAGATCATAAACAACCCCAAGCATTCATGAAATGCCAAAAAATAGATTTTCTTTTTCCGAGGTATAGTTTTGGTCTCTAACCCATGGGGCAATCACAAGGTCTTGGAACCAGGTTCAATGCACCAAAACCTATCAGTCCAGATACCCTAGGAGGAATTTCCTACATCTTTCATAAGTCTTGATGGTGTCCTATAGAGAAGCCCTATTCAGAGCCAACCCTCAATAGAGTCCATGTGTTATTAAGTGATTAGTCCTTCAGTCATGTTATATATAGACTGGTAGAGTCATTGTAATATAGCAATGGTAAGCCTCCAGGTTTGAGGAGAAGAGCCTTCCCTCAAGCCTGTAGTACTCAAGGTTTAGAAGTAAATACCCCACAAAGGTTACCAACCATTATGCAAATTTGGTCACAATACTTCCTAGGTTAGAAATCAAGACCCCACATCACCGTGAGCTTCCTAGTTCCTCAAAGTAGTATTGGACTGATTATTTCAATAGAAAAATGCAAGAGATATATCATGATTTAATTGGAACATGATAGAGCATGGAGACTAGTTCAATCTGCCCTCATGAAAAGATGTCAATCAACAGGGGCCCAACACCTGTAGAGAACCTTGAAGCAAGGTCAGGGAAGACGTAAAGTTACATAATCTAAAAAGTGAGAATTCATCAACACTCCTATGTACATGAGCAGTCACAACCACACACCGATCAATTGGCAGTAATCACACAGAATGTCATATATATGCTGTTTGTGGCACCCAATCCTAAGACACATCCTTCCATGGGCAATCACAAATTCAGAGAGGATTCCTATGGACCAAATGGATATGCATCAATGCATTTCAAGTCTCCCTCTGAGATTGAAGAGCTTAGCGATGTGTGTCATGCTCCATGCTAACTGTTAATCTATTGAATATGAAAGTAAAGCCTTAAGCATAATTGATAGTGGGGATTTATACCGTGGATCATCAAGATACAACCCTCCTTTGCATTCACTAAAACATGTATTTCCAAAATACACAAATGCATACATATGGCACCAGTAAAATCATTTTTCACTCAAAGTATTCACTGCTCTATGAGACACAAGAGAATGGAGAAACTCTTCTTAAGTGCATTGGGGCCTAGACATAACCATTCTCCCAACCTGCAAGCAATGAGCATCAAACATATACACATCCAAGAATACAACATCTGTTTCAGACATGATGCTATTAAAGTGGATAATCAGACAAAGCGCTAACCCAATTCTGGCTAATTGAACTTGTTATTCATTCAATGCAGGGAAAAGGTTAATCCTAATTGGGGGAGTCACCCGACCCCAATCATAAATGAATCCTAGAATCCAACTTAAGTTGGGAGTAGAAGCCCACACAAATAGCATTCAGGAAAGCCATCCCTGTGTTAAACATATTTGAAAAGAGGCATGAAATGTGTTCCATATATCTTAAGTCATTTCATTTAAGATTCCCCCAAGATGGTCAGAAAAGTGGAAAGCGCTGTTTATTTTGATCTCATTTTGAAGGACTTAAAGAGATACCCGAAATAGCACAAAAAAATTCAAGGCAGATGGGATTCTTTAAATAGATTACATAAACTTCAAGAAGTGCCCAAAGGATAGGCCTACAAAAAACCATTACCCAGCCCTTCATCCTTTGTTTTGGTGGAAGATCAACCTACTTGTACACCAACTTGCAACTCCAAGACATACAGAGGGCAAATACAGAGGAAAAAACTTCAAAATGTTTTTTCAAGGATGATTAATGTATTTCAAAGAACAACACATCCTGATCAACAAAAACAATCACAATCTCTTGCAAGGTTTACCACAGATTGGTTCTAATTCCATTGTTCACATCTGTAGCCATAGTCAAACATTTTCCTTTGTTTGAGGGGGTTTCAGACACTATGTCTATGGTGAGAAATCACACAAAAAGAAGCCCCAAATCAACCAACAGTAATCGCAACCCTCAAGATATGGCATGATGGTAAAGATCGAATTCGGGATGCATGTTGTTGACAGTCTACAGATCTTTGAATTTCACATTCAACCTATTCAAAGTCCTGCAAAATGTAACCCCTCAAAAAGGATAATCAAAGTAGAAGTAGTTCAGAAAGACTTTATCAAGATTTCCCCGAGTGCTAGTGTATTGATGTAAACATGAATAAATGAGAACATGAAGCATTGCAGACATAATTCCTTTCCATCAGCGGTTACGAGCAGAGTTTATTTTATAAAAAGAGAGCTTCTAGGACAGATCTTAAGATAAAGAAAATTCCCAAAAAATCATGGAGATAAGCTATCAGAAAGTAACCACAAAGAAAACACCTCATGAACAAGGCAATTATCCCAAAAGAGAACTATTACCCATTTCTTTATCCCATCCTTGGCAATTGCAAGAAGTGCAGACACAGTGTTGTCAAGATCTTATCTCACGCGCATATAGAGATTACGGACGCAGAAAACACACAGAGAATAGACGCAAGAAGAGATGAGAAAGAACACAGTATTGGGTGCAATCTCCCCCCATGCACTCTGTTTCGACAGTCCACAAAGTGCGTGTATTTATAGGAATTTTGATTACGTCAAAAAGAGTGGTTACATGAGAGCGGCTTCAAAAAGCAAGCGTGAAACTAAAAGTTGGTAACTTTTACAGAAAGCCATTGCTTTCAATAACAGAAACTGCGGTCTACAATGACCCTTATTCTAACCATTACTTTTCTAACTGTTTCTAACAATAGAACCTTCTACACAAGTTTATTTACAAGCTAAATAATAATTATTCGGATTATTGGTATCCACCCTTTCATGCCTTGCACGCTCCTCACGAACCTTCAGCTGCTATATCAAAAACATCAAAAACACATTAATACATCAATAATTTAACACTCTAACAACGCATTGCTCAATAATAATTTAACACTCCAACAATGCATTGTTCAACATTTTCCATGTTTCAATCCAACAATGCATTGTTCAACATATTCATGTTACACTCCAACAATGCATTGTTCAACATATTCCATAAGTTATAACATGCCCCTCAGTTGAAAAAGCAACTGACCTAAGTTGATAAAATAATAAACATGGATGGCCAGTCACATGTTTCATCACTGAATAAAAAAAATAGGCATGTGCCATGTAAGAACACATGCATGGAAATGTTCATGGAGCTCTGATACCAATGTCAGGAATCAAACTCACAACCTCCCAGTTAGGAGTGCGATGGGCTAACCACTTGCCCCAAAAGCCATGGTTGAGGATTACTTGCTAATCCTCTCTCTTAAGGCGTGGTTCAACCATCTCCTACTAGGATTATGTGACATTCCTCCCCCTTTAGGCTGAGCATTGCCCTCAATGCTCACTTGTGGACCTTCCTAAATCTCTTGGACCCACTTTCCATGCATGAGTGCTTCCACCAACCTGAAACTCTAGCACATTGACCAAATTTGGACCTATCCCACCCTCCGTGGATGCCCAAATGCCCATGCGCCTTCATCCAAGACTAGTTTCACACTCACCACAGATAAGTGCTTCTTCCAAGTGCCCATAAATGTACTCTGTCTGGATGTACCCTGGAAGGATGTACCCTGGCAGGACTGGGACTGGCAAGATGTACCCTGGCAAGTGTACCCTGATAGATGTACCCTGAGACGCGCCGCGTCGCGCCACCATCTCCAAGCCCGATTTCGCAACTAGGCTCTGATACCACTGTTGTCAGGATCTTGCTCACGCGCAAACAGAGGTAACGAACGCAGAAAACACACAGAGAATAGACGCAAGAAGAGATGAGACAGAATGCAGTATTGGGTGCAATCTCCCCCCATGCACTCTATTTCGACAGTCCATAGAGTGCATGTATTTATAGGAATTTTGATTACGTCGAAAAGAGTGGTTACATGAGAGCGGCTTCAAAAAGCAAGCGTGAAACTAAAAGTTGGTAACTTTTACAGAAAGCCATTGCTTTCAATAACAGAAATTGCGGTCTACAATGACCCTTATTCTAACCATTACTTTTCTAACTGTTTCTAACAATAGAACCTTCTATGCAGGTTTATTTACAAGCTAAATAATAATTATTCAGATTATTGATATCCACCCTTTCACGCCTTGCACGCTCCTCACAAACCTTCAGCTGCTATATCAAAAACATCAAAAACACATTAATACATCAATAATTTAACACTCTAACAATGCATTGTTCAATAATAATTTAACACTCCAACAATGCATTGTTCAATATTTTCCATGTTTCAATCCAACAATGCATTGTTCAACATATTCATGTTACACTCCAACAATGCATTGTTCAACATATTCCATAAGTTATAACACATAGGGTTTTATCCCTCAAACATAAGCTTGACTCAAGCCATACCGAGAGCGTGTGGAGAAAATAGACAGAGGAAAGGCAATCCTTCCTTCACGACGTGAAGAAAGAGCCTAGGCGAATTACTTCCAGAGGTGGGTAGGGGTAGTTCGAAAATTTGGTGTAGCAAAGCATGCGGCAAAAGCATCCTCTATTGTTACGGAGAAGTGGTATGCACCGAATCCACCCAGCGGAGAACCCAAGAGGTGGAGGGGAAGTGAAGATGATGTCTTCAGAGAAAAATGTTCATGAGGGTAGACCATGTGGGAGAGGACGAAGGGGGATCAAGGGCACCATTCCATGGACTTGAGCTTGACGAAGGTCCAAATAGAAAATAAAGAGCAAGACGAGGGCTCACTACCACTCCGTAAGATCAAAGCGGCAACAGAGCACTACCCAACCATAGATTGACCATATTTCAAGCAGCGGAAGAAAAGCCTTGGCTCGTCAGAGCCTAGTAATGATGATTTTTGAAAGGAGGGCTTCAAGCCAATGCCGATGCAACCATAGGGGCACCGAAGGTCGACGAGACGAAGTAAGAAACCAGTTCGAAAGAGAGACCGATGATAGTTCAACCCCTTTCCATATGAACCACGAAACTGGATCAAGAACACTTGATGAAGGAGTGAAAGGGGGCCAAACAGAGTGCATATACCCTCAATAGAGGGATAGCAAGCGGGTAAGCTCCAGTTCGGTGTAGTTGTGCAGCAGAGTCCTAATGGAACGCGACCCCAGAGTAGGTAGAGGAATGCTCGAGCCAGACGATGTAGAAGGTAGAAAGGAGAATGCCCATCATCACTCTGGTAGGGGACAGAGCTCCACCCGCCATGGCCAGGTTATGCAGACAACAAGGGGGAGCCTGTTGGGCTCAACCCCGAAATAATGGATTCAAGAAAGATTGGGAGGGAGGGTAAGGACCATCCCTCACCTACCCAAGCTCTTGCATTCAATTGAGAAGAGAAAGGAGTTGATACCTCCCCTCCCCAAATCGCAAGATTGGCACAGATTGCAGAGAGCATTAAAGCCCATTCATGTCGAATTTGAAGGATAAAAAGTAAGCATTTCTTAGTTTAATTTTTTTCGACTTATTTTCTTGAAATTGAGGGAGGGACGACAAGAAGGCCATCCGTCCCCAATTTTTCGAACGTGAGCAAGATAGAAGAGTACTCAAAGTTCTTCTGCAATTTCGTGTGGAGGAACTGGAATCATGGGAATTGCAAATTCCACTTACTTTTTTGTGGTTTTCTTGAAGATGAAGAGAGAAAAGGGAGCAGAGAGGGTAGTACCCATCCCCCTTTCCAAGGCCTTCACTTGTGTCAGAAATGGCAGTGGTGGAAAGTGATGCCAAAGGTGTATGTGAGTGGAAGTGTATATGTAAGAGGGAGAGAGAGAGAGAGAGAGAGAGAGAGAGAGAGAGAGAGAGAGAGAGAGAGAGAGAGAGAGAGAGAGAGAGAGAGAGAGAGAGAGAGAGAGAGACGGGAGAGGGTTAGGGGACTGTTTTTGTGCAACATTCAAATTGAACTAAAACTACCCTTTAAAAGCAAGAAAATGGGGAGCAATCGGCCCAATGGAAGGGTGAAAGTGCCATGCAAGAACTCAAATCGTACGCAATTGAGCAAAAAAAAAAAATGCAACACAATACTTTACCACATGTTCTTGAGTTCTCCAAGTGATGAAAGGCCGACCATCCCCCACAACAATGCCAAAAAGTGTTGAGGTTGTAGCAAGGAATGACCAAAAACCCTCACCACCTTGCATGGAATCAAGAAGCAAGGCTCAAGAGTGACTCTCCTCTCATCCACCCCTACCTCCCACATGTTCAAGCCATTGGCATCAGCCCCATGCTATGCCACATGCTTGAAAACAAAGAGAATAGGGAGTCAAGGATCCTAGTCCATGAGGAAAATACAAGCAAATGCAACTACTCTACTCACACAAAGGAGAGACATGCATAGGCACACACACTCCATTCTCACACACTCACAAAGACACAAATACATGTAAATGTAACAAGTCTTGGAGTAAATGAGATCCTTCTTCCATTGATAAGAGATATTACATGAGAGCACGTCGACCAAAAAGCTCCCCTCTTTACAAAAATGAGCTTCTTTATATAGGCTAAGCTCTATTCCCCATGTGCTCCTTTGAAAAGTCAAAAAGTGGATCTCTCTCTAACTAACATATCTTCTAGGATATTCTAAAATCTCTTCTTGCAAGAAACAAATCCCAAGAATGTGTATTTGTGGAATTTTGACGTGGGATTTCCTTAGAAGAGCAAAAAAGGTGATATATCCAAGGGTCACCTACACTATGGTATAAGGAAATATCAAAAAGTGATTTTTGGAGAGTGTTCATATGTGACACTGAAATATATACAACAAGGGTTATTCTTATGGTCTAGGGAGGATTCTCATGCACAATTGAGGATGTGTGCATACCCTACAACCCAACAAGCTCTTAACTCCTGTGGCCGTTCCTTCAACTCCTCCTAAATAGGGATAATTTCAATGTCCACTATTTGAGGACTAGTGCTTGCCTGGGAGCTCATTCCTATAGCCTCTGCCATGTTGAGGAAACCGATCATCGGTTCTGTGAGAATATATAAGTGAATGTTAACATTGCAATGGACACAAAGTGACCATGTGTCCCCGTTGCAATATTAACCTGATGAATTGTGATGTGGTTAGCGGGTTAGTTAGTGCATGTGTGATTGTGAGTGTGAAGTGTAATTGTACAACAAAGGTGAAGTCAGATCTGTTTTTTTAACCATAGACCACTGGAGAACTTTGGGGGATGATATCTTTCTGAGGTATGGGGGGAAAAGTAACTTACCTATCATTTCCGTGTCCATATGAGTTGTTGACAATAACTTTTTTGACCAGGTCTCTGAGCCATGAGGATTTCACACTCAAGAAGGAGTGGAACATATGTGCATCACAATATGACCTTTCTATTGAATTTCTGTTGTTGCTAAACTCCTAAGAAACTCAGCTATGTGCATATGTGGTTTATCAATGGATGCCGAACCTTGCTATACTTTTAGCGTGTGCTATGCAGGTGTAAGAGTGTTGGTGTCTGATCTGTTCATATCTTCATCTCCTTGATGCATTATCATAGTACGCAGAGCCTTGTGAGATCTTGGCATCTTGTCTACTAACTTCATAAATACAAAAAGATTTCTCAGTTGCTCACATGATGATCAAATTTGCCTATCCCTGAGTGCTACAGGCCAAAGAGGGGGATGGTTGTAGCCCCTAATCTTCAAGTCTAACTATTGATCCAACTACAGCTAGCTTCTACCATCATTTAGGAGATGTCTGTGCGACTTTTCCAACGGGTCTGACCCAGCTCTAACGCATGAAACCTGATGTATGTCATGTACAACTCTCATAGATGCAAAGGGTGCTCCCTTATGATGGGTGTAATCTCAGGTTTGACAGATGGAGGTGGAGTGTTAATAGTTTTGAAATTTTGTTTTGATGTTTTCATCAAGTCACGGGTAGGCTTCATTTTATGATGCACTCACTAATTGAACTCGCTGCCTTCTTAAGATATCAAGCATGCAATTCGGCGTCTTACTCCATGACAGATTGTTAATACTGATAAAAAATGCAGGTTTGCCCTTGGTCTGAAACATGAAATAAGGTGCATTACCTTTGGAATTCTTATAGATGTAGAGATTGTTTTCTTAGGATGAACGTGTTTTGAAGTTACTCACATGTTTGATTATGGTTTTGAATGATTGTGACTGACCCATGCAGGACGGGTCACCCTCCACTCAAGTTTTGGGAGAAAATTGGTATAATTAGGGGCATAGAACTGACATTACTTGTTCTCTCAGTCAAAGGCATGCCTCATTATGTGATGCACTCACCTGATAATATAAATTAAGCTTGATTACTTATTGCATATCTTTCCACATGAAATGATTGTCAACTTGGATGCACACTTCCACATACTAAAAGCATAGGAAAATTTGTTATTTTTTGAAATTTCTCCTAGGGTATCTGGAGTGATAGGTGGGGGTGCACTAAACTAGGGATGATGGACAAAACTACACCTAGAAGGAACCTCTTGAATGTCATAATTGCTTGGGCTGCTGTCTTTTGCTCCACACACTGATTGCTCAAATTTTTAGGGAAAGAGCTGTTGCTTAAGTATTGAAACTCACAAAAGTCCGAGTGCTTGTTTTTTGCCAGGGAAGTAAAATCTCTGGTTTTACAATACTCACTTAAGACTTGTTCTCATTATGCATTGCATGCATACTCATACCACTTCAACATTGCTCTTCTAAATTGATTGTATAATAACTCTCGATACTCTAAATTTTCATAAATGCATGATGAATAATAAGAGTACTAGTTCCTTTACATCTCTTATATACAGTCCTTATGCTTGAATGACATTGTGCTTACTCACTGGTTAAGTGGTCACGCCATTTGGGGCATCTACTTGCAGGAAATTGCTCACCCAAGTATTCTCTGAGGAGGCATTTGAAAACTTTCTCGCACTTTTGGGAATCCTATTTGACTATTATTGAGATCTTCTAATGTGTGATTTGCACATAGTAGCTTCTTGTTACTCTATCTTCATGTCACATGCCGGAACGACAGAGCCTGGTTACTCTTTCTGAATCATCATAATTGTTGAATCACCACCCTAGATAGAGCCTTTAAGAAACCTAGATGGTTTTTGGGACCCTGTGAAGTAACTCTTCATTTGGCCGTTTAAAGTTCTAAATCTGTCGTGTCTTGGTATTATACAGGTTTGAAGGTGAAATTGTAATAGCGTCTCATCCTTAGGAGCTAACCAAAGACCTATAAATGCTAGCTACTACATCAAGTTTTTTTCAGAAAATAGCCATTTTTTGTACTTCATGCTATGATGGAGGACATTGGATGATACTGTGTCAGGTTCAAAGGCAAAAATTGATGATTTGCTTGCTTTAATTGTATGTATGTTTTCAATGTTCTTGTAATTTTGAGAGAATCTGTATTTTGAGAAACCTTTAGCTAGCCTTAATGATTTTCCACAGTTATATGCATACTGGCCTTTGAACGGTAGTCACCTGTGCACTCATAGTTTGCACTAAATTGGATAGGCCTATAAGAAAGCACACTCACAAACAAGACTAGAAGACACCAAGCATCAAAGAGGAACAAGAAAATTTTCACGCAGACTTCTCTTTAGATGAGCAAGTCTTCAGTAATCGATGTTCCTTGAAGTGGAAACTAAAAGTTGAACTAAATGTTATATTCTACCTCTTTTCAGAAACAATCTACTCGTGTTTTGTATGTTTCATTTCAGGTTCTTGGGTGAGGCTCTATCAGTCCTACTTGGGACTACATAGTAGGATGCATGCTTGGCTAACTTCCCCCCAAGGGGATTGTGTCGCCTAGCTCTTAAGACTGAAGATTTGAAACTTGAGGGATGGACTGATGACTAGCAGCCTTGAAGATTGAAGATTTGCAGCTTGAAGTAAAGACTGAAGACTAGCAGCCTGAAGCCTTGCACACTGCAGAATTGTAGATTTTGAAGACCTGAAGATTTCCAGATTTGAAAGACTCCAACTTGGAACAATTCAGTTATGTATGATCCTCTACTCTTAGCTTTGTCGAGGATGACAAAGTCTAGGGGGGGGGAGAGTCTTGGGATGTAGGATATGCACACACCCTCAATTGTGCATGAGAACCCTCCCTAGACCATAAGAATAACTCTTTCTGTATATATTTGAGTGTCACATGTGAACACTCTCCTAAAAGCACTTTTTAATATTTCTTCATACTATAGGATAGTATCTCTCACCTTTATGACCCTTCTAGAAGATTCCCCACGTAAAAAACCCACGCATGCCCTTCTTGGAGATTGGGTTGTTACAATTTTGATCTTAGAATATCCTAGAAGATATGGCAGTTAGAGAGAGAATCACCTTTTTGACTTTTCAAAGAGGCACATGGGGAATAGAGCTTAGCCTATAAATATAAGCTCATTTTTGTAAAGAGGGGAGCTTTTGGTCAACGTGCTCTCATGTAATATCTCTTATCAATGGAAGATGCTCTCATTTACTCCAAGAAGACTATTTACATTTACATGTATTGTGTCTTTGTGACTGTGTGAGAGTGGTGTGTGTGTGCCTATGCATGTCTCTCCTCTATGTGAGTAGAGTAGTTGCATTCTCTTGTATTTTCCTCATGGACTAGGATCCTTGACTCCCAATTCTCCTTGTTTTCAAGCATGTGGCAAAGCATGGGGCTGTTGCAAATGGCTTGAACATGTGGGAGGTAGGGGTGGATGAGAGGAGAGTCACTCTTGAGATTTCCTTCTTGCTTCCATGCAAGGTGGTGAGGGTTCTTGGTCGTTTCTTGCTACAACCTCAACAATTGCCTTAATCACACGGTCTAGTCGAAAGTGCCCTTCTGCTACATCTTGGTGAGCAGTTTCCAAGATCTTAAGATATTCACTCTCATGGATGCATAGTCTCAAATATCTGTCTTTTCCACACTTGTATAGATTATCACCAATGAGTGTGTAATCTAGGGCTTCTTGTTCTAAACTTCTTTGCCTAGCCATGGTCATATCTTGAGGGAATGTTTTCATCCTCAGGAAGGCTACCAATGGTTCGCTCCAATCTGGTATTAGAGACACTTGGTACAGTGTAGCATGCTCCACAGGTGATCTAATATGACATACTGGGCATTCCTTACACAACTTATGGACATCTGCTTCCATAGTCGGCCAATGCACTCCGAGTATCCTTAGTGTCTGTAAAGTTCTTTGCCTTGAGTAGTGTTGCTCTAATGCACCCACATGTGCTAATTGCAACCATTTTGCGTACTCCTTCTCTTCCACACAACAAGCTAATATCCCTTGATCTCTGTGCTTGTACATACTTCCTGCCATGATATGGTACTTTTGGGCTTTTACTACCTCCCTATCTTGAGTGTTCATTACTGGATGTTTAGGTCCATATGTCAATACTGACACTAATGTCTTGGTCCATTGCAGTACAACTTCCAAATTGAACAAGTAAGCATCAAGAAGATCATCTGATACTCCTTGTGGGGCCTCTCCGAAGGTGAACCTCGAGAGATGATCTACCCTCAAGTGAGTCTTTCCTTTCCTCACTACTACCTCAAAGTCATATTCCATTAGTAAGAGAAACCATTTTACTAATCTATCTATATTGCATGGCTTATTTACTAAGTATAGCAGTTCTTGATGATCAATGAAAAATTTAAACTTATTTGCAAGCAAATAGTGTTTAAACTTTTAACTGCATATACCATGCCTAATCCTTCTCGTTCGGTGGTGGTATAGTTTCACTCAGCTGCATTCAACTGTCCACTAGCATAGGCAATTGGAAGATCCATATTACCTGCGCTCGTAGGTTGTGCAAGTACACACCCAATATCATAATTGGATGCATACACATGTACATGAAAGGGCTTGGTGCTAAACATAATCGCCGTTTAAGCTCATTGAAAGAGTTCTCACATTCTTCCGTCCACTCAAAGTTAGTCAATATTGCCACTCCTATGGAGATAGACTTATTATTGAGTCTTCATGATGCTAGAGATGCATTTGATGTTGTCCTCTATTAACAGGTTATTGGATGCTTGATTTACTTATGCATTGCTCAATGAGATATTCATTTTGCTACCTTACAGATGAGTAGGTTTATGCATTGCCCAGGTGTCAAGCATTGACAGGCGATTAAGTGCATCTTTCGCTACTTGAGTGGTACATGGTCACTTGGGTTGTTTTATCCCAAGGGGGGATCACTACCACTAGATTTGCATGCTTTTCTGACTCTAACTGGGCTAGTTGCTATGACACGTGTGTCCACTAGTGGCTTTTGCTTCATGCTTGGTGGTTCATGTATATCTTGGTTGAGCAAGAAGCATCCTACTATGGTCACTTCCAATTGTGAGTCTAAGTATTGGTCAACTTTCACGATGACTGTTGAGTGTGTGGCTCAAATGCCTTATGGTTGGTTTGGGTGTTGGTCAGTCTTTTGCCACCACCATCTTCACTGACAGTCAGAGTGCATTGGCAATTCCAAGGAACCCAGTGTTCCATGCTCACATTAAGCACATTGAGGTGCATTATCATCATGTCAAGGAGAGGTTCTTTGTTGGAGAGATCAGCTTGGCATATGTGCCCAACCAGGGGAACATTGTAGACCTTTTCACGAAGGCTCTGCCTAGGGAGAGCTAGCTCCTTGTTCATCGCATCACTCCGAGGGGGGATTTGTTGATATATTTAGGTAGTGATGTGCGTGAACACTCTAGGAGCACCGAGGCACTTTTTCCCCTCTTTAGGAGGTTTTCTCCCCGGATTTTATATATGCCTATCGCCCTAATGTGCTACTTATCTTTGTACATTCTAGTGGTAATACATTTAGTATTGTGTGTTGTGATCCAAGCTTCTTCTTCTTCCTTTTGTTGTTCATGTGCTTTTTCAAACGTCTAACTGCAACAGCCTATTGAATAGTTTTCTGTTTGATTTTCTTCTTCTTCATCTTTTACTAGATTCTCCCTCCATATGTCCCTCCTCTTGAACTCTGTCATGCCCGAGAGGCATTGAATGGTGACATGAGTATGTTTGAATGGCTGCTTGCTCTCTTTGGTTTAGCATGTTGGAGATTGAGCCTTGCGAAAGCACGCAAACATCACAAGGAAGAAGAAGAAGCTTGGAGCACAACACACAATACAGAATGCATTACCAATAGAATGTACAAAGATAAGTAACCCATTAGGGCAATAGGCATATATACAATGTAGCTCAGTGATGAGTAGCACCTCCTTTAATGTCAATCCAGGAAGACGTGAGGATGGTATAATGACCTCGAGCAAGTGAAGGCACAAGTGTGTGAGTGAGAAGCACACTAACATGCACACACATACACACACACGTGCACACACGGCAAGAACAAAGAGGAAGACAATGGAGTTCTTTTAGATTACTTTCAAAATGCTCATACAAGTTCAACTCTATTACAAGCTAACCCCAAAAATGAGCTCTCTAGCTCTATTTATAGTTTTTGACTAGCTTTTGGCCCTGTCCAGACCTAGTGTCTGGCCTAGTTAAAAATTAGGTTCTAGGGCCTATTTGGAGGCTCAAACGGGGTCTAAAAATCATGAAAATTGGCACGATGCTACTTCTAATACTCCTCAAGCTTGAGGACTCCTCGGCTTGCACAAAATGGAGTTACAAAAAGGTGAAATGGTATTTACAATGATGTAGAGTGACTAAATTCACTATTTAGGAAGTATTACTTCATGGAAAAATTTGGACGGCCTACTTGCCAGATCTTCGTTGACTACTTCGCTCTGAGTCCCTTATTTGACTTCCTTGTCTTGTGAGTCCTTGGGTACCTTGACTACTACCAACACCCCCCCCTCTCTCGCGTCTGTCGTCTCTGACAGACCCTTTTTGAGTGGGTCGTTGGATGTAGTACTCCACAACGTCTGTGGCTAAATGATGTTCTGCTATTCTCAACCCTTTGGCCAAATCAGTGAGTAGGGCATCCCAGTCTACTGGCCCTAGAACTTTTGGATGTGGCATACGTATCTTTTTTGAATGTAAAGCTTGTTCCACCGCAAATAACTATAATAGATGAGATGGTTTGGGAATGAATATCTCTGAATGATATTCCCAGAACCCTATGATAAACATTTCTTCAAACATCTATTTGAAGCAGGCAGGTAGATACTTTATACGAGCATGCCACGCATATACGATGTTAATGGATGGTGTGGTGCTCATATCGTAGACAATGTCCTGATTCCCATCATTAAATCCGAGAGCTGAAAGATGAGGTTCTTTGATATTCTTAAATGTCCTGAATGTAACCAGCATGGGCTCAAAAATTTTGAGGCACATCTGTGCCATGACATCTGGGACATTCTTGAACCTGACCCCCCAATGCCGAATCGTCAAAATCATGTATGCTACTGTGGGTTGGCCTCTAGGTGGGGCTAAGTAGACATAATTGAGCCATTTTTCACATCCTTTGACTGTCAGCACTATTTTTGTGTACTCTGGCCACGACCTTCGTCGAAAGACAGGGCAGTAGCATGGGTTATACTTGATGTATAAAGGCATGTTATTCCAAGTGCATACCATCTCAGGGTATGTTTCAAGCAGACGGACCCTCCAAGTAGGTTGATGTATATTCCCCTGCGTGGCACTTGCAGGGATGTCATCCGGTGCAAACTGTGTCACCGAGGTTGGTTCTTTTGTTGTGCGTTGCTTGATTTCAGCATTGTAATCTGCCATTAATACACAGAATGGAACATATAGATCATCGGACGTGCCAATCCACCTATGATGGGAGAGGTTTCTGAAGTAATCCGATTTTATGATGACTTCTTCCAATCGAGACATAGACGCTATCTGTACTGCAACTCTCTCGTCATGGGTTGTAGCAACCTTTTCTAACCTCTGCATCCATTCAGGAGCTTCTATCTCAATTGTATCCATTCCTTCTTCTGTGCGCTTACCTCCCGGTGCTGGCATTGGAACATATGGGTCTTCAAAAGTCTCCTCCACTTCAATTGGCACTAAGTCTTCAGGTTCCGGTTCCACCAGGGGAGAGGGTTGACGTTCGTATTGAAGAACTTTACTTCGTAGTTCTTCTAGTTTTGCTCTGAGTTCTGCGACTTCTTCAGATGTGTCGGCTCCGGTTGTGACTTTGCTTGGTGACTCCTGCTGAGTTGCCAGTTGCTTTAGTAGGTCATCTCTTTCTCTTTCTAATGCTACGTGGGCTTCCAGGAGGTCGGCATGGGTTTCCAAGACGATTTGCATATTTTCAGATGGGATAGTCTTGAATTTCTCTGGGTCGATTTCCTGCGGTGAACCCTCCATTGTTGCTTCCAGGTTTTCCTCGTTCTGTTTCTGTAGTCGTTTGTTTTCTTCAAGTGCTGCAGACATGTGCTTCTGTAATAAGGCAAGGTTGCATCGAAGCTTGAGATTGTCTGTTATCTAGGCATGTAACATATCATCAAGTTGTTGTTTTTCTTTAGTATCTGACTTGGGTGGATTGGCAACTAATTGATCATGTTGTGCTTGCAGTGTAGTATACTGCTATTGTAATAGCCACTTCTCGTTCTCTAAATCAATGAATCTTTCTTGGAGAGTTTCATGGTTTCTGAAGAGGCTCGTATGCTTGGTATCTAGGTGCTGGTAATGCTGTTGTAGTTGAGACATACATTGGTACATATTATTAAATACATTATTAACAGGGGTGGATGCGGGAAAGGTGTTGAATGCAGAAGGGAAGGGAAAAGGGAATGGGAGCGTGTATGCTGTGCTTGAAAAGGGTGAAGTTGGTGGTGGGGGAATGGGAGATTGTGGACGTATGGGGGGAGGGAGAGGTGCGGAGGTGGGTGATATGTCCATGAAATCAAAAGTGGATGCAGTCGTGGGAGTGATTGTGAACATGGGAATTGTGGGTGCGGTGATGGTGGTGAAGGTGTAAAGTGGTGTGTGTAGTTGTGAATATGAACCGCAAGGAAGTGTGATCAGGGGAACGGGGTTTTCCGTGGCTACAGTTAGAATTACAGTGTCAATGGTAGTGTATACAAGAGGGGTGGTGATCGGTTGTGCAGGTTGTGTGGGTTGACTGACGGTCTGTGCCTCGGTATGGGAAGTGGACCCTGAGGCGGTGACAGTAGTGGTTTCACTGGTAGTGGGAGGTGAAGGTGGTGGAGTTGGAGGGAGAGGGGGTAAGGGGGGTGACGGGGGTGCACTGGATGCATGGGCTTCCTCAGTGTCATGAATGGTATGAGCTATGCCCGTGGTTGTGGATGTGGTGCCCTGTGGTTCTGATACTAATACATTCATTCGTTTTCCTGATCGAGGGGGGCGTCTGCCGTATTGTCATTCCGATCTTCATGAATATGTTAGATCGGTATGCACCGTCTCAGGTACCCCCAATGCATCAGCTATCATGTCAAGGGTTGCTCGGTATTGATCGTCCACACCTTCCTCCTCAAGGATTTGGTTCATGAGGGCTTTTCCTGCTGCCAGGGAAAGTTTGTGTTGTTCTTGAACTCGGTTGATGGTATCATACAGCTTTTTCAATTGCTTCGTATAAGCCGGGGCACCATCAAGTTCCTGTAGAACTTCTTGCTCATATTCCTACTCTTCTTCGTCGGACAGTCCTTCTCATTTTCTCCTCTTGCTCCTCTTCTTCATCATCATCCACTTCGACTACTTCTGGTTGGACTGGATGGGGTTGGTCTGTGACTATCTGCTGCCCGCTTGCCTGCTCTACCTCCACTTCTAAATTCGTAGCATTGATTATTCTGGCTACCTCTTCATGAGTTAGATCTTCCAATGTAAAGCCATGAGGAAGCTCTAAGTCGGTTGGTGTTGCTCTAAGGGTTGCCCATAATTTTTCTCATGCTATGGCATCCTTTAGTCCCCATGAAAGTACCTTCTTTTTGTAAATTAGGAGATGTCCATATGAACACTCTCCTAAAACCCCTTTTTTGATAATTCCTCAAGTCTATGGTATTGAAGCCTTTCCTTGAAAACTCCTTTTTGAACAACTCCTTTTTGAACAAACACAAAAAAACCCCACGTAGAAATCCATGCGCTCCCTCTCTCTCTAGGTAGTTATCTTTTTGAAATTCCCATATCACATGAGATTCTCTTCTTGATTTAGCACATGTGGTCTTTTGACCACATGTTTTATTCACATATGCCTCTCTTCTTCTCTATATAAAGAAGAGCCTCATTTGTAAAAGGGGAGGTCCCTTGGCCATGGCCTTGGCCTCCATTTTGGTAATGGAAGAAGGTGTCATTTGCTACTCTCTTGCCTCCTTGTGTGCAATGGCGTTGGTCTTGGTGTATGGATTTGCATGTGTGTGTGCATGGTTGGGAGGATGTTCCCCTTTGCTCCTTGTGACGTTGGCCATTGTTGCCATTGGTCCATGAGCGTGGGTGAACCTCTCCTCTCATTCTTTGCCCCAAATTGGAGAAACTTCTCACTTCCATGTGAGGCAATTAGGGTTTGTTGTTCCCCTTTTCTCAACAATTTGGCGCCGTTGCCGGGGACGACGGCCTTTAGCCGTTGGTTTTTCCAAGTTTGCGTGTCCATACTTCGTGAGATGCACCTTGACACTTGGAGAAGGATGAATACGTGTGGCCTTCGGTTGGCCTAGGGAACCTCTTTTCTTTAATTTTTGAGTAGTTTTAGTTCAATTTTTTGTTTGATACACAAAAACATCCCCTAAACCCCCTTCTCTCTCTCACTCTCTCTCATATACACATTCCCACACATTCATTGTGGCATCACTCTCACCTCTACCACCTCCTTTTTAGTGATGGCCTTGGGTAGAGGGATGAGGGGTACCTCTTCTTTGGCCCCATCCTTCTGTTCAATTTTCAAAAAAAACAAAAAAAGGTCGAACAATGTTCTTGTGAAAAAAAAAAACACATCATTTCTGGAATTTCTTTCTTCAATACTCTTAATTGACCTCCCTTTCAACCGTTCAAGGAACGCGAGGCGGAGCCAAAACCATCACCTTGCCCATCTAGGGGCAAGAAACTGTCCTTCCCACTCCCTAATGAGCATTAAATAGGGCGGTACCAACCAGGTTGTCCCCCTCATCGTAGAGGGTCGAGTTAAACCTACTGAAGGCGTGCACTCAGTCGCGTACATGTTTTGGTGGGAGTGGGTGTCACTCTAGCACAACGGTGAGTACCAACGTGAGGAGATACACCTCATAAATGTCAATCCGTGGAGACGTGAGGACCGGTATGAAGACCGTGAGCAAGTGATGGCACAAGTGCGTGAGTGAAAGCACACAAGCATGCACACACATACACACACACGCGCACAAGGTAAGAGCAAAGAGTGGAACAATGGAAAGCTTCGATTACCAAAGAACTCTCTTACAAAACTGAAATCTACAACAAGCTAACCCCAAAAATGAGCTCTCCAGCCCTTTTTATAGTTTTTGAGTGGTTTTGGCCCTGTCCAGACCTAGTGTCCGGCCTAGTTAAAAATTAGGTTCTAGGGCTTATTTGGGGGCTCAAACGGAATCTAAAAATTATGAAAATTGGTAGTATGATACATCTAATACTCCTCAAGCTCAAGGACTCCTTGGCTTGAACAAAATGGAGCTGTAAAAATAGAAAATGGTATTTACAATGATATTTAGTGATAAAAATCACTATTTTTATAGGGATTTCTTATGAAAATTTGACATGTGAATCTTGGAGCTCCCTACTTGCTCCTTCTTCTCGTGTGTTCACTTCCTTGATGCGCTTCCATGCTTTGTTCTTGATCTTGAGCTGCAACACTCCCCCCCCTCTTGAGTCTGTCGTCCCTGACAGACCCTTGTTGTAGTGGTTGTTCCATGTAGTACATTGAGAGGTAGTGCCCTTCATGTGTCAACAGCACCGGTCCATCGTTCCAATGCAGCTTGGTCATTTGTCTGGTTCTTCACTTTGTCATTGCTGCTTTTACATGGACTTGTTCCTTGTATTCCAGCTTGATATTGTCTTTGTGAGCTTCCAAAAAATTGTGAACTACTCAAAAGAGGTTATTACTGTGGATTATGAGTAACTCCCATGGTGCATTGCTTCTGCACTTGTCGTTGTCACCGTGATGTCCGCTGGCTCGTCCAAAGATGGTGTTCCGTGTTTTCATTCCCAGTACTTGTAACCCAGAAATGATGATGGGTAAATATATTAGTGCATGGGTTGAAAACATTGGGTGCCTTGTGCACGGCCTTGTAATGTGGCCCTATGTATGCGTACTTGGGAAATGCATGGGAAGAAGTATGGTGCAAAAATCGTGTCTTGAGCGAAGTGCTCAAGGGTATGCCAACGAAGAGGGTTCCTAAGGTATCATGGTTATAATGTTGTTGAAGCATGCATATCTTACCACGTTGAAAGGTCTGTCGATCTTTATTTCCTCGTGTTGTACACCATCATTGTGTTGGACCGCTGGCTTGTCGTTTTGTTGATGGATGGCCTTGCTGCTGGATGAGCTTCTTCAAACGCATGGTCATGTCTCCTCTCCCCTTTTTTTTTTTGGTTTTTTTTTTTTTTTTTTTTTTTTTGGAACAATGGCATAAAACAAGAAGAAAGGTGTTAGTATCAATAAAATATTGTACATTTGTCAGGTGTGTCACATGTGCCTGGGATTCTCGATTGTGTCTATGCACGACCGTGTAATGTGGCCCTAGATTAATGCATACTTTGGAAATGCATGACCTGAATGGTGCAAAAGACAAGGTTATGCCAAAGGCACATGGTTGTTGTTGGTCGAGGCTTTTTGATGTTAATTCTTGACTAGATGCAATCTTTATTTGGAGGTGTCGATTGAATCTTGCACTGATGTACTCCTCCTTATAGGGATCCAGTTGAGAATGGTACGTGGCTTTGTGGAGATCACTTCTGGCCCCTTCATCGTGGAATGGTGTCTAAAAGTTGGTATCCAGCGTGGTTGGCTCTTTAATTTTGTGGAAGCTGCTAATACTTTTGGCTTCCAAACCCATACCCTTTTTGGTGGCCTTGTTATGATTGTCGAAGAGGTGGGTTGATCTGTTTTGGTTCTTTGTGCTTGGCGGTAACCCTTGCTTCTCCTTGGCGTCTTTGTGGAAGCATTACTTGTGAGGGAGATTTGTGGTGTTTGTGCATGTAGGATTGTCCTGGGTACCCACATTTGTGATCGCCCTTGTTGAGCTGTAGCTAACTTCTTAGGCACCCAAATTTGCATGTGATGATAGTCGGCCGTCATCAATTGCTTTGGCACCCAAACCTGTTGAAGACCTTGGGAGTGAGCTTGTCCTCGTTTCTGGGTGCTTCTTTTAGCATGTTTAGCTGGCTTAGATGGGATTGGTTGTGGTAAAGCTAGTGGTTGTTCTCCTTTTTGTACCCAAATCTGCTTCATGCGTGGAGCTTCTTTCTTAGTGAATTTCGTCTGTCGAGTTGATATAGCAGACGTCACTTTTGCTTGCCTCCTTGGTTGGGTCACACTTGCATTAGTATGTGAAGAAGAAGAGAGGTGTGCTGGCCTTTGAGCTTTGGCTTTCATGATTGAGTCCTTGTGTGTTATAGGGTCGGTGACACACACAAGATTTTCTTTACGAAGATTAGTTTCAGGAGAACTAAGAGAATGTGTGACCTTTGGATTTGTGAGCATGCACTTGTCTAATTCTAATGTAATGCATTGTTCATGTACCCAAACTTGAAGAAGTTGACTTCTTAGGTTCAAGTTGACTGCATGGTCATAGATCCAATCTTGACCTAGGACAAGTGGCTCTGTAAGGTCCGCATCATGACACACTAGCATTTTGACTTTTATTGGAACATCTTGAAGGTAGATGGGAAGTTCCACCTCGCCTAAACAAGGGGTCTCCACACCTCCCAATCCTATGAGATAGGCTTCCATGGGCTTGATGTCCAATTGCAGGTCTTGGCAGTATGAAAGTCTAACTGCACTAGTTGCTGCACCTGAGTCAATTAATGCTCTCACAGTCTTTGCATTCTTCCCTTGCCCTACCGCTATGGTCACAAATGGACGTCGATCAATTATTTGAGAAGCAGTTAGGTCCGATTGTTGGCACATGTCCATGTGATATTTTGGGGCTTTTGTGTTGATCTCTAGGCCTAATCGTCGTAACTTATTTCTTCTGATGCGCTCTCTCGCCTCTGCTTGTGCTTCTTCTCTAACCCTTAACTCCTCTTCTTTTCGCTTCTTAGCAGTGTTGAGTCTCATTAGCATTTCCTCTGTAAGAGGTTCTTGATATAGCTTGACTCGACAACCACTGATATAGCTTGGTAAGACATCGCCTTCTAGTGTGGCCAATTGAACTGCACCGCTAGTGGAAATTCTATTAATGATCATGGGTCCATATCCTCTTTTTTCCAATTTACGGGCATGTTGCTTTAGTGTATAAACCAACACTAGGTCTCCCTCTTTCAAGCCTTTATCCTTGATATGTGCATCAAAGTATGCCTTTTGCCTTTTCTTTGCAGTATAGATGCCTGCCGCTGCTCGTAGCCTTGTCTCACCTAAGCGTTCTAAATCAAAGATCCTCGAGGATAACTCGTGTCCGTTCCAATCATGCTCTTGTGCTACTTTTAAAGTTGGGATTAGGAAATCCAATGGTAGCACAGCATTTTGTCCGAAGACCATCTGAAAGGGGGTGGCATTGAGTACCGTTTTATAGGCCACTCGGTAAGCCCAAACAGCATGATGAAGTTGTTTGTCCCAATCAGAGCGTTTGTTATTTACGAGTTTGGTCAATACATTACATAGGATCTTGTTTGTGCTCTCAGCTTGTCCATTAGCTTGTGGATGATAGGGGGCAGACTTCTTATGTATCACCAAGAACTCTTGGAGGAGATTTTCAATGACTTCATTCAAGAAGTGTGTGCCTCTATCACTAACTAATTCTATTGGTAATCCATATCTCGTAAACACGTTCTCAAATAAAAACTTCGCCGTAGTTTGAGCATCGTTCTTTGTTGTGGCTTTGACTTCTACCCACTTTGTGAGGTAGTCCGTGGCTACAATAATGTATTCTGCATGGGAGTTTCTAGCTGGGGGGTTAATAGGACCTACAAAGTCTATGCCCCACTTTGAGAATGCACGTCCTCCCATCATTGGCCTCAGAGGCATCTCATCTTTTCTAATTGGGTATTGGGCACATTGACAAGTGTCACATTTCTTCACATAGGTATGTGCATCCATATGAAGAGTGGGCCACCAAAGTCCTGAGAATAGAATAGTCTTAATTACCCGATCAGGACCAAAATGTCCACCTGCAACACTGCTATGGGCAGTCTCTAAGACTTTCAAATAATCTGATTCGTGGACGCACAGTCTTAAGTAACCATCTTTGCTTCTCCGATACAGGTTTTTGCCTACTAAGGCATAGTCTTTAGACTCTTGCTCCATGCTTCGTCTTCTTGCTAGACTAGCCTTGCTAGGTAATGTTCCTGATCTCATAAATTCTACCAATGGAGCACTCCAATCTGGATTTAACGACACGTGATAAAGGGTAGCATGCTCCACTGGGGGTCGCTCTTTGCACACCGGACAATTCTTCATCCACTCATGAATTTCCTTATCCATACTAGGCCAATACACTCCTAAACGTTTTAGATTTTGCAGTGTTCGTTGTTTAGAATAGTGATTCCCTAGAAACCCTTCATGGGCTTGTTGCAACCAACTACTATGCTCATCATCCTCGACACAACAAGCTAGAACACCTTCCGTGTCTTGTTTATACATGCTTCCTGCCAATATTTGATAGCTTTGTGACCGCACAATTTCATCCCTGTCCGTCTTCACCTTTTTATTTGCGGGTCCAAAGGTTAGGACTGGTACCAACTTATTTGCCCATTTAGGAACAACTTCTAGATTGAACAGATAAGCATCGGGCAATTCATCCGACACTCCTTGCGGTGGCTCTCCTGAAGTGATGCGAGAAAGGTGATCCGCCCTGAGGTGGGTCTTACCTTGCCTAACAACCACTTCAAAGTCATATTCCATTAGTAAGAGGAACCATCTTACTAAGCGTCCAGTATTGCAAGGTTTGTTGACCAAGTATAATAAGGCTTGATGATCGGTGAAGAACTTAAACTTGTTGGCCAATAAATAGTGTCTAAATTTCTTTACAGCATATACCATGCCTAAGCCTTCTCTTTCGGTTGTGGTGTAGTTTCGTTCAGCAACATTCAATTGCCTGCTAGCATATGCTATAGGCAAATCTAAATTCCCTTCACCAGTTGGTTGCGACAGCACACATCCTATTGCATAATTGGATGCATCCACGTGTACATGGAATGGCTTATTCCAATCAGGAGTGGTTAGTATTGGTGCTGTGCACAAGCGTCTCTTCAGCTCATTGAAGGACTTCTCGCATTCGTCGTTCCACTCAAATTTTGTCAACAAGGCATAAAGAGGTTTAGCTATAATTGCATACATGTGAATAAACCTACGGTAATATCCACAATGGCCCATAAAGGCTTGTACCTCTTTAACTTTCCTTGCCAAGGCCACAATGGCCCATAAAGGCTTGTACCTCTTTAACTTTCCTTGGCCTTGGCAGCTCCGCTATGGCTTTTACTTTGTCCTCATCTGTTGATATTCCATTCTTAGAAACAATATGACCTAAGATTTTACCTTGACGTACCATGAACACACACTTTTCTGGGTTCAGACACACTCGGTATTGTCTACACTTATTGAAGATTTGTCTGAGCTCAGGAATGTGACATCTCCTTTCTTGGGAATGAGCACATAAATCGTCCACATATACTTCTAAGCTTTTTCGCAGGAACTCTTTGAAGACATGACACATGAGCCTTTGGAAGGTTGCAGGTGCATTAGTCAGCCCAAATGGCATCACACGAAATGCAAAGACTCCCCACTCTGTGGCAAAAGCTGTTTTGTGTTGATCTTCTGGGGCAATGGCTACTTGGTTGTAACCTGAAAATCCATCAAGGAAGCTATAAACTTCCTTGCCTGCAACACGCTCCAATAAATGTTCAGTGATTGGAAGTGGATAACTATCTCTGATTGTAGCAGCATTAACTTTTTTAAGGTTAATACACACTCGCAATTTTCCATTCTTTTTGGGCACCACTACAATGGGGGACACCCATTCTGTATGCTCAATCTCATAGATAAATCCAGCTTCAATCAATCTATCAATTTCTTCTTTTATTTTGGCTGAATAAGTGTCATTATATGTGTAGGGCTTATGTTTAGTGGGCTTGGCATCTGCTATCATGGGGATCGTATGAGAACAAATTTCCGGATCTACTCCTTTCAAGTCTCTGTAGTGCCATGCAAATACGTCCCTATATTCCCTTAACAAAGCTACCAACTCTGCTTCCTCTTCTTTACTTAGGTCATCTCCTATGTATGTACATCTCTCTTCATTTTCTTCAATGGTGACTACCACTTTTTTGGTCTTTTCTTTGTTATCATATGCTTCTCCTGTTGTGGCCTCTCTCTTAGGCATTCGTACCAAAATTTTTCGGTCTTCTACTTCATATTTCTTGAAATTTTCTGGTACTTCAAACACTTGCTCCTCCTCTCCTTGTTTCATTGCTTTTCGTTTCTTTTTCTTTTGATTATCTTCACTCCCATCCTTTGAATTTACCGTTTTGATGCTTGTGAGAGGTTCTTCTTCTTTTTGGGTAAATACTCCTATGTCTTCTAGATAGTGCTCCTCCGAAATAAAGCAGCTATCCATCACAATGGACTCTAGATCATCATCGTTCTCTTCTTCTCTTATGAATTCACTAGGGTCACATTCTTCTAGCAAGGGCTGACACATGAACACTGAAATATCATATCCCTCCTCATCACAATGAGGTGTCCATTGTTCTTCATTGACAGCAATGTCCATGGTGGCTAGGATTTCTGCCCAACCATGAGGCTCAAATTCCTCATCTGGAAATATCATCGGCGTATAGGCTAGGTCTCTAACTGGTCTATCTCCTTGAGAAGTTCCTTTTTCTCTAGCCTTTAAGCGTTTTTCCTCTTCCTTTGCGACCTTGCACATCCACAAATGAGTATCCTCATGCATCCAAGCTGTATCAGATGAACTTTTAGAATGCAAAGAGACTGAATCTTCTTGCTCCTTGTGGATAGGATTCCACTGTAGGGGTGGAACATCTCTGAAGGTGTAATCCTTCAAATTTACCTTGGTCGTGACCCCTAAGCGTTGCAAGTATAAGGAGTTGGTTCCCCAATCCTGTACCACTTGCAGTTGTCGTAGGAAGGGCCTTCCTAGGATCATCTCGTAGACATTATTTTTTTCAAAGTTACATATAGCAAATGTGTGCTCAAACTCTACTCCACAGGTGGTTAGAGTTATCCCTTCAAGCAATCCTAGAGGTCTTTCCACATGGCCGTCAGCCATCTGAAGCTTCATTCTAGTTGGTTTTAATGTGGGCTTGCCCCATCGCTTCCACAGGGAGGTGGTTGCAATAGCAGCACCAGCACCTGAATCTATGATTGCTTTGGTTGTGTAACCTTGGTAGGTGATTGGAAGATAAGTATTACCTTCGTCACCCTCACACATGTCCCCTATTTTATCAAGAGGTATCTCTGGAACTTTCTCTTTAGAGCCTACTTTTGGCATTTTGGAATCAAGTTCGGGAACTTGATCCTTCACATGATTCCATAGCTCAGGTTTTGCTTTGAGCAACTCCTCTACCGTGAGATGACACTGAACTTTAGTGTTCTTCACGACGTCAGTGTTTCTTGGAATCACCGAGTCTTCATTTCTTACCACTATTGTGGGAGCTCTGATCTGAAGAGATTCAGATTCCCATGGGTCTGTGAACTGTGGTAACTCTTGTAAACAATTAGATTCAAAATCTAACCGTTCAACTTCTTGTTGCTCTGTTTCTTCTCCATAAATAGATGGAATGTCTTGTGGGAACTGATCATGAAGGTCATCAATCTCAAGGATAGGTGGAGGATTATCCTTCTCCTTGGCCCATTTCTCTTCTTGTATTTCCCGCAAGAACGTTTGAGAGTGTTGTTGAATTGAAAGAGGCTCTCCTTCATCTATGGAGTCAGGAACATAGACTTTCTTTGGTGATGAGCTTTCTCTTTCAATAGTGAGTTGAGCCTGTGGAGGTAAAGAAACTTGAGATTTATTTACCAACTGCTCTAATCTATCTAGTAAGCCCTGGAAGTGCAAACCCGGCGTAATAGCATTCGCCTGATTGAATGATTGATCGGCCTCGAACATAGCTTGAGCTAGTTCCACCATTTTTATGCACATTTTTGTCCGTTCAATCTCTAGATCTGCTCTAGGGTAACTCTTATCTAGGTTTGCAGGTGTTGGCCCTTCTTGAAGTCGAGCCTGGTATGCTTTGAACATCATGTCCAAGTGTTCTGGGGTTGGATCTGCAAGAACAGACCCCGGTTGTGGTGGTTCATTTACCGTGGTTGGTGAGTGGGGATGAGGTGATGTGGATGGAGTTTGGACTTGTGAGGGGCTTTGAGAGGCAATATCTTCTATTTTTGTTTTTGCATCTTTCAGGCTTTCTTCTAGTTCGGATAACTTTTTGGTCCACTTACGATTGGCCTTCTCTCTAGTATCCTTCCATGTTCTTGTTCTTCTCTTACTAGGCTCTCCTGATTCACTTGGCTCTGATTGCTCAGCTGGTTTATTTTGTTGTAAGGCTTGTGCCCTAGTAACTGCGTGTATAGGAGCCACATTATCACTACTGGAACTTGAATCCCTTGCTAGGCTGACAACATTAATGGGTGTAACCTTTGGTACACTAGCGGGATGTCCGGGACAATCTCTCAAAAGTTGTTCTTTGCCACACTCTAGACAGACAACTTGTATCGTGATGTTCTGCCCTTGTGTCGGAGTTAGTGTGTGAGGTGGTTTTTGTCTTGGCATAGATTGAGGTTGGCTATTTCCTTCATGTTCATATGGTCTAGTTGCTCCTCGTGGTTCTGGACATGGGCTATACCTAGGAACTTCTCTTCCTTGTTCTGTAGGAGGGTACCCATATGGTCTATAGTGGGGTGGTACAAATGGTCGTGGCTGTCTATTCATTAGATAGTTTTCATTGTGGTAGTTGGGGTACTTTGGCTCACTATAAGAGTACATGTTAGGCGCTTGAGTTGGTCGTCTATCGTACGGGTAAGGTTGTGATAATCCTAATGCTTCTTGGTTGCAGATCAGAGATGGATGATCCCCACCGCAAAGTGTGCAACTTCCTAACATTGGCATTCTCAAGGGGGAGTTCTGGTGGTTCCTTTGTCCTTGTACTCCTAATTTCTTGGCCACCAACTCTATCACTTCCTCCACATAACTCAAACTAGAAGTTTCCTTGCTCCTTGTCTCCTCTGATTTGAAAGGATCCTGTGTGATTTTGAGATCCTCAGCTAAGTTGTCTTCCAAATCTATGCACTCCTGAAGACACTGACTTAGGGTTTGCAGTCGTTTTACGTATACTAAGACTCTCAATGTTCCATTGGTTAGACCTTCTAAAAATAGGGATATCATTTTTTGCTGAGAAGGTCTCTCTGTCACAGGGCATCGGGTTACGTATTGCTTAAACCTTCGTGCTGCATTTTTTATTGTCTCATTGGGAGCTTGTTTGAAACTATGTAGTAAGGATGACGAATTGTGCTTGATCCCGCGCTTCGTGAATTCCCAAATAAGTTCTTGGAAGAATTGTTCAATATGTTCAAAGCAATTTGGATCCAGAGATTGAAACCAAGTTAAGGCTATTCCCGTAAGTGTTAGCCCAAAGGATTCATATTGCATGAAAAAGTCATCCACTTGCTCTGCTCGCAACACCTGCTTGAATTCTGCAATGTGGTCATAGGGTTCTCCTGTGCCATCGTAACGATTTCTCATACATTTGGCCAATTGGATTGGTCTCAGTCTTCTGTCGGGTTCTGGGGATCGAGTTATGATGGGGACACCTTGGGGCGGTTCTGTCCTAAAGGTAGGTCTATTCATATTTCCCATCCTCTGACTAGAGTGGCCATGGGGGTTGATTCTTGGCATATTGAATTGTTCATGTAGTCTATCGGGTATGCTACCTTGGTTCATTTGTCCTAACGCCACATTTTCTGTTCTTTGTTGGGTTTCAAATGGGTTTTGCGAGGTAGTTTCCTGATCTCGAGCTAACTCTCCTCTTTCATTAATCTGATTAGGACTTTCAGTTACTACATATATCTGGCCCATCTTGTCCCTATAAACTCCACTTTCATACTTGACAGCTGGTCTTTGAATTATTTCGGATTCTGTGGTGTTTATCATTCTTGCTACTGTCCTCTGTAGACCATCAAGGTAGATGGGTATTCCTTGCAGGTTAGTGGATATATATTGAAGCGACATTCGAAATTCGCCTTCCACTCTAGACATAAAACCTTCCCTAGGTACGGAACTATGCATGTCTTCAGAGACCAGGAGCCTCTCCCAGTTAAGTGACATTTTTGACTCACTTGTCTATGAACTCAGCACGTAGAGCTAACTTCTGAGTTGTGAGTCCCTGACTTGATTGTGTGGTTGATCTTAGTTTCAAGTGATATGGTACTTTATCTATCTCTTCCTAGGTATCATCTTGAGCTTAGGTTCATATGCCTTGTCTACAAGTCCACAATTGTCCTTTGAATTGCTCAAAATCTTGTGGAACCCCTTGCTTCCTAGTCCAACCTGAGGGTCAACTTAAAAATACCCTATCTAATAATCCTGGTATTAATATTAACATAATCACGAGCTTGTACTCCTCACGAGCTTTCCAACAAAACCAAAATCACAGCAAACGGATTTCGGATGAGAAAGTTATGCCAGTTCAGGGTTTTGGGGGTTAAATCAGGGAAACAGGGCTTCTCAGGAAATGCTTCAATCAGGCGATACACGACATTTGTAGAACACGATACTTGATACTTGAGGAACTCGATACACGATACTTGGTATGTATCGCGATACTTGAAGTAGGCGATACACGATCTTCAACAAGTATCGCGAGCAAACTCCACGATACACGATCTTTGATAGGTATCGCGATCGCTGTATAACGATACACGATACTTGACTATCACGATACTCGGCAAAACGATACTTGACACAAGACGATACTCGATGTTTGGAGGAAAACGATACACGATCTCTGACTTAGGCGATACCCGATCTCTGATAAATATCGCGATCTCTGAGAAACGATACCGATCTTCGACTAAAACGATACCGATCTCTCATGCAAACGATACACAACCTATGAACCAAACGATACACGATGGCTGGTGAGTATCGCGATCTTTGATTGAAACGATCTTTGGCACCAACGATACCCGATACTTGGCTCAAAAACGATCGATGATACCTGAACAAAACGATATGCGATCTTTTGTAAGTATCGCGATCTCTGTGAGGCGATACACGATACTTAAGCCAAACGATACACGATCTCTCACAAACGATCGCTGGCAAAACGATACACGATACTTGGAGCAAAACGATACTCGACACAGAGCAAGTATCGCGATCTCTGAAAATCAAACGATACACGATACTTGGTAGATATCGCGATCTTTGATCAAAACGATACTTCTCAAGTATCGCGATCGGTACGAAACGATACACGATCGGAGGGAAATATCGCGATACTCAACCACAGGAGCAAAACGATACTTGATAAGTATCGCGATACTCGACCGCGGGAGCAAAACGATACTTGACCCTTAGACAAATTTTGAAAGAGATTTTTTGAATTTTGCTTCAATAAACTTGTTGTACTAGCTCTCCTACCCTCTCCTCTCTCTCTGTATCAATCAAAGCACACCTTTTTTACCCTGTTGGTCCTAAACGATACCTGACGTAGATCGTTTCATACTGAAATTGATTTTTGAGTGATGAAGAAGAACTAGCAATAGAAGGGTTCACCTCTGATGTTCTTTCCCACTCTTCTAGCACCCTCTTTTGCTCTGCCTAGCTCTCTATAGCTCTGTTCCTCAGCCACGATACCCGACTGGAACTCTCACGATACTTGGCGCAGGTTTTGTCATGTCCGGGCTGTTCACTCAGATTTTCAGCTGTTTTGGTGCTACTTCTTCAGCGCCTCTGTTCTGCACCCTCTCTAAGCTTCTTGCTCACAACCACAAGTAAAAACAAGGTGAATGTACTCTAAAAAATGGAAAAAACTGAGAAGATGAAGGCGGGTGGAGATGGAGATGATGATGAAGATGAAGAAGAAGGAAAATTCAAAAACTGAACTGAAAATGATGATTTTTTTACCTTCCAACGTCGCTACTCTACGTCTTACCGTCACACACTCGTCCTCCAAGCTCTCTCCCCGGCAACGGCGCCAAATTTGGTGTCACTCTAGCACAACGGTGAGTACCAACGTGAGGAGATACACCTCATAAATGTCAATCCGTGGAGACGTGAGGACCGGTATGAAGACCGTGAGCAAGTGATGGCACAAGTGCGTGAGTGAAAGCACACAAGCATGCACACACATACACACACACGCGCACAAGGTAAGAGCAAAGAGTGGAACAATGGAAAGCTTCGATTACCAAAGAACTCTCTTACAAAACTGAAATCTACAACAAGCTAACCCCAAAAATGAGCTCTCCAGCCCTTTTTATAGTTTTTGAGTGGTTTTGGCCCTGTCCAGACCTAGTGTCCGGCCTAGTTAAAAATTAGGTTCTAGGGCTTATTTGGGGGCTCAAACGGAATCTAAAAATTATGAAAATTGGTAGTATGATACATCTAATACTCCTCAAGCTCAAGGACTCCTTGGCTTGAACAAAATGGAGCTGTAAAAGTAGAAAATGGTATTTACAATGATATTTAGTGATAAAAATCACTGTTTTTATAGGGATTTCTTCTGAAAATTTGACATGTGAATCTTGGAGCTCCCTACTTGCTCCTTCTTCTCGTGTGTTCACTTCCTTGATGTGCTTCCATGCTTTGTTCTTGATCTTGAGCTGCAACAGTGGGAAAGACCTATCCCCATTTCCGAAAAGTCCTTTATGTCTTGAGGTCGAGCCACTTTTGACTTCTTCGGTTCGGGATCTCCTCCTTCCCGATGCCTGTAGGCTGTTGGCTATGGCAGGCTGAAGCTTGGATCTACCCAACCTTCTTGTTGGCCTGCAGAACCCATTGGCTCACTCTCGAGCGGGACCTTTCCTTGTCTTGTCTTGAGCCTCGGCTTCTTGTGGGGTGGAGTTTCCTCTCTCTCCCTCCTCATCTCTCTCCAGATCTGGGATTGGGTTCTCTGTGAGCTTCCCCGCATTATCAGAGATGCAAAGGCGGGAAGGACTCCATCACTTCCTTTGCGTGGCACTTCACTTGGAAGGGTCGAACTATTGGGCTCCCGCTCCCTTCCTTCTTGCAGGAATTCGAGCAATACAGGTGGGCGACTCCCTCCCTTTGCGGATTGCCCTTGTTGTGGCTCTCTGATTAATGGACTGAAACCAACAGACCTTTCTCCTTTCTTCTGTGATGGCTCGATCCCTTTCTTCTGGATCATTTCTCTATGATGCTCTCATTCCCCATACAATCTGTAGCATTGGGAGATGTGTATCGGCTCTTTCTTGGGCTTCTCTAGCTACCATGTTCTGTCCTACTGTCTTTGAACACCATTGTTCAAAACTCACATGCATATGCTCCCGCGTCTTCTCCAAACTGTCGAAGTCTCCGTCGGCTACATTCAGCATAGGGGTTGATAAAATCTCAGTTGTCGCTCTTGCTGAAGTTACAAAGGGTTGTGCCATCGGAATATTTCCTCTGTTTGTCGACCCAGTTCATCCCGATCAGTGCTCTCTTCTTGTTGTGGTGTTCATCAGGTACCTCAGACCTTGTGTTTAAGATTAAATTGTTATGATCAGTGGGGCGATGTGTGGAATGCCATTTTGTTATGAATGATATAGTACAAGTAGCCAGAATACGATAAAATTTTAGTTCGATTACGAATACTATGTCTGGATGCAGCTGCACGATGAATGATTACCATCCTGTCCCAGCAATCGGTAGGACCCTTCAAGTCATCCTGAGATGGGTTGTTCATTCCCCTATTTTGATAAACGATGTATTCTGTGCTACTCATTGTGTCCTCCTTGATGATGTACTGCGATGAAAAGGGTGAAATAACCATTTTTTGTCTCATTGACAATGCAACAACCTATGTCTGCGTAATATCTGAAGGAATGGTGTTCATTCTAAATAATTTTTCTTGAACAGTTCCGCGGAATGATGTCCATCTTTTTGTTCATGATGTCCTTGAACTTCTCATTTAATTGGTGACCTGCTAGGACGATATAAATTCTTAGGGTTCAGAAGTGAGATATATGTTCATATTGTTGTGGGTATAGCGACTAACCCATGCTTCCCACTTCACTTCTCTCTACGAGAAAAGCTAGGCACTTACTTTGTTTACAATTATGGCAGGCTTGCCGTTAGAACAGGTTCAGATTGTCATGATTTTCACTGCTATGAATGAGTTGAAGTTTCATGTCTTCTTGTTTAGCCTTGTGAGAAATGGTGTCCATATGCCACATGAGTCTGTATCATCTTTATGGAAGGATTGGGCTCCTATGGAGCTTCTTGCTTTGGGGAATTCTCCATTGTCTGACCTGCGCAACAGTTCGATGTTGGTGCTTCCGAATCTGCTGATCCTTTAAGAGAATCGACGTTTCAAGTCAGAAAAGTTTTCTAGCATGCTGAACTCAGGGTCCCTAATGATGGTACTATTGGGAAGGTGCAGTGCCCTATTCTTCAGCTGTTTTATCCTATTATCACAGGATAACTTGTGAGTTATGTATCTAAGTGACTGATCTGCATTCTATTGTTTACCTACATCTATTCTCATAATGCCATAATATGTGTTACATCTTCTATCACTAGCAGGTGGTGACCTGAAACTGTTGGGCAAGGACAATCAAAATTTAGGGCTTAGAATACGAAGCTTTTTTGTGCAGTAAACATGGCTCCTTGCTTGCTTCTGTAATGGTTGTAATGCACTTATCTAATGACAACGTGCTATAAAATACTTGTCTCTGTACCTCATGGTGGTCGCTCTAGTTCTTGATCATGATTTCATTTTGCACAACCGAGAGAGTTGCAAGGGCAATGTATGCCATAACAAGTGAACTGTCCTTAATAATATACAGAGTGGCTTCCCTGATTAGTTTTTAGCTCTCTGTTTAGGTTGTCAAAGGATGTGTAGCTGGTAAGAGACTTCAAGATGGACAAGATCTCTGATGGGTTGGTGAAAGTAGGATGCTCTCTTTGGAGCACTTGAAGGCTCACTTACTTGGAAGAGTCTGTTAAAGATGGCCATTAAGTCTTACTAAATAGCTTGAGGTGCCTGCATCATATGTGAAAATCATGCCTGGGTAGATGTTTTCTGCTTATAAAAGTTTTATTGTTGGCATATATCTATGATGGATGCTTCGAGCGTAAATGGATGAATGTTTGATCTTGTTTTCACACTTACTTCAATTTAGAATGGGTTGGTCCTCTCTGTGACTTCATGACAATGATTTAAGTATATGGAAGGTTGAGTGCATGATGCGTATGGAAGTTCTGTGTGTTGTAAAAATGTATCTCACATGTTTGATAGAAGGAAATGTGTTAATATTCTTCGAATACTTGTGAATGCCACATAAGACTTGTGTTCCCATCTCCTGCAATTACTCATGGGTTATGACCAAAAAGCAGTGCTTTACAATGTTTATTTCATGGCATTAACTCTTGCAGGTGATTGGTCGAACCACATGAATTTTTGAGTATTGTTCACTATTAATTGATTATGATAATGACATACGTGCAAGGCTCTCTATCGTTGTGCCTCTAGGAGGATGAACACAGGTCTAGAGTTATGCAAGTTTAAATCTTTTTGATGCCTTAGTACACAAGTGTTTTATAAGTGCCCCTCTGACTAAATCTCTTGACTAAATCTTTTGATGCTTATGGGGAGTTGCAGGAATTTAGATTCGTTCTGATGTGATTACTCCCATGATTGGGTTTTGCACAATTAGGGTAGCTTGAAAGTGCTTCAGTGCGATAGGGATCCCACCTATATTGGGTCACAGTTTAATTTAATGAAGTATAGGATCAACTATTTACTGTATGCTTGGTTAGTATGTTTCTGCTCTTGCACCCTACAATGGCAATATGATTAACTTAATTGACTTGTTCTGAACCTAATTAAGCATGAAGTCACAAAGGATAGAGTAATTGTTTTTTGCCAGGAAATTCACTCACTGGTTTTACAATACTCATAAGGTTCTCATTTAATCATTTGCTCAGAAATTGCTCAAATTTGTACAGGTCAAAGAGGAGGATAACTGTGGCTCCTAATTTTCAGGAATAACTATTGGTCCATCTTTTGCTAAATGATTCCATGATTTAGGAGATTAAAATGAGCCTTGCAGGAATAAACACTAATTAACTGAACAGCTATCTTAGGATTTTGGCCCTCATTTCCACTTCCTCTGTAAAGATTGATGTGCGCTTGGATAAAACGTTTAGGTTTTGTGTCTCTGACAGGAAAAGGAAAACTCATTATAAGAACTTGATGAGCTAATGTCCCCTGAAGTGGAAACTAAATTTGAAGTGAATGTTTATCTCATTATTAGATGCAGCCTACTTGCTTTTTGCATGTTATTTCAGGTTTGGGAGCTGCTGGAGAAGGAATGTCCAGCCTTACAAAGGACTGCACAGGGGGATGCATGCTGGGCTGACTGCCCCCCAAGGGGATTGTGTCGCTCAGCTCTAAAGATTGAAGATTTGCAGCTTGAAGTAAAGACTGAAGACTTGCAGCTTGAAGCCTTGCAGACTGAAGAATTGTAGATTTGGAAGACGTGAAGATTTTCAGACTTGAAAGACTCTACCTTGGGTCGGTTCAGAAATGTATGGTCTTCTCTTAGCTTTGTCGAGGACGACAAAGTCTAGGAGGGGGAGGAGTGTTGCTCTAAGGGTTGCCCATAATTTTTCTCATGCTATGGCATCCTTTAGTCCCCATGAAAGTACCTTCTTTTTGTAAATTAGGAGATGTCCATATGAACACTCTCCTAAAACCCCTTTTTTGATAATTCCTCAAGTCTATGGTATTGAAGCCTTTCCTTGAAAACTCCTTTTTGAACAAACACAAAAAAACCCCACGTAGAAATCCATGCGCTCCCTCTCTCTCTAGGTAGTTATCTTTTTGAAATTCCCATATCACATGAGATTCTCTTCTTGATTTAGCACATGTGGTCTTTTGACCACATGTTCTATTCACATATGCCTCTCTTCTTCTCTATATAAAGAAGAGCCTCATTTGTAACAGGGGAGGTCCCTTGGCCATGGCCTTGGCCTCCATTTTGGTAATGGAAGAAGGTGTCATTTGCTACTCTCTTGCCTCCTTGTGTGCAATGGCGTTGGTCTTGGTGTATGGATTTGCATGTGTGTGTGCATGGTTGGGAGGATGTTCCCCTTTGCTCCTTGTGACGTTGGCCATTGTTGCCATTGGTCCATGAGCGTGGGTGAACCTCTCCTCTCATTCTTTGCCCCAACTTGGAGAAACTTCTCACTTCCATGTGAGGCGGTTAGGGGAACAACAAACCCTAACCGCCTCACATGGAAGTGAGAAGTTTCTCCAAGTTGGGGCAAAGAATGAGAGGAGAGGTTCACCCACGCTCATGGACCAATGGCAACAATGGCCAACGTCACAAGGAGCAAAGGGGAACATCCTCCCAACCATGCACACACACATGCAAATCCATACACCAAGACCAACGCCATTGCACACAAGGAGGCAAGAGAGTAGCAAATGACACCTTCTTCCATTACCAAAATGGAGGCCAAGGCCATGGCCAAGGGACCTCCCCTTTTACAAATGAGGCTCTTCTTTATATAGAGAAGAAGAGAGGCATATGTGAATAAAACATGTGGTCAAAAGACCACATGTGCTAAATCAAGAAGAGAATCTCATGTGATATGGGAATTTCAAAAAGATAACTACCTAGAGAGAGAGGGAGCGCATGGATTTCTACGTGGGGTTTTTTTGTGTTTGTTCAAAAAGGAGTTGTTCAAAAAGGAGTTTTCAAGGAAAGGCTTCAATACCATAGACTTGAGGAATTATCAAAAAAGGGGTTTTAGGAGAGTGTTCATATGGACATCTCCTAATTTACAAAAAGAAGGTACTTTCATGGGGACTAAAGGATGCCATAGCATGAGAAAAATTATGGGCAACCCTTAGAGCAACAGTTGGTATAGGTGGAAACACTAGATTCGGTCCATCTGTGCTATGTCTTGGTAATCTGATAGTGAAGGGTTGCACACGCATTGGAAGCCATGGAGTTGTCTCTGGTGTTAGTGTCACACTGCGGGCCTGTGCACAGGGCAACTGAACTGCGCCCCTCATTTTCTTGGATGGAGGCCCTGCGGTGGATAGTCTACGTTGGAATTCTTGCACCCTGTTCCAAATAGCTGCCCTTTGAACTGGCACATCATATGCCAAGCATCTGTAAACAATCCTTGTGAGAGCACAACATCCATACAGTATTGACTTTTGCTTCTTATACCACCGTTGATGAACCAAGTGGATTTGGTCAATAATCCAGTGAGGCATGTTGATTGTCAAATCGAAGGCGTCTGCTAAATATAGACTGAACCATATCTTCTTGGGTGGCATTGTGAACCTCTCTTGAGCGGGGAATGCGAAATGATGCATGCACATCCGAAGATGAATGGCAATAGTAGGTGTCATTGCCACCATGTCCTTTAGTTTCATCAGATTCCTGTTCTTCATGTTGTCGAGGACCATAGTCTCTTTCTCGGTGGGAATGTGCATGCCTTTCATGTCGAGAGCTTCCCACACCAAGTTGTTCGTCAATTTGAACCGCTTCAGCTCATTGCCCCTTGTGAGAGATGGGAGGACAAAGGTGTTGTATCCCTTTTTCTCTTTGCTCGGAGTGAGGGTGCTAATCAAATAGGAGCACCTTAGAAAGTCGGGCTTTGGGAATTGGGCTTTGAAGTAATCGTATAGTCCCGCCTTCTTCCATATCGGTTTCAGCCCTTCATTATTTTGAAGTCTCTCAAGTTCCCTGGTGAAGAAGTGATACCTGCCCTAGCGCCCGTCAAACTCTATCTCTGCCTCCCACAGGTAAGTGCCTTCTCCCAGAGGTCCTGCCACATCACTGAACCAATGTGAGTTTTTGCTGACTGGCGTTGTGTGCCCTTGTGGAGGATTCTGAATCGGTATGGCATGTAATGCTCTCAATGCCACTAGGTGCTCCTTCAATTCCTCCTCAATGGGAAGACTTTCAATGTCCACAATTTGAGGGCTGGTGCCCGCCTGGGAACTAGGTCCTGCTGTATCTGCCATGTTACTTCTTGCCTGCTGACTCTGTGAGAATATAGAAACATGTGTTAACATTGTAATGGACATGATAGAACAATTTTTGTCCCCGTTACAACATTAACATGAGGTTAGTGAGGGGTTAGTAGGTCAATACGTGCTAGGTGATCCAGTGTGCCATTAGTGGATGGATAGTCTTGTGAGCTAAATGGAAAAGTGCAGTGTAAGGGTGATGCAGTTAGTTAGCGGGAATGAATTTACAAATGTGGTCGGGGGGTTTGTTACACGCTTTGGGCTGCCAAACGAACTTACTGAATGGCTGTTGGTCTTGATTTTGTGGAGACTTTGGAGGGCTTTATAAGAGTGTCTGCTTGGCAATGAGACTTTTTAGGGACCCATTTACAAGTGATTCTGCTCGTGCTCATTGGCCAATGTGTGTTCGTGCGTGTTGAATACAAGTGGATATCGGCTCTGCAAGTGAGTGAACCATGTTGTACAGGGTGTGGCCTAGGTGTAGCTATTTGAGCCCACAAGCAAGCCTTAGGCACCCAAATTTTTCTTGATTGTGGGCTAGCCTTCATCGACTTCTTGGGTACCCAGATAGACTTCACTTTCACAGAAGGATTTTTGGAGGAATTCTTATTAGTGTCGTGTCATTGATCACTAATAGGAAGTTGAGCCAGTTGTTGTGGCTTGACCGCAATAGGATGCTCGCATTTCCGTACCCACACTTGTTTTGGTGGTTGAGACACCCTGCTTTGTATTTTCTTTTGGTTTCGAGCATAAGTCGTCTGCTTCTTCTGCTTTTTATCTGACTCTGGTTGCTGTATCCCAGTGGCTTTTGGAAAAGAAGGGACTTCCGTCATATCCTTGACTTCTTTGTCGAGATAATCATCCGTCTGCATCACATAATCTTGGACAAGAATAGCATGGTCATCTTCATCTGTACTCCTGGAAGGACCAGGAGTTTGTGCCTTTCCTAGTTCCTTGAGTGCTCCATTATCTAACTCAACTGTAATTCGACTATGATTTACCCATACCTGAAGAAGTACACTTCTTAGGTTCAGGTTGACTACATGATCATAGATCCAGTCTTGACCGAAGACCAGAGGTTCGGTGAGATCCTTATCTTGACACACTAGTACTTTAACTGTCAGTAAAACATCATGAATATAGAAGGGAAGTTCCACCTTGCCCATGCAAGGGGTTTCCACACCTCCCAACCCTATGAGGTATGCTTCTATAGGATTGACACTTAATTTCAGCTTTTGATAGTAAGAAAAATTAACAGCACTAGTGGCTGCACCTGAGTCAATCAAGGCCCTTACAGTCCTTGCACTCTTTCCTTGTCCTATCTGTAGGGTTACAAAAGGACGTCGATCAATTATCCTATGAGAGCTAATACCTGAAACTTCACACATAGCCACATGATATCCTTGAGCTGCATAGTCATCTGTCCTAGGCTGATCTCTACCCTGCCTTCTCAACTTCATCCTTCGGATGCGTTCTAAAGCTTCTGCCTGTGCTTCTTCTCAAACTCGTTTTTCCTCTTCTTTACGTTTCTTGGCAGTGTTGAGTCGATTGAGCATTTCCTCAGTGAGAGGTTCCTGATTTAACTTGACTCTGCATCCGCTTATGTAGCTAGGGAGAATATCGCCTTCGAGTGTGGCTAATTGGACTGCTCCACTAGTGGAGATCCTATTTATGATCATAGGTCCATAGCCTCTCTTCTCTAATTTTCTCGCATGTTGTTTCAGGGTATACACCAAAACTAAGTCTCCGGCCTTCAATCCTTTATCCTTAACATGGGCATCAAAGTACGCCTTCTGTCGTTTTTTAGCTGCATATATTCCTGCGGCCGCCCTTAGTCTTGTTTCTCCTAGTCGCTCAAGGTCAAAGATCCTAGAGGAGAGATCATGGTCCGTCCACTCATGCTCCTCTGCTACCTTTAGTGTAGGTATCAAGAAATCCAATGGTAGCACTGCATTTTGGCCAAACACCATCTGAAAAGGAGTGGCTTGGAGTACCGTTTTATAGGCAACTCGATATGCCCAAACAGCATGGTGTAGCTGTTTGTCCCAATCAGAGCGTTTATTATTCACCAATTTAGTCAACACATTGCATAGAATCTTATTTGTGCTTTCTGCTTGCCCATTAGCTTGTGGGTGATAGGGTTCTTGTGCACTACCAAGAACTCTTGGAGCAGATTTTCAATAACTTCATTCAAGAAGTGGGTGCCTTTATCACTTACTAGCCTATGGGTAGCCCGTATCATGTGAACACACTCTCAAATAGGAACTCAGCGGTCGTTTGAGCATCATTCTTTGTCGTAGCTTTTACCTCTACCCACTTGGTTAGATAGTCTGTGGCCACAATGATATATTCAGCATGTGAACTCTTAGCTGGAGGATTAATAGGACCAACAACATCTATTCCCCACTTAGAGAATGCTCGTCCACCCATCATAGGTTTCAAAGGCATCTCATCTTTACGTATAGGATACTGAGTTTGCTGACAAATGTCACACCTCTTCACATAGGTATGTGCATCCATGTGAAGGGTTGGCCACCAAAGACCTACAAATAGTATAGCCTTGATCACCCGATCTGGTCCAAAATGTCCTCCTGCTACGCCTTGGTGAGCAGTTTCCAAGATCTTAAGATACTCGCTCTCATGGACACATAGTCTCAGGTAACCATCTTTACCACGCTTGTATAAATTATCACCGATGAGTGAGTAATCTAGGGCTTCTTGTTCTAGGCTTCTTTTCCTCATGAGGGTCATATCTTGAGGGAATGTTTTCGTCCTCAGGAAGGCTACTAGTGGTTCACTCCAATCTGACACTATGGTCACTTGATAAAGAGTGGCATGCTCCACAGGTGGTTTAGTGCAACAGATTGGGCATTCCTTGCACAACTTTTGGACATCAGCTTCCATAGTCGGCCAATGCACTCCGAGTCTCCTTAGTGTCTGTAAAGTTCTTTGCCTCGAATGGTGTTGCTCTAATGCACCTACATGTGCTAATTGTAACCATTTTGCGTACTCGTCCTCTTCCACACAACAAGCTAGGATCCCTTGATTTGTATGCTTGTACATACTTCCTGGGTGGTCAGGCCCGTATGTCAACACTGGCACTAATGGCTTAGCCCACTGAGGTACAACTTCCAAATTAAACAAGTAAGCATCAGGAAGGTCATCTGATACTCCTTGTGGGGCTTCTCCAGATGTGAGCCTAGAGAGGTGGTCCGCTCTCAAGTGAGTCTTGCCATTCCTCACCACAACCTCAAAGTCGTATTCCATTAGCAAGAGAAACCATCTCACCAATCTACCTGTATTGCATGGCTTGTTCACGAGATATAACAATGCTTGATGGTCAGTAAAAAAATTAAACTTATTTGCAAGCAAATAGTGTCTAAATTTTTTAACCGCATACACCATGCCTAATCGTTCTCGTTCGGTGGTGGTATAGTTCCGTTCAGTTGCATTTAGTTGTTTATTCGCGTAGGCAATTGGAAGGTCCATATTACCTTCACCAGTGGGTTGCGCGAGTACACATCCAATAGCATAATTCGATGAGTCCACGTGAACATGAAATGGCTTATTCCAATCTGGTGTGGTCAGGATTGGCGCTGAACATAATCGCCGTTTAAGCTCATTGAAGAACTTCTCACATTCATCAGTCCACTCAAAGTTAGTCAAAAGTCCATACAGAGGCTTTGCTATGATGGCATACATGTGTATAAACCGTCGGTAATAACCACAATGCCCCATGAAAGCTTGTACTTCCTTTACATTCTTTGGCCTAGGTAGCTCTGCGATAGCTCTAACTTTTTCCTCGTCCGTAGATATGCCATTATTTGACACTATGTGTCCTAGAATCTTGCCTTGCCTGACCATGAAAACACATTTTTCTGGGTTCAGTCATACTTGATATTCTCTACATTTGTCAAAGATTTGCCTAAGTTCAGGAATATGTCTTTGTCTAATGTTGGAATGAGCAACACAAAGATCGTCAACATAGACTTCCAAATTCTTCCTCAAGAACTCTTTAAACACGTGGCACATCAATCTTTGGAAGGTTGCAAGAGCATTGGTAAGCCCAAATGGCATTACTCGAAAGGCAAATATGCCCCACTCTGTGGCAAAGGCTGTCTTATGCTGATCTTCTGGAGCTATGGCTACTTGATTGTAGCCCAAAAATCCATCAAGGAAGCTATATACTTCCTTGCCTGCTACTCTTTCTAATAGATGCTCGGTAATTGGAAGTGGATAGTTATCTCGAATTGTGGCTGCATTAACCTTCTTTAAGTTAATGCATACACGTAGCTTTCCATTCTTCTTGGGCACCACTACAATGGGGGATACCCACTCAGTGTGCTCAATTTCATAAATGAATCCAGCTTCCACTAAGCGATCTATCTCTTCTTTGATCTTAGCAGCATAATTGTCATTATATGTGTATGGCTTCTTCTTAGAGGGTTTTGCATCTAAGGTCATGGGAATAGTGTGTGAGCATATGTCAAGATCTACGCCTTTCAAGTCCTTGCAGCTCCAAGCGAATACATCTCGGTATTCTCTTAGCAAGGCTATCAATTCCTGCTCTTCTTCTTTCGTCAGGTCATGTCCTATGTTGGTGCACCTTTCTTCTCCTTCCTCTATGGCTACAACTATTTTTTTGGTGGTTTCTTTGTTATCATAAGCCTTTTTTGATTGAGCCTCACGTTTAGGCATTCTTATCATGACTCTCTTATCATCTATTTCATACTTCTTAAAATTTTCGAGGACCTCAAACAAAGATTCTTCCTCTTCCGGTGTGACTTCTTTCTTCTTCCTCTTCTTGCCTTCACTCTTGGTGGTCACTTGTGTGGTTAATCTCACCTCGTTCATAATTTCTGCGTGTCTCTGAGGGTGAGCTTCTACCTCATAGAAGTATTCCTCATCTGATGCAAAGGGTGGGTCCATGATGATTGACTCTAGATCGGAGTCACTTGCATCCTCAAATGTATCAGGGCTAGGTTCGCATTCTTCTAAAACTGAATCTCCCATGATTGGCTCTATGGAGAAAACTGAAATATCATGGCCATCCTCATCACAGTGGGGTGTCCATTGTTCTTCATTGATGGCTACATCCATTGTTGCTAGAATTTCAGCCCAACCATGAGGCTCAAATTCTTCGTCAGGAAATACTACAGGTGCATAGGCTGGGTCTTGAATTGACCTATGGGTTTCTTTCGCACCTACCTCTCTGGCTTTTTCTCTCTTCTCCTCTTCTACTGAAACTTTGCACATCCATAAGTGTGTGTCTTCATGTTGGAGTTTATTGATCTCCAAAGTACAGCTAGAAGTAGGTGAAACCCAACAGGACCTAGTTGACTTTTTCACAAACTTGTATGCACAGACCAATTTTCTTGCAGAGCAAATTGCTCTTTACTCACTTGGAATTTTCCAAAACTGTTTCACACACATAAACAAGACTCTAAGAGCTTTCCAACAAGATATAGAACACCTCAAATGGATAAATACACAATGAGCTATGACCTCTGCAATATGTAGCTTTAATGGAGACCTTGAAACAGAGATGAACCTGAGGACACACATCACTTGCAGAGACTACTGCTCTTAACTCAAAACTCCAATGACTTTGAAACTTTCCAGAATACAAGTAGACTCAAAGATCTTTCTAACAAGCCAAAGAACACATGATTTGGATACATACACAAGGAAATATGACCTCTGCAAGTTTGAGGTTTAATGGAGACCTTCAGCAGGGATAAAAAAAACAGAGAACACACACTACTTGCAGAGAGTATTGCTCTCAGCTCACAAATCCAATGATTATGAAACTTTACAGGAAGAAAGTAGACAGTAAGAGCTTTCCAATGAGCTATCAAACATGTAATTTGGATATATAATGAGGGAGATACAAGCTCTGCAATCTCTGCATACAAAACTACAGCAGTGTAGAGATACACATATGACTCTCTTGGACATCCCACAAGATCACGACTTTTCTCCTCTTTTTATAGCATGGGAAACTAATCTAAAACCTTACTAATACATCTAAATTCGTGGTAGACACTTGGATGGAGGTATTACATGACTCAAGTGCTCAAATAAGCAAAGTATTGATGGACTTTGAGAACTAGCCACATCGACCTTCCACTAGGGCACCACTGAAGCTCCCTTGTGACTCACTAATTTGACTCACCATGTTCTAGAACTCACGTGGTATTTTTGCTACATTTTATGAATAATATGAGCCTGCTTGAAGTATTTGAAGACTTCCCAAAGGTATTTACATAATTTGAAACTTGTACCCTACATAAAACAAATGTTCGCAACATTCTCCCCCTCAAGTTTCAAAGGGTATTTCCTTCATGCCAAGAATATAGTTGAATCTTTGAAGCTTTGGTCCATCCAAGGATTTGGTGAAGATATCTGCAACTTGATCCTTTGTTCCAACAAAAGAAACCTGCACTTCATTGTTCATGGCCTTCTCTCGAACATAATGATAGTGAACCTCTATATGCTTTGTTCTAGCATGAAAAATAGGATTTGAGGTCATATGAATGCTGCTCAAGTTATCCCCATATATCAGTGGTACATCAACCTGCACATTCAAGTCATGAAACAACTTTTTAAACCACATAACCTCAGTAGTAGCCAATGCTAAACCTCTATACTCAGCCTCTGTAGAAGATAAAGCAACTGTAGGCTGTTTCTTTGAACTCCATGTTAATGTCTTGTTTCCTGCTATTACCACATATCCACTTGTGGATCTTCTGTCATCTTTGCTTCCAGCCCAATCTGCATCACTAAAGACTTTAAGAGTTAGATCAGCATCATGACTATAAAATAATCCTTCGTTCATGGTACCTTTCAAATATCTAAGCACTCTTTTCGCTGCATGCATATGAGGTACTCTAGGTTCATGCATAAACTGTGACAATACTCCCACTGCATAACATATATCAGGTCTAGTTTTTGTTGCATAAATCAAAGATCCTACCATGGATCTATATACATTCATATCATGCAACTCATCACCTTCCTTTGCGCTTAGCTTTACATTACATTCCATTGGAGTAGAAACAAATTTACATTCCTGCATACCAAACCTTTTCAGCATATCACATATATACTTTCTTTGTATCAACCACATACCTTCATCGCTATACACAATTTCAATCCCAAGAAAGTATCTGAGCAAACCAAGATCTGAAATTTTAAATTCCTTTCCCAAATTACCTTTTATCTCATCAATTGCTTTTGCATCATTCCCTGTAATCAACAAGTCATCCACATAAATGCATACATAGACACACATGCCATCTACATGTTTTACATAAAGTGAAGGATCAGCATGACTCGCTGTGTATCCTTGCAGCATAAGATACTTTACCAACCTTGCATTCCATGCCCTTGGTGCCTGCTTAAGACCATACAATGCCTTCTTTAACCTGCATACATGATTAGGACATTTTGCATCCACATAACCATCTGGTTGTGACATATACACTTCTTCATTTAACTCACCATTAAGAAAGGCATTCTTTATATCGAGTTGATATATATTCCACCGTTTACTTGCAGCCAAAGCCAACAAAGTTCTCACCGTTGCCATATTTGCTACTGGACTAAATGTTTCCTCATAGTCCACACCTTGAGTTTGATTATATCCTTTTGCTACAAGTCTAGCCTTATATCTAGACACACTACCATCACTATTTCTTTTAATCTTAAAAACCCACTTGCAACCAATTACCTTTTGCTTTGGTGTACTTGGAACTAAATTCCAAGTCTTGTTATCCTGTAGTGCTTCCATTTCTTCTCTCATTGCTTTCTCCCACTTTTCATCTCCTTTGGCCTCATCATAACATGTGGGTTCATTTTCCTGCTCAACTTTTGTCATAAAAGCATAATGAGTATTCATGAAATATTCATAAGTATACCTTTGAGGTTGCTTACTTACTCTTGAAGTTCTTCTTACCTCCAATGTAGATGCTCTTCCTTTCTTATTAGGAACCTTTGATGATTCTCCATACTCACATACATCACTAATTTCCTCTCCTTCATCATTAACTTCAACAAGTTTGAGTTTACCTTTACTTTTAACACTTGGAGGTGACTCTTGCCTTAATCTTCCATTGAAAGGTGATCCTCTTTCTTCATCTAAACCACTCCTTTCATCATTTAAACTTCCTGATGGCTGAACTATGCATTCATCTCCTTCAACCACACCTTCTTCATTTTCATCCATGACCTGCAAACAATTCTTATCTGCATACCATGAAAGTGATTCATCAAAGTTTACATCTCTTGACACAACAACCTTATTGGTATGAGGATTATAGCATCTATATCCTCTTTGAGTATCTGCATAACCAATAAATATACATTTTTCTGATTTCGCATCAAGTTTAGATCTCACCTCACTAGGTACATGTACATAACATACACAACCAAACACTTTCAAATGACTTACACTTGGTTTCCTTCCATGCCATACCTCATATGGTGTCAAATGATGAACTCCAGCAGTCGAAACTCTATTCATAATGTAAACACTTGTGCTAACAGCTTCAGCCCAAAAATAATTAGGCAAACACATATCATTAAGCATGCTTCTAGATGCTTCTGCTATGATTCTGTTTCTTCTTTCTGCGACTCCATTTTGTTGTGGAGTATACCTGCATGTAACTTCTCTTTTGATACCTTCATCATACAAAAAATCAGTAAAAGCTTGAGAGAAATACTCTCCTCCTCCATCGGATCTTAGCTTCTTAATATACCTTCCTGTTTGCTTTTCGACATATGATTTGAACTTCTTGAAACAATCAAAGACCTCACTCTTATGTTTAATAAAATACACAAATGTCATTCTACTATGATCGTCAATGAATGATACATAGTACTTATTACCAACCAAGGATGCCTCTTTAGTAGGTCCCCACACATCTGTGTGTATGAGATCTAGCAAACCATCACTTACATAGCTTGAATGCTTGAAAGGTTGTCTACTCTGCTTACCCATTTGACATGCTTCACAAAGATGCACCATATGTTGCTTAGTAAGATCAGGTAATCCTTCAACAATCCTCTTCTTTGATAGCTCCTTTAACCTGTGTACATTCATGTGTCCAATCCTTTTGTGCCATAGATCAAGCTGTGCTATTCGATGCATACCATAAGAGAAATAGTTTGTATGATTTGGGTTTACCTTGAATGTAAACAATCTACCTTGTTTTTGACCTCTAGCAATTAACCTCCTTTGCTTTGGATCCTCAATGAAGCAACCTGCATGATTAAATCTCACTTGTAGACCTTTTTCTACCATTTGACCAACCGACATCAAATTCTTAGTGATCGTTGGCACATAAAGTACATCCTTCAAGCAATTTGTCTTGCTCTTATCCTGCATAACAACATCTCCAACCTGCATAATCTTATGTGTTGTATCATCTCCTGTTTCAACATGACCTTTACATGACGGATTATGCATATTAGAAAACCATGAAGCATCATGAGACATGTGATTAGAACAACCACTATCTACATACCATACATCGCTATTGCAATTCATCTTAGTTTCTACATTCATCATAAGAAGAGAATCATAATCATCACTTTTACCTTCAACTGCATAATTTCCTTGTTGTTTACCTCTTCTTGAATAGCCTCCTCTTTGATTACCACCTTGATTATTTTCATTTTGATAACAATCTTTGGCATAGTGTCCATACCTTCCACATATATAGCAATTGTTCTTATTATCTTCACTCCTTTGTCTTTGGTTGTAGTTGTAGTAGCCTCTCGTACCTCTAGCGCTTGATCTTCCTCTTCCTCTTGTGTTGAAGAAGCCACTTGAAGTCCTTTGATCATCGCTCCTTCTTCCTCGACCTCTATTTGAACCTCTTCCACCTCTGTTTCCACCTCTTGATGATCCTACATAAAGAGCTTGTCCTTGAGATCCTTTTTGATTTGAAGTAGAACCATTTAGATTCATCTCCTCCGTGACCATGAGGGCAATAAGTTGATCAAAATCTGGTAATTCTCCTCTGACATAAACTGAAGTAATGAAGGGTTTCCATCTCTCATCATCTTTGAGTCCGTTGAGAGTATGTGCAACCAAGTCGTCGTCCTCCACATGAGCTTGAATTGATCCTAGTTGATCTGCAATCTCTTTAACTTTCAATATGTAATCATTGACCGATGTCCTTGTATCTTTCTTTATGTTATTCAACTCATTTTTGAGTTGAATCTTCCTTGCTCTTGTACCTGTAGCATACAACCTTTCCAATGCAAGCCAAACATCTCTACTTGTGTCTAGATCTTGTATGTGTCCTACCATTGAATCTTGAATATTTTGTGATAAAATGAATATAACCCTTTTGTCTCTCTCATTCCAAAGTCTAAACTCCCTCAATTGTTGCTGATTTGGGTCCTCTGGTAATGTGGGTTTGATATCTGTGCCGTCAATCAAACCATACAAGCCTCTACCTTGCAAGTATGCTGTGATTCTAAACTTCCATGCTTGATAATTGGTCTTATCAAGCTTCTCTATTTGTGCATGTTGGTCTCCCATAATACAAATGCTAAGCTTCCTCCTTTAAGCCTCCTTTCCAATGTGTGTGATGAGAAGAAATATAATATTCACCTTGTAAATGAGGTATGTGCACCTTTCTTTGCTTGGATGTTGCTTCAGATGCCTCCTTGCAATCTTCTTCTACCTTTGTGTAGTGTTGATGATGAACTTCTTCCTTGATAGCTTCAAATTCTTCGTCAAGGTATGATAACCTTCTCCAAGCCTCCAAGTACTTGCTCTGATACCAATGTTGGAGTTTATTGATCTCCAAAGTACAGCTAGAAGTAGGTGAAACCCAACAGGACCTAGTTGACTTTTTCACAAACTTGTATGCACAGACCAATTTTCTTGCAGAGCAAATTGCTCTTTACTCACTTGGAATTTTCCAAAACTGTTTCACACACATAAACAAGACTCTAAGAGCTTTCCAACAAGATATAGAACACCTCAAATGGATAAATACACAATGAGCTATGACCTCTGCAATATGTAGCTTTAATGGAGACCTTGAAACAGAGATGAACCTGAGGACACACATCACTTGCAGAGACTACTGCTCTTAACTCAAAACTCCAATGACTTTGAAACTTTCCAGAATACAAGTAGACTCAAAGATCTTTCTAACAAGCCAAAGAACACATGATTTGGATACATACACAAGGAAATATGACCTCTGCAAGTTTGAGGTTTAATGGAGACCTTCAGCAGGGATAAAAAAAACAGAGAACACACACTACTTGCAGAGAGTATTGCTCTCAGCTCACAAATCCAATGATTATGAAAATTTAGAGGAAGAAAGTAGACAGTAAGAGCTTTCCAATGAGCTATCAAACATGTAATTTGGATATATAATGAGGGAGATACAAGCTCTGAAATCTCTGCATACAAAACTACAGCAGTGTAGAGATACACATATGACTCTCTTGGACATCCCACAAGATCACGACTTTTCTCCTCTTTTTATAGCATGGGAAACTAATCTAAAACCTTCCTAATACATCTAAATTCGTGGTAGACACTTGGATGGAGGTATTACATGACTCAAGTGCTCAAATAAGCAAAGTATTGATGGACTTTGAGAACTAGCCACATCGACCTTCCACTAGGGCACCACTGAAGCTCCCTTGTGACTCACTAATTTGACTCACCATGTTCTAGAACTCACGTGGTATTTTTGCTACATTTTATGAATAATATGAGCCTTCTTGAAGTATTTGAAGACTTCCCAAAGGTATTTACATAATTTGAAACTTGTACCCTACATAAAACAAATGTTCGCAACACTTCATGCATCCATGAGGATCCTGATCCTATGGAGTGCACAGACTCCGTGTCATCCTTGGCTCTATGAATAGGATTCCATTGGATAGGTGGTACGTCTCTATGAGAGTAATCCTTGAGATTGAATTTGGTTGTAACACCTAAGTGTTGCAAGTACAGAGAATTGGTTCCCCAATCCTGTACCACTTGCAACTGTCGCATAAATGGTCTTCCCAAAATCATCTCATAGGCCTGGTTCTTGCTAAAGTCACAGATAGCAAATGTGTGCTCAAACTCTACACCACAAGTAGTGAGAGTTATTCCTTCAAGCAGTCCTAAGGGTCTTTCTATGTGACCATCAGCCATCTGCAATTTCATTCTCGTTGGCCTAAATGCTGGCTTGCCTCAATGCTTCCATAGGGAAGTGGTAGCAATTGCAACTCCTGCGCCTGAGTCCAGAATGGCCTTGGTTGTGTATCCTTGATGGGTGATGGGAAGATAGGTGTTTCCTTCTTCTCCTTCACTCATATCTCCTATCTTGTCTAGAGGAATTTCTGGCACTGTTCTATGAGATCCTACCTGGGAACGCGGTTTAGCTATCTCTGGTACCTGTTTGGCTACATATTTCCATAACTCTAGCCTAACTTTGAGTATCTCTTCTAAAGTGAGATTGCACTGCACTTTAGTATTCTTTACTACCTCCGTGTTCCTAGGTATGACTGAGTCTTCGTTGCGGACCATGAACGTGGGTGCTCTCATACATGTAGACTTAGCTTCCCATGGGCCTGTGAATTGGGGTAATTCATGTAAAGAATTAGACTCAAAGTCTAATCTCTCTTGAGATTGTGCACTCTCCTGCTCTCCATAAATGGAAGGAATATCTTGTGGGAACTGATCATGCCCGTCATCCACAAGTTCAATGGGAGGAGGGACTTCACTCTCTTTAGCCCATTTCTCTTCTTGAATCTCTCGTAGGAATTCTGGTGTGTACCGATTCCTAGAAGAAAATGCGTCTGGCTCTGTGGTGTTGGGCACATAAGCTTCCTGGGCGGGACGGCTTAGCCTTTCACTTGGCTTGTCCTTATTTTGAGAGGCGGGTTCCTTTTCTGATTGTGCAATTAGCCTCTCCAATCTTTCGAGGAGTCCATCAAAGTGCAACTGCATCTTAGCTGAACTAGAGATGTTAAAGAGGCGACTGGCTTCAAACATGGTTTGAGCCAATTCCACCATCTTAGCACAAATTTTGGTTCGTTCAAGCTCTAGTTCTGCTCTTGGGTAACACTTTTCATGATCGATTACGTTTGGCCCTTCTTGGATTCTGGCCTGATATGCTTTGAGCATCATATTTAGGTCCTTAGGAGTGGGATCTGCTAAAAGTGATCCTACTCTAGGGGGTGGTGGGGTTGAATGAGGCGGGTTAGAAGGTGGTGGATCGGATGGAGACGGGAATAGAGGAGGTGGGGTGGCATGAGAGGGAGGGTGAGATGTAAGTTCAATTGTCCTGGCTCTTGTTTCTCTTAGGCTTTCCTCGAGTTCACTCATCTTCTTTGCCCATTGCCTTTTCATTCTTTCTCGGCTATCTCTCCAAGCTCTAGTCCTCTTCTTGGTTATGCTCTCCGTTTCACTAACTTCGGCACTCTTTTCCTGTCCTATACCTTGGTTTTGCTGCAATGCTTGAGCTCTAATGACCACTTGCACTGGTGCAGTGGAGGTTACACTTCCTGAAGAGTCTACGACTATAACCCAATCACATTGATGGGAGTAATTTTTGTTACATTCTGTGGGTTCTTTGGGCAGTCTCGTAAGAGGTGCTCCTTTCCACAATCTTGACAAAAGCCTTGAATGGTTACAGATTGAGGTTGTGTGGGGGCAGGCATCGGGCAATCGCGAATGAGGTGATCTCCCTGACATCGTGTTGTCCTAAGTACCAACTTAGGGACTTGTGGAGAAAGAGACTATACATCATTCCCCCTCAAGTGCATATAGTGGGGATTCATGCTTTAATTATCAATCTGATGAGTATACAAACCTAGCCGAGTGTATGAGGACATGCATTCAAATGATGATCAATGCAAATGAACTACTCAAAGAGTGCAAACAAGGCAAAGACTAATCCAAACAAGCTTCAACTGACAGTCATGGTGTCACGATACTTGGTGCAGCAGCCAATAGTAAATTGAGCTTTTCTCTCAGCCCTGAACTCCAAATATAGCAAATAGCATATGCGTTTTGAAGCTCTCAAGAAGATGCATCCAATGGTGGTGGTTTCACTCAATTCTGACACTCTTACTTCAAGGTATGAGAAAAATACTGAGTCGCGGGAAAACCTTCCTACACTTCAGCACTTCCTACACTTCACACACACACCTTAACAACAGCAAACAAACACTTTCATGGATAGACAACACTTCCTAACACTCTTTTCTAGCATTACACATGCACACCAGCTCACCAAGAAGAAGATACAGAGAGGACAAGACACAAATTCGAATTTCTGTGCTCTTGATTCTCACAATGGCAAAAAGTCTTTACCAAGAGTCACAAATTGACTTATATACTTGTGCCCTAAAAATGGTCCTTTCACACAAGAGACTAGCACTTTATTCACTAAAGACTGATTTCCTACTATTTTACATGGGTAAGTTTCTAATCTTCTGTGGGGATGCATGTAGAGGACTCCTCTTAGTGCCTTTACATCGGAAAATATATTACAAGAATGGTTATAATACAAAAATTGGGTGTCCAATTCGAAAAAATTTTGGGGCCCGTCTTTTTCTCTGCTTTGTGTTCTCTTTAGCTCTGTAACACTCTCCCCCTCTTTGTCTCTATCGTCCCTTGACAGGCTTTACTTCTTGTCTTTAATTTGTTGTCCGCATGCATCTTTTGGTCAGTTTTGCCTGTTCATCAGTCTTGCATTATGTTTTAGTGGTCCTCTGATTTGTCCTGGTTGCACACATCGGACCCTGCTGTATTATTTAAGCATGTTCACTTTCTTTTCCCTGCACGCAACCCTTGCTCAGTTTTGTCTGTTTGTTAAACAGGTGTTCGGTTTTGACGGCCTCTTTTTAATTCTTGTTTTACATCCTCTGGGCCCGATACATTTGTCTTGCCTAATAAGTCGGGTTGCCACTCACGCCACCAGTGGAAGGTATGAGGATGTGGTGCTTTAGTCTTCGATCTGGACCCTCCAAAGATCAAGAGGTTGAAGCACCCTTGTGTGGTTGCATGCTTTTCCTTGGTGTGTGTGCCCCTGTGGGGCTCTGTGTAGAGATGGGTGTTGCGCCCCTGCGGGGCTTTTTGTAGAGATATGTCTTCAGATATTCCTTTTTAGTGAAGCTTCTTTCGTTGTCTTCTTCTTTTCTTCTTTTTACTTGATTCTCCCTCAACACTGCCCCCCTCCTGGACTCTGTCGTCCCCGACAGGCTTTGACGAGCGACGGGCATATGTTCTATATATTTTCTGCTCTGTTTCATTAAGCAAATTGGCTTCACGTATCATTAATTGTTTCCATTGTTCTGCCTTCACACCATCATTGGGTGGCTGTCTGTGGTCTGCAAAGAAGCTGAGTTCATATGCCACTAATCTGGCATTCAAATTAGAGGACATCTTCAAAAAGACTTCTGAATCAATTTCAAAAAATCCTGTAAAGAACGCGTCTTCAAACATTTGCATATATATGCTTGGCAAAAACATCAATCTAGAATATAAGCCATTATCGTCGGTCGGCTAGGCATAACAGATAGGTCAAAAATGAGAATCTTTGTGCCTTGATTAATACCAATGAAATTCAAAAATGTGTAGGCCGCATGCTTGAAGACCTTCAATACTGTAAGTATCATACTGAGTATTTATTTTTCATTTTGACAGTTAAGTCGGGTACTGTCGCATAATTCTGTAGCCAAAATTCGATGGTTTTGACCATATAATCTTTTGTTGGCAAGTAATTATGTGGCGGGCTTGGAAGCAGAGGGTAATTCAACCACTGTTTTATAGCGCCATTTCTTTGCAGGTCCAAAAATTCTCTAGTATCCCTTCGGCGTGGTATAGGACAAAATGAAGAGTTTACCTGTAAGAAATATGGTGTTGCTTGCCAATGCACCCGTAGTGTGGGATGTTTCTCCAAAAGCTTTTTTCTCCAAACAGGTTGTGCAGCTTCGAATTCTTCTTGACTGTAGGCGAATGTGTCATGTTTAAAATTTAGCTGCTCATTTGGACTTTTCTTTGTAATCTTCTTTATATATTGTCTTGTTTTCTCTTTCAATAATCCGTACGGAATGTTGAAAGGCTTCATGATCTTTTCCAAGTCTTTACCCTTGATCTTGGCTTCCTTCATTACTTTGATTACTTCATTTTCAAAATTTTCCGTCAATCGGGACACCACTAGTGCCCGCTCCTTCTGACTTATTTATGCAGTGTATGGCATTGGATGATCATCATGTATATCCGCCATCTGCTCATGTATTGGAGAATTATAAATCGGGGGAGATAGAGGACGTACCTCTACCTCGTCAGTAGGATTTTCCTTAGCTGGCACTACTGGTGTCCCGATCGTTGTGTTCTGGTTGATTTGGATTTCTAATTGCTCTATACGTTCAATTTTCGCTTTACTTTCCTGTATGGCTGCTCTGAGTGCTTCTTTTGCCGCAAGCAATTCATTACCAATTTCAGCGACATGGTCCATGTTTTCGTTGTAACTCCGTACCAGTTTGGCATTCACATTTTGTAATTGCATTTTGAGTTCATTTGTTTCATTGGTGTATTTTCTTTCCCACTCTTCTGTTCGGGCCTGCTCTAGCTTTAGCAAATCTGCATATGTTGCAATCTGATCGCTTAATTCCTTCTATGCAGTTTCTGATGTCTCTTGCTTGTCTACCGGCTGATCATATAGCAACGATTTCATCAATTCTTTATTCCTGCTTCGTAAAGTGTCATTCTCTTCCATGTACAACTTTAACTGTTTCTCAAGCAAAGTGCTTCTAGCTCTTATTCTCTCTTTGTCAGCCTCGCTTGCATCATGTAAATTTTGTAAATCAGCAAGCTGTGCTTGGAGTTGGTGATGCTGAGTCATTAATGTATCATATTGCGTTTTTACCTAGAGTAACTCCGTGCTTTTGGCTGCTATCTCTTTTTGGGCCTGGATTAATTGTGATGACAATTTTTCGCTCATTATTTGGAATTGACTCTTTTCCCTCATGGCCTTATCATAATCTGCATCTATTTCCATCATCTGTTGTTGTGTATCCATAGCCGTTTGAATCATTTGCATGACTACAGGCTTCAGCTGAGTGACATCCACATTGAGCCATGTGGTTGGTATACTAGGTTCCTTGCCTATTGTGACGTCTTTGCCCTGTGCCACATGTAACGTAGTGTCATGGGGCTGCCTAATCTGAAGTTGGATCCTTGGCTCAGCCACCATGTGTGCAATATGCCCTTGAGGTGTATCATCTGGTACCTCAATTGCAATCTGCTCTTTGTTTTGTAATAGCTCTGAATCCGTGTTCACTGGAGTTTGTATTTCCTCTTTGATAGGTGGTTTTGCATACGTAACAGTTGTTGGAGCTTCTTTGATGCTGATTTTTATAGTATCATTCAATTGAATGACATGCTCAGGTTTATTGGAATCTTTTATGTTCTTTTCCTTTTCTTCGTGGTTGTCTGGCGTCACTTCGACTTGATTGATCTCACTCCATTCTTCCTCGTGAGTTTCTGTCCTTATGTTAGTGTCCAGGGTGTCTTTTTCGTGACTGGATTCTGCATCGGAACTAGAATCATCTAAGCCCAGTTCTTTGTGTCTCCCAAGTTGTTTTGGGGTCTTTTCTTTACTCCGTTGTTGTTTCTCTTGACTTGCTTGTCTATAATGATGACCTTGGACATTCAGATTTACCTGCCCTTGCATGTACTGATGTGTCTCTTCTAGAGCAGCAGATAGATCTCTCTTGGTAATAGGCATTTGGGCTACCGTAATCTTTGGTAAAATGTGTGTCCGCTTTGATTGGGGTGTAGCCTAGGCTTCCTCCTCTCTTAGACGCTTTGTACCCCTCATGGGTTTCTGTGAACTGGTTCCTGCCTCTTCAACAACAGCAGCTGCTTTCTTTTTCTTGGGGACCGTGGCGGATTTGGCATATTTGGCTAGCCCTTTTGAGGTTGGCATCTCATGCAAGCAGTTTTTCATTTCGAGTGCCTCATAGATAAGTAAGGTCAAAGCAAAACTCCCATTTAGAAACTTCTTCTGACCCCACTTCTTCTGGGCTTCAAATAATCTCTCTTGGACATAACCACTCATATTCACTTTATTGCCAATTTGTCTCATTGCATGCGAGAGTAGTTGTAGGACAATCTTTTGTGGTGCGGTATATCTATGCATACTTGGGAAACAAAAATGTTGGCGCACTAGGCGGACAACATCTTCAATATCAGTCCTGTTGATATCCAAAAAGGACCTCTTTTTAGGATCATGACATTCCTCTTTGACATTAGTGATCCCTTCTTGATTCCATCTGACGGCTTTGTTGATTATTTCATGTGTGAATTGAATGGTTTTCCAGGTACCTACTTTGTCCAATACTCGTGCTTCGGGAACTGATATCTTCGTCGCTGCAGGCTGCAGTGTATTCATTACTTGTGTACATCTTTGAAAATCTGGTAGATAAATCGGCAATTTGAGAAATGCCTCTATGCCTACCTGTGTCCATACATCCTCTATATGCGGTAATCCTTGTATTATAGTTTTGAAGTCTTGCGACATAATAGGGAAATAGTGATCCCTATCCATAATCTTGATTGTGGCCATGAAAATGAGGTCTGACACTGGTTGGTCATCCAGAAACCAATGGCCTCTTGCTTTCGTTATTGATTCCAATGGAAGAAGCTGCACCTCTTCGTCTTTCGTAGCTTCAGAATTGGGAGATGCCATCTGCACTCAATTGATGGCAGTAAATAGTCACCGAATAGTATTTAAACTCATCCTTCAGTTATCCTTTATTAGATTGGCAACTCTCCGCGTGAATGGTGTCGTCCTTTCCCCGTGGGTGTGAGAAAGGTAATACTTGGATTTTTTCCATATTTTAGATATTTCTATATTTTCATCTGAAAAGAAAAACTGAAAAGTTAGGTCATAGCCAAAGCGGTTATTATTATTTTTTTGAATGATTTTCTTAATGTATGTACAAGTGCTCTCCTATTTCCCAAGAGGGAAATGTGCTTGACTATCCTGAAATAGAAGAAAGATGTGCCGAATGCTTGGCCTAATAATGTGGCCCTATCATGCATACTTTGGTTCCTAATACCTCCAAATGTGTGCAACTTGAAGTAGTTGAATGATACATGCAGTTTGTCTTGTCTTTCGGCAACCAAATCTGCTTTACTCTGTTGGGACGTATTGTATCCTGAACATTCTTGATGAATGTGGTTCCTCTCATGTTGTAATTCTGCTCTATCTGCTTTTTGAATCTCGGACTGGCTTGTGTTGCAACTGCAGACTTCTTTTCTTTCCTGTAGCTATTCTTCTTTGGCTGTTTTGCCCGTAGACCATATTGGTTCTCCTTATGCAGTGGTTCATCGTTTCGGTTTAGCATCTTTGGAGCACATGATTTTGGAATCCATATTTGCACTCGATCCGGTTGGGCGGCTACTACTTTCTTTGGAATCCATATCCTAGCACTTCGTCGTTGACTTTGGTGTTCGAAATGATTTGCCTTCTTGTTTGATTGGTTGTTCTGATGTCGACAATGTTTCTGTTGTTGAAAATATGCATCCCTTTGATCCCTTCTTATCCAAGCTTGTTTACTGTAAGGAATAGGGTATATTCTAATAGGTACAACCTTTGGATTACTCAGAGGACTAATCTCTCTTGTGCATGGTTCTTCACTACGGCTGTTTTCAGATAGAATGACACTCTCTTCACTTGCTAGATTAGAAGATGGTATGCAAGCAGGATTCAGTGTGTCCTCACATGAAGTACTTGATGAAGGTGTTTCTATAGTGCTAGTGAACATACATTCATGACTGTGTTCATTAGAGTGAATTTTTGGCTCTATGCTTGCAGCTTTGATTGGTCGTTCGTCTAGCAAACTGAATACTTCACGATGTCCTATCTTGGCTGAGATGTATCCTAAAGCCAATTGAATGGTCACCTCATATTTGTATATCCAGTCTTGACCTAACACTACATCTTCGAGTAAATCCTGATCATGACACACTAATAGCTTCTGTTCCATAGTGTTGTTGCCAAGATGCAGAGGTAAGGTGATTTCACCTATACATTGAGTAATTGTTCCTCTTATTCCTATCAACTGTGCCATCGATGGACGTAATTCCTCCTTGAGTTTCTGAGTCAAAGAAAGTTTGATACAGCTTATGGCGGCTCCTGTGTCAATGAGAGCATCCACTAAGTGGTACTCCATTTTACTCGCTCCCAGATTCAAATATGGTTGTGTCCTCTGTGGACCTAGGTTTTTAGTGGCTCTAAAATTAGCCATTGGGATGAGTTCTTCTCCTAGTCGATATCTCTCATTTCTCTCTCTCATCCACTCTTTCCGTTTCTTAATTCGTTCTAGTGCTTCCTGTCTCGCTTCTTCTTGTATCCTTTCCTCTTCGATGCGTCTATTCTTGCCCTTAATTAATCATGACATTGTTTCTTCAGTCAACGGTTCTAGATATTTTTTCACTCGACATCCACTGATATAGTTTGGTAATACTTCCCCATCTAGGGTTGCTAAGCTGATGGCTCCACTTGTTGATGTACGATTGATGATTAATGGGCCATATCCTCTCTTCTGCAACTTCTTAGCGTGTTGTTTCAAGGTATATACCAAAACTAAATCTCCTTCCTTCAAATTTTTGTCTTTAATGTGAGCATCAAAGTAGGCTTTCTGTCGCCGTTTAGCAGCATAAATGCCTGCTACTGCTTGTAACCTAGTTTCGTGAAGCTTTTCTATTTGATCCAATTGAGCTGATAGTTCATGTCCCCGTTCACTCGTAAGTGGTTGCTACTCTGAGAGTGGGAATTAAGAAATCAATTGGCAAACTAGCATTTTGTCCATACACTAAGTTAAAAGGAGTAGTGCCTATGGCGGTTTTGTAGGCTACTCAAAATGCCCATAAAGCATGATGTAATTGCTTATCCCAATCAGATCTACCATTGTTCACAATTTTTGTGAGAACTGTACACAAGATTTTATTCGAACTTTCGGCTTGTCCATTGGCTTGTGGGTGATAAGGAGCTGATTTCTTATGAATTACCAGGAATTCATTCAGTAAGGCTTCTATAAATTCGTTTACAAAGTGCGTACCTCTATCACTCACAATTTCTATCGGTACTCCAAATCTAGTGAAAACGTTCTCAAAGAGAAATTTGGCCGTAGTTCTTGCGTCATTTTTCTTGGTTGCTTTGGCTTCAACCCATTTGGTCAGATAGTCTGTGGCTACAATTATATATTCGGCATGGGATCCTTTCGCTGGTGGGCTAATAGGTCCTATGAAGTCTATTTCCCATTTAGTGAAAGCTCTGGCACTCATCATGGGTCTTAGAGGCATCTCATCTCTTCTAATTGGATATTTTTTTTGTTGACAAGTATCACATCGTTGCACATACGTTAAGGCATCTTGATGTAGATTTGGCCACCACATTCCAGCAAAGAGGATCATTTTTGTTGTTTTATCTGCAGAGAAGTGTCCTCCTGCAGCTCCTGTATGTGCCATCTCTAAAACAGCAAGATATTCGTCTTCATGAATGCACAATCATAATTGATTATCTCTCCCTCGCTTGAAAAGTTGTTTTCCTATAATGGCATAATCCTTGCTTTGTTCTACAAGTGCACGTTTCCTTGTTGAAGTGGCTCCTTCTCGGTATTCTTGGGTCTTTAAGAATTTTACCAGAGGCATGCTCCATCTCGGTGCTACTGTGGAGTAGCATAGAGTGGAGTTCTCTTCTGGATTTTGTTCTTGACAGGTTTGGTAGGCTGATACATAGTTATGCGCATCCCTCTGCATGGTTGGCCAATATATGCCTAATCTCCTCAGGGTTTGCCATGTTCCGTTTGCATTCAAATGAGTTTTCCATTGATTCACATGTGCTTTCTGAAGCCACATTTCTTGTTCCTCTTCTTCTACGCATCTCATGAGTAATCCATTTGAATCTTGGTGATACAAACTTCCAGCAATGATATGAAGGTTTTTAGTCTTCCATAGGTCTTGGATTCGGTTTGGTGTGATTCCATCTTTAGGTCCATGCGTGAGTATAGAGATCAACTTTTCTGCCCATTGGGGACATACTTCCAGGTTAAAAAGGTACGTATCTGGAAGATCATCTGGTACTCCTATGGGTGGTTCTCCATGGGTCATTCTTGATAAGTGATCTGCTCTTATGTGGGTATTTCCTTTCTTGACTACTACCTCAAAATCAAATTCCATTAGCAATAAAAACCATCGTACTAGTCTTCCTGTATTGCAAGGTTTATTGACTAAGTACAGTAGGGCTTGATGGTCAATGAAGAATTTGAATTTGTTTGCCAACAGGTAATGTCTAAACTTTTTCACTGCGTACACCATCCCTAGGCCTTCTCTCTCAGTTGTGGTATAATTGCACTCTGCTTGATTTAATTGTCTACTGGCATAGGCTATAGGGTGGTCTAGCTTTCCTGTATCTGTAGGTTGAGCTGAAATGCAACCAATGGCAAACTTGGAAGCATCCACATGAATGTGAAATGGCTTATTCCAGTCAGGTACTCGAAGGATTGGTGTTGAACTCAATCGATTCTTTAACTCATTGAAGGCTGTCTCACATTCTTCGGTCCAATTAAATTGAGTCAAGAGTGCATAGAGAGGTCTAGCAATTATGGCATACATATGTATAAATCTTCGGTAGTATCCACAGTGTCCCATAAATGCTTGTACTTCTTTAGCAGTCTTTGGTCTTGGTAAATCCAGAATTACTTTGCTTTTGTCTTCATCAGTTGAAATTCCATTTTTAGAGACAATATGTCCTAATATTTTTCCTTGTCGAACCATGAAGACACATTTTCTGGGTTGAGGCATACTCAATATTGTCGGCATTTGGCAAAGATCTTTTCTAGTTCAGGGATGTGCTCTGATCGTATAGCTGAATAAGTACATAGATTGTCCACGTATACCTCCATACTCTTTCTCAGGAACTCTTTGAATACATGGCACATCAATCTTTGGAAGGTGGCTGGGGCATTCGTTACACCAAAAGGCATGACTCTAAAGGCGTATACTCCCCATTCAGTTGCGAAAGCGGTTTTATGTTGGTCCTCAGGAGCAATGGCTACCTAGTTATACCCTGAAAAGCCATCCAAAAAACTATAAACTTCCTTCCCTGCCACTCTTTCCAACAGATGATCCGTAATGGGTAATGGGTAACTATCCCTTATGGTCGCGGCATTTACTTTCTTCAGATTGATGCACACTCTTAACTTCCCATTCTTTTTCGGTACAACCACCAAAGGTGACACCCATTCCGTGTGCTCAATCTCATATATGAATCCAGCATCTAACAACTTATCTATCTCTTCCTTTATCTTTGCTGAATACACATCATTGTATGTATACGGTCTTTGTTTAGAAGGTTTGGCTTCAGATGTCATGGGGATTCTATGGGCACATATAGATGGATCTACTCCTTTCAAGTCCTTATAGGTCCAGGCAAAGACATCCCGATATTCCCTTATGAGTCATATTAACTCTTGTTCTTCCTCCATTGAGACATCCTGTCCTATGAAAGTACATCGTTCTTCTCCTTCCTCTACGGTTACTACTATCTTCTTGGTTTGTTCTTTATTGTCATATGCTATTCCTGACCGTGCTTCTCTTTTAGGCATTTGAATAGCAATTTTTCTCTCTTCTACTTCATATTTTTGAAGTGGGCTGGCACTTCAAACTGATCTTGTGGCTTGTTTTCTTCACCTTTTGGCTCTTTATCTAACTCCAGCTCTTCTTCCTGTGTAGGTTCCTGGTTGTTTTCGTTAGCTGTGGCACCTATTTTTTGATTTTCATCATCTGGTTCCATTGGTTCTTGTTCCATCTCAATGCTCTCATAGTCCTCCTTCCATTCTTTCTCTATCACTTCTCCTTCTTCAGCCTCGTGAAGGACTACCACATATAGACTAACGTCATATCCTTCCTCATCAATACATTCATTCATAGTTATTACTTCTTCGTTCACACATACATCGAGGGTCACTAAAATCTCCATCCAACCGTGAGGTTCAAACTCTTCATCCAAAAAGACTTGAGGCATGTAAGCTGGATCTTGTACAGACCTAGCTACTCCTTGCCTTTGCTTCCATCCCTTTCTCCTATCCTCTTCCTTTTTGGTAGTTTGGCATATCCATAGATGAGTGTCCTCGTTCATCCAAGGTTGGTCACTAGAACCTATGCTGTGAATTGACTGATCGTCTTCCTCCTTATGAATTTGATTCCATTGTAAGGGGGGAACGTCTTGATATGTATAAGTGTGGAGATTTATTCTCGTGGTGGTTCCTTCATGCTGTAGGTATACAGCATCTTTTCCCCAACCTTGCACAACCTTTAGCTGTCTCATGAAAGGTCTCCCAAGTATCATTTCATAATTGCTCGCCCTTTCAAATTGACATATTGCTAAGGTGTGTTCAAATTCACCTCCGCATGTGGTAAAAATTACTCATTCCAATAATCCCAAGGGTCTTTCTGTGTGTCCGTCTGCCATTTGTATCTTCATGCGCGTTGGTCTTAAAGCTGGTTTTCCCCATTTCTCCAAGATTTCTCTAGTAGCAATGCCTACACCAGCTCCGAAATCCAAGATGGCTTTGGTGGTATAACCCCTATAAGTAATTGGAAGGCAAGTGTTTCCTTCATCTCCCTCACTAAAATCTCCTACCTTATCCACTGGGATCTTTACTGTGTTTACTTCATCAGATATCTCTTTTTCTTCCGTCTTGATCTCCAATTGACTGGTTAATTTCTCCTTCAAATGTGGTTTAACCTTCAACAATTCTTCTAATGTTAGGGTACAAGGGATTTTGACCTTTCTAAGGTGTTGTATGATATCCGATGTTTGAACTGATGGGTTCGGTTCTTTATTTCGTATTGAGGGAATGCAATACAATTCTGAATTATGTTTGTACTCTCTTGTGTAATTTGGCAAAACCTTCACACTATCATTTTCCTCGTTACTCGGATCAATTGGTAATATCTCATTCGAATTCAACTCAGGTATTGAATCCTCTATTCCATCTCCTGCTTCTAGTTCTTCAAAGGGTGGTTCAATTCCTTCCACTTTCTTCCATCTGTCTTCTTGGACTCTTGCCCACAAATCTTTAGGCCATTCCCCTTCTACTTTGGGAACAATGGATCCTTCCCTTTTATCCTCACAATAATTGCCATTCTGTGTCTTACTTGCTTCGGGTTTTTTGTGATCATTAGTGATGACGCACTCTTGGAATTCTCTTTCGGAAATTCGGGTATTGGGTAATGGCAACGCAGGTTTTTCTAAGGTCTGTTGAGCAACTTCTATTAATTTTTTGCAGATCTCCAACCTCTCTTTCTCTAGGTCACCTCTAGGATATTCTCTTTCATGTTGTTCTATGGTAGGTCATGCTCTTATTCGTGCCTTGTATGCCTGAATCCACATGGCTAATTCTTCCGGCATGGGATCTGCTAAAACTGATCCTACCTCTTCTTTTTTATGCTTTCCATTTTTATTTTCTTCTTCAAATTTCTGTTCCTCTTTTGGGTTTTGTTCACTCTTCTCATTTTCCTTCTTCTGCAATAACTTCTTTTCTTTTATCCTATCTCTACGGTTCTTCCATCTTTGTGTTCTTTTACTTACAACACTTTTCTCAGGCTCTTCCGAGTCTTCAACTCTCTGAGGTGTGGGTGTGTTCACTTCTCTATCGCTTTGAGTGTTTTCCTCAGTTTTGTCTGGGGTCTCTCTAGCTTTGGCTCTAGTTATTGCTTTCAACGATACAGTGTATTCCTTATCACTCCCTGATGATTCGATTACTTCTATCACATTGATTTGCACGTTGGATGTAACCTTGTTGGGGTTCTTGGGGCAATCTCTGAAAAGGTGTTCCTTACCACAATCACTACAGTAGCCTTCCCAGACTCGTTGTGGTGGTGGTGGGTTTGGCAATGTACATTCTCTGATATAATGATCACCTCCACATCTGTAGCATGGTCCTCTGGGCACAGGCGGTCTGTTCATGGGTCGGGGTGGTATGGTTGCTCTAGGGGCTGTGTACATTAATGACACATAGTCCTGCTCATATCCGTAGGAACTATCTGGTACTTCCATGCCATAGGCATATGGTTCGTACAGTTGTCCATATTCTATCATAGAGCTTTCATAATTGGGATATGCTCCTTGACTATGATCGTAAAATGAGTCATATGGTTCATTACTAGCCAATGGTGTGGCTGGGACTATCGCTCTCTCTAGGTTTTCTTCAGGTTGAGCCATCTTGACTGGGACAACGTTCTGAGGATGGGGCGGTTGTTGTCCTAGTACTGGTTGTGGTTGGGTGCATCCTTGATAAGCATATGGTCGTGGTACAGGTGCATGCTGCTGATAAGTGGGGTACCTCAATGCTTCACCTCCTTGCTCTCTCTGAGGGTATCCATAAGGTCTCATATATGGCTGTGCTGGTCTCGATTGCCTATTGTAAGGGCAATTTTTTGTACTGTGATTTGTATATTTTTGTTCTACACTGCAATATTGTAGAGGTCCTGAGACGGTGGGTCTATTATAAGCATAAGCAGGTGGTGGGACTACTCCCCTACTGCACAAGTGAGATGGATGATCACCTCCGCACTGCATACATCTTCTAAGCATGGGCACTCTTATAGGGTTATTGGGGTAGTTCCTCTGTCCTTGAACGTTCAGCTTCTTCGCTACCAAATCGGCTATTTCCTCTACATTGTTTTTAGGGTTTGATGTGTTGCTGACCGAATCTTCACTTTTCAAGCTACCTTGAGGTATTTTCAAATCTTCTGCTAGGTTGTCTTCTAGGTCTATACAGTCCTTCATGCATTCTTGCAAAGTTTGAACTCTCTTTACATATACCAGAGATCTTAATGATCCGTTCAATAATCCTTCCAAAAATAATGACACCATTTTATTTTGGGTAGGTCTCTCTTCCATTGGGCATCTGTCCACATACTGCTTGAACCTTCTTGCTGCCAATCTTACTGATTCTATAGGGGCTTGCTTAAAGCTATGGATCAATGATGACGAGTTGTTTTTAATTCCCGATTAGTGAATTCCTCAATCATTTCTTGATAGACGTTCCATGTTTTGAAAATTATTAGGGTCCAATGGCTGGAACCATGCTAACGCAGTGTCTGACAAAGTAAGACCAAAGGACTCATATTGGATCAAGAAATCTTCCACTTGTTCGGCTCTGATTACTTGTTTAAATTCGGCTATATGATTGTAAGGTTCACTAGAGCCATCGTAGTGGTTTCTCATACATTTGGCAACTTGAATTGGCCTTAATCTCCTTCCTGCTTCGGGCGGTCTAGGTATTACTGGGAAAATTGGTCTTCCTATGGGTATGCCTGGTCCTCTTGGTACAGGTGGTCTGGCTGGGGCAGGAATTCCATGTCTTGGGTCAACAGGTGGTTGAGGTCGGTAATTAGGGTTATTTGTAGGCATTGCAAACTGCACATGTGGTCTGACTGGGATTTGTGTTTGTTGTGTTTGTTGTGTTTGTTGTGTTTGCCCCGACTTTTGATATGAATCATTCTGAGACGTTCCAAGTGGGTTTCGTGAAGTAGTGGCTTGGTCCCTAGGGGGAAACACTGGAATATTCTGATATTTCAACTCGGCTCTTTCTAATTTCGTTAAGGGCCAATATCTTCTCTGATTCTTATCCAAATATGTGATGATGGTGGGGAAATCAGGATCTTGTAACTCATAGATGGTGACAGGATTAGGGGCAGCTTCCCATATTCAAGAATGTGCTCTAAGGAGAGACTCCATTCCATTGATCAAGTATACATCCATTAGGGAGTCATCTTGTGGGATCAGGTCTCCTCTCCACACCCTAGCAACAGTAGATCTCCCTCTAGGAGTATTTACTTGCTCTTCATTCCCCTCTCCATTTAGGTTTGAAGCGTTGTTTTCTTTCCGAAGTTCATTAATGTTTTCAGGGTGTTCCATGACAATATACTGGATATCTCTTTTGTCCATGTAAAATCCTCCTGCATACTTGACTGCTGGCCTAGGCACTATGTAAGCCTCTGAAGCCTTCTTTAGTCTGGCCACTCACCTGTTCAGACCATCCAAGTATATGGGTATCTCTTGTTGGTTGGTGGTCACATATTCTAAAGAGGTCCGGTACTCTCCCTCAATAATTGACATCATGCCAATCATTGGTACTGTGTTCTGCATATCCTCTGAAGCCATAGGAATTTCTTCCTCTGACGCACTGGAGGTCTCCGAGTAATGTGAACGGCTACTTGGCTCGACCACACTACCTACAGAAGAGATTACACTTCTTCGGCTTCCTAGGGTTCCTCCAGATCTCAGGTCATCCACTTAGCAGCTCTGATCAGCCCTTGCTAACCTCTACCTTCTAGATTTCTTTACTATGAATCAGAATTCTAGAGGAATTTGGTTGGAAAAATGACTGAAAAAGAAACTTTCAAGTCACGATACTTGACTCCAAAATTTCACGATACACGATACACGATACTTCAGGAAAACGATACTCGATACTTCGTTAAACACAATACTTGGACAAACACGATATACGATCTGTGATAAGTATCGCGATCGGTGAATGCACGATACACGATACTTGGTTGAAAACAATACTCGATACTTGACTCTCACGATACTCGATACGTGAGTGAAAACGATACTTGATACACGATACTCAATGAGTATCGCGATCGGCACCAAACGATACTCGATACACGATCTTTAGCAAGTATCGCGATCGGTAGAACACGATACTCGATACACAATCTTTAGCAAGTATCACGATCGGTAGAACACGATACTCGATACATGATCTTTAGCAAGTATCACGATCGGTAGAACATGATACTCGATACACGATCTTTAGCAAGTATCGCGATCGGTAGAACACGATACTCGATACACAATCTTTAGCAAGTATCACGATTGGTAGAACACAATACTCGATACACAATCTTTAGCAAGTATCGCGATCGGTAGAACACGATACTCAATACACGATCTTTAGCAAGTATCGCGATCGGTAGAACACGATACTTGATCTTAGGGAAATATCGCGATACTCGACCACAGGAGATCACGATACTTGTCAGGTATCGCGATACTCGACCGTGGGAGAACACGATACTTGACCCTTTTTTTCAAATTTTTTGATAGATTTTCAGATTTTGATTCAATACACTTGTTTTCTATGCTCTGCTACCCTTTCCTCACTCCCTGTATCACTCAAAACACACTTTCTACCCCCTGTAAGTCTTCCACGATACCTAACGCAGATCGTTTTGTTCTGAAAAACTTGATTTCCTGAGAATCTATGAGTAAGAGGTGAGTCTGCTTACCTTGGAAAATACTCTTCCCTCCTCTACAACCCTTTCTAAATCCGTGTCGCTTCACAACCCTGCTCACGATCGCGATATTTTCTCTCCAATTCTCACGATACTCACTTTGCAAACAAGTGAAGTCCAAAAGACAAGTTTTTGGGTTTTTATACTTTTTTTGAAAAATTCTTCCTAGTTAAAAGGCTGAAAGAACATAGAGAAAAGAGAATGGAATCTAGCCTAAATTCCTACTTCTCCTATTCTACTCACTCCACACACTTCTTAGACTAATAACTCACTACGCACACTCCAAGAATGAGAGGTAGTAAGTGCGGCTGAAAGTGACTTACCAAAGAAGAGAAGATCATTACTCCACCTCTCGCTTCAATGCAAAAAGCTGCTTACCATCACATGAATGCCTCGGTTTGATTCGACACTCCCCGGCAACGGCGCCAAAAAACGTGTTGACCTAAGTACCAACTTTGGGACTTGTGGAGAAAGAGACTATACCTCAATCCCCCTCAAGTGCATATAGTGGGGATTCACGCTTTAATTATCAATCCGATGAGTATACAAACCTAGCCGAGTGTATGAGGACATGCATTCAAATGATGATCAATGCAAATGAACTACTCAAAGAGTGCAAACAAGGCAAAGACTAATCCAAACAAGCTTCAACTGACAGTCATGGTGTCACGATACTTGGTGCAGTAGCCAACAGTAAATTGAGATTTTCTCTCAGCCTCGAACTCCAAATATAGCAATTAGAATATGCGTTTCGAAGCTCTTGAGAAGACGCATCCAATGATGGTGGTTTCACTCAATTCTGACACTCCTACTTCAAGTTATGAGCAAAATACTGAGTCACAGGAAAACCTTCCTACACTTCAGCACTTCCTACACTTCGCACACACCTTAACAACAGTAAACAAACACTTTCATGGATAGACAACACTTCCTAACACTCTTTTCTAGCATTACACATGCACACCAGCTCACCGAGAAGAAGATACAGAGAGCAGAAGATACAAATTCGAATTTCTATGCTCTTGATTCTTACAATGGCAAAAAGTCTTTACCAAGAGTCACAAATTGACTTATATACTTGTGCCCTAAAAATGGTCCTTTCACACAAGAGACCGGCACTTTATTCACTAATGACTTATTTCCTACTATTTTACATGGGTAAGTTTCTAATCTTCTGTGGGGATGTATCTAGAGGACTCCTCTTAGTGCCTTTACATCGGAAAATATATTACAAGAATGGTTATAATACAAAAATTGGGTGTCCAAGTCGGAAAAATTTTGGCGCCCGTCTTTTTCTCTGCTTTGTGTTCTCTTTAGCTCTGCAACACATCGGTAGCATGGCCCTCTAGGGAATGATGGTCTTACCTGCCTAGGTTGGGGCCACGAGTTGGGATTGGTGTACATGACATTGGTATACTCTGGCTCCCAACTTGGTTCACTCGGTTCTTCATAATAATAGGCCTCATTATGCTCAGGTGACTGCATGTAGTAAGCTTGAGGGCTATCAATATGAGTAGAGTCAAAACTATGGTCACTAGGGTCACTTTCTGAAAGAAGTGGAGTCACTGGCACTTTGGCTCTATTTAGGTTCTCTTCTGCAGCTGCGTACTTCATGGGAATCACATTGGATGGAGCAGGAGGTTGTTGGGCTAGCACTGGTTGAGGTCTCTGTTGGGCCTGATATTGTGGTTGATAGGTTTGTTGAGGCCTCGCATACTGTTGTGGTGGATACTGGTTCTCATATCTTCCCTGTTAAGGATAGGGCTGAGGGTAAGTTTGCCTAACCGCTTGCTTATTGTATGGGCAATCTTGTGCTGTGTGATTAGTGTATCTCTGCTCTATGGTACAGTATTGGCTACTGGGGTTCACTTGGGGTTGAGCCATAATGGGGCATACGTTTGCCATGTGGTCACCACCGCAAGTATAGCACCTCTTTACTGGGGCAAACCTTGGGATTTGTTTGCTAGTGACACCTAGTTTTTGAGCTACTTTCTCAGCGAGTTCCTCAATTGATGTGGATTGCGAGGAAGAGAGGCTAGAGGCACTATCTAAATCTTTGTAAATTTTGGAAAGCTCTAACTCTTCCCCTAGGTTATCCTCAATGTCAATGCACATGCGTACACACTCTTCTATTGTCCTCGGGTCCATTAAGTACACATATGATCTCAACTTTGTACTTAGCAGTCCATCTAGGAATAAAGCCACTTGTTTGGTTGGTGCGGGTAACTCCGAAACAAGACATCTCTCTAGATATTGCGTAAATCTTCTTTGTACAAGTCTGACTGTCTCTTGAGGGGTTTGCTTGAAGCTATGAATCAGTGAGGAAGTGTTATGCCTTATGCCACTCTTAGAAAATTCAATAATGAAAGCCTCTAGAAGTTGGTCTATGTTTCTAAAGTGTCTTTCATTTAGTGGTTGAAACCACGTAAGGGCTATGTTCCTAAGGGTTAGACCAAAGGCATTGTACTGCGTGAATAGGTCCTCCACTTGTTCAGCTCTCAAGACTTGCCTAAACTCGGCCACATGGTCATATGGGTCCCATATGCCATCGAAGTAGTTCTTCATGGACTTAACTAGCTGGGTCGGTCTCAAAGTCCTCGTGTGCTCTCTAGGTCTTGGTAGAGGGAATTCATCTGCATTCCTTTTGTTCCTTGGGGCTCTAAGTCCCTCAGGTTCCACTCTATTTGTTTCCGTTCTCGTTCTTTCTCTTCCCACTAGGTTTGCAAAGCTTACCTTAGGTCTATCTCTATTCTTGTCTCTTTGAGTTCCATGAGCTTGGGATGTTCCAGCTCCTGGGTGACCAGAGGACACATTAGACCTTGGTTGGGGGAAAATAAATTCACCCTTCCAAGTGTAAGCATGCCTATCATGTTCTGTAACCACAAAGATCCTCTCTGAAGCGTGATCTAAGTAGGTCACTCTGCCTAGGCTATCAAGATCTTTGAACTCATAGATCGTGATTGTTCCTACCTCATTAGGTTGATTAGGCTTATACCTCCAGAAGGCTTCATCGGTCTCTCGATTGAAGAGCAGGTCTATGCTCTTAATGTCTTGGAGAATCCACTCTAGTGTGAGGATTCTGGTAAGAACATATTTGCCTCGAGGAGTTTTAGGTTCTACACCCATGTTCCCTTGCTCTAGGTCACCCAAGTCCGTTTCTGGGATCACATTTCCGAATTCATCTGTCATGTCCGGGTGACTGGTGACTACATATATGGTTCCTTCTTTGTCCAAGTATGTTCCATTTTCAAATTTGACTGCTGGACGTTCGAGTCCAATGGGTTGGTCAGGATTTTTAATTTGGACCACGGACCTTCCTAGGCCGTCCTCATAGATGCTAGCACCTAATCGGTTGGTCCTAAGGTATTCTAGCTGCATCTTGTAGGGGCCTTCTACCCTATGTAAGTATGGCACTCTTGAACTTCCTATGGGTCTCTCCATACCTTGAGACATCTCTGACTCACTAGTCTTAGAGCTAGGGTAGTACGAATGATGGCTCAACTGCTGGGCCCAAGACCTAGCAGTATGATTGACACTAGCCTCTAAAGATCTAAGACTTTTTCTATCCCTCCCTAAGTGTCGTCCTGATCTAAGGTTCATAAGCCTAGCTGAGCAATCCCAATTTTTACCCAAGGTACAACCTCGTTGCCGATCAATTTATATCAGTCACTTGGTTCTTTTTTTTTATGTTGATTATCGTGTTTATAATCTTGTCTGATATCATGTTGTCAGGAGTACTTAAGTTAACTTCCACTGTTTCAGTTGATCGTTCCACGTTAAGTTCCTTTCCTTTAAAGTTATCAATCACACACAGATTATGTTTTCGCTTGAACTTAAGTGCTTAGGTAGTATTCAACTTGATAAATGCCTATCGTCACCTGACTTACTGCTAGTACTATTCGCACTTAGGAATTGACAAAGGGAGTTGAGAGTATTCCAACCTTACTTGTTGATCCCTTGCTCTTTGGTGCTCAAGAACCCGGTTCTCAAGCTTGCAAAAAGCCCTTGCTTTGGATGCTTTCAAGTGCTCTCAATGGACCTGTAAAAGTCCCAGGGTTAGCTCCAGACTTAGATTCAAATGACTTAGCAAATCACTTTCATTCATGCAATCCAGATATCAATTTGCACTATGTCTTTATGAAAAACCATTCTAGAGATCCCTTAGTTTTCTTCCCCCTGGATATGGTCAACTTCAAAATACTATATCCAATAATCCTCATATATCTAATAATCCCCACGAGCTTTCCAACAGAACAAAAATCACAGCAAACGGATTTCGTATGAGAAAGTTATGCTAGTTCAGGGTTCTGGGGCTAAAACAGGGTTCAAACAGGTTGACAGTTCACAAGATTTCTCTCGAAACACAAGTGTAGGGGCCTCCCAAAATGTAATTGATAGACAATTATGCCCAAAATTATCCCCAAATTTTGCAATATAAAACCCTAAAATTTTAGCCGAATAAGCTTGTCAATCGCGATCGACAAGTCTGTCAATCGCAATTGACAGAGGTGTCCGTCGGGGCCTGTCGGTCACGATCGACACGTCAGTCACGATCGACGCTGTCAATCGGGATTGACAGAGTCGATCGCGGGTCCTATCAATCACGATCGATGGTATCAATCACGATCGACACTTTTTTCGAGATTTTCGCCGTGATTTCAGTCGATCGGGGATCTGTCCATCGCGATGGACACGTGGCAACGCGAATTTTTGTGTCAATCGTCAACTTTCAGTCGGTCGCGATTGACAGTGTCAATCACGATTGATTAAATCCTACATGGCAGTCGGTCGATCGTGGGGTCTGTCGGTCGCGATTGACAGGTCTGTCGGTCGCGATTGACAGAGGCTGTCGGTCGCGATTGACAGAGGAACTCGGAATTTTTTTACTGTGTTTAGTGATTTAGGATGTGCTCATTATGTGTATCATTATGGTGTACTTTGTTTTACCAAATAGGCGATTTTTCTGTCGATCGCGATCGACAGAGGTCGGCGACATAGAGACAGTTTCGAGCTTGTCCGTACCTCCGTAGCCTGCTGGACAAGGTGATACAGCAACCACCTGCAAGGAAGCTCAAAAAAAACATGCAAAAGCAGTGCACACAAATTGCTCTCTCGCTCTCTCTCACAAGTGTAATGAGGGAAATGGAAGGGGAAAGGAGTTATGATCAATAACTGAAATTGTTCACGATGATGGAGATGGAGGTGGGAGATGGTGAGGATGATGATGGTGATGATGATGGTGAAGTAAAAAGGAGAAAAATAAGAAAAATTAAGGAAATTACCTACAACGCCAATGTCACAACTCTACGTCTTACCATCACATGCTCGTCCTCAAAGCTCGATCCCCGGCAACGGCACCAAAATTTGGTGTAGCTCAGTGATGAGTAGCACCTCCTTTAATGTCAATCCGGGAAGATGTGAGGATGGTATGATGACCTTGAGCAAGTGAAGGCACAAGTGCGTGAGTGAGAAGCACACTAACATGCACACACATACACACACGCGCGCACACACGGCAAGAACAAAGAGGAAGACAATGGAGTTCTTTTAGATTACTTTCAAAATGCTCATACAAGTTCAACTCTATTACAAGCTAACCCCAAAAATGAGCTCTCTAGCTCTATTTATAGTTTTTGACTAGCTTTTGGCCTTGTCGAGACCTAGTGTCCGGCCTAGTTAAAAATTAGGTTCTAGGGCCTAGTTGGAGGCTCAAACGGAGTCTAAAAATCATGAAAATTGGTACGATGCTACTTATAATACTCCTCAAGCTCAAGGACTCCTCGGCTTGCACAAAATGGAGTTACAAAAAGGTGAAATGGTATTTACAATGATGTAGAGTGACTAAATTCACTATTTAGGAAGTATTACTTCATGGAAAAATTTGGACGGCCTACTTGCCAGATCTTCGTTGACTACTTCGCTCTGAGTCCCTTCTTTGACTTCCTTGTCTTGTGAGTCCTTGGGTACCTTGACTACTGCCAACATACAAGCCGGGGGGAAAAAACCTCCTAAAGAGGGAAAAAAGTGCCTCGATAGTCCTAGTGTGTTCACACACACCACTACCTAAATATATCAACAAATCGCCCCCTAGGAGTGATGCAGTAAGCAAGGAGGTGGCACTCATGTAGAAGGAAGTGCCAAGCTATGTGGAATCAATATACAAAAGGAAGTAATCCCAAAGCTTTCATCTTTGCGAAAAGCTTCAAATGTTTCCCTATGTAGATCCTTTGTGAAAAGTTCTGCAATGTTCTCTTGCATGGGCACATATGCCAAGCTGATCTGTCCAACAAAGAACATCTCCTTGAGAGAATGATAATGCACCTCAATGTGCTTATTGCCAGCATGGAACACTGGGTTCCTCGCAATTGCCAATGCACTCTAACTGTCAGTGAACATGGTGGTGGCAGAAGACTGACCAACACCCAAATCAGCCATAAGGCATCTGAGCCACACACACTCAACAATCGCTATGAAAGCTGCCCTATACTCATTGTAGCTCAGTGATGAGTAGCACCTCCTTTAATGTCAATCCGAGAAGACGTGAGGAAGGTATGAAGACCTCGAGCAAGTGGCGGCACAAATGCGTGAGTGAGAAGCACACAAGCATGCACACACATACACACACACGCGCACACACGGCAAGACAAAGAGGGAGAATCAATGGAGTTCTTAGATTACTTTCAAAAAGCTCTTACAAGTTCGTTTCAATTACAATCTAACCCCAAAAATGAGCTCTCTAGCTCCTTTTATAGTTTATGACTAGCTTTGGCCCTGTTCAGACCTAGTGTCCGGCCTAGTTAAAAATTAGGTTCCAGGGCTTATTTGAGGGCTCAAACGAGATCTAAAAAATACGAAAATTGGCAGGTAGATACTTCTAAAGCTCCTCAAGCTCAAGGACTCCTTGGCTTGCACAAAATGGAGCTACAAAAAGATGAAATGGTATTTACAATGGTGTTTAGTGATGAGAATCACTTTTAATTGGTGTAGAGGTTTTGAAAAATTAAGGTTGCCTTAGTGCTAAATCTACGTGAATGCTCATACGTACTTCTTCCTGAAGAAGATTATTGGCCTATTTGCCAGATCTTCGTTGACTCCCTTGTCTGCTTGTGCCTTCTCTCCCTTCTGACTCTCTTCTCTGACTGCCATGCCTCGTTAGTCCTTCAGTCCCTTGTCCGCTGCTAACACCCCCCCTCTCTCGCGTCTGTCGTCCCTGACAGACCCTTGTTGTGTGGGTTTTTGGATGTAGTACTCGACAACATCCTGCGCTAAGTGATGTTCGGCAATCCGCAATCCTTTGGCCAAATCTGTGAGTAGCGCATCCCAATCGACCGGCCCGGGAACCTCTGGATGTGGTATACGTAGCTTTTCGGAATGGAGAGCTTGTTCCACTGCAAACAACTGCAAGAGATGGGATGGTCTGGGAATGAATATCTCGGAGTGATATTCCCAGAATCCCGTGACAAACATCTCTTCAAACGTTTGTTTGAAGCAGGCCGGTAGATATTTGATGCGAGCGTGCCATGCATACACAACATTAATCGATGGGGTTGTGCTCATGTCGTATACAAGGTCCTGATTACCTTCATTAAATCCTAATGCTAAGAGATGCGGTTCCTTGACATTTTTGAAGGTCCTGAAGGTGACCAACATAAGTTCGAAAATCTTCAGGCACATCTGAGTCATGACATCAGGTACATTCTTGAACCGGACCCCCCAATGTCGAATCGTCAAAATCATATATCCAATCGTAGGTGGGCCCTTCGGGGGTGCGAAGTACACATAATTGAACCACTTCTCACATCCTTTAATCGTCAGCACTGTTTGCGTGTACTCCTTCCATGATCTCCTTCGAAATACAGGGCAATAACATGGGTTATATTTGATGTACAAGGGCATGTTGTTCCATGTTCTTACCATTTCCGGGTATGTTTCAAGCAGCCGAATTCTCCACATCGGTTGGCGAATATGTCCCTGCTTGGCACTTTCTGGGATGTCGTCAGGTGCAAATTGGGTGGCAGAGGTGGGTTCCCTTGATGTGTGGTGCTTGATCTCTGCATTATAATCCGCCATTAGCACGCAAAAAGGACCATACAGGTCATCCGATGGGCCGATCCACCTATGGTGTGAGAGATTCTGAAAATAATCGGATTTTATTACAACCTCTTCCAATTTTGACATCAATGCGATTTGGACTGCCACCCGGTCATCATGCGTCGTGGCTACTTTCTCTAATTTTTGCATCCATTCAAGTGCCTCAATTTCAATTGTGTCCATGCCCTATTCTGTTCGCTTACCCCCGAGTGTTGGCATCGGAACATAGGGATCCTCGAATGTTTCTTCTACTTCAATTGGCACAAGATCGTCAGGCTCGGGCTCTACCAGAGGGGAGGGCTGACGCTCATATTCCATGACCTTGCTACGTAATTCCTCAAGTTCGGCCCGGAGTTTAGTGATCTCTTCTGATGTATCTTCTGCGGTTGTGCTTTTGCTGGGTGATGTCTGTCGGGTGGCCAACTGCCTTGGCAAATCATCTCTCTCTTTTTCTAAGGTGGCATGCGCCTCCATTAGATCTGCATGAGTTTCTAACACCACTTTCATATTCTCAGAGGGAATTGCCTTGAATCATTCTGGGTTAATCTCCTGTGGGGAACCCTCCATGGCCGCCTCCAGATTTTCTTCATTCTGTTTCTGTAATCGTTTATTCTCCTCTAGCGCTGTAGACATATGCTTGCGTAGGAGGCCCAAGTTCCGTCGAAGCTTCAGGTTGTCCGTGATCTGAGAATGTAGCAACTCGTCCATGTGTCGTCGCTCTTCATCATCTGCTTGGGGTGGGTTGGCTACTAATTGTGCATATTGTTCCTGTAAGGTCACGTGCTGCTGTTGTAGTAGCTGCTTCTGCTCTTCAAGATCCCTACATCGTGCTTGGAGATCTTCGTGGCTTCGGAAAAGCCTTGTATGTTGGTTGTCAAGGTGTTGGTAATGGTGTTGAAGTTGGGACATGCATTGATACATATTATTAAATACATTATTAAGAGGAATGGTGGGAGAAATGGTGTTGAATGCAGAGGGGAAGGGGAAGGGAAAGGGAAGTGTGGATGCAGTACTAGAGAAGGGTGAGGGGGGAGGTGGGGGAATGGGGGATTGTGGGTAAATGGGGGGTGGGAGAGGTGCAGAGGTGGGTGACACCTCCATTGATTCAAAAGTGGAGGCCGTGGTGGGAGTGACTGTGAACATGGGGATTGTGGTTGCGGTGAGAGTTGTGAACGTGTATAGAGGGGTGTGTAATTGTGAACTCCCAGGAAGTGTGATCGGAGGAGTGGGGCTTCCGTGGTTGTGGTTAGACTTATGTTTCCCGTGGAAATAGAGTATGTGGGTTGACTGATGGTTTGTGCGTCAGTGTGTGTAGTGGGTTCGGAGGTGGTGACAGTAGAGGTTACAGTGGCAGGGGGAGGTGAAGGGGGCTGATGTGGGGGAGAGGGTGGCAAGGGAGGTGATGGAGGTGCACTCGATGTGTGGGCTTCCTCGGTGTCGTGAACAGTGTGTGCTGTGCCAGTGGTTGTGGGGGTGCCTTGTGGTCCTGATCCTAATACATTCATTCGTTTTCCCGTTCGTGGGGGGCGTCTTCCATATCTTTTCTCTGTCCTTCGTGATTGCGCTAGTGCAGTATGCACCGTTTCAGGTACTCCCAAAGCATCTGATATCATTTCTAGGGTGGCACGGTATTGCTCGTCCACGCCTTCCTCCTCCAGAATCTGGTTCATGAGGGCTTTACCTGCAGCTAATGATAGCCTGTGTTGCTCTTGGACTTGGTTCATCGTATCGTAGAGCTTCTTTAATGCGTTAGTATAGGCGGGGGCACCTTCCAGTACTTGTAGGGCTTCCTGATCATACTCTTGTTCTTCTGCTTCTGATTGTCCACCCTGTGCCTCCTCATGTGCTTCTTCTTCATCGTCCACATTGACTACGTCCGGTTGGCCGGGCTGGGCTTGGTCTGGGGCAGTTTGCTGTCCACCAGCTTGCTCTGCTTCAACTTCCGCATTTACAGCATCGATGATTCTAGCAACTTCTTCGTCCGTTAGATCCTCCAGAGTGAATCCATGCGGGAATTCCAGATCAGTCGGTACTGGTGGAAACACAAGGTTAGGGCCATCTGTGTTGTGCCTGGATAACCTGATAGTAAATGGTTGCACTCGTCGGGGAAGTCTTGGGGTTGTTTCAGGCGTTAGGGTTGCACCGCGAGCTTGTGCACAAGGCATCTGGACAGCGCCTCTCATCTTTTTTGAGGGAGGCCCCACAGCTGAAAATCTGCGTTGAAACTCCTGTGCTCTGGACCAAATGAGAGCCCTCTGCACCGGTACATCATATGCGAGACATCTGTATACAATTCTTGTAAGTGCACAGCAACCATACAACACAGACTTTTGCTTCTTATACCATCTCTGATGAGCCATATGAATCTGGTCGATAATCCAGTGGGGCATATTGATGGACAAATCAAAAGCATCCGCCAGGTAGAGGCTAAACCAGATCTTTTTGGGAGGCATTGTGAATCTCTCCTGCGCGCGGAATGCGAAATGTTGCATGACCATGCGTAAGTGAATGGCAATTGTAGGTGTCATCGCAACCATGTCCTTCAACTTCGTCAGATTCCTGTTCTTCATATTGTCTGGAACCATAGTCTCTTTCTCTGTTGGGATGTGCATACCTTTCATGTCGAGTGCTTCTCTTACCAAGTTGATAGTCAAGCGGAAACGCTTCAGCTCATTGCCCCTTGTGAGTGATGGGAGCACAAAGGAGCTGTATCCTTTCTTGTCTTTGCTTGGAGTGAGGGTACTAATTAAGTATGGGCACCTTAGAAAATCTGGCTTTGGTAGTTGGAACTTGAAGTAATCATAAAGCCCCGCCTTCTTCCATATCGACTTCAGTCCTTCATCGTTCTGTAGCTTTTCAAACTCCCTGGTAAAGAAATGGTATCTGCCCCAACGTCCATTGAATTCTACCTCAGACTCCCACATATATGTGCCTTCACCCAGAGGTCCAGCAACGTCACTGAACCAGTGTGAAGCTTTGCCCACCGGCATTGTATGACCCTGTGGAGGATTTTGAATTGGTATGGCATGTAATGCCCGTAATCCTACTGGTCTTTCCTTTAATTCCTCCTCGACCGGAAGGCTTTCGATGTCCACCACTTGGGGGCTGGTGCCTGCCTGGGAGCTAGTTCCAACCGTATCTGCCATGTTACTTCTTGCTACCTGTCTCTGTGAGAATATACCAACACGTGTTAATATTGTACAGGACAAGGGAGGATCGTTGTTGTTCCCATTACAATATTAACATGAGGGTCCGGAGCGAATAATGGGTTAGTAAGTGCTCGGTGCAAGTGTGTGTGTGGTTAGTCGTTCGGTAGACCTAAGAGTTAAGTGGAATGATGTAAAGTGATAGTGATGTGGTGAGTAAGTTATCATGGATTTACAAAATGGGGTCTGGGGGTTTGTTACAAGTCTGAGGCTGTCGAATGCAGTGGATGGGTTTTGCTTTTGGTTTCGTAGAGACTCTAGAGAGTTTTATCGGTGTCTCGGTTTGAAAATGAGGCCTTTTAGGGACCCATTTACAAGTGATTATGTGCGTGCGCATGGGCCTTGGTGTGTTCTTGAGTGTTGAAAACGAGTGAATGCTGGCTGTGCGAGTGAATGGGTTACACTGTGTAGGTTGTGGCCTTGGTGTAGCTATTTGAGCCCGCAAACAAGCCTTAGGCACCCAAATAGCTTTCACGTTAGCAGGAGAATTTCTGCAAGACTTCTTATTAATGTCGTGTTGTACAGGCAAGGAAGGTTATAGCTTCCTTGATGGATTTTCAGGTTACAACCAAGTAGCCATTGCCCCAGAAGATCAACACAAAACAGCTTTTGCCACAGAGTGGGGAATCTTTGCATTTCGTGTGATGCCATTTGGGCTCACCAATGCACCTGCAACATTCCAAAGACTCATGTGTCATGTCTTCAAAGAGTTCTTGTGAAAGAGCTTAGAAATATATGTGGATGATTTATGTGCTCATTCCCAAGAGCGAAGATACGACATCCTTGAGCTTAGACAGATCTTCAACAAGTGTAGAGAATATCGAGTGTGTCTGAACCCAGAGAAGTGTGTGTTCATGGTACGTCAAGGTAAAATCTTAGGTCATATTGTTTCTAAGAATGGAATATCGACAGATGAGGACAAAGTAAAATCCATAGCGGAGTTGCCGAGACCAAAAAATGTTAAAGAGGTACAGGCCTTCATGGGCCATTGTGGATATTATCGTAGGTTCATTCACATGTATGCAATCATAGCTAAACCTCTTTATGCCTTGTTGACAAATTTTGAGTGGAACGATGAATGCGAGAAGTCCTTCAATGAGTTGAAGAGACGCTTATGCACAACACCAATACTGACAACTCCTGATTGGAATAAGCCATTCCACGTACATGTGGATGCATCCAATTATGCAATAGGAACGAAACTACACCACAACCGAAAGAGAAGGCTTAGGCATGGTATATGCTGTAAAGAAATTTAGACTCTATTTATTGGCCAACAAGTTTAAGTTCTTCACCGATCATCAAGCCTTATTATACTTGGTCAATAAACCTTGCAATACTGGACGCTTAGTAAGATGGTTCCTCTTACTAATGGAATATGACTTTGAAGTGGTTGTTAGGCAAGGTAAGACCCACCTCAGAGCAGATCACCTTTCTCGCATCACTTCAGGAGAGCCACCGCAAGGAGTGTTGGATGAATTGCCCGATGCTTATCTGTTCAATCTAGAAGTTGTTCCTAAATGGGCAAATAAGTTGGTACCAGTCCTAACCTTTGGACCCGCAAATAAAAAGGTGAAGATAGACATGGATGAAATTGTGCGGTCACAAAGCTATCAAATATTGGCAGGAAGCATGTATAAACAAGACACGGAAGGTGTTCTAGCTTGTTGTGTCGAGGATGATGAGCATAGTAGTTGGTTGCAACAAGCCCATGAAGGATTTCTAGGGAATCACTATTCTAAACAACGAACACTGCAAAATCTAAAACGTTTAGGAGTGTATTGGCCTAGTTGTTGGTGCAGATCAATCACCAATTGAATGTTTGAAGACTAAAGAGTGAAGGATGAGATGAATTCTTGAAGCTTGGAAGGAAGATACATTCAGAGTATGTGAGGAATGTACACATATGTACATAGTTCACTTAGATCTTTGATTAGTCATAGACTTGTACAAATTTATCTATAAATACCTTGAAAATGTCGAGGCGTGATATGAGAGCATATGAAAGAATAGATAGAAGTCAAGAAAGGTGAAGTTAGATGTCATGAGACATGTGAAAAGTTAGTTGAGTTTTCTCTCATCACTCAACTGTAACTTTCTGAGTAATTGAAGAAATATTGCGCCCGATCTTTTCGTGTCTGCTCCGTCTGTGGTTGATCATTTGTGAAATCCTTTTGAGGATATCTAAGTTGGTAGTTAATGAGTTTGTGCCCTGAGTTTCAAAGTCTAATTGCAAACAGGCTAGGAGAATTGTGTGTAGGAACATTCATATGTGATGAGTGTTCACAGTTCTCTGAAACAGGCGCAATTTTCGATCTTGATCTTTTGGTCTGTTCTCACTCCACAGTTTAAAGTTTTGTGCAAGCAAGCACTTAATCTTTAAGTTGGAAGATGATCTACTCGTGGTTAGAAGCATTTGCTTAAATGGGTTTTGTACTGAGAGAACTGAAGTTAAGAAATTAGGGGTGTCTAAATCGACTTCTCAGAAGTGCAGATTCAGACATAGGTAACTTGTGAAGTTGATTTCTCAAGTTATACTAAACCTTTTGAAGAACTTTAACTTTGAGGAGGTGCGCAATCTCTAGGCGACACTCCATACAAATTTTCATAGAAAACTTTAAAGATTTGATAAGTCAATGAGAAGAAATTGTGCAGCAGACTTTCTGTGTTTCATCTTCTTCACAGAATTTTTCAAAGTTTTGATAATTTGGAGATTGGACCTCTAATTTGGTAAAAGTTTTGACTTACTCTTGATATAGAGGTGTTCTAAATTCAAGAGTAGGTTGTTCTTTTGGAGATTAACACTCTCCATCAGTGGTATCAGAGCAGGAGACATCAAAATCAAGAAAAGGAGGATCCCGACTGCTGCAGATTCAAGAATTTCAACAATTGAAGAGCCAGAAGGTGAAAGTTTGAAGGCAAAGCTTTAGGAGGAGACCATACAATATCAAGAAGGACAAAAGGAGTCTAATTCGAAGTAAAGGTACACATATTGTTCATAAAGGTTGAAGTTTTCAATACACAGGAGGACACAAGATGGGAGATTCTCTTCAGATAGAGAAATTGGATAGGGAAAACTATCCTGCATGGTCAATGAGGATGGAAGCTCATCTTATGAGCAAAGATTTAATAGCCTACATCACAGGTGAAGAGGAGAAGCCAAGTTTCAGAGATCCTAGTGTTCCAACTAGGGAAGAGTTAGCAGATTTGAAAAATTGGATGAAGAAAGATGCTCAAGCTAGGAGCATTATATATATGGCAGTCAATGATTACTTGTTGCCTCATATTCGAGGTCTTGAAAGTGCAACTGATATTTGGAATGCTTTGGAGGAGCATTTCCAGAATACTACAAAGTCAAGGAAGGCATCCTTATGGGCAGAGTTTACAACCTTCAAGAAGAAGGCTTCTCAATCTATTTCAGACTATGTAACAAGGATGAAAGACATTGCAGATGCATTAGGAGCTGTTGATGAAGACATTGAGGAGGATAAATTGGTAAGGCAAATTCTTACAGGCTTAAGAGGTGATGACAAATGGAAGCCATTCATTTTGTCTACAGAGTTATCACTTGATCATTTCACTCCTGATTTAAATCAGTTGCTAGGTCATATGCTAACATTTGAGCAGGATGTTAAAGGAGATAGTGACAAGAGTGAAGGTCATGCAATGTACTCAAAGGACAAGAAGAAGAATAGCAAAGGAAAGCAACAAGCAAATGAAGATGAAGGCACAACTAGTCAAGCCAACTTCCTAAGAGGTAGAGGAGGTGGCAAAGGTAGAGGAAGAGGCAGGAATAACAAAGATGGAGGCAAAGCTTGCTGGATTTGTGGTAAGACAAATCACTTAGCTAATGATTGTTGGCATAATACTCAGAATAATAATGGATATAATCAGAACTATAACTCTAGAGGAAGAGGAGGCAGAAATCAAAGAGGTAATTTCAGAGGCAGAGGTGGTAGGAGTTACTTTGGAAGAAATGCAGGTAGAGGATTCCAAAGTCAACAATACAACAACACCTACTACAATTATGCTTCAGATCAAAAGGAGGATTCAACATTAATAATGAATGCTACTTGTGAAAGTCAGAGTGAAGATCAGAGAGTCTTCTATATTGACTCAGGGTGTAGCAACCACTTGAGTGGTAATATATCTTTGATGACTGATTTGGAGAATAAGGTTTTTAATCATGTTGTTCAAACAGGTGACAACACAAAGCACAATGTGAAGTCAATTGGATCAGTGAAGGCCAAGGATGGTAGTACCTTATTGAGTAAGGTCTTGTATGTTCCTACAATTCCTAAGAATTTGATAAGTGTAGGACAAATTGTGGAAAAAGGTTATGAAGTAAGGTTCACTAATGATGGAGTATATGTGGAAGACCCTAGCCAAGGATATAAACAGATTGTTTCAGGAAAGAAAGAAGGAAGACTATTTACATTGAAGATTCAAGGCAATATTGGTCATGCTATGTTCACATATGGAGGACATAAGATCTGTGAGTTAGATCTTTGGCATAAGAGGCTTGGACATTTCAATGAAAGAGGTATTAAAGACATGATTAACAATGATTCAGTGCTTGGTTTGCCTAATGTTGCAGGTCAACATATGACATACAGATGTGAGGCATGTCAATTAGGTAAGGCTCATAAGCTTTCCTATTCCAAGCATGGTTTTATGTACTCAGAGAAGCTTGAATTGGTACACACAGATGTGTGGGGACCATCAAAGGATTTCAGTATAAATGGGTCAAGGTATTATGTGATTTATGTTGATGATGCTACCAGATGGATCACTATTTATGTGATTAAAGATAAGTCAGAAGTGCTTAATACATTTAAACACTATCATGCATATGCAGAAAGAATTACAGGACACAAGTTGAAAAGACTAAGGTCAGATGGAGGGGGAGAGTATTTCTCTAATGAGTTCAGTGATTATTTGTGGAATGCAGGTATAAAAAGGGAAGTTACTTGCAGGTACTCTCCTCAACAAAATGGTGTAGCAGAAAGAAGAAATAGAACACTTGTTGAGTTTGCAAGATCCATGATGAAGGAGAAAAATTGCCCTAATTATTTGTGGGCTGAGGCTGTGAATACAGCTACTTATTTGGTCAATAGGTTACCATGTAAAGCCTTGCAGGGAATGACACCATATGAGGCTTGGTGGGGTAAGAGACCTACCTTGGATCATTGCAGAGTTTTTGGATGTGTGGCATATGTATATGTGCCATCACAATTAAGGCACAAGTTGGAGCCTAAAGCTGAAAAATATGTTTTCATTGGTTATGATGATAAGCAAATGGGTTATAGATTGTGGAATCCATCTACAAAACAATTCATGGTTTCTAAAGATGTGACATTTGATGAGCAAAGTACTTGGTATGCAGGTACAATTAATATCAATACAGGTAATGAAGAAGAAGTGAGCCAAAGGAAAGGAAAATCAAAGGTTCAAATATTTGATGAACAAGAGAATAATGAAGTGCAGATTGAAGTGGAAGAAATACCAAGATTTGATCCTGAATATGAAGAACCAGAAACCTCAAGAAGTGGAGAGCTTAGGAGGTCTACAAGGAACAAATGGCAACCTACAAGGTATAGCTATGATACTTCATTTTTGGCCACAAAAGATTCTGCTTATATGATGAATACAGATGAAGACCCTTCTATATATGAAGAGGCAAGAGGTAAGGAAAAATGGGAGAAAGCTATGCAGGAAGAATATGATGCATTGATGGAGAATCAAACATGGGATTTGGTTCCAAAACCAAATAGTCAGAAAATCATTGGATGCAAATGGGTTTACAAAACCAAGAGGTTTGCAGATGGAAGTGTGTCTAGATACAAAGCTAGACTTGTTGTCAAAGGGTTTGCTCAGACTTATGGTGTTGACTATGATGAGACTTATAGTCCTGTGGCAAAGATGACAACCATCAGGACACTTATAGCTATTGCTGCATGTAAAGGTTGGAAGTTATGTCAACTTGATGTGAAAAATGCTTTTCTGAATGGTTATATATCAGATGATGTGTTCATGGAGCAACCTCAAGGGTTCAGAGATAAAAGGTATCCAGATCATGTGTGCAAGCTCAAGAGGGCTTTGTATGGCTTGAAGCAGGCCCCAAGGGCATGGAACTATAGGCTTGTAAAGTTCTTGAAAGAACTTGGATTTCAGGTGTCTAAAGTAGATAGTAGCTTGCTTGTCAAAGCAAGTGATAATGGTTTTATATACATGTGCATATATGTTGATGATATAATCCTTACAGGTACAGATGAAGAAGGAATACAAAGACTCAAGAAGCAAATGGAAAAGGAGTTCAAAATAAGTGACTTGGGAGACTTGTCATACTTCTTGGGCATGGAGATTACATATACTCAACATGGAGTATTTGTGACCCAAGAAAGGTATTTGAAGAACTTGTTAATCAAGTTTAAAATGGATGATTGCAGGGTAGCACCTACACCAATGGAGGTGAATCACAAATTGAGTAAGTTTGGAGGTGAAGAATTCAAGGACATGAGACAATATCAGAGTCTGATTGGTAGTCTTATCTATGCTACTTTAACTAGACCTGATTTATCATATGCAGTAGGGGTTTTGTCTCAATTCATGCATTGTCCTAGGAAAGAGCATTGGATTGCAGGTCAAAGAGTGTTGAGGTACATTAAGGGTACACTCAATGAAGGTTTGTATTATGGGTTTACCTCAGATACAAAAATCAAAATTTATAGTGATGCAGATTGGGCAGGTAATCCAGATGATAGAAGATCTACTTTTGGATACATGTGTTATGTGGGAGATAAACTTATCTCATGGTGTTCCAAGAAGCAACATACAGTTGCTTTGTCTTCTACAGAAGCAGAATACAAAGGCATGGTTGAAGCTACAAAGGAAGTGATTTGGCTCAAGAACTTGATGAAGAGTCTTGACATTGTGCACGGGATACCAATTATATTTGGAGATAACATGAGTTCATTGTACTTAGCTGCTAATCCTGTTTTTCATGCCAGGACCAAACACATTGAGATTCAGTATCACTTTCTAAGGGAGAAAGTGATGGACAAGGAGATTGAAGTCATTCATACTTCAACTAAAGATCAGATAGCTGATATGCTTACAAAGAGCTTGGATGGACCAAAGCTACAGAAGTTTAAAGATATGGCAGGTATAAAGAAGAAAGGAGAAACCTCAATTGATGATTGAGGGGGAGCTGTTGGTGCAGATCAATCACCAATTGAATGTTTGAAGACTAAAGAGTGAAGGATGAGATGAATTCTTGAAGCTTGGAAGGAAGATACATTCAGAGTATGTGAGGAATGTACACATATGTACATAGTTCACTTAGATCTTTGATTAGTCATAGACTTGTACAAATTTATCTATAAATACCTTGAAAATGTCGAGGCGTGATATGAGAGCATATGAAAGAATAGATAGAAGTCAAGAAAGGTGAAGTTAGATGTCATGAGACATGTGAAAAGTTAGTTGAGTTTTCTCTCATCACTCAACTGTAACTTTCTGAGTAATTGAAGAAATATTGCACCTGATCTTTTCGTGTCTGCTCCGTCTGTGGTTGATCATTTGTGAAATCCTTTTGAGGATATCTAAGTTGGTAGTTAATGAGTTTGTGACCTGAGTTTCAGAGTCTAATTGCAAACAGGCTAGGAGAATTGTGTGTAGGAACATTCATATGTGATGAGTGTTCACAGTTCTCTGAAACAGGCGCAATTTTCGATCTTGATCTTTTGGTCTGTTCTCACTCCACAGTTTAAAGTTTTGTGCAAGCAAGCACTTAATCTTTAAGTTGGAAGATGATCTACTCGTGGCTAGAAGCATTTGCTTAAACGGGTTTTGTAATGAGAGAACTGAAGTTAAGAAATTAGGGGTGTCTAAATCGACTTCTCAGAAGTGCAGATTCAGACATAGGTAACTTGTGAAGTTGATTTCTCAAGTTATACTAAACCTTTTGAAGAACTTTAACTTTGAGGAGGTGCGCAATCTCTAGGTGACACTCCATACAAATTTTCATAGAAAACTTTAAAGATTTGATAAGTCAATGAGAAGAAATTGTGCAGCAGACTTTCTGTGTTTCATCTTCTTCACAGAATTTTTCAAAGTTTTGATAATTTGGAGATTGGACCTCTAATTTGGTAAAAGTTTTGACTTACTCTTGATATAGAGGTGTTCTAAATTCAAGAGTAGGTTGTTCTTTTGGAGATTAACACTCTCCATCACTAGTATGGATAAAGAAATTCATGAGTGAATGAAGAATTGTCCAATGTGCAAAGAGCGACCCCTAGTGGATCATGCTACCCTTTATCACGTGTCGTTAATTCCTGACTGGAGTGCTCCATTGGTAGAATTCATGAGATCGGGAACATCCCCCAAGGAGGCAAGTCTAGCAAGAAAACGAAGTATGGAGCAAGAGGCTAAAGACTATGCCTTAGTAGGTGATAACCTATACCGACGATGCAAAGATGGCTATTTAAGATTGTGCATTCATGAATCAGATTATTTGAGAGTCTTAGAAACTGCACATAGCAGTGTGGCAGGTGGACACTTTGGGCCTGACCGAGTTATCAAGTCTATTCTATTCTCAGGACTTTGGTGGCCCACTCTTCATATGGATGCACATACCTATGGGAAGAAATGTGACACATGTCAACGTGCCCAGTACCCAATTCAAAAAGATGAAATGCCTCTGAGGCCAATGATGGGAGGACGTGCATTCTCAAAGTGGGGCATAGACTTTGTAGGTCCTATTAACCCCCCAGCTAGAAACTCCCATGCAGAATACATTATTGTAGCCACGGACTACCTCACAAAGTGGGTAGAAGTCAAAGCCACAACAAAGAATGATGCTCAAACTACGGCGAAGTTTTTATTCGAGAACGTGTTTACGAGATATGGATTACCAATAGAATTAGTTAGTGATAGAGGCACACACTTCTTGAATGAAGTCATTGAAAATCTTCTCCAAGAATTCTTGGTGATACACAAGAAGTCTGCCCCCTATCATCCACAAGCTAACGGACAAGCTGAGAGCACGAATAAGATCCTATGTAACGTATTGACAAAACTCGTAAATAACAAACGCTCTGATTGGGACAAACAACTTCATCATGCTGTTTGGGCCTACCGAGTTGCTTATAAAACGGTACTCAATGCCACCCCATTTCAGATGGTCTTCGGACAAAATGTTGTGCTACCACTGGATTTCCTAATCCCAACTTTAAAAGTAGCACAAGAGCATGATTGGAACGGACACGAGTTATCCTCGAGGATCTTTGATTTAGAACGCTTAGGTGAGACAAGGCTACGAGCAGCGGCAGGCATCTATGCTGCAAAGAAAAGGCAAAAGGCATACTTTGATGCACATATCAAGGATAAAGGCTTGAAAGAGGGAGACCTAGTGTTGGTTTATACACTAAAGCAACATGCCCGTAAATTGGAAAAAAGAGGATATGGACCCATGATCATTAATAGAATTTCCACTAGCGGTGCAGTTCAATTGGCCACACTAGAAGGCGATGTCTTACCAAACTATATCAGTGGTTGTCGAGTCAAGCTATATCAAGAACCTCTTACAGAGGAAATGCTAATGAGACTCAACACTGCTAAGAAGCGAAAAGAAGAGGACATAAGGGTTAGAGAAGAAGCACAAGCAGAGGCGAGAGAGCGCATCAGAAGAAATAAGCTACGACGATTAGGCCTAGAGATCAACACAAAAGCTCCAAAATATCACATGGACATGTGCCAAAAATCGGACCTAACTGCTTCTCAAATAATTGATCGACGTCCATTTGTGACCATAGCGGTAGGGCAAGGGAAGAATGCAAAGACTGTGAGAGCATTAATTGACTCAGGTGCAACAACTAGTGCAGTTAGACTTTCATACTACCAAGACCTGCATTTGGGCATCAAGCCCATAGAAGCCTATCTCATAGGATTGGGAGGTGTGGAAACCCCTTGTTTAGGCGAGGTGGAACTTCCCATCTACCTTCAAGATGTTCCAATAAAAGTCAAAATGCTAGTGTGTCATGGTGCGGACCTTACAGAGCCACTTGTCCCAGGTCAAGATTGGATCTATGACCATGCAGTCAACTTGAACCTAAGAAGTCAACTTCTTCAAGTTTGGGTACATGAACAATGCATTACATTAGAATTAGACAAGTGCATGCTCACAAATCCAAAGGTCACACATTCTCTTAGTTCTCCTGAAACTAATCTTCGTAAAGAAAATTTTGTGTGTGTCACCGACCCTATGACGCACAAGGACTCAATCATGAAAGCCAAAGCTCAAAGGCCAGCACACCTCTCTTCTTCTTCACATAATAATGCAAGTGTAACCCAACCAAGGAGGCAAGCAAAAATGACATCTGCTATATCAACTCGATAGACGGAATTCATGAAGAAAGAAGCTCCAGGCATGAAGCAGATTTGGGTACAAAAAGGAGAACAACCACTAGCTTTACGACAACCAATCCCATCTAAGCAAGCTAAACATGCTAAAAGAAGCACCCAGAAACGAGGACAAGCTCAATCCCAAGGTCTTCAACAGGTTTGGGTACCAAAGCAATTGATGAAGGCCGACCATCATCACATGCAGATTTGGGTGCCTAATGATGGAGAGTGTTAATCTCCAAAAGAACAAGCTATCCTTGGTATTATACCACCTCTAGACCAAGAATAACTTTAGACTTCACATAACTTTGGAAACATGCTCACACATTATCAAAATTTGACTAACTGTGAAGAAATTACTTTTTTGAAAAACTCTGCTGCAGATTAATCACTCATTGACTAACCAATTCTGTAAAGTTTTTGATAAAACTTTGTACAACACTTCGCCTTGAGATTGCGCAACTTTACTAAGTTAAATTTCTCAAAATGATTGAGTACACACTGAGAAATGTGTGAAACACTTTACCTATGTCTGAAACAGCTTCTCTGCAATAGCGACTTTGACACCTGCAACTTCTTAACACTGGTTCTCCCAAAGTAAATCCCATTTGATCAAGATCTTTTAGCCATAGATGGCTTACCTTCCAACTTAGATTTTGAGCCCTCACTTGTGTAAAACTTTACACTGTGGACTGAGCAATGCCCATTTCTCTGAAGATAAAATCTGCGCCAGTTTTCACGACTCTTAGAACATTCTCACATATGAATGTTCCTAAACAAAATTCTCTCAGCCTGATTACAATTGGCCTCTCAAACTCTAGCCATAGATAGATTAGCTATGGACTTAGATATGTGCAAAAGGATTTCTCAAAAGATTAGACATAGAAGGAGTAGACAGCAAAATATCGGGCGCAAGATTTTTCGATTTCTCAGAAAAATTACATCTAAGTGAGGATGAACAATTCACTCACTCTTCATGTGTCTAATGACACTCACTACTATTCTTTTCTCTCTTCCTACTCACTATTCTTCTTCTCCTCCTATTTGCCCCGACATTTCCAACATATTTATAGATGAATATATACAAGTGTATGACTAAAACAAAAGTATAAGTCAGCTAATGTACATATGTGTACACATCTTTGGATTTTCTGAATATGTCCTTCCTTCAACCTTCTGAATTTGTTCTTTCCTTGACTCCTTGACTTCATTCCTTCATAATCCTTCAATTGATGATTGTGATGCACCAACAGCTCCCCCTCAATCATTAATTGAGGTTCTTCTCTATCTTCTTGATTCCTGCCATATCCTTGAATCTTTGTAGCTTTGGTCCATCTAAACTTTTTGTCATCATATCTGCAAGTTGATCTTTTGTAGGAGTGTGTATGACTTCAATCTCCTTCTCAATGACCTTCTCTCTTAGGAAATGATACTGTATTTCAATATGCTTAGTTCTAGCATGAAACACAGGGTTAGCTTTATATTCTGCTTCTGTAGATGATAATGCAACTGTATGTTGCTTCTTAGAACACCATGAAACCAATTTGTCTCCTACATAGCACAAGTATCCATGTGTTGATCTTCTATCATCCACATTACCTGCCCAATCTGCATCACTATATATCTTCACTCTTGTATCAAAAGTAAATCCATAGTACAACCCTTCTCTGAGAGTACCCTTGATGTACCTAAGTACTCTTTGTCCTGCAATCCAATGTTCCTTTCTAGGACAATGCATAAATTGTGAAAGCACACCAACTGCATATGATAAATCAGGCCTTGTCAATGTAGCATAAATCAAGCTACCAACCAAACTTTGATAAAGTTTCATATCTCTGAACTCTTCTCCTCCAAACCTAGACAATTTATGGTTCACTTCCAATGGTGTAGGTGCAACCCTGCAATCTTCCATTTTAAACTTGGTTAGCAAATTCTTAAGATACCTTTCTTGGGTTACATATACTCCATGTTGAGTATAAGAAATCTCCATTCCCAAGAAGAATGATAGGTTCCCCAAATCACTGATTTTGAACTCTTTCTCCATCTGCTTCTTGATCATTTGTATCCCTTTATCATCTGTTCCTGTAAGTATTATGTCATCAACATAAATACACACATAAATGAATCCATCTTCACTTGCTTTGACTAGCAAGCTACTATCTGCCTTTGATGCTTGAAATCCAAAATCATTCAAGAATTTTACAAGCCTATAATTCCATGCCCTTGGGGCTTGCTTTAGTCCATACAAAGCTCTCTTGAGCTTACACACATAATTTGGACTCACTTGGTCTTTGAACCCATCTGGTTGCTCCATATACACTTTCTGAAATGTAACCATTTAAAAAAGCATTTTTAACATCTAGTTGAGACAACTTCCAACCTTTGCAAGGAGCAATTGCTATGAGGGTTCTGATGGTTGTCATTTTTGCCACAGGACTATAAGTCTCATCATAGTCCACTCCATATGTCTGTGCATATCCTTTCACAACAAGTCTAGCTTTGTATCTAGACACACTTCCATCTACAAATCTTTTTGTTTTATAAACCCACTTGCATCCAATAATTTTCTGACTATTAGGTTTAGGAACCAGATCCCAAGTCTGATTCTCTATCAAAGCATCATACTCCTCTTGCATGGCTTCTTCCCAATTTCTCTTGCCTTTGGCTTCATCATATGTAGATGGATCTTCATCTGCTTTTACCAAATAAGCATAATCTTTAATAGTCAAAAATGAGATGTCATAGCTATACCTTGTAGGTTGCCATTTGTGCCTAGTTGACCTCCTAACCTCTGCACTTCTTGAAGTCTCTGGTTCATCACATTCTGGATCAAATCTTGGCCTCTCTTCAACTTCAACCTGTACTTCATTGTTCTCACTTTCATCAAGTAATTGAATCTTTGCTTTACCTTTTCTTTGATTCACTACTTCTTCATCATCTGCATGTATATTATATTTACCTGCATACCAAGTACTTTGCTCATCAAATGTAACATCCTTAGACACAATGAATTGCTTTGTGGATGGACTCCACAACCTGTATCCCATTTGCTTATCATCATAGCCAATAAAAGCATATTTTTCTGCCTTAGGCTCCAACTTATGTCTCAATTGAGATGGCACATATGCATATGCCAAACATCCAAATATTCTGCAATGATCCAAGGTAGGTTTCTTACCCCACCAAGCTTCATATGGTGTCATACCCTGCAAAGCTTTACAAGGCAATCTATTAACCAAATAAGTAGCTGTATTAACAGCCTCTGCCCACAAATAATTTGGGCAATTCTTCTCTTTCATCATGGACCTTGGAAACTCAACAAGAGTCCTATTTCTTCTTTCTGCTACCCCATTTTGTTGAGGGGAGTATCTGCAAGTAACCTCTCTCTTTATACCTGCATTCCACAAGTAATCATTGAATTCATTTGAAAAATACTCTCCCCCTCCATCTGATCTTAGTCTCTTCAATCTCTGACCTGTAATCCTTTCTGCATAAGCATGATAGTGTTTAAATGTATTAAACACTTCTGACTTTTCTTTAATCACATAAATTGTGATCCACCTGGTAGCATCATCAACATAAATAACATAATATCTTGAACCATTTATACTAAAGTCCTTTGAAGGACCCCACACATCTGTATGCACCAATTCAAGTCTTTCTGAATACATAAACCCATGCTTGGAATAGGATTGCTTATGAGCTTTACCTAATTGACATGCCTCACATCTGTATGTCATATGTTGACCTGCAATGTTAGGCAATCCAAGCACTGAATCATTATTGATCATATCTTTGATACCTCTTTCATTAAAGTGTCCAAGTCTTTTGTGCCAAAGATCCAATTCTGACACCTTCTGCTCTCCATATGTGAACATAGCATGTCCAACATTTCCTTGTACCTTCAATGTGAAGAGCCTTCCTTCTTTCTTTCCTGTAACAACCTGTTTATACCCTTGACTAGGGTCTTCAACATAAACTCCATCATTTGTAAACCTTACCTCATATCCTTTTTCCACAATTTGACCTACACTGATCAAATTCTTTGGAATTGTGGGAACATAAAGAACCTTACTCAGAAGAGTGCTCCCATCCTTAGCTTTGACTGAACCAATTGACTTTACCTTATGCTTTGTATTATCACCTGTCTGAACTGTATGATTAATTGCATTATGATCTAGGTCAGTCATCAAAGCAATATTTCCACTCAAATGATTACTACATCCTGAATCAATATAGAATACTCTCATATCCTCATGTGAGGTTTCACATGTATTCATAATGAGAGTTGAATCCTCCTTCTGATCTGATGCATAATTGTAATAGGTGTTATTGTAGGATTGGTTTTGGAAGTTTCTTCCTCCACCTCTTCCAAAAGAGTTCCTACCACCTCTACCTCTGAAATTTCCTCTCTGAAATCTACCACCTCTTGCTCTTTGATTAAAGTTTTGATAATTGCCATTGTTTTGATTATTATGCCAACAATCATGAGAGAGATGATTGGTCTTACCACATATCCAACAAGCTCTTGTGTTATCCTTGTTGTTTCTGCCTCTTCCTCTACTTCTGCCATTTCCTTTGCCTCTCATGAAATTTGCTTGATTTGAAGTACCTTCTTCATCACCTGATTGTTGCTTTCCTTTGTTAGCTTTCTTCTTGTCTTTAGAATACATTGCATGACCTGCACTCTTATCAACATCTCCTTTGACATCATTCTCAAAAGTTAGCATATGACCTAACAATTGATTCAAATCAGGAGTAAAGTGATCTAGTGAAAGTTCTGTAGATAAAATGAAAGGCTTCCACTTCTCATCTCCTCTTAGCCCTGTGAGTATTTGTCTTACCAATTTGTCTTCTTCAATATCTTCATCCACTGCTCCTAGAGAATCTGCAATGTCCTTCATCTTTGTCACATAATCAGAGATTGATTGTGAGGCCTTCTTCTTAAAGGTAGTAAATTCTGCCCATAGTGAAGCCTTCCTTGATTTGGTTGTGTTTTGGAAATGCTCCTCCAAAGCATTCCAAATGTCACATGCACTTTCAAGTCCTCTAATGTGAGGAAGTAGGTAGTCATTAACTGCCATGTAAATTATGCTCCTTGCTTGAGCATCCTTCTTCATCCAATTCTTTAAGTCTGCAAGCTCCTCTCTAGTTGGAACACTAGGATCTCTGAATTCTGGCTTTTCTTCATCTCCTGTGATGTATCCTATCAGATCTTTGCTCATAAGATGAGCTTCCATCCTCATAGACCAAGCTGGATAGTTCTCTCTATCCAACTTTTCAATTTGGAGACTATCTCCCATCCTTGCTTCACCTGTAGTCTCAAAACTTTAACCTTTACAGGAAATAAATGTACCTTGACTTTGAATCTCGATTCTTCTGATCCTTTGATAGCTTGAATGAGTCTACCTTCAGGTTTTCTTCAACCTTTATCCTTCTGCACCTTCAAGATGTAAAGATTTGAATTTCTGCAGTAGTCGGAGTCTTCTTCACTTCAATTTTGACACAACCTGCTCTGATACCACTGATGGAGAGTGTTAATCTCCAAAAGAACAAGCTATCCTTGGTATTAGACCACCTCTAGACCAAGAATAACTTTAGACTCCACATAACTTTGGAAACATGCTCACACATTATCAAAATTTGACTAACTGTGAAGAAATTACTTTTCTGAAAAAGTCTGCTGCAGATTAATCACTCATTGACTAACCAATTCTGTAAAGTTCTTGATAAAACTTTGTACAACACTTCGCCTTGAGATTGCGCAACTTTACCAAGTTAAATTTCTCAAAATGATTGAGTACACACTGAGAAATGTGTGAAACACTTTACCTATGTCTGAAACAGCTTCTCTGCAATAGCGACTTTGACACCTGCAACTTCTTAACACTGGTTCTCCCAAAGTAAATCCCGTTTGATCAAGATCTTTTAGCCATAGATGGCTTACATTCCAACTTAGATTTTGAGCCCTCACTTGTGTAAAACTTTACACTGTGGACTGAGCAATGACCATTTCTCTGAAGATAAAATCTGCGCCAGTTTTCACGACTCTTAGAACATTCTCACATATGAATGTTCCTAAACAAAATTCTCTCAGCCTGATTACAATTGGCCTCTCAAACTCTAGCCATAGATAGATTAGCTATGGACTTAGATATGTGCAAAAGGATTTCTCAAAAGATTAGACATAGAAGGAGTAGACAGCAAAATATCGGGCGCAAGATTTTTCGATTTCTCAGAAAAATTACATCTAAGTGAGGATGAACAATTCACTCACTCTTCATGTGTCTAATGACACTCTCTACTATTCTTTTCTCTCTTCCTACTCACTATTCTTCTTCTCCTCCTATTTGCCCCGACATTTCCAACATATTTATAGATGAATATATACAAGTGTATGACTAAAACAAAAGTATAAGTCAGCTAATGTACATATGTGTACACATCTTTGGATTTTCTGAATATGTCCTTCCTTCAACCTTCTGAATTTGTTCTTTCCTTGACTCCTTGACTTCATTCCTTCATAATCCTTCAATTGATGATTGTCATGCACCAACAGCTCCCCCTCAATCATTAATTGAGGTTCTTCTCTATCTTCTTGATTCCTGCCATATCCTTGAATCTTTGTAGCTTTGGTCCATCTAAACTTTTTGTCATCATATCTGCAAGTTGATCTTTTGTAGGAGTGTGTATGACTTCAATCTCCTTCTCAATGACCTTCTCTCTTAGGAAATGATACTGTATTTCAATATGCTTAGTTCTAGCATGAAACACAGGGTTAGCTTTATATTCTGCTTCTGTAGATGATAATGCAACTATGTTGCTTCTTAGAACACCATGAAACCAATTTGTCTCCTACATAGCACAAGTATCCATGTGTTGATCTTCTATCATCCACATTACCTGCCCAATCTGCATCACTATATATCTTCACTCTTGTATCAGAAGTAAATCCATAGTACAACCCTTCTCTGAGAGTACCCTTGATGTACCTAAGTACTCTTTGTGCTGCAATCCAATGTTCCTTTCTAGGACAATGCATAAATTGTGAAAGCACACCAACTGCATATGATAAATCAGGCCTTGTCAATGTAGCATAAATCAAGCTACCAACCAAACTTTGATAAAGTTTCATATCTCTGAACTCTTCTCCTCCAAACCTAGACAATTTATGGTTCACTTCCAATGGTGTAGGTGCAACCCTGCAATCTTCCATTTTAAACTTGGTTAGCAAATTCTTAAGATACCTTTCTTGGGTTACATATACTCCATGTTGAGTATAAGAAATCTCCATTCCCAAGAAGAATGATAGGTTCCCCAAATCACTGATTTTGAACTCTTTCTCCATCTGCTTCTTGATCATTTGTATCCCTTTATCATCTGTTCCTGTAAGTATTATGTCATCAACATAAATACACACATAAATGAATCCATCTTCACTTGCTTTGACTAGCAAGCTACTATCTGCCTTTGATGCTTGAAATCCAAAATCATTCAAGAATTTTACAAGCCTATAATTCCATGCCCTTGGGGCTTGCTTTAGTCCATACAAAGCTCTCTTGAGCTTACACACATAATTTGGACTCACTTGGTCTTTGAACCCATCTGGTTGCTCCATATACACTTTCTGAAATGTAACCATTTAAAAAAGCATTTTTAACATCTAGTTGAGACAACTTCCAACCTTTGCAAGGAGCAATTGCTATGAGGGTTCTGATGGTTGTCATTTTTGCCACACGACTATAAGTCTCATCATAGTCCACTCCATATGTCTGTACATATCCTTTCACAACAAGTCTAGCTTTGTATCTAGACACACTTCCATCTGCAAATCTTTTTGTTTTATAAACCCACTTGCATCCAATAATTTTCTGACTATTAGGTTTAGGAACCAGATCCCAAGTCTGATTCTCTATCAAAGCATCATACTCCTCTTGCATGGCTTCTTCCCAATTTCTCTTGCCTTTGGCTTCATCATATGTAGATGGATCTTCATCTGCTTTTACCAAATAAGCATAATCTTTAATAGTCAAAAATGAGGTGTCATAGCTATACCTTGTAGGTTGCCATTTGTGCCTAGTTGACCTCCTAACTTCTGCACTTCTTGAAGTCTCTGGTTCATCACATTCTGGATCAAATCTTTGCCTCTCTTCAACTTCAACCTGTACTTCATTGTTCTCACTTTCATCAAGTAATTGAATCTTTGCTTTACCTTTTCTTTGATTCACTACTTCTTCATCATCTGCATGTATATTGTATTTACCTGCATACCAAGTACTTTGCTCATCAAATGTAACATCCTTAGACACAATGAATTGCTTTGTGGATGGACTCCACAACCTGTATCCCATTTGCTTATCATCATAGCCAATAAAAACATATTTTTCTGCCTTAGGCTCCAACTTATGTCTCAATTGAGATGGCACATATGCATATGCCAAACATCCAAATATTCTGCAATGATCCAAGGTAGGTTTCTTACCCCACCAAGCTTCATATGGTGTCATACCCTGCAAAGCTTTACAAGGCAATCTATTAACCAAATAAGTAGCTGTATTAACAGCCTCTGCCCACAAATAATTTGGGCAATTCTTCTCTTTCATCATGGACCTTGCAAACTCAACAAGAGTCCTATTTCTTCTTTCTGCTACCCCATTTTGTTGAGGGGAGTATCTGCAAGTAACCTGTCTCTTTATACCTGCATTCCACAAGTAATCATTGAATTCATTTGAAAAATACTCTCCCCCTCCATCTGATCTTAGTCTCTTCAATCTCTGACCTGTAATCCTTTCTGCATAAGCATGATAGTGTTTAAATGTATTAAACACTTCTGAATTTTCTTTAATCACATAAATTGTGATCCACCTGGTAGCATCATCAACATAAATAACATAATATCTTGAACCATTTATACTAAAGTCCTTTGAAGGACCCCACACATCTGTATGCACCAATTCAAGTCTTTCTGAATACATAAACCCATGCTTGGAATAGGATTGCTTATGAGCTTTACCTAATTGACATGCCTCACATTTGTATGTCATATGTTGACCTGCAATGTTAGGCAATCCAAGCACTGAATCATTATTGATCATATCTTTGATACCTCTTTCATTAAAGTGTCCAAGTCTTTTGTGCCAAAGATCCAATTCTGACACCTTCTGCTCTCCATATGTGAACATAGCATGTCCAACATTTCCTTGTACCTTCAATGTGAAGAGCCTTCCTTCTTTCTTTCCTGTAACAACCTGTTTATACCCTTGACTAGGGTCTTCAACATAAACTCCATCATTTGTAAACCTTACCTCATATCCTTTTTCCACAATTTGACCTACACTGATCAAATTCTTTGGAATTGTGGGAACATAAAGAACCTTACTCAGAAGAGTGCTCCCATCCTTAGCTTTGACTGAACCAATTGACTTTACCTTATGCTTTGTATTATCACCTGTCTGAACTGTATGATTAATTGCATTATGATCTAGGTCAGTCATCAAAGCAATATTTCCACTCAAATGATTACTACATCCTGAATCAATATAGAATACTCTCATATCCTCATGTGAGGTTTCACATGTATTCATAATGAGAGTTGAATCCTCCTTCTGATCTGATGCATAATTGTAATAGGTGTTATTGTAGGATTGGTTTTGGAAGTTTCTTCCTCCACCTCTTCCAAAAGAGTTCCTACCACCTCTACCTCTGAAATTTCCTCTCTGAAATCTACCACCTCTTGCTCTTTGATTAAAGTTTTGATAATTGCCATTGTTTTGATTATTATGCCAACAATCATGAGAGAGATGATTGGTCTTACCACATATCCAACAAGCTCTTGTGTTATCCTTGTTGTTTCTGCCTCTTCCTCTACTTCTGCCATTTCCTTTGCCTCTCATGAAATTTGCTTGATTTGAAGTACCTTCTTCATCACCTGATTGTTGCTTTCCTTTGTTAGCTTTCTTCTTGTCTTTAGAATACATTGCATGACCTGCACTCTTATCAACATCTCCTTTGACATCATTCTCAAAAGTTAGCATATGACCTAACAATTGATTCAAATCAGGAGTAAAGTGATCTAGTGAAAGTTCTGTAGATAAAATGAAAGGCTTCCACTTCTCATCTCCTCTTAGCCCTGTGAGTATTTGTCTTACCAATTTGTCTTCTTCAATATCTTCATCCACTGCTCCTAGAGAATCTGCAATGTCCTTCATCTTTGTCACATAATCAGAGATTGATTGTGAGGCCTTCTTCTTAAAGGTAGTAAATTCTGCCCATAGTGAAGCCTTCCTTGATTTGGTTGTGTTTTGGAAATGCTCCTCCAAAGCATTCCAAATGTCACATGCACTTTCAAGTCCTCTAATGTGAGGAAGTAGGTAGTCATTAACTGCCATGTAAATTATGCTCCTTGCTTGAGCATCCTTCTTCATCCAATTCTTTAAGTCTGCAAGCTCCTCTCTAGTTGGAACACTAGAATCTCTGAATTCTGGCTTTTCTTCATCTCCTGTGATGTATCCTATCAGATCTTTGCTCATAAGATGAGCTTCCATCCTTATAGACCAAGCTGGATAGTTCTCTCTATCCAACTTTTCAATTTGGAGACTATCTCCCATCCTTGCTTCACCTGTAGTCTCAAAACTTTAACCTTTACAGGAAATAAATGTACCTTGACTTTGAATCTCGATTCTTCTGATCCTTTGATAGCTTGAATGAGTCTACCTTCAGGTTTTCTTCAACCTTTATCCTTCTGCACCTTCAAGATGTAAAGATTTGAATTTCTGCAGTAGTCGGAGTCTTCTTCACTTCAATTTTGACACAACCTGCTCTGATACCACTGATGGAGAGTGTTAATCTCCAAAAGAACAAGCTATCCTTGGTATTAGACCACCTCTAGACCAAGAATAACTTTAGACTCCACATAACTTTGGAAACATGCTCACACATTATCAAAATTTGACTAACTGTGAAGAAATTACTTTTCTGAAAAAGTATGCTGCAGATTAATCACTCATTGACTAACCAATTCTGTAAAGTTTTTGATAAAACTTTGTACAACACTTCGCCTTGAGATTGCGCAACTTTACCAAGTTAAATTTCTCAAAATGATTGAGTACACACTGAGAAATGTGTGAAACACTTTACCTATGTCTGAAACAGCTTCTCTGCAATAGCGACTTTGACACCTGCAACTTCTTAACACTGGTTCTCCCAAAGTAAATCCCGTTTGATCAAGATCTTTTAGCCATAGATGGCTTACCTTCCAACTTAGATTTTGAGCCCTCACTTGTGTAAAACTTTACACTGTGGACTGAGCAATGACCATTTCTCTGAAGATAAAATCTGTGCCAGTTTTCACGACTCTTAGAACATTCTCACATATGAATGTTCCTAAACAAAATTATCTCAGCCTGATTACAATTGGCCTCTCAAACTCTAGCCATAGATAGATTAGATATGGACTTAGATATGTGCAAAAGGATTTCTCAAAAGATTAGACATAGAAGGAGTAGACAGCAAAATATCGGGCGCAAGATTTTTCGATTTCTCAGAAAAATTACATCTAAGTGAGGATGAACAATTCACTCACTCTTCATGTGTCTAATGACACTCTCTACTATTCTTTTCTCTCTTCCTACTCACTATTCTTCTTCTCCTCCTATTTGCCCCGACATTTCCAACATATTTATAGATGAATATATACAAGTGTATGACTAAAACAAAAGTATAAGTCAGCTAATGTACATATGTGTACACATCTTTGGATTTTCTGAATATGTCCTTCCTTCAACCTTCTGAATTTGTTCTTTCCTTGACTCCTTGACTTCATTCCTTCATAATCCTTCAATTGATGATTGTAATGCACCAACACCTAAGAAGTTAGCTACAGCTCAACAAGGGCGATCACAGATGTGGGTACACAAGCAACTCTTACAGACACAACGACCTATGTTCCCCACCATGCAAAAGGTCTCGACAACGAAGCCAAGGAGAGAAAAGGGTAAGAACAGAGCACAAAGACCAAAAGAAGATAAAACCAACCCTTCTGCCAAAGTAAGCAGACAATCATTAAGGATATGGGTTTGGAAGCCAAAAGCACCAGCAACACCCACCGAACCAACGAACCAACCACACTGGATACCAAAGTTTGGAAAGCATCCAAAGATGAAGTGGCCTGAGGTGATCTCTACAGGGTCAAATCCTATTCTAAAATGGGTTCCAATCAGGAGGATTACCTCATTTCGAGATCCAATCGACACCTCCAAACAAAAATTGCATCAAGTCTAGATTTAACATAAAAAAGCCTTAACCAACAACAAACCATGTGCCTTTGGCATAACCTTGTAATTTGCACCATTCAGGTCATGCATTTTCAAAGTATGCATTAATCTAGAGCCACATTACACGACCGTGCATAGATACAATTGCGAATCCCAGGCACATGTGACACATGTACAATATTTTATTGATACTAACACCTTTCTTCTTGTTTTATGCCATTGTTCCAAAAAAAAAAAAAAAAAGAGAGGAGACATGACCATGCGTTTGAAGAAGCTCATCCAGCAACAAGGCCATCCATCAACAAAACGACAAGCCAGCGGTCAAACAAAATGATGGTGTACAACACGAGGAGATAAAGATCGACAGACCTTCCAACAGGGTAAGATATGCATGCTTCAACAACACTATAACCATGATACCTTAGGAACCCTCTTCGTCGGCATACCCTTGAGCACTTCACTCAAGACCCAATTTCTTGCACCATACTTCTTCCCATGCATTTCCCAAGTACGCATACATAGGCCCACATTACAAGGCCGTGCACAAGGCACCCAATGTTTTCAACCCATGCACTAATATATTTACCCCTCATCATTTCTGGGTTACAAGTACCTGGCATGAAAACACGGAACACCATCTTTGGACGAACCAGCGGACATCACGGTGACAACAACAAGCGCAGAAGCAATGCACCATGGGAGTTACTCATAATCCACAGTGATAACCTCTTTTGAGTAGCTCACAATTTTTGAAAGCTCACAAAGACAATATCAAGCTGGAATACAAGGAAGAAGTCCATGCAAAGGCAGCAATGACAAAGTGAAGAACCAGACAAATGACCAAGCTGCATTGGAAAGATGGACCGGTGCTGTTGACACATGAAGGGCACTACCTCTCAATGTACTACATGGAACAACCACTACAACAAGGGTCTGTCAGGGACGACAGACTCAAGAGGGGGGGGAGTGTTGCAGCTCAAGATCAAGGACAAAGCATGGAAGCACATCAAGGAAGTGAACACACGAGAAGAAGGAGCAAGTAGGGAGCTCCAAGATTCACATGTCAAATTTTCAGAAGAAATCCCTATAAAAATAGTGATTTTTATCACTAAATATCATTGTAAATACCATTTTCTATTTTTACAGCTCCATTTTGTTCAAGCCAAGGAGTCCTTGAGCTTGAGGAGTATTAGATGTATCATACTACCAATTTTCATAATTTTTAGATTCCGTTTGAGCCCCCAAATAAGCCCTAGAACCTAATTTTTAACTAGGCCGGACACTAGGTCTGGACAGGGCCAAAACCACTCAAAAACTATAAAGAGGGCTGGAGAGCTCATTTTTGGGGTTAGCTTGTGGTAGATTTCAGCTTTGTAATAGAGTTCATTTGGTAATCGAAGCTTTCCATTGTTCCACTCTTTGCTCTTACCTTGTGCGTGTGTGTGTGTATGTGTGTGCATGCTTGTGTGCTTTCACCCACGCACTTGTGCACTTCACTTGCTCTTGGTCTTCATACCGGTCCTCACGTCTCCATGGATTGACATTTATGAGGTGTATCTCCTCACGTTGGTACACACCATTGTGCTAGAGTGACAGCAGGCAGCTAAGCGCATCTTTCGCTACTTGAGTGGTACCGAGCTACTTGGTTCTTTTTATCCCAAAGGGGGATCGCTACCACCAGATTTACATGCTTTTCCTGACTCTGAGTGGGTTGGTTGCTATGACACTCGTGTGTCCACTAGTGGCTTTTTCTTCATGCTTCATAGCTCATGTATATCTTGGTTGAGCAAGAAGCAACCTATTGTGGCCACTTCTAATTGTGAGGATGAGTGTTAGCAGCGGACAAGGGACTGAAGGACTAACGAGGCATGGCAGTCAGAGAAGAGAGTCAGAAGGGAGAGAAGGCACAAGCAGACAAGGGAGTCAACGAAGATCTGGCAAATAGGCCAATAATCTTCTTCAGGAAGAAGTACGTATGAGCATTCACATAGATTTAGCACTAAGGCAACCTTAATTTTTCAAAACCTCTACACCAATTAAAAGTGATTCTCATCACTAAACACCATTGTAAATACCATTTCATCTTTTTGTAGCTCCATTTTGTGCAAGCCAAGGAGTCCTTGAGCTTGAGGAGCTTTAGAAGTATCTACCTGCCAATTTTCGTATTTTTTAGATCTCGTTTGAGCCCTCAAATAAGCCCTGGAACCTAATTTTTAACTAGGCCGGACACTAGGTCTGAACAGGGCCAAAGCTAGTCATAAACTATAAAAGGAGCTAGAGAGCTCATTTTTGGGGTTAGATTGTAATTGAAACGAACTTGTAAGAGCTTTTTGAAAGTAATCTAAGAACTCCATTGATTCTCCCTCTTTGTCTTGCCCTGTGTGTGCGTGTGTGTGTATGTGTGTGCATGCTTGTGTGCTTCTCACTCACGCACTTGTGCCGCCACTTGCTCGAGGTCTTCATACCTTCCTCACGTCTTCCCGGATTGACATTAAAGGAGGTGCTACTCATCACTGAGCTACACCAAATTTTGGCGCCGTTGCCGGGGATCGAGCTTTGAGGACGAGCGTGTGATGGTAAGACGTAGAGTTGACGCGTTGGAGTTGTAGGTATTTTCTTCACTCTCATCGATTTTCTTTTACTTTCTTCACCACCTTCATCACCATCATCATCATCACCATCTCCCACCTCCATCTCCATCATCGCGAAAATTTCTATTTTTTTTATCATATCACCATCTCCACCTCATTTCCCTCATTCCACTTGTGAGAGAGAGCGAGAGAGCAATATTGCGTGTGTGTTTTCTTGCATGTTTCTTGAGCTTTTTGCAGGACCTTGCTGAATCACCATCCCCAGCTTCCTGCGCAGGTACGGAACTTGTCGAAACTATCTCGCGGTCGCAGGCTTCTGTCGATCGCGACTGACAGAAATTTTTGGTTTTTCACAAAATTGAGTGCACCACTAGAACAAGCACAAGGAGCACATCCTAAAACACTAAAAACAGTAGAAAAATTCCGAGGTTTTCTGTCAATCGCGACCGACAGCCTCTGTCAATCGCGATTGATACTGTCAATCGCGATTGATACCGTCAATCGCGACCGACAGACCCTGTCAATCGCGATTGACACCGTTGATCGCGATCGACAGACTTCACGACCGACAGACTGCCACGTAGGATCCTGTCAATCGCGATTGACACCGTCGATCGCGATCGACAGCCACGACCGACACCTCTGTCAATCGCGATTGACTGAAATTCAACGATTGATTGACTTTTGCGCGTAGCCACGTGTCCATCGCGACTGATAGGCCCCCGATTGACTGAAATTTCGGCGAAAAATCCGGAAAACATGTCAATCGCGATTGATACCGTCAATCGCGATTGACAGCCACGATCGACTCTGTCGATCGCGATTGACACTGTCGATCGCGACTGACAGCCCCGACGGACACCTCTGTCAATCGCGATTGACAGACCTGTCGATCGCGATTGACAGGCTTTTCGGCCAAAAATTAGGGTTTGCTTTTGTTCAAACTTTGGGATAAATTTTGGGGCAAATAGTCAATCCATTGGCATAATTGGAGGTTCCTACACTTGTGTTTTGGGAGAAAATCACAGGATCCGTCAGCCAGATTGAATCTTGTCCTAACCCCTTAAACCCTGAACAGTCATAACTTCTTCATACGAAATCAAATTTTTGAGCTCTAAGGCTTGTTGGAAAGCTCGTGGCATCTACTACACGCCCTCAACTGTTTTTTATAAAAAGATAATGCGTTGATTTTCAGATAGGTTATTTTGAAGTTGACTATACCCAGGGGGATCAAAGTCAGGGGTCTTTAGAATTGTTTTCTTAAAAAATCACTATGCAAGTTTGTGTTTGTGCTACAGGAATGAAAATACTTGTTCTGGCTTTGGAATTTAAATCTTTAAGCTAACTTTGGAACTTTTACAGATCCTTTGAGAGCATCGCAAGGCGTTCTAAGCAAGTGTAAGTGTAAGCTTGGGAACACACTTCCTGGGCACTCAAGGGCAACCACGCAGGAAACAAAAGGTTGGAAACTTTTAACCCCCTCTGTCAATTCATAGTTTAGGCTAAGAACGATGAGAGGTAGGAGTAAGTCAAGGCGACGATAGGCAGGTATCAAGTTGAAGACTACCTAAAAACTCAAGTCCAAGCTAAAAACCTAATCTCTGTACTGTCGATAACATAAAGGAAAAGAACCTAACGTGGAACGATCAACCTGAAAGCACGAAGAACATTCAAGTATTCCTGACGACGTAAAATCAGACAAGACCGTAAACACGAGAAATAAATAAAAAGAATCAAGTGACTAACATAAAGTAACCAGAAACGAGGTTGTACTCTGGGCAAAGAATTGGGCTACTTAGATAGGCATATGAACCTTAGATCAGGACGACATCTTGTAAAGGAGAGACAAAGCCTTAGGTCTTCAGAGGCTAGTGTTAACCACACTGCTAGGTCTTGGGCCCAGCAGTTGAGCCACCACTCGTACTACCCTAGCTCTGAGACCAGTGCGTCAGAGATGTCTCAAGGCATGGACAGACCTACGGGAAGTTCAGGAGTGCCTTACTTGTACAGGGTAGAAGGCCCTTACAAAACACAGCTGGAATACCTTAGGACCAACCGATTAGGTGCTAGCATCTATGAGGACGGCTTAGGAAGATCTGTGGTACAGATTAAGAATCCTGATCAATCCATTGGACTAGAGCACCCAGCAGTCAAATTTGAAAATGGTGCATACCTGGACAAGGAAGGAACCATATACGTAGTCACCAGTCACCCAGATAGGACAGATGAATTTGGAAATGTAATCTCTGAAGCGGACTTAGGTGACTTGGAACAAGGAAACATGGGTGCGGAACCTAGAACCCCTCGAGGCAAATCTGTTCTCACTAGGATTATCACGCCTGAGTGGGTTCCCCAAGACAACAAGAGCATAGAGTTGCTCCTCAATCGAGAAACTGATGAAGCCTTTTGGAGATATAAATCTAATCAGCCAACTGATATAGGAATTGTCATGATCTATGAGTTTAAGGATCCGGATAGCCTAGGTAGAGTGACCTACTTAGATCACACTTCGGAAAGGATCTTTGTGGTGACAGAAAATGATAGGCATGCTTACACTTGGAAGGGTGAATTCATTTTTCCCCAACCAAGATCGAATGTATCCTATGGTCACCCTGGAGCTGGAACATCCCAAGCTCATGGAATGCAAAGAGATAGAAGTAGAGATAGACCAGAAGTAAGCTTTGCCAACCCAGTGGGCAGAGAAAGAACGAGGACGGAAACAAATAGAGTAGAACCTCAGATACTTAGAGCTCACAGGAATCAGAGAAATGTGGATGGATTCCCTCTGCCGAGACCTAGAGAGCACACAAGAACTCTGAGACCAACCCAGCTAGTTAAGTCCATGAAGAATTACTTTGATGGCACAGGAGATCCCTATGATCATGTGGCGGAGTTCAAGCAAGTCTTGAGAGCTGAACAAGTGGAGGATCTATTCACGCAGTACAATGCCTTCGGTCTAACCCTTAGGAACACAGCACTTACATGGTTTCAGCCATTGGATGAGCGACAGTTCAGGAGCATAGACCAACTCCTAGAGGCTTTCATCGTAGAGTTCTCTAAGAGTGGCATAAGACACAATACCTCCTCACTGATTCACAGCTTCAAGCAAACCCCTCAAGAGACCGTGAGACTTGCAGGAAGAAGATTTAGGCAATATCTTGAAAGATGCCCTGTTTCGGAGCTACCTACACCAGCTAAACAAGTAGCCTTATTCTTGGATGGATTGCTGAGTACGAAATTGAGATCCTATGTGTATCTGAAGGACCCTAGGACTATAGAAGAGTGTGTACGCATGTGCATTGACATTGAAGATAACCTAGGGGAAGAACTAGAGCTTTCCAAAATCTACAAAGATTCAGATAGTGCATCTAGTCACTCTTCCACGCAATCTACATCAATTGAGGAACTCGCAGAGAAAGTGGCCCAAAAACTAGGCGTCTCTAGCAAACAAATTCCGAGATTTGCCCCTGTGAAGAGATGCTACACTTGTGGTGGCGACCACATGGCGAATGTATGTCCCATTATGGCTCAACCCCAAGTAAACCCTAGTAGCCAGTACTGCACTATCGAACGAAGATACACAAATCACACCGCACAAGACTGCCCATACAACAAGCAAGCAGTTAGGCAAGCCTACCCTCAGCCATACCCTCAACAAGGCAGATACCAAAACCAATACCCACCACAACAGTATGCTAGACCTCAACAAACCTACCAACCACAATACCAAGCCCAGCAAAGACCTCAGCCTGTGTTAGCCCAACAACCTCCAGCTCCATCCAACTTGATCCCTGTAAAGTATGCAGTAGCAGAAGAAAACCTAAACCGAGCTATAGTCCCCATAACACCATTGCTTTCAGAAAGTGATCCCAGTGACCATAGCTTCGATTCTACGCATGTTGAGAGTCCCCAGGCTTACTTCATGCAGTCTCCTGAACATGGTGAGTCTTACTATAGTGAAGAGCCAAATGAATCTAGTTGGGAATCGGATTACGCAAATGTCATGTACGCAAACCCCAACCCTAGGCCTCAACCTAGGCAGGTAAGACCTCCATTCCCAAGAGGACCGTGCTACAGATGCCAAGGAGATCACTTCATTCGTGATTGTCCCTTACCTCCACCTACACAACCCCAGTCAGTGACGATCCAAGGCTTTTGCCAAGATTGTGGAAAAGAGCATCTCTTACGAGATTGCCCAAAGAACCCCAATAATATGCCAAAAATCACGCCTATCAACGTTATTGGATTAGTGGTAAACTCCACAGGAAGTGTCACTTCCACTGCTCCGGTACAGGTAGTCACTAGAGCTCAAGCATTGCAGCAAAACCAAGGGGTAGACCAGGAAAAGAGCCCAACAGCTAGTGAAATTGAGAGCATAACCAAGAAAAGGACTAGAGCGTGGAAAGATAGTCGAGAAAGAATGAAAAGACAATGGGCTAAGAAGATGAGTGAACTTGAGGAAAGCATAAGAGAAACCAAGGCCAGGATAACTGAACTCACATCTCAAACTCCCTCTCACACTACCCCACCACCACCTTTCCCATCGCCATCCGACCAGCCACCTTCCAACCCGCCTCACCTAAACCCACCACCCCCTAGAGTAGGATCAGTCCTAGCAGATCCCACTCCCGAAGACCTTAATATGATGCTTAAAGCATATCAGGCCAGAATCCAAGAAGGGCCAACCATAACCGATCATGAAAAATGCTACCCTAGAGCCGAGCTAGAGCTTGAACGAACTAAAATTTGTGCCAAAATGGTGGAATTGGCTCAGACCATGTTTGAAGCTAGTCGCCTCTTTAACATCTCTAGCTCAGCTAAGACGCAGTTACATTTTGATGGACTGCTAGAAAGAATAGAGAGGCTAATTGCACAATCAGAAAAGGAACCTGCCCCTCAAAGAAAGGAAAGGGCAAGAGAACGGATAAGCCAGCCTCTTCAGGAAGCCCATGTGCCTCCTCAAGAAGCTTATCTTTCCCCCCAAAAGGCAGATGAGCCTCCCTCTAAAGCTCACGTACCTCCACAGGTTGCCTACATTCCTTCTCAGGGAGCATATGAGCCTGTTTGGAAAAGTAATAGAATAAGTAATCCCCCCCAGGAAGCTTGTGCTCCAAACATCTATGAAAGCGAGGAAAGAGCCAATGATAGAATAAGCCCTCCTTCCCAGGTTGCTTATGTGCCTAATTCTACGGAGCCAGACACTTCTTCTTCTATGAATCGGTTTGCACCAGACTTCCTACGAGAAATTCAAGAAGATAAATGGGATAACGAAAGTGAAGCCGCCCCTCCCTTTGAACTGGTGGATGATGCACATGACCAATTCCCACAAGACATCCCATCTATTTACGGGGAACATGAGAGCACCCAATCTCAAGAAAGATTAGACTTCGAGTCTAATTCTTTACAGGAATTACCCCACTTCACGGGCCCATGGGAAGCAAAGTCCACGTGTATGAGAGCACCCACAGTCATGGTAAGAAACGAAAATTCAGTCATACCTAGGAACACAGAGGTAGTGAAGAACACTAACGTGCAGTGCAATCTCAAGTTAGAAGAGCTACTCAAGGGTAGACCTGAATCGTGGAAACATGTAACCAAACAAGTACCTGAGATAGCAAAATCTCGTTCCCAGGTAGGATCACATAGGACAGTGCCAGAGATACCCTTGGATAAGATAGGAGATATGTGTGAAGGTGAAGAAGGGAACACCTATCTTCCCATTACTTATCAGGAGTACACCACCAAGGCAATTTTGGACTCAGGTGCAGGAGTTGCAATTGCCACCACCTCCCTATGGAAGCGTTGGGGCAAGCTGGCACTCAGGCCAACGAGAATGAAATTGCAGATGGCCGATGGTCACATAGAGAGACCCCTAGGATTTCTAGAAGGAATAACTCTCACCACTTGTGGTGTCGAGTTTGAACATACCTTTGCTATATGTGACTTTAGCAAAAATCATGCCTATGAGATGATTTTGGGACGACCATTCATGCGACAGTTGCAAGTGGTACAGGATTGGGGAACTAATTCCTTGTACCTGCAACACTTAGGTGTTACGACCAAAGTCAATCTCAAGGATTACTCTCATAGAGATGTCCCTCCTATCCAATGGAATCCCATCCATAGAGCCAAAGATGACACGGAATCTGTGCATTCCATAGGGTCTGGATCCTCATGGATGCATGAAGACACTCATTTATGGATGTGCAAGGTTGCAGTAGAAGAAGAGAAGAGAGAGAAAGCCAGAGAGGTAGGTGCAAAAGAAACATATAGATCAATTCAAGACCCAGCCTATGCACCTGTAGTTTTTCCTGATGAGGAATTTGAACCCCATGGCTGGGCAGAAATCCTAGCAACAATGGACGTAGCCATCAATGAAGAACAATGGACACCTCACTGTGATGAGGATGGCTATGATATTTCAGTCTTCTCCATAGAGCCAATCATGGGAGAGGCAGTTCTAGAAGAATGCGAACCTAGCCCTGATGCCTTTGAGGATGCAAGTGACTCCGACCTAGAGTCAATCATCATGGACCCACCATTTGCATCAGATGAAGAATACTTCCATGAAGTAGAATTTCAACCCCAGAGGCATGGAGAGCTTACAAATGATGTAAGATTAGCCACACATGTGACCCCAAAGGAAGAAGGAAAGAAACGGAAGAAGAGAGAAGTCTCACCAGAAGAGGAAGAACCTTTGTTTGAGGTCCCAGAAAATTTTAAGAAATATGAGATAGATGACAGGAGAGTCATGATAAGAATGCCTAAACGTGAGGCACAAGCAGGAGAAGCCTATGATAGCAAGGAAACTACCAAGAAAATAGTTGTCGCCATCGAGGAAGGAGAAGAAAGATGCACATACATAGGTCATGACCTAACAGAGGAAGAAGAGCATGCGCTAATAGCCTTGCTAAGAGAATACAGAGATGTGTTCGCTTGGAGTTACAAGGATTTGAAAGGTGTTGACCCTGACATATGTTCACACACTATCCCCATGACCTCAGATGCTAAACCCTCTAAGCAAAAGCCTTATACATATAACGATAACTACGCTGCCAAGATCAAGGAAGAGATAGATAGACTAGTTGAAGCTGGATTTATCTATGAAATTGAGCACACTTAATGGGTATCCCCCATTGTGGTGGTGCCCAAGAAGAACGGAAAATTGCGTGTATGCATTAACTTGAAGAAGGTCAATGCAGCCACAATTCGAGATAACTATCCGCTTCCCATCACAGAACATCTCCTAGAACGAGTAGCAAGAAAGGAAGTGTACAGCTTCCTCGATGGATTTTCGGGCTACAATCAAGTAGCCATAGCTCCAGAAGATCAGCATAAGACAGCCTTTGCCACAGAATGGGGCATTTTCGCCTTCAGAGTAATGCCATTTGGGCTTACCAATGCACCAGCTACCTTCCAGAGATTAATGTGCCATGTGTTTAAGGAGTTCCTGAGGAAGAATTTAGAAGTCTATGTTGATGATCTTTGTGCTCATTCCAATATTAGACAAACCCATATTCCTGAACTCAGACAAATCTTTGACAAATGTAGAGAATATCAGGTCTGCCTGAACCCAGAAAAATGCGTTTTTATGGTCAGGCAAGGCAAGATCCTAGGGCACATAGTGTCAAAGAATGGCATATCTACTGACGAAGAGAAAGTGAGAGCCATAGCAGAGCTACCTAGGCCAAAAAATGTCAAGGAAGTACAAGCTTTCATGGGGCATTGTGGTTATTACCGACGATTCATACACATGTATGCTGTCATTGCAAAGCCCATGTACGGACTTCTGACTAACTTTGAGTGGACTGATGAATGTGAGAATTCCTTCCAGGAGCTCAAATGACGATTATGTTCAACACCAATCTTGACCACACCAGATTGGAATAAGCCATTCCATGTTCATGTGGATGCATCCAATTATGCCATTGGATGCGTGCTTGCTCAACCTACTGGTGAAAGTAATATGGATCTTCCAATTGCCTATGCCAGTAGACAATTGAATGCAGCTGAACGAAATTATACCACTACAGAGAGAGAAGGCTTAGGCATGGTATATGCAGTCAAGAAATTTAGACACTATTTGCTTGCAAATAAGTTTAAATTTTTTACTGATCACCAAGCATTGTTATATCTCGTGAACAAGCCATGCAATACAGGAAGATTAGTAAGATGGTTTCTCTTACTAATGGAATATGACTTTGAGGTTGTGGTAAGAAAAGGAAGAACTCATTTGAGAGCAGATCATCTCTCTAGGCTCACATCTGGAGAAGCCCCACAAGGAGTGTCAGATGACCTCCCTGATGCTTACTTGTTTAACTTGGAAGTTCTACCGCAGTGGGCTAAGTCATTGGTACCAGTATTGACGTACGGGCCTAATCATCCAGTGGTGAACACACGGAATAGGGAGGTTGTGAGAGCCCAAAAGTACCACATCATGGCAGGAAGCATGTACAAGCACACAGATCAAGGGATCTTGGCTTGTTGCGTAGAAGAGGATGAGTACGCTAAATGGTTGCAATTAGCACATGTAGGTGCATTAGAGCAACACTACTCAAAGCAACGAACTTTACAGACTCTAAAGAGACTCGGAGTGCATTGGCCAACTATGGAAGCTGATGTCCAAAAGTTGTGCAAGGAATGCCCAATCTGTTGCACTAAACCACCTGTGGAACACGCTACTCTGTATCAAGTATCCATTGTGCCAGATTGGAGCGAACCTCTAGTATCCTTCCTGAGGACAAACACATTCCCTCCAGACATGACTCTGGCTAGGAAAAGGAGTTTAGAACAAGAAGCCCTGGATTACTCACTCATTGGTGATAATCTATACAAACGCGGTAAAGATGGTTACTTGAGACTGTGTGTCCATGAGAGTGAATATCTTAAGATCTTGGAAACTGCTCACCAAGGTGTAGCAGGAGGACACTTTGGACCAGATCGGGTGATCAAGGCAGTACTATTTGCGGGCTTCTGGTGGCCTACCCTTCACATGGATGCGCATACCTATGTGAAACGGTGTGATGTCTGTCAGCGAACTCAATATCCTATACACAAAGATGAGATGCCACTGAAACCTATGATGGGTGGACGTGCATTCTCTAAGTGGGGAATAGACTTTGTAGGCCCTATTAATCCCCCAGCTAAGGGTTCACATGCTGAATATATCATTGTGGCCACGAATTATCTCACTAAGTGGGTGGAGGTAAAAGCTACGACAAAGAACGACGCTCAGACAACGGCTAAATTCTTGTTTGAAAATGTATTCACAAGATATGGGCTACCTATAGAGCTAGTAAGTGATAGAGGCACTCACTTCTTGAATGAAGTGATTGAAAATCTGCTCCAAGAATTCTTGGTAATACATAAGAAGTCTGCCCCCTATCACCCTCAAGCTAATGGACAAGCCGAAAGCACCAACAAGATCTTATGCAATGTACTGACAAAATTAGTAAACACTAAACACTTTGATTGGGACAAACAGCTACACCATGCTGTTTGGGCATACCGAGTCGCCTATAAAACGGTACTCCAAGCCACCCCCTTTCAGATGGTATTTGGCCAAAACGCGGTACTACCCTTGGACTTCTTGATACCTACATTGAAGGTAGCACAAGAGCACGAATGGACGGGTCATGAACTCTCCTCTAGACTGTTTGACCTTGAACGATTAGGAGAAACAAGACTCAGAGCAGCTGCAGGGATATATGCGGCAAAGAAACGACAGAAGGCATACTTTGATGCCCATGTGAAGGATAAGGGCTTGAAAGCAGGAGATCTAGTTTTAGTTTACACATTGAAACAACATGCAAGGAAGCTAGAAAAGAGAGGCTATGGACGCTCCAATAAATGTTCAGTGATTGGAAGTGGATAACTATCTCTGATTGTAGCAGCATTAACTTTTTTAAGGTTAATACACACTCGCAATTTTCCATTCTTTTTGGGCACCACTACAATGGGGGACACCCATTCTGTATGCTCAATCTCATAGATAAATCCAGCTTCAATCAATCTATCAATTTCTTCTTTTATTTTGGCTGCATAAGTGTCATTATATGTGTAGGGCTTATGTTTAGTGGGCTTGGCATCTGCTATCATGGGGATCGTATGAGAACAAATTTCCGGATCTACTCCTTTCAAGTCTCTGTAGTGCCATGCAAATACGTCCCTATATTCCCTTAATAACGCTACCAACTCTACTTCCTCTTCTTTACTCAGGTCATCTCCTATGTATGTACATCTCTCTTCGTTCTCTTCGATGGTGACTACAATTTTTTTGGTCTTTTCTTTGTTATCATATGCTTCTCCTGTTGTGGCCTCTCTCTTAGGCATTCGTACCAAAATTTTTCGGTCTTCTACTTCATATTTCTTGAAATTTTCTGGTACTTCAAACACTTGCTCCTCCTCTCCTTGTTTCACTACTTTTCGTTTCTTTTTCTTTTGACTATCTTCATTCCCATCCTTTGAATTTACCGTTTTGATGCTTGTGAGAGGTTCTTCTTCTTTTTGGGTAAATACTCCTATGTCTTCTAGATAGTGCTCCTCTCAAATAAAGCAGCTATCCATCACAATGGACTCTAGATCATCATCGTTCTCTTCTTCTCTTATGAATTCACTAGGGTCACATTCTTCTAGCAAGGGCTGACACATGAACACTGAAATATCATATCCCTCCTCATCACAATGAGGTGTCCATTGTTCTTCATTGACAGCAATGTCCATGGTGGCTAGGATTTCTGCCCAACCATGAGGCTCAAATTCCTCATCTGGAAATATCATCGACGTATAGGCTGGGTCTCTAACTGGTCTATCTCCTTGAGAAGTTCCTTTTTCTCTAGCCTTTAAGCGTTTTTCCTCTTCCTTTGCGACCTTGCACATCCACAAATGAGTATCCTCATGCATCCAAGATGTATCAGATGAACTTTTAGAATGCAGAGAGACTAAATCTTCTTGCTCCTTGTGGATAGGATTCCTTTGTAGGGGTGGAACATCTTTGAAGGTGTAATCCTTCAAATTTACCTTGGTCGTGACCCCTAAGCATTGCAAGTATAAGGAGTTGGTTCCCCAATCCTGTACCACTTGCAGTTGTCGTAGGAAGGGCCTTCCTAGGATCATCTCGTAGACATTATTTTTTTCAAAGTTACATATAGCAAATGTGTGCTCAAACTCTACTCCACAGGTGGTTAGAGTTATCCCTTCGAGCAGTCCTAGAGGTCTTTCCACATGGTCGTCAGCCATCTAAAGCTTCATTCTAGTTGGTTTTAATGTGGGCTTGCCCCATCGCTTCCACAGGGAGGTGGTTGCAATAGCAGCACCAGCACTTGAATCTATGATTGCTTTGGTTGTGTAACCTTGGTAGGTGATTGGAAGATAAGTATTACCTTCGTCACCCTCACACATGTCCCCTATTTTATCAAGAGGTATCTCTGGAACTTTCTCTTTAGAGCCTACTTTTGGCATTTTGGAATCAAGTTCGGGAACTTGATCCTTCACATGATTCCATAGCTCAGGTTTTGCTTTGAGTAGCTCCTCTACCGTGAGATGACACTGAACTTTAGTGTTCTTCATGACGTCAGTGTTTCTTGGAATCACCGAGTCTTCATTTCTTACCACTATTGTGGGAGCTTTGATCTGAAGAGATTCAGATTCCCATGGGTTTGTGAACTGTGGCAACTCTTGTAAACAATTAGATTCAAAATCTAACCATTCAACTTCTTGTTGCACTGTTTCTTCTCCATAAATAGACGGAATGTCTTGTGGAAACTGATCATGAAGGTCATCAATCTCAAGAATAGGAGGAGGATTATCCTTCTCCTTGGCCCATTTCTCTTCTTGTATTTCCCGCAAGAACGTTTGAGAGTGTTGTTGAATTGAAAGAGGCTCTCCCTCATCTATGGAGTCAGGAACATAGACTTTCTTTGGTGATGAGCTTTCTCTTTCAATAGTTAGTTGAGCCTGTGGAGGTAACGCAACTTGTGGCTTGTTTACCAACTGCTCTAATCTATCTAGTAAGCCCTGGAAGTGCAAACCCGGTGTAATAGCATTCGTCTGATTGAATGATTGATTGGCCTCAAACATAGCTTGAGCTAGTTCCACCATTTTAATGCACATTTGTGTCCGTTCAATCTCTAAATCTGCTCTAGGGTAGCTCTTATCTAGGTTTGCAGGTGTTGGCCCTTCTTGAAGTCGAGTCTGGTATGCTTTGAACATCATGTCCAAGTGTTCTAGGGTTGGATCTGCAAGAACAGACCCCGGTGCTGGTGGTTCATTTACCGTGGTTGGTGAGTGGGGATGAGGTGATGTGGATGGAGTTTGGACTTGTGAGGGGCTTTGAGAGGCAATATCTTCTATTTTTGTTTTTGCATCTTTCAGGCTTTCTTCTAGTTCGGATAACTTTTTGGTCCACTTACGATTGGCCTTCTCTCTAGTATCCTTCCATGTTCTTGTTCTTCTCTTACTAGGCTCTCCTGATTCACTTGGCTCTGATTGCTCAGCTTGTTTATTTTGCTGTGAGGCTTATGCCCTAGTAACTGCGTGTATAGGAGCCACATTATCACTACTAGAATTTGAATCCCTTGCTAGGACGACAACATTAATGGGTGTAACCTTCGGTACCTTAGCGGGATGTCCGAGACAATCTCTCAAAAGCTGTTCTTTGCCACACTCTAGACAGACAACTTGTATCGTGATGTTCTGCCCTTGTGTCGGAGCTAGTGTGTGGGGTGGTTTTTGTCTTGGCATAGATTGAGGTTGGCTATTTCCTTCATGTTCATATGGTCTAGTTGCTCCTCATGGTTCTGGACATGGGCTATACCTAGGAACTTCTCTTCCTTGTTCTGTAGGAGGGTACCCGTATGGTCTATAGTGGGGTGGTACAAATGGTAGTGGCTGTCTATTCATTAGATAGTTTTCATTATTGTAGTTGGGGTACTTTGGCTCACTATAAGAGTACATGTTAGGCGCTGGAGTTGGTCGTCTATCGTACGGGTAAGGTTGTGATAATCCTAATGCTTCTTGGTTGCAGACATGAGATGGATAATCCCCACCGCAAAGTGTGCAACTTCCTAACATTGGCATTCTCAAGGGGGAGTTCGGGTAGTTCCTTTGTCCTTGTACTCCTAATTTCTTGGCCACCAACTCTGTCACTTCCTCCACATAACTCAAACTAGAAGTTTCCTTGCTCCTTGTCTCCTCTGATTTGATAGGATCCTGTGTGATTTTGAGATCCTCAGCTAAGTTGTCTTCCAAATCTATGCATTCCTGAAGACACTGACTTAGGGTTTGCAGTCGTTTTACGTATACTAAGACTCTCAATGTTCCATTGGTTAGACCTTCTAAAAATAGGGATATCATTTTTTGCTGAGAAGGTCTCTCTATCACAGGGCATCGGGTTACGTATTGCTTAAACCTTCGTGCTGCATTTTTTACTGTCTCATTGGGAGCTTGTTTGAAACTATGTAGTAAGGATGACGAATTGTGCTTGATCCCGCGCTTCGTGAATTCCCAAATAAGTTCTTGGAAGAATTGTTCAATATGTTCAAAGCAATTTGGATCCAGAGATTGAATCCAAGTTAAGGCTATTCCCGTAAGTGTTAGCCCAAAGGATTCATATTGCATCAAAAAGTCATCCACTTGCTCTGCTCGCAACACCTGCTTGAATTCTGCAATGTGGTCATAGGGTTCTCCTGTGCCATCGTAACGATTTCTCATACATTTGGCCAATTGGATTGGTCTCAGTCTTCTGTCGGGTTCTGGGGATCGAGTTATGATGGGGACACCTTGGGGCGGTTCTGTCCTAAAGGTAGGTCTATTCATATTTCCCATCCTCTGACTAGAGTGGCCGTGGGGGTTGATTATTGGCATGTTGAATTGTTCATGTAGTCTATCGGGTATGCTACCTTGGCTCATTTGTCCTAACGTCACATTTTCTGTTCTTTGTTGGGTTTCGAATGGGTTTTGCGAGGTAGTTTCCTGATCTCCAGCTAACTCTCCTCTTTCATTAATCTGATTAGGACTTTCAGTTACTACATATATCTGGCCCATCTTGTCCCTATAAACTCCACTTTCATACTTGACAGCTGGTCTTTGAATTATTTCGGATTCTGTGGTGTTTATCATTCTTGCTACTGTCCTCTGTAGACCATCAAGGTAGATGGGTATTCCTTGCAAGTTAGTGGATATATATTGAAGAGATATTTGATATTCGCCTTCCACTCTAGACATAAAACCTTCCCTAGGTACGGAACTATGCATGTCTTCAGAAACCAAGAGCCTCTCCCAGTTAAGTGACATTTTTGACTCACTTGTCTATGGACTCAGCACGTAGAGTTAACCCCTGAGTTGTGAGTCCCTGACTTGATTGTGTGGTTGATCTTAGTTTCAAGTGATATGGTACTTTATCTATCTCTTCCTAGGTATTGTTAGACGGCCGCCGAACAAGGACAAATGAACTAGGACAGGTGTCTTAAATGAAACAATGTTAGACGGCCGCCGAATAAGGACAAATGTACTAGGACAGGCGTCTTAAATAGAAAGAACCTTTCGAGAAACGCGCAGGTAACAAAAGATTCGCACACTACTGTAAAAAATCTTCTATATAAGGCAATGAGAAAAGAATGGCAAAGACGCGTCCATTTTGGGACTTGCGGTGTATTGTTTGAGTATGTCTGCAATTCTGTTCTGTTCTGTTCAGAGCGTCTATTCTGGGAATTACAATGTCGTGTTGAGTGTGTATTTCTGCTCTGTTCCGTTCTGTTCTATTCTGTTCTGTTGGTCTGCGCTTTGGCTAGTCGTCTGTTCGCATCTTAATACATAGTTACGGAACAATTGTAGTGTGTTACGAATCTGTTCAGTGATGGTTTAAGTATGTCGTTGAGTATGGTTAAGTGCAGCGTATTGTTATCAGTTCTTCGGCGAAGCAGAGAACCTGGAAGTAATCTCACTGTGGGCTTGTTAATGTTCTGTGAGTAACTGTGTCGATACAATAGTCTGCGTTCTCTGAGGATTCCGATCCCAGGAAGGACTCGTATCGGTAAGGAGCCTGTGTACCCTGGAATTACTGATAAGACTGTTACGAGTCGACTGTAGTTTGAGTTGATATACCGTAGGTGCATACTTGTGAGTATAGTTGTTCGGTGTAACCCCAAGTCAAGAAGAGGTGCATCTTGAGTAATATTCGGTGAATGGAGTAGAGTAGTTAAGTAGCTTAAGTCAGAACCGGACTACTGCTCTTTTACTATAGCAGACCCAGTCCGGAAATTCCAACATCCCGTACGTCGCGTAGTTACAGTGTTCAGAGACCAGTACTGAGCTAAGACGTGACAGAGTATTTATGATTGTGTGAGAGGTTGGGAAAATAGTACAGGGCCTCTGTCTAACAGACCCCTACCACTCCCAAGGACCCACGTGGTTAAGGAGAACATTTACTGTTAGGAAGGTTCGAAATCGGCTGAACTTGAAGTACTTGGAATCCGAAGTGGAAGTGACGATTAACGTTTAACATATACTTGGCCGTGGTTGTTTATAAAGAGTGGTTACAAATGTCTCGTAGGATCTAGGGAGTTTATTGGGAAGGCAAATGGCCATATCTTTACTAAAAACTGGGTGGCCACATAATGCTAGCTTACATTGATAATCCTCAAATGTGGCTATAACTTTAGAAATAGGATCTTGGGGCTTAATGAATAGGTTGTGAAATTTGGATTCTAAGGTGTAAATTTTTGAGGGAGTTTTACCTTCATAGAAGTCTTTCACGATCTTCCAGACTTCGTTTGGATGTTCTACAAGAGGTGATATTATCCTTGGTTAGCTCATCATGAGCTAGAAGTAATTGACCTAAAGCTTGCTTGTCTTTGACGTTCCACACATTCTAGGCTCCTAGATCACTTTATTTGTCGGCCTCTTGCTCAGTTCCTTCAACTACTTTGTATAAAGGTAAGCCCTAATGGTGTCCTTCCAGAGATTGTAGTTTGTGTCCTTAAGTCCCTCATCTTTCGGCATAAAGATTGGCATGAAGGAGGGTATATACAATCGACTCGATGATATTGCATTCGAAATTGTTGACATGTTCACCATTGAGAATAAGGTACCACACTTGCAAAATTGAAGTCAAAATTTACATAAAAGTTTTGCTAGGGTAGGGGAGGGCTTAGAATAGCCCTACACTTGGCACCAAAGATGAGAGAAGTGGAAGCAGAGAGAGGGCTTATATGAGTCCGTTGCACACCAAGCTAGCCTTAGAATAGGCTTGGGACTTGAGAAATCTTATGGGTGGGCTTAGACTAGCCTCCAACCCACAAGTGCACACACACACATACACTAATATCTTCTTTGATTCTTGAGTTACAACAGTAGGGCAATTAGTGCCAAAGTGTTCCAGATGGTGGGTGAGACCCTTTGAGGAAACACAAAATGATGCCAAATGTATGGGTAAATACCCATGGAGAAAATACAAAATGATACTTTAGTGATTATAATGCGAAGTGCCAATAGTAAAAAAAATGGACACTTGATTTTAAAGGAGTGGACACAAAAGAGGAAATGCCACAAGGACTATGTCCATCTAGAAAATAAGTAATACAAAGAATGAAGTCACGAGATACTTGAATATATGCTGAAAAATAAGTTATATGACCTCCTTGAAAACTCATGTAAGCAACACTATATGAGAGAGAGAGAAATATTTGTCGCTTGTTGATGATTTGAGTATTTTGTTTTGCAAAATATCATGTGTTTAAACTAAATAACTAAGCATGTTTTGACATCATCGATGATGCCAAGACATAACACTCTAGAGTTGTTGAGTGGTTGTAGACCAAAAAATAAAGAGAAAATCAAAGTCTATTATGAACCCAGTAGCTTTCTTTCTCACATTTATGTTCAACATAGGATGTGGAATGACATCAATTATGATTTCAAAATACAATCAAAAGGATACATGGACCTAGAAACAAAGTTATTGTTGTTTCTCTCTCTCTCTCTCTCTATGTGTGTGTTTCTCTCTCTCTCGCTCACTGTTGAATGCTCATGCTCACTGTGAGAAGCAAAAGGCAAGCGATTGATGTTCTGATTCAATTTGCAACGAGATGCAAATGTGACTTTCAAAATCATGATTTCTCTATTCTAGCAATCTCTCTCTCTCTCTCTCTCTCCCTCTCTTTTGCTTTTGAGGAGAGGTTAGGACAGAAGGTTGCATGAAAAGTTGCTTCCTATTGTCTGCTAGGACTTCCACTCCACCTTGTGGCCTCTATATTCACCTGCACTGTTTGACTCTATCTTTTTGGAAAGCAACAGAGGAATGAGATGCTGTGAAGAACGAATTAGAGCTAGAGTGTAAAGGTGGCTGTGAATGCTGCCTCTCTCTCTCTCTCACTCTATTTCCCACTATCTGTGTTTGAGATTTCACTCTTTGGGGGAATTTTCTGCCCCCAACATGGCCTTGAGATGATGACACAAGCCACAACACTTTCTTCTTGCTATCTTTGATAGGCGACAAAGATAGGAAACTAGAATTGGAGATTTGAGTTTGAAGGTGCAATAGTAGAATACAGAGGTTTTGATTCTCTCTCTCTCATGCTCTCTCTTACCCTTTGTACTCTCAAGGATGGAGCATCAGGTTGAGTATAGAGAGAGTGAGTTGATCTCTCTCTCTCTCTCTCTGTGTGTGTGTCTCTTTGTCTTCCCTCTCTCTTCACTCAGACAAGCAATTATGCCTTTGTTCTAGTAGGCATTTCACCAATGAGCAGATTGCATGTGTTCTCTCCTTTAGCTTGCATGTGTTCTTTCCTTCTATCCTTTTACTCTATGTTGCATTATCGTAACTTTCTTTCTCCATTATCCTCTGTTAAAAACTCCTCAGACTAGCGCAAAGTCTTGAAGCGATCCCTTTTTTTCAGAGCATGGTTCACTCTTGTGCTCATGGATGAGCACTAAGTTTATAAATGGCCTCCATGTTGATCAAGGATGACCTTTATGAATGCGTTTATACTCCTTCCTGCACTGGCTTTGCTCTTACTAGACCATCATCGAGCTTGCAGGTGATGGCATAGACACAATGACTACACAACAGCTTCTCCTCCCTTGTACCATGCCAAAAATGTGATAACAAAGAACATGAATTGCATGGATTCATGAGAATAGAGAGTCATGTATTGGAGATGTTGGATAAAGATGTTGATTGTGCTAAATAAGGTTCTGCACTTTGAGTTTTTCTAGTAGGATGAGAAGAGCTTCGAAGTTATCGTGTCTTTCAAGTTATGTCTTGATCAGTAAGGGACTTGGATGAATCTATCCTTTGACATATGGCGGGACCTGGTGTGTTGGAAAACAATTATGCAGAGATGCAAGTGCTAGTGGTTGTTTGTATGTGATATGCTTAGAACCATATGAGCTGAAAATAGTATTTGAAGACACAATACTTGGACAATCATAGACATCTTACTGTTGTGCACAGATCTTGCACGTCCCCAAATAATAGGAAGCTCTCAAAACCAAACAAACAAGAGATATGGCACCTAATTGATAATCATTCAAGGTATATGAAACAACTCATAAAAGTGTTTCTAAACACTTCACCAACGTGAGATGTGTCAAGAACTCCTTGAACGATGCTACAAGGATGAATGCTCAATGCTCAAGAGGTTTTATAAACACTTCAACATGGGAGATGCATTAGAATCGCTACAAATGATAGTGATAGACTATGATGAACATCCACAAATCCAAGAGCAAGGGTGGGAGGGTGGGAAAATGGGCATATCATATCCCAAAGAGCATGAAATGATAGCAAAATGACCTGTCCCAATGAGTGGAGAGCCACACCACCAAGATCTACCAGCACCACCACCCAAAATGACCATCAAGACCTCCACCTAGCACTCTTATACCATGTACAGAGTACATGCATGGAAGCAAAATGAAAAGAAGAGTGTACTCACAAAATAAAGAATGTGAGAGATTCAAAGTGAGTAGACCGAGAAATGGGTAAACTCACATGGATTAGAAATGAGCTTGCCAAGATCATGGAGTAGGCTCCTCAAGCTTCTAACCAAGAACAAATGGGGGGAGAGCCCTCCTCATATAGATTTGGGAGCGTCTCTTCAAAGTACAACAAATGTGGGATAATTCTCCTTGAAGGAGAATGAATATAATGGTAGAAGCAAATGGAAAAGTACCCAAATATAAAAGAGATACAATATAAAATGGAAATAAACTATAAATGCAGTGCCTCCTAGATACAAAATGGATATGCACTCATGCAGATACAAATGTAAATGATGTAGGAGCAATCATGTCGTCAACACATCGTCCAATGGTGCAATTGGAGCCGATTTTGTATGAGGAGACTAGCAAGGCAGCATGCCTTCCATGCCTCCACACTACCTAGAACCTTTTCCCTCCTCACCTCACGCATCAACAAATTTTGCCATAAGATGATCATAAACATGGACTCGTACATAACCGAAAAGATCAATCCAAATAGATGTAATGGCAAGTAAGCAATAGGTGAACCAATTGAGATTTATATTTCTTTACAAAAGGAAGTCACAACTAAGTGGATCCACCAAGCTCTTCTTACATAATTTCTAAGGGAAAAATGCCCTTTCATCTTGAAGCATACACCTTACAAAAATTCCATCATCGCTCTTGAACCTTGGTGTCCTTTCCATCTCTGGATTGAGCAGCTCAAGATACTAAGAAAATATGAAATCTTCTTTGTCTTTGAGTCTTGGGGAGCAGAAGATGAAGCATGCTCAAACTTGTTGATGAATTTTACCCAAGCCTACATGCTTGATACTATTTGATATGTTCATATGTGTAGTCATGTGAACACCTCTTGTAAGAGAGTACATTTTATCTCTTGTAACTGTGAAAAAGAAAAAAGAAAAAGAATGGCTTACCTCATCCATGATGTAAAATTCAAAATCATGGCTCTAATTACCAAAAACCACGAATTAGTGAGCTAACGGAATATTTCCTAACTTTGGGGATCACTTTTAGGTGGAACCATTTGAATTCGAATTCAAAACTCCCTCCAAGAGTAGCTATAAAAAGAGCAAGAAGGAAGAGGCGATTAGCAATCCTTGAACGTGACCACTCCATGTCATTTTGTAGAGATTGAAGAGCTTACTCCATAGCTCTATCATTCTACTCCCATTGTGCAAATATTCGTTGCCAATGTGGTTGTAATCATATGTGAATTTATACATTCATCATTCTCTACTTCTCTGTTTTGTTCTCTGCTATACTCACTTTGAGCAGCAACTTCAGAAGCTCATATCTGGAGCTCTATGAAACCTTTTTCAATGTTGTAAAATTCGTTGGATTTATCTTTAAGTATAGTTCGTGCAGACAAAATTTCATGGTCATTGAATATATAATTTGGGAGATATATACATTTTACTACTCACTATTCTATCTCTGCAGAGCCCCGAGAATGGCGGGATGTTCCAGAATTCGATAAAACTTGTTCTCATTGCTCAATTCATGAATTGAAGTGTTTTAACTTGGATTGGGAAGCTTTATAAATCTCTTTGCTATGACCAAAAGGAATTTACCTAATTTCTATTAGGTTGAGAGCACTGTTCATTTTTTTCAGCAGGTGTATGTTAAAAAATAGCAAGTTTTGGGAGCTAGTCATTTCGCAACTAGTCTGTCTTGACTTAAAATTTTGAGATACATAAAGTACTTGGCTGATATTTTGGTCGATTTATGAAGCTCAAAGGATCTAATAATCAACTCTGAAGTCTCAGTTGGCTGGTGTGAAGCTGGTTGTAGCAGCACCAACTCATCTTCGGATTGCATCCGCCATCTCTCTTCATAGTGGTATCAGAGCATAGTCAAGCAACATGGGAGATGGATTTCCATTAACAATTGAAAAATTCGATCGAAACAACTACCTAGCATGGTATCTAAGGATGGATGCTTACCTTCAAGGGAGGAATCTATATGGATTCATATATGGAGATGAAGCAATGCCGACCATGAGGAACAGAGGGCAACCATCACATGAAGAAGTGGAAAGACTTTCAAATTGGTGTTCGAAGGATGCACTTGCAAGGTCCTATATTCTAAACTCAATCTCTGATTTTCTTTTACCTCATGTCAAGGGATGCAAGACATCAAGAGAGACCTGGAATGCACTTGCTTCTTTCTTCTCCTCCAACACTTGAGCAAGGAAGAACCAATTGTGGATGGAGTTCACAACAATGAGAAAAAGCCCGAAGCAAAGTGTGACTGATTATGTCACAAAGATGAAGGATATTTCCGACCAACTTGGAAGCATTTGAGAGGTAATTGAAGAGGATCAAATCATTGGAAAAATCATAAATGGAATCAAAGCAGATGACAAGTGGGAGTCCTTCACAACAGCCATGGATTTGTACATGGATATGCATGTACCTGACCTCAACACACTCATGGGCCAACTCTTCACTCATGAAGCAAAGATTAGCAAAGGTGGTGAGTCCTCAAGAGGTAATCAAACTTCTACCTTATATTTTGATAAAGCTAAGGTCAAGGACAAGTCAAGGAATAGGAAGAATGAAGATGAAGGTAGCCCTTTCCAAGCAAACTTTGCAGGTAGAGGAAGAGCTAGAGGAAGAGGCAGAGGTGGAAAGCAAGGTAGGGGGAGATTCCAATCATCTCAACCTTGCAATATATGTGGCTTATGTAATCATACTACTGAAGAATGTTTCAGGAACCCGGGGAACTCAAGAGGAAGAGGATTCAATAGAGGTGGCTATGGATCAAATAGAGGTAGATACAATGGAGGCTACAACAACAACAACTACAACAACAATTACAAGAACAAAAACTATCAAAGTGGCCATAGAGGAAGAAGAGATTAAAATAACTATAGAGGACCAAAGTCAAGAAGATTCATTATTGATCATGAATATATTAGTGAAGAAGGGTAAGGATGATGATCACATCTTTTACATTGATTCGGGATGCTCAAACCATGTAGCAGGAAATGTGGCTTTACCTTTTGATTTGGAAGATCCTCACAACAAACATGAAGTGCAAACAGGAGATGATTCAAAGAACTCGGTGAAGAAGATAGGTAATGTGAAGACATTAGATGGGAATATGAACCTCTTGAGCAAAGTCTTGTATGTCCCTACAATTACAAAAAATTAATAAGTGTTGGAAATATTGTTGGAAAAGGATTGCAGGTTAGATTCAACAGATTTGGAGCATATGTTGAAGATCCAAGGCAAGGCGTTAGAAGGATTTCCAAAGGAGAAAAGACAAGAAGGCTTTTGACTTTTGAATTGGAAGATACAAAGAACATAGCTTTGTTTAGCTATGGATCTCAAACTCTCACAGAGTTGGAGATATGGCACAAAAGGCTTGGTCACATTGGTGAGAGGACGCTCAAACAAATTTGCAGGGACCAAAGTGTACTTGGTTTGCTTAATATCACAAGGCAACACATGATTTATAAGTGTGAAGCTTGTCAACTCGGCAAGGCTCATAGACAACCTTTCAATAAGAAGTGATATGTGTATTAAAATCCTTTGGATCTAGTGCACACGGATGTGTAGGGTCCAAATAAGGAGCTATCTATATCAAGCTCAAGATATTATGTGTCTTTCATAGATGATTGTAGCAGGTGGACCATTCTATTTTTCATGAAGCACAATGTAGCTCAGTGATGAGTAGCACCTCCTTTAATGTCAATCCGGGAAGACGTGAGGATGGTATGAAGACCTCGAGCAAGTGGAGGCACAAGTGCGTGAGTGAGAAGCACACAAACATGCACACACATACACACACACGCGCACACACGGCAAGACAAAGAGTGAGAAGCAATGGAGTTCTTAGATTACTTTCAAAAAGCTCTTACAAGTTCATTTCAATTACAATCTACCTCAAAAATGAGCTCTCTAGCTCTTTTTATAGTTTTTGACTAGGTTTTGGCCCTGTCCAGACCTAGTGTCCGGCCTAGTTAAAAATTAGGTTCCAGGGCCGATTTGAGGGCTTAAACGGAGTCTAAAAAATATGAAAATTGATATGTAGGTACTTCTAAGGCTCCTCAAGCTCAAGGACTCCTTGGCTTGCACAAAATGGAGCTACAAAAATATGAAATGGTATATACAATGATTGTTAGTGATAAGAATCACTGTTATAAAGATGTTGGTTTGGAAAAATTTGAAGGGCCTATCTGCCAGATTTGCGTCGACTGCTTTGTCTACTTACTCCTTCACCTCGCTCTGACTCTCTCCGCTGGCTTCCTTGTCTAGTCAGTCCTTGGGTGCCCATACTGCTCTCAACACCCCCCCTCTCTCGCGTCTATCGTCCCTGACAGACCCTTGTTGCTGGGAGTGTTGGATGTAATATTCCACAACCTGAGTGGCAAGCTGATGTTCTTGTATGCGTAGTCCTCTGGCCAAGTCTGTCATCATACGATCCCAATCAATTGGTCCTGGAATGTCCGGGTGTGGCAGACGTAACTGATCTGCATGGATCGCTTGTTCTACTGCGAATAGATGTAGCAAATGTGTGGGTTTGGGAATGAAAATTTCTGAATGATATTCCCAGAATCCCGTAGAGAACATTTCCTCAAATGTCTGCTTGAAGCATGCGGGTAAGTACTTTATTCGTGCATGCCAAGCAAAGATTATAGTGACCGAGGGGGTCTGGCTCATGTCGTAGACTAAATCCTTGTTACCTTGAGAGAATCCAGGGGCAGAGATGTATGGAGCTTGTATCTTCCGAAAGGTTTTGAAGACAATGGTCATGAGCTCGAATATCTTCATACACATTTTCGCTGCTATGTCGGGTACATTATTTAGACGTGTAGACCAGTGCCGAATTGTTGATATCATGTAGGCTACGGTTGGGGTCCCTCGAGGTGGAGCAAAATATGGATAGTTAACCCAAGCCGAGCATTCTTTGTTGTTGCGTACCTTGACTGCAAATGCTTGCCAGGATCTGCGATGTACCACTGGGAAATAGCATGGATTATACTTGATATATAGTGGCATGGTTGCCCAGGTGCTCATCATCTCTGGGTAATCGGTTAGTAGACGTGCACGCCAATTAGGTTGGAAGATCGAGCCAGCACGTGCATCCGTCGGTAAATCCCCTAGCTCAAATTGAGTGGCGAATGTGGGCTCCTTCCCTGTATGTCTTTTGACTTCTGCATTATAATCATGTAGCAAGACAAAATAAGGCATGTATTGCGACTCTCATGTTGTGATTAACCGTTGATGGGATAGGTTTTGAAAGTAAGAAGACCGAAGGATAGTTTCTTCCAGATTTGTGAGAGATTGCATTTGCACAGCCACACGATCATCATGTGTCTTACCCACTTTCTCGACCCTTTTGACCCAATCTGGAACTTGAATTTCTAAAGTGTCTTGTCCTTCCTCTGTAGTTCGACCACCGGGTGTCGGCATCGGCTCATATGGCTCTTCATAGCTGTCATCGACGGGGATTTCCACCACTGTTTCAGGTTCTGGTTCTTCAGTTGGCGAGGGTGGCCTTTCATATGGTAAGAGGCATGCTTGGAGTTCGGTCACCTGTTTCCGGAGGGTCTCTAATTCTTCTGGAGAGTGTTGTAAGACTACCGGCTCCTGTTGAGCTGTGGGGGCACTGGCTATCTGTTTCTTTAGGTCTGCACATTCAGTCTCTAACTTTTCATATGACTCCAAGAAATTTGCATGCTCCTCAAGTAATATGCGAATGTCTTCCGATGGGACTGCTCTATATCTAGTAGGGCTAAGGGGTGCTCCTGCAGTTCCTTCCATAGTCGCTTCAAAGTTGTCTTGGTTTTGTTGTTGAAGCCTCTTGTTCTCGTCTAGTGTTGCTGCCATATGCTTCCTTAATAGCCCAAGGTTGCGTCTGAGTGTAGCATTAGATATCATTTGCGCTTGGAGCACTGTTTCTAATTCCTTGACTGCTTGGTCGTCCACTGTTGATGTCTTTGATTCCAATTCGGAGTGAGCCTGCTGTAAGGTGGTATGCTCGGTTAGGAGCGTTTGGTAATCAGCTTCAAGAGAGGTGACTCTAGCTTGCAGACGTTGAGATTCTGCCTGGAGGGCAGCAGTGCGTTCTTCCAATTGATGGTATTCTTGTTGTAGTTGATGTGCACACTGAAGTAATGTGTTGAACGTGCTATTTACATTATGAGATGCAAGGGGAAAAGTTTGAAATGCAGGGGAGGTGGGATTGGGTAGGGGGGTAGTGAATGCTGTGTGTGCCAATGATGTGAGTGGTGAGGTGGGGGGTAAGGGAGGGGGAGATGGGGGAATCGTGGGGAGAGGTGCTGTGGTTGGTGAAATGTCCATTGGGTCAGACAAGGTGGTGTGTACAGGGGCTACCATGTAGGTGGGTATGGTAGGTGAAGTGAGTGTGGTGTTCGTGTAAATTGATGTCGTTGCGAACATCGGGGAAATGTGCCTCTGAAACATTGGAGAGCGGATGAACTGCTCCACAAAGGACGGGTATTGGGGTGGTGAGGTCAGGTTGAAAGAGGGGTAGGGGCCAGATGGGAAGTGATGGTCATGGAATGGAGGTACCCGTATTGGGGAATAGGCTGGGAAACACAGGGTGCCTTCTGTGGGTGCCGGGTTTCCAACCACATTTGGGATTATGGGATGGCCAGTTATGGGTTCGGAGGATAGAAGGGTTGAAGCGTACAAGGGATTGGTGACGAAGGAGAAGAGGGTGTCTTGTGAGGTGGGTTCTCGAAATGAGAATGATGTGAATGAGGATGGGTTACGAGTGAAGGTAGAGATGATGACTGTCGTTTCTTCCATGGTGGGAGGTGGTGGTGGGGGTGGAGAAGGTGGTGACGGAGGATGCTGGGGTGAGATGGGTGATGTTTGAACGAAGGTTTCAGCAGAGAGGTCAGTGGTGGTTGTGGGGGTAGCTGTGGTTTCAATGTTTACTTCTTGTTCGGTGACGGGTATCCTGATAGTCTTACCTGCTCATGGTAATGTGTCAACTCTGCGTTTGTCATACCTCACGGACTGGCGGACTGCAGTGTGAACAGCCTCCGGAACTCCTAAAGATTCTGACACTAATTTGAGAGTGTCAATGAAATGTTGGTCCACCCCCTCATCTGATAGCATTTCTTGCATCAAAGCTTGACCTGATACAAGAGAGAGTTGATGCCTTTCTTGTACTGCTTTGACTGTGTCGTATAACCTTTGTAGTTGAGCTGTATATGCTGATGCATCTACAAGTTCTGGCACTTCTTGTTGCTCATAATGATGCTCTTGATCATAATCCTCCTCATCTTCCTCCTGTTCTTCTTCTTCATTGTCCTCTTCATCCACTTCAACTGTGGTGACAGGTACTTGTTGTTGCTTGCGTTTGCACATTCTCCACTTGTTGTGCCTCTTCTGCCTCCAGCTCTACATCTTGTAATAATTGTTCGAAATCTTCATTCGTGAGTTCTTCCAAGGGTGCACCACTGGGAAATTCGAGATCGGTTGGGATGGGAGGGAATATCAAGGTAGAACCATCGGTGCTGCGTCTTGGAAGTCGGAGTGTGAATGGTCGGACCCTTCGGGGTGGAGGTGTGACATCTGGTGTTAGGGTGGCTCCACGTGGTTGAGCACATGGGACTTGGACAGTGCCTCTCATCTTCTTAGAAGGGGGTCCAGTGGATGTCCTACCTCTAAACTGCTCTACACGATTCCACATTAGGGCCCGTTGAATGGGGATGTCATAAGCCAAACATCTATAAATGATTCTCGTCAAAGCACAGCAACCATATAAAACCTGTTTCCGCGGCCATCGTTTGTGAGCTAGGTGTATCTGATCGATTATCCAATGGGGTAAGTTGATGGTGAGGCTCTGTGTCTCTGCCAGATACAAACTAAACCAAATCTTCTTGGGCGGCATGGTGAATCTATCTTGTGCAGGAAAAGCAAAGTGTTGCATGCACATGCGAAGGTGTATTGCAATATTAGGCGTCATGGACACCATGTCCTTGAGTTTGGTGAGACTTCGATTCTTCATGTAATCCGGTACTAGGGTTTCCTTCTCTGTAGGAATATGCATTCCGCGCATATCTAGAGCCTCTCTCACCAAGTTGTTTGATAGCCTGAACCTCTTGAGCTCATTCCCCTTTGTCAGAGATGGAATCACAAATGAGCTTGCACCTTTTGGGTTCTGGTTTGGAGTCAAGGTGTTGATAAGATAGTAGCATCGCATGAAGTCAGGCTTTGGGAGCCGTGCACTGAAATATGCATTCAATCCTGCCTTTTCCCATATCGAACGTAGACCTTCTGCATTTTGTAATTTCTCGAATTCTCTTTTAAAGAAATGGTATCTGCCCTGCTTCCCATTGAAGTCCAACTTTGATTCCCATAGGTACGTTCCCTCACCCAAGGGTCCTGCCACTTCAGTAAACCAGTGGGAAGTCTTTCCTACGGGCATGGTGTGGCCACGCGGCGAGTCCGCAATAGGTATGATTTTGATGGCCCGCAATTCTTCTGGTCTTTCATTTGTCTCAGGCAACACGGGTAAGCTGTCTAAGTCCACCACTTGCTGGCTTGTTTCTGTTTGAGAGCTAGTTCCTGCTGCTTCAGCCATGTTGAAAACTTCGCAGCTGGTTCTGTGAGAATATATGAATGAATGTTAACATTGCAATGGACACAAAAATGACACGGTGTCCCTTCTTACAACATTAACCTAAGGTTCGGGGGAGGTTAGGGGTTAATAAGTGCTCGGTGCTTGTGTGTGTAGTTAGGAATTGGGTAGACCTACAAGCTAAGCGGAATGATGTGATGTGAGAGTGAAGTGGTTAGTAGGTGGTCATGGATTTACAATTGGGGTTCGGGGGTTTGTTACAAGTCTTAGGCTGCCAAATGCCGTGGATGGGTTTTGCTCTTGGTTTCGTAGAGACTCTCGAGAGCTTTATAGGTGTGTCAGCTTGAAAGTGAGGCCTTTTAGGGACCCATTTATAAGTGATTCTGTTCGTGCTCATTGGCCTTGGTGTATTCCTGAGTGTTAAAAACGAGTGGATGCCGGCTGTGCGAGTGAATGGATCATGATGTATAGGGTGTGTTCTTGGTGTAGCTATTTGAGCCCTCAAACAAGCCTTAGGCACCCAAATTTGTCTTGATTGTGGGCTGGCCTTCATCGACTTCTTGGGCACCCAAATAGACTTCACGTTAGCAGAAGAACTTCTGAAAGACTTCTTATTAGTGTCGTGTTGTTGGTTACTAATAAGAGGCTTTGCCCGTGTGGTTGGCTTGAGTGCAACCGGGTGTTCGCCTTTCCACACCCACACTTGTTTCACTAGCTGAGATATTTTGATGCGCGGGTACTTTTGATCTCCGACATAGGTAGTACTCTGCTTCTTCTGCCTTTGATCCACCTTTGGTTGCTGCCTCCCTCTGGTCTTTGGAAAAGAAGGGAGTTCCGTTGCATCCCTGACTCCTTTTTTGCGAACATCATTCCTCTGCAACACATAGTTTTGGACAAGAACAACATGGTCATCTTCATGTGTACTCCTGGAAGGACCAGGAGTTTGTGCCTTTCCTAGTTCCTTGAGTGCTCCATTATCTAACTCTACTGTAATTAGACTATGATTGACCCAAACCTGAAGAAGTCCACTTCTTAGGTTTAAGTTGACTGCTTGGTCATAGATCCAGTCTTGACCCAAGACAAGGGGTTCAGTGAGGTCCTCATCTTGACACACTAGTACTTTAACTGTCATTCCTCATCATGAATATAGAGGGGAAGTTCCACCTCGCCCATGCAAGGGGTTTCCACGCCTCCCAATCCTATGAGATATGCTTCCACAGGATTGACAGTTAATTGCAACTCTTGACAGTGAGACAATTTAACAGCACTAGTGGCTGCACCTGAGTCAATCAAGGCTCTTACAGTCCTTGCACTCTTTCCTTGCCCTATACCTACGGTTATGAAAGGACGTCGATCAGTTATCCTATGTGAGCTAACACCTGAAACTTCACACATAGCCACATGATACTCTTGATCTGCATATGCATCTGGCACAGGTTGCTCTCTACCTTGTCTTCTTAATTTCATTCTCCGTATGCGCTCTAGGGATTCCGCTTGAGCTTCTTCTCGAATTCGTTTTTCCTCCTCTTTACGTTGCTTAGCAGTATTGAGTCGACTTAGCATTTCCTCCGTGAGGGGTTCCTGATACAACTTGACTCTGCATCCGCTAATATAGTTTGGGAGAACATCACCCTCTAAAGTGGCTAGTTGTACTGCTCCACTCGTGGAGATCCTATTGATGATCATAGGTCCGTAGCCTCTCTTTTCTAGCTTCCTTGCGTGTTGTTTCAATGTGTAGACTAAAACTAGATCTCCTGCCTTCAAGCCCTTATCCTTCACATGGGCATCAAAGTATGCCTTCTGTCTCTTCTTAGCTGCATATATCCCTGCAGCTGCTCTCAGTCTTGTTTCTCCTAATCGTTCAAGGTCAAAAAGTCTAGAGGAGAGTTCATGACCCGCCCATTCGTGCTCTTGTGCTACCTTCAATGTAGGTATCAAGAAGTCCAAGGGTAGCACCGCGTTTTGGCCAAATACCATCTGAAAGGGGGTGGCTTGGAGTACCGTTTTGTAGGCAACTCGGTATGCCCAAACAGCATGGTGTAGCTGTTTGTCCCAATCAGAGCGTTTAGTGTTCACTAATTTTGTCAGTACATTGCATAAGATCTTGTTGGTGCTTTCGGCTTGTCCATTAGCTTGAGGGTGATAGGGGGCAGACTTCTTATGAACTACCAAGAATTCTTGGAGTAGATGTTCAATCACTTTGTTCAAGAAATGAGTGCCTCTATCACTAACTAGCTCTATAGGTAGCCCATATCTTGTGAATACATTTTCAAACAAGAATTTAGCCGTTGTCTGAGCGTCGTTCTTTGTCGTAGCTTTTACCTCCACCCACTTGGTGAGATAATCCGTGGCCACAATGATATATTCAGCATGTGAACCCTTAGCTGGGGGATTAATAGGGCCTACAAAGTCTATTCCCCACTTAGAGAATGCACGTCCACCCATCATAGGTTTCAGTGGCATCTCATCTTTGCGTATAGGATACTGAGTTCGTTGACAGACATCACACCGTTTCACATAGGTATGTGCATCCATGTGAAGGGTTGGCCACCAGAAGCCCGCAAATAGTATTGCCTTGATCACCCGATCTGGTCCAAAGTGTCCTCCTGCTACACCTTGGTGAGCAGTGTCCAAGATCTTGAGATGGACACATAGTCTCAGGTAACCGTCTTTACCACGTTTGTATAGATTATCACCAATAAGTGAGTAATCCTGGGCTTCTTGTTCTAAACTCCTTTTCCTAGCCAGAGTCATATCTGGAGGGAATGTTTTCATCCTCAGGAAGGATACTAGTGGTTCACTCCAATCTGGCACTAGGGACACTTGATAAAGAGTGGCATGTTCCACAGGTGGTTTAGTGCAGCAGATTTGGCATTCCTTGCACAACTTTTGGACATCAGCTTCCATAGTTGGCCAATGTACTCCTAGTCTCCTTAGTGTTTGTAGGGTTCGTTGCTTTGAATAGTGTTGCTCTAATGCACCTACATGTGCTGATTGCAACCATTTTGCGTACTCATCCTCTTCCACACAACAGGCCAAGATCCCTTGATCTGTGTGCTTGTACATACTTCCAGCCATGATGTGATACTTTTGGGCTTTTACTACCTCCCTATCCTGCGTGTTTATTACTGGATGGTTAGGTCAGTATGTCAATACTGGCACTAATGGCTTAGCCCACTGCGGTACCACTTCCAAGTTAAACAAGTAAGCATCAAGAAGGTCATCTGATACTCCTTGTGGGGCTTCTCCAGATGTGAGCCTAGAAAGATGATCAGCTCTCAAATGGGTCCTCCCTTTCCTTACCACAACCTCGAAATCATATTCCATTAGTAAGAGAAACCATCTTACTAATCTTCCTGTATTGCATGGCTTGTTCACTAGATATAACAATGCTTGGTGGTCAGTAAAAAATTTAAACTTATTTGCAAGCAGATAATGTCTAAACTTTTTGACCGCATACACCATGCCTAAGCCTTCTCTCTCAGTAGTGGTGTAATTTCGTTCAGCTGCATTCAATTGTCTACTAGCATAGGCAATTGGAAGATCCATATTACCTTCACCCGTAGGTTGTGCGAGTACACATCCAATAGCATAATTGGATGCATCCACGTGAACATGGAATGGCTTGTTCCAATCTGGTGTGGTTGGGATTGGTGCTGAACATAATCGCCGTTTAAGCTCATTGAAGGAATTCTCACATTCCTCAGTCCACTCAAAGTTTGTCAGAAGTCCGTGTGAAGAGATGGATAGGTATGTGTTGAAGATGAAGAGGTGTTGCAAAATCTTTGCTCTACACTAGCCAAATGAACTCCAGGAGTAGATGGTGGGCCCTTTTAGCTTGCCAATGGATGTATTAGACACCCTATGTACCTTGGAAGATCACTCTCAAAAAGATAGATCAAAACAGATAAGTTGGAGTTAGCTCAGAGGTGAAAACTTGCTATTCTTGGTTAATACACCTGTCCAGTGTTTTACATAATTCTCTGAGCACAGCAGCAATTAGATTAATTCCTCTTGGGGAAGGCTAGGTATCTTAAAGAGCTAACTTTAGAGAGTAATCTCATCAAAAATAACAAACCACACACTGAGAATGACTTTTAACAAGTGATGACATCATCCCGATTTTCACGGGCTGCTACAGAAATAGACCAGTGAGTAGAAAAATTATCATAACTCAAGATGTAAGAATCCAATGATCATGAAAATTTGTATGCTTATACTAGACAGTAAGTTGAATCCAACAAGCTTAAAATCACTGAATTTGGATGAGTAAACACTGAGAAATGACTCTGACAAGATGACTGAAAAAGTCGGGTACCTGACAGAGAAGTGAAGATGAACATACCCTGTTGACTTCAAATGAACATAACTGAAGATTCCAACATCCAAATGACATGAAAATTTGTGAGCATATAGTAGCCTTATAGAGCTAACTTTACCAAGTTAAATCACTGAAAATGATGAACCAAGTGCAGAGAAACAATCTCTGCAAGCTGACTGAGAAAAACTGAAGTAATGGCAGTGAGTAGTACACATCACAAGAACATGGAAAGATGAACTCAAATAATCATGAAAATGAAAGTATATTGCTTGTACAATACAATGACTTACTGATACATATGTGTGCCTTGTAATCACACCTTGATATGGCATAAAGCTCAGCTCTTGGAGGTCTTCACATAGGCCTCTCTAACCACGACTAAAACTGCCATCTATTTATAGTTGAGTTTGGGAGGCTAACTTCCCTCAATCACTCTCCAATCAATCAATGATTGATTTGATTCTCTACCTACCACAAATCACGAATTCGTGGCTCCTCTTTCCATTCTTGATCAAGTGGACTCAACTACTTAAGATTCTCTTACTTTTACATTAAGTAAACTCTTCAAAAGTTACAAGAGGTAGTTCACAAGTGAACTTTACATAGTCTTCATTTTAAGGCTTTTTCTATGACTTTGTGGGACTCAAGCCAATACTTAGGCTTGTCATAGACTTGCTCCAACAGCTCCCCCTCAAGCCAAGTATGCTTGAGGTCTTCAATCTTCCAAGATTACCTGCAAACCAATCATAGCCTTGAATTTGCAAAGCTTTGTACCATCCAATGCTTTGGTTAGAATATCTGCACATTGTTGATGAGTGGACACATATGATATTTGAATCTCTTTGCTTAGAACCTTCTCTCGTACATAGTGATAATGAACTTCAATATGTTTAGTCCTTGCATGAAAAATAGGATTAGCAGCCAAATGAATAGAACTCATATTGTCACCAAAAATAGTTGGAGTTCCAAACTCCAATCCAAGATCTTTGAATAATGTCTTCATCCACATAGCTTCTTGTGTAGCTGTAGCAAGACCTCTATATTCAGCTTCAGTAGAAGAGAGAGCAACTGTGGGTTGCTTCTTGGATGACCATGAAATAAGCTTTGAACCTGCAAAGGTAAGATAACCTGAAGTGCTCCTTCTATCTTCCTTGGAGCCAGCCCAATCTGCATCAGAAAATAGCTTCAAACCTAAATCAGATACATAAGGATAGTAAAGTCCTTCATTTATGGTTCCTTTGAGATATTTGAGTATCCTTTTGGCAGCATCCATATGTGGTTTCCTTGGTGTGTGCATAAATTGGCTTAGCACACTCACACTGTAACATATATCTACTCTTGTCAATGTGGCATAGTTGAGACTACCCACTAGACTTTGATATGATGTGATGTCCTCTATGAGTTCACCTTCATGTGAGCTCAATTTGTGATTAACCTCCATTGGAGTACCTGCAATCTTACAATCTTGCATCTTGAATTTTGCCAACATGTCCTTAATGTACTTTCTTTGAGTGAGAAACAAACCATGATCTTTGTAGACAACTTCCAAACCTAGGAAGTAGGTAAGTGAACCCAAATCACTTATCTTGAACTCTTCTCTCATCTGATCTTTGATCTTCTTCATACCATCTGCATCATTTCCTGTCAATATAATATCATCTACATATACACATAGGTAGATGACCTCGGAATTACTCTTTTTAATAAAGAGTGAAGGATCTGCTTTGCTTGGTTGAAAGCCTTTGTCCTGCAAGAATGAAACAAGCCTGAAATTCCAAGCTCTTGGAGCTTGCTTGAGACCATACAATGCTTTGTTAAGTTTACACACATAATCAGGATAAACTTGATTCTCAAAACCAGGTGGTTGTGCCATATATACCTCTTCTGTTATCCAACCATTCAAAAATGCATTCTTTACATCTAGTTGAAGTATCTTCCAATTCTTGGAAGAGGCAATACTAAGCAAAACCCTAATAGTAGGCATCTTTGCCACAGGAGAGAAAGTCTCCTCATAATCAATTCCCTGAGTTTGTGCAAAGCCTTTTGCCACAAGCCTTGCCTTATACCTGTTAATTGAACCATCAGAATTTTTCTTGAGTTTATAGACCCATCTTGAGCCTATTACCTTCATGGATGAAGTCTTGGGCACCAAATCCCAAGTGTTGTTTTCCTCAAGTGCTTCAATCTCTTCCTTCATTGCATGCTTCCATTCTGTTTTTGCTTTGGCCTCTTCAAATGATGATGGCTCCTCTTGGTTTATGTCCTGTGCTATGTAGATAGAATGTTTAGTTACTAATGAGGTGTCAAACCCATACCTTTCTGGTTTTTTCTTTTCCCTCATAGATCTTCTTAGGCCATGATTTGATGATTCTGCCTCATGTCCAAGTTCCTGCAATTTTGCTTTACCTTTAGACTTCCATGCTTTGATCTTTTCCATCTGACATTCTTCATCATCCTCTGAGGTGTCTTGTTCTTCAATCTTTGATTGTTCTCTACCAAGCTTTGGAAAATCTTCTTCAAGATCATATGGTAAATTGACCTTCCTGCATGAATCTTCATACCATGAATTGTTCTCATCAAAAACTACATCTCTGCTTACCAAGAATCCTTTGTTGGTAGGGTTGTATAACCTGTAGCCCTTTTGATTGTTGTCATATCCAATAAATACACACCTTTCTGCTTTTGGATCCATCTTGCCTCTAACCTGTGAAAGAACATGAGCAAAAGCAATACATCCAAAAATTTTACAATGATCTAAACTTGGTCTTCTTCCATTCCAAGCCTCATATGGAGTCATCCCATCAAGGGATTTTGAAGGCAACCTGTTAATCAAGTAAGTGGCTGTAGATACAGCCTCAGCCCATAAGTAATTAGGTAAATGCTTTTCATTTAACATAGACCTTGCAGCTTCAACAATTGTCCTATTCCTCCTTTCTGCCACTCCATTTTGCTCAGGAGTGTACCTTGTAGTTACCTCTCTTTTGATTCCTCTTTCTTGAAGAAAAGAATCAAACTCATGGGAGAAGTATTCTCCCCCTCCATCTGACCTTAGCCTTTTTAGTGATTTACCTGTTTGATTCTCCACAAGAGCCAAATATCTTTTGAAACATGAAAAAACTTCATCTTTGTGTTTCATAAAGAATAGGATAGTCCATCTGCTGCAATCATCAATAAAGGAAACATAATACCTTGATCCAGATATTGAAGCTTCCTTGCTAGGTCCCCATACATCTGTATGAACCAACTCCAAGAGATCTCCATGCATATAACCTTTCTTCATGAATGGTAACCTGTGAGACTTTCCAAATTGACATGCACTGCACTTATAAATCATATGTTGTTTTGACAAATTAGGAAGTCCAAGTACACTTTGGTCCCTGCAAATTTGTTTTAATGACCTTTCACCAATATGTGCTAACCTTTTGTGCCATACTTCCAATTCTGTGAGTGTCTGACTACCATAATTAAAGAGAGCAATGTTTCTAGTGTCCTGTAATTCAAATGTGAACAATCTACCTGTCTTTTCACCTTTTGCAATTCTTCTGAATCCTTGACTTGGATCTTCAACAAATGCTCCTGCTTTTGTGAACCTGACTTGCAACCCTTTCTCTACTATCTGCCCAACACTTATCAAATTCTTTGTAATGGTAGGGACATAGAGTACCTTACTGAGTAGGTTGATGTTTCCATCAGGTGCTTTGACATTGCCTATTTTCTCCACAGGATGTTTTGTATCATCTCCTGTTTGTACCTCATGCTTATTCCTTGGATCTTCTAAATCTGATAGGAGTGCCACATTTCCTGCCACATGATTTGAACAACCTGAATCTATGTAGAAAACATGCTCATCAGATTTACCTTGTGGCACAGCCATGTTCATGATCAATAATGAATCCTCTTTGTTTGAGTCTTCTGTGTAGTTATTGTAGTCTCTCCTTCCTTTGTAGCCTCCTTGATAGTTTGAATGATTGTAGTTGTTGTAGTTGCCATGGTAGTTGTTGAACCTTCCTCTTGAGTAGCCATAACTTCCTCTATTGTATCCTCTGCCTCTTTGATTCCTGGAATTCCTAAAGCAATTTTCAGTTGTATGATTAGTTAATCCACAAATAGAACATGAGTTGGAGTCTTGGGATCTCCCCCTGCCTTGTCTACCTCCTCTTCCTCTACCTCTGCCATGTCTTCCTCTACCTGCATAGTTAGCTTGATATGTACCTGCTTCATCATCCACTTTCTTTGCCTTTCCTTTGTTATCTTTAGACTTGCTTTTATCCGTGTATAAAGCTGAAGATTGATTACCTTTAGAGCTTTCTCCATTTTTGATAAGCTTTGCCTCTTGAGTAAGTAATTGTCCAATGAGTGTGTTGAAATCAGGTACATGCATGTCCATGTACAAATCCATAGATGTGGTGAATGCTTCCCACTTGTCATCTGCCTTCAAGCCATTGATGACCTGCCTTACAATTTTCTCTTCATCTATTACCTCTCCAATGCTTCCCAACTGATCTGCTATGTCCTTGAGCTTTGTGACAAAATCAGTCACATTTTGTTTGGGAGCCTTCTTGAGAGTTGTGAAATCCAGCCATAGTTGATGCTTCCTATCTTTAGTACTTGAAGCAAAGAAAGCTTCAAGTGCATCCCACACTTCCTGAGATGTCTTACAACTTCTAATGTGAGGCAACAAAAAATCTGAGATAGAGTTGAGGAGATAAGACCTTGCAAGTGCATCCTTGGAGCACCATGTGCTCAATCTTTCTTGCTCTTCTTGTGTTGGTTGACTTTTGTTCCTGAAACTTGGCATAACTTCATCTCCAGCCACATAACCATATAAACTTCTACCTTGGAGATAAGCTTCCATTCTTAATGACCAAGCTGAGTAGTTACCTCTGTCCAATTTGTCAATTGATGAAGGAAATCCATCTGCCATGTTGTCCAACCTTGCTCTGATACCACTTTGAAGAGATGGATAGGTATGTGTTGAAGATGAAGAGGTGTTGCAAAATCTTTGCTCTACACTAGCCAAATGAACTCCAGGAGTAGATGGTGGGCCCTTTTAGCTTGCCAATGGATGTATTAGACACCCTATGTACCTTGGAAGATCACTCTCAAAAAGATAGATCAAAACAGATAAGTTGGAGTTAGCTCAGAGGTGAAAACTTGCTATTCTTGGTTAATACACCTGTCCAGTGTTTTACATAATTCTCTGAGCACAGCAGCAATTAGATTAATTCCTCTTGGGGAAGGCTAGGTAGCTTAAAGAGCTAACTTTAGAGAGTAATCTCATCAAAAATAACAAACCACACACTGAGAATGACTTTTAACAAGTGATGACATCATCCCGATTTTCACGGGCTGCTACAGAAATAGACCAGTGAGTAGAAAAATTATCATAACTCACGATGTAAGAATCCAATGATCATGAAAATTTGTATGCTTATACTAGACAGTAAGCTGAATCCAACAAGCTTAAAATCACTGAATTTGGATGAGTAAACACTGAGAAATGACTCTGACACGATGACTGAAAAAGTCGGGTACCTGACAGAGAAGTGAAGATGAACATACCCTGTTGACTTCAAATGAACATAACTGAAGATTCCAACATCCAAATGACATGAAAATTTGTGAGCATATAGTAGCCTTATAGAGCTAACTTTACCAAGTTAAATCACTGAAAATAATGAACCAAGTGCAGAGAAACAATCTCTGCAAGCTGACTGAGAAAAACTGAAGTAATGGCAGTGAGTAGTACACATCACAAGAACATGGAAAGATGAACTCAAATAATCATGAAAATGAAAGTATATTGCTTGTAAAATACAATGACTTACTGATACATATGTGTGCCTTGTAATCACACCTTGATATGGCATAAAGCTCAGCTCTTGGAGGTCTTCACATAGGCCTCTCTAACCACGACTAAAACTACCATCTATTTATAGTTGAGTTTGGGAGGCTAACTTCCCTCAATCACTCTCCAATCAATCAATGATTGATTTGATTCTCTACCTACCACAAATCACGAATTCGTGGCTCCTCTTTCCATTCTTGATCAAGTGGACTCAACTACTTAAGATTCTCTTACTTTTACATTAAGTAAACTCTTCAAAAGTTACAAGAGGTAGTTCACAAGTGAACTTTACATAGTCTTCATTTTAAGGCTTTTTCTATGACTTTGTGGGACTCAAGCCAATACTTAGGCTTGTCATAGACTTGCTCCAACAGTCCGTACATGGGCTTTGCAATGACAGCATACATGTGAATGAACCGGCGGTAGTAACCACAATGTCCCATGAAAGCTTGTACTTCCTTGACATTCCTTGGCCTTGGAAGCTCGGCTATGGCTCTCACTTTCTCTTCATCAGTGGATATGCCATTCTTTGACACTATGTGTCCTAGAATCTTGCCTTGCCTGACCATAAAAACGCACTTTTCTGGGTTCAGGCAGACTTGATATTCTCTACATTTGTCAAAGATTTGTCTGAGTTCAGGAATATGGGTTTGTCTAATGTTGGAATGAGCACAAAGATCATCAACATAGACTTCTAAATTCTTCCTCAGGAACTCCTTAAATACATGGAACATTAGTCTTTGGAAGGTAGCTGGTGCATTGGTAAGCCCAAATGGCATTACACGAAAGGCAAATATACCCCACTCTGTGGCAAAAGCTGTCTTATGCTGATCTTCTGGAGCTATGGCTACTTGATTGTAGCCCAAAAATCCATCGAGGAAGCTGTACACTTCCTTGCCTACCACTCTTTCTAAGAGATGCTCTGTGATAGGAAGCAGATAGTTATCTCGAATTGTGGCTGCATTAACCTTCTTCAAGTTAATGCATACACGCAGCTTGCCATTCTTCTTGGGCACCACTACGATGGGGGATACCCACTCAGTGTGCTCAATTTCATAGATAAATCTAGCTTCAACCAGTCTATCTATCTCCTCTTTGATCTTGGCAGCGTAATTATCGTTATATGTATAGGGTTTTTGCTTAGAGGGTTTAGCATCTGAGGTCATGGGGATAGTGTGTGAGCATATGTCAGGGTCAACACCTTTCAAATCCTTGTAACTCCAAGCGAATACATCTCTGTATTCTCTTAGCAAGGCTATTAACGCATGCTCTTCTTCCTTTGTTAGGTCATGGCCTATGTACGTGCATCTCTCCTCTCCTTCTTCTAGGGCCACTACTATTTTCTTGGTCGTTTCTTTGTTATCATAGGCCTCTCCTAATTGTGTCTCTCGTTTAGGCATTCTTATCATGACTCTCCTGTCGTCTATCTCATACTTCTTAAAATTTTCTGGGACCTCAAACAAAGATTCTTCCTCTTCTGGTGAGACTTCTCTCTTCTTTCGTTTCTTTCCTTCTTCCTTCGGGGTCACTTGTGTTGCTAATCTTACATCATTTGTAAGCTCTCCATGCCTCTGGGGTTGAAATTCTACTTCATGGAAGTATTCTTCATCTGATGCAAATGGTGGGTCCATAATGATTGACTCTAGATCGGAGTCACTTGCATCCTCAAATGCATCAGGGCTAGGTTCACATTCTTCTAGAACTGCCTCTCCCATGATTGGCTCTATGGAGAAGACTGAAATGTCATAGCCATCCTCATCACAGTGAGGTGTCCATTGTTCCTCATTGATGGCTACATCCATTGTTGCTAGGATTTCTGCCCAGCCATGGGGTTCAAATTCCTCATCAGGAAAGACTACAGGTGCATAGGCTGGGTCGTGAATTGATCTATGGTTTTCTTTTGCACCTACCTCTCTGGCTTTTTCTCTCTTCTCTTCCTCTACTGCTACTTTACACATCCATAAGTGAGTGTCTTCATGCATCCATGAGGATCCTGATCCTATGGAATGCACCGATTCTGTATCATCTTTGGCTCTATGGATGGGATTCCATTGGATAGGAGGGACATTTCTATGAGAGTAATCCTTGAGATTGACTTTGGTCGTAACACCTAAGTGCTGCAGGTACAAAGAATTGGTTCCCCAATCCTGTACCACTTGCAACTGTCGCATAAAGGGTCGTCCCAAGATCATTTCATAGGCATGGTTCTTGCTAAAATCACAGATGGCAAAGGTATGCTCGAACTCGACACCACAGGTGGTGAGAGTTATTCCTTCTAGCAACCCTAGGGGTCTCTCTATATGACCATCGGCCATTTGCAATTTCATCCTTGTTGGCCTGAGTGCGGGCTTGCCCCAACGCTTCCATAGGGAAGTGGTGGCAATTGCAACTCCTGCGCCTGAGTCCAAAATTGCCTTGGTGGTGTACTCCTGGTAGGTGATGGGAAGATAGGTGTTCCCTTCTTCACCTTCACACATATCTCCTATCTTATCCAAGGGTATCTCTGGCACCGTCCTATGTGATCCTACCTGGGAATGAGGTTTCACTATCGCTGGTACTTGTTTGCCGACATGTTTCCATAATTCAGGTCTAACCTTGAGTAGCTCTTCCAAAGTGAGATTGCACTGCACTTTGGTGTTTTTCACTACCTCTGTGTTCCTAGGTAAGACTGAGTCCTCATTTCGTACCATGACCGTGGGTGCTCTCATACAAGTAGACTTAGCTTCCCATGGGCCTGTGAAGTGGGGTAATTCTTGTAGAGAGTTAGACTCAAAGTCTAGTCTGTCCTGAGAGTGGGTGCTCTCCTGCTCCTCATCAATGGATGGGATGTCTTGTGGGAATTGGTCGCGTGCATCATCCACAAGTTCAATAGGAGGAGGGACTTCACTCTCTTTAGCCCATTTGTCTTCTTGAATCTCGCGTAGGAATTCTGGTGTGAACCGATTCATAGAAGATGATGTGTCTGGCTCCGTAGAGTTAGGCACATAAACTTCAGGCACATAGGCTTCAGGCACATAGGCTTTAGGCACATAGGCTTCCCGGGCAGGAAGACTTGCAACTTCACTTGCCTTGTCCTTGTGTTGAGAGGCGGGTTCCTTTTCTGATTGTGCAATCAGCTGCTCTATTCTTTCCAATAGTCCATCAAAGTGCAACTGTGTCTTTGCTGAACTAGAGATGTTAAAGAGGCGACTGGCTTCAAACATGGTCTGAGCCAATTCCACCATCTTGGCACAAATTTTGGTTCGTTCTAGCTCTAGTTCTGCTCTAGGGTAACACTTTTCATGATCAGTTACGTTTGGCCCTTCTTGGATTCTGGCCTGATAGGCTTTAAGCATCATATTAAGGTCCTCAGGGAGTGGGATCTGCTAGGACTGATCCTACTCTAGGGGGTGGTGGTATTAGTTGAGGTGGGTTGGAAGGTGGCGGGTCGGATGGAGTTGGGACTGGTGGAGATGGGGTAGTGTGAGAGGGAGTTTGAGATGTGAGTTCAGTTATCCTAGCCTTTGTTTCTTTGAGGCTTTCCTCGAGTTCACTCATCTTTTCTGCCCATTGCCTTTTCATTCTTTCGCGACTATCTCGCCAAGCTCTAGTCCTTTTCTTGGTTATGCTCTCAGTTTCACTAGCCTTTGGGCCCTTTTCCTGGCCTACCCCTTGGTTTTGCTGCAATGCTTGAGCTCTAGTGATCACTTGCACGGGTGTAGTGGAAGTGACACTTCCTGTGGAATCTACTACTAACCCAATAACGTTAATAGGAGTAGTTTTTGGCATATTATTAGGATTCTTGGGGCAGTCTCGTAAGAGATGATCCTTTCCACACTCTTGGCAAAAACCCTGAATCGTCACTGACTGGGGTTGTGTAGGTGGAGGCAAGGGACAATCACGAATGAGGTGATCCCCCTGACATCTGTAGCATGGTCCTCTAGGGAATGGGGGTCTTACCTACCTAGGTTGAGGTATAGGGTTGGGGTTTGCATACATGACGTTTGTGTAATCTGCCTCCCAACTAGGTTCATTTGGCTCTTCGCTATAGTAGGACTCACCACGTTCAGGAGATTGCATGTAGTAAGCCTGGGGGCTATCAACATGTGTAGAATCGAAGCTATGGTCACTAGGATCACTTTCTGAAATCACTGGTGTTATAGGGACTATAGCTCTATTCAGGTTTTCTTCTGCAGCAGCATACTTTACCGGAATCACATTAGCTGGAGCTGGGGGTTGCTGTGCTAGCACAGGCTGAGGCCTTTGTTGGTTTTGGTAGGGTTGGTAGGTTTGTTGAGGCCTAGCATACTGCTGACGTGAGTACTGGTTCTGGTATCTTCCTTGTTGAGGGTATGGCTGTGGGTACATCTGTCTAACGATTTGCTTATTGTAGGGGTAATCTTGCGCGGTGTGATTGGTGTACCTTCGTTCTATGGTGCAGTACTGGCTACTAGGATTAACTTGGGGTTGGGCCATAATGGGACATACATTCGCCATGTGGTCGCCACCACAAGTATAGCACCTTTTCACAGGGGCGAACCTTGGGATTTGTTTGTTAGTGACACCTAATTTCTGAGCTACTTTCTCTGCAAGTTCCTCAATTGATGTGGATTGCGTGGAAGAGAGGTTAGAGGCACTATCCGAATCTTTATATATCTTGGAAAGCTCTAACTCCTCCCCTAGGTTATCCTCAATGTCAATGCACATGCGTACACAATCTTCTATGGTCCTAGGGTCCTTCAAGTACACATAAGATCTCAATTTGGTACTTAGCAATCCATCCAAGAATAAAGCCACTTGCTTAGCTGGTGTGGGTAGCTTCGAAACAGGGCATCTTTCTAAGTATTTCCTAAATCTTCTTCCTGCAAGTCTCACGGTTTCTTGAGGGGTCTGCTTGAAGCTGTGAATCAGCGAGGAGGTATTATGCCTTATGCCACTCTTAGAGAATTCAATAATGAAAGCATCTAGGAGTTGGTCTATGCTCCTGAACTGCCTCTCATTTATTGGCTGAAACCATGTCAGGGCAGTGTTCCAAAGGGTCAGACCAAAGGCATTGTACTGGGTGAATAGATCCTCCACTTGTTCAGCTCTCAGGACTTGCCTAAAATCAGCCACATGATCGTATGGATCTCCAGTGCCATCGAAGTAATTCTTCATGGACTTAACTAGCTGAGTCGGTCTCAAAGTCCTTGTGTGCTCTCTAGGTCGTGGTAGAGGGAACTCATCCGCATTTCTTTGATTCCTGTGAGCTCTAAGTATCTCAGATTCTACTCTATTTGTTTCCGTCCTCGTTCTTTCTCTGCCCACTGGGTTGGCAAAGCTTACTTCTGGTCTATCTCTACTTCTGTCTCTTTGCATTCCATGAGCTTGGGATGTTCCAGCTCCAGGGTGACCATAGGATACATTCGATCTTGGTTGGGGGAAAACGAATTCACCCTTCCAAGTGTAAGCATGCCTATCATTTTCTGTCACCACAAAGATCCTCTCTGAAGCGTGATCTAAGTAGGTCACTCTACCTGGGCTATCAGGATCCTTAAACTCATAGATCATGATTGTTCCTATATCAATTGGCCGATCAGATTTATACCTCCAAAAGGCTTCATCAGTCTCTCGGTTCAGCAGCAGATCTATGCTCTTGTTGTCTTGGGGAATCCACTCAGGAGTGAGAATTCTCGTAAGAACAGATTTCCCTCGAGGGGTCCTGGGCTCTGCACCCATGTTTCCTTGTTCTAGGTCCTCTATGTCCGTCTTAGGGATCACATTCCCGAATTCATCTGTCCTCTCCGGGTGACTAGTGACCACGTACATGGTCCCCTCTTTATCAAGGTATGCACCATTTTCAAACTTGACAGCTGGGTGTTCTAGTCCAATGGATTGGTCAGGGTTTCTAATCTGGACCACGGATCTTCCTAGACCGTCCTCATAGATGCTAGCACCTAATCGGTTGGTCCTCAGGTATTCCAGCTGCATCTTGTACGGGCCTTCTATCCTGTGTAAGTATGGCACTCCTGAACTTCCCGTAGGTCGGTCCATGCCTTGAGACATCTCTGATTCACTAGTCTCAGAGCTAGGGTAGTATGAGTGGTGGCTCAACTGCTGGGCCCAAGACCTAGCAGTGTGGTTGACACTAGCCTCTGAAGACCTAAGACTTTGTCTATCTCTCCCTAGATGTCGCCCTGATCTAAGGTTCATAAGCCTAACTGAATAGCCCAAATTTGCCCCAGTACAACCTCGTAGCTGAGTTCTTTTGTATCAGTTACTTGATTCTTTTTAGTGGTTACCGTGTTTATGCTCTTGTCAGGAATCACGTCGTCAGGAATATTTGAGTTAATTTTCGCACTGTAAGTTGATCGTTCCACGTTAGATTCTTTCCTTCAAGGTTATCGATCGTACAAGGATTATGTCGTTAACTTGAACTTGAATATTTAAGTATTCATTTCAACTTGATAAGTACCTAATGCCGCCTTGGTCTACTCCTACCACTAGTCGTTCTTAGCATAAGCTAGGAATTGACAGAGGGGGTTGAAAGTTTCCAACCTTTTGTTTCCTGCTTGGTTGCCCTTGAATGCCCAGGAAGTGTGTTCCCAAGCTTGCACTTACACTTGCTTAGAACGCCTTTTGATGCTCTCAATACATCTGTAAGAGTTCCAAGGTTAGCTTTAAGATTTAAATTTCAAAGACAGAACCAATGATTTTCATTCCTGTAGCACAAACACTAATTTGCACAGTGATTTTTAGAAAAACAATTCTAAAGACCCCTGACTTTGATCCCCCTGGGTATGGTCAACTTCAAAATACCCTAGCTAAAAATCAACGCATTATCTTTATAAAAAACAGTTGAGGGCGTGTAGTATATGCCACGAGCTTTCCAACAAGCCCTAGAGCTCAAAAAATGGATTTCGTATGGAAAAGTTATGACCGTTCAGGGTTCTAGGGTTAAAACAGGGTTCAAACAGGATTACTGTGCAACAGGTTTTCCCCAAGTTGTTTTCCTATGTCCTCCTTATGTGCTCTAGAGTAAAATGATCATGTCCAAAATTAGCCAAACTCTTCAAATTAAAAACCCTAAAAAATTGGCTAAAATTGGTTGTCAATCGCGATGGACAGGGCTGTCAATCGCGATGGACAGAGTATCAATCGCGATGGACAGAGTATCAATCGCGATGGACAGAGTATCAATCACGATGGACAGAGTATCAATCGCGATGGACAGGGCAGTTAGTAAATCGCGATGGACAGGAGTCGATCGCGACGGACAGGCAGTCAATCGCGATGGACAGGCAGTCAATTGCGACGGATGGGTATCAATCGCGACGGACAGGCAGTCAATCGCGATGGACAGGCAGTCGGTCGCGATGGACAGGCAAGCTGTCAGTCGCGATGGACAGGAGTCGATCGCGACGGACAGGCAGTCAATCGCGATGGACAGAGCTGTCAATCGTGATGGACTGAAATTTTGCAAGATTTTCAAAAATTTTTGTGGAAATGTGGTGTGCAGGGTCTCTAGTCCACTGTGGTGCACTCAGATTTACCAAAAGGTGAAAATTTCTGTCAATCGCGATCGACAGGAGTCGGCGACTGCGAGACAGTTCTGCACATTTCCGTACCTGCGCGACGTGCTGGAGGGGATGATGATGCTGAAACCTGCAAGAAACTCCAAAAGCATGCAGAAAATAGCACACAACAGTTCACTCTCTCGCTCTCTCTCACAAATGGAATGAGGGAAATGAAAGGAGGAAGGGGATATGATCAAAAACTGAAATTTTTGCGATGATGGAGATGGAGGTGGGAGATGGTGATGATGATGATGGTGATGAAGTAAGGACGAGAAAAGTAAGGAAAAGTAAAGAAATTACCTACAATGCCAACGTCACAACTCTACGTCTTACCATCACACGCTCGTCCTCAAAGCTCGATCCCCGGCAACGGCGCCAAAATTTGGTGTAGCTCAGTGATGAGTAGCACCTCCTTTAATGTCAATCCGGGAAGACGTGAGGATGGTATGAAGACCTTGAGCAAGTGGAGGCACAAGTGCGTGAGTGAGAAGCACACAAACATGCACACACATACACACACACGCGCACACACGGCAAGACAAAGAGTGAGAAGCAATGGAGTTCTTAGATTACTTTCAAAAAGCTCTTACAAGTTCATTTCAATTACAATCTACCTCAAAAATGAGCTCTCTAGCTCTTTTTATAGTTTTTGACTAGGTTTTGGCCCTGTCCAGACCTAGTGTCCGGCCTAGTTAAAAATTAGGTTCCAGGGCCGATTTGAGGGCTTAAACGGAGTCTAAAAAATATGAAAATTGATATGTAGGTACTTCTAAGGCTCCTCAAGCTCAAGGACTCCTTGTCTTGCAAAAAATGGAGCTACAAAAATATGAAATGGTATTTACAATGATTGTTAGTGATAAGAATCACTGTTATAAAGATGTTGGTTTGGAAAAATTTGAAGGGCCTATCTGCCAGATTTGCATCGACTGCTTTGTCTACTTACTCCTTCACCTCGCTCTGACTCTCTCCGCTGGCTTCCTTGTCTAGTCAGTCCTTGGGTGCCCATACTGCTCTCAACACACAAGGATGAAGTTTTTAATTGCTTTAAGAAGTATGTTGCTCTTGTTGAAAACCAAACAAGTACGACTTTGAAAAGACTCAGATCAGATGGTGGAGGAGAATACTTCTCTTCTGAATTTGATGCCTTCTTGCATGAAAGAGGCATCAAAAGGGAAGTCATTACAAGGTATACACCCAAACTCAATGGTGTAGTAGAGAGGAGAAACAAAGCTATTGTCGAAGCTGCAAGGTCCTGCTCAATGAAAAGGGATTGCCAAATTACCTATGGGTAGAGGTTGTGTCTACAACCACATATCTCATAAATAGACTTCCATCTAAGTCACTAGATGGAACCACTCCATATGAAGTGTGGAATGGAAAAGATCTAGTCTAGAGCATTGTAAAATCTTTGGATGCTTAGCCTATGCTCACATTCCTTCTCAAGTAAGAGGGAAATTGGATCCCAAAGTAGAGAAGTGCATATTTACTGGTTATGATCAAAACCAAAAAGGATATAGATTGTACAATCCAACCAATAAAGGATTTTCTATGAGTAGAGATGTAATTTTTGATGAAAACAAACCATGGTTTGATGATGACAGGAAATCGAAGCTTCCTTATGACTTGGATGAAGATTTTCCATCACTTAAACCAAAGGAGCCAAAGCAAATTGAAGAAAGTGATTCAAAGATTGACCTAGAAGACTTGGAAAGACTAAAGCTATGGAAGAACAAAGGTAAAGCAAAGATGCAGGATGCTACATATGGACTCAAGAGCTCACATCAACCACTTAGAAGGTCTTCAAGGGAGAAGAAGAAACTAGAGAGGTTTGGTTATGATACTTCTTTGGTCACCAAGCACTCAATCTACATTGCAAAGGATTCAACCAATGAAGAACCTACCACATTTGAAGAAGCACAAATCAAGAAAGCTTGGAGAGATGCAATGGATGAAGAAACGGAAGCCTTGAAGGAGAATGACACTTGGGAGCTTGTACCTAAAAAGCCATTTATGAAGGTAATTGGATCTCGACGGATATACAAAATGAAGAGGAATCCAGATGGAAGTATAAATAGACACAAAGCAAGGTTAGTTGCTAAAGGGTTTGCTCAAACCCATGGTATTGATTATGAGGAGACTTTCTCTCCTGTTGCAAACATGCATACAATTAGGGTTCGCATTAGTCTTGCTGCATCTAGAATTCAGAAGCTCTATCAACTTGATGTAAAGAATGCTTTCTTGAATGGATGGATTTCTGAGGAAGTGTATATGGCACAACCTCCTGGATATGAGGATGTACATCATCCCAACTATGTATGCAAATTAAAGAAAACCTTGTATGGATTGAAGCAAGCTCCAAGAGCTTGGGATTTCAGATTGGTGACTTATTTGCAAGACCAAGGATCCAAAGCTAGCAAGGCCGATACCTCTTTGTTCATAAAGAGGAATGTATCCGAAGTGATCTATTTATGTGTGTAGATGATATCATTATCACAAGGAATGACCTTGAAGGAATCAAACATGTAAAGAATCAAATGAAGGAGGAGTTCAAAATAAGTGACCTCCGACCACTCACTTATTTTCTTGGATTGGAGTTAATCTACACAAGTTCCGGTATATACATCACACAAAGGAAGTATGTGCATGACATGCTCGTCAAGTTCAAGATGGAAAATACCAAGTGTGTAGGTACACCTATGGAGCAAAATCCTAAGCTTAGTGCTTATGAAGGAGAGGCAATTGAAGACATCACAAGCTATCAAAGCTTGGTTGGAAGTTTGAACTATGCAACACTCATAAGGGCAGATATATGCTATAGTGTTAGCATATTGAGTCAGTTTATGCATAAGCCGAGAAGAACACATATGGAAGCAGCCAAGAGACTCCTCAAGTACCTAAAGGGGACCATGAATGAAGGTTTGTTTTATTCATTTACTTCAGATATTGATCTAAAGGTCAACTCAGATGCGGTTTGGGCTGGATCTAGAGATGATAGAAGAAGCACATCTGGGTATGTATCATTTGCAGGTTCGAAAATAATTTCTTGGTCATCCAAGAAGCAACCAACTGTGGCATTATCTTCTTACTAAAGCTGAATATAGAGGTTTGGCTAATGCAACTCAAGAAATCATGTGGTTAAAGTCCTTGTACACAGATCTTGGACTTCATTCTTCAACACCTCACATTTTTGGTGACAACACAAGCGCACCACATCTTGCTGCTAATCCGATATACCACGCTAGAACCAAGCATATTGAAGTCCACTACCACTATCTAGGGGAGAAGCTAATGAGCAAGGATGTTCAACTATCCTATGTCTCTATAGATATGCAATGTGCATACATGTTGACTAAAGCTCTTGATGGTACAAAGTTAAGTAGATTCAAGTTGATGATTGACTTGTAGGAAATCAAGGACAATTGAAGATATATTTATAGGCCAAGCATGTTAGGATTGAGGGGGAGCTGTTGGTACATTTTACCCAAGTCTACATGCTTGATACTATTTAATTTATGTTCATATGCGTAGTCATGTGAACACCTCTTGTAAAAGAGTACATTTTATCTCTTGTAATTGTGAAAAAGTAAAAATAAAAAGAATGGCTTAACTCATCCATGATGTAAAAAGAAAACTTGTGGCTCTAACTACCTAAAACCATGAATTAGTGAGCTGAGAGAATATTTCCTAACAAAACTCCCTCCAAGAGTAGCTATAAAAAGAGCAAGAAGGAAGAGGCGATTAGCAAGCCTTGTACGTGACCACTTCATGTCATTTTGTAGAGATTGAAGAGCTTACTCCATAGCTCTATCATTATACTACCATTGTGCAAATATTCATTGCCAATGTGGTTGTAATCATATGTGAATTTATACATTCATCATTCTCTACTTCTCTGTTTTGTTCTCTGTTATACTCACTCAGAGCAGTATCTTCAGAAGCTCATATCTGGAGCTCTACGAAACCTTTTTTAGTGTTTTAAAATTCTTAGATTTTTCTCTAAGTTTAGTTTGTGCATTAACAATTTCATGATGATTGAATTTATAGTTTGGGAGATATCTGCATTTTAATGCTCACTGGTCTATCTGTGCAGAGCCCCAAGAATGGCGGGATGTTCTAGAATTTGATAAAACTTTCTCTCACTGCTCAGTTCATGAATTGAAGTGTCTTAACTTGGATTGGGAAGCTTTATAAGTCTATTTGCTATGCCCAAAAGGAATTTATCTAATTTCTATGAGGTTGAGAGCACTGTTCATTTTTTTCTGCATGTGTATGTTAAAAAATAGCAAGTTTTGGGAGCTCGTCATTTTGCAACTAGTCTGCCTTGACTTAAACTTTTGAGATACATGTTCCAAAGTACTTGGCTGATATTTTGGTGGATTTAGGAAGCTCAAAGGGCCTAGTAATAAACTCTGAAGTGTCAGTTGGCTGGTGTGAAGCTAGTTGTAGTAGCACCAACTCATCTTCAGATTGCATCCACCATCTCTCTTCACAAAACTTTCCTTACATATTGTCTTCCGGTTGCCCTTGACACCTCTCCTTCCGCAGGATCACCACCTCGCCAGTCCCCAATCTCCTATGATTCCGTGATGATGCACTAGTATTCTATGCATAAACACCCCAAAGCTTATAGCCATGGTACCCTTCATGCTACAGGGCTTCAGATCTGGCAACTACCTTCTTCTTCCCAAAGTTGACATCCGAGCTTTTGTTGCCTTTCTTCCTCCTGAGTTCTTTCCGCCCAGAGTGCATGGTAGACAAATTCCATTCATCTCAGTTAGCACTCATTAACCATTGCGGACCTGGTCTTCTTCCTCCTTGATACTCTAGGGAGCTTCTCTAATCCCACCAGAATCATCAACCATACTATCGCCTAGTTCTTCACCTTCTCCTCTACGCCGGTCCCATCTTTACTTCCAAACACCCTCATTGCGTCTGCGCTCATTGCTTTTTTGGCTCTACCTTCCCGTTGCATCTTCCATCATTCTTGTGTGCATGCTTTTTCCTTCTTGTCCTAGAGTTCCTATATCTACATGCATCTATTTGTGTGCGTCTTACTGAACATCATATAGAGGGCTATCCTATCGATGGAATATCGCTCCCTTGCTACCCAATAATATGTGCATGTATGTCCTCCCCTTGCCATCACACCTCTCTTAACAACCACAACAACTCCCTTTCAACCACTTTGATGCTTCCTATATGGTCTGTCTATTTCCTTCTCTGCCCCTAACTAGGTGTTTGTTTGTCTATCCTTGTAAGCCCCTTCTCTCCCCCTGTGAGTGCGGTGTTTCCCTGTATATGCTCAATGTACCTATACATTTGTATCTACTTTTCCATGTTGAATCATGGTAGCTTTGATTCCTCGATCTCTCCATTTGCACAAGGGAATTATACTGAGATCTTGGATTTTTATCCCAAGAAACGCGTTACATATGGTGACCTTAAGTTTGCGGCATGGATGTCGGCTGAAGTTAATACTTCGTTTATCAATGCTCAAACATAATCAAAATACTCACATGGTATTAATATTTGAGTGGACACTAATCGAGAATGGCTAGTGCTTGCTTTTGGAATCCATAGGTGCTATCATTTGATTCAGATTGGCTCTCCAAATTTTTGAGAGACATAACTATGAAGATAGTGTAAATTTGTATGGAAAAGACCTTCTTGCACTAATTCAATATCCTGAACATCCACCAGATGTACAATGCCCACTTCCAAAGATCTCTCCACCCGAAAGCAGACAAAGCAAGAGTACGGAACAAAAAACATGTGTGAAGAGAGATTTTAGTCTAGACTCGAGGACCGGAAGAGAGAGATTAATGGGTTTATGTTTATTTCTACCCTTACCCAAAAATTGAGATATGTACCATTGTGTTTTCTTTGTTTTATGTGTGGTATACCTTGAGCCTTGATACATTTACAAGAGGCAGAGGCTCATCTTTTAGTGTGGCTAAGTGAGCTGCTAGTTTCTCATATCCCATCCAAGTAAAGTTTTGAAGTTATTCCCTATGTCTACAGTTGGAAACAACGTCCAAACTAGGTTCAAAACTTTTCAATAGTAATCATATGCATTTTTTGTAGAATCCTTACAAGAAAAAGAAGTGGGCACCTTGGCTAAGACAAGCACTTCCCAAATATGTGGTGCGATTTTGAATCCTATGAGGCACAGTGACAGATTGTGTGGAGTTTTATTGTTTTTTTTGCAAAAAAACTTGAAGGTGGTTTATTTTCGCATATTTTTTTAGGATTGATGGCGATCATGTTTTTTAGATTGCTTTTTGAGGGGATACAATGTCGGAGTTTGAGGTCTTCAAAAGCATGCAAACAACACAAGGAAGAAGAAGAAGAAGCTTGGAGCACAACACACACCACTGAATGTATTACCAAGAAAATGTACAAAGATAAGTGACCCATTAGGGTTAAGGGTGTATTTACAATCCGAGGGAAACATTTTGTTGAAGAGAAAAAAATTACCTCGGTGGTCCTAGTGTGTTCACACACATCACTACCCAAATATATCAACAAATCTCCCTGGGAGTGATGCGGTGAACAAGGAGCTTGCACTCATGTATAAGGAAGTGCCAAGCAATGTGGAATTGATCCACAAAAGGGAGTAAGCCCAAAGTTTTGTGAAAAGCTTCAAACTTCTCCCTAGACAATTCCTTTGTGAAAAGGTCTGCAATGTTCTCTTGTGTGGGCACATATGCCAAATTGATCTCTCTAGTAGAGAACCTCTCCCTGACATAATGATAATGTACCTCAATGTGCTTAGTGCGAGCATGGAACATAGGGTTCCTCACAACTTCCAATGCACTCTGATTGTCAGTAAACATGGTGTTGGCAGAAGATTGAACTCCTGGGCAATGCATAAACCTATTCATTTATGAGACAAAAAACTGAATATTTGGTCGAGTAATACATAAGTAAATCAAGCATCCAGAGCCTATTGATAGAAGACAACATCAGATGCATCTCCATCATCATGAAGGCTCAATTGTAAACCTATTTCCATAGGAGTGGCAATAGGTTTGCCGTCTTCAAGGCCAAAACACTGCAATAGTGTATCAATACACTTTGTTTGACACAAAGCTATTTTGCCATCAACTTGCATAAATTGTATGCCCAAATAATGATGCAAATGCCCCAAATCTAACATTTCAAATGAGGCATGCAAATCAGGCTTAAAATTAGCAATATGCTTCTCATTAGGACCAGTGAGTAGCATGTCATCAACATAGATAACAATGTTCATAAGCACATCATTTGCAAGCTTAACATATAAGGTGCTCTCAATTGGATTGTTCTCAAAACCATGTGCAATCAAGTAGGCATGTATCTTTTCATACCAAGCACTTGGTGCTCACTTCATAATGCCTTTTTGAACCTGCACACTTTGTTTTCATGCCCTTTCTACACAAAAAAATGGGGCTGAAAAGCATACACTTCTTCATGTAAGTCACCATTCACAAATGTAGTTTTAACGTCCAACTAATGTACATTCCAACCATGATGAGCTACAAGTGCATAGATGCAATGAATAGTAGTCATTTTGCATGTAGTTGCAAAGGTCTCATCAAAATCAATGCCTCTTTCTTGAGCATAGTCTTTTGCAACAAGCCTAATATTCCCATCCATTGTTCCATCAGACTTACACTTTAGCTTATATACCCACTTAGTGCCAATGGCCTTCTTGCTAGGAGGCAAATCACATAAAGAATAGGAACCATTCTTGATAATAGCATCATATGATGCAAAAGAAGCACTATGAGAGCATGAACAAGTATGATATGAGAGAGGTGCATTCAATTTGCTATCTCGCAAAGTCTACACCAGCCATTTAGGCATAGTTTTTGCCTCCTCTATATGAGACCTCTCATCAACAAGTGCATCATGTAAATCTAAATCATCATGAGAAACCAACAAAGGCTAATAAATTGCCTTATTTGGACCAACACTAGACTATCCATGTGTAAAGAGAGGCAACAAAGTGTCATACATATCTTTCGAGCCAATTGATGTCCCCTTGGTACATGAAAGTAATGACTGAATTGCATGTTCCACAAAAACAACATCATGGCTAACCAAAATGTGTTAAGTTTATGTACAATATAGACGATAGCCTTTTCTTTTAAAACTATAACCAACAAAAATACATTTCACTGCTTTATCATCCTATTTTTTGTGTTGTTGTTTAGACATTAATGCATATGGAAGACAACCAAAGACATACAAATGAGCAATAGATGGCTTGTGACCATGCCAAGTCTCATATGGAGTGATAGACTACAATGCTTTAGTGGGACACCTATTAAGTGCAACATACATAATAGATTGAGGCCAGAAACTATGTGGTAAAGCCTGACTCTTGACCATACACCTTGCCATCTCCATGAGTGACCTGTTCTTCTTCCTTTCAACAAATCCATTTTTTTGAGGTGTATGTGGCACTATACACTGATGTTTTATCCACGTTCAGCCAGAAATGCATTAAAATAAGAAGACATATATCCCCCCCCCTCGATTAGACAAAGGGTTCCCATTTTACATGCTAACAAATTTTTAGCCAAAACTAGAAATTGTTTGAAGCACATAAACACTTTGGATTTTGCTTGCAATAGATATACCCATGCATGCTTGGAAAAATTATCAATGAAACTCATGACATAGAGATAGTTCCCAAAAGAAGGTGTTTGCATAGGACCACAAACATCATTATGGCCAAGCTACAATTTTTGAGTAGCTCATACTGAACCATCTTTTGGGAAGGAGGAATGCTGCATTTTGCCCAAAATATAGCCTTCACATATATGTTTACTAGGTGCTTCAAGTTTGAGCAGAGAGGACACCATTTTAGATTTCTGCTGGCATAGAAAACTAGCAAAATTCAGATGACTAAAGCATGCACACCAAAGCTTTACATCTAACATAGCCTGAGAATATTGAACTCCACATGTTGAATCATTCACAGATTTTGCATAATCTATGAGCTTATACAACCCACGACATAAATTGCTAGAAGCAATAATGACATCGCCATTTGATAGATCATCAAATGTACATGCGTCATCAACAAATTTCACAACCAAGCCGATGCTGGTTAATGCTGAAATTGATCATCTTAAACGTTTTGAGATACAACCATTTTTTTTCATCAGGGTATTTTAGTAAGTGGCCATGGCTGAAAGTAGTGATGTATTCCGTATGTTTGCTATTGAGGCTAAGTTGGATGGTACCAAATACCCATTATGGGCTTATATGATGTGTCATATATTGGTTGCAAAAGGATTGTGGAATATTGTACATGATTTTGAAAAATGTCTTATTACACCTACAAATATAGTTACTCAAAGTGATGCAAATGACACTGAAGATGGTGATATTCTTCAGGTTCTTGTTAGTGCTATGGTTCCTGCTCTAGCTACTGTAGAACAACTTTTTTGGGATGGTAGAGATTCTCAAGCACATGCATTGATATCCTTCTCTATCAAACATGCCATTATTCCTCACATTCACTCTTGCAAAATAGCAAGGATACTTGGGATATACTTATCACTTTATACATGAAAAGGAATGAGGCTCATGTTGCTTACCTCGAAAAACAGTTGGAGAGTGAGCACATGAATGAAGGAGATTCCACGGATAGTTTTTTGACAAACATCATATATTTGGAGTAGTTAATTTCTACTAATAAAGTCTTCCCTGATAGTTCTCTTATGCAGATTGTTCTGGATGGTCTTCCAGATTCATATCAGAGTTTTGGTTCTAGTCTCCAGTTGATGATGAAAGGCAATCAAAATGCCTTAACATTTGAGGAGTTAGTCTTTGTTTTGTTGCAAGAAGATTAGTCTAGGCAAAACACATCCATTATGCATGTTGCATATTAAGCTATCCTGGCTAGTCAGAAGAACAAAGGTAAATGGAGCTCATCTATTAGTAAGCAGAAATCTACTAATTGTGCACAATCAAAGAAGGATGACAGAGACGAGAAGAAAACAGAAAAGCAGATTTGGTTTACAAATACTGTAATGGAAATGATCATGTCATAAAGAGTTATCCAAAACCAATTGCAAAAGAGGCAAAGAAAAAAGAGGCTGGAATGGTTGTTGCACAAGCCTCTACACCCAAATCAAAGTCTGCAAATCTTGTGCAGAATGAAAAATTGGCATTTATTAATGTTTGTAATTATGAACCATCTTCTCATGAACACTCTATGTCTACAGTAGACTTAGGTGTTTGGTACTTTGATAGTGGGGCAACCAAACAGATTACCTCGCAGTGCAGTCTCTTCACTTCACTTGAGCCTATCCCTATAGGGGAATACTATCACATGCACCACCAAATCCTCTTATCAAGCCATGGGGGTGGGTAAGGTTATTCTGACTATGACTCATGGTAGTTCTTTTACATTTTCAGATGCTTTATTTATGCCAAGGATAAAGAAAAATCTGTTATCACTTTTAGCATTAGCCAAGATTGGCTTGGTTGTGAAATTCATTGATGATAAATGTACAATTCATGATTTGTCAAATGACAATGTCATTATTGCTTCTGGCATTTTATGTTGTGGGCTATATAAGCTCATAGATTATGCAAAATCTATGAATGATTCAATACTTTCGGTTCAAGATTCTCAGGCTATGTCAGATGCAAAGCTTTTGCATGCATGCTTTGGACACCTGAATTTTGCTAGTATGCTATGCCTACAAAAATCTAAAATATTGTCCTCTCTACCCAATCTCGAGGCACCTAGTAAACATGTCCATGAAGGCTATATTTTTTGCAAAATGCAATGTTTCTCCTTCCGAAAAGATGGTTCAATATGAGCTACTCAGAAATTGTAGCTTGTTCACAGTGATGTTTGTGGTCCTATGCAAACACCTTTTGGGAACTATCTTTACTTCATGACTTTCATTGATGCTTTTTCTAGGAATGCATGGGTAATCCATTGAAAGCAAAGTCCGGAGTGTTTATGTGCTTCAAAGAGTTTTTGGTTTCAACTGAAAATCTGTTAGCATGTAAAGTGGGCACCCTCTATTTTGATTGAGGGGGGGAATATATGTCTTCTGATTTTGATGTGTTTTTGTTTGAACATGGGATAAAACATCAGTGTATAGTGCCGTACAAACCTCAACAAAATGGAGATTCTTAAAGGAAGAACAAGTCATTCATGGAGATGGCAATGCATATGACCAAGGGTCAGGCTTTACCACATCATTTTTGGCTTGAGGTTGTTCTGTATGTAGCATATGTACTTAGCATGTGTCCCACTAAAGCATTGAAGTCTATCACTCCATATGAGGCTTGACATGGTGGCAAAGCCATCTATTGCTCATTTGTGTGTCTTTAGTTGTCTGACATATGCATTAGTGCCTGAACAACAATGCAGGAAATTGTGAAGAGAGATGGTGGATGCAATCCAAAGATGAGTAGGTGCTGCTACAACCAGCTTCACACCAGCCAACTGAGACTTCAGAGTTGATTAGTAGACCCTTTAAGCTTCCTAAATCCACCAAAATATCAGCCAAGTAATTTGGAACATGTATCCCAAAAGTTTAAGTCAAGACAGACTAGTTGCGAAATGACTAGCTCCCAAAACTTGCTATTTTTGGACATACACATGCTGGAAAAAATGAGCAGTGCTCTCAACCTGGTAGGAATTAGAAACATTCCTTTTGGGCATAGCAAATAGACTTAGCAAGCTTCCCAATCCAAGTTAAAACACTTCAAATGATAGACTGAGCACTGAGAACAAGATTTATCAATTTTTGGAACATGCCCACTATTCTCGGGGCTCTGCAGAAATAGACGAGTGAGCAGTAAAATGTAGATATCTCCAAACGTATTAATCCAATGACCTTGAAAATTTATATGCACAAAGTAGACATTACGAGATATTCAACGCAAGTTAAATCACTAAAAAAGGATCAGTAAAACGCGAGATATGACCTTCTGAAGGTATTGCCCTGAGTGAGTATAGCAGAGAACAAAACAGAGGAGTAGATGATAATAAATGTATAGATTCACATATGATTACAACCACATTGGCAATGAATCTTTGCACAATGGGAGTAGAATGATAGAGCTATGGAGTAAGCTCTTCAATCTCTACAAAATGACATGAAGTGGTCACGTACAAGGCTTGCTAATCGCCTCTTCCTTCTTGCTCTTTTTATAGCGATTCTTGGAGGGAGTTTTGAATTCGAATTCGAATGGCTCCACCTAAAAGTGATCCCCAAAGTTAGGAGATATTCCCTCAGCTCAAAACGTCGTGGGTTTTGGTAGTTAGAGCCATGAAATTGCTTTTACATCATGCATGAGGTAAGCCATCCTTTTCCTTTTTCTTTTTTCAATTACAAGAGATAAAAATGAACTCTTTTACAAGAGGTGTTCACATGACTACTCATGTGACTTACAAATGAGGATGATATCAAATATATCAAGCATGTAGGCTTGGGTAAAATGCACCAACAGAAATTGGATAAAACAATAGTGGAATGTATTTTTGTTGCATACAATTTTGAAAGGAAAGGCTATCGTATGTATCACCCACATACTAAATGCATTTTGGTTAGCTGTGATGTTGTTTTTATGGAAGACAGAATTCATCCATTACTTTCAGGTAATAATGTGACATCACTGAGCTCCAAAGATTCTTATGACACTTTGCTACCTCTTTTTATAAGTGGATAGTCTAGTGCTAGTCCAAATGAGGCAATTTCTCAACCTTTACAAGTTCCATATGATGATGCAGATCATTCCATTTCTGATGCAGATTTACATGATGTACTTGTCGATGAGAGGGCTGATATAGAGGAGGCAAAAACTATGCCTAAATGGTTGGTGCAGACTTTGTGAGATAGCAAATAAGATGCACCTCTATCATGTCGTACTTGTTCAAGATTTCATAGTTCTTCTTTTGCATTAGATTTCTATGCTATGACTTCCTCTAGTCTTTGCGATGAGAACAAGTTTTTTTCGTTTGATGAAGCACAAAATTTTGAAAATTGGATGGCTTCTATGTAATAAAAATATTATGAAAAATGATACTTGGTCTTTATATGACTTGTCTCCTGGCAAGAAGGCCATTGGCACTAAGTGAGCATACAAGCTGAAGTGTAAGCCTAATGGAACAATTGATAGGTATAAGGCTAGGCTTGTTGCAAAAGTTTATGCTCAAGAAAGAGGCATTGATTTTGATGAGACCTTTGCACCTACATGCCGAATGACTACTGTTCATAGCATATGTGCACGTGCAGCTGATCATGGTTGGAACCTACATCAATTGGACATGAAAAATGCATTTTTAAATGGTGATTTGCATGAAGAAGTGTATGTTATTCAGCCCCATGGTTTTGTGCAAAAAGGGCATGAAAAAATTGTGCAAATTGAAAAATGCATTATATGGTTTGAAGCAAGCACCATGTGCTTGGTATGAAAAGATACATGCCTAGTTGATTGCACATGGTTTTGAGAAGAGTCCAAGTGAGAGCACCTTATATGGTAAGCATGCAAATGATGTGCTTCTGATCATTGTCTATGTTGATACATCCTGCTCACTAGTCCTAATGAGATACATATTGCCAATTTTAAGGATGATTTGCATGCCTCATTTGAGATATCAAATTTGGGGCATTTGCATCATTATTTGAGCATTTAATTTGTGCAAGTTGATGGTAGAATAACTTTGTGCCAAACAAAATATATTGACACATTATTGCAATGTTTTGTCCTTGAAGACTACAAATCTATTGTCACTCATATGGAAACAGGTTTCGATTGAGTCTTCATGATGCTGGAGATGCAGTTGATGCTCTTCTCTAGCAACAGGCTGTTGGATGCTTGATTTACTTAGGCATTACTCTACCAGATATTGAGTCTGCTGAGCAGGTTTATGCATTGCCCAAGTGTCAAGCATTGGCAGGTAGTTAAGTGCATCTTTCACTACTTGAGTGGTACCTAACAACTTGAATTGTCTTATCCCAAGAGGGGATCGCTACCACCAGATTTACATGCTTTTTCTGACTATGATTGCGCTGGTTTCTTTGACACTCGTGTCCCCAAGTGGTTTTTGCTAAATGTTTTTTAGCTCATGCATATCTTGGCTAAGCAAGAAGCATCCTAATGTGTGAGGCTGAATATAGGGAAGCTTTCACATTGACTCTTGAGTGTGTGTGGATTAGATGCCTTATGGTTGATTTGAGTGTTGGTTAGTATTCTACCACCACCATCTTCAGTGACAGTGAGAGCGCATTGGTAGTTGTGAGGAACCTTGTGTTCCATGTTGGCACTAAGCACATTGAGGTGCACTATCATTAAGTCAAGGAGAGGTTCTCTGCTAGAGAGGTAAATTTGGCATATGTGCCCACACAGGAGAACATTGTAGACCTTTTCACAAAGGATCTACCTAGGGAGAAGCTTGAAGCTTTTCGAAAAGCTTTGGGCTTACTTCCCTTTGTGGATTGATTCCACATAGCGTGGCACTTCCTTATACATGAGTGCGAGCTCGTTGATTTGTTGATATATTTTGGTAGTGATGTGTGTGAACAAGGTAGGACCATTAGGGCACTTTTTCCCTTTTTAGGAGGGTTTATCCCCCTTGGCTTGTAACTATGCCTATAACCCTAATGGGTCACTTATTGTTGGGCATTCTCTTGGCAGTACATTCAGTATTATGTGTTGTGCTCCAAACTTCTTCTTCTTTGATCTGTTTACATGCTTCCACAGAACTCAAACTCCAACATTTAATAGCCTGGGGAAAAACCTCCTAAAGAGGGAAAAATGTGCCTCGACAGTCCTACTGTGTTCACACACATCACTACCTAAATGTATCAGCACACAAATCCTATATAAGAAGGTCCATGGGTTATTATGTGAGCATCTTTTTTAGATATATCACTCAAGCTATACACAAGCTTTAGAGGTGACTAAGGAGGAGATCTTGGAGGTTCTCTATTAGAGGAAGAGTTCCTACACTCTTGGAGGAGGTGTGATCTACATCTAGAGACATCTGGAGGAGTTCATGTCAGCCAACCATTAGCTACGTTGCTAAGTTACTATGAGTAACCGTCTATTTTTGTTCCTACTTATCCATTCATTAGTTTTTGATTTAAGGATAATCAAAATTCGGGTTTTCTATAAAATAGTTCTAAATTATTCATATTCTCCATATTCTCTCTCTCTCTCTCACACACACACTCTTCATACCTCTTAGGCACATAATCTCTTCTATCTAGTTCCTATTCCTACCTAGATTTAGATATTGTCAGTTTGTATCATATTGACATAGTGAGATTTGACATTAGAATATAAGATAGTGTAGATGAGCATCCTAGCTTACCGTTACACTTTAAAAGATCTTGTCTATACTCTCTCTATCTCTCACTCATAATCTCTTTTCGAGTATTAAGGTGTGTATGAAAAGTTTCATGTGTTGGAAGATCCTGTAAACTTATGATTAATTGTTATTGAGGCCCACCCCACTTACTAGCATTTGGTATTAGAGCATAGTTGACATACATCCTTAACAAGATGAGTGATTATAGACTTGAGAATGAAGACAATCTTGAGGGAATGTCTAAGCATCCAATGTGGAGTTTTATGATGATGTATGTGCTAGTATCTAAGGACTTATGGAATATTTTCAATGGAACTTATCCAAGGCCAAGATAAGTCAAAGAAGAAGCTAATTCATCTTCTAGAAGACCTGCTATTCCTATTATTGCTCAACAGGAGGTTAGTGAAAAAGAAGGAATTGCTTCATCATCATGCATTTGTACTACTTCCATATTACTCCCTATAGAAGAGAAAGCCATATGGGATTTAAGGCATGCACAAGCACTTTCATATATTTCTATGGGAATAAAAAGGCATATTATACCCCAAATCAGGTCATGCAAAACCTCTTGATAGGCTTGGTTGGATTTAGAGAATCTCTATAAGAGTGACAACCCTACTAGGAAAGCTCATCTAAGAAGACAAATAGCCAACACAAGGAAAAGAGTTGGGGAATCAGCTTAGACACATATTCTCAATCTCAAATATTTAGGAGATCATTTACTCAATTTGGAGTCAAAATTTCAAATGAAGAGATGGTACACACACTTCTAAACTCATCATGTTTTTGTTACTTCTTTATATCTCGCTTTAAGAGATAGAGAACTTTCATTTGAAGAGATATAGTTCATGTTATTTCAAGATAAAGATCAAGAAAAGGGCATGGAAGAGAATGATGAAGCCATGTTATCATCATAGAAGGGAAAGAAGAAGAAGGAGATAAAGAAGGAGAAGAAGAGTTAGCAATCCAAGAAGGAAAGTAAGTCTTCTAATACTAAGCCTTCCAATCCTCCCCCTAATGCTTCCTCTACACCCAAAGAAAAGTCTTTGATTACATCTAATTCAAAGACAAGAGTATGCCATTACTATAAGGAACCAGGTCATTACATAGTAGAATTCAAAACAAGGATTTTTTATGAGAAGAAAAAAGCATCAGGTAATAATGCTGAAGATGATCCAACACCTAAATCTTCAAAGTTAGATTCATATGCATGTGTTGATATTGAAGAGATAGCTTTTGATCAAGTAGCATTAAATGCAATCTCAGATAATGACTAGATTGTTGGTTCTAAAGCTACTAAGCATATGATAGGTTGTAGAAAAATATTTTCTTCCCTTTCTAACTCTTGAAGTAGAAGAGTGACCATTATAGATGTTCATGATTTGGATGTTGTAGGTGTTGGAGAAGTGAACCTTAAGTCAAGAGCAAGTGGAAATTTCACAATTTCCATTGTTCTTTATGTTCTAGACATGAAGAAGAATTTTCTCTCTATCTCTAATTTCTTCTCAGATGGTTATAAAGTTATTTTTAAGAAAGATTCATGTTAGATCTTCTCATCTGATGAAAAGCATTGTCTACTTCAAGGTGAAAATAGAAGTGGCATGTTTATGTTATCCAAAATTAGTCATGCTAATGTTGCTAGCCCTTCTACACTTAAGAAGAACATGAAGTTATGGCATGCTAAATTTGTTCATATTAGTTACATAGCTCTCAAGCATATCAAAGATCAAGGTATGGTAAAGAGTTTTCTACTTTTGCTTTATCAGATGATGCAGAGTCATGTGAAGGATGTCTTGAAAGAAAGGTTCACAAACTTCCTTTCAAGGAGCATGGATATACCATGCCCACAAGGAAGTTGCACGTCATACATTTGCATGTGAATGGTTCGATTAGAACAGATTCTATTAAAGGTTTCATGTACTTTGTTACTTTTATTGATGATTTCTCAAGATATTCATGGATATTTGGTCTTAAAGTGAAGTCATAGGTTTTTCCTACTTTTAAGAAGTTCTTAGATATTGTTGAAAATGAAAGTTAGTCAAAGATTCAGATTTTGAGAAGTGATGGATGAGGTGAATACATGTCTAAAGAATTTAAGTATGTTCTTGAAGACAAATATCTCTCATCAACTCACTATTGCTAATATGCCAGAATAAAATGGTGTTGTGGAGAGAAAGAATAGGATGCTTGTTGAGATGATGCATAGTATGATGCGATCCAAAAAGATTTCTCCCAAGTTTTGATTTGATAGAGTACATAGAACTAATCACATTTTGAACTGGTCTCCCACAAAATCTTTGAAGGTCATTACAACTTATAAAGCTTATTATGGGAAGAACCCAATGTTAGTTACTTTAAAGCTTTTGGTTCCCCAACTTATGTTCACATTGAGAAGAAGGATCATGGTAAGCTCGATGTAAAAGACTTTAAAGTTGTATTTTTTGGTTATGCAATTGAAAGCAAAGGATACAAATTTTATGTTCTAGATATAGGTGATATCCTACTTTCATGTAATGCATATATTGCAAAAAGTCGAGTTTATGATAAGAAGGAAGAGATTCCAGATTTCATAAAAGTGGATATGCATTTTTCAAAACAAATCGGGATTCTTATATTCAACCATACAAGGGGGATGATGAACCTTCTCAAACCCTAAGAGATGCACTTGATAAAGGTGAGGAGAGAGTTCCACTACCAACATCAATACCTAGTCCATCATTAGTACCTCCTGAAGCTCTGACTTATGAAGTTGGAGAAGGTTTTAGAGTTTGAGAAGAAAGAGATGATGAAGAACCAGAAAGGTGTTGATATATTTAGGTAGTGACGTGTGTGAACACTCTAGGACCATCGGGGCACTTTTTTCCCCCTTTAGGAGGTTTTTTCCCCTGGCTTGTATATATGTCTATTGCCATAATGGGATACTTATCTTTGTACATTCTCTAATAATACATTCAATATTGTGTGTTGTGCTCCAAAGCTTCTTCTTCTTCCTTGTGCTGTTGTTGTGCTTCCACAGACGTCTAAACTCCAACAATTGGTATCAGAGTAGGTCACCGCTTCATCTAGGGTGTCGTCTACACCTCTCCGGTTGTAGTCTGAGATTCACACAAAATTTGGTGAGCATACTCAAGGTGTTTCAGAGGTCAAAATAGCTTCTCTCTGTCGTGCCGAAATCGAGGCCTGAGCTCGTTTGGACCTCCAAATGCACTATCATAGTGCTTGTGCAAGCTATTCCAACTTTTTGTGCCAAAGGTATATACCTACTTTGGTTCGCCAATATAAGCATCTCGAAGCCTGCTACATGTTTAGCAAAACTCATCTAGGCAATTTTGTTCAACTTCTTGAGGTAGAGTCAATTTTTTGCATCAAGGTATTTTAGTCATCGGCCATGGCTGAAAGCAGTGATGTATTTCGTATGTTGGCTGTTGAGGATAAGTTGGATGGTACCAACTACCCGTTGTGGGCTTATATGATGCGACATGTATTGGTTGCAAAAGGACTGTGGAACATTGTGAAGGGTGTTGAAAAACGTCCTATCACACCTGCAACTGTTACAACTGCAGGTACTGAAGGTGATGTAGAAGGTGTTGAAGATGATGATATTCTGCATATTCCTATTCGTGCTATGGTTTCTGCTGCACCTACTGCAGAGCATATTCATGGGGATGGCAGAGATGCCCATGCACATGTATTGATAGCTTTGTCTGTCAAATATGCCATTATTCCTCACATTCCCTCTTGCAGAATACCTAAGGATGCTTGGGATACACTTACCACATTGTACCAAGCTAGGAATGAGGCTCGTGTTTCTTACCTCCGAAAACAGTTGGAGAGTGAGCACATAAATGAAGGTGATTCTATGGATAGATTTCTAACAGATCAACGACTTGAAGGAACAATTGATTTCTGCTGATGAGGGTGATCTACATGAAGATGTTTATGTTCAGCGACTAGAAGCTTTTGAAGAGACATATGAAGAGCATTTATTATGCAATATTATCAGAGATTTGTATGGACTAAAGCAAGAACTAAGAGCTTTGTATGAGAAGATGCATGACTATCTTCTATCTATTGGTTTTGAAAACGCAGATGCACCTCCCACTCTTTATGTTAAAGATGAGAAAGATGTTTTGATTATTATGTTGATTTAGACGTCTGTGGAAGCACGTAAACAACACAAGGATTCTCCTTGAGAGTGAGAGTGTGTGTGTGAGCTCTCTTCCTTATCTCCTTCCTCGTGACAAGAACTACCATCAGTAGTAGTCAAAATGATCTTACCAACTCCCATAACAAGATAAGAGTGTTGGTGCATGTAACAGTATTCCCTATAGGGGCAGGCACGAGTGAAGAGAAGATCACCCCACTATAAAAATACCAAACATCTGAGTCTACAACGGACATACACTGCTCATGAGAAGATGGGTCAAAACCGCAAATAGTAGTAAACACACATTCTTCATTCTGCACAAGATTAATAGACTTTGTTTTTGGTGTAGAGGCCTTTGCAACAACCATTTCGGCCTCTTTCTTCTTTGCCTCTTTCGCAGCCAGTTTTGGACAACTCTTAATGACATGATCATTTGCTTTACAGTATTTGCAAAACAATTTCTACTTTTATGATTTCTTCTCATCTTTGTCTTCCTTTCTCGAATGTGCAACATTTGCAAATTTCTGCTTACTAGTAGAAGAGCTCTATTTTCCTTTGCCCTTCTGACATCGCAAAGAACCCTATTCATCATGCTAGGACAAAACATATAGAGGTTCATTACCACTATTATTGGGAACATGTATCTAAGAAGCACATTGAACTGTTCTACATACCGACAAGTGAAAATTTTGCAGATATTTTTACCAAGCCATTGACCAAGGAGATTCACAAGAAGTTTTGCAGGTGATTAAACCTTGTACCATTATGACATTGAAGGGGGATTGTGGGAAAAAATGTCCAAAATAGGTTCAAAACTTGTCAACAGTAGTCATATGATGCAGTTTTTAAGCCTTGCAAGAAAAAGAAGTGAGTGCCTTGGCTAAGGTAGGTGCTTCCCAAATATATGGTGCGAGTTCAAATCCTATGAGGCACAGTGACAAATCACGTGGAGTTTTATTGTTTTTGTCTTTCTAAAAAGCAGCTCGACGGTGGTTTATTTTTTGCATAGTTTTTTAGAATTGATGGTGATTGTGTGTTTTTTTAGATTTTTTTCAAGAGCTTACAAATCCTATATAAGAAGGTTTATGGTTCATTATGTGAGCATCTTCTCTAGCTATATCACTCAAGCTATACACAAGCTTTGGAGGTGACTAAGTAGGAGATCTTGGAGGTCTTCTATGTGAGGAAGAGTTCCTACACTCTTGGAGGAGGTATGGTCTATATCTAGAGACATCTGGAGAAGTTCATCTCATCCAACCATTAGCAATCTTGCTGAGTTACTATGAGTAACAAGTCTATTTTTGTTCCTACTTGTTCATTTACTAGTTTTTTATTTAGGGATAATCAAAATTCAGGTTTGATGTAAAACAATTCTAAACTCTTTGTATTCTCCATATTCTCTCACACACACTCTTCATACCTCTTAGGCACACAATATCTTATATCTAGTTCTTATTTCTACCTAGATTCAGATAATGTTAGTTTGTATCATATTCACGTGTTGAGATTTGACATTAAAATATAAGATAATGTAGGTGAGCATCCTAGCTCACCATCACACTTTGAAAGATCTTGTCGATTCTCTCTCTATCTCTCACTCATCATATCTTTTTGAGTATTAAGGTGTGTATGCTAAGGTTCATGTGTTGGAAGATCCTATAAACCTATTGTTGGCATATAGGTCATATGAAGAGCATACAGGTACAATAGAGCAGTCATGCACAATACGGCAACAAGGCCTAATCATTTTTTCCATGGATCATTCACAACTCAAGTGATTTTAATCACTACACAAACATTGTAAATTCCATTTTTGGTAGAATAGACTCCATCTTGTTCAAGCCAAGGAGTCCTCGAGCTTGAGGAGTATTAGAATTAGCTACATACCAATTTTCATAATTTTTAGACTCCGTTTGAGCCCTCAAATAGGCTCTAGAACCTAATTTTTAACTAGGCCGGACACTAGGTCTGGACAAGGCCAAAGCTAGTGAGGAAACTATAAAAAGAGCTAGAGAGATCATTTTTGAGATGAGATTGTTTGTGAATTGAGCTTATGTAAGAGACTTTTTGACTAATGCAAAGAACTCCATTGTTCCTCTCCTTGTTCTTGCCTTGTGTGCGCGTGTGTGTGTATGTGTGTGCATGCTTGTGTGCTTCTGACTCACACACTTGTGCCTTCACTTGCTCATAGTCTTCATACTAGTCCTCACGCCTCCACGGATTGACAATTATGAGGTGAATCTTCTCACGTTGGTACTCACCATTGTGCTAGAGTGACACCAAATTTGGCGCTGTTGCCGGGGAGAGAGCTTCGAGGACGAGCATGTGATGGTAAGACGTCGAGTTGAGACATTGGAGTTATAGGTAATATCCTTTCTTTTCCTTATTTTTCTTCATTTTTTCTTATTTTTGCATCACCATCATCATCCCCACCATCTCCCACCTCCATCTCCATCTCCACAAAAATTTCAGTTTTTTGGTCATATTCCACTCCCCACCTCATTTCCCTCATTTCATTGTGAGAGAGAGCGAGAGAGAGCTTGCATGCGATCTGTTTTTGTGTGTTTTTTGAGCTTTTGTTGCAGGAACTAGCTGTACCACCATCTCCAGCAGCTTGCGCAGGTAGGACAGACTCTACACAGGTCCCGAGACGACGACCTCTGTCTGTCACGACAGATAGAAAAACTTGATATTTTTTGAATGCATGTTTGGCACGGTAACCTACATCATTAGAGCACTCCAAATCACTAGAAGTTTCTAAAAAAATTGCATTTTTTTAGTCTATCGCGACAGACACCATCTATCGCGACAGACATAGTCTATCACGACAGACCAAACCACGATAGACGATAGACCCCGTCTATCGCGACAAACACCCGTCTATCGCGACAGACAGAGACCCACGACAGACCCCGTCTATCGCGACAGACACCTGTCTATCGCGACAGACTAAATTCCACGACAGACTCAATCTATCGCGACAGACACCGTCTATCGCGACAGACCAAACCACGACAGACGATAGACCCCGTCTATCGCGACAGACCAAACCACGACAGACGATAGACCCTGTCTATCGCGACAGACACCCGTCTATTGCGAGAGACAAAGACCCAGGACAGACACCGTCTATCGCGACAGACACCATCTATCGCGACAGACACCGTCTATCGCGACAGACCCGTCTATCGCGACATACCCCATCTATCACGACAGATACCGTCTATCACGACAGACCCATCTATCGCGATAGACAGACATTTTCGGCAAAAAATTAAGGGGTAATTTTTTTGGAAATTTAGGCTAAATTGTGGGCATATTTGCATACTCAAATACTCATACACTTACAAAGGCCTTAGAAAAATGCATTAACACTCCTGAAAGGTTCTGTTTGCCTGTTTAACCCCCTAAACCCTGAACGGTCATAACTTTTTCATACGAAATCCATTTTTTGAGCTCTAGGGCTTGTCGGAAAGCTCGTGGCATATACTACACACCTCAACTATTTTTTATAAAGATAATGCGTTGATTTTCAGATATGAAATTTTGAAGTTGACACACTGAGGGGTAGGTACACCAAGGGAGCTCAGAAGGAAATTTTTTCTAGCAATACAAAAGGGGGAACAAGGGTCATTAAAAAGTGTCTGAAATAAATTGTCTGTCAATTGAAGGATCAAATTGAAGCTAAACTTGGGGTTCTTACAGGATCATTGAGAGCTTTTGGAGAAAGCAAAGTAAGTGCCAGGGCAAACAAGCTTGGGAACGTGCTTCCTGGGTAGACCAACATCACCAGGAGGAGCGACTTGAGGTTGGAACATCTCTTAACCCCCTCAGTCCATTCTTAGCATAGGCTAAGTGCGAGCAGTTGTCATGATTGACTAGGGGTACGATAGGAACACTCAAGTTTGACGAGCCTTTAATTTCTCAAGTGCAAGGATAGGCTAAATTACAGTCAAGGGATAACTTAAAGGAAAAGAACTTAAACTAAGCGGACGCAGAACATCAAATACGACACACTTAAGTGCTCCTGACGACGCTTAATTAAAAACAAGAAAACACATACAAAGGAACTCAAAAGGAACAAGTGATTGGTACCAAAGAATCAGCAACGTACAAAGGGCATATGAACCTGAGATCGGGAAGACACCTAGGGAGAGACCATCAAAGTGTTAGATCATCCGAGGCTAGCATCAACTACACAGCCAGATCTTGGGCTCAACAATTGAGTGATTACCCCAATGCTCTAGACTCAGAAACTAGTGACTCTGACATGTCGTATAGCATGGAAAGACCTGTAGGTAGCTCAGGAATGGCATACCTAGAAGGACCTGAAGGTCCCTACAAGACTCAATTGGAATACATCCAGACCAACCGCCTAGGTGCACGCATCTATGAGGATGGTCTGTGAAGATCTATTGTCCTAATTAAAAATCAGAATCAGCCCATTGGACTAGAACACCCTGTAGTCAAGTTTGAAAATGGTTCATACATAGATAAAGAAGGAACAATGTATGTGGTCACCAGCCAACCTGAAAGGACAGATGAGTTTGGCAACATAATCCCTGAACCTAAATTAGGTGACATAGAGCAAGGGAACTTAGGAAAGGAGCCAAAAACCCCTCGAGGCAAATCGGTCCTAACAAGGATAATCACTCCAGAGTTAGTTCCCCATGATAATAGGAGCATAGAATTGCTCTGGAACCAAGAAACGGATGAGGCTTTTTGGAGGTACAAGCTTGAAAAGTCTAATGAAGTGGGAGCTCTTGCCATCTATGAGTTCAAAGATCCTGATAGCCTAGGCAAGGTGACCTACTTAGATGATGCTTCTGAGAGAATCTTTGTGGTCCCGGAGCATGGAAGACACGCATACACTTGGAAGGGAGAATTTGTTTTTCCCCAACCTCGATCCAATGTGTCTTATGGTCACCAAGGAGCTGGAACATCTCAAGCTCATGGGACTCAAAGAGAAAGGAGTAGAGAGAGACCTGAGGTAAGCTTTGCCAACTCTTGGGGAAGAGAAAGAACGAGAACAGAAACAAATAGAGTGGAACCTGAGGGACATAGAGCCCCAGGGAACCGAAGAAATGTCGATAATTTCCCTTTGTTAAGACCGAGAGAGCACACGAGGACCTTGAAACCGACCCAGCTAGTTAAGTCCATGAAAAACTACTTCAATGGCACTGGAGACTCCTACGATCATGTAGCTGAGTTTAGGCAAGTCTTGAGAGCTGAACAAGTTGAAGATCTGTTCACGCAGTACAATGCCTTTGGTCTAACCCTTAGGAACACCACCCTGACATGGTTTCAGCCATTAAACGAGAGGCAGTTTAGGAGCATATATCAACTTCTAGAGGCATTCATTATCGAATTCTCTAAAAGTGGCATAAGACATAACACATCCTCCCTGATATACAGCTTCAAACAAACATCTCAAGCGACAGTGAGGCTCGCAGGTAGAAGATTTAGGCAATATCTAGAGAGATGCCCGGCCCCAGAGTTACCCACTCCAGCCAAGCAAGTGGCCTTATTTTTAGATGGATTGTTAAGCACCAAACTGAGATCATATGTGTACTTGAAGGACCCTAGATCCATAGAAGAATGTGTACGCATGTGCATAGACATTGAGGATAATCTAGGGGAGGAATTAGAGCTCTCAAAAATCTATAAAGATTCAGATAGTTCTAGTAGCCTTATTTCTCACAATCCACATCAATTGAGGATCTAGCAAAAAAGGTAGCTCTGAAATTAGGTGTCTCTAGCAAGCAGATTCCTAGATTTGCCCCCGAAAAACGATGCTATACCTGTGGAGGAGACCATATGGCTAATGTGTGCCCCATCATGGCTCAACCCCAAGTGAACCCTAACAACCAGTACTGCACCATAGAAAGGAGGTACACCAATCATATAACACAAGACTGCCCATATAACAAAGAAGCTGTTAGACAAAATTATTCTCAGCCATATCCACAACAAGGAAAGTACCCTAATCAGTACCCACAACAAAAGTATGCTAGGCCCCAGCAAATCTATCAACCACCCTATCAAGGGCAACAAAGACCGCAACCAGTCCTAGCGCAGCAACCTCCTGCCCCCACCAATGTGATTCCAGTAAAGTATGCAGCGGCAGAAGAAAACCTAAATAGAGCTTTAGTGCCAGTGACATCCTCGCTTTCAGAAAGTGATCCAAGTGATCATAGTTTTGACTCCACCCATTTTGAGAGCCCCCAGGCCTACACATGCAATCACCGGAGCATAGTGAGTCATATTATTATGAAGAACCGAATGAATCTAGTGGGGAGCCAGAATACGCAAACGTCATGTATGCCAACCCCAACTCGAGATCCCAACCTAGGCCAATGAGACCTCCATTTCCTAGAGGGCCATGCTATCTTTGTCAGGGAGATCATCTCATTCGTGATTGCCCTCTACCTGCACTGACACAAACCCAATCTGTGACAATTCAAGGCTTTTGTCCCAATTGTGGAAAGGAGCATTTGTTACAAGAGTGTCCCAAGAACCCCACCAATATACCAAACATTGCTCCTATCAATGTTATTGGCTTAGTGGCAGACTCCACGGGAAGTGTGACTTCCACGGCTCCAGCACAAGTCATCACGAGAGCTCAAGCACTTAAGCAAAACCAAGATGTAGGCCAGGAGAAGACTACGGAGGTTAGCGAGACTGAGAGTCAGAATAAGAAGAGGACAAGAGCTTGGGGAGATAGCCGTGAATGTATGAAAAGGAAATGGGCAAGAAAGATGAGCAAACTTGAGGAAAGTCTACGAGAAACCAAAGCCAAAATCATAGAAATCACATCTCAAACGCACTCTCACACATCCCCACCACTACCATCCCCTTCACCCTTCATTCCTCTATGCACCAATCCACCACACGTAACCCAACCACCACCCCGAGTAGGATCAGTCTTAGCCGATCCCACTCCTGAAGATCTAGACATGATGCTTAAAGCATATCAGGCCAGAATCCAAGAAGGGCCCAATGTAACAGATCATGAGAAATGTTACCCTAGATCTGACCTAGAGATTGAGCAAACTAAGTTGTGTGCCAAGATGGTGGAATTGGCTCAAGCCATGTTTGAGACCAGTCGCCTTTTCACTTGCTCTAGCCCCACTAGAACACCATTGCATTTTGATGGTCTGTTAGACAGATTGGAGATGTTAATTGCAAAGTCTAGAAAAGGAGCCAACTCCCAGGCTAAGGAGAAGGCAAGTGATAGAATAAGCATTCCTCCCAAGGAAGCTTATGTGCCTAACTCCACTGAACCAGACACCCCTTCTTCTATGAATCGATACACACCCGAATTCTTGCGAGAGATTCAAGAAGAGAAATGGGCTAAAGAGAGTGAAGTTCCTCCTCCCATTGAACTTGTGGATGACACACACGATCAATTCCCACAAGACCTTCCATCCATTTATGTAGAGAAGGAGAGCGTCCAATCTCAAGAGAGATTCGACTTCGAGTCCAATTCCTTACAAGAGCTACCCCATTTCACAGGTCCATGGGAAGCTAAGTCTACTTGTATGAGAGCACCGACTGTCATGGTAAGAAACGAAGATTCAGTCATACCTAGGAACACGGAGGTAGTGAAGAACACCAAAGTGCAGTGCAATCTCACTTTGGAAGAGCTGCTTAAGGTTAGACCAAAAGTGTGGAAACATGTAGCCAATCAAGTGCCCGAAGTGGCAAAACCACATTCCCAGGTAGGATCTCAAAGAACAGTGCCAGAAATACCCTTGGACAAGATAGGAGACATGAGCGAGGGAGAAGAAGGAAACACCTATGTCCCCATCACTCATCTGGGCTACACAACCAAGGCCATTTTGGACTCAGGTGCAGGAGTTGCAATTGCTACCACTTCCTTATGGAAACGTTGGAGATGGCAGACGGTCACATAGAAAGACCCTTAGGACTACTAGAGGGGATAACTCTCACTACTTGTGGTGTAGAGCTTGAGCACACATTTGTTATCTGTGGCTTTAGCAAAAATCAAGCCTATGAGATGATTTTGGGGAGACCATTTATGCGGCAGTTGCAAGTGGTACAGGATTGGGGAACCAATTCCTTGTATTTGCAACACTTAGGTGTTACAACCAAAGTCAATCTCAAGGATTACTCTCATAGAGATGTCCCTCCTATCCAATGAACCCCATCCATAGAGCCAAAGATGATACATAATCGGTGCATTCCTTAGGATCAGGATCCTCATGGATGCATGAAGACACTCACTTATGGATGTGTAAAGTGGCAGTGGAAGAGGAGAAAAGAGAAAAAGCCAGAGAGGTAGGTGCGAAGGAAACACATAGATCAGTTCGAGACCCAGCCTATGCACCTGTAGTGTTTCCGGACGAAGAATTTGAACCTCACGGCTGGGCAAAAATTCTAGCAACTATGGATGTAGCCATCAATGAAGAGCAATGGACACCCCACTGTGATGAGGATGGCTATGACATTTCTGTCTTCTCCATAGAGCCAATCATGGGAGATGCAGTTTTAGAAGAATGCGAACCTAGCCCTGATGCATTTGAAGATGCAAGTGACTCCGATCTTGAGTCAATCATCATGGACCCACCCTTTGCATCAGACGAAGAATATTTCTATGAAGTAGAAGTTTACCCTCAGAGACATGAAGAGCTCACTAATGAGGTGAGATTAACCACACGAGTGACCACTAAGAGTGAAGGAAAGAAAAGGAAGAAGAGAGAAGCTGCTCCAGAGGAGGAAGAATCCCTATTTGAGGTCCCTGAAAATTTCAAGAAGTATGCAATAGAAGATAGGAGAGTCATGGTAAGAATGCCAAAACGCGATGCACAAGCAGGAGAGGCCTATGATAACAAAGAAACCACAAAGAAGGTAGTGGTAGCCATAGAAGAAGGAGAAGAGAGGTGCACTTACATAGGACATGACCTCACTGAGGAAGAGGAGCATGAGCTGATAGCTTTGCTAAGAGAGTACAGAGATGTATTCGCTTGGAGCTACAAAGATTTAAAAGGTGTAGACCCTGACATATGCGCCCATACGATTCCCATGACCACAGAGGCCAGACCTTCTAAACAAAAGCCATACACATACAATGACAACTATGCTACCAAGATCAAAGAAGAGATAGACCGCTTGGTTGAAGCTGGATTTATCTATGAAATTGAGCACACTGAATGGGTGTCCCCCATTGTAGTGGTGCCCAAAAAGAATGGTAAATTACGTGTATGCATTAACTCGAAGAAGGTTAACGCAACCACTATCAGGGATAGTTATCCGCTTCCTATCACCGAGCATTTATTAGAAAGGGTAGCCGGCAAGGAAGTGTACAGCTTCCTAGATGGGTTCTCTGGCTACAATCAAGTAGCCATTGCACCAGAAGATCAGCATAAGATGGCTTTTTCCATAGAGTGGGGCATATTCGCTTTTAGGGTAATGCCATTCAGGCTTACCAATGCACCCGCTACCTTCCAGAGGCTGATGTGCCATGTATTTAAAGAGTTCCTGAGGAAGAACTTAGAAGTCTATGTTGATGATCTTTGTGCTCATTCCAACATTAGACAAACCCATATTCCTGAACTCAGACAAATTTTTGACAAATGTAGAGAATATCATGTCTGCCTGAACCCAAAAAAGTGTGTTTTCATGGTCAGGCAAGGCAAGATTCTAGGGCACATAGTGTCAAAGAATGGCATATCCACTGATGAAGAGAAAGTGAGAGCCATAGCAGAGTTACCTAGGCCAAAGAACGTCAAGGAAGTACAAGCTTTCATGGGGCATTGTGGTTATTACCGATGGTTTATACACATGTATGCCATCATAGCAAAGCCTCTGTACGGACTTCTGACTAACTTTGAGTGGACTGATGAGTGTGAGGACTCCTTTAATGAACTCAAAAGAAGATTGTGTTCAGCACCAATCTTGAGCACACCAGATTGGAATAAACCCTTTCATGTTCACGTGGATGCATCCAATTATGCTATTGGATGTGTACTCGCACAACCTACTGGCGAAGGTAATATGGATCTCCCAATTGCCTATGCGAGTAGACAGTTGAATGCAGCTGAACAAAACTATATGACCACTGAGCGAGAAGGATTAGGCATGGTTTATGCAGTTAAAAAGTTTAGACACTATTTGCTTGCAAATAAGTTTAGATTTTTTACTGATCATCAGGCCCTGTTGTACTTGCTAAACAAACCATGCAATACCGGTAGATTAGTAAGATGGTTTCTCTTGCTAATGGAATACGACTTTGAGGTTGTGGTAAGAAAAGGCAAGACTCACTTGAGAGCAGACCATCTCTCTAGGCTCACATCGGGAGAAGCCCCACAAGGAGTATCAGATGACCTTCCTGATGCTTACTTGTTTAATCTGGAAGTTGTACCTCAGTGGGCTAAGCCATTAGTGCCAGTACTGACCTACAGGCCTAATCACCCAGTCATAAACACTCAAGGTAGAGAGGTAGTAAAAGCCGAGAAGTACCATATCATGGCAGGAAGCATGTACAAACAGACAGACCAAGGGATATTGGCTTGTTGTGTGGAAGAGGACGAGTACGCAAAGTGGTTGCAGTTAGCACATGTGGGTGCATTAGAGCAACACTACTCAAAGCAAAGGACTTTACAGACACTTAGGAGATTCGGAGTGCATTGGCCTACTATGGAAGCTGATATCCAAAAATTGTGCAAGGAATGCCCAATCTGTTGCACTAAACCACCTGTGGACATGCCACTCTATATCAAGTGTCCATAGTGCCAGATTGGAGTGAACCATTAGTAGACTTCCTGAGGACGAGAACATTCCCTCAAGATATGACATTGGCCAGACGAAGAAGTCTAGAACAAGAAGCCCTAGATTAGTCACTCATTGGTGATAATCTATACAAGCGTGGTAAAGATGGTTACCTGAGACTGTGTGTCCATGAGAGCGAATATCTCAAGATGTTGGAAGCAGCTCACCAAGGTGTGGCAGGAGGACATTTTGGACCAGATTGGGTGATCAAGGCAATACTATTTGCGGGCTTCTGGTGGCCGACCCTTCACATGGATGCACATACCTATGTGAAACAGTGTGATGTCTGTCAGAGAACTCAGTATCCTATACGCAAGGATGAGATGCCACTGAAACCCATGATGGGTGGACGTGCATTCTCTAAGTGGGGAATAGACTTTGTTGGTCCTATTAATCCCCCAGCTAAGGGCTCACATGCTGAGTATATCATTGTGGCCACAGACTATCTAACGAAATGGGTAGAAGTAAAAGCAACGACGAAGAATGATGCCCAAACAATTGCTAAATTCTTATTTGAGAATGTGTTCACTCGATACGGGCTACCCATAGAGCTAGTAAGTGATAGAGGGACTCACTTCTTGAATGAAGTCATTGAAAATCTTCTTCAAGAGTTCTTGGTGATACACAAAAAGTCTGCCCCCTATCACCCACAAGCTAATGGACAAGCCGAAAGCACAAATAAGATTCTATGCAATGTGCTAACCAAATTAGTGAATAACAAATGCTCTGATTGGGACAAACAGCTACACCATGTTGTTTGGGCATACAGAGTTGCCTACAAAATGGTACTCCAAGCCACACCCTTTCAGATGGTTTTCGGCCAAAATGCAGTGCTACCATTGGATTTTTTGATACCAACCTTGAAAATAGCACAAGAGCATGATTGGACAGGCCATGAGTTGTCCTCTTGAATCTTCGATCTTGAACGACTAGGTGAAACACGATTGAGGGCTGCAGCAGGAATTTATGCAGCCAAGAAGAGGCAAAAGGCATATTTCGATGCACACGTCAAGGATAAGGGCTTGAAAGTAGGAGACCTAGTCCTAGTCTACACCTTGAAGCAACATGCACGGAAATTAGAGAAGAGAGGTTACGGGCCAATGATTATCAATAGAATCTCCACAAGTGGAGCAGTTCAACTAGCCACTCTAGAGGGTGATATTCTACCAAGCTACATAAGTGGATGCAGAGTCAAGTTATATCAAGAACCCCTGACTGAAGAGATGCTAAATCGAATCAACACTGCCAAGAAACGTAAAGAAGAAGAGAAAAGAATTAGAGAAGAAGCACAGGCAGAAGCTTTAGAACGTATCCGATGAATGAAATTGAGGAGACAAGGTAGAGACCCACCTATGCCTGACACTCAAGAATCTGTAGGCTATCCTATGGCCATGTGCGAGGCTTCAGGTGGACGTTCCCATAGAATAATCGATCGACGGCCTTTTGTAGCCCTAGAAGTAGGACAAGGAGAGAGTGTAAGGACAGTGAGAGCTTTAATTGACTCAGGGGCAGCCACTAGTGCAGTTCGCTTTCTTATTGCCAAGAGCTGCAATTACAAATCAATCCTATAGAGGCATATCTCATAGGATTGGGAGGTGTGGAAACCCCTTGCATTGGTGAGGTGGAGCTTCCCCTCTACATTCAAGAGGTGCTAATGGCAATCAAAGTGCGAGTGTGTGAAGACGAGGATCTTACCGAACCTCTTGTCCTAGGCCAAGACTGGATCTATGATCATGCAGTCAGCCTCAACCTAAGAAGCGGACTTCTTCAGGCATGGGTAGGCCAAAACCACATCACGATTGAATTAGAAAATCAAGCACATAGGCCGCTAGAAGAGGCACCGAATCCTGGTCCTTCCAAGAGTCCACCTGAAATGAACCATGCTACTCTTGACCAAAGTTCTATGGTGCAAAGGATTTCCACTCATGACGAAGGTACAGAAGTCAACAAGGAGTTCCCTTATTTTCCAAAGAGAATTTGAGGAAAGCAAGCCAGAAAATACAAGATACAGAGGAGCCCGAGGACCAAGAAGAATGAACACCAACCAGTACAATACAGAAAACCCCATGGCATGAAGCAGATTTGGATATGAAAAGGTGACCAACCCTCGGCTTTGGAGACAGGATTCCAAAGAGGCATCAAGCAAGCTACAGTGTCGAGGACTATAGCGAAGGAGTACCCTAGGCGTCAATCTAGACAAACCATTTCTATTTGGGTTCCAAAGCAGTCAATGAAGGCTATCCCAAAGGCTAGACAAATATGGGTGCCCAAGTCCTGCTTACCAGCTCAAATAACTTCACCTCCAATCACTAGATCAAACCAACACTCACGAGTCCTATTGGCTCCCATCCAAAGTCAAACATCTACACTCCACACCACCACATTCTCGGTCACGCCTTGGAATGTTTGGAAATGGGTACCCAAAAGGCCCCAAACCCAACACACTCCAGTACGCAAACCTTCACACAGCATCGCCAATAAAAGCAACGATTCCAACATCAAAGTTTGGAGACCTAAACCCCATATCAAACCCCCTGAACCACCTTTGTAAATCCTTTCCCTCTGATGTAGGTGCATTCTGAGAACTTTGCACAACCAAAGTATGCATCTAGAGTGAACCCTAACCTACTAACCCACTTGTACACACATCACGAACACTACACCTACTAACCTCTAACCACTCGGAATGTCATGTTGGTATTGTGGAGGGAACACGATAACATCCTGTTTCCAATACAATGCTAATGTGCCTCTCTCTTCTTCTAGCAGATAAGCATCAGCAACTACAAGCACTCTCATGGCAGAAGCAACAGGTCCGAGCTCACAGGCAAGAATAATTGCTGCAGGAATTGATGTGGATAGTCTACCTGTTGATGTGCCACCAACTGAACGACCTGTGGAGCTGCAACACCTTCAGCAGATCCCGGTACCGGATCCACCCACAGGGATCACAGAAAGAGTCCATGCCAATTCTCATTGGTTCAATGGCATGCTAGGCCCATTAGGAGAGGCCAAGTATATATGGGAGTCTAAGTGCGAGTATGACAGATCTTGGGTCAGATTCCAATTCTTCTCCAAGGAGTTTGAGACTCTACAGAACACACAGGATCTTCAGACCATATGGCAACGTGCAGGGCTAGCTGAGTACTTCGAGGCACCATTACCCAAACCAGACCTCCTCCGATGCTACTATCTGGTCTCAACATTACAGGCTAATGCAGAAAAGGACAAACCAGGATCGTTTGTTCTTCCTTCCTTGCTGGGCAACAACGAGTTAAAGAGGTTTGAACTTACCTTGGAGTTGGTGGGCTCTACGTTGAATATGCACGACACACATGTACCTTCTAAGAAGGATGCTCTCGTTCCTACTAACATGAAGGATAGGAAACTACTGAAGCTTAAAGATATGGCAGCACTCACACCAAATGTGTCCATCCCTCTCCATATGTGCATGCAACATTTTGCTTTCCCCGGTCAAGACCGCTTCACACAACCGCACAAAAGAATTTGGTTCGCTCTCTACTTAGCGGAGACAGGTGCGTTACCAATCAAGCTTCCTGTATGGATTATAGAGCAGTTGTATGAAGCAAATAAAAGGTCTTCTAGGAAATTAGTTGTGAACGGTTGCTGTGCAATCACACGCATTATCTACCGGTGCTTAGCATACGATGTACCCATTGAACGTGCCTTAACGTGGACACAATTACAAATGTTTAAGAAGCTCAAGACGTCCACACATCAATCCAAGCGCATGAGGGGTTCGATCCCTTGTGTCCAGACACGCGAAGTTCTGACTACTCCTGAAGTATGGCCACGAGGGGAGGCCACTGTACCTCCTTTTACCATTAGAATACCCAGGTCTGGATCTGAAACTACAACACAAGCTGCCCCTTCGGCTCCTCCTGCTCCATCTGAATTTGAATTTGCTACAACTGGAGATGCTGAAGGGATGGATCCCCATGACTTCGAAGCATTCTTACAAAGTACACAGCTCTCTGATGTAGAATTTTATTCAGATACAAAAGAACAAGGCACATCTTCACAAAGAAGGAGAAAATCCACAGAAGGTCGCCATGTACATTGGGGTGACGATCAGCAAGGTCAACAACAAGGACACCTAGAAGAAGAAGGAGCAGATGAAGAGGAGACCACTGAAGCCCCAGCTTATACAGCAGAACTCCGAAGGCTGTATCAAATCATGGAACGAGTGGGATCGCAACAACTGCTCACCGAACAGAGAAGTAGGGTACTCATGACTCAGCTGTTGGAAGAAGCAGGAGTTGACTCAGAATATAGTGAAGGTCTCTTATTAATGGCAGAGACATATGGGGTAGTAGAAGCAGTTCGGACCGCCATTAGGAGGTCTCCAGTTCAATATGATCCACGAAGATTCCAAACATGACCACGGTCAGAAAAACATCCAGATCCCCCTTACAATGGCAGAAGGGCCGATTATTACATCCGAACCCATTGGGACAACCTCCCAAGCAGCAGAAATTGCTAGCCAAGAGCACCCAGTCACCCATGAGGAATCAACCGAGCCACTACCACCCACACCCCCACCATCGCCTCTTAGAACAGAAGCCGTGGAGATCACCTCGACCACTCAACCCACCGAACAAACCTTCATCTTCCGTACTCCCATCTCTAGTTCAACCCTATTCTCCACCTCTGAAAACCCAATCTATGAAGCAACCACCATCACTACACAATCCACCGAATCGCTCATAGAGCCTGCCCTAGGCCAACCATCCCCCATGCCCTCAGCCATAGGTCATCCTGACTCTAGATCCATATTCATGGGTTTCCCTACTACCACACCACCTTTCATGACCTCCCCGCCTCTACGACCTCAACCCCCAACCCCCATCTCTCCACTTCTCCAATCCCTCCATGCCTTCCTTGCTAGAACTTTTCAACCCAGGTCTCAACCATTCCCTTTATTTTCAGCTCCCAACCCCACTTCTCATCTATTCACCACTTTCACACACACACCACCTACCATTCCAATGTATATGGTAGACCCCACACTCGCATCCACTCCTGAAAGTATGGACATTTCACCACCCACGGCACCTCCCCCACCCCCCACACTTCCACCTTCTCCCATTCCCCCCCCCCCACCAATTTCACCGACACACACATCTCCATTAGACACATCATTCACTCTTCCCCTTCCCCAATCCCCTTCCCGTGCATCCTCCATTGTACAAACCACACCATCATCCATAGGAAATGCATTGGACACCATGCTCACATGTATATCACAGTTAAGGACAGAGTACAATCAGCTCCAGCAACATAACGCACGACTGCAAGAGCACTCGGAGGTGCTACAAAATCGTCTTGCGACAGTAGAAGAGGAGAATGCTCGCCTCCATACATAATTCCAAACTTTACAAGAGGCTCATAGTGTATTGGAAGTACAGTTGCAGAATACAGACCAAGAAGCAATACAAGTGGTAGAAGGCCATCTAAAAACACAACTAGAACGCAATTCAAGACTTCAACGAAATATGGCACTTCTTAGAAGATACCTTGCAGCTGCTCACGAGGAGAATCGACGCCTACAACAATAGAACCAAGAGAACTTAGAAGCATCCATCGAAAACACACTAGGGGCACCCATCAGCCCATCAAAGTTTCAAGCAGTGACCCCTGACAATATCAAGATCATATTGGAAGACTATGCCATGCTGCTTGAAGCACATGACCAGCTATCAGAGGAACTGGGTCAACTGAAGCAGAAACACCAAAAAGAAACAACAGTTGCCTCTCAAACCACCTCCTCCGCGGCTTCACTTCTCACAGACTCAGAGGCCTTAAAGGATCTCCAGAAACAGGTCACCAAATTGCGAGCACGTCTACTACAATATGAGAGACCACCTTCCCCTCTAGAGGCTCCCACCGATGAAGAAATAGTACAAATTCCTGTGGAACAAACATGTGAAGAAGAATACGACCCACAACCCTTCCCAGGAGGTCAACAAACGGAAGAAGGTCAGGACACATTTGAAGCACCACGACCCCCATGGCTACGACAAGTAGAGGAAATCGAGAGTTCACATGAAGAGCGAACCGTCGTGCAAAATCAGGCTATGAGAGTCATAGAGGAGACTGTATTACAATCCAGTTACTTCAAAAACCTGTAATCGAGACGCCTTATCCTCTCATCCGAACTCCAACACAGGCCTTACTATATCATTTTAGCAGATTATAACGCAGAAATACAGAGAGTCACGGGGAAGATACCTTCCTTTGCAACCCAATTTCAACCCGAAGACCTTCCTCCAGAGGTGCAAAAAGGCAAGATCCGTCAACCAACATGGCGGCAGAAACTTCTTGAGACCTATCCTGAAATGCTCCGCACCTGGAACAATGCGCCATTACATCTCCTCTATAATCCATGCTATGGCCCTGTTCCACGACGCCGCTCATGGAAAGCATTCAACATAAAGGTCCAGAATAATGCACAATGCAAGGAATGGCTCAATTATCCATACATTGCGCCTCCACAGGGACCACCGTCAGTAGCATACATGATGGGAACAATTCGACATTGGATACCACGATTGAAGCCCATGCCAGATGTGGCAGCTCAAATGATGCTTAAGATTTTAGATATGATGCAGGTAGTACTCAAAACCTTTAGAAATGCAGCCGCACCACAGGTACGTCTACCGGGGTTTACCAATGGAAATTACGATTTGGTGTATGACATGAGCACCACCCCCAGTATTCGTGTGGCTTATGCTTGGCATGCACGCATCAAATACCTCCCCGCATGTTACAAACAGACATTCGAAGAAATGTTCAGATCAGGTTTCTGGGAGTATCACTCGGAGGTCTTCGCACCGAAGCCAACACACCTGCTCCATCTCTTTGCTTGTGAACAAGCCATGTACTCTGAGTACTACACCACACCGCAACCAGAGGTCCCCGGTGCAATAAATTGGGATGCATTGGAAGCTGATCTAGCAAGATGCTTAAGGATAGGAGAACACGAACTTGCCACCAATGTCATCCAATACTATATCGACCACCCTATAGAACAGAGGTCTGTCAGGGGTGACAGACGCTAGGAAGGGGGGAGAATGTTGGCATACAGGTCATATGAAGAGCATACAGGTACAATAGAGCAGTCATGCACAATACGGCAACAAGGCCTAATCATTTTTTCCATGGATCATTCACAACTCAAGTGATTTTAATCACTACAAAAACATTGTAAATTCCATTTTTGGTAGAATAGACTCCATCTTGTTCAAGCCGAGGAGTCCTCGAGCTTGAGGAGTATTAGAATTAGCTACATACCAATTTTCATAATTTTTAGACTCCATTTGAGCCCTCAAATAGGCTCTAGAACCTAATTTTTAACTAGGCCGGACACTAGGTCTGGACAAGGCCAAAGCTAGTGAGGAAACTATAAAAAGAGCTAGAGAGCTCATTTTTGAGATTAGATTGTTTGTGAATTGAGCTTATGTAAGAGACTTTTTGACTAATGCAAAGAACTCCATTGTTCCTCTCCTTGTTCTTGCCTTGTGTGCGCGTGTGTGTGTGTATGTGTGTGCATGCTTGTGTGCTTCTCACTCACACACTTGTGCCTTCACTTGCTCATAGTCTTCATACTAGTCCTCACGTCTCCACGGATTGACAATTATGAGGTGAATCTTCTCACGTTGGTACTCACCATTGTGCTAGAGTGACACCTATGATTAATTGTTATTGAGGCCCACCCCACTTCTAACATCTACGAGTGTTTGCAAACTTCTAAGCTCTTTCCATAATCTACTTGGTCACCAAATGTAGCTCCCTATTCCCTCCCCCTCGCTTCAGGGAAACATATGCTCTGGTCAAGGGGTTTTTGTCTTGCTTGGTTGGTCCCAAATCCATTAGGCGTGTGAACTTGACTTTTCAAAATCTTGTTAATCATTCATTCACTTCATCACGCTGCTTGTATTTTCTGCCTTTCTCCTAGATAGGCCTTGGAAAGATTTTCTCTAACTAGAACTATTGCGTACATCTTCCCTTCATTGCCCTTGTGTGGTTTTCTATTCTCATCAAGATCATCGCTTGTACTACCATATTTGTACCCTAATGCTACATCTTATTGTGCCTACCCTATTGATCATTTCTCAAATGTCTTGCCTACATGTAATGATATAGCAAGTGTGGGTTCTTGCATGACCCATCCTTCCATCTTTGTTCTCCTAATTTGATGGCCTCATTTTGTATGGATAATTGTTGATCATCTACTACCGCTATCGAGGAGGCAATACCCTTGGGAGCATAATCTGGATCAGCTTCCTTTGTAGTTGCTTTAATTTTTCTTCATTGTGTATCCACATATATTTTTGTCCCCAATCAAGGATGACTTTCACATATTTGAGCCAAGGACGTCCTAGAAGTAATGGAAAACCTCTTGTTTCCACCAGCGGTCTAAGTATGAAAAAAATCTAGGATAAATTTAGATCCTTGTCCCATTAGTTTGACTCTTTCCACTACTCTGACTGGCTTCACCCTACCTTGATCTGCCATTGTTATGGTGAGTTGTGCTTCCTCCATTGGGTGAATTCCTAACCTTTTCATCATTGATTCTGGCACTAAGTTGATTTTGGACCTGCCATCTATGATAACTCTTGAAATCTCTTGCCCAAATATGTTGATTATGATTCGTGGACTATGATAATCTTAATGGGGTGTGCTATAAAGCAATTATCTAAGCTACTCTCTATGGGTACTAGTGCTCCAAGCAAGGCAACAATGCTTATCATCTCACTTATAAATTTGGCATCCATGCGCAATAGTTCATACGACCTAACTTGTTGGTGAGTATTCCTTAAGATCTAGATTACAGAGAGAGTCATTGTTGGGGTTCTTTTAGTAAGTTATGACATCTTACCTCTAAGCTCATGTTGGGCTGTTTGATATGCATCTTCTATCGTTCTTTCTTTCCTTAGCTCTTTTTTCTTATCAAAAGGTGCTCCTATGGACTTGCTAAATATCAAAGTATCCAGCCTTTGCACTTCCCTTTTTGCCTTCCTCGTCAGATCCTCTCCTTTTTCCACTGGGGTTGTTTCTTTCTTGATGGTCATATCCTCCATTCTAGTAGTTTCTTGGTCTACCTTTGCTTTTTTTTTGCTTTATCCTTGTTGAGCCATCGGGTGAAGGTTGTTTCGTTGAGACTAGGCACCTGACTCATGTCTTTTCTCTATTGCCATCCGATTTCTTCATTCCTTGCCACCTCCATCCTTGCTCCCATAGTCTGGGCCCTAGTCCAAACTCTTAATGGAGAAATTTCTCAGAGCTTCACCACCTCAGAAGTTGGCGACTGTTGTAGTATGTCCATCATTGGCGGTAGTTCTATTGAAACATGGAGAGCATTATTCTCCATGTTTTGGGTTGTCACTGGCTTCTTTGACAAATCTCTTGTGTAGTGGTCCTTGCATGGTGGTGCACTTTTTGGTAAAATATAGTGATTTTTCACATGACCATCTTGTCCATATCTAAAGCATACTATAGGCCATTGGGGCCTACTTCTAAACATTAAAACTTGATAATTCCTATTGTTTTGCATACATATGTTAGTAGGAGTAGCATAAAAATAGGGGATGCTAGAATGTTACCCGGAACAGTTTCTAGAACTGCCATTGGTTGTGTCATTGGTATGATGGTTGGCGCCTGTCTAGTCAATTGTCCCTAGAATGTAGGTGCTTGAGGTTTCAACATCCCCTTCAAGTAGTAACAATTCCAAGCTTCATGTCCCCATTTCCCATAGAATTGTCATACTATTTTGTTTGGACACTCGGTTTGTGGGTGCCCCTATTGGTGATACATAGTACACCAGAGACTTGCCCTTGTCTCTCGTTCCCTTACTTCATCAATTTCTCTTCCCAACTTAGGCACACTGTCTTCTTCTATAGTAGCAAATTATCATTGCCCATGGATGTCAGCCCACCACTCTAGGTGCAATGAGGTCTCATTAAAGTGATCTCTAGACTATTCAATTCTTGTCGCCATGATGAGCGATTCTTCTATTGAAGTGCTTAGTGCTAACAAGTCTTGGAGCTTGTGCCTAGTGCTCATCGAAAGTGCCTTTTCTAGCCATTTCTTTATCACAAAATCTCTTGGATCCATTGATAGCATTTCCACCAATGCCTTTGTCCGAGTCATCAATGCTAGAATGGAGTCATCTTTTCTCAAATTTAGATTTTTGAGCTCATGCAAAACTTTTTATGTGGAGTTCCCTGGTCTGTATGCTAAAGAAAACTCAATCTTCATTTATGCCACATTGTGAAAGGGTTATCCTCAAAGTGGCTAAACCATTTATCAGTTAGTCCATCTAAAGTTGTTGCAAACAGAGCCATGAAGCCATCTGCTCATCCTTCTAACCCTCCACTATTACATAATGTCAAAATTCACCTAACATCATCATCTGGGTCTTCCACCAAAGCTCCTATAAAAATAAGAAAATTGATGTTGATCTTTGAAATGCTACATCGCACTAAGAGTATGATGGGCTAATCAATTGCCCCAAAAGCCATGGTTGAGGATTACTTCCTAATCCTCCCTCTTAGGGTGTGGTTTGACCATCTCCTATGTGTCATATCTTGAGTCTAACACTCTCTTCCCCTTCTAGATATCATTGTCCTCAATGATCAATCTTTGATCTCCTCGTGAATTGATGTCCTCACCTTGCACAATCGCTTGAACCTTCTTGTTCTCAACCTTGGTCTCTTGAATCCTTGCTCTCAACCTCAGCCTCTTGAACCTTGCCTTTTGGCTTAATTGATGCTCTTTTTCTTGGCTACTTGCCTATGAAGTTGCCTTGCTCTCAACCTTGGTCTCTTGAGCCCTTGTTCTCAACATTAAAATCTTGAACCTAGTTCTTAGCCATGCTAATTATCTTGGATCATCAATCTAGTACTTCTATTAGAGTGCTTGTTTCAAGAGCTTTCTAATGGTATCTTGCATATCTAAATCTGACCTAGGGATTGGGAGATAAACTCAAATATTTGATGGGCTTATCTTTGAAAGCGACATGGGCATCTTCCATCCACTTTGCCCAAGCCTACTTCTTAGGCTTCGATACCAATTGTGGGAATTGAGCTCATGACCTACCAGCGAGGAGTATGATGGGCAAACCAATTACCCCAAAAGCCATGGTTGAGGATTACTTCCTAATCCTCCCTCTTAGGGTGTGGTTCAACCATCTCCTACCTGTCATATCTCGAGTCTAACAAATTTTTCCAACTATTGTAAGGCAGACGATCATGCCATAAAGAGCTATCCTAAATTTTCTGCAAGGAGGCAAAGAAGAAAGAAGCTTGAATGGTTGTTGTAGAGGCTTCTACACCTAAAATAGAATCAGCTAAACTTGTTCAAAATGAAGAATGGCATTTAGTATTATTTACAACTATGACCAAACTTCTCATGAGCAGTGCATGTCTATAGTAGACTTGGATGTTTGGTACTTCTATAGTGGAGCAACCAAATATATTTCCTCACAACACATTTTCATCACTTCACTTGATCCAACCCCTACAAGGAATACTATCACATGTGATAATAAATCCTCCTATCTTGTAATTAGAGTCCAAAAGATCATTCAAACCACTATTGATGGTAGTTTTTTCATATGCTTAGATGCTTGGCAGTTTTAGCATTAGCCAAGACTGGCCTGGTTATCAAAGTTTTTGATGACATATGTACAATTCATGATCTCTCAAATGGTGATGTTATTATTGCTTCTGGAATTTTATGTTGTGGGCTGTATAAGCTCATAGACTATGTCAAATGTTTAAATGGTTCAGCATGTGTAGTTAAAGATTCTCAAGCATCTCAGATGCAAAGCTTTGGTCATCTGAACTTTGCTAGTTTTCTACGTGTGTAGAAATTTGAAATGATTACCTTGTTGCCTAAACTTGAGGTACATTCTAAAAATGCATGCGAAGGTTGTATTTTGGACAAAATGTAGCATTCCTCCTTCCCAAAAGACAGTTAAGTTGCAGCTGCTCATAAATTGCAACTTGTTTATAATGATGTCTATTGTCCTATGCAGACACCTTCATTTGGGAACTACCTATACTTCATAACTTTTATTGATGATTTTTTCATGCATGCATGGGTGTATCCATTGAAAACAAAGTCTAGAGTGTTTATGTGATTTAGATAGTAACTCGTTATGGATGAAATTCTACTAGCATGTAAATTGGGAACCCTTCATTGTGATCGAGGGAGGGGATACATGTCTTCTAATTTTAATGAATTTTTGGCTAAGTGTCAGATAAAACATCAACGTTCAATACTATATAAACCTCAAAAAAATGGATTTGTTGAAAGAAAGAATAAGTCTTTGATGTAAAAGGAAAGGTGTATGGTCAAATGTGAGGCTTTACCAAGTAGCTTCTAGCTTGAGGGTGTTATGTGTGTAGCATATGTACTTAACAGGTGTCCCACCTAAGCACTACAATCGATCAATCCACATGAGGCCTGACATTATTGCAAGACATGTTGCTCATCTACATGTTTTTGCTTGTCTCGCATATGCATGAGTGCAACAACAATGCAAAAAATGGATGATAAAGTGATGAAATGTATTTTTGTTGGGTACAGTTTTGAAAGCAAAGGTTCTCTATATTATCCACTAACCAAATGCATTCTAGTTAGTTGTGATATTGTTTTGGTAGAAGATGCAATTCAGCCCTCACTTTCATGTACCAAGGAGAGATTAATTAGCTTTTAAGATGTGTATGACACTTTGCTACCTCTTTTTACAATATGGATTTGCAAGTCCAAATGAGGCAATTTCTCAATCTTTATAGGTTTGAAATGGTAATGCAGATCATTCAATATCTTTATGTAGATTTACATGATGCACTTGTTAATGAGAGCGCTTACATAGAAGAGGCCAAAACTATGACTAAATGGCTGGTGAAGACTTTGAGAGATAGAAAATTAGATGCACCTTTGTCATATTGTACTTTTTCAAGCTCGCATTGTGCTTTCTTTGCATCAGATTTTTATGAAATGGCTGCCTCTAGTCTTTTTGATGAGAATGAGTCTATTTCTTTTGATGAAGAACATAATTCAGAAAATTGGATGGCTGCTACACAATTAGAATATGATGGTATGAAGAATGATACCTAGCCTTTATGTGATTTGCCCCCATGCAAAAATGCCATTGGCACCAAATGGTTATACAAGCTAAAATGTAAGCTTGATGGAACACTAAATAGGAACAAAGCTAGGCTTATTGCCAAAGGTTATGCTCAAGAGCAAAGTAGTGATTTTGACGAGGCCTTTTCTCTCACATGTTTGTTCGTAGTACTTGTACACTTGTGACTCATCATGGTTGGAATGTATATCAAAAGTACATTAAAAATAAATTTCAAAATGGTGACTTACATGAAGTGTATGTATTTCAACCCTGTGGTTTTGTGTAGAAAGGGCATGAACACAATGTGTAGGCTGAAAAAAGAATTATGTGGTTTGAAGCAAGAAACCACATGCTTGTTATGGGAAAATACATGCCTACTTGCTTGCACATGGTTTTGAGAACAATACAACTGAGAGAACCTTATATGCTGAGCATGGAGATGTACTTCTTATCATAGTTGTATGTTAGATTTTGGGCATTTGCATCATTATTTGGGAATTTAGTTTATGCAAGTTGATGGGGGAATAGCTTTTGTCAAGCAAAGTATATGAACACATTATTGTAGCATTTTGGTCTTGAAGAGTGCAAACCTATTTCCACACACATGGAAACAGGCTTAGAATTGAGTGTTCATGATGCTAGAGATGCATTTAATGTTGTTCTCTATCAGCATGCTATTGGATACTTGATTTAGTTATGCATAACTCGACCTCATATTCTATTTATTATCTCGTAGATGAGAAGGTTTATGGATTTTCCATGTGTCAAGCATTGGCATGCAGTTAAGCACATCTTTCGCTACTTGAGTGGTACCCAAGTACTTGGATTGTTTTATCCCAAGGGGGGATCAATACCACCCAATTTACATGCTTTTTTTTGCTCAAATTAGGCTAGTTTCTATGACATCCATGTATCCACTAGTGGTTTTTGCTCATGCTTGGTAACTCATGCATATATTGGTTGAGCAAGAAGTAGCCTATTATGGCCACTTCTAGTTGTGAGACTAAGCATAGGGTAGCTTTCATAGTGACTGTTGAGTGTGTATGGCTCAAATGCCTTTTGGCTGATTTGGGTGTTAGTCAATCTTTTGCAACCATCATCTTTACTGCCGATCAAAGTGCATTGGTAATTGGGAGGAACATTGCATTCTATGCTTGCACAAAGCACATTGAGGAGCACTATCATTATGTCAGGTAGAGGTTCTCTGCTAGAGAGATCAATTTGGATTATGTGCGCATAGAGGATGATGTTGCAAACCTTTTCACAAAAGCTTTTCCTAGGGAGAATTTTAAAGCTTTCCATAGAGCTCTGGGCTTACTTTGTTTTGTGGATTGATTTCTTTCCACATAACTTGGATGAACTCCAACAATTGGTATCAAATCAGGTAGTCACTTCATCTAGGATGTCATCAATACTCCTCCAAACACAGTCTTAACATCACATGAAAATTGGTGAGCATACTCAAGCTAATTAAAAGATCAAAATAGCTTCACTGTGTGGTGTCGAAATCACAATCTGAGCTTGTTTTGGCCTGTGAAGGCACTATCATAGCACTTTTGTAGGTAATTTCATCTTTTTGTGCCAAAGATATATACAAGTTTTGGTTTGCCATTATAAGCATCTGGAAGTCTACTATAGATTTAGCAGAATTCGACAAGGTAGTTCTGTTCAAGTTTTTGAGATATAGTCATTTTTCTGCATCGAGGTATTTTGCTCAGTGGCCATGGCATAAAGTAGTGATGTATTCCGTATGTTGGCTCTTGAGGATAAGCTGGATGGTACCAATTACCCATTATGGGTTTATATGATGCATCATGTATTGGTTGCAAAAGGACTTTGGAATATTATGTAGGGTGTTGAAAAATTTCCTATTACATCTATAAACATAGTTGCTGAAGGTGATGCAAACAACATTGAAGATGTTGATATTCTTCATGTTCCTGTTTGTGTTGCAGTTCGTGCTACACCTAATATAGAGCAAATTTGTTGGGATGGCAGAGATGCTCAAGCACATGCATTGATAGCCTTTTCTATCAAACATGCCATTATTCCTCACATTCGCTCTTGCATAATAGCTAAGGATGCTTGGGATACACTTATCACTTTATACCAGACAAGATATTGGCAACAGCCAGGGTAGCCAAGGCGTTACAAGACAAGGAAGCTGTTGATGAGAGCTTGAATAGAGGGATATTCAAGTAGGACCAAGCAAGCAGAGTAGTCAATGAAGATTGGACAACTAGGCCTACCCAAATTTTTGAAGATAAATCTTTGTCAACAATGATTTTCATCACTACATCAACATTGTAAATATCATTTTTGGTAGATTAGACTCCATTTTTTTCAAGCCAAGGAGTCCTCAATCTTGAGGAGTGTTAGAAGTACCTAAATATCAATTTTTATAATTTGTAGACTCCATTTGAGCCTCCAAAATAGCCTAGGAACCTAATTTTTAACTAGGCCAGAAACTAGGTCTAGACAGGACCAAAAGCTAGTCAAAATTTTAAAAGGAGCTAGAGAGCTCATTTTTGGAGTTAGCGAATTGGAAAATGAAGTGAAAAAGAGCTTGTAATCTTGTCTTTGGATAACTCTTTGTCTTGTTATGTGTGTGTGTGTATGTGTATGTGTATGCATGTTTGTGTGCTTCTCATTCACACACTTGTGCATCTCAATTGCTCACCGTCATCATACCCTCCTCATGTCTTCCCATATTGACAATTATGAGGTGGATCTCCTCATATTGGTACTTGCCATTGTGCTAGAATGACATCGAATTTGGCACCATTTTTGGGATCAAGCTTTGAGGATGAGCGTGTGATGGTAAGACGTAGAGATGTGATGTTGGAATCATAAGTAATCTCTTACTTTTCACCCTTCTACCTACTTCTTCATCATCACCACTGTTGGAAAATGCATTTTTGGAAACCTTTTTTAAAGGAAAAATATTGTAAAATGATAGAAATTTGTAGAAATATTTATGCAATTGTTGTAAAAATAAGGAAGAGTCTTCCTTATGTAGGATAGAATCTTATGTATTTTTTCTAGAATTTTTGGAAACTCTTAAGCATATTTTTAGAATAATAGAGGAAAGGACCAAAATTCAAGTGTGAAAGAGGACACTTGAAAATGTATATAAGTCAATTTTCTCTATTTTTGAGAGGTTGGTTAGTCATTTGTGCATGCTATCAATAGAGAAGAGAGAGTTTCTGCTGAAATCGTGTTTTCTCTTATTGTGTGTGTTTCCTTTGATGTGAGAGCTTATTTCTTGCTTTATCATGGAGATTTGTGAGTTTCATTTGTGTAATGCTGAGTAAGATGTATGAAGAGAGATGATTACTGATGTATTGAGTGAAGAAGTATTGAAGAATGTTGCAGAAATGTGAAAATCGTCTACTGGTACAGAATCGCGATTGTCTCGTCTCTGTGATACAGGTGATATTTTCCAATTCTGATTTCATATTTGTATTCTGATGAGAAAATAACATGAATTAGACACAAAGATCATAGAAAATGATGAAGATTTGCTCAAGATAAGGTAAACCCTAGATATTTCCTCTTCATTTTCATTTTCTCAGAATTCTAGCCATCAATCTCTTATTTCTATGAATCTATCATCTAGAAGGGGCTGTGGTCTTATGGATATTCCCAGGATTGACAAAATAAAGATGATTTGTTGATTCTTTTGTACTTCATGATTGGAGAGGACAACTCCAAAGTCAATAACAAACAACCACCATCTCTAATCTCCATCTCCTTCCATTATCATCATCACCATTTTGGTCATCTCCACGCACTTCAGCTTCATTTCCTCATTTCACTAGTGAGCATGAGAGAGATAGAGCAAATTTTTGTGTATTGTTTTTGCATGTTTCTTGAGTGTTCTTGTAGGAGATCACACTCTGATATGGCATGAAGCTTAGCTAATGGTGTTGTTAACCCCGTGACTAAACCATGTGTATATATAGTGATGATTGGAGCCAAGATTTGAATTTGAATCTTGCTTACCTAAAGCAATTCTTCTACCTTTTAGTGATTGATTCTCCAACTAATTCAATCACGAATTTGTGGAGTTCCTTTCCTAATCATCAAGTGGATTCAACCACTTAAGATTTTTCACTTTTACATTCAGTAAAAACTCCAAAATTACAAGGGTGAGTTCACAAGTGAACTAGTCAAGGCTTTAGCATTTTCTTCAAGTTTCTATGTCTTTTGAAGGCTCAGGCCAACACTTAGACTTCCCATGGACTTGTTCTAACATCTTTCCCTCAAGTCAAGTGAGCTTGAGGTCTTCAATCTTCCAAGATTACCTACAAACCAATCATACCTTTGAATTAATTGAGTTTTGTTCCATCTAATGCCTTGGTTAAAATGTCTGCACATTGTTGATGGATTGACACATAAGATAGCTGAATTTCCTTGCTCACAATCTTCTCTCTTACATAGTGATAGTGTACTTCAACATGTTTAGTCCTTGCTTGAAAAATTGGATTGGCAACCAAGTGAATGGAACTCATGTTGTCACCTAGAATACTTGGAGTTCCAATCTCCAATCCAAGATCTATAAATAGTGTCTTCATCCACATTGCTTCTTAAGTGGCTATGGCAAGATCTCTATATTCAGCTTCAGTAGATGAGAGAGCAACTAAGGGTTGCTTCTTGGATGACCGTGAGACAAGTTTTGATCCTACAAAGGTAAGATATCCTGAGGTGCTCCTTCTGTCTTCCTTGGAGCCAACCCAATCTGCATCAGAGAATGACTTTAAACTTAAATCAAATACATAAGGGTAGTATAACCCTTCATTCATGGTCACTTTGAGATATCTAAGTATCCTCTTGGCAACTTCCATGTGAGATTTCTTGGGTGTGTGCATAAATTGACTTAGCACAGTCACAATATAACATATATGTACTCTTGTCAACGTGGCATAGTTCAAACTACCCACAAGGCTTCGATAACTTGTGACATCTTCTATGAGTTCAACTTCATGTGAGCTCAATTTATGATTAATCTCCATTGGAGTACCTGCAATCCTGCAATCTTGTATTTTGAACTTTGTCAATAAGTCTTTAATGTACTTCCTTTGAGTAAGGAATAGACCATGATCTTTGTATACCACTTCCAATCCTAGGAAGTATGTAAGTGACCCTAAGTCACTTATCTTGAACTCTTCTTTCATCTACTCCTTGAACTTCTTTATGCCATCTACATCATTTCTTATTAGTATAATATCATCCACATATACACACAAATAGATGACTTCAAAATTATTATTTTTGATGAAGAGTGATGGATCTACCTTGCTAGGTTGAAATCCTTTGTCCTATAAGAATGAAACAAGCCTGTGATTCCAAGCCCTTGGGGCTTGTTTGAGTCCATATAGACTTTATTAAGTTTACACAAATAATCAGGATGTACTTGATTCTTAATACAAGGTGGTTGTGCCATATACACGTCTTCTATTATGCATCCATTGAGAAATGCATTTTTTACATCCAATTGAAGTATCTTCCAATTCTTGGAAGAAGCAATGCTAAGCAGGAGTCTAATTGTAGGCATCTTTGCCACAGGAGAAAGTTTCCTCATAGTCAATTCCCTGAGTTTGTGCAAAGCCTTTTGCCACAAGCCTTGCCTTATACCTATTAATGGAGCCATGTGAGTTCTTCTTCAATTTTTAAATCCATCTTGAACCTATCACTTTCATTGATGAAGAATTGGGAACTAATTCCCAAGTGTTATTTTCCTCAAGAGCTTCAATTTCTTCTTCCATTGCGTGCCTCCATTCTGATTTTATCTTTGCTTCCTCAAATGTTGAGGGTTCCTCTTGATTTATGTCCTGTGCTAGATAGATTGAATGTTTAGTAACTAGCGAAAGTATCAAATCCATACCTCTCTGGTTTTCTTTTCTCCTTCATGGACCTCCTTAGGCCATGATGTGATGAGTGTGCCTCTTGTCCAAGATCTTGCATTTTAGCTTTACCTTTAGACTTCCACATTTTGAGTTTTTCAATCTGAGTTGCTTCATCATCTTTTGAAGTATCATTCTCTTCAATTTTAGGAGGGTTGTCCTTGACAAGTTTTGGAAAACCTTCTTCAAGATCATAAGGTAAGTTGATCTCCCTGCATGAATCTTCATACCAAGAACTATTCTCATCAAACACTACATCTCTACTCACCAAGAATCCTTTGGTTGTTGGAAAATCTATACCCCTTTTGGTTGTTGTCATATCCAATGAATACACACCTTTCTGCTTTTGGATCCATCTTCCCTCTAACCTGTGAAGGAACATGAGCATAAGAAATATATTCAAAAATCTTACAATGATCCAAGATTGATCTTCTTCCATTCCAAGCCTCATATGGTGTCATGCCATCAAGTGATTTTAAAGGTAACTTTTTAATCAAATAAGTGAATGTGGATACAGCCTCAACCCATAAATAATTAGGTAAGTGCTTCTCATTTAGCATAGACCTTGCAGCTTCAACAATTGTCTTGTTCCTTCTCTCTGCCATTCCATTTTGCTCAGGAGTGTACATTGTAGTAATCTCTCTTTTGATTCCCCTCTCTTGAAGAAAAGAGTCAAATTCATGGGAGAAGTACTCTCCCCCTCCATTTGACCTTAGCCTTTTTAATGTTTTACCTGTTTAATTCTCCACAAGAGCTAAATATCTATTGAAGCATCAAAAGACTTCATCTTTATGTTTCATAAAGTATAGTATAGTCCATCTACTGCAATCATCAATGAAGGAGACATAATACGTTGATCCAGATATTGAAGCATCCTTGCTAGGTCCCCATACATCTGTATGAACCAAATCTAAGAGATCTCCATGCATGTATCCTTTCTTCATGAATGGTAACCTGTGAGACTTTCCAAATTGACATGCACTCCACTTATAAATCATGTGTTGTTCTGCGAAATTAGGGAGTCCAAGTACACTTTGGTCTCTACAAATTTGCTTTAATGATCTTTCACCAATATGTGCTAACCTTTTGTGCCATACTTCCAATTCTGCTCTGCTTGGACTGATATTCTTGCAATAGAACAGAGACCAACTCCTTAAATGACAAGGCATTTGGATTGCCTTTCAGCATCAATCAAAGAGTAGAAGCAAAACACTAATATGAATCAAGAAGACTGTTCAGAACGGTCTGCACAAGTGAGTAATTTGGTATAACCTCATCAGTAGAAATCAACTATTCCTTCAAGCCTTTGATCTTTGTTAGAAAATTTTCCATAGAATCACCTTCATTCATGAGCTCACTCTCCAACTACTTTCGGAGGTAAGCAACACGAGCCTCATTCCTAGCTTGGTACAATGTGGTAAGTGTATCCCAAGCATCCTTAGTTGTTCTGCAAGAGTGAATGTGAGGAAAAATGGCATGTTTGACAGAAAAAGCTATCAATGCATGTGCATGGGCATCTCTACTATCCCAATGAATTTGCTTTGCAGTAGGTGTAGCCACTTCAGTACCTGCACTTGTAACAGTTGCACTTGTGATAGGACGTTTTTCAACACCTTGCACAATGTTCCACATTTCTTTTGCAGCCAATACATGTCACATCATATAAGCCCACAATGGGTAGTTGGTACCATCCAACTTATCCTCAACAAGCAACATACAAAATACATCACTGCTTTCAGCCATGGCCAGTGAGTAAAACACCTTGATGCAAAAAATTTATTGTATCTCAAAACGTTGAATAGAACTGCCCAAACAAATTCTGCTAAACCTATAGCAGACTTCGAGATGCTTATATTGGCGAACCAAAATTGGTATATACCTTTGGCATAAAAAGACAAAGTAGCCTGCACAAGCACTATGATAGTGCGTTCGGAGGCCAAAACAAGTTCAGATTTCGATTTTGGCACCACACAAAAAAGTTGTTTTGATCTCGGAAACAGGCTGAGTATGCTCACCAAAATCTATGCGATTCTAAGACTACAACCGGAGAGGTGTCGACGATGCCCTAGATGAAGCGGTGACCTGCTCTAATACCAATACTGAATGTATTACCATTAGAATGTACAAAGATAAGTAGCCTATTAGGGCTATAGGCATATATACAAGCCGGGTGAAAAAAAACCTCCTAAAGAGCGAAAAAAGTGCCCCGGTGATCCTAGAGTGTTCACACACATCACTACCTAGATATATCAATAGCTGTGGTGAATGCTTCCCACTTGTCATCTGCCTTTAAGCCATTGATGACCCACCTTACGATTTGCTCTTCTTCTATTACCTCTCCAATGATTCCCAACTGATCTGCTATGTCCTTGAGATTTGTGACAAAATCAGACATATTTTGTTTGGGAGATTTCTTGAGAGTTGTAAAGTCTAGCCATAGTTGATGCTTCCTGGCCTTTGTACTTGAATAGAAGAAGGCTTCAAGTGCATTCCACACTTCGTGAGATGTTTTACAACTTCTAATGTGAGGCAACAAAAAATCTGAGATAGAGTTGAGGAGGTAAGACCTTGCAAGTGCATCCTTGGAGCACCATGTGCTCAATCTTTCTTGCTCTTCTTGTGTAGGTTGGCCATTATTCCTGAAACGTGGCATAACTTCATCTCCAACTATATAACCATATAGATTCCTGCCTTGAAGATAAGCTTCCATCCTTAATGACTAGACTAAGTAGTTACCTCTATCCAATTTGCCAATTGATGAAGGAAATCCATTTGCCATGTCCAACCCTGCTCTGATACCACTGTGAAGAGAAGGATTTGTACTTGATGAAGATGAAGTGGTGCTCAAAAACATTTTCACTACACCAACCAAATGAAATCCAAGGATATGTAGTGGGCCTTTTTAGCTTGCCAAGGGATGTATTAGACACCCTATGTACCTTGGAAGATCACTCTCAGAAAGTTGAATCAAAATAGACTAGTTTGACAAATAGTCAACATGAAGAAGCTTTCTATTTCGGTCATGAATGCTTCAGTATTTCACTTAGTGCTCATTCTCTGATTACAATTGGCCAGAGAACTTTTAGAGGAATCTAACAAGGAACCAATGCAACCTATTGGGAGTTATTTCATAAAAAGTGATTAAGCGTACTAAGAGAAATAAGTTTAGGAAATCAAGTATGTGATCCCCACTTTTCAGGAGTTAGAAGATGCAGAGATGTAGGTGAATTCAAATGACCATATATCATGATTGTGAACTCCAAATGCAATGAAATTTTCGGAGTATATAGTGGACTTAGAGAGCTAACTTTACCATGATCAATCATTGACAATGATTCACCATGCTTAGAGAAATCTCTGCAATCTAACCAAGAAACCAAGAAGTATGATAGTGAATAGTACACTCACATAGGCATGAAGATATGATCACAAATGATCATGAAAGCCAGTGTATATTGAATGTAAAGTACAATGGAATTACTGGTACATGTGCATGCCTTGTGATCACACTCTTATATGGCATGAAGCGCAACTAATGGTGTTGTTAACCCCTGTGTCTAAACCGTATATATATATATATATATATATATATATATATATATATATATATATATATATATATATATATATATATATAGTGATGATTGGAGCCAAGATTGGAATTTGAATCTTACTCACCTAGAACAATTCTCCTACCCTTTAGTTATTGAGTCTCCAACTAATTGAATCATGAATTTGTGGAGTTCCTTTCCTACTCATCAATTGGATTCAACCACTCAAGATTCTTTCACTTTTACATCAAGTAAAAACTCAAAAGTTACAAGGGTGAGTTCACAAGTGAACTCTTCAAGGTTTTAGAATTTGCTTCAAGTTTCTATGTCTTTTGAAAGCTCAAGCCAACAATTAGACTTGTTCCAACAAAGGATAAATATCTACAAAAGTAGGACACTCTTGGAAGAAGTAATTTTTTGAAGTATTTTTTATGGAAAATAATTGTAAAATACCAAAAACTTGTAAAAATATTTATGCAATTGATGTAAAAATAAGGAAGAGTCTTCCTTATGTAAAGTAGAATTATATGTAATTTTTCTAGAATTTTTTGAAACTCCTAGATAGCATATTTTTAGATTAGAAGAGAAAAGGACCAAATTTCAAGTGTGAAAAGGGACACTTGAAAATGTATAAAAGAAAATTTCCTCTATTATGAGAGGGTTGGTTATTTGTATTACATGCTATCCAAGCAAAGAAGAGAGAGTTTCCTGCAGAAAATCGTGTTTCTTCCTTTTGTGTGATTTCTTTGATTTGTTGAGTCTATTCTATGTGTATCCATGGAGATTAGTGAGCTTCTATTGTGTATTTCTGATGAATGTGTATGAAGAGAGTTGATTATTGACATATTGAGTGAGAAATTGATGAAGAATGGTGCTAGAGATGAAAATCGTATGATTTTACAGAATTGCGATTGTCTTGTCTGAAGGTTTGGATTATCTTGAGAAAATTTCTAGGGTTTGGATTATCATTTTTCTTTGGGAAGTTTTGCTCATAAACTATTTTGATAGCCAAAGCATAAGAGAGTATAACCAATCAAGGAACCCAAGATCAATAGATCACCAAACAAGAAACCCTAAGTGAAGTGTTTACCTTAATTTAGGGCAAAACACTAAAAAAATTCATAAAATTCATTAAAACAATCAAACAAATTTCTTTTCTCTTTAGGAAGTTGGACTGAAGTTTTGTTGACAAGAGTGGAAGAGACTAGGTGGTAGGAAAGCAAAAAAAAATGCCAAAAAGTGGAAAATCAGAAAAGATACGATTCTCTGGATAAATTTTTGATAATGATGAAAAATTGCAGGTGACATTTGATTTGGAATTAGTAAAAGGTATGGAAGGGAAACAAGAGAAAAGAAGACTCAAAATTGCAAAAATCAGGAAGTACAGTTTAAATATGATTCTCTGCACAAAATCGCGATTCTCTGTAAGAGAAAATTTTTTTGGAATTTTGAGTATATTGGGGTGTTGACATAGTTAATTGTAAGAGATTTCATTGAGTTGAATAAGTGAAGGAAGTCAAGCGCAAAAAACTCAGAGAGGATTGAGTATCAAGTGGAAGAAGTGGAAAGGAAGTACAAAATCACGATTTTCACCAATAGCTAATGAGAGTGATTAATCATGAAAAGTTAAGAATTGAGGATTAAAACCGTAAAGTTGTTGAAGAATGAAATTGGACAAGTGAAAAAGTGAAAATCAATGGAAATTGCATAGGATCGCGATTGTGTGGACACTATAAAAGTCTAGAATTTCATAAAGAAATTCATTTTGAGTGAGAGCGAGAGAGAGAGCAGGAATAGGATCGTGATTCTCTGCAGCTAAAAGCTTTGGAGATTTTTGGAATCAAGCAAGCAAGGTAAGGGGTCCTCAATACAATTTTTTTGCATTTCTTTAAATTTACATGATCATTAAGCACAGATAAGCAGGAAATAGCTAAAAAACACGGAATCGTGATTTTTGAATTTTTGAAGTTTCTTTGAAAAAATAATAAATTTTAGAAAACTCTTTTATTGCATGTTAAAAAATAGTTTAGGCGATTCTATAGAAGAAATAAAAATTTGAAAATCAATACCTGGAAAATTTTTCAAAAAAATTGAACAGAATCGCGATTCTGTAGTCAGTCACAAAATCGTGATTCTCTGAAACAAAGAACAAAATCGCGATTCCCAGGACACGATTTTCATAAGAAAATCGTGTTTTTTATGATTGTGAGCAATCACGATTGTCTGAGAACAAAATCGTGATAAACACGATTTTCACCACAAAATCGTGGAGAACACAATTTTAGTCACATAATCGTGATAAACACGATTTTCACCACAAAATCGTGGAAAACATGATTTTGGTCACAGAATCGTGATAAACACGATTTTCACCACAAAATCGTGGAAAACACGATTTTGGTCACAGAATCATGATAAACACGATTTTCACCACAAAATCGTGGAAAACACGATTTTGGTCACAGAATCGTGATAAACAGGATTTCCACCACAAAATCGTGGAAAACACGATTTTGTTCACAGAATCGTGATAAACACGATTTCCACCACAGAATTGTGATAAACATGATTTTCACCACAAAATCGTGGAAAACACAATTTTGGTCACAGAATTGTGATAAACACGATTTTCACCACAAAATCGTGGAAAACACGATTTTGGTCACAGAATTGTGATAAACACGATTTTCACCACAAAATTGTGGAAAACACGATTTTGGTCACAAGATCGTGGAAATCACGATTCTCTTTACAGAATAGTGGAAATTAATTGAATGATCCTTAGGTCTGGTAATAAATTGTACACACATTCCCAGCAAGAACTGGGAAGGAAAGAAATAGAGCCGGGGGTAGGGGAATTGCAAGAAAGAGATTTAGGGCAAGAAAACATGGAAAATTTAAATGAAACAAATGAGTGCATTGAAAATGGGGATTATAGAAACATCCTCAAATATATGTATACTAATAGGTTTGGAACCTATGTATATCAGGATGGAATGCATAAGTTTCTCATCAGATTGAGAAACTTAGAAGTTCCCCTGAACATAACACTAGTAGCTCAATTCAAAGATGGTAGATATGAGGATAGGCAGGGATGTGTATACATCTTCTCACAAGACCCAGAAAATTCAAATGACCTAGGGCAATGTGCGGACAAGAGACCTTGGGAACAAAACCTAGGGCAATCAGATTTTCCAAGACCACATGAAATTCACAGTAATGGTGAACAACCACAAGGTAGGAGAACACATACTTCCCCAAATCCTTTTGAAAAGGAACCAGAAGGATTTAATGATTTTCCACTAAGAAGAAGACATCATTGGCAAAATCAGGGTAGAATGCTTAGACCATATCAAGTAGCCAAATGCATGAAAAATCAATATGAAGGATATTCTGATCCTCATGCTCATGCTGCAGAATTTAGGCAATTAATTAGAGCTGAAGAAGTAGAGGATTACAAAGTCCAATTTGAAGCATTTGGTCTAACCCTAATAGGACCTGCATTATCTTGGTTCATTCCCTTGAGAAAGGAAATGTATCTAGATATTGAATCCTTCCTAGAAGCTTTCATTGGGGAATTCTCAAAGACTGGAATAAAACATAGCACAACAACACTGATACATAGCTTTAAACAACAAAAAGATGAAAATGTCACAGAGGCAGCCAGGAGATTAAGCAGTACATTGACAGATGTCCCAGAGAAGAAGTACCTTCCATGGCAAGACATGTATCCCTATTCATAGAAGGATTAAGAAGTGCCCAATTAAGAACCCTAGTGTATTATAGGAGATGCCCTGACCTAGGAGCTTGTGTGAAAGAGGCAATAGATTTGGAAGATAACAGAGGCCAAGACCTGTTAGCATTTGATCAACCTAGAACAAATGAAGATAAAATCCCACCAGCAGAAGAATTGGCTCAAGCCATTTTTAAAGCCCTAGAAGTCAGCACTAAAACCAATTTGATAAATACCAAGATAACAACAAATAAAAAATGCTATAATTGTGGAGAAAATCATTTGGTACAACAATGTCCATACCAAAAACCACAACATTTGCAAGATAGAAAAACACTCAAATACTGTACACTAGAGAGGAGATGGACAAATCATACCAGAGAAGAATGTTTCTACAACAAACAACCCATTAAGGAGAGAGATTATGCAAGTCAAAGAGAATCTGGATATATTGAGAAACAAAGACCTGTACTTGGGAAACAACCTCTAGTACCAACAAATGTGGTGCCAATTAAATACACACCAATAGAGGAGGGAAACTCAAGAATAAGATCACTATACAAGGAAGATTATCAATGGATTGAAGGATATCAAGAAGAATGGGAAGGATATGAACTGAGAGAACCAGAACTACAGGCCCTAGACTTGGGAAATGGGAGAATTGAGATGGATACAGCCACATTCATGTATATAACCAATAATTATATGTCCAATCAGAAACCTCAATTCAAAGGGGGACAAAAGATAACTTGTTATAGATGTGGGGGAGAACATTTCATTAGAGATTGTCCACAACCTTCTACATTAAGATTTAGAGGGAGCCTATTGTAAGGATTGTGGCAGGGAACATTTAATAAAGGACTGTCCAAGAAATCCTCAAAAACAACAAAACACATCTAATAACATACCACTGAAAATAGTCAACATCATGGAGCAAGAAGAATTGAGTGACATTGACCAAGTGAATGTAAATGCTATAACAAGGGCACAAGATAAACAACAAGAAACAACTAAGGAACAAAATGAAGATTCAGTTTCAAAGGTGAAGAAAAATAGACAAAAAGGGAAATGGGAAAGGAAAAAAAGAATGGGTAAAAACTTGGAAGAGGAGAATAGGGAACACTCAAACAGTACTCCCTCTCAAAAGACACAAACCCAGTCAGAGATAAGAAATTCACAGAGTCTAGATACCTTGATAAAAGCATACAAGGGAAGAATTCAAGAGGGACCAAGTCCTACAGATCATGTAATGGCTTATCCTATGCCAAACTTAGAACATGAAAGGATGCAAAAGTGTAAACAAATCATACAAGAAGCACAACTTAAACTGGGGGAATCAGATAATTCTCAATTAACAGTTCAGGAATCTGAGGCAACAAGAACAAGGAGAAATATTACTCAGGAAGATGATAATCCACAAATTACATTCCATGTAAATATAGATAAACAATGTACAATTTTATACCATACTACAATGGAGGAATTGGTAAAACAGAATCCTCATTTACAAAACAAAATGAAAAAATAGGAAACAATACCAGAAAATCTTCATCCACAGCTGCAGGAATTGGAGGAATTGTGGTACATTCCCATTGATAAGATAGGAGGATATTGTGAAGGAGAAGAGGGAAACTCAACCCTAAAAATATAATTTGGTAAAAACCAGGCCAAAGCTATTCTGGATAGTGGATCAGGAGTGGCCATCATGACTAAACAAACTTGGGAAAAATGGGGAAAAAATGAATTAATACCCACCAAAATGAGATTGCAACTTGCAGATGGACACATAGAGAAACCCCTAGGAATATGGGAAAAAGTGATTGTGGACATATGTGGAATAGAGATAGAACATACCTTTGCCATAGTTGAATTCCCACAATCAACTTCATACGAAATCATCCTAGGAAGGCCATTTATGAGACAAATGCAAATTGTGCAAGATTGGGGTAATAATTGCCTATATCTTCAGCGTAAAGGAAGGATAACTAGAGTGAATCTAAGAAATGGGCATTATTGTGACATATCCCCTCAAGAATGGTATAAAATACATCAAAATCAAGAATTAAGTGAAGAATCAGAGATGGAAGACCAGAATGAAACTGAATCATCAATATGGAAGTGCAATATGATAAGAAACCTCACAAATAGAAAAAGAAGATTGAGAAGACAAGATTGTGTAGAAGGAAGAAAGTTACAAGATGAGAGCTATGTACCACAAGAATTCAAAGATAAAGAATTTGAGATCTATGGGTGGAACCAAATTTTGGCTACCATGGATCTGGCCATTGATGAGTATGTAGGAGTGGAATTTCAAAATGAAGAAGGATATGATGTTTTCCACATAGGAATACAAATGATAAAGGTATCAAAAACAGAAGAGGACCAGGAAGAAGAACTGATATTAAGAAAAGGGAAAACACAATATTTGGAAAAAGTAAAAGCTGAAGATGCAATAAAAGATAAAATCTCAGGCAAATATAAGAAAAACAAACACAAGGAAATAACAAAAAACCAAGAGGAGAAGAAAAAGGAGAAAGAGACAAACAAAGATCAACAGTTTGATGTACCAGCAAATTTCAAGACTTATGAAGTAGAAGACAGACTACTTCTAAAAATGAAACCAAAGAGAAAAGAAGAAAGGGGAGGCTTATGATAATTAGGAACAAACTAAAAAGGTCATGATCACTCAGGAAGAGGGAGAAGAAAGACATATTGTAGTAGCTGATGACATGACAAACCAAGAAGAGGAGGCATTAAGAAATTTGGCCAGAAACTATAGGGATGTGTTTGCTATAGCTACAAGGATTTGAAAGGTATTGATCCTAAAATTTGTGAGCATAAGATTCCTATTACACCTGATGCAAAACCTAGCAAATAGAGACATTACACATTCAATGATAAATACTCTGCTAAAATAAAGGAAGAAATTGACAAGTTGTTGGCTGCCAATTTCATCTATGAGATTGAGTATACAGAATGGATATCTCCTATAGTTGTGGTACCAAAGAAGAATGGGAAACTTAGGGTATGCATTAACTTGAAAAAGGTGAATGCAACAACTATAAGAGATAGTTACCCATTGCCTATAACAGACCACCTTCTAGAAAGAGTTGCAAGAAAGGAGGTTTATAGTTGTTTAGATGGTTTTTCAGGATACAATCAGGTACCTATAGCATTGGAAGACCAACATAAAACTACCTTTCCACAGAATGGGGAATTTTTGCTTTTAGGGTTATGCCCTTTGGGTTAACCAATGCCCCAACAACTTTTCAGAGATTGATGTGTCATATCTTCAAGGAGTTCCTGAGGAGTGTAATGGAAATTTATGTAGATGATCTGTGTACTTTTTCATTAAAAAGACAGGATCACTTGCAAGATTTAGAAAACATATTCAGGAAATGCAGAACATACAAAGTATGCTTAAATCCAGAAAAGTGTGTATTCTTTGTAAGGCAAGGAAGAATGTTAGGTCACATAGTCTCCAAAAATGGAATTTCAACTGATGAGAAGAAAATAAAGGACATAGTAGAACTTCCAAGACCAACAAATGTAAAGGAACTTCAAACTTTCATGGGGCATTGTGGCTATTATAGAAAATTTGTACACAAGTTTGCTGACATAGCTAAACCTTTATATGCGCTAATTACAAAGTTTGAGTGGACCAAGGAGTGTGACCAAGGTTTTGAAACCCTAAAAACTTGTTTGGTTACAGCCCCAATTCTGAAAAACACCCCAGTGGGATAAAATTTTTGATGTCCATGTGGATGCTTCAAATTATGCTTTGGGATGTGTGTTAGCACAACCAATAGAAGGAAGCAAGTTAGATTTCCTAGTGTCTTATGCTAGTAGGCAACTGAATTTAGCAGAGAAAAATTACACAACCACTGAGAGAGAAGGGTAGAGAATGATATTTGCTGTAAAAAAATATAGACATTACCTTTTGGCCAACAAGTTTAAGTTCTTTGTGGACCATCAAGCTTTGTTATACTTAGTACATAAACCTTGTCACACAGGTAGAATAGTCAGATGGTTTCTTTTACTAATGGAGTTTGAGTTTGAGGTGGTGGCCAGACAAGGAAAAACACACTTGAGAGCAGATCATTTGTCAAGAATCCATTCTAAAGAACCCAGTTCACCTTTAAATGATGAGCTACCAGATACTTATTGAAAGAACTTGGAGAAGCTTGTCGAAGGTAGAAAAGTGCGTTTCAAAGCGACGAAGTTTGGTCAAGCCAACCGGCACAAGACCAGCCCTTGAGCTTATGGAGACTCAAATAGACCTTATAGGCATGCTATAAGTGCAAAGAAAGACACTATGTACTTTGGATCATCAAGGAGAATGAGCCGATACAAAACAGATAGGTTCGCGAGTCGACTAGCTCAAAAAACTTACTGTCTATGGAAGAGACGATGAACTTCAAATGCCCATAGCGACCAACATGATTACAATTAGAAACAATCCTTTTATGAGAGTGATACACATAGGGTTGAGTGTATGGAATGCCCAAAATTATAAGGAATAAGCAAAATATGATATAGGAATGAATGCGACATTCACCGGTGGTACTTCCTATTTTTCAGGAATACGTAGAGATTGACCCCGAGACAGAAAAACTAAAATTTCTCCAAATCTGCTGAAATAAATGCTTTGAAAATTTACAGGCAAAACTAATAACTTTCCAATGAGTCCTCTTGCACTCAATTTGGAGCTCTGGAGAGAGAGCAGCAGCCTCTGCAAGATTACTGTTGGTGAAGAAGATGATGCAGAAAATTGAAGGAGCAAGACAATGATGGTCACTCAAGCTAAAGTATGCTTGAGTCTTCATTCTCTGATAGGTTGAATACCTGCCATAACATTGAATCTACAAAGCTTTATTCCATCAAGTGCCTTCTTCATCATATCTGCTACTTGCTTTTCAGTAGGAATAAAAGAAATGTCAATCTCCTTTGCCATGAGCTTCTCCCTGATGAAATGATAATGGACTTCTATGTGCTTGGTTCTCGCATGGAAAATAGGATTTGCCGCTAGATGCATGGAACTTACATTATCTCCAAATATGTGAGGTTTGGAACTCACAAGTCCCAAATCTGTATACAATGCTTTTAACCATATTGCTTCTTGAGTTGCTATGATCAATCCTCTGTACTCTGCTTCAGTTGAAGATAAAGCAACTGTTGGTTGCTTCTTGGAACTCCATGACACTAGCTTTGATCCTGCAAATGCTAAGTAACCAGATGTACTTTTTCTGTCATCCTTAGCTCCTGCCCAATCTGCATTTGAGTAGATTTTGATATCCAAATCTGAAGAGTAAGGATAGAATATACCTTCATTGATTGTACCTTTGAGATACTTCAGTACTCTCTTAGCCGCATCCATGTGTGGTCTTCTTGGTGAGTGCATGAACTGACTAAGCACTCCCACACTATATGAGATGTTTGCCCTTGTATGAGTAGCATATATCAAGCTACCTACCAAGCTTTGATACTCTTTAATGTCTTCAATTTTCTCACCTTCATAAACACTAAGTTTATGATTCATCTCCAAAGGTGTACCTGCAGGTTTAGTGTTCTCCTTTTTGAACTTGAGAAGAAGATCCCGAATGTATCTTCTTTGAGTCAAATACATTCCTTCATCTGTATATATCACCTGCATACCTAGGAAATATGTGAGCTCACCTAGGTCACTGATTTTGAACTCCTCTTGCATGTGTCTCTTGATCCTTTGAATGCCATTTAGATCATCACCTGTCACAATAATATCATCTACATATACACATAGATAGATAACCTCATTGTGATCCCTTTTGATGAATAGAGAAGGATCTGAGCTGCTAACCAACCTGTAATTCCAAGCTCTTGATCTTGAAGATATGTAACCAACCTGTAATTCCAAGCTCTTGGAGCTTGTTTCAATCCATACAATGCTTTCTTAAGTCTGCAAACATAAGATGGATGATTAGGGTTTTCAAAACCTGGTGGTTGTGACATGTATACCTCTTCACTTATCCAACCATTAAAGAATGCATTTTTCACATCAAGTTGGAGGAGTCTCCAATTCCTTGCAGCAGCTACACTTATCAATGTCCTGATTGTAGTCATCTTTGCAACTGGTGAGAATGTTTCCTCACATTCTATACCATGAGTTTGTGAGCATCCTTTGGCAACTAATCTTGCCTTGTACCCGCAAACTGCTCCATCTGAATTTCTTTTAACTTTATATACCCATCTGCAACCAATTACCTTTTGATTCGGCGACATTGGAACCAAATCCCAATTGTCCATCTCCTTCAATGCATCTATCTCTTCGTTCATGGCCTTTTCCCAATTAGGGTTTCCCTTTGCCTCTTCATAGGTTGAGGGTTCCTCTGAAATAGAGTCTTTTGCCAAGTAGATTGAATGCTTCGTAACAAATGTGGAATCATATCTATACCTTTCTGGTTGTTTCTTCTCTCTTGCTGATCTTCTAGGTGCTTGTTTGGAGCATTCTCCAACTTCTTGCATCATTGCTTTGCCTCTTGACTTCCATAGCTTGTAATCCTTTTCTCTTTCATCTTGGTCATTGTCTGTATCACTTCTTGGATCCTGGACCTGTGTATCATGCTTGCTTCCTAATTGATGAGAGCCAAAATCAAGATCATATGGTAGTATTACCTTTTGTTTGTCTTCATCATACCAAGACCTGTGTTCTTCAAACACAACATCTCTACTTGTAGTGAATTGCTTGGTTGAAGGATTGAAGAACCTGTAACCCATCTGAGTTGAATCATATCCAATAAACACTGCCTTTGTTGCCCTTTCATCTAGCTTACCTCTTATTTGTGATGGTACATGAACATAAGCGAAACAACCAAAAACCTTACAATGTCCAAGACTAGGTTTTCTTCCATGCCATGTGTAAGGAATTGAACTCACAACCTCTTGGTTAGGAATGTGATGGGCTAACCACTTGCCCCAAAAGCCATGGTTGAGGATTACTTCCTAATCCTCTCTCTTAGGGTGTGGTTCAACCATCTTCTACCAAGATTATGTTACATTCTTCCCCCCTTGGTCGATCATTGTCCTCAATGATCTGCTCTTGTATCCCTCTAGCCTCGGTGATCAGTCCCTTGAACTCCCTAGGTGCCCTTGAATTGATGTTCCTCAACCTCGCACAGTTTCTTGAACCTTGTTCGCAACATTGGTCTCTTGAACCCTTGCTCTCAACCTTGGTGTCTTGAACCTTCTTGTTCGCAACCTTGGTGTCTCGAGCCCTTGTTCTCAACCTCAGTCTTGAACCTTGTTCTCACCCATGCTTGGTATCTTGAACACTCAATCAAGTGCCACCCAAGGATTCCCAAGGAATTCACACTTGCAAGCTAGCTCATTGGAAAGTTCGTTCCGAGAGCTTTCCAACGGTATATTACACGCCTCAATCCGACCTACGGATTGAGAGATATACCCCAATCATTGTAAGGTCCATCCTTGAAGCCGACGCGCGCGCCTTCCACAATTCCTACCCTTTCACATGGAGGATGCCCAAGCGCCTTTTTTAGAGGCCATTGGATCATTCCACCTTGCCCAAGCCTACTTCCTAGGCTCTGATACCAATGTAAGGAATTGAACTCACAACCTCTTGGTTAGGAATGTGATGGGCTAACCACTTGCCCCAAAAGCCATGGTTGAGGATTACTTCCTAATCCTCTCTCTTAGGGTGTGGTTCAACCATCTCCTACCAGGATTATGTTACACCATGCTTCATAAGGAGTCATACCTTGAAGTGATTTGGATGGTAGTCTATTGACTAGGTATGCTGCAGTTGAAATAGCTTCTTCCCATAGATAATGTGGCAACTTCTTCTCTTCAAGCATTATTCGGGCTGATCCAACCAATGTCCATTTAGTTGAGGAGAGTACCTGGTAGTCACTTCCCTTTTGATACCTTTGTCCTGCAAGAACTCATCAAACTCTTTGGAGAAGTATTCTCCCCCTCCATTAGATGTGAGCTTCTTTAGTGATCTACCTGTATGATTCTCCACATGTGCAAGATACTTCTTGAAGCAATCAAACACTTCATTCTTACTCTTTATAAAGTATAGAACAGTCCATCTACTATGGTCGTCAATAAATGAGACATAATACATTGATCCTGCCAATGAAGGTTCTTGACTTGGTCCCCATACATCTGTATGTACTAGGTCCAATAAGTTGTTGTGGATGTAGCCTTTGTGGTTGAATGGCTGTCTTTGTGCCTTCCCAATCTGACATGCATCACACCTGTTGATCATGTGTTGCTTTGATATGTTCGGCAGTCCTAGAACACTTTGATCCCTGCATATATCCTTCAAGGTTCTTTCATTCACATGAGCGAGTCTCTTATGCCACACTTCAAGCTCACTTAGGGTTTGAGACCCAAAGTTGAATAGAGCTATGTTCTTGGTTTCTCCTACTTCAAAAGTAAAGAGCCTACCATGCTTCTCACCTCGGGCTATCTTCTTGAAGCCTTGACATGGATCTTCCACAAAATCTCCATGTTGGGTGAACCTAACTTGCAACCCTTTTTCAACTATTTGGCCTACACTTATTAGGTTTTCAGTGATAGTGGGTACATAGAGAACCTTACTCAGAATGTTTGTCCTGCCATTGGAAGCCTTGACATCACCAATCTTCTCCACATTGTGATTTTTGTCATCCCCTGTTTGCACTTCATGTCTATGCTTTGGACTTTCTAAGTCAGATAGAAGAGCAATGTTGCCTGCAACATGATTCGAACATCTTGAATCTATGTAGAACAAATGATCATCTTCTTTACCTTCTTTGTGGCTTAGATTCATAAGAAGCAATGAGTCTTCATGTGGTTGATCTTCTGAATAATTATTGTAGTCTCTTCTATTATAGCCTCTATTGTTATTGTTGAAGTTGTGTCCACCTCTGCCTCTATTGCTGCCATATCCACCTCTTCCACTTCCTTTCTGGGTCTTCCCATTGAACCAACAATTCTGAGTGGTGTGGTTGGTCTTATCGCATATGGCACAAGATTGAACATTCTGACCTTTGGCTTTGTCTTGCTTTGGTCCTTTCTTCTTCCCTTTCCACTTGCTCTTGCTTGCGAAGTTGGCTTGAGAAGTCTCTTCTTCATCTTCTTCCTTCTTCTTGCCTTTCTGCTTCTTATCCTTCTTATCTGCATATAGAGCACTAGTTGAATTACCATGATAAGGGTTACCTTCGCTTCTTGATTGAAGAGTTGTCCAAGAAAGATGTTGAAGTCTGGAGTGTGCACATCCATGATGAGATCATAAGCCATCGTGAAGGATTGTCATTGCTTATCACTTTGAATGCCGTTGAGAATTTGCCTCATGATGACCTCTTCTTCAATCAGCTCTCCAATGGATGCTAACTGATCAGCAACCTCCTTGACCTTGGTAAAAAACTCTATGATGGTTTGTTTAGGCGTCCCCTTCATTTGGTTGAACTCGTTCCAAAGATGATTCTTTCTTGCTTTGGTACTAGCAGAAAAGAAAGTCTGGAGGGCATCCCAAGTCCCTTGAGATGTCTTGCATCCTCTAATATGTGGTAATAGAAAGTCAGAGATAGAGTTTAGTATGTACAACCTTGCTTGAGCATCCCTTGCGCACCAAAGTGTGAGCTTATCTGTCTCCTCTTGTGTAGGTCCTCCTTTGGATCTTGGAATAGGCATAACTTTATCACCTGCTACAATTCCATAAAGATTTCTACCTTGCAAGTAGACCTCCATCCTGATTTGCCAAGCCGCATAGTTGTGTCGATTAAGCTTCTCGATCATTGAGGGAAATCCATCACCCATCTTGATCTAGCTCTGATACCACTGAAAGAACTTGGAGAAGCTTGTCGAAGGTAGAAAAGTGCGTTTCGAAGCGACGAAGTTTGGTCAAGCCAACCGGCACAAGACCAGCCCTTGAGCTTATGGAGACTCAAATAGACCTTATAGGCATGCTATAAGTGCAAAGAAAGACACTATGTACTTTGGAGCATCAAGGAGAATGAGTTGATACAAAACAGATAGGTTCGCGGGTCGACTAGGTCAAAGAACTTACTATCTATGGAAGAGATAATGAACTTCAAATGCCCATAGCGACCAGCATGATTAGAATTAGAAAACATCCTTTTATGGGAGTGATACACATAGGGTTGAGTATATTGAATGCACAAAAGTATAAGGAATAAGCAAAATATGCTATAGGAATGAATGCGACATTCACCGGTGGTACTTCCTATTTTTCAGGAATACGTAGAGATTGACCCCGAGATAGAAAAACTCAGATTTCTCCAAATCTGATGGAATAAATGCTTTGAAAATTTATACGCATAAATCAGACACTAATACCTTTCCAATGAGTCCTCTTGCACTCAATTTGAAGCTCTGGAGAGAGAGCAGTAGCCTCTGCAAAATTACTGTTGGCGAAGAAGATGATGCAAAAAATTGAAGGAGCAAGACAATGATGGTCACAAGTGTATGTATATTGCTTCCATGTATAATACAAGTGATTTCAAGTCCTTATATAGACTCTAGGAGTGTTCCACGACTTTTACAAGTTGAATTTGAATTCAAATGAAGGTGGGAATGGTTGTTGGAGGGAATCAATTCACTTTCCTACAATCTAGGAAAAGTGAAGATCTTGATTGATCTACTTTTAGGTGATTGATTGCTTGATTGAATGCAACTTCAACCACCAAAAATTCGTGGGATTTTGGCTCTATATTTCTACCTTTACATGTGTCAAGCTCAAGGCTTTTACAACAGTAAATGAGCCATCAAAATTTTCTCAAAAAAAAAAACAATAAATGAGCATATGAAAAAGAACTCTCCAACGAATATTCTTTCGACGCGATAGCCTTTGATGTAGATCAAATCCACCTCAAGCATAGTGTAAGCTTGATGTTCCAACACTTATTTGTTCAAAGTAGAAAGTGTTCCTAAGTGGGCCATGACTTTAGTACCATTGTTAACCATGGGACCCTGCAGAACATTTGGAAACAACACACACTTACTATTACAAAGCAGAAATTTTATGCTGCTAGCTGGGCACCTGTATCACCTCAACCATACAAGCATATTGGAATATTGTACTCCTGAAGAAGAGCAAAAGGAATATCTGAAAAGAGCTCATTGTTGGAACCCTTGCACTCATGCTTCTAGGGTAGTCACCCTAAGTAATCTCAATAGGATGGGAGTACATTGGCCTAATAAGATTCCAGATGTAACAAAATACATTGCTAATTGCTGGAAGTGTCAATCATTGCAAGATTCAGAATTCATAACTCTATATTGGTTTCAGAAAAATCCAGATTGGAGTGAAAATATTATTGAGGAATTGAAAAGGAAGAAGAAAGGAAAACAAGTATTAGCTGGTGCAGATTCAAAAAATCTACAAGCAATATCAGAAGATTATCAATTGATAGGAGAACAATTATATAAGAAAGGGATGGATGGATATTTAAGAATTTGTGTCCCTAAGGATAAATATCTGGAAATGTTGGAAATGGCACATTCTGGAGTGGGAGGTGGACATTTCTCAAGTGACAAAACAGCTAAACTCATATTAGATTCTGGCTTTTGGTGGCCAACCCTATTTCCTGATGCAAGAACATATGTAAAAAGATGTGACATTTGTCAGAAGGTGAGTCAACCAAATAAAAGAGACAATATGCCATTAGTTCCATTAATTTCAGCCAGAGCCTTTAGTAGGGGAATAGATTTTATTAGACCTATACATCCTCCAGCAAGACAATCCCATGCTGAATACATAATAGTGGCTACAGATTACTTGACAAAATGGGCTGAGGCCAAAGCCACAAAAAGAAATGATGCTCATACCACTGCCAGATTTCTCTATGAAAATATCATCACAAGATTCAGACTTCCAATTGAATTGGTAAGTGATAGGGAGACCCATTTTTTAAACCAAATCATAGAGAACATAACTGAATATTTCCTGATTAGTCATAGAAAGTCAGCCCCATATCACCCACAAGCCAATGGGTTAGCAGAAAGTACTAATAAAGTACTTTGTACTGTACTGTCAAAACTAGTAAGCACAAACATGAATGATTGGGATTTACAACTTAATCATGTCCTATGGGCCTACAGAGTGGCATAAAAAACTGCATTAGGAACCACACCATTCAATCTGGTATATGGACAAAATGCAGTTCTGCCCTTGGAATTCCTTATTCCAACACTGAAGGTGGGTAGTCAATACAATTGGACTGGACATGAATTGTCTGAGAGAGTGATAGAATTGGAAAAACTGGGAGCATCTAGACTCCAAGCAGTCATGAGCATCTATGCAGACAAGAGAAGACAAAAGCTTATCATATGTTCATATTAAAGAAAAAGATCTACAAGAAGGAGATCTAGTTCTGGCATATACAATAAAGGAACATCATAAAAAGTTTCAGAAAAAAGGACATGGGCCATACATCAGATAAGTAATAGTGGAGCTATACAAATAGCTAACATAGATGGAGAGATCATGCCAAACTTCATAAGTGGATGTAGAGTTAAAAGGTATGATTTCCCATTAACTGCTTCTGAATGGAGAAGATTACAACAAGCTCAAAACAGGAAGAAAGAAGAGGAAAAAATTAGAAAAGAGGCTCAATAGGAAGCAAAGGAAAGGATAAGAAAAGCAAAAGATCATAGGGAAGTCTGCTTGTGTGAAACATCTCTAAAAGAAAAAGAACATTTGCCTGTGATAACAATGGATTGTCAAATGAAAAAATCAAGGTTTTGATAGATTCAGGTGCACAAGTAAATTTGATTAGTTCATCTTTGTTGAATAAATTTAACCTAAAAAGAACTAAAAGCAAAACCTTTATCAAAACCTTTATCAAAACCTTGGAAGGACAAATAATACAAAGCATGTCTTCACCTTCTGTTGAAGTTTAAGTTCAATGAAGAATATATGAAAATAGATTGTGAAGAATGGCCAGATCATTTGATGACTGAGACATTGATTTTGGGACAACCATGGCTCAAACAAGGTAAAGTAATTTTGGATTTTGAAAAAATGAAGCTTAAATTGACAATAAATGACAAAAGGTTTTTAATGTTTTTGTTGAGTAATGAAGAACAGGAAGATCAATAGGATGTTCATGACCCAGACTTGGAAGGAATTACTTTTCCATTGAAAGATACACAAACATTATCAATACAAACACTAAATGATCAAGCTTCATTTAATCAAAATCAGCCAAAAAGTGAAGAAGCAGAAAAGGGTGAAGGGACAGAAGCAAGGCGGCAATTATAGCATAATCTGAATCATCAAAGCATCAAAACAAGAAGGATATGGAAACAAGGCATACACAATGCCTGTTCATCAAAACAAAATTCCAGGACAAAATGGATATGGAGGCCAAAACATTCTGAAAACTGCTTATCAGAAGGAGATGGATTTTTTCCTAAGACAGGGGCAACTAGGGTTAAATATTATTGGGTAAAAAAATCAGAATTGATTCAATGGAAAAAGACCATCTATGTTTGATCTGGATTTAGAGTTGTTTCAGAAACAGATCAAAATGTTATAGAAAAAAAATCATAACATATTGAAAATTGGGACAAAATATTTTACCTTATCCTTTTTCTAAGAGGAGAATTAGGAGGGGAAGGAAAGAAATAGAAGAAATTAATATTATTAAAAGAAAAAAAAGAAAAGAAAAAGAAAAAAAAGAAATAAAAGAAATTATTATTAAAAAAAAGAAAAGAAAGAAAGAGAAAAGTTATCTATTTTTTCCTTTTACAAGTTATATAGCACAAAGCAAGATATAGGTAGAGGGGTAGCAAGTTTCTATTTATTATTTTATATTCTTTTTTATTTTTATTTTTCATTTTTTTCTAAACATCTTCTTCGTGGATAAGAGCTGTCAGAAGAGGGGAGTGCACTAGACATCTTGCTATACATGTAATGATCACTTTTATTGAGTTCTTCTAAAGAAGTCAGAATTTAATTGAAAATTTATTTTCATTTTTTCATTTCATCTCAAAATAAAATATTATTCTTGATTTCTTGTGACTCATGTGGGTGGAGTTCCTTTTTTCTTTTGTGTGATGATATATTTTCTCCAGAATGGTGAATTCAAATTTCAAAGCAGAATCAGTCACTCTGTCTAGAGGACACTGGTTCTTGGATAGCGAAGCTGTAATAGAGAAGGTGGACCTGGAGTCTGATGAGGAGCAAGAGATTTCAGAAGCAGAAAAGGTGGTTAAGGAGCTCAAAGAAACCCTGAGTATCATTGGCCAGCATATATTCACAGTGGGAGTAAGGGGTTACAAATATACCATGCTGTGTCAAGAGTTCTACAGATTTCAAAGAGTAGCGGTCAATCAAAAAAGATGGAAGTCGGTAGGGTTACACAAATTGTTGGAGGAACCCATATTTTTTATAGATTTTGAAAGAGTGGCACAGGTAATGAACAGCCTGTTGGAAGTTGGAAAAGGTAATGATGCTTATTTCCGGTGTAAAGTCAAGAACAAAGATAACCAAGAGGTGAATATTACTATAAAAGCAGAACATATCAGAGCAGCCTTACAGTTCTACCCAATGGGAACCAAGCTTGATAATAGCTTTGTGAAAAAGAATAAAGAAACATATACAGGATACTCTAAATTTCGTAACTTTAAGGGAAAAGAGAAGGAGGAGTATGCCATCAGGATGTTTCTGCAGTATTTTTGCTTCCCAAAACTGCCGAGATATACTATGCCACACAAATCAGTAACACTGATTATGTTTAATAATAAGGACAGAACTAATCCCTTTGGAATAATGGATGTATCACCATACATACATGAGCAGCTGAAAGAAGCAGCTAAACATTGGGAGCATAAAAAGTGTTGATATATTTAGGTAGTGATGTGTGTGAACACTCTAGGACCGCCGGGGCACTTTTTTCCCTCTTTAGGAGGTTTTTTTCCCCCCGCTTGTATATACGCCTATTGCCCTAATGGGCTACTTATCTTTGTACATTCTCTAGTAATTCATTCAGTCTTGTGTGTTGTGCTCCAAGCTTCTTCTTCTTCCTTGTGCTATTCGCGTGCTTCCGCAGACGTCTATCTCCAACAATTGGTATCAGAGCAGGTCGTCCCTTCTTCAAGGGCGCCGTCGACACTCCTCTGAGCTCGTTTCGGCCTCCGAACGCACTATCGCAGCGCTTGTGCAGGCTATTTCGTCCTTTTGTGCCAAAGGTATATACCAGTTTCTGTTCGCCAGTTTAAGCGTCTCGAAGTCTGCTACAGGTCTAGCAGAACTCGTCTGGGCAGTTCTGTTCAACTTTTTGAGATACAGTCAATTTTCTGCATCAAGGTATTTTAGTCACCGGCCATGGCTGAAAGCAGTGATGTATTCTGTATGTTGGCTGTTGAGGATAAGTTGGATGGTACCAACTACCCATTATGGGCTTATATGATGCGACATGTACTGGTTGCAAAAGGATTGTGGAACATTGTGCAGGGTGTTGAAAGACGTCCTGTTACACCTGTAATGACAGGTACTGCAAATACAGGTGTTGGAGCTGATGAAGATGGTGTCGAAGATGATATTCCGCAGATTCCTGTTCGTGCTGCTGTTTTTGTTGCACCTACTGCAGAGCAGATTCGTTGGGATGGCAGAGATGCCCAGGCACATGCATTGATAGCCTTGTCTGTCAAACGTGCTATTATTCCTCACATTCGCTCTTGCAGAACAGCAAAGGATGCTTGGGATACACTTACCACTTTGTACCAGGCTAGGAATGAGGCTCGTGTTGCTTACCTCCGAAAATAGTTGGAGAGTGAGCACATGAATGAAGATGATTCTATGGACAATTTTCTTACAAAGATCAAAGACCTGAAGGAACAATTGATTTCTGTTGATGAGGTTATACCAGATAGCTCACTTGTGCAGACCGTTCTGAATGGTCTTCCTGATTCATATCAGAGTTTTGCCTCTACTCTTCGGTTGATGATGAAAGGCAATCCGAATGCCTTGTCATTTGAGGAATTAGTCTCTGTTCTGTTGCAGGAAGATCAGTCTAGGCAGAACAGGTCCATTATGCGTGTTGCAGATCAAGCTTTCCTAGCTAGTCAGAAGGGCAAAGGAAAATGGAGCTCTTCTACTAGTAAGCAGAAATCTGCAAATGCCGCACAATCGAAGAACCAGGATAAAGATGAAAAGAAATCAGAAAAGCAGAAATTGTTCTGCAAGTACTGTAAAGGAAATGATCATATTATAAAGAACTGTCCAAAACTGGCTGCTAAAGAGGCAAAGGAGAAAGAGGCTGGAATGGTTGTTGCAGAGGCCTCTACACCAAAAACAGAGTCTGCAAATCTTGTGCAGGAAGAAGAATGGGCGTTTACTACTGTCTGCAGTTTTGACCCATCTTCTCATGATCAGTGCATGTCTGCAGTAGACTCAGATGTTTGGTACTTTGACAGTGGGGCGACCAAACATATTACCTCGCAGCGCAATTTCTTCTCTTCACTCGAGCCTGCCCCTACAGGGAATACTGTCACATGCGCCAATAACTCCTCTTATCCTGTTATGGGAGTTGGTAAGATCATTCTGACTACTGCTGATGGTAGTTCTTTCACTTTGTCAGATGCTTTATTTGTGCCAAGGATAAAAAAGAACCTGTTATCAGTTTCTGCATTAGCCAAGATTGGCTTGGTTGTGAAATTCGTTGATGACAGGTGTACAGTCCATGATCTCTCAAATGGCGATGTGATTATTGCTTCTGGCATTTTATGTCGTGGGCTGTATAAGCTCATAGACTATGAAAGATCTGTGAATGATTCGGCATGTGCAGTTCATGATTCTCAGGCTATGTCAGATGCAAAGCTTTGGCATGCACGATTTGGTCATCTGAATTTTGCTAGTTTGTTATGCCTGTAGAAATCTGAAATGGTGTCCTCTTTGCCCAAACTTGAGGCACCTGGAAAACATGTTTGTGAAGGCTGTATTTTGGGCAAAATGCAACATTCTTCCTTTCCAAAAGATGGTTCAGTTCGGGCTACGCAGAAATTGCAGCTTGTACATAGTGATGTCTATGGTCCTATGCAGACACCCTCTTTTGGAAATTACCTTTACTTCGTGACTTTCATTGATGATTTTTCCAGGCATGCATGGGTATATCCACTCAAAGCAAAGTCCGAAGTGTTCATGTGCTTCAAACAGTTTTTGGTTTTGGCTGAAAATATGTCAGCATGTAAAATGGGCACCCTCCGTTCTGATCGAGGGGGGGAATATATGTCTTCAGATTTTAATGCATTTCTGGCTGAACGTGGGATAAAACACCAGTGTACAGTGCCGTATACACCTCAACAGAATGGAGTTGCTGAACGAAAGAACAGGTCACTCATGGAGATGGCGAGGTGCATGGTCAAAAGTCAGGCTTTACCACATAGTTTCTGGCTTGAGGCTGTCATGTGTGCAGCATATGTACTGAACAGGTGTCCCACTAAAGCGTTGCAGTCTATCACTCCATATGAGGCTTGGCATGACCGCAAGCCATCTGTTGCTCATCTGCGTGTTTTTGGTTGTTTGGCATATGCATTAGTGCCTGAACAACATCGCAAAAAATTGGATGATAAGGTAGTAAAATGTATTTTTGTTGGGTACAGTTCTGAAAGTAAAGGCTATCGTTTGTATCATCCACAGACTAAACGCATTCTGGTTAGCCGTGATGTTGTCTTTGTGGAAGATGCTATTCAGCCATTGCTTTCATGTACTAAGGAGACATCTGTTAGCTCCAAAGACATGTATGATACTTTGATGCCTCTTTTTACAGGTGGACAGGCTAGTGCTGGTCCTAATGAGGCAACTTCTCAACCTTTGCAGGTTTCATATGATGATGCAGATCATTCCATTTCTGATGCAGATTTACATGATGCACTTGTTGATGAGAGAGCTGATATTGAGCAGGCAAAAACTATGCCAAATTGGCTGGTGCAGACTTTGCGTGACAGCAAATTAGATGCACCTTTGTCATATCGTACTCGTTCAGGATCTCATAGTGCCTCCTTTGCATCAGATTGCTATGCTATGGCTGCATCTAGTCTCTGTGATGAGAATGAGTCTGTTTCTTTTGATGAAGCACAAAATTCAGAAAATTGGATGGCTGCTATGCAATCTGAATATGATGCTATAATGAAGAATGGTACATGGTCTTTATGTGACTTGCCTCCTGGCAAGAAGGCCATTGGCACTAAGTGGGTATACAAGCTGAAGCGTAAACCTGATGGTACAGTTGACAGGTATAAGGCTAGGCTTGTTGCAAAGGGTTATGCACAGGAAAGAGGCATTGATTTTGATGAGACATTTGCACCTACATGCCGTATGACTACTGTTCGTAGCATTTGTGCACTTGCAGCCCATCATGGTTGGAATGTACATCAGTTGGACATTAAAACAGCATTTCTGAATGGTGACTTGCATGAAGAAGTGTAAGTTTTTCAGCCCCGTGGCTTTGTGCAGAAAGGGCATGAAAACCAGGTTTGCAGGTTAAAGAAGGCATTATATGGTTTAAAGCAAGCACCACGTGCTTGGTATGAGAAGATACATGCCTATCTGATTGCACATGGTTTTGAGAATAGTCCAACTGAAAGCACCTTATATGTTAAGCGTGCTAATGATGTGCTTCTGATCATTGTTGTCTATGTTGATGACATGCTGCTCACTGGTCCTATTGAGACACATATTGCTGATTTTAAGGCTGATTTGCATGCCTCATTTGAGATGTCTGATTTGGGGCATTTGCATCACTATTTGGGCATTCAATTTATGCATGTTGATGGTGGAATGGCTTTGTGTCAAACGAAATATATTGACACATTATTGCAGCGTTTTGGCCTTGAAGACTGTAAGCCTATTGCCACTCCTATGGAGACAGGTTTACGATTGAGTCTTCATGATGCTGGAGATGCATTTGATGTTGTTCTCTATCAGTAGGCTGTTGGATGCTTGATTTACTTATGCATTACTCGGCCAGATATTCAGTTTGCTGTCTCACAATGAGTAGGTTTATGCATTGCCCAGGAGTCACGCATTGGAAAGCGGTTAAGCGCATCTTTCGCTACTTCAGTGGTACTCGGCTACTTGGGTTGTTTTATCCCAAGGGGGGATCACTACCGCCAGATTTGCATGCTTTTTCTGACTCAGATTGGGCTGGTTGCTATGACACTCGTGTGTCCACCAGTGGTTTTTGCTTCATGCTTGGTAGCTCATGTATATCTTGGTTGAGCAAGAAACAGCCTACTGTGGCCACTTCCAGTTGTGAGGCTGAGTATAGGGCAGCTTTCACAGCGACTGTTGAGTGTGTGTGGCTCAGACACCTTATGGCTGATTTGGGTGTTGGCCAGTCTTCTGCCACCACCATCTTCAGTGACAGTCAAAGCGCATTGGCAGTTGCGAGGAACCCTGTGTTCCATGCTCGCACTAAGCACATTGAGGTGCATTATCACTATGTCAGGGAGAGGTTCTCTGCTGGGGAGATCAGCTTGGCATATGTGCCCACGCAGGAGAACATTGCAGACCTTTTCACGAAGGCTCTACCTAGGGAGAAGTTTGAAGCTTTCCGCAAAGCTTTGGGCTTACTTCCTTTTGTGGAGTGATTTCCACATAGCTTGGCACTTCCTTATACATGAGTGCCAGCTCCTTGTTCACTGCATCACTCCCAGGGGGGATTTGGTGATATATTTAGGTAGTGATATGTGTGAACACTCTAGGACCGCCGGGGCACTTTTTTCCCTCTTTAGGAGGTTTTTTTCCCCCGGCTTGTATATACGCCTATTGCCCTAATGGGCTACTTATCTTTGTACATTCTCTAGTAATTCATTCAGTCTTGTGTGTTGTGCTCCAAGCTTCTTCTTCTTCCTTGTGTTGTTCGCGTGCTTCCACAGACGTCTATCTCCAACAAAAAGTATATGAATGGAGCCCAGTTTCTAACCAGGATTATATATCACGTATTGGGAATGGAAGATTAGTTGAAGCTGGCTCCTGAGGCACAATATTTCAGAAGTCTAATGACAGGAATCAAGAGTCCTCCCAGGAAGATGTATGTGAGAGAAGCAAAAGGACAAACCAGCATGAGGGGAGTAGGAATGAAAAGAAAGGTAATCTCAGAGGAAGTGGTCCCTGTAAAGAAAAGGAGGCTGGATCCAAGAAAAGTTGAATTGGAGCAGGATGAAGCAACCAAAGAAGAACATGAAGCTGCTCGGAAGCAGGTCCAATCTTCTAATGACCCTCATCCACCTCAAACCAGTAAAGAGCAATTATATACTTATTTGACTCAAGGAAATAACAAAAGGGAAGTATATGAAAGCCAATATCAAAAGATGCTGGAAGATTATTCTTGCAAAGCAACAGATTGGGTTCAAGAGGAAGTAGAACATTATGAAGAACTGCATGACCAAATGATGACAGCTGAGAGAGAGGAAGTATTTGTTAAAAAGGAAGTAGAGCTATTAGCATACTTCAAAGAACTACAAGGACCTCCTGAAACAAGAACTACAGTTGTAGCAAAAAAGAAGGTTCAGAAGAAACCAGTAGAGAGAAAGAAGCTAACCAAGAAGAGTAAAGGAAAATCAGTAGTAGAATCTGTAACCATAAAATAGACAGAAGAAGTGACATTAGGAGAAAAGTAGAAGGAATCTACTCCTGGAGAAGAGTTAAAATTGGAAAAATCAGGCATAGCAGGCTCATCACAATTCTCTTCAGACTCTGAAAGTGACATTGAAAATTTTTTGCTAAAAAGTTTGAATTTATTAGTTCCCAGTACACCCAATGTGATCACATAGGCCATTGAAAAAAATAAAACACCAGAAGACATGAGTGAGAAGACACAGGGAAAGCAAGTCTAGAAAGAAGCAGCAAAGCAACTAAGTCCTGAAGAAGAAAGAAGGTTGTTGAAAGGTAAAACAGTAATGATGAAGGAAGAGAGTGAAATGAGAAAGGAATTCAGTTGTGGGTTAGTAGATTTAGGATTAAACTCTATATGGAAAAACCTTCACAACAAACCCATTTCAAGTTGAATGAAGGAAAAGTAGAAGTAGAAGAAAGAGTACAGTTAAGCAGTCCAGCCATTAAACAGAAAGGTGCAGATCAAATTCAGGAAATAGAGGAACTAGTGGAAAAGAAGAATGCTCAAGAAGTAGAAGAAGGAGTTACAGAAAATGAGATCAACCAAAGCATAAAGGATATACTTTATGATTTGAATAATAATGAAGAGACTACAATCACAAAAGATCAAGGACAAGAGGAAGAGCTGGATCTTATGGACATAGATGAGCAGGAGGAGGGACAGAAAGAGTAGACAAGTAATGATCAGATAAAATCTATTGAGGAAACTGAATCAACTCTAGTCTAGGAAAAGGAAGTACAAGTAAAGGAAGGACATCTCTTTGAAGAGAAACAACAGGTGATGGAGAACAAGAAGGCAAAAGAAACAAAGCTAACTACAGATATCTCAGAACAGGAGAATAAGGATGATCAGATATTGGAAGATGAAGAAGATGTTGCAGACCAAGAAAAATTAGAAGCAGATCAAAGCCATGAAGAACAAAAGACTCAGGTCATAGAGTATGAGGAAGAAAAAGAAGAGGAGAATGAGTGCAAAGAAAACAAACAGATAGAAGTTAAACAAATGGAAATAGAAGTTGGATTAGAGAGAATGCCTAAAAATATAAGATCTGCCTACAAGATCATTATGAGCAACATAGAGCAGTTCCGACCTTCAAGCAGGAACATGATCATTTTAGGAATGGTAGCATGAGTCTGAGTTTGAAAAAGGCAGTAATATCATTAAGGAGCACAAAAGGGAAAAGGAACAAATGACAGAACAATTGAGGATTGTGGAGGAGAAGAATGAAGAACTAACATATAGAATAATTTCTTTGGAAGAATTAGAGGTACAACAACAAAATAAAGTCCAATATCTTGAAGAGAAGAGTGCAAAACTAACAGAGTAGAATAGTAAACTGGAGAGGAGTTGAAGAAGATTGAAGGTAGATACAAAACTTTACAGAGTTCATATCAAATAATGGTTAAAGCAAATGAGGAAATTAACAAACTGTTAATGGAAGAAGGTCAGTTAAAGGAAGAAAACAAGACTGTTCAGGTGACACACGAGGAAAAGGAAGAATTGCACAAAGAAATCATAAGATTGCAAACAGAATTGAAAGAAGCCAAGGAGCTAGAGAAACAGGCTAGTACACATGCTGCTACCTCAATGAGGGGTTATAACAAGTTGCATATGGATATGGAAAAAGAAAGAAGTGATTGGCAGTCAAGAATGGAAAAGGAAAGAAGTGAATGGATAGCAGAAAGAGAGATATGGGCAACTAAAAATAGAAGTTTGATGGTGACAATAGAAGAGCTACAGAAAAAGCTGGAAAAGCCACAAGCTCAGGAAGAAGCACAGATAGAGACTACATATACAGAAGATTATGAAGTGGGAAATGATGACAGAAATCAACATGGCAGTGAACCAAAAAATAAAAGACCAGAAGAAGAATATTCAGAGGAATTTGTCCAGAAATTGTTGACAAACAGAGAATCCATAATGGATTTCATTAGAAAAATGCATGATGACTATGAGGATCAGATTGTTACATTTGCTTTAAATAAAGGGATAAATCCTGATCAACATCATTGGGCTGTAGATGGACTGGGCATACCTTTGTGTATGATCATGGAGAGTATTAAAAATTATCAGTTGGCAAGAGTGGGGTTACCTCCTAACAAATATCTAGAATATGAAGAAGATATCAGTGTGACAAAGAGTTATTTGAGAAAGCTAATCCCAAATGGAGGAATAGATGGTTGGATGCAAATAAAGAATGTAGAAAAATATGGAAGGAAGCACCTATTCAGTTGAAGATTAATCTAGCATACTGCCCAGTAGCAAGGAGAAGAGAGTGGACAGTTTTCTGGGAAAGAAGGAAAGAAGGACAAATTCCATCCAAATGGTTGAATTTTCCAAAGATAGCAGGTCCAAAGGCAGGAACATGGCCTACAAAAAAGTATATGGTGGATGCAGCTGAATCTGTTATAGCCACATACAAGGATGTGAATGACCCAACATGTATTTTACTAATGAGGGTAATGAGACTCATATTGGCATGTATAGAGACGTATACAAATACAGATGTCAGAATCTTAAATCACATTGGCTTCAATTCTCCTACTGATGCTTTAGTATTTGATCTCAGTGAAACACCTGATAGAATATGTTTGATGGCTTATTACAACAGAATAATATTCTTGGGCAGCCATTATCTCCAGATATTTGAAGATGCATTTGATTATGGGTTCTTTGAAAGGGAATCAGAGATCTTTGGAAACTTGTGTGTAGTCACAAAGTCTCGACTCACTGCCTATGAAGCTGCATACACACAGTACCTGAAAAAAGATCTAATTGATAAACCAGAGGCTGCTGCGCAGTGGAGGAAAGCACTGTTTGAGATGGTAAACAACTTGAATGTTACTGAAAGGAGAAGCCATGACCTACTGTCACAAGTCTATCAAAGAAAGAAGAAGTGAAGAGAGCATTTGGAATATATGAGCAGGCATGTCTTTTGTCAAGAGCCAAAAGATCTAGGAGGGGAGGAATGTTGGAAGAAGTAAAATTTTGAAGTATTTTTGATGGAAAATAATTGTAAAATACCAAAAACTTGTAAAAATATTTATGCAATTGATGTAAAAATAAGAAGAGCCTTCCTTATGTAAAGTAGAATTATATGTAATTTTTCTAGAATTTTTGGAAACTCCTAGATAGCATAATTTTAGATTAGAAGAGGAAAGGACCAAATTTCAAGTGTGAAAAGGGACACTTGAAAATGTATAAAAGACAATTTCCTCTATTATGAGAGGGTTGGTTATTTGTATTACATTCTATCCAAGCAAAGAAGAGAGAGTTTCCTGCAGAAAATCGTGTTTCTTCCTTTTGTGTGATTTCTTTAATTCGTTGAGTCTATTCTATGTGTATCCATGGAGATTTGTGAGCTTATATTGTGTATTTTTTATGAATGTGTATGAAGAGAGTTGATTATTGACATATTGAGTGAGAATTGATGAAGAATGGTGCTGGACATGAAAATCGTCTGATTTTACAGAATCGCGATTGTCTCGTCTAAAGGTTGCAGGTATCATTTTTGAGTTTTTACTTCATGGTTGTATTCTGAGAAAATAACATGCTTTAGACACCAAGATTGTGGAAAATGATGGAGATTTTCTCAAGATAATCCAAACCCTAGAAATTTCTCTTCATCTTCATTATTATCAGAAATCCAGCCAGTTTTCTCTTATTTCTTGGATTCTATCATATGGAAGGGGTTGTGGTCTCTTGTATACTCTCAGGATTGACAAATATAAGATGTATTGTTGATTCTTTATGCTAAATGATTGGAGAGGACAACTCCAAAGGTCAACAACAAATAGACACAAAGAAGTTTTTAGTCTTCTAGAGGCTAGATAGCCCCAAATTACCAACACAAGAGTACCTAGGGCAGCGAGTCTAGAGAAGATAGGAGAAGAAATTCCAAGTGTTACTACAAATGAGGATTGTCCTAATCCTGACTTGTCTACCCCTTGTAACATATCACATGATCCTTTGGCCAATTCTTCCTTAGAAAATGATCATGAAAGAGTGAGTGAGGACATTTCTTCTAACCACATCAGGAAGAAAATTGAAAAGCCTACATGGATGTTAACCACAATAATACAACAACAATCAAACACGTGACTACAATGGATTCGGAAGGAGAAATTGCCACAACATGAAAATAAGGAGGAATGGACCAATCAACAACCAAAAACACAATGACATAACAAAATCCCAAATCGCCATGGAATGAGTCTAGGATTCTATGTGTATGGCTTCCAAAGCCATTGGTGGAAGCTCAGAGGTCACAATGATATATCTTGATTCCAAAAGTGGTAAGACAACAAGCAAATCAAGAAATGGAAAATATGAATGAAGTGTCATATCTGTGGATTCAAGCATTCAAACCAATCATCAAGGAGAGAAGAAAACTTCTGATACCTAGAACATGGAAATTCCAAACCAAGGGCAGAAGAAGGTCAAAGACTACGTTCAAAAATGAAGGAAAGGCAATGCAATGAAATTAAATGCCATGAAATCACAGATCAATGTTAAAGTGGAGACCAAAGAAGCAACAAGGAATTTGCCTAGACAACCAAATGGACCATGTATTCTTGCACTCATAAGGAGTTCGTTGCATCAAGAGTATGCATGATAGGGGCACATTACTCGGCCATGCATTTGACACATGGATTCTTCAACAAAAATAGTGGTGCACTTTTCGCCATAGGAATAGGACCTAGCTTGTACCTTATAGGGTTCAAATCAAATTAATGTACATAAATAAATGCTTCGGCTATGAACTAAATTTTTGTTCTCTTCCTATCAAAAAAATGAGAACAAACAAAATTATGATATGGTATCTTACTTACCTCAACCTAATAAGGGGGATACCACTCAAGGGGGAATGACTCATCGCTACACACAACTAGAATAGATAGAATTGATTTCTTTCCAAGACTAATTCTCTATTACATTATAAGTGCAAATGGTTTTTGAAGACTCTGAAGCAACAATACAAGAAGAAGTGTTGGAATTCCCATTGAGGAGTGTAACAAAAGCAAAGGGACATTGGTTCCGTGAAGATCAACCTACGGGGGAATATGTATTCTTCACTACCATCAAGATCATGGACACCAACCATCAAGTTATGTCATAGGATTTCAAATTCTTGCATGAAATCCCTTCGATAGTGGATGTCTTGACAAAAGTAGGAATTCATAAGTATTTTGAGCTACCAATTTATAATCCCGACTTCCAATGATGCACACAAAGTGATGAACACATTGCATTCAGTGCTAAACATGCCATCAATGCATGAAAAGAACAAAATCAAGAACAACATTCTCAATTTGAACAAGAATCAAAGGAGGGCCAACCAAGAGAATGATTGTATATTGTCCAAATAAATGATACAAGAAAATTGCAATTCCACGAAGCTATTGTCGAAGATCAAACTAGAATGCAATTGCCCAAGAAAGAGCGGGACAAAGAGGAAATTATTGAACAAGATCCAATTATGCCCATTCAAGTCGTGATAGAACCATCCCCTATGGACGTGACATTTTAGGGCAGCTCATCGAAGCCAAACACAACTACCAAAGATGCACAATAGGTTCATCTTCAAATCAGTCAACCATTTAATGAAATATTACATGTTGAGAAAGGCAAGGATGTAAAAATAGGAGAAGAACCAATTATATCACAAACATGGTTGAATGTGGACATGGCACAATTGAAATCGGTGGTAAAACAAATGATACAGACAACCATGGACACACAACAACAATTAGTGGAAGTTGCTGAGGATTATGACAAAGCACTAGTAGAAAGAAATCAATTCAAAATATTAAGTGAAGAGCTATCAGCAAAGGTGTTACAAGCAACAAGTGTTAGCACAAAAAGAGGAGGAAATCAAGGAAACTACGAAGAAATGTGAAAAGCTCACAAATGAAAATCAACAACTCAAGGACCAACTCAAAGAGATTACAAACAAGTATGAAAAGATATTACAAACAAGTATGAAACAAATGAAGCAGAAAAGGTACGCCTAATGAACCGAAGCAAAATTTTAGAAAGACAAATAAAGATATACATGGATGAGGCAGACACACTAAGAAATAGAAATAAAGAATTAATGAATTTGGTTCTGCTAAAATGGTGTTTTTGCATTTTGTTTCTTTAGCCTCTGATTCCTTGGTCGAGAGCGTCTATTGAGCTTGGATTAATTTTGCAGATAGGTTTTCACTTATTACCTAGAATTGATTTTTCTCTCTCATGGCCTTGTCATAGTCTGCATCAGCTTCCAACATTAGCTATTGAGTATCCATAGAAATTTTAATCATTTGTTGTACAACAAGCTTTAGTTGAGCTTTAATCATTTGTTGTATCCATGTTTTGGGGATGCTCGGTTCTTCCCTTGTTTGTACGTCTCTTCCTTGTTCCACATGTATCATCTTGTTGTGTAGTTGTCTTATTTGGAGATGTATTTCTTGGTCTCTTTCTTCCTCTTCTTAGTGGTCGATTTGGTAGCACTGCCTTGAAACATGACATCCAATGGAGAGGGTTCCTCTACTACCCTTACTGGTGTGAAGGGTTCGGGCTCCTTCACTGTGCCTTCTACTTTTTCTTCCTTGGGGTTCTTTACTAGTGCATCTCCCGCTAAATGAGTCTCTTTGATTCAGATGTTCGATGTTTCATTCAATTTGATTACATGAAGTCCTTCTTTAGGTGACTCCGGCCTTGTTGTGCCCTCGCTAGTTGTGTCCATAATTTGATCTACCTTGGTGCCTTGCACACCAAATTCATCAGTTACTTGATTCAATTCCTCCCATTGACCCTCATCTTTTGAGTCGCTTTTGATGTCCACATTTAGCATTGATGTTTCTCGCTCTTCAAGCATATCAAATGATGAGCTAGAGTTGATCAATCCCAATTCTCTATATCTATGAACTTTAGTCAACCGTTTTCATTGTTCATTGTCTACAATAGTCTGTTAGTAATGATGTCCTTGTACATGTAGGTTTACTTGACCTTCCATATACTGATGAGTTGCTTCCATTGCCTTTGTTAATTCCTCTTCCGTGATGGGTGGATTGTCTTCGAGCCTTGTTCTTGGAAGTACATGTATTCTCTTTGAAGTTGGAGCGACTTCTTCTGCCTGCATCATCTCTCGTAGTCTCTTGGTACCTCTCATTCACGGTTGAGAGCTGGTTTCAACTTCTTCTACAATTTTTACTCCCTTCTTTTTCCTTGGAACCATGGCAATCTTCGCATATTTAGCCATTTTTCAGATGAGGTCATCTCTTTCAAATGTTCCCAAATGCCTAAGGCATGATAGATCAGTACTGTTAAGGCAACGCTTTCGTTCAAGAACTTCTTATGGTTCCACTATTTCTTTGCTTCAAAAAGTCATTCTTGAATATATGGAGTCATGTTAACTTGATTCCGTATCTGTTTGATAGCATGGTACAACATTTGCACTATGATCTTCTGTGGAGCGGTATATCAATGCATGTTTGGAAAGAAAAAATATTGGTGAATGAGTCAAACTTCCTCTTCTATATCAATACGATTGATGTCTATAAATGTTCAGGTCTTAGCCCCCCGGCTTTCCTCTTTCAAAATTGTATTTCCATCCTTTTCCCATCTGAAAGCTTCTTTGATTAAGTCATGGGTGAATTCTATGATGACCCACTCCCCTGCTGCATCTAGGACTCTTCCTTCGGGTATCAATGGATCATGCAAAGCTGGTTGGGAGTTCAAAATACTTCTGAATACCAACTTTCTTCATAATGTCTACAGTCGATGGAAGTTCATGCACTACTTTGAAATCTTGGGGCATCATTGGGAACTGATGGTCTGTGTCAATAATCTTGATTGTTACTAAGAACAGATAGTCCCCAGCATATTGGTCCTCATGAAACCAATGACCTTTGGCTTTAGTCACACTGTGTAAGGGAAATTCTAGCACCTCTTCTTGAATAGTCACTTTAGAGTCCTCAGAAGCCATCTGCACTTGTAATAAGGAGAACATCAGCTTCTTATAGAAGGTATCTCATGAGTTATGTGTTTCTTAGTGACATTTTGCTTATTGCGTCACTCTGTTTCCCCATACTCAAGTAAGTAAGATCTCTTACCACACACCTTTTGATTCATATTCTTGAAAGAAAACAAGAGTTAGTTTAGCCGAAGCATATATTTATTTACACAGTAGGTTCATTCCTATGGAAGTAGAATCTAGGATCTATTCCCAAGTGGGAAATGTGCACCACTAGTTTTGTTGAACATATCATGTGTCGAATGCATGGCCTCGTAGTGTGGCCCTGACATGCATACTTTAGGTGCAATCGACTCTTCATGACTGCAATTGGAATCTTATTGAGTCTATTGTTCCTGTCCGTGCAACCTCTTGGTTCTCTAGATCCATTTTGTAGCTGAGGTTTGAGGCTTCATCTTCTCTTGGTTTTGTCGTATTCTAGGCCTTTTCTCTTTCTTTTTTGTAGTTGGATTGGTTGATATCATGTTCCTCTGGTACCTTTGGTGGGTCTTGTTGGGCTTCGTGGTCTTGCTTTGTCGGCGTAATATTTCCTCTTGCTTGTTTAGCTCTTCACTTGCAGTCTATCTAACCTTCTTCAAAATCCACATATGTTGCCGTGTTTTCTGGGCTTCTACCAATGACTTTGGAAGCCATACTTTTAGAAGTCTTTTTGGTTCTGCTTGTAATGAAGAGAATTTGTTGTTTCCCCTTGCCTTGATAGGGTGAGTGACCTGTATCGGTGTTTGCTTCTCTGATCCCCTCATTGGATCCTTGCAAACCCAGTGTATATTAGTGTTTCCTATTGCGATAATTAAGTAGTAGACTTCCATGTGGATGTTCTTTCCTTGTTGTAGGTAACTTTAGGAGCGTTGTCTTCACATTTTCTCTTGGATTCATCGTTCATGGGAAATGAAGGCACATCATCAACTGACGCATTTGTATTGGTAATCAATCCTTGCTTAGGGTACTCTTTGGGTAAACTCTCGATTGATTCATTTTCCAACTCCTCTTCTAGGGTTTCTTTCTCTCGCTTGATGGCTTCATGCATGTGAGGGAGTCTTTCTTCTAACACGCTAAAGATTTCCTTATGCCCTATTTTGATTGAGATGTATTCTTGAGCTAGATGAATGCTCACTTCATTCTCAACAATCCAATCTTGTACTAGGATCAGGTTTTCTATTAAATCCTCATCTTTACATACCACAATGTGTTGCTCCATGGTGGAATTTCCTAGGTGGAGGGATATTAAGGCTTCTCCAATACATTCTATGACGTGGCCCCCAATGCCTATCATATGAGCTTTAGTCGGTTTTATGGTCATTTGAAGATGCATAATAACTGTTATTCGTATGCAGCTCAGTGCTGCTCCTGAGTCAATCAATGTATCTATCAACTGGTATTCTTTAGTTCCAATCCCTAGGTTTAAATATGGTTGGGATATGCTGAGTTCTATATATCACTTTACTCGACAACCACTTATGTAATTAGGAAGTATATCTTCATCCAATGTAGTTGGGTTGATTGTGCCACTCATTGAAATTCTATTGTTTAATAGGGGTCCATATCTATGTTTCTGTAGCTTCTTGGCATGTTGCTTCAAAGTATACACCAGGACTAAATCTCCTTCTTTTAGGCCTTTATCTTTGATGTGCGCATCATAATATGCTTTTTGTCTCCTTTTTGCGGCATAAATTCCCGCAAGAGCTTGTAGTCTTGTCTCATGTAGCTTCTCAATCTTCTTGAGTTGCTTTACAACTCATGTCCTGTCCATTCATATTGTTGTGCTACTCTTAAAGTAGGCACCAAAAAATCGATTGGTAGGATTGCATTTTGGCCATACATTAGGTTGAATGGTGTAGTTCCAATTGTTGTTTTGTAAGCCACACGGAAGGCCCAAATTGCGTGATGCAATTGTTTATCCCAATCTAACCTTCCACTATTGACTATCTTTGTCAATACAGTGCACAACACTTTATTGGAACTTTCGGCTTCACGGTTGGCTTGAGGGTGATAAGGGGCTAATTTTTTATGAATCACTAAGAATTCATTCATCAAGAACTCTATCAATTCGTTAATAAAGTGTTTTCCTCGATCACTTACGATCTCTATAGGTAGTCCAAAGCGAGTAAAGATGTGCTCAAAAAGAAATTTAGTTGTGGTCTATGCATCGTTTTTTCGAGTTGCTTTTGCTTCTACCCATTTAGTTAGATAATCATTTGCTACTATTATGTATTCAGCATGTGATCCTTTGGCTGGTGGATTAATGGGTCCTATGAAATTAATACCCCATTTGGAAAAGGCTCTCATGCAAACCATAGGTCTTAAAGGCATGTCATGTCTTCTAATAGGGTATTTAGCTCTTTGGCATGCCTCACAACTTCGTACGTAGGTGTCTGCATCCATATGTAGAGTTGGCTACCACAAGCGTGCAAAGAGGATCATTTTTACAGTTCTTTTGGATATGTGCATTCTCCATTTGTTTACGTGTGCTTGTTCAATCAAGTTCTTCTGCTCATTTTCCTCTACACATCTAGATAATACACCGTTGGGTTCTTTATGGTACACACTTCTAGCTACAATGTGTAAGTTACACGATTGCATAATTTCCTTTCTAATCTCCTTGTTAATTGAGTGTTGTGGTCCATGTGTGAGTATTGGAATTAGCTTTTCTTCCCACTTAGGACATACTATGTACGTGCATCTTTTTTCTCCATTTTCGACAGTCACTATGACTTTCTTCATTTGTTCCTTGTTGTCATATGCTTCTCCTTCTCTAGCTTCTCTCTTAGGCATCTGAATGGCTATTTTCCTTTCCTCTACTTCGTATCTTTGGAAGTGTTCTGGGACTTCAAATAGATCTAGGTTTGGTTCGATCTTACCTATGGTATCCTCATGGTTCGGTACTAGCGAGGCTGCTTCTATTGCTAACACCTTGGTTGTTCCATCCTTGTCCTCCACTTGGATGGCGTCTAAGTATCGTTCCTCTGAATCAAACTCTAGTTCCATATCTATGCTCTCGTAATCTTCCTTCCATTCCTTTTCTAATGCTTCTCTTGCTTCTACCTCCTGAAGGACTACCATTTAACAACTTACATCATAACCTTATTTGTCTACACATTCATTCATGGTCAATACTTCTTCATTTACACATACATCCAAAGTGGCTAGAATCTCCATCCAACCGTGTGGTTTGAATGCCTCCGGGCAAAACTTGGGGCATATACATAGGATCCTCCATAGGTCGATAATTTTGATGTCTGATGGGCCATGTTCGAGTCTTTTTCTCTTCTCTCTTTGCTTCCTTACACATCCATAATTGGGCATCTTCGTGCATCCACGATTGGTCACTTGAACCAACACTATGGATTGATAAATCATCCTCATCCTTATGTACGGGGTTCCATTGTAATGGTGGTACATCCCTATATGCAAATGTATGCAAATTTATCTTGGTAGTAGTTCCTTGATGTTATAGGTACAAAGCATCTCTTCCCTAGTCTTGTACTACCCTAAGTTGTCTCATGAAAGGTCGTCCCAGTATCATTTCATAATTATTAGATTTTCCAAATTTACATATGGCAAATTTGTGTTCAAACTCCACTCCGCAGGTGGTTAATTTAATTTTTTCCAATATTCCCAGGGGTCTCTCTACATGACCATATGCTAATTGAAGCTTCATACATGTTGATCGCAGGGCTGGCTTTCCCCATTTCTCCCAAATCTCCTTGGTGGCTATACCTACTCCTGCTCCTGTATCTAGTATGGCCTTGGTCATGTATCCATTGTATGTGATGGGTAAACATGTGTTGACCTCATCCGCTTAACTAAATTCTCCAACCTTATCCACTGGAATTTGTATAGTAGAAGGGTTTTCAGTTTTCTTACTTTCCTTTTTGTTCTTCTCATGCTCTAACTTCAACTGTCCCGCTAATTATTTCCATATTTGAGGCTTGACATGAAGTAATTCTTCCACTATCAATCGACATTGTACTTTGGTCTTTTTGAGTTCTACTAAATTGTGTGAGGTCTTGTCTGAAGACTCCTTTTCTTTTCCTCGTACTATGGAAGCACAAAAGATTATGGATTCTTTCTCATATTCCCCCATGTAGTTTGGTAGGGTAGAAATGTTGTGTGCTTCTTCTATATTTCGTTCTAGCATAGAGACTTCTTCATATATTTCTTCCAAATTTGGCATTGGCTGATAGTCTTCCACATCTAATTCCTCAAAAGGAGGTTTTGCATTTCGATTCTTTTTCCATTGATCTTCTCGAATCCTAGTCCACAACTCTCTTGGCCAATCAACCTCTAATTTAGGGATTACAAAGGTTGATTTGTCTTCAGTGTGAGGTAAATCTTCCTTATTTCCTTTCTCTTTTGGTTTTTGGTCCTTTGTTTTAAGACAATCATTGTATTGATTCTCAGATATTCTCGTCTCTGGGAGGATAGGGATAGTCTTTTCTAGAGTGTCTTGAGCTACCTCTATGAGTTTTCTACATATCGCAAGTCTCTCCTTTTCTAACTCCCCTTGTGGATAGAGTTTCTCATGCTGCTCTTTGTTTGGTCCATTCGTGATTCTAGTTTGGTAAGCTTTTAACCACATATCCAAATCGTCTAGACTTGGTTCTGCCAAGATCGATCCTAACTTGTTTGGTTCTTGTGTTTGAGTCTTAAGAGGAGGGGAGTCTCTTGTCGTATTTCCATTTTCCCAATTTTCTTACTGTCTCTCATGTTCCTTTTGTCCTCCTTACTTTTGTTCCTCATCCATTTGTCCCTAAGTTTTTCCCTTCTATCCTTCCAGCTTTGGGTCTTCTTTGCTTGGGTACTCTCATGTGGGTCTTCAGAATCTTCCACAACCGTATGTTAGGTTCTAGGTTTTTATTCTTTCCTTGTACCTAGTCTATGTTTTCTCTCTCTTGTCCTTTGGCTTGTGCTCATGTGATAGCTTTTAATGGTACTGTGTATTCCTTGTCGCCACTTGATGATTCAAATACTTCAATCACATTGATTTGTGCAGTGTCGTGAGTCTTATTAGGATTCTTTGGACAATCTCTAAAGAGATGTTCCTTCCCACATTCATTGCAATACCCTTCCCAAGTCCTGGGGGATGGTGGGTTGTATGGCCGAGTGCATTCTCTTATAAAGTGGTCTCCTCCACATCGGTAGCAATGTCCTTTTGGCATAGCCAGTCTGATGGGTGGTCTTATGGGTGCTGGTGCCTTGGGTGCGGTGTACATTAGGGTTTCCCACTCTGATCCATAGATGTTGTGATATCTCTCATAACCATAGTATTGCGGATCATAAATTTGGTCGTACTCCATCAAACTGGTGTCATAGGGATATTATTCTCCTTGGGTCTGCTCGTATCCTGGATTCGTTGATTATGTACTAGCTAATGGTGATGTTGGTACTATGGATCTCTCCATGTTTTCCTCTGGTTGAGCATATTTAATTGGCACTATGTTATGTGGAAGTGGTGGTTGTTGTCCTAATACTGGCTGGGGTTGTCCATATTGCCCTTGCGCATATGGCCTAGGTGCTCCTTGTGGCCCTAGATAGGGATTGTATCTTGGAATCTCCCTTCTTGGCTCTCTAGGAGGGTATCCATAAGGCCTATACTGAGGTTGATTTAAAGATCGTGATTGTCTATTGAATGGGCAATTCTTAGTGGTATGATTAGTGTATTCTTGTTCTATATGGCAATACAGGGTGGTTCCTTGATGTGGCTGCCTATTGTAAGGATAAGCTTGAGGCAAGCTTGTTCTTCCTCTTACACACATGTGAGTTGGATGGTCTCCTCTGCATAAGCTGCATCTTCCCAACATGGGTATTCTCATTGATGGATGCTGTCAGTTCTGCTGTCAGTGAACTCATAACTTCTTGGCTACCAATTCTGGTATCTCCTCTACATTACTAGAGTTAGATGTCACTGTACTTCTAGTGTCTTTTGATTTCGTAGGTCTTGGTGTACTTTTGAGATCATCAATTAGGTTGTCCTCTACGTCAATACACTCTTGAAGGCACTTGCTCAACATCTGCAATCGCTTCACATAGACTAAAGTTTTCAAAGTCCCGTTCATCAGCCCGTCTAAGAATAGTGATATCACTTTTGTTGAGTGGGTCTTTCTATTGCTGGACATCTATCGACATATTGATTGAGCCTCCAGGAAGCTGTTTTCATAGTTTCATTTGGATTTTGTTTGAGGCTATGGATTAACGATGAAGAGTTGTGTTTAATCCCTCTCTTGGTGAATTCTCCAATGAACTCCTGAAAAAATTGCTCAATATTTCCAAATTGATTGGGATCCAATGGTTGGAACCAAGTGAAAGCTGTCCTTGTGAGAGTAAGTTTGAAGGACTCATACTGCACAAAGAAATCATCCACTTGCTCTGCCCATAGAACTTGTTTAAATTCAGTTATGTGATCGTAAGGTTCTCCCATTCTGTCATAATGATTTCTCATACACTTAGCCACTTGAATCAGTCTTAGTCTTCTTATGGGTTCTGGTGGTCTAGGTATTACAAGAATCACTAATCTAATTGGAGGCATTCCAGGCTGCACTCCTAGTGGTGGTCTTGGCCTCACTAGTGGCCGATGTTGGTTGCCTAGTCTAGGGTGGGTTTGATTGTGTGATTGCAGCCCTGGCATTGTGAATTGCACATGGGTTCAGTTAGGAATACTCCGTTGACTCGTCTGTCCTGACATTGTATTATCTGGCTCTTGATGCATCACAAAGGGATTATGGGAGGTAATTGCGTGCTCTCGTGAAGAGAATATAGGCAACCCCATATACCTCAATTGAGCCTTATCAACTACATCTACTAGCCAATACCTTCTTTGGTTCTTGTCTAGGTACGTAACTCTAGACTCCTCTTCAGGGTCTTTTAACTCATAGAAAGTCATTGGGATTTCTTCCTGTCCACGTGTGGGTGAATTGGTTTTTAACAATAAGTCTGATCTATGGATCAAGTAGACCTCTAATATTCAATCATCTTGAGGTATCAAATCCCCTCTCAAGACTCGAGTCACCACTGATTTGCCTCTTGGTGTAGTTATTAACTCTTCATGATCCAGTCTTCCCGAGTTTCCTTGTCCTTCCAATCCACCTCTTTCGTTGATCCGATTTGGGTAAACTGTTACCACGTAGATGTGACCTAACTTGTCCATGTACACTCCTCCTCCGTACTTGATTGTAGGTCTGGTGGCACTACTGGCGATTTAGTGGAGTTCACCATCCTTGCTACAGACCTATTTAAACCATCAAGGTAGATAGGGATCTCTTGGGGATTAGTGGACACATATTGCAGAGAGGTGTGGTATTCCCCCTCTACCATTGACATGAAGTTATCCCTAGGGACAGAACCTTGCATGTCTTCTGAAGCCATCGGTATCTCCTCCTCTGAGTCACTAGAGGTGTCAGTATAGATAGACTAATGACTTGCCTGGGTTGCACTTCCCACCAATGAAATGACACTCCTCTGGATACTTAGCACACACCCTAATCTCAAGTTCATCCACCCTTCTGGGCCTATGTTGGTTTCCCACTTTCCCCAATTGGCTCCTCAATTACCTCTAACGTTGCCCTCAAATGGCTTGATAGGTTTTGGATGATACCACTCTAGGGGATACCACTCAAACGATACGATACTGGTTTTAGCACGATATGATACCAAAAACTTCAGGCGATATGATACCATGAATTAACATGATATGATGCCAACTATAGCACGATATGATACCTCTGGATGTGACGATATGATACCTCTGGATGTGACGATATGATACTATATTAGTAGAGGATACGATACTAGAATAATAGACGATACGATACTAAGTTCCTCGCGATATGATACCAGAACTTTGCACGATATGATACTTGTCCACTACACGATACGATACCAACAAGTCACACTATACGATACTGAAACTCTCACAATATGATACGAGATGGGTCGGACGATACAATACCAAATTTCCCATGATACAATACTAGAATAACAGAAGATATGGTACCAAGAAGGTTGGACGATACGATACTAAATTGGCGATACAATACCAACAGTGTGTGCGATACGATACTGCTCGATCGACGATACGATACTATGATTGGGACGATACGATACCAAGTGGACCGCAATACGATACCACCAGCTGATCGTGATCGTGATACCAACTTGGCGATACGATACCAGAATGTTATCGTGATACTTCAAGTGTTATGCCGCAATACGATACCAGACAAGTATCGCGATACTAGGGAATTTTGGTATTGTGATACCAAAACTCAACCGATAGCGATACTTCAACCAAAATCGCCCTAAACTCAATTTTTTTTGTACAAGTATGTTTAGTTCTCACCCCTCCTTAGTCTTGACCCTCTGTTTCACTCAAAGACTCTCCAAAAACTCTCTATTCTACACCACGATACCGAAAATATCTCTAATCATGTGGAAATGTATTTCTGAAGTAGTTTTGATATTGAAAGCTTGTTGTAGCTTACCTTCAAGGGTGCCTTGCCTAAGATTTGATCTCTCAAAGTTGCTTTTTAGCTTGTAGGGCACGATACCACTCAGTCGATACCGATCACTGTCTGCACATGATACCAGTTCTTGCAGTAGTGTCAAATGAACTATTTTTTTTTGGTTTTCATAGTGTTGTGATGCCTGAGACCTACTCTACACTATTTTGGAAATTTTTTTGGGATTTTTCTTGATGTTTCCAACTTCCTCCTACTCCACTCCTCTCTCTAACCTAACCCTAATTCTTCCCTCTCTTCCTCACTCCTAACCCTAAACCTAAAAACCCATTACACACACCTCAAGGATGTCAAGTAACAAGTGCTGAAGTGCCTGACTACTTGCCACTGAACGAATTCACCTCTACAAGTACGATTCCTTCACTCCATAGCTATAACCATCACGAAGGAACCTTGGTTAAGTTTGTTCCCTGACGACACCAAAAATGTGTGTACCTAAGTCGTGAAGTCCTAGGAACTTGAGTCGACAAGACTAATTCTCAATCGCCCCACAAGTGCGTATAGTGGTGCATCGATACACGTTTAATTATCAATCCGAAGAACCACATGAACCAAGTGTATGAGGACGTGTGCACACATTATGGAAAGTGAAGTGGCTAAACTACAATGCATGTGAAAAGACTAAACTACCTCTCCAACTCACTAAATCTCTGGAAATGCCTGTCGCGATACCACTTACAGCAGTAAGCACAAATTCAAATGTTTCTCCCATCTCCGAACTCCGAATATGGCCAATAGCGGGTTCCTTTCTTTGAAGCTCTCGACGAGATGCATCTTCTGGTAGTATTTTCACTTGAATGTGACAACCTCTCTTCAAGTTATGGAAAAAAAACTAAATGGTGGGAAACACCTACACTCGCTCCGCAACTCGTAATGGTTCACACACACACACACTACAATAGTTCAAAAGTGATGGGAAGGGATAGACAAGAGTCCTACACACACATTTCAAGCATTACACACACACAAAAGATCGTGGAGAAGGAGAAAATCAGCAGGAAAGAAGCGAATTCGAATTTTTCCTCTCCTTCTTCACAATGGCAAAAAATCCTTACAAAGAGTCACAAAGTGACTTATATACATGTGCCCTAAAAATGGTCCTTTTATACAAGAGACCGGTACTTTATTGACTAACTCTAATTTCCTATTATTTTACAAGAGTTATGTTACAAGGATTTGGGTTACACATCCAGAGGACTCCTGTAGTGCATTTACAAGGCTTCGAGGGAATTTCACAGGATTTTGAAGAAGAAAAATTGTGCTTAATTATTTGAAAATTTTGGGGCTCCCTTTCTGTGTCTCTTTCTTCTGCAACAAAAGTATATGCATGACATGAATGAGCTTAGAAACAAGTGGAAGGTAGTAGAATCCAAGATCGTAGAGCAGTGCAAAGAAGATGCAGATCAATTAGCTTTACTTGGTGAACGATTCATGAAAACTAATGAAACACTTACAACAAACAAAGAACAAATAAGAGACAAAGACGAACACATTAAAAGTCTACAAGATTAGATTGCAAAGAAGGAAACTATGGGGACACTGGTAGTTCTAAGTTCTAACATGGCTACTGAGGAGAATGAGGTATGTCCTCCTTCTCCCCCCATAAATAAATTGCGTGTGCATATGGGAGAGGAGTGTCACGAGGAAGGAGATAAGGAAGAGAGCTCACATACACACTCTCACTCTCAAGGAGAAGCACACACATAGATTGAGGCAAGGAAGAATGATTTTCTTCTTCTTCTTCTATTACATAAAAAGGAATGTACAAGAATGACCTAAAAAACAAGAATACAACAAGCGCAATATATAAAGATCAGTACATAAGGAAAAACCTAATGTTCACGAATGAGTGAGCTTGCAAGGAACAAATGTGCCATCACTCTCGAGAGATAAATCTAATAAAGCTCAATGAAGTATCCCAGACATATATCGCTGTGACCACTATACATGTCAGAGAAACGAAAAATTGGTACATGTCATCTTGGATCATCTCATGTTGAGCTTGATATATCAACACTCCCCATCAAGCTCAACGCCATATCCTGTAATCCAAGCATCTCCTGAAACTTCTTCAACTTCTCAGCTCCAAGTGCTTTGGTGAAAATATCAACAACTTGCTCATCTGTTCTCACATAAACAAGATTTTCAAGGCATATTGCCTTTGTGACATCCATATACCTGTTTCTGTATGAATAAACTCAATGCCGAAGAAATAGTGCAACACCCCAAGATCTTTCATGTAGAATTCCTACATAAGAAGTTGCTTTACCTCTTTCATGCTTTCTTCATTATCACCACCTACAATTAGGTCATCAACATAAATAGCCACAATCATGATGCCATCAATAGCCTTCCTTGCATATAGTGAATGATCTGCATCAAACATAGAAAACCCAATGCTGGTTAAGTAATCAACAATCCTTGCATGCCATGCATGCGGAGCTTGCTTCAGCCCATACCTGCAAACATATTCTGGATGCTTTGAATCTTCATATCCTTGTGGCTGGTCCATTTATACTTCTTCCTATAACTCACTATGTAGGAAAGCATTCTTCACATCCATCTGATGCAAGGTCCATCTGTTTGCTATAGCTAATGCAACAAGTGTTCTAACAGTAGACATTTTAGCTGCAGGGCTGAATGTTTCTTCATAATCAATTGCATATGTATGTGCATATCCTGTAGCTACCAATCGTGCTTTGTACCTGCTTATGCTACCATCAGCATTATGCTTTATCTTGTAAACCCATTTGTAGCCTATGGGTTTCTTTCCTTGTGGCAATGGAACCAGCTTCCATGTATCGTTCCCATAAAGTGCAGCAATCTCCTCATCCATAGCTTTTTCCCAATCTGCATTTCCAATTGCATCTTCAAAGAAAGAAGGTTCAGCATCTTGTATTACCTTTGTCATGTAGGCACAATGACGAGCCATGTAACTATCATATGTCAATCGTTGTAGTGAATTCCGTATCCTCCCATATCTTCTTAGTCCTGGGTCACTTCTCCTTGTATCATCTGCATATGCCCTTCTTACTCCTAGAGTCTTCACAGAGGGCAATCCAAGTTCCCCATCAAGACTCTTTTCTGAACCGCTTGAATCTCCATCAATGTCTTCAAAGCCTGCACATGTTTTATGACCTGCAAAAATCTTTTCTTTACCTTTCTTGGATGTATTTGATGAATTTGCTAGACTGAAATTTCCATGTAATCTTCCACTCCATGGATTTGAGTTCGAACTATTGCTTGGTGATGCATCCAGTCCACTCAAAACTTGAGATTTTGCACTTGATTTTTTAGCATTTTCTTTATCATTTGGTTCAAGATTCAGTCCTTCTTTGGCATCTGCATAGAAGCTTGGCATTTCATCAAATACCACATCTCTACTGACCTTTACGTGTCATGTGAGTGGGTTATAACATTTATATCCCCTTTGCTCAAGGGAGTATCCAATGAAGACACATTTTTCTACTGTTGGATCAAGCTTCATCCTCAACTCATCTAGAACATGTACATATGCAATACATAAAAAAACTTTCATATGTGATAAGTTTGGCTTTTTACCTGTGAACTTCTCTTTAGGTGTAACTTGATGTACATCAGTAGTTGGAGTTTTGTTCATCAAGGCTCTTTCTATTTTTGCAATATGTCTATTTTTGCGTTCAGCAACACCATTCTATTGTGGTGTGTACCTGCATGAAAACTGACATCGAATTCCATGAATTTTAAGAAAATTGCTGAACTCATTTGACATGTATTCACCTCCTCCAGCAGATCTTAATGTCTGAATATACTTCCCTGTTTGCTTTTCCACCATAGATTTAAAATTCTGGAAGTGAGTGAATACCTCACTCTTCTCTTTCATGAAATATACCCACACTTTTCGTGTATGGTCAGCAATGAAAGTAACATAAAACCTGCAATCACCCATAGATGTGGACTTTGCAAGAACCCAAACATTTGTATGTACTATTTCTAGCACATTCTCACTAACATGCTTGTCATGTGGAAACGATGATCTTGTGGTGTGTACCTGCATGAAAACTGACATTGAATTCCATGAATTTTAAGAAAATTGCTGAACTCATTTGACATGTATTCACCTCCTCCAGCAGATCTTAATGTCTGAATATACTTCCCTATTTGCTTTTCCACCATAGATTTAAAATTCTAGAAGTGAGTGAATACCTCACTCTTCTCTTTCATGAAATATACCCACACTTTTGGTGTATGGTCAGCAATGAAAGTAACATAAAACCTGCAATCACCCATAGATGTGGACTTTGCAAGACCCCAAACATCTGTATGTACTATTTCTAGCACATTCTCACTAACATGCTTGTAATGTGGAAACGATGATCTTCACTCTTTACCAAATTGACATGCTGCACATACCTTTTGCATCTCTGAAACCTTGAAATTTGGTAGTCCACGAACGATCTCCTTTGATTGCATCAATTTCAGCCTTTGCAGATTTGCATGTCCAATTCCTTTGTGCCAGATCTCTATATCAGCAATAACTCCTGTACCTTTTGCAAACATGGCTGCATTCATTTTAGGAACTTTCACATTTAAGGTGAACATCCTACCCACCTTCTTTCCTTTGGCAACCAATCGTCCATCCTGCTTGTATTCTTCTACATATAATCCATCAGTATTGAACCTGACTTATAATCCCTGGTCAACCATTTGTCCAATAGAAACCATATTATTTGCTATGTTTGGAACATGCAGCACATTAGCAAGATGTTTTACCTTCCCGTCCTCCATAGACAATGTTATGTTTCTTGTATGCTTGATAGGATGTGATGTATCATCACTTGTTTCAACATATCCAAGACTTGGCAATTTCTACAAACTACTAAACCATTCTGCATGACTGGTCATGTGATTTGAAGCACCTGAATCAACATACCAGACATTATCATTCGATTTTGAAATACCAGCAGACATCGTATTAATCATGTGATGTTGAACCATAAATAACTTCTCAAAATCATATGCACTTGTGGATGCAGAGTTGTTTTGCTGCCTTCTATCATTTTGATTCTTCAACTTGCAATCACGTTCAAAGTGTCCAAGTTTACCACAATTCCAGCATCCTTTACTATCATTACCTGAATCATTTCTTTGAAAATTTCTATGACCTCTTTGGCTCCCCCTTGCCTTGAAACTATCCTCTTCCTCCTGCATGATTCTGTTGTTGACCTTGGTCTTGGTTACTGTTTCCTCTTCCACTTTCGAAACCTCTATCTCTACCTCTTCCTCTGCTAGAGTAGAATACTTGCTCAGAACTAGGCTTTCCTTGGGAGTTTCAATCCACACCAAGATTCTTTTCTTCAATAATCATCATGGATACCAAATCAACAAAATTTGGAATATTTTATTTGGTTTGTATAGACGTTCTGAACTGCTTATATGCAGCTCCTAAACCACCAAGGCACACTTCCACCTTATCATCATCATCTACATTCACGCCAATAGATGCAAGCAACTCACATATGCTTTTGATTTTCAGAGTGTAGTTACTTACCAACATGCTCTTATTTTCCAATGTGTGCAGCTGGTTCTTGAGTTGCATTTTTCGCGCCTTTGTATTAGTCTCATACAAAGTGACCAAACTATTCCAAGCCTCTTTTGGCATCTTGGCATCCTGTATGTGCCCAATCATGCTATCTTGTATGCTAAGGGATAGCCAATACATTACCTTTAATGCTCCTTGATTCCATTCCTCGTATTCTCTTAACTGGTCCCCATTATGATTCCTCTATGATAACTGCAGAACATTTTTGTTCTCTCCTTTGATGTACCTCTAGTATCCTTTTCCCATCAAGAAATTTGTCATTCTAAATCTCCAAGCATGGAAGTTGTTCTTGTCTAGCTTATGGCTCATAAGCTGACTCATTCCATCTGCGTTTGCCATTTCTGCAGCAATTCACAACACTGCAAAGCACTACAAGCAGCACTTCTGCTTGAACACTATCGCACTATGACATGACAGTTCGATCTCAGAAAAACACAGTTTTCATGTATCAACAGTACACGGAATCACTTGAGATTTTGGATCTAGAATATGTGAGTGCTGCCGAACAGAGCGCAAGTTACAATTTCTGAAACTAACCTAGTTTTTCTATGGGCCCCACCTTGGGGCTCGAAATGGAGGTCGAGATCGCTCCGAAACTTCGATCTGACAAAAACGAGTGACCCTAAAGGGATAACTCACGAAAATATTTTGAGGTCTTCTATGTTCACGCCGATTTTCGCAGTAAACTGAGGTCGTTTGTGAATCACATTTTCTCCACACATTGCCATGTAGTCTTCACCGTCGCCTTCTCCACGAGCTCTCTACAACCACGCTAGCTCTGATACCATGTCACGAGGAAGGAGATAAGGAAGAGAGCCCACATACACACTCTCACTATCAAGGAGAAGCACATACACAGATTGAGGCAAGGAAGAATGATCTTCTTCTTCTTCTTCTATTACATAAAAAAGAATGTACAAGAATGACCTAAAAAACAAGAATACAACAAGTGCAATATATAAAGATTAGTACATAAGAAAAAACCTAATGTCCGCAAATGAGTGAGCTGACAATGAACAAATGTGCCATCACTCTCGGTAGATAAATCTAATAAAGCTCAATGAAGTATCCCTGACATATACCGACATGACCACTATACATGTCAGAGAAACAAAAAACTAGTATGTGTCATCCTGAATCATCACATATTGAGCTTGATATCTCAACAAGGAGGCATCAAGTGCGGATTAAGATACACGAACTATTGCACAAATGAGCTGAAATGAGTGGACCCTGCTAGTGTCCCATCTTACTACACAATTTGAAAATACGATAGTTAAAGTCATGAAGGAAGGAAAGATTAAGAGCAAAAATTTAGATCAAATTCTCAAGCCATTCAACATACCTTGCTCAAAGAAGAAACTAGGCAATACCTCAAAAGAACAATGCAAAAAGAACCAAATCAGCAATTAAATTTTAGGGTTGATGCTTTTTCATACACACAAGAAGAATTTGATAAAGAATCCAATTTGGAGGACAAAAGTTTTGGAAAAAAAATCCTACTTTGCGGGTGCATTGGGAGGATGCACCATATTTACTTCAAGTTAATCCTTCATTTTGTCTAGTACCACTCAAAAAACCATGGGCACAATTTTTGGAGGCACAGTGCCATGGCATGATTAATAATCAATGGCTAAATACCCCACTTCTACCAAGCCCACCACATAATTATCTACCAATGGAGGATTACATAGTGCACACAAAAGAATTTTGGCTCTCAAGATATTCTATAGTTCGAGATCTAGTAGTAAAGATGACCAATAAAGTGTTGATCATGCTCCTTATAGTTTTGAAAGTCTTCAAGCATGCTGCATACACATTTTTGAATTATATCAGCATTAACCAAGGCACAGATGCTTTGCTCTTTGACCTTTTTGTTATGCCTAGCCGACTGACAATCATGGCTATATATTCAAGATTAATGTTTCTACCAAGCCCCTACATGCAAACGTTTGAGGAAGCATTTTTTACAAGCTTTTTTGAAATGGATTCTGAAATCTCTTTGAAAATGTCTTCCAATTTAAATGCTCGACTCATCGCATACAAGCTAAGCTTTTTTGTAGATCATAGACATGCACCAAATGATGGTGTTAAATTGTCTCAATGGAAAGAGTTAATGATACATGGAGTTAACATGCTATATTGATATATTTAGGTAGTGATCTGTGTGAACACACTAGGACCGTCAGAGCACTTTTTTCCCTCTTTAGGAGGTTTTTCTCCTTGGATTGTATATATGCATATTGCCCTAACGGGTTACATTCAGTATTGTGTGTTGTGCTCCAAGCTTCTTCCTCTTCCTTGTGTTGTTCACATGCTTCCACAGACCTTGATCTCCAACAATTGGTATCAATGCAGGTTGCCACTTCATCTAGGGCATTGTCGACACCCCTCAGGTCACAGTCTCATAATCGCATGAATTTTGTGCACATACTCAAGGTGATTAGGAGATCAAAATAGCTTCGTTGTGTAGTGCCAAAATCACGATCTGAGCTCGTTTCAGCCTCCAAATGCATTATGGAAGTCCTTGTGCATGCTATTTCATCTTTTTGTGCCAAAGATATATATAGGTTTCAGTTTGCCGGTATAAGCATCTCAAAGTTTGCTACAGGTTTAGTAAAACTTGTAAGGGTAGTTCTGTTCAACTTTTTCAGATACAATTTTTTTTTTTTGCATCACGATATTTTAGTCAATGGCCATGGCTAAAAGAAGTGATGTATTTTGTATGTTGTCTATTGAGGATAAGTTGGGGTATGAATTATCCATTGTGGACTTATATTATGTGTCATGTATTGGTTGCAAAAGGAATGTGGAATATTGTGCAGGGTGTTGAAAAATATCATATGACACCTGCAAATATAGGTATGGAAGCTGATGCAGATGGTGTCAAAGATGGTGATATTCTATAGATTCTTGTTCCTGCTATGGTTCTTGTTGCACCTATTGTAGAGAAAATTTGTTGGGATGGTAGAGATGCTCAAGCACATGCATTGATAGCCTTGTCTGTCAAACATGCCATTATTCCTCACATTCGCTCTTGCAGAACAACTAAGGATGCTTGGGATACACTTACGACATTGTACTAGGCTAGGAATGAGGCTCATGTTGCTTACCTCCAAAAACAACTAGAGAGTGAGCACATGAATGAAGGTGAGTCGGTGGACAGTTTTCTGACAGATATCAAAGACTTGAAGGAATAGTTGATTTCTGCTAATGAAGTTATACCATATAACTCACTTGTGCAGTCCATTCTTAATGGTCTTTTTTATTCATATCAGAGTTTTGCTTCTACTCTTTGTTTGATGATGAAAGGAAATCCAAATGATTTGATATTTTAGGATTTATTCTCTGTTCTGCTGCAGGAAGATCAGTCTAGGTAGAACTAGTCCATTATGCATGTTGCAGATCAAGCTTTCTTGGCTAGTTAGAAGGGCAAAGGTAAAGGGAGCTCATCTACTAGTAAGCAGAAATTTGCAAATGCCACACACTTGAAAAAGGAAGACAAAGATGAGAAGAAATCAGAAAAGCATAAATTCTTTTGCAAGTATTGTAAAGAAAATGATCATGTCATAAAGGATTGTCCAAAACTAGCTGCAAAAGAGGCTAGAATGGTTGTTGCAGAGGCCTCTACACCAAAAATAGAGTCTGCTAATCTTGTTGCAAGATGAAGAATGGGTGTTTACTACTGTTTGCAGTTTTCACCCATCCTCTCCTAAACAGTGTATGTCTGTAGTAGACTTAGATGTTTGGTACTTTGATAGTGTGGCAACCAAACATATTACATCACAACGTAGTTTCTTCACTTCACTTGAGCCTGCCCCTACAATGAATACTATCACATGCACCAAAAAATCCTCAAATCCTATCTTGGGAGTTGGTAAGATCATTTTGACTATGGTTGATGGTAGTTCTTTCACATTATCAGATGCTCTATTTGTGCCAAGGATCAAGAAGAATCTGTTATCACTTTCAACTTTAGTCAACATTGGCTTGGCTATGAAATTTGCTGATGATAGATGTATAGTTGATGATCTGTCAAATGGTGTAGCTCAGTGATGAGTGGCACCTCCTTTAATGTCAATCCAGGAAGACGTGAGGATGATATGAAGAACTCGAACAAGTGATGGCACAAATGTGTGAGTGAGAAGCACACTAACATGCACACACATACACACACGTGCACACAAGGCAAGAACAAAGAGAGAGACAATGGAGTTCTTTAGATTACTCAAAAGTGCTCTTATAAGTTCAATTCTACAACAAGCTAACCTCAAAAATGAGCTCTCTAGCTCTATTTATAGTTTCTTACTAGCTTTTGGCCTTGTCCAAACCTAGTGTCTGGCCTAGTTAAAAAGTAGGTTCTAGGGCCTATTTGAGGGCTCAAATGGAGTCTAAAAAAATATGAAAATTGATAGGTAGGTACTTCTAATTCTCCTCAAGCTCAAGGACTCCTTGGCTTGCACAAAATGGAGTTACAAAAGGTGGAATGGTATCTACAATGGTGTAAAGTGACTAAAATCACTATTTGGGAAATATTAACTCAAGAAAAATGATGGCGTATTTGCCAGATCTTCTTTGACTGCTTTGCCTGCTTGGTCCTTCTCATTGGCTCCCTTGTCTTATAAGTCCTTGACTGCCCTGACCACTACCAACAAATGGCAATGTGATTATTGCTTCTTGCATTTTATGTCGTGGGTTGTATAAGCTCATAGACTATGAAAAATTTGTGAATGATCTGGCATGTGCAATACATGATCCTCAGGCTATGTCAGATGCAAAGCTTTGGCATGCATACTTTGGTCATCTTAATTTTGCTAGTTTGCTATGCTTGCAGAAATCTAAAATGGTGTCCTCTTTTCCCAAACTTGAGGCACCCAGAAAACATGTCTATGAAGGTTGTATTTTGGGCGAAATGCAGCATTCCTCCTTCCCAAAAGATGGTTCAGTTCAAGCTACTCAGAAATTGCAACTTGTTCATAATGATGTATGTGGTCCTATGCAGACACCTTCTTTTGGGAACTATCTTTACTTCATGAATTTCATTGATGATTTTTCTAGGCATGCTTGGGTATATCCACTCGAAGAAACGTTTGAAGTGTTTATGTGCTTCAAATAGTTTTTAGTTTTGGCTGAAAATCTGTCAGCATGTAAAATGGGCACCCTCCATTCTGATCGGTGGGGGATATATGTCTTCTTACTTTAATGCATTTCTGGCTGAATCTGGATAAAACATTAGTGTACCGTGCCATATACACCTCAACAAAATGGAGTTGATGAACAGAAGAACATGTCACTCATGGAGATGGCGAGGTGTATGGTCAAAAGTCAGGCTTTACCACATAGTTTCTGGCTTGAGGTTGTTACATGTGCAGCATATGTACTTAATAGGTGTCCCACTAAAGCACTATAGTCTATCACTCCATATGAGGCTTGGCATGGTCGCAAGCCATCTGCTACTCATCTATATGTTTTTGGTTGTCTAGCATATGCATTAGTGCCTGAATAACATCGCAAGAAATTGGATGATAAAGCAGTAAAATGTATTTTTGTTGGGTATAGTTCTGAAAGCAAAGGCTATTTTTTGTATCATCCATAGACTAAATGCATTATGGTTAGCGATGATGTTGTTTTTGTGGAAGATGCTATTCAACTTTTTCTTTCATGTACAAAGGAGACATATATAAGCTCCAAAGACACGTATGATACTTTGTTGCCTCTTTTTACAAGTGGACACTTTCGAGGTTTAATGTTCTGATGTAGATATACATGATGCACTTGTTGATGAGAGAGCTGATATTGAGGAGGTAAAAACTATGCCAAAATGGTTAGTGTAGACTTTGCATGATAGCAAATTAGATGTACCTCTGTCATATTATACTCGTTCAAGATCTCATAGTGCCTCTTTTGTATCAGATTGCTATGTGATGGCTGCCTCTAGTCTCTATGATGAGAATGAGCCTGTTTCATTTTATGAAGCACAAAATTCTAAACATTGGATGGCAATGTAATATGAATATGATGCTATAATGAGAAATGGCACCTGCTCTTTATGTGACTTGCCTCTTGGCAAGAAGGCCATTGGCACTAAGTGGGTATACAAGGTGAAGCATAAACCGGATGGAACAGTTGAGAAGTATAAGTTAGGCTTGTTGCAAAGGGTTATGCACATGAAAGAGGCATTTATTTTGATGAAACCTTTGCTCCTACATGTTGAATGACTACTATTTGTAGCATCTCTTCACTTGTAGCCCATCGTGGTTGGAATACACATCAATTCAACATTAAAACTACATTTCTAAATGGTGACTTGCATGAAGAAGTGTATGCTTTTTAGCCCTAAGGCTTTATGCAGAAAGGGCATGAAGACCAAGTGTGCAAGTTGAAGAAGTTTTTATATGGTTTAAAGCAAGCACCACGTGCTTGGTATGAAAATATACATGCCTATCTATTTGCACAGGGTTTTGAGAACAGTCCAACTGAAAGAAGCTTATATGTGAAGTGTTCTAATGATGTACTTCTGATCATTGTTGTGTACCTTGATGACATGTTGCTCACTGGTCCTCATGACAAGCATATTGCTTATTTTAACACTGATTTGCATGCCTCATTTGAGATGTTTTATTTGGGGCATTTGCAACATTATTTGGGCATTCCGTTTATGCAAATTGATGGTGGAATGGCTTTGTGTCAAATGAAATATATTAAGACATTATTGCAACGTTCTGGCCTTGAAGATTGTAAACCTATTGCCACTCTTATGGAGACAGGTTTACGATTGAGTCTTCATGATGCTAGAGATGCATTTGATGTTGTTCTTTATCACCAAGCTATTGGATGCTTGATTTACTTATGCATACTAAGCTATTGGATGCTTGATTTACTTATGCATTACTCGGATAGATATTCAATTTGTTGTCTCATAGATGAGCAGGTTTATGCATTACCAAGGTGTCAAGCATTGGCAGGTGTTGCAGCTCAAGATCAAGGACAAAGCATGGAAGCACATCAAGGAAGTGAACACACGAGAAGAAGGAGCAAGTAGGGAGCTCCAAGATTCACATGTCAAATTTTCAGAAGAAATCCCTATGAAAATAGTGATTTTTATCACTAAATATCATTGTAAATACCATTTTCTATTTTTACAGCTCCATTTTGTTCAAGCCAAGGAGTCCTTGAGCTTGAGGAGTATTAGATGTATCATACTACCAATTTTCATAATTTTTAGATTCCGTTTGAGCCCCCAAATAAGCCCTAGAACCTAATTTTTAACTAGGCCGGACACTAGGTCTGGACAGGGCCAAAACCACTCAAAACTATAAAGAGGGCTGGAGAGCTCATTTTTGGGGTTAGCTTGTGGTAGATTTCAGCTTTGTAATAGAGTTCATTTGGTAATCGAAGCTTTCCATTGTTCCACTCTTTGCTCTTACCTTGTGCGCGTGTGTGTGTATGTGTGTGCATGCTTGTGTGCTTTCACCCACGCACTTGTGCACTTCACTTGCTCTTGGTCTTCATACCTGTCCTCACGTCTCCACGGATTGACATTTATGAGGTGTATCTCCTCACGTTGGTACACACCATTGTGCTAGAGTGACACCAAAATTGGCGCCGTTGCCGGGAAGAGAGCTTGGAGGACGAGCATGTGATAGTAAGACGTAGAGTAGCGACATTGGAAGGTAAAAAAATCATCATTTTCCGTTCAGTTTTTGAATTTTCCTTCTTCTTCATCTTCATCATCATCTCCATCTCCACCCACCTTCATTTTTTCAGTTTTTTCCATTTTTTACAGTACATTCACTTTGTTTTTACTTGTGGTTGTGAGCAAGAAGCTTAGAGAGGGTGCAGAATAGAGACGTTGAAGAAGTAGCACCAAAATAGCTGAAAATCTGAGCGAATAGCCCCGGACATGACGAAACCTGCACCAAGTATCGTGAGTGCAATATCGTGGGTTTGAAGGAAGATTTTGCATCTACAGACACATAGGAGTGACAAGGAGGACACAAGGTACTCATATTTGCAAAAATTTTTGAATTTAGACTCCAAAAAATCCAAGTATCGTTTACTCCCGCGGTCGAGTATCGCGATACTTGGCAAGTATCGTGAATCTCCTGTGGTTGAGTATCGCGATATTTTCCTCCGATCGTGTATCGTTTCATACCGATCGCGATACCCGGCCAGAGATCGTTTCGGTCAGAGATCATTTTGGCCAGAGATCGTTTCGGCCAGAGATCATTTCGATCAGAGATCGTTTCGGCCAGAGATCGTTGGGCCAGAGATCGTTTCGGCCAAAGATCGTTTCGGCCAGAGATCGTTTCGGCCAGAGATCGTTTCGGTCAGAGATCGTTTCGGCCAGAGATCGTTTGGCCAGAGATCATTTGGGCCAGAGATTGTTTCGGCCAGAGATCGTTTCGGTCAGAGATCGTTTCGGTCAGAGATCGTTTGGGCCAGAGATTGTTTGGGCCAGAGATCGTTTGGGCCAGAGATCGTTTGGCCAGAGATCGTTTCGGTCAGAGATCGTTTCGGTCAGAGATCGTGTATCGTTTTGTTCCACATCAAAGATCGTGTATCGTTTGGGACAAAGATCAAGTATCGTGTCCTACAAATATCGTGTATCGCCTGATCTGAAGCATTTCCTGAGAGGCCCTGTTTCCCTGTTTTAACCCCCAAAACCCTGAACTGGCATAACTTTCTCATACGAAATCCGTTCGGAGTGATCTTGGGTGTGTTGGAAAGCTCGTGAGGAGCACAACAAAAACATTGACTGGTTATGTTAATATTAATACCAGGATTATTAGATAGGGTATTTTTAAGTTGACCCTCAAGTTGGACTAGGAAGCAAGGGGTTCCACAAGATTTTTGAGCAATTCAAAGGACAATTGTGGACGTGTAGACAAGGCTTATGAACCTAAGCTCAAGATGATACTGTTAAACGTTAATCGTCACTTCCACTTCGGATTCCAAGTACTTCAAGTTCAGCCGATTTCAAACCTTCCTAACAGTAAATGTTCTCCTTAACCACGTGGGTCCTTGGGAGTGGTAGGGGTCTGTTAGACAGAGGCTCTGTACTATTTTCCCAACCTCTCACACAATCATAAATACTCTGTCACGTCTTAGCTCAGTACTGGTCTCTGAACACTGTAACTACGCGACGTACGGGACGTTGGAATTTCCGGACTGGGTCTGCTATAGTAAAAGAGCAGTAGTCCGGTTGTGACTTAAGCTACTTAACTACTCTACTCCATTCACCGAATATTACTCAAGATGCACCTCTTCTTGACTTGGGGTTACACCGAACAACTATACTCACAAGTATGCACCTACGGTATATCAACTCAAACTACAGTCGACTCGTAACAGTCTTATCAGTAATTCCAGGGTACACAGGCTCCTTACCGATACGAGTCCTTCCTGGGATCGGAATCCTCAGAGAACGCAGACTATTGTATCGACTCAGTTACTCACAGAACATTAACAAGCCCACAGTGAGATTACTTCTAGGTTCTCTGCTTCGCCGAAGAACTGATAACAATACGCTGCACTTAACCATACTCAACGACATACTTAAACCATCACTGAACAGATTCGTAACACACTACAATTGTTCCGTAACTATGTATTAAGATGCGAACAGACGACTAGCCAAAGCGCAGAGTGACAGAACAGAATAGAACAGAACGGAACAGAGCAGAAATACACACTCAACACGACACTGTAATTCCCAGAATAGACGCTCTAAACAGAACAGAACAGAATTGCAGACATACTCAAACAATACACCGCAAGTCCCAAAATGGACGCTTCTTTGCCATTCTTTTCTCATTGCCTTATATAGAAGATTTTTTATAGTAGTGCGCGAATCTTTTGTTACCTGCGTGTTTCTCGAAAGGTTCTTTCTATTTAAGACGCCTATCCTAGTACATTTGTCCTTATTCGGCGGCCGTCTAACATTGTTTCATTTAAGACACCTGTCCTAATTCATTTGTCCTTGTTCGGCGGCCGTCTAACACTGGCACGCACGGTGGACTCGAACGCGCAAGCTCATTATCGTCTTCGACATTCTTTTGTTTTGTCTGAAGGCCTATTCCAGAGTTTTGCTCCCGACTCATTTCTGACCGTACTTGTTCAAGTGGAGGAACAAGTATAGCAAGCCATTTTCGACAAAAAAGTGTCCAAATACTTTGAACACGACTATCCAATTGCTGTTTTAATAAATCTATATCCACATTCGTCATTAATGTGGCATTCAGTTCTACGCCTTCATCTGTTAATATCTGCCTTTCCAATTCCTGCAAAACCTGTATTCTTGACTGCAAAATTTCATTTTCTGCTTGCAGGTTGGCATTCATGGTAGAAAAACTCATCATTTCATCTTGGATCTGTTTTTGTATATTGTGCTGCCACTGGTGAAATTCTTGAAAACACTTTTTTGCGTTAATCAATTCCGCCATTAGTTGCCGTTGGTTACTCTGTAACTCCTGTAGTAAAGCTTCTTTGTCGTCCAATTCCTGTGTCATTTTTTCTAGTAATGAATTGGACTTATTCATAGTAGCGAATAATAATTTGTTTTTCTGCTGAAGCGCTTGTTCTTGTTGACGCAAATATTGAGAAACTTCCTGTAACTTATTTTGCATCCCTGTCACATGATCTGGTTGGAGATTGTCATCCGATGATTGCCCTGGGCTGACAGTGGGCAAGTGGTCTGCCATCCTTCGTTTAATCGACAGCCTAAACGGTGTTCCTATTGTCTGGTTCGGTTCGTTATTACCTGTGTGGAATGAATTTGCAGACGATGTGGAGACTTGGTCTGCTTCCTCTTGCTTTGCACTGTGTGGGTGTCCTATGTCTATCATATCAGGATCACAGGAATTAATATGTTGGGACCCGTTCAGCTTCGGATCCTTCACTGAGTGCACAAAATCGAATATAGCAGCTAAATAGACTGCTAGTCTGCTATTGGTTTGGGATCTTCGCTTATCCCCGATAAATATTTGTGTAGAGAGGTGGTTATATAGCCAGTGTGTCCAGCTAACTCTACCAACTCCTTTGGCATGTACTAATGGTGAAAAATTTTCTCTAGACATCAAATCAAATTTAACTAAGAAACAGAGTTTCTCTAAATACCACTTGAATTGTTCACGGTGCTGATATGTGGCATTTTTCATCATGTAATATCTTCGAGGGCCTTCGCAGTTTCCAAATTCTTTTCTCAGGTCATCATTTGAACATTTAGGGAAACGTACATCATCATACAGCGGCAGTTTAAAGATGGCTGAAACTAACTGTGTGAAAATTGTACCTGATTTAAAATCAGGCCTTTTGTTTGTCGCATGCTGTGTAACTGATTCTCTACATCTTCATTACCTATCCATTGCTCCCATGGTAATTGAGCAAACTGGCGGAGTCCGATCCGCTGTAGCCAGTTTTCATTCCTCCTTGAGTGGATGTCGAGCTCGATTTTGAATTCTGTGGAAAATTTATGATGAACCTTTACTGTTGCAGAAGTCATTGAATCATCATCATCATCTTGTAAGGTAGTGTCTGTTGTCGTCACAACCTGGTTCTGTGCATTTGCGCGCTTCCTGAGTCGCCATCTTAGTATATCGGATTCAGACATGATCGTACGAGTCGCCGAAAATAATATGCTGGAAGTATGTGAACTAGTGCCGAAGCTGGAAGAATACTATGCTAGGCATACGCATTTTATAAGTACCAGAGCTTGATCTGCCCTTCGCTGGAATGATTGTATTTCGTTTGGACATGACACTTTATTCCCCTTATCAAAATTGTAGCATGAGTAAGAATCATCATTCTGTGTGGTATTCCGTAGATCGATGCCGGACTTAGCAGTCTTTACGTGTGCAAAAAATATCATGACACAAAACCTTGGTATCATACTCATTTTGAACTCATCGTTACATTATGAATTCGCATGGTCGAATTTTACTATTCTTCTATGAGGCCTTCGAGGTACATATTCTTGGCTAATCTAAATGTACGAGCTATTTTTTTCTTAAGGGTTTCTAATAATTGCTTCAGAGTGTCGGGTTCTAAAATCTGCGCATCTATTCTGACGGAACTAAGTGCGATTGCTTCAGTAAACAAGATTTCGGCCTGGGTTTGCAAAAAGGCCTCCTGTAAATAAAAATCGTTGGATAATGCAGCGTCGCGGGATGTCTTCATTTCGGTGACCTTCTGCTGCATATCCATGATCCTATCCTTCTGATTTTGCACTTGATTCTCGAGACGCTCGGTCATCTGGTTCTAAAACTCAATGGTCTTGTAATAGGCGTCGTGTTCTCTTCGAGCACTGGCGATATCTTTCTGGTATTTAGCTTCCCGGGTTAATTGATGCCGGAGCATTCTGTTGACTTCATCCAAGCACTCCTGGGCTCGTCGTAACTCATCTTTAATTTGGTCGGTCTCTCTCTGTTGATCTTGATTTTTCTGGATAACCTCCTTCAGTTGGACCTTCGTTTCTTCGACCAGTTCTTCGAGTGAGGAGCTGATGTCGTCTTTTTCTTGGAGCGCGAGCTTCAATACCCGAATTTCTTCGTTAGCTTCGTTGAGGAGCTGGTCTTTGGCAGCCACTCATTCCGTTGTTGTAGCAATGCCTGTTGTGCCGTAACTTGGCCTTGGAGATCTGCTACTTGGGTGTGTAAGTGATGATTTTCGGCTTTGACTGCATCGACTTCTTCTTGGAGAGGGGTGATTTCTGCTTCCAAGAGGTCTACCTGGTGCTGGAGATCTTGTCTGATGGTGTTGGCGACGTCACTCAGCTGTGCGGGAAGTTGCTGGGAAAGGGAAATGAGCATATGGCCCATAGTGGCTAGTTCGGAGAATACCGGCATAGAGGGGAGGAGCAGTGGGTGTTGCGGTTGCGTAGAGGTTTGGGTTTGAAGTTGAGGGGATGTCGGGGGCGAATAGTTGGGGGAAGACGACGAGGATTCCGGTTTCGGTGTGGGAATAGGGTTGACTGGGGGGGGTCTGGGATGGGCAGAGTCGGGGTTTGTTACCTGATTGCTTGTTTGTTGTTTCTCGGCATTGTGGTCGATTGCGGATTCGACGGCCTTCAGTAATGTGTTTAGCGCATCCCTACCGGGTTGCTGCTCGTCGTGTTGAGGCTCAGAGGTTGCTTCGGTGGAGACCGTTTTGGTTTCGGTGCGATTTTGCTGGTCTTGGTGGTGATCGGCCGAGGATTCGTTGTGGATGGAAGTGGCGGTGTCGTGGAAGGTTTCTTCTTGTTCGTCGTTGCGGTTGTCCTGATTCTTATCGGCAGATCTTTGTGCTTCGCTTTCCGAAGAGCTGATCCGGATGTGCTTCGTGCAGAAGAGTTGGTTGATCTCCTCCTCTTCTTCTGCATCGTCATCGAGTGGTTGTACTAAATCTTCATGCCTAAGTATGGGGCCTCGGGGTGGTGGTTGTGCGGCGAGGATGGTTGGGAAGAGGAAGGAGAGGATATGGGGAAGACGAGAGCGTGGGGTGGTTCCTTTATTTACCTGCTTCACGATTGCGACACACTCCTTATGGATTCTTTGGAAAAAATATGATGCGAAGTTGACGGGTTCTCGGGTTGCTAAGTCTAAGGCGGAGTAGAAGGGTCGGGAGATGCCATAGGTGCGCTTCTGCAAATTGAGGATGGCAACTAGGAATTGGAGGGCAGAGCGTTCGGGTTCGGGACGGCAGAAGATAGCAAACTCGTTTGAGGACGATCGGGGGAATAATTCGGTCATGCGGGCGAGGAGGATACTGGGGCCATTTTCTCGGCCTTGCGGGGTGAGACGGAAAGCTTCAGAGAAGGCGGGGAAGGTGATGACGGTTCTGGAGGGTAGCGAAGGGAAAACCCATTGGCGTTCGGTGGCAGGGGATTGGGCGATGGCAGAGATGATTTGCGCGAAGAAGGGATGGGCTTCCACTGAGTGCCAGGGAAACTCAGCGAAGTTGGCCAACCCTCGGCAACGCAGGTATTCACCTACCTCAGTAGGGATACCATCGCGGAAAGCAGTGTAATTTGCTAGCGCTTCCATGGCGATTGCTAAGACAGACTAAGAACAGGACTACAGAGCACAAGTTCGCGCAGATTACTAACACTCACCACAGTAGCGATTTATGACATTGTCGAAGGGGTTAAATAGGAACAATATGGTGGGGTGGGAAAGGGGGTTGGGTATCATTGTGCAGTGCGGGAATGGTATTTGTTTTCATGCAGGCGTGCGTATTCGAGTGACTGGTAAGGGGGGGCGGCGGGTACGAAAAGATTTTCTAAAATACGGCTATTTATAAAAGGAGAAAAGAAAAAAAGGAAAAGATTAAACAAAACCAGTCCACCGCCGAAAATTTTAATGTGGGCTAGGGGTGTGATGATATGGCCGCAGCTTCGACCCATTGATTACTTTCGGGAGTGGATTTCCGGTCAACGTAGTCAACCGAAAAGTTGCGGGACCAACTTGTTCTGAGATTTTGAAAGGGCCGAACCATCGAAGTTTAAATTTTCCGGCGGCTCTATCCGACTTTGCGTTGTAGAAGAGTACGAGCTGTCCTACCGAAAAGATTGGAGTTTTCAAATATCGATCGTGTGTCTTGGCTTGTCTTAGTTGTACTTCGCGCATGGTTAAAAAGTTGAGCCATCGGTGCTCATCAAGTTCTCTGAGTGCATCCATTCGTGCTACCAGTGAATTTTCCGGTAGCATCTTCTGAGTGATTGCTACACACAGGCTTGGGATGACTACTTCCATGGGTGCTATTGCTTCTAAGCCATAAGCTAGTTTGAAAGGTGTCAAGCCTGTTGTTACCTTATATGTAGTTCGGTATGCCCATAAGACTGCAGGTAGTAGTTGATCCCATCTTTCCGGTGCTTCCATGATTAGTTTCCGGAGGATATTCAGTAGTGATTTGTTTGTACTTTCGGCCAACCCATTGGCACGAGGGTAATACGGCGAGCTGAGTTTATGTGTCACCTGGAAGGATTGGGTGAGTACCTTCATTAATTGATTTACAAAGTGAGTACCTTGATCTGAGACAATTTCCAGTGGTAAGCCGAAACGTGGAAAGACATCATTCAACAGGCATTTTGCTATTGCCACCGCTGTAGCCGACCGTAAAGCCCATGCTTCGACCCATCTTGTTGCGTAGTCTGTACAGGTTAGTATATATCTGTTGTTACTGAAGAATGTTGGAGGTTTAATTGGACCAATAAAATCTAATCCCCATTTCTGAAATGGTTCTAATGGCATAATTGGCTGTAAGGGAAAGAAGTGCCGTTGTAGCGGTTGTCAAAAACCTTTGACAGTTATCGCAGTGTTTGATAAATTGGGCCACATCTCTGTACATAGTGGGCCACCAGAGACCACTCTGCAGAATTTTCCGGTGAGTCAAATCTGTGGCAAAGTGACCACCAGTAGGTGTTGAGTGAGCCATCGTGATAACTGAGTTAATTTCATGCGGAGGAACACAGCGAAGTAGGATTTCGGTGTGATCTACATAATATAGTTCTCCAGCAACTAACCGAAATCGGCGGCTAAAGACTGCAATTTTTCTGTGTACTGGTCTTGAAACTTGAGATGGAAGGCAACCATCAGTGAGAAAGGTCAAAATCTGATCATAATATGAAAATGGAATAGGCGGGTCTGCAAATTCTTCGGTAATTGGTTCTGATACATAAATTGCGGGTGTCGTGTCATCTATACCCACCGGAGATTCGCCGAAATCTAAATGGGATAAAAAGTCTGCTAAGGTTTGTGAACTGCCTGGTCGGTGAATGACTTCGTAATCAAATTCCTGCAATAGTAAGACCCATCGTGCTAATCGGCCTCCTAGATGCTGCTGCCGAACTAGATAGACAAGTGCAGCGTGATCTACATGAAATGTGAATTTTCGGCCTAGCAAGTAATGTCTAAATTTTTTGACCGAGTATACTAGTCCTAGACATTCCCTTTCTGTTACAGAGTAATTTTTCTCCGCAGGGGCTAATCTTCGACTTGCATAATACACTGGACTGAACCATTTACCAATTTGTTGCATCAATACACTTCCTATTGCTATATCTGAAGCATCAACAAATATGTGAAATGGGTGGTCCCAGTCCGGCGGTTGTAAAATAGGAATTTGTGTTAATAAATGCTTTAAACGATCAAAGGCTATCTGGAATTCCTGGGTCCATTCAAATTGTCGAGGTGTTTTACTGATTAGCTTGTTTAGTGGTATTGCCAGATGGGCAAGCCACCGTAAGTGTCTTCCATGCCACCATACTTGGCCCATAAAGCGCATAACTTCTTTTGGAGAAACTGGCACCGGAGCTTCTAATACTGCCGAAATCTTATCTAGATCGACTTGGATACCTTGTGCAGATACAATGTGGCCAAGTAACTTGCCACATGAGACCGCAAACACTGATTTGTTTGGATTCAAACAGAGTCTATACTCTCTGCATTTCTGAAAGCAGCACCGTAAATGAAATAGATGGGCTATCATCTTACCGAAAATTGAAAAATCATCGAGGTATACTTGCATAAACGAAGTAAGATAAGGAGAAAAAATCTCCTGCATGCATCTTTGAAATGTGCTTGGTGCGTTTCTCAATCCAAACCACATCACCGTACAAGCAAAGACACCCCAATTGGTAATGAATGCGGTTTTTGGGATATCTGCTTCAGCCATTCTAACCTGATTGTACCCACTGTATCCGTCTAAGAATGAATACATTTCATGACCTGCTACCCTATCGAGCATTGTATCCAGAAAGGGGATTGGGAAAGGATCCGGTACTGTTGCTGCGTTTAATTTCGGTAGTCTACACAGATTCATAGTTGCTTATTTTTCTTTGGCACGATCACAATTGGTGAAATCCATTCAGCATGTTCTACTGGTACGATGAATCCAACTTTTAATAATCTATCAAGTTTGGCTTTTACCTGTGATGCATAATTGGGATTCATCCGATAGCTGGGCTGCTTATTCGGTTTAGCTTCAGGCTTCAACATGACTCTGCGCTGATAGATGCGCGGATCTAATCCTTTCATATCTTTGTAATCCCATGCAAAGACGTCTGAGAATTCACGAAGTAGTCGAATCAAGTCAGTTTTAAATGATTCCGGTAAGTTTTGCCTTATCTTTACCGGTCGTGGATGCTCTTCATCTCCTAGATTGTACGTGGTCAGCTGGTCTTCGGGGACATAAAACTGTTGCTGTTTCTCTGTAACGTCTGTTATCTTGAACAGCGATTGTAATTCATCATCATGTGTTGGGACACTACCTTCATGCTTAACTGTGTTGGTGATAGGTATGATTGTACAAACTGAAGTGTTCCAGTTATCTATAACAGACTGTAGATCAACAGTTCCTACAGACATTAAATCAGCATTACTCTTCAGAAATTCCTCTTCTTCATCATCTGATAGTCCATCTAACATGTTGACCGGTTCAGCAAAATATGGCCTGGCGTGAAGCTCGCACGGTTGTATAGCATCTAATTTTACTACATATCTACGGTTGGCATCTTTGAACGTAAGCTCTTGTGCGGACCAGTCCTGTATTACCTTCGCGTGCTTCAGCCAAGGTCGGCCGAAAAGAAGGTTGTAATCCAAAGTGGATTCTGGCAGATCTAATATAACAAAGGTCAATTTAAAGGTCGTACCTTGTAAAGTGATGGGTACATTTCGCACAAGTCCTACAGGATGGACTCTAGATTGGTCTGCCATTCTGACAAAAAATTGAACTGGTTCGATTTCGGTCCAACCTAACCTTTTGCATAAGGATGCTGTTGCAATGTTCACACCAGATCCTCCATCAATCAATACCTGCGTAATTTTATGATTCTTGTACCATACTGTGATCAAGGGAACCGAATGATCGACGGTAGAGTCAGGTTCCGGTTGAACTGCTGCGGTTGCCGGAATACAAGAAGGCACCGGACTGAACTGTTGCTGGAACTGTTGTCGAATCCCAGGTACTAATGCCAGTAGTTGGCCGAGAGGCAGAGTGATAGATGCCTTGGATAAAATTTCCCAGGCTTGTTGAGATTGGTTGTCCTGCTCCTTTGGACTTGAGGTCTCCGCTGGTGCAGAAGTTCCTGCTGTTAGGCCTACTGCTGATGATGGCTCCGATGTTGTTTCCTTGTGTTGCGTTCCTTCCTTTGACGAAGCCTGAGTCACCGGAATAGGTTCTGGGAACACTGGTGGTTCAGTTGCGGTCCAGTGACTAGCCTTGTTATACATCTTGTGTTGTTCTCGTATCCCTGGTTCAAATATTTCTAATGCTGACTGTAGCTGTTTTCCTGATCGGGTCTGTACTGTAGCAGCTTGCGTTTCTACTGGTGTAATTTGTACCATGTTGGCCATTGGGTTTTGCCGCTCCTTCTTCCTTTGATCATACTCAGCTGCATCCTTGCAAAATCTTCTGATGTGTCCGTATTCACCACAAAAATGACAGTGTGGTGGTGGTAAATTGGGAATTTCCGGTGGCGGTTCGTTCTGCCAGCGGTTTGCATTATAGTTATTGTTTCTCTGTCCTCGGTAGTTTCGATATCCTTGCGGTTGATTGTTTCTCAATTGCGGAGGTACATAGTGATTCACTGCCTGTCCATGTTCTTGAATAACAGCATTAACTATTGCTGTTCCCTGTATTCTGGCATTGTAAGCACAATTTCCGGTGGTGTGTCCGGCAGTGTTGCAGATAGCACAAAACGTTTGATTTAGCGCACAATTGGCACTAGTATGACCTGAATTTTTGCATGTAATACAATACACTTGTCTGGTTACATCTTCATTCATAGTTTTGTTCGTTTTTAACCACTCCAGATCTTCTGTAAATCCACCGACCTTGGATTCTAGTTGCAGAGCCATGGCAATGACTGCATCCAACGTCATTGCTCCGACACATCTTATGATCATGATCTGCTTCAATTGCGGGGTTAAACCATTGATAAACCACTGAGTGATGACATCATTCGGTAAGTTAGCGTGGGCCTGTGGTATCTGTCGTAAGTGTGTTCTAAAAAGTGTAGCATATTCCTAGACAGTCTGATTCGCCTTCTGTCGATTGTTCTGTAAATAATCAAAGATTTCGGCGGGATTCTTCTTTAGCCTGAATCGTTGCAAGAAAGCGTCTCGAACTGCGTCATAGGTACCGAAATGATTAATATCGTATTCTGTAAGCCATCTAGCTGCTTCATTTACCAGTGTTGATTGAAAAATGATGGCCTTATACGCCTGATCCGGTGGATGGTTAAGAACTGCATAACTTATCTCGAAAGTGCGTACGTGAGCATCCGGATCATCTCCTGGGAATCCGCCGAATTTCATATATGTTACTCCTGTTGGAGGCGGCCTTGGCTGACCTAACTGTTGTTGCTGCTGTTGGCCGTTCATTGTGAGTGTATTCAGCTTTTCTTCTGTATCTTGATGTTGGTCAGTTGAACTATCGAAACTTTTGTCACCGGATGGCGTGCCTTCCGGTGTGCTGTTTTTACTTAGAATGCATCGCACTTCTGCTTCGAAGAGTTTTCCTTCCTTCTGCATATCCAATATCCAAAATCTTTCTTCCAAGCACGCTGGTTGGGCTGAAGATTCCGCGAAAAATGCAAAGTCTTTGCCTACAGTTGGTGACTCTATCACCGGAATATCACCGGAATGAGCCAAAATTGTGCTAGAATGCAGTGTTTTTCCGCTTTTACCGATCTCCTTTCCTAAAGTGTTTCTGATCGTATCTAACTCTGAGTTTAGACTGGTTTCTAACGGCGTGTTGGTAGATTCTGAAATTGCTATATCTTCGATAGGCTGGGTCGAAGTAGCATCAGAATGTGCCAAAGGCGTTGATTGTTCCACCGGAATATGACCGGAATCAATCGTGACGTTCTCAGTTTGTCTGACCACTGGGTCAGATTGGGTTAGACCTTCTTCTTTCAAGGCTATCTTTATCGCTTTACTCGCTTCCGTCTTACAGTTTTTAGGATATGTTTCACCAGATCGAGTAACCGGCATGTGTCATTACGCAGTAACCCTATCTGAGCAGTTTGCAACAATCTGGGTCTGTTGCTACTACTATTACTCGAATGTTAACTAAACGTTTTGCTTTTGACAAACAACTGGTACTCTAGTGCCACTTTCACAGATAACTGGCAACCTGATGCCACTTTCCCACAGACGGTGCCAAATGTTAAACGTTAATCGTCACTTCCACTTCGGATTCCAAGTACTTCAAGTTCAGTCGATTTCGAACCTTCCTAACAGTAAATGTTCTCCTTAACCACGTGGGTCCTTGGGAGTGGTAGGGGTCTGTTAGACAGAGGCCCTGTACTATTTTCCCAACCTCTCACACAATCATAAATACTCTGTCACGTCTTAGCTCAATACTGGTCTCTGAACACTGTAACTACGCGACGTACGGGACGTTGGAATTTCCGGACTGGGTCTGCTATAGTAAAAGAGCAGTAGTCCGGTTCTGACTTAAGCTACTTAACTACTCTACTCCATTCACCGAATATTACTCAAGATGCACCTCTTCTTGACTTGGGGTTACACCGAACAACTATACTCACAAGTATGCACCTACGGTATATCAACTCAAACTACAGTCGACTCGTAACAGTCTTATCAGTAATTCCAGGGTACACAGGCTCCTTACCGATACGAGTCCTTCCTGGGATCGGAATCCTCAGAGAACGCAGACTATTGTATCGACTCAGTTACTCACAGAACATTAACAAGCCCACAGTGAGATTACTTCCAGGTTCTCTGCTTCGCCGAAGAACTGATAACAATACGCTACACTTAACCATACTCAACGACATACTTAAACCATCACTGAACAGATTCGTAACACACTACAATTGTTCTGTAACTATGTATTAAGATGCGAACAGACGACTAGCCAAAGCGCAGACCGACAGAACAGAATAGAACAGAACGGAACAGAGCAGAAATACACACTCAACACGACACTGTAATTCCCAGAATAGACGCTCTGAACAGAACAGAACAGAATTGCAGACATACTCAAACAATACACTGCAAGTCCCAAAATGGACGCTTCTTTGCCATTCTTTTCTCATTGCCTTATATAGAAGATTTTTTATAGTAGTGCGCGAATCTTTTGTTACCTGCGCGTTTCTCGAAAGGTTCTTTCTATTTAAGACGCCTGTCCTAGTACATTTGTCCTTATTCGGCGGCCATCTAACATTGTTTCATTTAAGACACCTGTCCTAGTTCATTTGTCCTTGTTCGGCGGCCGTCTAACATATACTTGGGAAGAATTTTGGAAACTTTTGCTCCATGACTATCAAGCAAAGTTTGCATCCTCACAAGAAACCATTGTGATGGCTAAGAGACCCTTCAACAAAGCAAAATATTCTAGTCATAATACGAGCAACTCACTCAAACAAGATTCCAACACTTAATCAAAGAAGTTTAGTTAGTTGTAATTATTGTGGCAAAACAGGGCACCTTAAAAAAATTTGCTACAAAAAGAAGAATAGCTCCAAGCCCTCTAGCTCGTCGAGCCAATCAAAACACTCTCAGCATAGGTCTCACTGTTCTAATGAAGACCTATTTATTTTGATAGAAGCCAATGCCCTAGTTACTTTGAGTTCATCTTAAAGAATGGATCTTTGATAGTGGAGCCACCTCTCACATGTGCAAAGATCAAGCATCCTTGCAAGAGATCTAGAACCATACTGGCAAAGTTTACATAGGCAACAATAAGATTCTATCCATTGAAGGGAAAGAAAAAGTATAAATCACCAATGATCGAGGGGAATGTAAATCATTATCCAATATATTATTTGTCCCTACCTTGTGCATGAATTTACTATCAATTAAGGCCATCACCGACCACGATAAATAAGTGTTATTTGATAACACTTTTGTATTTTTAATTGACTCTAAAACCAAAGATATCATTGCACAAGGCATAGAAGAAAAAGGGATATACGAATTATCTTGCTTCTTATTTAAGGGATCACTTTCCAGCATCTAGCATCAAAGATATGTCCACACCTCATATTCGTCAAAGGCTTTCGCATCATAGATGGTTAAAGGATTGCCCAAGATCGGGCAAGTCAATGATATCTTCCAAGCTTGCACCCAAGGCAAGCAACATAGGGCTCCCATTCCCAAGAAGGCTTCCACACGAGCTAGGAACCCTTTAGCCCTAGTCCACATGGATCTCTGTGGACCCATGAATACCCCTTCCCTTAGTGGATCAATCTACTCCTTTATTGTAGTAGATGACCACTCAAGTTACATTTGGCTATTTTTTTTAAGGTAGATACTTTTTTAAAGTTTAGATAATGGCTAACTCAAGTTGAGAATGAAGTGTCCAAGACAGTTAAGACTATTTGATCAAATGTTGGTGGTGAATTTATCAATTATGACTTTGACAATTTGTTAAAGCAAATGGGGATAAAAAGACAATTCACTCAACCTCACACTACATCTGATAATGAATTAGTCGAGAGAAAGATCCGAAGTGCAATGAAAATGGCACGTACCACGCTTCACAACAAAGAATAACCCTTCAAGTTTTGGGCAAAAGCAATACACATTATAGTGCATATACTCAATCGAGGCTTCATTGGTGCATTGAACAACAAAACACCCTTTGCAGCCTACTGTGGAAGAAATCCCAATGTCTTTAGAATATTTATAAGTGAAGCATTTGTCAACATGCCAAAAGAAGATCAAAGTAAGCTACAGTCTAAGTCCAAGAAGCATACCTTCATTGGATATTGTGAATAATCTAAAGCTTACAGATTATATGATCTTGAGAGCCACTCCATCACAATCTTCAAAGATGTAATATTTAATGAAGCTTCAACATACTCAATTAAAGTTCCAAGTACAAGTTTTAGTCCACATATCTACACTTCAGAGAGGGACACAATCTTTTCCAAACACAACTTAGAGGCAAGTACTTCAAACCAACCAAGAACCTCACAAAGGCTCATTGAAAAGCAACAACATGAACAAAGTCATTATGTAAATTATGCATTGATGCGTCAGATTCAAGAGATTTTGAAGCCATCAAACTACAAAGAAGCTTAAGGAAAACTTGAGTGGGAAGAAGCTATGCAAGCAAAAATGGATACAATTGAGAAGAACAACACTTGGAAACTTGTTCCTAAGCCTCCAAATCATCAATTCATAGGAGTTAAGTCACTATATAAAATCAAGTACAAATCATATGGTACATTGGACACTTACAAAGCAAGAGTTGTAGCTAAGGGATATAAGCAAGAGCATGGTATTGATTATGAAGATACCTATGCCTTTACTACAAGGTTTACAAATATAAGAATCATTCTAGCACTAAGTGCATAATTCAAATGGCCCATCTATCAACTAGACGTCAAAAGTGCTTCCCTCAATGGAGATCTTCAAGAAGAAGTATATGTTGACCAACCTAAAGGTTTCAAAATCAAAGGAAAGGAAAATAAATTCTACAAGCTTCACAAAGCACTTTATGGACTTAAGCAAGCTCCTAGGACCTCGTATGAAAAGATTCACAAGTTCTTCAAAGATAAAGGATTTCAAAGAAGTGTATTGATGCTAGCTTATACATCTATCAAAAAGATTCCGTAGCATCCATAATAATCCTCTACGTTGATGACTTGATCTTGACATGTTCCGATGAAGAACGCATCCAATTCATCATCACACAGCTTCACCTTGAGTACTCTATGATAGATCTTGGACTACTTCACTACTTCTTAGGTATGGAAGTTTGGCAAACAAAAGGAGGCATATTCCTATCACAAAACAAGTATTACTCTGATCTTCTTTCCAAATATAACATGGATCAATGTCGCTCAATATCTACACCACTTGATGCAAACATCAAGCTCACATTAGAGGATTCATCATCACTTGTGGATATGCATACTAATGATAGCTTGTTGGCTCATTACTCTAACTCGCCAACATTAGAACAGATATTGCCTATGCAGTTTGTATACTCAGTCAATTTGCACATCAACCTCATCAAACACATTGGGATGCTGCTCATAGACTACTTCGATACCTTTCCCTCACCTGAAATCATGGTCTTTGGTACAGAGGAGGCATCAAATTCATCGGATATTTAGATTCAGATTGGGCTAGTGATCCTGATTCTCGATGATGTACTTCTAGATATATATTCTTGCTTGGCTCAGGACCTATCTCTTGGGTGAGTAACAAGCAGCCTACAATTGCTTTGTCATCCACCAAGGCTGAGTATTGAGCATCTAGCTTTGCAGCATGTGAGGCCATCTCGTTTTGATGATTATTATCTAACATTGGTGTTTTGCAGTTACTCTGACATGAATCCACACGGATAGCCAGTCAGTCTTGGCCATCACCAAGAATCCAGTGTTCCACACTCAGACAAAGCACATAGAGATCTAGTACCATTTCATCTGTGAGAAGCTCGTATCTCAAGAGATTACTTTGAAGCAATGTACCTCTCCGGAGAACTTGGCGAACATGTTTACAAAGACTCTACCAATTCTACTTCAACGCTTGTTGGACCTCTACAGCATTCAGCTGCTCCAAAATGGAGTTGTTGAAGGGGTGTTGACGACATGAGCTCCTACATCACTTACATTTGTATCCGCATGAGTGCATCTCCATTTTGTATCTAGGAGGCACTCCATTTATAATTTATTTCCATTTTACATGTATATCTTTTGTATTTAGGTACCTTTCCATTTGCTTCTACCATTGTATTCATTCTCCTTCAATGAGAATTATCCCACATTTTATGTACTTTGGAGAGCCTCTCCAAATCTTTGGTTAGAAGCTTGAGGAGCCTACTCCATGCTCTTGACAGGCTCATTTCTAGTCCATGTGAGTTTACCCATTTCTTGGTCTACTCACTTTGAATCTCTCACACTCTTTCTTTTGTAAGTACACTCTTCTTTTCATTTTGCTTCTACACATGTACTCTCTACACAATGTACACAAGCCGAGTGAAAAAACCTCATAAAGAGGGAAAAAGCAGTCCCAAGTGTATTCACACATCACTACTCAAATATATCAACATGTTGGATCTATTAACATTCCAACAAAAAATCTTCAATGTAGAGTACATTATAGTGGCAACTGGCTATTTGACAGAGTGGGTAGAAGTGAGAGCCACACAATGTTGTGATGCTCAAACCACTTGAAAGTCTCTATTGGAAGAGATCTTCAATAGATATGTCTTACCTATCAAAATAGTATGGGATAGGGTAGCTCATTTTATAAATGAAGTTACTGAATGCCTATTAGAAGATTTTCTAATAGTTCACAAGGAATAATCTCCCTATTATCATCAAGCTAATGGTCGATTTGAGAGTAACATTAAGATTTTATGTACGGTATGAAAGAACTTGGAGAAGCTTGTAGGAGGTAGAAAAGTGCATTTCAAAGCGACAAAGTTTGGTCCAGATCGTCTTTAAAAGTGTACCTGTATGTTTTGTGTTCTCCATTTTGAACTTGAGAAGAAGATCTTGAATGTATTTCCTATGAGTGAAATACATTCCATCATCTGTGTATATCACCTGCATACCTAAGAAATATGTGGGCTCACCTAGGTCACTGATTTTGAACTCCTCTTTCATATGTCTCTTGATCCGTTGAATGCCATTTAGATCATCACCTGTCACAATAATATCATCTACATATACACATAGATAGATAACCTCATCGTGATCCCTTTTTATGAATAGAGAAGGATCTGAGTTGCTTGGTCTGAACCCTTGATCTTGAAGGTATGTGACCAACCTATAAGTCCAAGCTCTAGAAGCTTGCTTCAATCCATACAATGCTTTCTTAAGTCTGCAAACATAAGATGGATGATTAGGGATTTCAAAACCTGGTGGTTGTGACATGTATACCTCTTCACTTATCCAACCATTTAAGAATGCATTTTTCACATCAAGTTGGAGGAGTCTCCAATTCCTTGCAGCAGCTATACTTATCAATGTCCTGATTGTAGTTATCTTTGCAAGTGGTGAGAATGTTTCCTCATAGTCTATACCATGAGTTTGTGAGCATCATTTGGCAACTAATCTTGCCTTGTACCTGCAATCTGATCCATCTAAATTTTGTTTAACTTTATATACCCATCTGCAACCAATTATCTTTTGATTCGGTGACATTGGAACCAAATCCCAAGTGTCCATCTCCTTCAATGCATCTATTTCTTCTTTCATGGCCTTTTCCCAATTAGGGTTTCCCTTTGCTTCTCATAGGTTGATGGCTCTTCTGAAATTGAATCTTTTGCCAAGTAGATTGAATGCTTTGTAACAAATGTGGAATCATATCCATACCTTTCTGGTTGTTTCTTCTCTCTTGTTGATCTTCTAGGTGCTTGTTTGGAGCATTCTCTAACCTCTTACATCTTTGCTTTGCCTCTTCACTTCCATAACTTGTAATCCTTTTCTCTTTCATCTTGTTCATCGTGTGTATTACTTCTTGGATTCTAGACCTGTGTTTCATGCTTGCTTCCTAATTGATGAGAATCATAATCAAGATCATATGGTAGAGTTACCTTTTGTTTGTCTTGATCATACCAAGACCTATGTTCTTCAAACACAACATCTCTACTTGTAGTGAATTGCTTGGTTGAAGGATTATAGAACCTATAACCCATCTGAGCTGAATCGTATCCAATAAACACTACCTTTGTTGCCCTTTCATCTAGCTTACCTCTTATTTGAGATGGTACATGAACATAAGCTAAACAACCAAAAACTTTGCAATGTCCAAGACTAGGTTTTCTTCCATACCATGCTTCATAAGGATTCATACCTTGAAGTGATTTCAATGGTAGTCTATTGACAAGGTACACAGTAGTTGAAATAGCTTCTACCATAGATAATGTGGCAAATTCTTCTCTTCAAGCATTGTTCGGGCTGATCCTACCAATGTCTTGTTTCTCCTCACTACAATTCCATTTAGTTGAGGAGAGTAACTAGTAGTCACTTCCCTTTTGATACCTTTGTCCCGCAAGAACTCATCAAACTCTTTGGAGAAGTATTCTCCCCCTCCATCAGATCTGAGCTTCTTTAGTGATCTACTTGTATGATTCTCCACATGTGCGAGATACTTTTTGAAGCAATCAAACACTTCATTCTTACTCTTGATAAAGTATAGAACAGTCCATCTACTATGGTCGTCAATAAATGAGACGTAATACCTTGATCCTACCAATGAAGGTTCTTGACTTGGTCCCCATACATCTGTATGTACTAAGTCCAATAAGTTATTGTGGATGTAGCCTTTGTGGTTGTATGGTTGTCTTTGTGCCTTCCCAATTTGACATGCATCACATCTGTTGATCATGTATTGCTTTGATATGTTCCGCAGTCCTAGAACACTTTGATCCTTGCATATATCATTCAAGGCTCTTTCATTCACATGAGCAAGTCTCTTATGCCACACTTCAATCTCACTTAGGGTTTGAGACCCAAAAGTGAATAGAGCTATGTTCCTAGTTTCTCCTACTTCAAAAGTAAAGAGCCTACCATGCTTCTCACATCTGGCTATCTTCTTGAAGCCTTGACATGGATCTTCCACAAAGCTCCATGTTGGGTGAACCTAACTTGCAAGCCTTTTTCAAATATTTGGCCTACACTTATTAGGGCTTTAGTGATAGTGGGTACATAGAGAACCTTACTCAGTCCTACCATTGGAAGCTTTGACATTACCAATCTTCTCCACATTGTGCTTCGTGTCATCCCATGTTTGTACTTCATGTCTATGGTTTGGACTTTCCAAATCAGATAGAAGAGCAATGTTGCTTGCAACATGATTCGAACATCTTGAATCTATGTAGAATAAATGATCATCTTCTTTGCCTTATTTGTGGCTTAGATTCATGAGAAGCAATGAGTCTTCATGTGGTTGATCTTATGAATAATTGTTGTAGTCCCTTCTATTATAGCCTCTATTGTTATTGTTGAAGTTGTGTCCACCTCTGCCTCTATTGATGCCATATCCACCTCTTCGACTTCCTTTCCGGGTCTTCCCATTGAACCAGCAATTCTGAGTGGTGTGGTTGGTCTTATCGGAGATGGCACAAGGTTGAACATTCTGACCTTTCTCTTTGTCTTGCTTTGTTTCTTTCTTCTTCCCTTTCCACTTGCTCTTGTTTGCGAAGTTGGCTTGGGAAGTCTCTTCTTCATCTTCTTCCTTCTTCTTGCCTTTCAACTTCTTGTCCTTCTTATCTGCATATAGAGCACTATTTGAATTACCATGATAGGAGTTACCTTCCTTTATACTATTGTTGGCCTCTTGATTGAATAGTTGTCCAAGAAAGATGTTGAAGTCTGGAGTTTGCACATCCATGATGAGATCATAAGCCATCGTGAAGGATTGCCATTGCTTATCACTTCGAATGCCATTGAGAATTCGCCTCATGATAGCCTCTTCTTCAATCAGCTCTCCAATGGATGCTAATTGATCTGCAACCTCCTTGATCTTGGGAACAAACTCTGTGATGGTTTGTTTAGGTGTCTTCTTCATTTGGTTGAACTCGTTCCAAAGATGATTCCTTGTTGCTTTGGTACTAGCAAAAAAGAAAGTTTCGAGGGCATCCCAAGTCTCTTGAGATGTCTTGCACCCTGTAATATGTGGTGATAGACAGTCAGAGATAGATTTTAGTATGTACGACCTTGCTTGAGCATCCCTTGTGCACCAAAGTGTGAGCTTATCTATCTCCTCTTGTGTAGGTCCTCGTTTGGATCTTGGAATAGGCATAGCTTCATCACTTGCTACAATTCCATAAAGATTTCTACCTTGCAAATAGGCCTCCATTTTGATTTGTCAAGCCGGGTAGTTGTGTCGATCAAGCTTCTCAATCATTTAGATAAATTCATCACCGATCTTGATCTAGCTCTGATACCACTGAAAGAACTTGGAGAAGCTTGTAGGAGGTAGAAAAGTGCATTTCAAAGAGACGAAGTTTGGTCCAGCCAACCGGAACAAGACCAGCCCTTGAGCTTATGGAGACTCAAATAGAGCTTATAGGCATGCAATAAGTGCAAAGAAATTCACTATGTACTTTGGAGCATCAAGGAGAAAGAGTCGATACAAAACAGATAGGTTCGCGTGTCGACTACCTCAAAAAACTTACTATCTATGGAAGAGACAATGAACTTCAAATGCTCATAGCGACCAGGGTGATTACAATTAGAGAAAATCCTTTTATTGGAGTGATACACATAGGGTTGAGTGTATAGAATGCATAAAAGTACAAGAAATAGGCAAAATATGCTATAGGAATGAATCAAACACTCAAAGGTGGTATCTCCTATTTTCCAGGAATACGCAGAGATTGATCCCAAGACAAAAAACCTAGGATTTCTCCCAATCTACTAAACCAAATGCTATGAAAATTTATGGGCATAAACTAGACACTAATATTTTTCCAATGAGAAATCTTGGACTCAATTTGGAACTCTTTAGAGAGAGCAGTAGCCTCTGTAAGATTACTAATGGCAAAGAAGATGATGCAAAAAATTGAAGGAGCAAGACAATGATGATCACGAGTGTATGTATATTGCTTCCATGTATTGTACAAGTGATTTGAAGTCTTTATATAGACTCTAGGAGTGTTCCATGAATTCTACAAGTGGATTTTGAATTCAAATGAAGGTGGGAATGGTTGTTGGACGGAATCAATTCACTTTCCTACAATCTAGAAAAAGTGAAGATCTAGTTTGATCTACTTTTAGGTGATTGATTGCTTGATTGAATGCAAATTCAAAAACCACAAATTTGTGGGATTTGGGCTCTATCTTTCTACCTTTACATGTGTAAAGCTCAAGGCTTTTACAATCGTAAAAGATCCATGAAAAATCTTTTTTTTAATACAATAAGTGAGCATAAGAAAAAGAATTCTCCAATGGATATTCTTTCAACGTGATAGCCTTTGATGTAGATCAAATCCACCTCAAGCATAGTGTAATCTTGATGTTCCAACATGGTACTCACAAAACTAGTGAAGAAAAAGTGTTATGATTGGGACAAAAAATTATAGCATGCAATTTGGGCCTATAGAGTTGCTTACAAAAGAGTGCTAAGAAAGCACCATTCAATTTGATGTATGGACAGAATGTTATATTATATATAATTTCTCATTCCTACATTGAGAGTTGTGAAAGCATACAAGTGGACTGGTCATGATTTATCCAACCATGTGGAGTTACAGTTACACGAAACTTATTTGAGAGTTGCAGTAGGTATTTACGTTGCAAAAAGACAATAAAAAGCTTACTATGATGTACATTAAAGATAAGGGGTCACAGGAAGGAAACTATCTTTTAGTGTATAGATTGAAACAACATGCCATGAACCCATTTTTAATCAACAAGATCTCCACTAGAGTGTGATCCAATTACCAACTTTGGAGGTGATTTTTTACCTAATTACATTAGTGGATGTCATGTCAAGAGGTATCATGAACCCTTGATAGATGATATGATGAAAAGACTCCAAATCGCTAAATATCAAAAGGCTTGAGGACTTAAGAATGAGAGAGGAATAACAGGAAGAAGTTAGGCAAAGGATCCTTTGATGCATGCTATTGATGCAAGGGCTTTTAGACCATCTTCCATCCAACTTTATTCAATATTTACATTGAGAGTAATCGATGAAAAACCATTGGAAACACCATGGTTATGTGCCATGTTGGGACCATAGTTTAGAGAAAGAATGATGGCTCACATATACCCAAGTGCAACAGTTGGAGGTTTCTTTAGTGAAAAGGGGCTTGAGTGTTTATAGGAGAAGAGTAGAGAACAAGGAGAAAGACATGTTGCACAAAAAGTCTTTGTGCCTTGATTAAAATAGAAGATTATAATAGCTTTTATTGCCATAATAAGACAAAATACTCATTGTGCATAATCCTTTAGGACAAGAAGTACACATGTACAAAAGTACTCCAAATACTTGTGTAGTCAACCTCTGTGCTACTTGTTCACATTAGCCCAATGCCTTGCTTCTGTCCACCATTGGATTCAAGCCTCCAATAAGGTTGAAGTCCTAATCACTTCCATTGTGGACATGCACATATTCTTGATAGTACTGTTGATATATTTAGGTAGTGATGTGTGTGAACACACTAGGAACGTCGGGGCACTTTTTTCCCTCTTTAGGAGGTTTTTTTCCCCGGGCTTGTATATACGCCTATTGCTCTAATGGGCTACTTATCTTTGTATATTCTCTAGTAATACATTAAGTATTGTGTGTTGTGCTCCAAGCTTCTTCTTCTTCCTTGTGATGTCCGCGTGCTTCCGCAGACGTCTAACTCTAACAATTGGTATCAGAGCAGGTCGTCGCTTCATCTAGGGCACCGTCGACACTCCTCCATTTGCAGTCTCAAAATCACATGTATTTTGGTGAGCATACTCAGCGTGTTTTCGAGATCAAAACTGCTTCGCTTTGTGGTGCCGAAATCGTGATCTAAGCTCGTTACGGACTCCGAACGCACTATCACAGTGCTTGTGCAAGCTATTTCATCTTTTTGTGCCAAAGGTATCTACCAGTTTCTGTTCGCCAGTATAAGCATCTCGAAGTCTGCTACAGGTCTAGCGGAATTCGTATGGGTAGTTCTATTCAACTTTTTGAGATACAGTCAATTTTCTGCATCAAGGTATTTTAGTCACCGACCATGGCTGAAAGCAGTGATGTATTTCGTATGTTGGCTGTTGAGAATAAGTTGGATGGTACCAACTACCCATTATGGGCTTATATGATGCGACATGTGTTGGTTGCAAAAGGAGTGTGGAACATTGTACAGGGTGTCGAAAAACGTCCTATCACACCTACAACTGTTACAACTGCGGGTACTGGAGCTGATGCAGAAGGTGTTGAAGATTATGATATTCTCCATATTCCTGATCGTGTTGTGGTTTCTGTTGCACCTACTGCAGAGCAGATTCGTTGGGATGGCAGAGATGCCCAGGCACATGCATTGATAGCTTTTTCTGTCAGACGTGCCATTATTCCTCACATTCGCTCTTGCAGAACAGCTAAGGATGCTTGGAATACACTTACCACATTGTACCAAGCTAGGAATGAGGCTCGTGTTGCTTACCTCCAAAAACGGTTGGAGAGTGAGCACATGAATGAAGGTGATTCTATGGACAGTTTCCTAACAAAGATCAAAGACTTGAAGGAATAGTTGATTCCTGCTGATGAGGTTATACCAGATAGCTCACTTGTGCAGACCGTTCTGAATGGTCTTCCTGATTCATATCAGAGTTTTGCTTCTACTCTTCGGTTGATGATGAAAGGCAATCCAAATGCCTTATCATTTGAGGAGTTAGTCTCTAGTCTGTTGCAGGAAGATCAGTCTAGGCAGAATACGTCCATTATTCGAGTTGCAGATCAAGCTTTCTTGGCTAATCAGAAGGGCAAACAAAAATGGAGCTCTTCAATTAGTAAACAGAAATCTGCTAATTCTGCATATTCGAAGAAGGAAGATAAAGATGAGAAGAAATCAGAAAAGCATAAATGTTTTGTAAGTACTGTAAAGGGAATGATCATATCATAAAGAACTGTCCAAAACTGGCTTCTAAAGAGGCAAAGAAGAAAGAGTTTGGAATGGTTGTTGCTGAGGCCTCTACACCAAAAATAGAGTTTGCTAATCTTGTGCAGGAAGAAGAATGGGCGTTTACTACTATCTGCAGTTTTGACCCATCTTCTCATAAGCAGTGCATGTATGCAGTAGACTCAGATGTTTGGTATTTTGACAGTGGGGCGACCAAACATATTACCTCACAGCGCAGTTTCTTCTCTTCACTCGAGCCTGCCCCTACAGGGAATACTGTTACATGCGCCAACAACTCCTCTTATCCTGTTATGGGAGTTGGTAAGATCATTTTGACTACTGCTGATGGTAGTTCTTTCACTTTGTCAGATGCTTTATTTGTGTCACGGATCAAGAAGAACCTGTTACCAGTTTCTACATTAGCCAAGATTGGTTTGGTTGTGAAATTTGTTGATGACAGGTGTACAGTTCATGATCTGTCAAATGGCGATGTGATTATTGCTTCTGGCATTTTATGTCATGGGCTATATAAGGTCATAGACTATGAAATATTTGTAAATGATTTGGCACGTGCAGTAAATGATTCTCAGGCTATGTCGGATGCAAAGCTTTGGCACGCACACTTTGGCCATCTGAATTTTGCTAGTTTGCTATGCCTGCAGAAATCTGAAATGGTGTCCTCTTTGCCCAAACTTGAGGCACCTGGGAAACATGTTTTTGAAGGCTGTATTTTGGGCAAAATGCAGCGTTCGTCCTTTCCAAAAGATGGTTCAGTTCGGGCTACTCAAAAATTGCAGCTTGTACATACTGATGTCTGTGGTCCTATGCAGACACCCTCTTTTGGGAATTATCTTTAGTTCGTGACTTTCATCGATGATTTTTCCAGGCATGCATGGGTATATCCATTGAAGGAAAATTCCAAAGTGTTCATGTGCTTCAAACAGTTTTTGGTTTGGCTGAAAATCTGTCAGCATGTAAAATGGGCACCCTCCATTCTGATCGAGGGGGGGAATATATGTCTTCTAACTTTAATGCATTTCTGACTGAACGTGGGATAAAACACCAATGTATAGTGCCGTATACACCTCAACAGAATGGAGTTGCTGAACGAAAGAACAGGTCACTCATTCATGGAGATGGCGAGGTGTATGGTCAAGAGTCAGGCTTTACCACATAGTTTCTGGCTTGAGCCTGACATCTGTGCAGCATATGTACTGAACAGGTGTCCCACTAAAGTGTTGCATTCTATCACTCCATATGAGGCTTGGCATGACTGCAAGCCATCAGTTGCTCATCTGCGTGTTTTTGGTTGTTTGGCATATGCATTAGTGTCTAAACAACATCGCAGAACGTTGGATGATAAAGCAGTAAAATGTATTTTTGTTGGATACAGTTCTAAAAGTAAAGGCTATCATCTGTATCATCCACAGACTAAACGCATTCTAGTTAGCCATGATGTTGTTTTTGTGGAAGATGCTATTCAGACATTGCTTTCATGTACTAAGGAGACATATGTTAGCTCCAAAGACATGTATGATACTTTGCTGCCTCTTTTTACAGGTGGACATTCTAGTGCTGGTCCTAATGAGGCAACTTCTCAGCCTTTGCAGGTTTCATGTGATGATGCAGATCATTCCATTTCTGATGCAGATTTACATGATGCACTAGTTGATGAGAGAGCTGATATTGAGTAGACAAAAACTATGCCAAAATGGCTAGTGCAGACTTTGCGTGACAGCAAATTAGATGCACCTTTGTCATATCGTACTCATTGAGGCTCTCATAGTGCCTCTTTTGCATCAGATTGCTATGATATGGCTGCACCTAGTCTCTGTGATGACAATGAAACTGTTTCATTTGATAAAGCACAAAATTCAGAAAATTGGATGGCTGCTATGCAATCTGAATATGATGCAATAATGAAGAATGGTACTTGGTCTTTATGTGACTTGCCAAGTGGCAAGAAGGCCATTGGCACTAAGTGGGTATACAAGCTGAAGTGTAAGCCTGATGGTACAGTTGACAGGTATAAGGCTAGGCTTGTTGCAAAGGGTTATGCGCAGGAAAGAGGCATTGATTTTGATGAGACTTTTGCACCTACATGCTGCATGACTACGGTTCCGAGCATTTGTGCACTTGCAACCCATCATGGTTAGAATGTATATCAGTTGGACATTAAAACTGCATTTCTGAATGGTGACTTGCATGAAGAAGTGTATGTTTTTCAGCCCCGTGGCTTTGTGCAAAAAGGACATGAAAACCAGGTGTGCAAGTTAAAGAAGGCATTATATGGTTTAAAGCAAGCACCACGTGCTTGGTATGAGAAGATACATGCCTATCTGATTGCACATGGTTTTGAGAACAGTCCAACTGAAAGCACCTTATATGTTAAGCGTGCTAATGATGTGCTTCTGATCATTGTTGTCTATGTTGATGACATGCTTCTCATTGGTCCTATTGAGAAGCATATTCCTGATTTTAAGGCTGATTTGCATGCCTCATTTGAGATGTCTGATATGGGGCATTTGCATCACTATTTGGGCATTTAGTTTATGCAAGTTGATGGTGGAATGGCTTTGTGTCAAACGAAATATATTGACACATTATTGCAGCGTTTTGGCCTTGAAGGCTGTAAGCCTATTGCCACTCCTATGGAGACATGTTTACATTTGAGTCTTCATGATGTTGGAGATGCATTTGATGTTGTTCTCTATCAGCAAGCTGTTGGATGCTTGATTTACTTATGCATTACTCGGCCAGATATTTAGTTTGTTGTCTCACAGATGAGCAGGTTTATGCATTTCCCAGGAGTCAAGCATTGGCAGGCAGTTAAGCACATCTTTTGCTATTTGAGTGGTACTCGGCTACTTGGGTTGTTTTATCCCAAGGGGGGATCACTACTGCCAGATTTGCATGCTTTTTCTGACTCTGATTGGGCTGGTTGCTATGACACTCGTGTGTCCACTAGTGGCTTTTGCTTCATGCTTGGTAGCTCATGTATATCTTGGTTGAGCAAGAAGCAGCCTACTGTGGCCACTTCCAGTTGTGAGGCTGAGTATAGGGCAACTTTCACAGCAACTGTTGAGTGTGTGTGGCTCAGACGCCTTATGGCTGATTTGGGTGTCGGTCAGACTTCTACCACCACCATCTTCACTGACAGTCAGAGCACATTGGCAGTTGCGAGGAACCATGTGTTCCATGCTCGCACTAAGCACATTGAGGTGCATTATCACTGTGTCATGGAGAGGTTCTCTGCTGGGGAGATCAGCTTGGCATATGTGCCCACGTAGGAGAACATTGCAGACCTTTTCACGAAGGCTCTGCCTAGGGAGAAGTTTGAAGCTTTCCGCAAAGCTTTGGGCTTACTTCCTTTTGTGGAGTGATTTTCACATAGCTTGGCACTTCCTTATACATGAGTGCCAGCGCCTTGTTCATCGCATCACTCCCAGGGAGGATTTGTTGATATATTTAGGTAGTGATATGTGTGAACACACTAGGACCGTCTGGGCACTTTTTTCCCTCTTTAGGAGGTTTTTTTCCCCCGGCTTGTATATACGCCTATTGCCCTAATGGGCTACTTATCTTTGTACATTCTCTAGTAATACATTCAGTATTGTGTGTTGTGCTCCAAGCTTCTTCTTCTTCTTCCTTGTGTTGTTTGCATGCTTCCGCAGACGTCTGACTCCAACAAGTACTATGGTCAAACCTTGGTTGCCTTTTGTCTAGGACAACCTTGATCTGCACCCACAAAAGAGCATGTGACACTCTTCCTTTACTAATTCTTGAATCTGAGTTGTTTGTGGGATAGTCTCTGCACTCTTTGTCTCTTTTCTCTCTACACACTTTGCACAAAACTATGTCACCTTTCTTATCCATAATCCTTTTCTATCTATGATTTTCCCTTATCTTCCTTACTTTTCTTGCCAACTCCTTTTGCATACACCACTTCACTTGACCTGCCTTGCATTCACATGTGTATCTTAAATGATCTTAGTGTATATGAGCATTGGTTATGCATCCCACCTTCCCATTAATTGGCACACACATTTCCCCAAACCTTTGTAGCTCATATGATGTCTTTCTCTTGCTTTGCTCTAAAATACTTTCACCAAGATTTTCTCATATCCACTTCAATGATATCCTATTTTGTCCTATAGTGACTTTATCGAAAACAAAATTTTAATGGTACCACATCGAGGTTTTTGCACTTTAACTTCTTTGCTTTTGACTTTGAATTCTCCAAGATATACACATAAGGGATGGTTCAATTGAACCTACCAAACACTTTAAAACTCTTAAAAACCTTCGAAAGGACCCTTTGAAACCTATAATGAAATTCATCAGAAAGACCATTGTGAGCATAAACTGTGTGCACTACTTGTGCACCCACTATCTAACAACTCCTTTGCCACATGTGCACCACATATGCACCACTTTGCCAAGTCAGTATCGTGACAAGCTCAATAGTAGCAAAGAGTGTGATATGTACAGAATTAGCTTGGGAAATCCAGGTGGCTATTTTTCAAACAAATGTTGACATTATTGACATACAAGGAAGTCAATTAACTTGTCTTGGAGAACTGATGATCTTAATTTAAGATTGAAGGAGTAGTTTCTTTAGAAGAATTTTTAATTGTGGATGAACCACATACGAAGAAGCAAATCATACTGGGTCAAGATTGGTTGAATAGACATTTTGCAGCTATGAATTACCGTTTTTAGGATGTGTGCTTGTTCGTAATGGACATATGCATGGAATGATATCATTTTTCGATCTGCATCGCTTTGCACATAAACGAGAATGGCTGATTGCATCTCATGATTTTGATTCTTATGTGAATTCAATGAATACAATGTATGAGGAGAATCCCATTAAGAGTAAAAGTGTGGACAAGTCCCAGGTGAGGGTAACAAAAGAGGCAAAGCCTTCAATAGAAGTCTTGAACTCTACATCTGACGAAAATCACAAGAGGACCAACAATAAGGAAAGCTCGACCATATCATCGTCCTCCATCAACGAAGAGTTAACAAGTTTGGATCCCCAAGAGTCTAGTTCAAGCTCAACAAGGAGATGCAAAAAATTGGATTCCTAAAACAATTTTGAGCATGAAGCAATGAGTGTATCCATCACTAAAGTTGAATCCAAAAACCCTATACCAAAATCCACACCTATTAAAAAAAAACCTAAATCCATGCCAGTAGACCTAAAAAAACAAGACCAAAAGTGACCCCATCTGCTGCATGGGTTTGGAATCAAAAATAAAATACCAAACAAATATTCATAGCTTCAAAAAAACCTCAAAAGCCCACACCCATGATATCTAAGTGGGTACAAAAGCTAGATCCCATCTATAAACCTGTTAGATAATCTCTTAAATGGGTACCCAGGACTAGTAATGATCCACATTCTTTAGAACTGCCCATCATAAGAGAATTCCTAGATCCTTTAGAGAGACTAAATCACTCACATAAGCCTATTCTTCAAGTAATGGAGCTCCATAGGAAGCCTTGACATGCGGAAACCATGTGCTAATCACACAAACCTATCTAAATTTGCACAATTCAGGTCATGCACCTCTAAAGTATGCATAAAGTATAGTGCCCTACTACATGGTTGTGGATAGACACAACTGTGAATCCCATGCACGAGGCATCATTGTACATATGTAATTTATTCAATGTTTATTAACCTCATGTTCTTGTTGTTATTAAAAACAAGGAAAAGAAAAAGGTAAAAAATGCAAAGATAGACACAACTGTGAATCCCATGCACAATTCAGGTCATGCACCTCTAAAGTATGCATAAAGTATAGTGCCCTACTACATGGTTGTGGATAGACACAACTGTGAATCCCATGCACGAGGCATCATTGTACATATGTAATTTATTCAATGTTTATTAACCTCATGTTCTTGTTGTTATTAAAAACAAGGGAAAGAAAAAGGTAAAAAATGCAATCCACTTCTGTGACGATTGCCATTGCAATCTCTGATTCCATAACCACTATGAAGATGGTGACATCATCCGCATATGTGCTTTTCTACTTGGAGGATAGCACATAGCACATTGACAATCTGCATGAACTTCACCTCAAGTATTTTTTCCTATACACTTACCTATTAGTTAGGAAATTTCTTTGTCAACACCCTCGGCACTCTCCGCAATCCATCTTTTGCACCAACATGTTATTTTGTGTTCCATGAGTATGCATGTATAGGACCACATTACATGGCCATGCACAAGGCACATCTTTTCTATCACCCATGGCATGCACTACTCCAAGATATCCAAGATGGAGGATGTCAAAGATATTTTGGAGGAGACAAAGATCACAAGCAACATCTATTTAGTAGCAAATTCCACACGATTCCACATACTCGAAATACCAAAGATGATGACCAATGCATGGACTACTTGACATGACACTATCAATCTCCTAGACTCAATAGTAATCTTGTCTAGAACGACAAGATCTAGGAGGGGGAGTGTTAGATAGATATGGTGAGCCCCAAAGATTCTTCAAATTTACTTTCATGTTTATCCATTTTTAGATAGATAACCCTCATATTTTTATCTACCATTGTAAAAAAAACCTTCAAATTTCTTAATTAAGGAGATTTGTATATATTCAAGACTTTGTTCGTATTTCTTTGTAATTATAGGGAAGCGTCTTCCCTTGAAATCTGTAAGGAAGAAGAGTTTAGAGTTTTTCCTTTCATTTTTTAGGACCTTTTTCAAATAAAAAGGCAAAGATATCGAGAGAAGCCTATATGAAAGCTAAGATCTCACTTGGAAAGAGACTTCTTGGTGGAATGAAGTTGTGATTTCTCTTCTTGCAAATCTGTATTTCTGTTTCTCTATGCATTTTGAGTGAACTTAATGACTCATTGTAAGCATATGATACTTTATATGAGTTATGCAAGTATCATCTACCTTGTTTCCATCATTTTAAAGCAATCAAATGTGCTTAAACTCTTATTTTAGATTAAACGTGCTTAAACTCTTATTTTAGGTGATTGATTCTCGAGGAGAAGGAACTCCATAGCTTTGTGAGACCTACTTCTTTTGTATTTTTGGGTTTTCCAAATTCTAGCACTAATTGAGAACTTCAAAACAAGCTAAATCATGCATCAAACCCATAAGTATCAAGGAAGTTGCAAGCATTTTGGTGGTTCAAATCTGTTGGAAGCATCGAACAACAATGCACCTGTTGATGCATCAAATAGCATGCATCCTTGAATGCATTGGAAGTGTGCATCCTTGAGGAAGGCCTTGGAAGCATCAAATAGTGCACACCCAAATCCATCAAGCATGTAGGCCCTTGAGCTTGGAGAAGGACACACTTCTATACCTTCTAGGAATCTAGCAAGGGGAAAGTATAAAGGGGAGATAGTTTCGCCACTCCATTGATGTCCATCCATTACATTTGCTTATGCCACTGACTACAACTAGGTTGAGGTCTACTCTTCGCGGATTCACAAATTAGAATTGTGTGAGCATGCCATATGCTATGACTCATCAAAAAGTTTCCCAGCATGCATGAGTTTACCCATTGAAAACAAAATCTAAAGTATTTAAGTGTTTTAAACAGTTCATGGTTATGGCTGAAAATTTGTCAAAATGTAAAGTGGGCACCCGGTGCCCATACTGATTGAGAGGGGAGTATATTTCATCTAAGTTCAATGCATTTTCGGTTGAGCATGGAATAAATGCCACATACACCTTAACAAAATGGAGTTTCTTATAAGAAAAGTCTCTCACGAAAATGGTAAGGTGTATGGTCAAAACTAAAACTTTACCACTTTACTTTTACCACAACTTTTGGCTTGAGGTTGCTATGTTTGCAACGCGTGCACTAAACAGATATCAAATCAAAACATCGTAATCTATCACTCCATATGAATCTTGGTAAGCTTGTAAGCCATATGTTGCTTATCTACATGTTTTTGGTTGTCTTACATATGCATTAGTGCTTAGACAACTCAAAATTTGTATGTTGTGAAATATAATTTTGTTGGGTACTATTTTGAAAATAAATGCTATTATCTATATTATCCACGAGCTAAATGCATTTTGGCTAGCAGTGAAGATGCGATCAGCCCTTCCAATCATGTACCAAGGAACCCTTACTATCATGCACCAAGGAAACATCAATTAGCTCAAAGCAGCCCTTCCAATCATGTACCAAGAAACCCTTACTATCATGCACCAAGGAAACATCAATTAGCTCAAAGGATGTGTATGACACTTTGCTATCTCTTTTTACACATGGGGAGTTATGTTTTGGTCTTAATGAAACAATTTCTCAACTTTCATAGATTTCAAATGATTATGCTAGTCATTTTATTTCTAATAAGATTTACATGATACACTTATTGATGAGAGACACGTAGAGGTAAAAACAATGCCTAAATGGTTGCTGCAGCCTTAAAAGTGAACAAGCACAATAGCATCCCAAGTGGCATGGACGCCAAGACTAGGGCCGGCTATGGTCCAGGCGTACCTCAAATTGAGCCAACTGCACGAACGAACTATTCTTCAGATAAACATCAATTCCAATTCGCCCACTATGTATACGAATCTTTCCTCATATTCAAATCAAGAGCCTATATAATTTTACAGGGTGACAATTCCAAAACAAGACCATCTCGAAAAGTTCATCAATAAAAGCACTTTTGAAATCCACAGACGTAGATAATGCAATTGGGTCGGTCTGCACTAAGGTCGTATATGCTTCCCAACAATCCTACTCTCTGTGAACGAAAGGTTTGCGTCTTTGCTTTGACCACTGCTTCGTACTTCACTGATTCATTGTTATAACAGACAAAGTCTATGTTCATGTTATGTTTATTGTGTGACATAGAAATCTGCCACTACTCGATATTCTAATAGCGGAAACCGATTGGAAGAAAGCTCGTAAAGACAAAATGAATATTCGCACCCAGGGATGATGAGTCTAACTCCTTTCTTCTACTTATCTAACTATACCGAGAGGATGACGAGTCTAACTCCTTTCTTCTACTTATGTAACAAAACCATAGAGGCACCATATGAATATCAAAAAAACTAAATGATACACATTGAGTTTCAGAAGTTCTGTAATCTAGAAGATTTCGCAGATACCACTGCTTCCTTTCCAAACAGACACAAATTCATACGAAGACACTTAGGTCTGTCCAAAAACTGAATAAGGGACACAGAGATTCGGAGGTTTTTACCTCCAAATTCATGTTATTCTTTTTCGTGATGAACATGTAGCTTTACCCCCTCCACCATTAAGTCAGACAGCTTCGCTTCTCCTCGTCTGGAACCTGGATCATCGCTGACAATGAGGGAAATCCGAAACCCAAGTATGCATAATTATTAAACAATTTGAACTACTATGAATAGAGAATTGATTCAAAATAAGGCCAGTGGAGACATAAACGAACCCTAACACAGGGATTAAGCTTCTTCTTGAACGAAGAGCTGCACGATCACTAAAGTCCAGGTAAAACATCTCCCGATTATTAAATTTTGTACAAGCTAATATCTACCTGGCGTGGATGCCGGAACTGCACCAGAGGAATTCAATCCAAGATCTGCTATGGCCAACTATCAAATCTGCAATACAATAGCAGCTAGCAACTATCAAATCTGCAATACAATAGCAGCTAGCTTTGCTGTGTAAACCAATCCGCAAGGTATGGGAAATAATGAATGGAACGATCCTGATGTGAAGTTTTGTGAATTACAACCCTTACGGTGAGGCGTGACATCCAAAACTCACATATCTCCACAAATATCCACTTACAAATACAACAAACAATTATGCACTCTCAAGGGACGCCAAAGAGAAACAAATCCCAAAAGTACTTAAATAACAGACTTGTATAATAAAATTCCTTGAGGCTTCAAAACAATCTCCAATTACATACACATCTCTGAGTGGAATTTCTTCTCTGCAATCAGAGGCCTGATCTGAGGCACAGAAAGAATGTTCAACAAGCAACCACGAGGCCATGCCGGTGATCATGAATTTCGTTCTGCGCTCTTTGACTTCTGCATAGTTCGCTCTCTAACCTTTCGAGTTGCTTCATATAACCAGAATTGGGGGAGGCCCTTCTGTATCTCCTATTCACAGCCCCCATAGCATGCTCAAGTGAGAGCCCCATGGACCACATCAAATAACCAATGACTATTGCAGCACTCCGAGACCTACCTGCCATGCAATGTACCAGAACAGTGCCATGTTTCCTACCTTCATCAATGAACTCAAAGCAAGGAAGCATGATCTGCGAAATATCTTCCTCGGGGGTGTCAGCCAAGGAAATTGTCATGCGGGATAGCAATGAACCACGCTTTGCAGTTTCAAACAGAGGTTCCGTTAACTGATTCTTTCTAGGTGGCCGAAGCTTCTGCGAAGATTCACTACACATTGAGGACAATATCGAAGACGAGACGAGAGAAATCATGTGCGTCACACCCAAGTGGTCATCGCTGCTAAGTACCCGCAGTGCAAGTTTAAAATCCCCGATATAGAGACCTTCGTCGATGAGGCATTCGCAAGGAAGGCTATCAGCGTTGTAAGGATACATGGTCATTACAAGCGGCAAAATCTTCTCTCAAATCTGCAAATAAGATCAATGCTCTCTTTTGGGAGAGAAATACTCTTCTGAGATCTCCAGGCCTCCTTGCAAAGTCCAATTGCTGATCAGATTTGAGGTTCCCTCTCCTCGCACTGCAGAGCCTCTAATTTTAGAATACGTCTTGCCACAGTTAAGCTCGGACTGGAGATTGAAGGGAAGGGATGGGAATCGTAAACAATTTCAGCGGAGAAGCACGCAAAGGTTAAACCTACGTCTACAAAACTGTACATGAATCCCTGATTGCGAATCACAACGTGAATTTCCGGTGAGGAGATTCTAGAACCTTCGACTCGCTCCTACGCTTTGATTCGAAAAATAATATCTAATGAAACACAAAAATGCTTCATCACACAAAAATAACAAAGAATCCAACCAATGAAAAATAACAAAGAATCCAACCAATGAAAAATAACAAAGAATAACAAATGTCATCATCTTGAGCAAGAGACACCCACTAGAAGAAGTTTTTTTTTTGAGAGTAACAATGAATTGGAAATACACACCCACACACCCAACGTCGTAAGGTAGAGGCACCGATCATGAGAATATCATGACCTTGAAGCTATGGGAGGAAGTCTTGAGTTCAAGTCTTAGAAGAAGTAATATTGCAAGTGCTCAATGAGACATCGTAATCCAAAGTGGACTTACCCAAAATGTTGAGCAAATATCCTTACGTCCATTAATGACGTCAAATTGAGATTCATACCCAAGCAATCTAAAAGTTTCGTACCTACGTCCATTTAATGACTTCAAATTGAAATTAAACCGGTTGGGTTCAGAAGAGTGTGACCTTTCATTATCCATCTAAACATTCCAATAGTTGCACACCAAAGACCGTCCAACTAGGTGAAATCTATTGGGAGAAAGATTGATGTCCTAGACCTTGAAGTTCCTTTGAGATTGCAACAATAGGAAAAAAGCACATGAGTGTTGCATTCAATAAGAAAGGCCTAAAATTCACTATTGGTTAACCTCATCAAGATCTGTTGAATATGGAAACTCATGAAGTGCTTCTGAAAACTGAAAGAGAGAGAAGACAATCGAGGTTCTGAAGGTTTGGAAGTTAAGAAAAAGAATGGAGGTGTCCAAGCAAACAATGGTCAAGTTCGGGTCCCAAAATTTCCAAGACTAACCCTTAGTTTGGCTTTTCATGTTGGACTTTGAGGTCTGCAAAGGCACACGAACATCACAAGTAAGTGTGTTCATGCACATCACTACCGAAATATATCAACAAATCACCCCTGTGAGTGATATGGTGAACAAGGAGCTAGCACTCATGTATAAGGAAGTGCCAAACTATGCGGAAAGAGATCAATCCGCAAAAGACAGTAAGCCCAAAGCTTTGCAAAAAGCTTCAAACTTCTCTCTAGGCAAAGTCTTTGTGAAAATTTCTACAACATTATCATGTGTGGGCACATAAGCCAAACTGATCTCTCCAACAGAGAACCTCCCCCTGACATAATGATAGTACACCCCAATGTGCTTTGTGCAAGCATGGAACATAGGGTTCCTTGTAGCTTCCAATGCGCTCTGATTGTCAGTGAAGATGGTGGTGGCAGAAGACTACCCAACACCCAAATTATCCAAAAGGCATCCAAGCAACACACACTCAACAATCATTGTGAAAACTTCCTTATACTTAGCCTCACAACTAGAAGTGTCCACAATGGGCTACTTCTTGTTCAACCAAGATATGCATGAACTATCAAGCATGAAGCAAAAACCACTGGTGGAAACACGTGTCATGGCAACCAATGCATTCTGAGTTAGAAAAAATATATAAATCTATCGATAATGATCCCCCCCTTGGGATAAAACAATCCAAGTAGCTGAGTATCACTCAATTAGAGAAAGATGCACGTAATCACCTACCAAAGCTTGATACATGGGAAATGCATATACGTGCCCATTTGAGACCAGCAAACTGAATATCATGTTGAGTTATGCATAACTAAATCAAGCATCCACAACATGTTGATAGAAAACAACATCAAATGCATCTCCTATATTATAAAGACTCAACTGTAAACATGTTTCCATATGAGTGGCAATAGGTTTGCAATCTTCAAGCCCAAAATGATGCAATAATGTGTCAACATATTTTGTTTGGCATAAAGTTATTCCCCCGTCAATTTGCATATCTAAATGCCCAAATAATGATGCAAATGCCCCAAATTTGACATCTCAAAAGAGGCATGCAAATCAGCTTTAAATTCAACAATATGCTTCTCATTAGGACCGTTGAGCAGCATGTCATCAATATATACAACAATGATTAGAATTACATCATCTACATGCTTAACCTATAAGGTGCTCTCAAAACCATGTGCAATCAAGTAGGCATGTATCTTTTCATACCAAGCATATAGTGCTTGCTTCAAACCATCTAATGCCTTTTTCAACCTACACACACTTTATTTTCATGCCCTTTCTGCACAAAACCACGGGGTCGAAATACATACATGTAAGTCACCATTCAAAAAATGTAGTTTTAATGTCCAAATGATGTACATTTCAACCATGATGAGCTACAAGTGCACAAACACTAAAAACAATGGTCATTTGGGATGTGAAAGCAAAGGTATCATCAAAATGAATGCCTCTCTCTTGAGCATAACCTTTGGCAACAAGCCTAGCCTTATATTGTTCTATCCGGTCTATGTCTCAGCTTGTCTACCCATATAGTGTCGATGGCCTTTTTCCACTCAACCATCCTCATCCACTCATTCCTCTAATGATGGTGATTCGCAAAAGAAGAAGAGATGCATATATTGTCGGAAGACTTCTCATACTATTGTGTTGGTGCAAATACCAAGCCTACACATTTGGCTATGTGCAACTAATTAAAGCTCCATGGAAACCATTGCTATGAAGTCTTTACCTTTTACCATTTGTAAAAGTCTATTTGACTTGGAAGAATATTTGTAGCTACCACTAAACTCATGAAGTTTGTTAGATAAAAAGCCATGACTTTATTTGGAGAGAATATCTCCTAGATTAGATGATCACTTTTAGTGAGAGCCAATGAAGAGTTCAAAATCAAAATTCAAATGACTCATCTATAAAAGGAGATTGAAAAAACTCGCGAGATAGATCACTTAAATTCCGAGTTGCTACTGATTACTTTGTAAGGGATTGAGGCTCACTTCATAGCCTACAATACTCATTATCATTAGGCATTGATTATCATGCCAATGATCATGTACAATAAAGTCTTTTAATACAATAGATCAATACTTTCATCTATGGTCTCTCTGTCATAGCTCCTCAGAACAGTCATTTTGTACTGGTCATATCTCAGTCATTTCTTGACCATTTTCAATGTTATATAGCTTGTTGGAATCAGCTCTAAGTCCTCTACATGCTCACAATTTTTTAAGATAATCCATTCAGAAAATATGGAGAAAAGCATGTCAAAGTACCTACTGGTCAAACTTTGCAGAGGTCCTAAAAAATCGAGGGTAATGATTTGATTGCTAAATTGATTGCTAAATTGATTGCTTTGTGTATAGTGCATCATTTTATGTGATTCCACTTGGAATCATTAGCTAGTTAACCTAATTTGATATCTCCAAAAGGAATTTGTCTAATTCCTACTGTATTGGAAGCACTGAGCTTAACAAGCAGCAGGTGTGTGAACAAAAATAAAAGGTTTTCATTGATCCTTCAACTTGGAAGTAGTCTGTTTTGAATCTATCAATTCTCACATCATTTCCAAAGTACATAGGCACTTGTTTAGTGTCATTGGAAAGCTAAGAGGTCCTACAAATTAACTCTGAAGCAAAAATGGGCTGGTACAAAGCAAGGATTGGTAGTACCTACTCATTTCTTGGAGTGTCCATCCATCTTTCCCAACAGTGGTATCAGAGCAAAGCTAAGGTAAAATGGGAGATGGTTTTCCTTCCTTCATTGATAAATTGGATAGGAAATACTACCAAGCATGGTCCCTGAGGATGAAGACATACTTGCAAGGAAGGAGCCTCTATGGATACATCTCAGGAGATGAGGAGATGCCCATTTTCAAAAGCAAAGGACAACCTACAAGAGAGGAGCATGAAAGACTCAATACATGGTGTGCCAAGGATGCATTAGCAAGGTCATACTTACTTAACTCAATTTTTTATTTTCTTCTTCCACACATTAGGAACTGTAAGACATCCCAAGAGACTTGGGAAACATTGTCTTCATACTTCTCTTCCAACACAAGGGCTAGGAAGAACCAATTGTGGATTGAGTTTACCACTGAAAGAAAGCAACCCAAGCAAGGCATCTCAGAGTATGTGACCAAAGTTAAAGATAAAGCTAATCAATTGGCAAGCATAGGAAAAGAAATTGAAGAAGAGTGGATTGTGAGGCAAGTAATCAATGGGATTGAAGCAGATGACAAATGGGAAAGCTTCACAACTGCCATGGACTTGTACATGGACATGCAAATTCCAGACCTTACCACACTCATGGGACGATGTTGGCAGTAGTCAAGGTACCCAAGGACTCACAAGACAAGGAAGTCAAAGAAGGGACTCAAAGCAAAGTAGTCAACGAAGATCTGGCAAGTAGGCCGTCCAAATTTTTCCATGAAGTAATACTTCCTAAATAGTGAATTTAGTCACTCTACATCATTGTAAATACCATTTCACCTTTTTCTAACTCTACTTTGTGCAAGCCGAGGAGTCCTTGAGCTTGAGGAGTATTAGAAGTAGCATCGTACCAATTTTCATGATTTTTAGACTCCATTTGAGCCCTCAAATAGGCCCTAGAACCTAATTTTTAACTAGGTCGGACACTAAGTCTGGACAGGGCCAAAACTAGTCAAAAACTATAAAAGGAGCTAGAGAGCTCATTTTTGAGGTTAGCTTGTAATAGATTTGAACTTGTAAGAGCACTTTTGAAGTAATCTGAAGAACTCCATTGTCTTTCTCTTTGTCTTGCCGTGTGCGCACGTGTGTGTGTATGTGTGTGCATGTTAGTGTGCTTCTCACTCACGCACTTGTGCCATCACATGTTCGAGGTCTTCATACCATCCTCACGTCTTCCCGGATTGACATTAAAGGAGGTGCTACTCATCAGTGAGCTACACCAAATTTTGGCACCGTTGCCGGGGATCGAGCTTTGAGGACGAGCGTGTGATGGTAAGACATAGAGTTGTGACGTTGGCGTTGTAGGTAATTTCTTTAATTTTTCTTACTTTTCTCTTTTTTACTTCACCATCATCCTCACCATATCCGATCTCCATCTCCATCATCGCAAAAATTTCAGTTTTTTGATCATATCACCTTCTCCCTTCCATTTCCCTCATTTCACTTGTAAGAGAGAGTGAGAGAGCGATTTGTGTGCGCTGCTTTTGCATGTTTTTTTAGCTTCCTTGCAAGTTTTTGCTGTACCATCCTCTCCAGCACGCTGCGCACGTACGGAAAAACTCGGAACTGTCTCTATGTCGCAGACCTCTGTCGATCGCGATCGACAGAAAATTTCATCTTTTGGTAAAACAAAGCACACCACAATGACACACATGAGGAGCACATTCCAAATCATCACTTGAAATTAAAAAATTCAGTGTTTCTCTGTCAATCGCGACCGACACCATCGATCACGATCGACAGCCACGATCGACAACCTTTGTCAATCGCGACCGACAGACCCTGCCAATCGCGACCGACAGACCCTGTCAATCGCGATCGACAGACCCCGACCGACTCAGTCAATCGCGATCGACGGTGTCGATCGCGACCGACAGAAACTTCACGATTGACACATATATTCGCGTGCCCATGTGTCCATCGCGATGGACAGACCCACGATCGACTGAAATCTTGTCAGAATTCGCACAAAAAGTGTTGATCGCGATTGACACCATCGATCGCGATTGACAGGACTCACGACGGACTCTGTCGATCGCGATTGACACTGTCAATCGCGATTGACATGTCGATCGCGACTGACAGCCACGACGGACACCTCTGTCAATCGCGATTGACAGACCTGTCGATCGTGATTGACAGGCTTTTCGGCCAACATTTTAGGGTTATTTAATTCCAATTTTTGGAGTAATTGTGGACTTAGAAATCACACATTTAGAGTATTGGAAGGCCTCTACACTAGTAATCTGAGAAAAAAAAGCTGGGTTGCCTGTTGACCTGTTTTACCCTGTTTTAACTCCAAAACCCTGAACTGTCATATCTTCCTCATACGAAATCTGTTTACTGTGATTCTTGTTTTGTTGGAAAGCTCGTGGGGACGATACCCAGCGGGAACAAAACCAAGGGATCTCTAGAGTTGTTTGCCATAAAGACAGAGGGAAAATGGATATCTAAACTACATGAATGGAAATGATTTATTATGTCATTTGAATCTAAGTCTTGAGCTAACCTTGGGACTTTTACAGGTCCATAGAGAGCACTTGTGGGCATCCAGAGCAAGGGCTTTTTGCAAGCTTGAGAACCGGATTCTTGAGCACCAAAGGGCAAGGGATCAGCAAGTGAGGTTGGAATACTCTCAACTCCCTCTGTCAATTCCTAGCTTAGGCTACACGTGAATAGTGCTAGAAGTAAACCAGGGCGACGATAGGCATCTATCAAGTTGAAGACTACCTAAATACTCAAGTTCAAGCTAAAACATAACCTGTGTGTGACCGACAACTTGAAAGGAAAAGAACCTAACGTGGAACGATCAACTTAAAGTGCGGAAATTAACTCAAGTATTCTTGATGACGTGATATCAGACAAGATCATAAACACGATAATCAATTAAAAAAGAACCAAGTGACTGATACAAATTGATCGACAACGAGGTTGTACCTTGGGTAAAAATTGGGATTGCTCAGCTATGCTTATGAACCTTAGATCAAGACGACACGTAGGGAGAGATAGACAAAGTCTTAGATCTTCAGAGGCTAGTGTCAATCATACTGCTAGGTCTTGGGCCCAGCAGTTGAGCCATCATTCGTACTACCCTAGCTCTAAGACTAGTGATTCAGAGATGTCTCAAGGTATGGAGAGACCCACAGGAAGTTCAGGAGTGCCATACTTACATAGGGTAGAAGGCCCCTACAAGATGCAGCTTGAATACCTTAGGACCAACCAATTAGGTGCTAGCATCTATGAGGACGGCCTAGGAAGGTCTGTGGTCCAAATTAAAAATCCTGACCAACCCATTGGACTCGAACGTCCAGCAGTCAAATTTGAAAATGGAGCATACTTGGACAAAGAAGGAACCATATATGTAGTCACCAGTCACCCGGACAGGACAGATGAATTTGGAAATGTGATCCCAGAAATGGACTTGGGTGACCTAGAGCAAGGGAACATGGGTGTAGAACCTAAAACTCATCGAGGCAAATTTGTTCTTACCAGAATCCTCACACCAGAGTGGATTCCCCAGGACAATAAGAGCATAGACCTACTAACCGAGAGACCGATGAAGCCTTCTGGAGGTATAAGCCTAATCAACCTAATGAGGTAGGAACAATCACGATCTATGAGTTCAAACATCCTGATAGCCCAGGCAAAGTGACCTATTTAGGCCATACTTCGGAAAGAATATTTGTGGTCACAGAGCACGGTAGGCATGCCTACACTTGGAAGGGAGAATTTATTTTTCCCCAACCAAGATCTAATGTCTCTTTTGGCCACCAAGGAGCGCGAACATCCCAAGCTCATCGAGTGCAAAGGGACAGAAGTAGAGATAGACCTGAGGTAAGCTTTGCCAACCCAATAGGAAGAGAACGAACACGAACAGAGGCCGATAGAGAAGAAACCGAGAGAACTAGAGTTCCAAGAAACCTAAGAAACGCTGATGATTTTCCCCTGCCAAGGCCGAGGGAACACACCAGAACCTTGAGACCTACACAAATGGTTAAGTCCATGAAGAACTACTTTGATGGCACAGGAGATCCATACGATCATGTGGCCGAGTTTAGGCAAGTCTTGAGAGCTGAACAGGTGGAGGACTTATTCACGCAATACAATGTCTTTGGCCTAACCCTTAGGAACACAGCCCTTACGTGGTTTCAACCATTAAATGAAAGACACTTCAGGAACATAGACCAACTTCTAGAGGCTTTCATTATTGAATTTTCTAAGAGTGGCATAAGGCATAACACTTCCTCACTGATTCATAGCTTCAAGCAAACCCCTCAAGAGACGGTCAGACTTGCAGGAAGAAGGTTTAGGCAATATCTAGAGAGATGTCCTGTTTCAGAGTTACCCACACCAGCCAAACAAGTGGCTTTATTCCTAGATGGACTGCTAAGTACAAAGTTGAGATCATACGTGTACTTAAAGGACCCGAGGACAATAGAAGAGTGTGTACGCATGTGCATCGACATTGAGGATAACCTAGGGGAAGAGTTAGAGCTTTCCAAAGTTTACAAAGATTCAGATAGTGCCTCTAACCTCTCTTCCTTGCAATCCACATCAGTTGAGGAACTCGCTGAGAAAGTAGCTCAAAAACTAGGTGTCACTAGCAAACAAATCCCAAGGTTTGCCCCAGTAAAGAGGTGCTATACTTGCGGTGGTGACCACATGGCGAACGTATGCCCCATTATGGCTCAACCCCAAATGAATCCTAGTAGCCAATACTACACCATAGAACAGAGATACACAAATCACACCGCACAAGATTGTCCATACAATTAGCAAGCGGTTAGGCAAACCTACCCTCAGCCCTATCCACAACAGGGAAGATATCAGAACCAGTATCCACCACAACAGTATGTGAGGCCTCAATAAACCTACCAACCACAACATTAGGCCCAACAGAGACCTCAACCAGTGCTAGCCCAACAACCTCCTGCTCTAGCCAATGTGATTCCCATGAAGTACGCAGCTGCAGAAGAGAACCTGAATAGAGCCATAGTGCTAGTGACTCCACTACTTTCAGAAAGTGACCCTAGTGACCGTAGTTTTGACTCTGCTCATATTGATAGCCCTCAAGCTTACTACATGCAGTCACCTGAGCATAATGAGGCCTATTATTACGAAGAACCAAGTGAACCAAGTTGGGAGCCAGAGTATACCAATGTCATGTACACCAATCCCAACTCACGGCCCCAACCTAGCCAGGTAAGACCATCATTCCCTAGAGGGCCATGCTACCGATGTCAGGGAGATCACCTCATTCGCAATTGCCCGATGCCTGCCCCCACACAACCCCAATCTGTAACCATTCAAGGCTTTTGTCAAGATTGCGGAAAGGAGCACCTCTTACGAGACTGCCCAAAGAACCCACAGAATGTAACAAAAATTACTCCCATCAATGTGATTGGGTTAGTTGTAGACTCTTCAGGAAGTGTAACCTCCACTGCCCCCGTGCAAGTGGTCACTAGAGCTCAAGCATTGCAGCACAACCAAGGTGTAGGACAGGAAAAGAGTGCCAAAGTTAGTGAAACGGAGAGCATAACCAAGAAGAGGACTAGAGTCTGGAGAGATAGCCGTGAAAGAATGAAAAGACAATGGGCAAAGAAAATGAGTGAACTTGAGGAAAGCCTAAGAGAAACAAAAGCCAAAATAATTGAACTCACATCTCAACCTCCCTCTCACACTACCCCACCTCCTCTATTCCCGTCTCCATCCGATCCACCACCTTCTAACCTCCCTCATGCGACCCCACCACCCCCTGGAGTAGGATCAATTTTAGCAGATCCCACTCCTGAGGACCTAAATATGATGCTCAAAGCATATCAAGCCAGAATCCAAGAAGGGCCAAACGTAATCGATCATGAAAAGTGTTACCTAAGAGCAGAACTAGAGCTTGAACGAACCAAAATTTGTGCTAAGATGGTGGAATTGGCTCAAACCATGTTTGAAGCCAGTCGCCTCTTTAACATCTCTAGTTTAGCTAAGACGCAGTTGCACTTTGATGGACTGCTCGAAAGATTGGAGAGGCTAATTACACAATCAGAAAAGGAACCCGCCTCTCAAAATAAGGACAAGCCAAGTGAAAGGCTAAGCCGTCCCATCTAGGAAGCTTATGTGCCCAACACCACAGAGCCAGACGCATCTTCTTCTATGACTCGGTACACACCAGAATTCCTACGAGAGATTCAAGAAGAGAAATGGGCTAAAGAGAGTGAAGTCCCTCCTCCCATTGAACTTGTGGATGACGCGCATGATCAATTCCCACAAGATATTCCTTCCATTTATGGAGTGCATGAGAGTGCACAATCTCAAGAGAGATTAGACTTTGAGTCTAATTCTTTACATGAATTACCCCAATTCACAGGCCCATGGGAAGCTAAGTCTACATGTATGAGAGCACCCATGTTCATGGTGCGCAACGAAGACTCAGTCATAGCTAGGAACACGGAGGTAGTAAAGAATACTAAAGTGCAGTGCAATCTCACTTTAGAAGAGCTACTCAAAGTTAGGCCAGAGTTATGGAAACATGTAGCCAAACAGGTATCAGAGATAGCTAAAACACGTTCCCAGGTAGAATCTCATAGAACAGTGCCAGAAATTCCTCTAGACCAGATAGGAGATATGAGTGAAGGAGAAGAAGGAAACACCTATCTTCCCATCACCCATCAAGGATACACAACCAAGGCAATTCTGGACTCAGGCGTAGGAGTTGCAATTGCTACCACTTCCCTATGGAAGCGTTGGGGCAAGCTAGCACTTAGGCCAACGAGAATGAAATTGCAGATGGCTGATGGTCACATAGAAAGACCCTTAGGACTGCTTGAAGGAATAACTCTCACTACTTGTGGTGTAGAGTTTGAGCACACATTTGCTATCTATGACTTTAGCAAGAACCAGGCCTATGAGATGATTTTGGGAAGACCATTTTTGCGACAATTGCAAGTGGTATAGGATTGGGGAACCAATTCTCTGTACTTGCAACACTTAGGTGTTACAACCAAAGTCAATCTCAAGGATTACTCTCATAGAGACGTACCGCCTATCCAATGGAATCCTATCCATAGAGCCAAGGATGACACAGAGTCTGTGCACTCCATAGGATCAGGATCCTCATGGATGCATGAAGACACACACTTGTGGATGTGCAAAGTTGCAGTGGAAGAGGAGAAGAGAGAAAAAGCCTGAGAGGTAGGTGCAAAAGAAACCCATAGATCAATTCAAGACCCAACCTATGCACCTGTAGTATTTCCTGACGAAGAATTCGAGCCTCATGGTTGGGCTGAAATTCTAGCAACAATGGATGTAGCCATCAATGAAGAACAATGGACACCCCACTGTGATGAGGATGGCTATGATATTTCAGTTTTCTCCATAGAGCCAATCATGGGAGATTCAGTTTTAGAAGAATGCAAACCTAGCCCTGATGCATTTGAGGATGCAAAGTGACTCTGATCTAGAGTCAATCATCATGGACCCACCCTTTGCATCAAATGAGGAATACTTCTATGAGGTAGAAGATCACCCTCAGAGACACGCAGAAATTATGAATGAGGTGAGATTAACCACACAAGTGACCACCAAGAGTGAAGGCAAGAAGAGGAAGAAGAAAGAATTCACACAAGAACAGGAAGAATCTTTGTTTGAGGTCCCCGAGAATTTCAAAAAGTATGAGATAGACGATAGGAGAGTTATGGTAAGAATGCCTAAACGTGAGGCACAAGCAGGAGAGGCCTATGATAACAAAGAAACCACCAAGAAAATAGTTGTAGCCATAGAAGAAGGAGAAGAAAGATGCACGTACATAGGCCATGACCTGGCGGAAGAAGAAGAGCAAGAGTTGATTGCCTTGCTAAGAGAATACCGAGATGTATTCGCTTGGAGTTACAAGGATTTGAAAGGTGTTGATCTTGACATATGCTCACACACTATCCCTATGACCTCAGATGCAAAACCCTCTAAGCAAAAGCCATACACATACAATGATAATTATGCTGCTAAGATCAAGGAAGAAATAGATAGATTGGTGGAAGCTGGATTCATCTATGAAATTGAGCACACTGAGTGGGTATCCCCCATCGTAGTTGTGCCCAAGAAGAATGGAAAGCTACGTGTATGCATTAACTTGAAGAAGGTTAATGCAACCACAATTTGAGATAACTATCCACTTCCAATTACCGAGCATCTATTAGAAAGAGTAGCAGGCAAAGAAGTATACAGCTTCCTTGATGGATTTTTTGTTTATAATCAGGTAGCCATAGCTCCAAAAGATCAGCATAAGACTGCTTTTGCCACAGAATGGGGCATATTTGCTTTTCGAGTAATGCCATTCGGGCTTACCAATGCTCCTGCAACCTTCCAAAGATTGATGTGTCATGTAGTTAAAGAGTTCTTGTGGAAGAACTTAGAGGTCTATGTTGATGATCTTTGTGCTCATTCCAACATTAGGCAAACACATATTCCTGAACTTAGGCAAATCTTTGACAAATGTCGAGAGTATCAAGTCTGCCTGAACCCAGAAAAGTGTGTTTTCATGGTCAAAAAAGGCAAGATTCTAGGGCACATAGTGTCAAAGAATGGCATCTCCATGGATGAGGAGAAAGTGAGAGCCATCGCAGAGCTACCTAGGCCAAGGAATGTCAAGGAAGTACAAGCTTTCATGGGGCATTGTGGTTATTACCGACGCTTTATACACATGTATGCCATCATAGCAAAGCCTCTGTATGGACTTTTGACTAACTTTGAGTGGACTGATGAATGTGAGAATTCCTTCAATGATCTTAAATGGCGATTATGTTCAGCGCCAATCTTGACCACACCAGATTGGAATAAGCCATTTCATGTTCACGTGGACGCATCCAATTATGCTATTGGATGTGTACTCGCGCAACCTACTGGTGAAGGTAATATGGACCTTCCAATTGCCTACGTGAGTAGACAGTTAAATGCAGTTGAACGGAACTATACCACCACCGAACGAGAAGGATTAGGCATGGTGTATGCGGTTAAAAAGTTTAGACACTATTTGCTTGCAAATAAGTTTAAATTTTTTACTCATCATCAAGCACTATTATACTTGGTAAACAAGCCATGCAATACAGGCAGATTGGTAAGATGGTTTCTCTTGCTAATGGAATATGACTTTGAGGTTGTGGTGAGGAAAGGAAAGACTCACTCGAGAGCGGACCACCTTCCTAGGCTCACATCTGGAGAAGCCTGTTGCTCTAGCACAATGGTGAGAACCACGATAAGAAGCTCCACCTCCTTAATGTCAATCCGCGGAAGAGATAGGAGTGATATGAAGATCGTGAATGTGAGATGAAGTGAGAGTGAAGGTGAGAAGCATAGAAATGCACACACACATGCACACACACAATGAAGAGACAAGCAAGACACAATGGAAGGTGAGAAATCCACTCTATTACTCAAGAACACTATTACAAGCTCAAAAGAACTCTAACCTCAAACAAGCTAACCTCAAAAATGAGCTCTCTAGCTCTTTTTATAGTTTCTAGACTAGTTTTGACCAGTTTCACATCTAGTGACCGGCATAGTTAAAAATTAGGTCCTAGATGCTATTTGGAAGGGTAAACGGTGTCTAAAAATAACGAAAATTGATACTCTTGTTCTACCTAAGCTCCTCAACCTCGAGGACTCCTCGGCTTGCACAAAATGGAGCTGGAACTTAAGAAAAGGGTTTTTCTATGTTACATATGTTACATTAGTGATGAAAATCACTGTTGGAGGTTTTTGAAAAGTATTTTTAAAACATGATTCTTTGAAAAAAGATTCAACTGGCTCACTGCTCCGTCGTTACATGCTTCCACATCGTCTGTGCCTCTGGCTGCTTCCAACACCCCCCTCCCTCTCGCTTTTGTCGTCCCTGACAGAACCTTGTTGTGAGGTCTGCCGGATATAGTTCTGTAGGAGGTCTTGAGCGAGGGTGTGCTCGGAGATACGAATGCCTCGGGCCAGATCGGCCTCAAGTTTCTCCCAGTCTATTGGTTGCGGTTCTTCCGGTGGCGGGAGCTGATAGTGTGTGGAGTAGACCATTCGTTCACAGGCAAATAAGTGTAATAAATGTGTAGGCCTACTTATGAATACCTTTGAATGGTATTCCCAGAAGCCGGTTGTGAACATCTCTTCGAACGTCTGCTTGTAGCACGCCGGTAGGTACTTTATTCTGCAATGCCAGGCATAACACACCCGTAGCGATGGCGTTGTACTCATATCATATACCAGATCGAAATTGCCATGCTCAAAGCCTGGGGTGTTTACATGAGGTGCCTTGACGCGTCGGAAGACTTTAAAAATCATTTGCATCATGTCAAAGATTTTGACAGTCATGTGCGCTGCTATATCATCCATATGCTTTAATCTAGGGAGCCAATGGCGAATTGTAGCCATCATGTAGCCTACAGTTGGTAATTCGATGGGTGGCTTAAAATAGGGGTAATTCAACCAGTCCTGGCATTGCTTATTGTTTTGTACCTTAATAGCAAAGGCTGTCCAGGAACGGCGTCGTGGTACTGGTCCCCAACATGGGTTGTACTTTAAGTGCAAAGGTGCCTTTACCCATGTACTCATCATTTCTCGATACTTCTGTAGTAAATCTTTGCGCCACTCTGGTTGATAGATCTCTCCTTGCTGTGCATCAAGTGGCAAATCGTCCTCTTCGAATTGAGTCGCATGCGATGGTTTCTTACCGGTTTCTTTCTCAATGGCTAACTGGTTTTCAGCCATTAACATAAAATATGGTTTATACTGTAGCTCATGCCCAGATATGTATCGTCGCGGGGCCAAATGAGCAAAGAATGGAGACTGTAAAATTCTTTCTTCTATCATCGCCATGGCATGTAATTGTGCCTCTACTCTAGCTGAGTGTGTTGTCCCAAGTTCCTCAATAGTCTTCATCCACACGAGGGTCGGGAGTTCGTAAGTCATCTGGCCTTCGGCCGTGACACGTCCGCCTAGGATGGGTTGTGGCTCGTATGCCTCTTCAAACGTTTCCTCCACCGGGATGGTGACAGTTTCTTCCTCAGCTGGTAGCTCAGGTGGGGAATCTGGCCTTGGTGGTGCTTCATATACTGCAATCCTTGATTCAAGGTTTGATACCTGGGCCCGTAATGCGTTGAGTTCCTCTAAGATGTCAGGAGAGGGGTCCACAGGTGCTGGTATGTCTTGGTGTGCCGGTGCTCGTAACTGGAGTAATTTATGATCTTCTTTGAGTTTCTGTAACTCCTCGTTCATGCGGTCGTATTCATCTAGCAGTCTTACATGATCTTCTAGCAGCATCCTCATCGAGTCTAAGGGAATGGCTTTGAACCGACTAGGACTCAAAGGTTGGTCTGGGTGGTCGAGCGCTGCTTCTAAGTTTTCTCGGTTCTGATCCTGTAAGCGCTGGTTTTCTTCCTTGGCGGCTGCTAGGTGTCTTCGTAGTAAGCCCATGTTTCGTGTTAGCGTTGCATTGCGGACTGTCTGGGCTCTTAATAAGTTATCCAGGTCAGCAGTGGCTTCCTTGGTCTTTTCTTCGCTTTCTAGGTTTAATTTATGATAGGCCTCTCGTAATTCTTGGTATCGGCTGTTCAGTGAGGCATTCTCAATAGACAATAAATTAAGCTACGACTGTAAGTCATTGGTTGTCCTTTGCAGCTGCTGGTAATTATCACCAAGAGATGTGAACTCATCTCTTACTTGCGTCATACACATGAACATTTGTTGAAATGCATTATCTACAGTGGGTGATACTATTAATGGGGTGCTAAATGAAGATGCAGCAGGTGTAGATGCAATGGGAACGGGGAATGGGGGTGGGAAGGTGGATGCTGTGGTGAGTGTTGAAAATTGTGATGTGCCTAAATATGTTTGTGTTGTGAGTGAAGTGAGTGATGGTGCAGTGGGTGGTGAGATGTCCATGTCATTGGACGTGTCCAGTGCGGTGACCGTGAATATGGGTGTGACTGTGGGTGCTTGTGCTGGTGTAAATACAGGATTTACAAAGGTTGAGGAGTAATTTACAGGGGGGCTGGCTGGAGCAGCTGGGTGAAAAGGGGAAATAGGGGTTACAGTGGGTCGGGGAGGTGAGACAGGGGAGAAGATTAATGGCGGTGGGAATGGGAAAAGGGGTCTTGGAGTTGTGGGGAAGGATGGAAAAGCTGGATGGAGGAATGGGTTGAATGGAAAGGTGGATGTGTGAGGGGATAGACTAGGTCTAATGGGTGCAGGAATTGTGGGCTGAGTGGTCGTAAAGACGATTTCTGCTACGCCACCGGCGAATGAAGATGTTGGTCTGGGGGAAGGAGGGTGAAGAGGGGAGGTTGGATGGACGGGCGGTGATGGAGGAGCGATTGGGGTGGTCGGTACTTCAGTGACTTCTGAGGTATGTGCAGTTGTAGCGCGGGGTGGGGAATCTACAAGGATGGTGTCTGTTGCCAACGAACTTTCGGGGACGAGACGTGCCTCCCTGGCTTGTTCTGAAGACTGTGCTCCTGTTGGTACACGAATGTATTCGCCGGGCTTGGAAAGTAGTCGGACTCGGCGGGGGTCAAACTGTGGTAGTGGCTTTCTTTGCAAGTACCTGAGCGCTTCGTTGGAGCCTACTGATTTGACTAACTCACGGAATCCTTTGATGTATGCGTCTTCGAATCCGCCTGTGACAAGTTCCTGTTCTATTATGGCTTGACTCTCTTCCTCGGTCATTTTTTTGCGTGCCCAAACTTTTTCCATAGTTCTATACAACTTCTTAATAGCCAGTGTGTAAGCTACTGCTTCGTAAGTTTCATCTTCATGGGTACTTGTATCACCATGTGTGTCTGTTTGTTGGCCTTGGCCATCTTTCTGTTCATGCTCTTGGGATTCCTGAGTTCCCTGGCTAGCTTCGTCATCGCCTTCGTCGTCATCGGTTGCTGTTCTTTCATCGTCCGAGCTCGACACAATCTGTCCTTGTGGCTGATCCCTGGGTGTGGTAGGGTAGCTAGGCCTTTCATATTCTTGAGAAAACAATTGTCCTTCTGAAAACTGGAACTCATTGGAGAATGCATCGGGCATTTCAAAATCAAAAGTTGGATCCAGTGGTGCTGTTTGTTCTGCTTCTAAATGAGGTATTGGAAAAGAGAAAGCTTCCGCACCAATAGTGGTGGGAATTTCAGCTGTCGTGGTTGTAGGTTCTGGGGTTGTGGCTGCTTGAGGTTCAACAGTACTGGTGGCGCCCTCCGGTGTAACTGGTCTTGATAACCGTATACGAATTGGTGGTACCGTGGGAGTGGCTGCTGTTGGTGACTGCTCTAGAGATGGTTGTGGCGAGGGTGATTCTGGGACTTGTAGGCACGAGATAGTTCCTCTCATGCGTTTTCCGGCTCTGCCTTTGCTAGCCTTTCTAGCTTTCTTAGTGGTCCCTTTGAATGCTTTCAGTTCCTCACTTGTCATGGCACGCTCAATCGGTAAGTCATACGCCAAACACATATATATAATCCTTGTAAGTGCACAACATCCATTGATGACTTTCTTTCGTTCCCATCTATGTTGTGCCAAATAGAGCTGATCAATTTTCCAGCTAGCTAGATCAACCGTTTGAGGTCCAGTACATGCTAAGTATAATCCAAACCAGATTCTTTTGTGGGGCATGGTAAAACGATCCTGAGCTGGGAAAGCAAAATGCTGCATGCATATCCGCAATGGCTTGGAAAGCTCAGGGGTTATAGCTGAAATATCCTCCCACTTAGTTACGTCACCCCGTTTCATCTGCTCTGGGACTAGCCGTTTTCTCTCCGTCGGAGTGTGTGTTCCATGTATTTTGAGAGCTGCGCGAATTAAATCTTTAGACAAATAAAACCTTCTGAATGGAGGGTCATTTACCAAGGATGGTAACATGAATGTGCCGGGTAAATCCTTGTTCTCTGAAGCTGTCAAGGTGGTTACTAGGTAAAAGCATCTGTAAAAATCGGGTTTAGGGAGAGGGTCACTAAAGTATTCTGTAAATCCCGCTCATGCCCAAACGTGCGTTAAATCTTGTGTATTATGCAGTCCTTCAAATTCTCTTGAAAAGAACTGGTACTTGGTCCATGTGCGCAAATCAAATGCCAAATTGGCCTCAAATATGAAATTAGCATCTGCTAAGGGTCCTACTAGGCTTTGAAACCAGTGAGAATTACGATGAATCTTCTCAGTGTATCCTCTAGGAGGATCGTCGATTGGCATGGGTCCTAGAAAACCTTGAAACTCTGGCGGTTGCATCGTAGGATAAGATTCCGCGAGTAATTCTCCAATATTGGCCATTGGTGTGCTCGGGCCAGCTTCTGATGATCCTTCTTCGGTTTGCATGATGGCTGACGAGCTAATGGAAAAAATCTGCTACAAAAGATTAACACATTAGCATGGAAATTCATTATGATCCCATTAAGGTGAGACCGCAATCCCTTTCCATAACCGATGTATAACCCGTGTAGCCAGGTGTTGTGAGGTGGTTAATGGAATGATTATTTGCAAAACTAATGTAGGTCTCTAGACGCCTACATGGTCAGATTATGCATACATTTCTTGATGAGCGTTCATTAGGCATGATGTGGGGTTATGGTGTGTGAATTTATACAAGGTTTGCTTGAGGGTGAATTATTACAAGGGTGGAGTTTAAACGGGATGGGAGAATTGTTAGATAATGGGGTACAAGAAGACGTCTGGATACGTTTCGGTATCCATTTCCTAAGAGTCTTTGGGTGGGTGGTGTGGTTCTGCTGAGGGACAAAAAGTGGTATCGGGTTTGGTGGTATTGAAGGATGAAAAGATTTCTGAGGGGTATATATTACATGGCTAGAGGGTTGGGCTATAATACATTGTTTGGGTACCCAAATCTGGATGGGTGTGGGTCGATTGATAAGATACTTCTTGGCGATCCAAATCTGTCGAGTATTTGTACTTGTAGAAGAAGATCGAGGGGACTTTGGATGCTGACTCTGCTTTTTTTGAAACTTTGTCCTGTTCTTGTCTGCAATGTTGCCAATAGGCTGTGGTTGCTGTCCTTTTGGCACCCATATTTGTCTCGTGCCACTTGTTCTGTGATTTTGATACTGCTGTTGTCTTTGCCTTATCTGGTGGTGTCGTCGGTCTTGGTTCCTCTGTTGTGGTTGACTCCTTCGTGGTTGGGTTTGAGAGGTCCATTGGACGCTCCGCTTTGGAAAAGAAGGGAGATCCAACACTTGCGTGACCTGCCCATTAGGAAGTGATTCGTTCTTTATCTTTAATCTAGGCCAGTCCGCAGCAAGTTTGGAAGGATGAGCACCGCAGGGTGTTGTGCCCATTTGGCCGCTGATGCAACCCACCTGACCGCTGATTGTGTCCATCTGCCCTAGCGGTTGGGTAGCTGCCCCTTCTAGTTTGCAGGAAGCCCCAGGGAAGATCTCCTGTCGTCCTTCTGATTGACAACTGTCCCTAGCCAAGCCCGATATGCATCTGCCTTACATTAGAATGAGCACATATGTCATCGACATAAACTTCCAAACTCTTGCGTAAGAATTCCTTAAAAACATGACACATGAGTTGCTGGAAAGTGGCGGGTGCATTTGTTAAGCCAAATGGCATTACACGAAATGCAAATATGCCCCATTCAGTGGCAAAAGCCGTCTTGTGTTGATCTTCTGGAGCAATGGCTACTTGATTATAGCCTGAAAATCCATCAAGAAAGCTGTAAACTTCCTTGCCCGCAACTCTTTCCAATAGATGTTCTGTGATAGGAAGAGGATAACTGTCTCTAATCGTGGCGGCATTAACTTTTTTAAGGTTAATACACACACGCAATTTTCCATTCTTCTTGGGCACTACCACAATGGGGGATACCCATTCGGTATGCTCAATTTCGTAAATGAATCCTGCTTCTATCAGCCGATCTATCTCCTCTTTAATCTTCGCAACGTAGTTATCATTGTACGTGTATGGTTTCTGTTTCGTAGGTTTTGCATCTGGAGTCATAGAGATTCTATGAGAGCATATATCTGGATATACTCCTTTCAAATCTTTGTAACTCCAAGCAAACACATCTCTATATTCGCGCAATAGGGCAACTAATACTTCTTCTTCTTCCTTCGTCAAATCCTGCCCTATGTATGTACATTTTTCTTCTTCTCCTTCTATAGCAACTATTATTTTCTTGGTTTTCTCTCGGTTATCATATACTTGTCCGTCATTCGCCTTTCTATTAGGCATTCGTACCATGATTCTTCTATCTTCGATTTCATATTTCTTGAAATTCTCCAGTACTTCAAATAAAGATTCTTCTTTTTCTGACATGGTTTCTTTCTTCTTTCTTTTCTTGCCTTCACTCTTGTTAGTCACTTGAGTGGCGATTCTCACATCATTCATAACTTCTTCCTGTCTCTGAGGGTGAGTCTCTACTTCGTAGAAATATTCTTCGTCTGATGCAAAGGGTGGGTCCATGATAATTGATTCTAAATCAAAATCACTCGCATCCACAAATGCATCAGTGTTCGGTTCACATTCTTCTAAAATTGCATCGCACATGATTGGCTGAAATGTCATAGCCATCCTCGTCACAGTGGGGTGTCCATTGTTCTTCATTGATGGCTACATCCATGGTTGCTAGGATTTCTGCCCAACCCTGGGGTTCAAACTCTTCGTCAGGGAATACTACAGGTGCGTAAGCTGGATCTTGAAGGGTTCGTGGATGTTGTTCTGCACCTAAGGTCCTTGCTTCTAATCTTTCTTCCTCTTGTTGTGCAACTTTACACATCCATAAATGAGTATCCTCGTGCAACCAAGAAGGATCTGACTCCAAAGAGTGCACGGATTCCGTCTCTACTTGTGTCTTATGGATGGTATTCCATTGTATTGGGGGTACGTCTCTATGTGAATAGTCTTTAAGATTGACTTTGGTAGTCACTCCTAAATGTTGCAAGTACAAGGAATTAGTTCCCCAATCTTGTACAATTTGCAACTGACGCATGAATGGTCGTCCCAATATCATCTCATAAGCATGATTCTTTGCAAAGTCACAAATGGCAAAGGTATGCTCAAATTCTATACCACAAGTGGTGAGAGATATGCCTTCTAGTAAGCCTAATGGTTTTTCTATGTGTCCGTCAGCCATTTGTAGCTTCATCCTGGTGGGTCTTAATGCTGGCTTACCCCAACGTTTCCATAAAGCGGTGGTAGTGATGGCTACTCCAGCTCCTGAATCTAAGATGGCTTTCGTGGTGTAACCCTGATGGGTTATTGGAAGATAAGTGTTACCTTCCTCTCCTTCGCTTACATCTCCGATCTTTTCTACTGGTATCTCCGGTACCTTATTATGTGATCCTATTTGTGAGGGAGTAGTAGCAAGCTCGGGGAATTGATTTGCTACATGCTTCCACAATTCTGGTTTTACCTTTAACAACTCCTCTAGAGTGAGATTACACTGTACCTTAGTGTTCTTGATCACTTCTGTGTTTCTAGGGATTACTGATTCTTCATTCCTGACTATTATCATGGGTGCTCTCATATTAATAGACTTTGCTTCCCAAGGTCCTGTGAACTGAGGTAATTCTTGTAAAGAATTAGATTCAACTCGTGTGTGTTCACTCAGTTGTTCTTCCTCTACATCATCGTAAATAGAGGGAATATCTTGGGGAAATTGTTCCTGCAAGTCGTCTATTTCTTGAATAGGAGGATGGGTTCTTTGTTCCTTTCTCCACTTTTCTTCTTGGATCTCTCTCAAAAATTCATGAGAGTACCTATGTATGGAAGACAAATTGTCTTGACTTTCTGTATTGGGTACTTGAGACAGGGATGGTGCATTATTTTCTTGTGTCTCTGGGACAATAGGGTTCTTATGCTGATCCTTTTTCTCTTTGCTCTCTATCAAGTATTCTAGCCTCTCCATTAGTCCTTGAAAGTGTAATTCCGGTTTTGCCATGTTATTCCAATTAAGATATCTAGAGGCTTCAAACAAAGCTTGTGCTAATTCTACCATCTTCATGCAGAGTTTAGTTCTCTCCATTTCTAGATCAGCTCGAGGGTAGTTGTTGCTCATTTCAGCTACCTGAGGTCCCTCTTTTAATCTAGCCTGATATGCATGAAACATCATGTCTAGATTTTCTGGTATGGGTTCCGCTAAAACTGATCCTGATTTCTGAGCTGGATTCTCTTGATTCAATTCCTGTGAAGTCAATTCTAGGATTTTGGCTCTAGATTCCTTTAAACTTCCTTCCAACTCAGTTATCTTTTTACTCCATTTTCTCTTAATTCTTTCTCTAGAATCTTTCCAAGATTTTGTCTTTTTATTGCTAGATTCTTCAACTTCACTAGTTCCGGCTATTTTCTCCTGATTAAGCTGTTGGTTCTGTAAGAGCGCCTGGGCTCTGGTGATAGCTTGGATAGACACGTATGTAGGGTTGGATCCATCTGCGTTGTTTACAATACCTATCACGTTGATCGGTGTCACATTTGAAGCATTAACTGGGTTCTTAGGACAATCTTTGATTATATGCTCTTTGCCACAATCGGCACAAAAGCCTTGGATGTTATAGTACTGTGATTGCCCTGCTATGGGAGGATGTGGACAATCCTTTATGAAGTGATCTCCTTGGCACCTAAAGCATGGTCCTCTAGGGCCCTGTGGTCTCTGTTGTCTCAATTGGGGCCGTGGATTTGGGTTGGTGTACATCACATGAGCGTAGTCGGGCTCCCAACTAGGTTCCACTGGTGGACTATCATAATGATATGTCTCCACATGTTCTGGTGACTCCGTGTAATATGCGGGTGGACTATCTACATGCGTAGAGTCAAAACTGTTTGAGTTTGGGTCACTCTCGGTGATCAAAGGTGAAGAAGGCACTAAGGCTCTACTTAGGTTCTCTTCTGCAGCAGCATATTTGACTGAGATGACATTCGCTGGTGGGGGTGGCTGCTGAGCTAAGACAGGTTGAGGTCTCTGTTGAGCCTGGTATGGGTAGTTCTGAGGAGGCCTATAGTAATAAGGCTGAGCATTGTATTGGCATTGATACCTACCTGGCTGCGTGTATGCTTGCGGGTAGTTTTGTCTCACGGTCTGTTTGTTGTATGGGCAGTCCTGAGCCGTATGATTTGTGTATCTTCTCTCAATTGTACAGTATTGGCCACTAGGATTGGCTTGTGGTTGTGGTGCATTGGGACACATATTTGCCATATGATCACCACCACAGGTGTAACAATGCTTGTTTGTTAGCACCCTAGGTTTACTAGAAACTCCTAGTTTCTGGGCCACTTTCTTTGCTAGGTCTTCTATCGAGTTAGACAATTTTGTGGATGCTAGAGATGAACAGTCAGAGTCCTTGTAGACCTTTGAGAGTTCCAACTCGTCTCCTAAGTTGTCCTCAATGTCTATACAAATTCTTATGCATTGCTCTAGCGTTCTGGGTTCTTTTAGGTACACATAGGAGCGTAGTTTAGAGCTCAACAAGCCATCTAGAAACAATGACACTTGCTTGGCTTGTGAGGGTAGCTCTTGCATTGGACATCGTTCGACATATTGTCTAAACCTACGTCCTGCGAGTCTGACTGTTTCCTGAGGGGTTTGTTTAAAGCTATGAATCAACGAAGACGTGTCATGTCTAATCCCACTTTTAGAGAATTCAGTGATGAATGAATCTAAAAAGTGATGGATGTCCCTAAATTGCCTTTGTTGCAATGGTTGGAACCAAGTTAAAGGGGTATTCTTTAACGTTATTCCAAAAGCATTGTATTGCGTGAACATGTCTTCAACTTGTTCAGCTCTTAGTACTTGCTTGAATTCTGCGACATGGTCATAGGGATCTCCTGTCCCATCAAAATAATTTTTCATTGATTTCACTAACTGTGTGGGTCTCAGTATTCTTGCGTGTTCACGTGGTCTAGGTAGAGGAAAATCATCTCTACCACCTGGTATTCCCTGATCTCTTTGTCTATCTGCTCTATTAGCGTCTGTGGTTGTTCTATCCCTCCCTACGGGATGAGTGAAGCTTACTTCGGGTCTTTCTTTATTCTTTTCTCTTTGATTTCCAAGGGCTGATGATGTTCCTACCCCTTGTTGACTTGTATTCATGTTCGTTCTAGATGGAGGGAATACCAATTCACCTCTCCATGTGTATGTGTTTTTAGCGTGGTCAGGTACCACAAAGACTCTTTCTGAAGTCTCATCCAGGTATACAACCTTTCCAGGTGTATCCGGGTCCTTGAACTCGTATATCGTGATAATACCTACCTCACTAAGTAGTTCTGTCTTGTATCTCCAAAAGGCTTCATTAGTTTCTTTATTTACAAGCAACTCTATGCTTCTGTTGTCCTGAGGGATCCATTCGGGTATTAGTACTCGTGTCAGTACTGATTTCCCTCTAGGTGTTCTAGGCTCTTCTAGTGGTTCTTTTCCTTGAGATTTAGTTTCCATCTCTAGCTGAATCACGCCAAACTCGTTGGTATTGTTTGGCTGCGTACTTAAGATGTACATTGTTCCTTCCTTGTCTATGTACGCGTCTCTCTCGAATTTCACCACTGGATGTTCCAATCCAATGGGTTGATCAGGGTTGTGCATTTGCACCACTTGCCTTCGCAAACCATCCTCATAGATGCGAGCACCTACTCGGTTAGTTCGGAGAAACTCTAGTTGAGTCCTATAGGGTCCTTCTGGTTTTTCTAAGTATGCTACATTTGACCCTACTTCTGGTCTATCTGTGCTAAATGCCATTTCTGAATCGCTAGTATCTGAGCTCTCGTAGGGATAACTAGTGTTCAATTGTTGAGCCCACGACCGAGCAGTAGTTCTTACACTTGCCTCTGATGATCTAAGGCTTCGTCGGTCTGACTTACCTATATGTTTGCCCGATCTAAGGTTCATTAATTTTCTTCCTTGCACACTCAGTACACGCTCAGATCGTCAATGATTCTTTGTTATTACTGTCTTGATTCTTGTTAGATTTCTTTAGATTCTTGTCTTAATGTATGCGTCAGGAATTCGACTTTTTGTGGTACTTTGAGTTCTCGTTCCGTCAGACTTATGTTCTTTCCTTTAGGTTTTCGTGTCACACACCTTTACTTTGGTCTTGGACTTGATAAATTTAATTCTCTTGAACTTGAGGCGTTCCTATCGTCTTGAATCCACAATGCTAACGTTTATCCTAAGCTAAGAATTGACTGAGGGGGTTGAGTAATCTTCCAACCTCGAGTCAGCTTTTCTGGTTGCTCTGATGCCCAAGAAGCCACGCTTCCCAAGCTTTATGCCCCTTCTGCCTTGCTTTGGTTGCCTTTGATTGCCCTTGCTAGACCTGGAAGAATCCAATATTAGACCAATTCATAGTTGGATGATCAAGCACTTGAGTATATACACCTTTTAAGTCCCTTCCCTTTTGCCCAACTTTCCAATGTTTGCCCCTGGATTTCTAGTCCCAAACTAGGTCAACCTCAAAATAGCTTATCTAAAAATAGATGTATTCTTAAAAAAAAAAAACAGTTGAGGTCACGTAGTACTCGTCACGAGCTTTCTAATGAGCTATTAAGCTCAAAAAACGGACTTCGGATGAAAAAGTTATGACCGTTCAGGCCCTGGGGGGTAAAAACTGACAAATAGGTTTTTCTCCAAATATGAGCTAAGGGGTCTCCTATGAGTCTAATCCCAAAAATTTCCCAAAAATAGCCCTAAAATTGGCCAAAAAATGAAACCCTAAAATTTGCGATGGGGGTGCACAATCGCGATGGTCTGAGATGATCGCGATGGTCTGGGACCGTCGCGATGGTCCAGGCGAACTGTCGCGATGGCGTGATGCGCGAACCGTCGCGATGGTCTGAAGTGAACCGTCGCGATGGTCCAAAAGTGAACAATTGCGATGGCGTGAATGTGAACAGTCGCGATGGCTCGATCAGGCGGACAATCGCGATGGCGTCAGTCAACGGTCAACGTGAACAATCGCGATGGTCCAAAATGAACCGTCGCGATGGTCACAAATGCGATGGCTTGAGCCAATCGCGATGGTCCAGGCGCGATGGCGTGAGCCAATCGCGATGGTCCAATATTTGAGTTGTCGCGATGGTCTGAGGGTATCGTCGCGATGGTCCAACTTGCCATGTGGCACCGTCGGCGCGATGGCGTGAGCCAATCGCGATGGTGTGGGGTCAACCGAACAGTTGCGATGGTCCAAATGAACCGTCGCGATGGCGTGAGACCGTCGCGATGGTCCGGCCGAGCCGTCGCGATGGCGTGAGCCTATCGTGATGGTGTGACACAATCGCGATGGTCTGAGACCGTCGCGATGGTCCACCAAAGTATGATTTTTTGCAATGCAAGTTTGGATTCCTAGAGGCGCAATTGTGCTCTACACGCTGGTGTGGTCGCCTTCTTCAAATTCCGATGGTCCACCAAAGTATGATTTTTTGCAATGCAAGTATGGATTCCTAGAGGCGCAATTGTGCTCTACACGCTAGTGTGGTCGCCTTCTTCAAATTCCGAACTTTGCAGACCATCGCGATGGTCTGACACAGTCGGAAATTTCTGACAGAAACTGAAAATTTTACCTTTTCCAAGCTTTCCTGATGCACTGGAGCTCTGTACCTGCAAGAAAACTCAAGAAAACAAAAGTACACACAAGCACAAAAGCTCTCTCGCATGCACAAATGAGGGGAAATGAGGAGAATGGGTGGATATGGTGAATTTTCTGATTTTTTTGGAGATGAAGATGATGATGCGGTGATGAAGATGGAGTGTGGGGGAGGTGAAAAACACTAAAAATTAAGTAAAAACAACAACAAAAACTGAAAATTTTACCTTCCAACGCCACTTCTTGCTATACTCTTACCATCACACATTCGTCCTAGACTCGATCCCCGGCAACGGCGCCAAATTTGTTGTTGCTCTAGCACAATGGTGAGAACCACGATAAGAAGCTCCACCTCCTTAATGTCAATCCGCGGAAGAGATAGGAGTGATATGAAGATCGTGAATGTGAGATGAAGTGAGAGTGAAGGTGAGAAGCATAGAAATGCACACACACAACGAAGAGACAAGCAAGACACAATGGAAGGTGAGAAATCCACTCTATTACTCAAGAACACTATTACAAGCTCAAAAGAACTCTAACCTCAAACAAGCTAACCTCAAAAATGAGCTCTCTAGCTCTTTTTATAGTTTCTAGACTAGTTTTGACCGGTTTCACATCTAGTGACCGGCATAGTTAAAAATTAGGTCCTAGATGCTATTTGGAAGGGTAAACGGTGTCTAAAAATAACAAAAATTGATATGCTTGTTCTACCTAAGCTCCTCAAGCTCGAGGACTCCTCGGCTTGCACAAAATGGAGCTGGAACTTAAGAAAAGGGTTTTTCTATGTTACATATGTTACATTAGTGATGAAAATCACTGTTGGAGGTTTTTGAAAAGTATTTTTAAAACATGATTCTTTGAAAAAAGATTCAACTGGCTCACTGCTCCGTTGTTACATGCTTCCACATCGTCTGTGCCTCTGGCTGCTTCCAACAAAGCCCCACAAGGAGTATCAGATGACCTTCCTGATGCTTACTTGTTTAATTTGGAAGTTGTACCTCAGTGGGCTAAGCCATTAGTGCCAGTGTTGACATACGGGCCTAACCACCCAGTCATAAACACTCAAGATAGGGAGGTAGTAAAAGCCCAGAAGTACCATATCATGGCAGGAAGTATGTACAAGCATACAGATCAAGGGATCCTAGCTTGTTGTGTGGAAGAGGACGAGTACGCAAAATGGTTGCAATTAGCACATGTAGGTGCATTAGAGCAACACCATTTGAGGCAAAGAACTTTACAGACACTAAGGAGACTCGAAGTGCATTGGCCGACTATGGAAGCTGATGTCCAAAAGTGGTGCAAGGAATGCCCAATCTGTTGCACTAAACCACCCGTGGAGCATGCCACTCTTTATCAAGTGACCATAGTGCGAGATTGGAGTGAACCACTAGTAGCCTTCCTCAGGACGAAAACATTCCCTCAAGATATGAACCTGATGAGGAAAAGAAGTCAAGAACAAGAAGCCCTAGATTACTCACTCATCAGTGATAATTTATACAAGCGTGGTAAAGATGGTTACCTGAGACTATGTGTCCATGAGAGTGAGTATCTTAAGATCTTGGAAACTGCTCACCAAGGTGTAGCAGGAGGACATTTTGGACCAGATCGGGTGATCAAGGCTATACTATTTGCAGGTCTTTGGTGGCCAACCCTTCACATGGATGCACATACCTATGTGAAGAGGTGCGACATTTGTCAGCGAACTCAATATCCTATACATAAAGACGAGATGCCTTTGAAACCTATGATGGGTGGACGAGCATTCTCTAAGTGGGGAATAGATTTTGTCGGTCCTATTAATCCCCCAGCTAAGATTTCACATGCTGAATATATCATTGTGGCCAGAGACTATCTAACCAAGTGGGTAGAGGTAAAAGCTACGACAAAGAATGATGCTTAGACGACCGTTAAGTTCCTATTTGAGAATGTGTTCACAAGATACGGGCTACCCATAGAGCTAGTAAGTGATAGAGGCACCCACTTCTTGAATGAAGTTATTGAAAATCTGCTCCAAGAGTTCTTGGTAGTACACAAGAAGTCTGACCCCTATCACCCACAAGCTAATGGGCAAGCAGAAAGCACAAATAAGATTCTATGCAATGTGTTGACTAAATTGGTGAATAATAAACGCTCTGATTGGGACAAACAGCTACACCATGCTGTTTGGCATACCGAGTTGCCTATAAAACGGTACTCCAAGCCACTCCTTTTCAGATGGTGTTTGGCCAAAATGCATTGCTACCATTGGACTTCTTGATACCTACACTAAAGGTAGCACAGGAGCATGAGTGGATGGGCCATGAGCTCTCCTCTAGGGTCTTTGACCTTGAGCGACTAGGAGAAACGAGACAGAGGCTGCCGCAGGAATATATGCAGCTAAAAAATGACAGAAGCATACTTTGATGCCCATGTTAAGGATAAAGGATTGAAGGCCGCAGGCTTAGTTTTGGTGTATACCCTGAAACAACATGCGAGAAAATTAGAGAAGAGAGGCTATGGACCTATGATCATCAATATGATTTCAACTAGTGGAGCAGTACAACTAGCCACTTTAGAAGGCGATGTTCTCCCTAATTACATAAGCGGATGCAGAGTCAAGTTATATCAAGAACCCCTGACCGAAGAGATGCTAAATAGACTCAACACTGCCAAGAAATGCAAGGAAGAAGAAAAACGAATTCGAGAAGAAGCACAGGCAGAAGCTTTGGAATGCATCCGAAGAATGAAGTTGAGAAGACATGGTAGAGATCAGCCTAAGACAGATGACTATGAGCACCCAGGATATCATATGGCCATGTGTGAAGTTTCAGGCATTAGCTCTCATAGAATAATGGATCGACGTCCTTTTGTAACCTTAGAGATAGGACAAGGAAAGAGTGCAAGGATTGTAAGGGCATTGATTGATTCAGGTGCCGCCATTAGTGTGGTTAAATTTTCTTATTGTCAGAAGTTGAACTTAAGTGTCAATCCTATAGAATCATACCTCATAGGGTTGGGAGGTGTGGAAACCCCTTGCATGGGCGAGGTGGAACTTCCCCTCTACATTCAAGATGTTTTAATGACAGTTAAAGTACTAGTGTGTCAAGATGAGGATCTCACTGAGCCTCTTGTCTTGGGTCAAGACTGGATCTATGATCATGCAGTCAACCTAAACCTAAGAAGTGGACTTCTTCAGGTATGGGTAAATCAAAACCGCATTACGCTTGAATTAGAGAATGAAGCACTCAAGGAACTAGGAAAGGCACACACTCCTGGTCCTTCCAGGAGTCCACATGAAGATGATCATGCTATTCTTGTCCAAGACTATGTGATGCAGACGGATGATTATCTCGACAAAGAAGTCAACGATATGACGGAACTCCCTTCTTTTCCAAAAGCCACCGGGATACATCAACCAGAGATAGATAAAAGGCAGAAGAATCAGACTAATGCTCGAAGCCAAAAGAAAATACGAAGCACGGTGTCTCAACCACCAAAACAAGTGTGGGTACGGAAATGCGAGCATCCTATTGCGGTCAAGCCACAACAACAGGCTCAACTTCCTATTAGTGATCAACGACACGACACTAATAAGAAGTCCTCCAAAAATCCTTCTGTGAAAGTGAAGTCTATCTAGGTACCCAAGAAGTCGATGAAGGCTAGCCCACAATCACGACAAATTTGGGTGCCTAAGGCTTGCTTGTGGGCTCAAATAGCTACACCTAGGCCACACCCTGTACAGCATGGTTCACTCACTCGCACAGCCGATATCCACTTGTATTCAACACGCACGAACACACATTGGCCCATGAGCACGAGTAGAATCACTTGTAAATGGGTCCCTAAAAAGTCTCATTGTCAAGCAGACACTCTTATAAAGCCCTCCAGAGTCTCCACAAAATCAAGACCAACAGCCATCCAATTTGTTTGGCAGCCCAAAGCGTGTAACAAACCCCCCAACCCCATTTGTAAATTCATTCCCACTGACTAACTGCATCACCCTTACACTGCACTTTTCCATTTAGCTCACAAGAATATTGATCCACTAATGGCACACTGGATCACCTAGTACATATTGACCTACTAACCTCTCACTAACCTCATGTTAATGTTGTAACGGGGACAAAAATTGTTCTATCATGTCCATTACAATGTTAACACATGTTTCTATATTCTCACAGAGTCAGCAGGCAAGAAGTAACATGGCAGATACAGCAGGACCTAGTTCCCAGGCGGGCACCAACCCTCAAATCGTGGACACTGAAAGTCTTCCCATTGAGGAGGAATTGAAGGAGCACCCAGTGGCATTGAGAGCATTACATGCCATATCGATTCAGAATCCTCCACAGGGGCACACAACGCCAGTTAGCAAAAACTCACATTGGTTCAGTGATGTGGCAGGACCTCTAGGAGAAGGCACTTACCTGTGGGAGGCAGAGATAGAGTTCAACGGGCGCTGGGGTAGGTATCACTTCTTCACCATGGAATTTGAGAGACTTCAAAATAATGACGGTCTGAAACCGATATGGAAGAAGGCGGGACTATACGATTACTTCAAAGCCCAATTGCCAAAGCCCGACTTTCTAAGGTGCTCATATTTGATTAGCACCCTCACTCCGAGCAAAGAGAAAAAGGGATACATCACCTTTGTTCTCCCATCTCTCACAAGGGGCAATGAGCTGAAGCGGTTCAAATTGACGAACAACTTGGTGAGGGAAGCTCTCGACATGAAAGGCATGCACATTCCCACCGAGAAAGAGACTCTGGTCCCCGACAACATGAAGAACAGGAATCTGACAAAACTAAAGGACATGGTGGCAATGACACCTACTATTGCCATTCATCTTCGGATGTGCATGCAGCATTTTGCATTCCCCGCTCAAGAGAGGTTCACAATGCCACCCAAGAAGATATGGTTCAGTCTATATTTAGCAGACGCTTTCGATTTGACAATCAACATGCCTCACTGGATTATTGACCAAATCCACTTGGCTCATCAACGGTGGTATAAGAAGCAAAAGTCAGTACTGTACGGATGTTGTGCTCTCACAAGGATTGTTAACAGATGCTTGGCATATGATGTGCCAGTTCAAAGGGCACTTATTTGGACGAGGGTGCAGGAATTCCAACGTAGACTATCCACCGCATGGCCTCCATCCAAGAAAATGAGGGGCGCAGTTCAGATGCCCTGTGCACAGGCCCGCGGTGCAACACTAACACCAGAGACAACTCCATGGCTTCCAAGGCGTGTGCATCCCTTCACTATCAGATTACCAAGACATAGTACAGATGGACCGAATCTGGTGTTTCCACCTATACCAACCGCCTTAGAGTTTCCTCATGGCTTTACATTGGAAGATCTAACTGATGAAGAGGTAGCTAGAATAATCAATGCTATGAATTTAGAAGTGGAGGCAGAGCAGGCAAGTGGGCAGCAGACAGTCACAGACCAACCCCATCCAGTCCAACCAAAAGTAGTCGAAGTGGATGATGATGAAGAAGAGGAGCAAGAGGAGGAACGAGAAGGATTGTCCGACAAAGAAGAGCAAGAATATGAGCAAGAAGTTCTACAGGAACTTGATGGTGCCCCGGCTTATACGAAGCAATTGAAAAAGCTGTATGATACCATCAACCGAGTTCAAGGACAACACAAACTGTCCCTGGCAGCAGGAAAAGCCCTCATGAACCAAATCCTTGAGGAGGAAGGTGTGGACGAGCAATACCGAGCAACCCTTGACATGATAGCTGATGCATTGGGGGTACTTGAGACGGTGCATACCGCTCTGACATATTCACGAAGATCAAAACAACGATACGGCAGACGCCCCCCTCGATCAGGAAAACAAATGAATGTATTAGTATCAGAACCACAGGGCACCACATCCACAACCACGGGCACAACTCATACCATTCATGACACTGAGGAAGCCCATACATCCAGTGCACCCCTGTCACCCCCCTTACTCCCTCTCCCTCCAACTCCACCACCTTCACCTCCCACTACCAGTGAAACCACTACTGTCTCCACCTCAGGGTCCACTTCCCATACCGAGGCACAGACCGTCAGTCAACCCACACAACCTGCACAACCGATCACCACCCCTCTTGTATACACTACCACTGACACTGTAATTCTAACTATAGCCACAGAAAACCCCGTTCCCCCGATCACACTTCCTGGCGGTTCATACTCACAACTACACACACCGCTTTACACCTTCACCACCATCACCGCACCCACAATTCCCATGTTCACAATCACTCCCATGACTGCACCCACTTTTGATTTCATGGACATATCACCCACCTCCGCACCTCTCCCTCCCCCCATACGTCCACAATCTCCCGTTCCCCCACCACCAACTTCACCCTTTTCAAGCACATCATACACGCTCCCATTCCCTTTTCCCTTCCCTTCTGCATTCAAGACCTTTCCCGCATCCACCCCTGTTTATAATGTATTTAATAATATGTACCAATGTATGTCTCAACTACAACAACATTACCAGCACCTAGATACCCAGCATACGAGCCTTTCAAAAACCATGAAACTATCCAAGCAAGATTCATTGATTTAGAGAAGGATAAGCGGCTATTACAACAGCAGTATACTACACTGCAAGCACAACATGATCAATTAGTTGCCAATCCACCCCAGTTAGATACTGAAGAAAAACAACAACTTGATGATATGTTACATGCCCAGATAATGGACAATATCAAGCATCGACGCAACCTCGCCTTATTACGGAAGCACATGTCCGCAGCACTTGAAGAAAACAAACGACTACAGAAACAAAACGAGGAAAACCTGGAAGCAGCAATGGAGGGTTCACCGCAGGAAATCGACCCAAAGAAATTCAAGACTATCCCATCTGAAAATATGCAAATCATCTTGGAAACCCATGCCAACCTCCTGGAAGCCCACGCAGCATTAGAAAGAGAAAGAGATGACCTACTAAAGCAACTGGCAACTCAGTAGGAGTCACCAAGCAAAGTCACAACCGCAGCCGTTACATCTGAAGAAGTCGCAGAACTCATAGCAGAACTAGAAGAACTACGAAGTAAAGTTCTTCAATACGAGCGTCAACCCTCTCCCCTGCTGGAATCGAAACCTGAAGAATTAGTGCCAATTGAAGTGGAGGAGACTTTTGAAGACCATATGTTCCAATGCCAGCACCCGGAGGTAAGCGCACAGAAGAAGGAATGGACACAATTGAGATAGAAGCTCCTGAATGGATGCAGAGGTTAGAGAAGGTTGCTACAACCCATGACGAGCGAGTTGCAGTATAGATAGCATCTATGTCCCGATTGGAAGAAGTCGTCATAAAATCGGATTACTTCAGAAACCTCTCCCATCATAGGTGGATTGGCACGTCCGATGATCTACATGTTCCATTCTGTGTATTAATGGCAGATTACAATGCTGAAATCAAGCAACGCACAACAAAAGAACCAACCTCGGTGACACAGTTTGCACCGGATGACATCCCTGCAAGTGCCACACAGGGGAATATACATCAACCTACTTAGAGGATCCGTCTGCTTGAAACATACCCTGAGATGGTATGCACTTGGAATAACATGCCTTTATACATCAAGTATAACCCATGCTACTGCCCTGTCTTTCGACGAAGGTCTTGTCCAGAGTACACAAAAACAGTGCTGACAGTCAAAGGATGTGAAAAATGGCTCAATTATGTCTACTTAGCCCCACCTAGAGGCCAACCCACAGTAGCATACATGATTTCGATGATTCGGCATTGGGGGGTCAGGTTCAAGAATGTCCCAGATGTCATGGCACAGATGTGCCTCAAAATTTTTGAGCTCATGCTGGTTACATTCAGGACATTTAAGAATATCAAAGAACCTCATCTTTCAGCTCTCGGATTTAATGAAGGGAATCAAGACCTTGTCTACGATATGAGCACCACACCATCCATTAACATTGTATATGCGTGGCATGCTCGTATAAAGTATCTACCTGCCTGCTTCAAACAGACGTTTGAAGAAATGTTTATCACAGGGTTCTAGGAATATCATTCAGAGATATTCATTCCCAGACCATCTCATCTATTACAGTTATTTGCGGTGGAACAAGCTCTACATTCAGAAAAGCTACGTATGCCACATCCAAAAGTTCCAGGGCCAGTAGACTGGGATGCCCTACTCACTGATTTGGCCAAAGGGTTGAGAATAGCAGAACATCATTTAGCCACAGACGTTGTGGAGTACTACATCCAACGACCCACTCAACAAGGGTCTGTCAGAGACGACAAACGCGAGAGACGGGGGGGTGTTGGCAGTAGTCAAGGTACCCAAGGACTCACAAGACAAGGAAGTCAAAGAAGGGACTCAGAGTGAAGTAGTCAACGAAGATCTGGCAAGTAGGCCATCCAAATTTTTCCATGAAGTAATACTTCCTAAATAGTGAATTTAGTCACTCTACATCATTGTAAATACCATTTCACCTTTTTGTAACTCCATTTTGTGCAAGCCGAGGAGTCCTCGAGCTTGAGGAGTATTAGAAGTAGCATCGTACCAATTTTCATGATTTTTAGACTCCGTTTGAGCCCTCAAATAGGCCCTAGAACCTAATTTTAACTAGGCCGGACACTAGGTCTGGACACGGCCAAAACTAGTCAAAAACTATAAAAGGAGCTAGAGAGCTCATTTTTGAGGTTATCTTGTAATGGATTTGAACTTGTAAGAGAACTTTTGAAGTAATCTAAAGAACTCCATTGTGTTTCTCTTTGTCTTGCCGTGTGTGCGTGTGTGTGTGTATGTGTGTGCATGTTAGTGTGCTTCTCACTCATGCATGTGCCATCACTTGTTCGAGGTTTTCATACCATCCTCACGTCTTCTCGGATTGACATTAAAGGAGGTGCTACTCATCATTGAGCTACAGACGACTCTTTACCCATGAATCAAAGATCAACAATAATGGACATTCATGAAGAGGTAATAACTCTTCTACCCTATACACAGATAAAAGTAAGTCTAAAGAGAAAGGAAAGAATAAGAAGATTGAGGATGAAGGAACTACCTCCCAAGCCAACTATGCAGGGAGACGTAGAACCTCAATAGGAAGGGGTAGAGGAGGTAAGCAAGGTAGGGGGAGACCTTATAACTCCTCACCATGTAATATTTGTGGATTGTCAAATCACACTACAGATGAGTGTTACAAGAACTTCAAGAATCAGAGAGGTAGAGGATTTCAAAGAGGTGGATATACACAATCAAGAGGAAGATTCAACCATCATCAAGGCTACAACAACAACTACAACAACAAATACAATAACAACTACCAAGGAGGCTACAAATCAAGGAAAGATTACAACAACTATACAGAGGAGCAAGATGATTCTCTTCTGATTATGAATATGACTTCAAAACTAGGTAAAAATGATGATCATCTCTTCTACATTGACTCAAGATGCTCAAACCATGTGGCAGGCAATTGTTAAACGCGTGTTGCCGTCACAGACGCGTTTAAACTCTTTTGGGTTCTAGGGAGTGGTAGGGGTCTGATAACTCAGAGGCCCTATAACTTGATTTTCCCAATCAATTTATCCGAGTCACCGTATATTAATGTTCAGAACTCTATTTAATACAAATCAATAACACAAAAATCGACTTAGTCCTCTCATAGACTTACTACTCAGATTATTGTTAATCCTTCCACAACTTTACTGATCATACTCAGGCCAATGCGTTCTCAGTACACAGCACCGGAGCTATTCATTACCGTAATACAGACTTCATTACCGTAACTTAATGGAACTGGACTAACCGCAAGTTAATGTAATCAAACAAAGACGAAAACAGACAGTACTACTCAGAATTCTCAAACACAACACTGCGGTAACTCCACAGAACGTAATCGCCCAGACAGATAGTCTGGCGATTCTACTGGTCATCACCGGAGCGTCCTTACATTGCTTTATAAGTAGTTACAACTCTTCGCAACGACCTTTCGGTTCATGCGGAATAGGAAACCTTTCAGTTCGTGTAGGGTAGAAAAATACAAGAATTATGTAAATACAAAGTGCCAATCCGACGGCTCACACTGGCACGCACGGTGGACTTGAACCCGCAAGGAACAAAAGTTAGGGTTCATCTACTATACCCTGAATATACATGGTCCAGGCTAACATAAAGGTTCTGGCAATTTTCTGTTTCAGTCTATCCAACATTTTCTTTAAAGTGTCTGGTTCGACTAACTGGGCATCAGTACGAACAGAGCTTGCTGCAATTACTTGTGTCATCAAAATGTCAGCCTGTGTCTGCAAAAATGCTTCCTGTAAATAAAAATCGTTCGCCAGAGCTGCATCATGGCTCAATTTCATGTCTTGAATTTGTTTATCAATTCTAGATAATCTTTCTTCTTGACAACTAAGCTGCTTTTCTCTTCTCTCCAATTCGTTTGATTGATATTGAATGGTCTAGTAATAGGCATCTCGTTCCCTTCGAATCGCTGCAACCTCTTTCTGGAGTTGAGCAGTTAACATCATCTGCGTTTTAAGAGCAGAATTCGCTTCAAACAGATTTGCGTTTGCGAACTAGAATTCTGTATTAGTTTGCTTTGCTAAATTTGCCATTTCCTGTCCTTTCTGCACGACTTCATCTAACTGTACTCGCGTTTCTTCTAATAGATTTCCAAGTGCAATACGAGCATCTTCTCTATCCTGTGCTAACTGTTTTAACTGGATAATTTCCGCATCAGCAGCACTTAATAACTCATCTTTAGCTTGTATTTTAGCTAACGCAACATCTCTTTGGCTGATCAATGATTCCTGTTTAGCAAGTCGAGCCTGGAGTTGTTGAATCTGTTCGTGCAGAGCATGATTTTTTGCTTTTACTGCATCTACCTCTTCTTGCAATGGGGTAATATCTGCTTCAAGAACATCGACTTTGTGTTGTAATTCATGTCGGATATTATCAGTAACCTCCTTCATCTGCATTGGTAGTTGTTGTGACAAATGGATCAGCATATGACCCATGGATGCTAACTCAGTAAACATGGGAATCAAAGGAAAAAGAGGAGGAGGAAGTGGTTGGGATGAAGAAGCCGTCAAGAGGTGATGGGAAGAGGGTGGAGAATAATTAGGGGAAGAAGAAGAGGAATCCGGTGCTTTAGGGACAATAGGTTGAATGGGGACAATGGGCTCGATCGGAGGTATGGGTGGAGGAGTGGGTAGAAGAGTGTTGGGTACCAACACTATTCCGATAAGTTGCTACGTAGTCGCTTCAGTATGGGCAACTACAGAATCTACTGCCGCAATCAATTCCTCGAAAATTTCTACAACAATAACTTGCGCATCTTCTTGCACATCTTGTTTGGACTGTTGCTGAGAATTTTCCCAAGAAGAGCTTTCCGTAGTATTGGCAGAGGATGCACTGTGTTCTTGTTGCGGATGGGAGAAGAATGGGTAGACGAATCAAGGTGAATTGAGGTGGCAGTGTCGTGGAAAATTTCTTCTTCATTTCTTTCTTCTTCATTTCCAGCGGAAGAACCTTGCACTTGACTGTCAGAAGAGCTTATCCGTCTGCGTTTTTGGCGAAGGAGTTGGAAGAGATCTTCATCATCCTCTTCGGGATCTTCAAGTATTTGAGCAGATTCCTCATGATATAAGATTGGAGCATTTGGAGGCGGTTGCGCTGCTTGGAGGGCCGGAAACAAAAAAGTAAGGATGTGCGGAAGACGAGAACGCGGTAGATCTCCTTTGTTAACATGCTTAATGACCGTAACGCATTCACGGTGAATGCGCCAGAAATAATAGGAAGCAAAATTAACAGGCTCTCGAGAAGCCATGTCAATCATTGAGTAGAACGGGTGAGAAATCCTGTAAGTGCGTTTTTGCAGATTCAATATGGCCACTAAGAATTGCAAAGCTATTCGTTCAGGATCAGGGCGACACAAGATAGCATACTCATTCGATGAGTGTCTTGGGAACAATTCAACCATAGTGGCTACCGGAAGGTTAGGACCATTTTCTCGTCCTTCCAGAGAGAGTCGAAAAGCTGCAACAAAGGACTCTAAGGTGATTACTACACGAGATGGTATACATGTAATTGGCCAACTCTGTTCTGTAGCAGGAGTGGCGGCAACTGCAGCAATAATTTGCGCGTAATATGGATGACACTCCACTGAATGCCAAGGCAATTCAGCGAAGTTTGACAAACCTCAGATACGCAAGAACTCACTCACGTCATGAGGGAGTCCATCACGAAAGGCAGTGAAATTAGCCAACGCTTCCATGATGTGTACGCGAAAGCACAAGGTCACGAATACACAATAATCACAGAAAATACAGAACACACAAAGCACACAGACACAATAGCAATTAACAGCGAAAAGAAGAAGATTAAGTAGATACTCGGCAACGGGAGGCGATTGAAATTGCTAATCATCGCGCAATGTTGAGATGATAACCTTCATAACTATGGCGTGCATGCATGTGCAATATCAATAATGCAGGGTGGCTGTTGATCATAATTAGATATCAAAATGAGGATATTTACAGGCTTATTCAATTAACATGCAAAAATAAAAAGAAAGTAAATAACACACGGAAAAACGGAGAACACGTCAACGAGAATCAGGTGTTTGATGATACGGCCGAAACTTTGAACCATTGATCACTTTAGGAAGAGGAATTCTGGTCAAAGTAGTCAACCGAAAAGTAGTTGGGCCCACTTGTTCACTAATCTGGTAAGGGCCAAACCACCGTAATTTGAATTTTCCAGCCGCACAATTTGATTTAGCATTATAAAATAACACAAGCTGTCCCACCAAAAAAACTAGAGTTTTGAGATATCTGTCATGGGTACAAGCTTGCCGCAACTGAACTTCTTGAAGAACTAGTAAACTTTCCCAGCGATGTTCATCCAAGTCTCTGAGTGCTTCCAACCGAAATGGCAAAGAGTCTTCAGGTAACAATTTCTGAGTGATGGCCACGCGTAAGCTTGGCACTACAATTTCCATTGGCGCTATTGCTTCCAGTCCATAAGCCAGCTTGAAAGGAGTCAGTCCGGTTGCTACTTTATATGTAGTTCAGTATGCCCATAATACTGCAGGTAAAAACTGGTCCCATCTTTCTGGTGATTCCACAACCAATTTGCGTAGCATAATTAACAAGGTCTTATTAGTGCTTTCCGCCAAGCCATTGGCACGAGGATAGTACGGTGAACTGAATTTATGCAGAATCTGAAAAGAGTGTGTGAGCACGCGCATTAAATTATTAGCAAAGTGTGTTCCTTGGTCTGTCACAAGCTCTAGAGGTAATCCATAACACCGGAAAACGTCCTTCATCAAACATGTTGCTACCGAAACAGCTATGGTGGACTGTAAGGCCAAAGCTTCTGCCCACCTGGTAGCATAATCTGTACATGTCAGAATGTAGCAATTGTTGCTAAGGATTGCTGGAGGTGTGATTGGTCTAATAAAATCAAGATCCCACTTCTAAAAAGGTTCCAAAGGTAATACAGGTTGTAGAGGAATGAAGTGTCTCTGTAATGGCTGTCCAGATCGCTGACAAGTGTCACATTGCTGCACAAACTGAACTACGCCTTTGTACATTGTTAGCAGCGGACAAGGGACTGAAGGACTAACGAGGCATGGCAGTCAGAGAAGAGAGTCAGAAGGGAGAGAAGGCACAAGCAGACAAGGGAGTCAACGAAGATCTGGCAAATAGGCCAATAAATTTCTTCAGGAAGAAGTACGTATGAGCATTCACGCAGATTTAGCACTAAGGCAACCTTAATTTTTCAAAACCTCTACACCAATTAAAAGTGATTCTCATCACTAAACACCATTGTAAATACCATTTCATCCTTTTGTAGCTCCATTTTGTGCAAGCCAAGGAGTCCTTGAGCTTGAGGAGCTTTAGAAGTATCTACCTGCCAATTTTCGTATTTTTTAGATCTCGTTTGAGCCCTCAAATAAGCCCTGGAACCTAATTTTTAACTAGGCCGGACACTAGGTCTGAACAGGGCCAAAGCTAGTCACAAACTATAAAAGGAGCTAGAGAGCTCATTTTTGGGGTTAGATTGTAATTGAAACAAACTTGTAAGAGCTTTTTGAAAGTAATCTAAGAACTCCATTGATTCTCCCTTTTTGTCTTGCCGTGCGTGCACGTGTGTGTGTATGTGTGTGCATGTTTGTGTGCTTCTCACTCACGCACTTGTGCCGCCACTTGCTCGAGGTCTCCATACCATCCTCACGTCTTCCCGGATTGACATTAAAGGAGGTGCTACTCATCACTGAGCTACACCAAATTTTGGCGCCGTTGCCGGGGATCGAGCTTTGAGGACGAGCGTGTGATGGTAAGACGTAGAGTTGACGCGTTGGAGTTGTAGGTATTTTCTTCACTCTCATCGATTTTCTTTTACTTTCTTCACCATCTTCATCACCATCATCATCATCACCATCTCCCACCTCCATCTCCATCATCGCGAAAATTTCTGTTTTTTGATCATATCACCATCTCCACCTCATTTCCCTCATTCCACTTGTGAGAGAGAGCGAGAGAGCGATATTGCGTGTGTGTTTTCTTGCATGTTTCTTGAGCTTTTTGCAGGACCTTGCTGAATCACCATCCCCAGCTTCCTGCGCAGGTACGAAACTTGTCGAAACTGTCTCGCGGTCGCAGGCTTCTGTCGATCGCGACTGACAGAAATTTTTGGTTTTTCACAAAATTGAGTGCACCACTAGAACAAGCACAAGGAGCACATCCTAAAACACTAAAAACAGTAGAAAAATTCCGAGGTTTTCTGTCAATCGCGACCGACAGCCTCTGTCAATCGCGACCGAAAGCCCCTTTTAATCGCGACCGAAAGACCCTGTCAATCGCGATCGACAGACCTCACGACCGACAGACTGCCACGTAGGACCCTGTCAATCGTGATTGATACCGTCGATCGCGATCGACAGCCACGACCGACACCTCTGTCAGTCGCGATTGACACCGTCGATCGCGACCGACTGAAATTCAACGACTGATTGACTTTTACGCGTAGCCACGTGTCCATCGCGACTGATAGGCCCCCGATTGACTGAAATTTCGGCAAAAAATCCGGAAAACGTGTCGATCGCGATTGATACTGTCGATCGCGATTGACAGCCACGATCGACTCTGTCGATCGCGATTGACACTGTCGATCGCGACTGACAGCCCCGACGGACACCTCTGTCAATCGCGATTGACAGACCTGTCGATCGCGATTGACAGGCTTTTCGGCCAAAAATTAGGGTTTGCTTTTGTTCAAACTTTGGGATAAATTTTCGGGCAAATAGTCACTCCATTGGCATAATTGGAGGTTCCTACACTTGTGTTTTGGGAGAAAATCATAGGATCCTACAGCCAGATTGAATCCTGTCCTAACCCCCTAAACCCTGAACAGTCATAACTTCTTCATACGAAATCAAATTTTTGAGATCTAGGGTGTTGCAGAGCTAAAGAGCGCACAAAGCAGAGAAAAGGACGGACCCCAAAATTTTTCCGATTTGGTCACACAACTTTTGTATCATAACCACTCTTGTATATATTTTCCGTTGTAAATGCACTAGAGGAGTCCTCTAGATGCATCCCCACAGAAGATTAGTGACTTACTCATGTACAATAGTAGGAAATCAGTCTTTTAGTGAATAAAGTGCCGGTCTCTTGTGTGAAAGGACCAAACTTAGGGCACTAGTATATAAGTCAAAAGTGACTCTTTGTAAAGGACTTCTTGTCATTGTGAAGAAGGAGCACTTCTGAATTTTCGAGTTTGCCTCTTTCTTGCTGATTTTGATCTTCATTTTGCTCTTGTATGTGTGTGTGATGCTTGAAATGCATGTGTAGGACTGTTGTCTATCCCTTCCCCCTTGTTTTGAGCTGTTGTAGTGCGTGCGTAAGCTAGGAGAAGCTGTGGCGCGGGTGTTTGTGACTCCCGTAATTCACTGTTTTTGCCATAACTTGAAGCAGAGTGGTCAGAATTGAGTGAAACCACCACCGTTGGATGCGTCTCGTCGAGAGCTTCGAAACGAGTACCCTATTGCCTATGTTCGGAGTTCTGGGCTGGGAGAAAACCTCAAAATACCAAAACTGCTGAAAAGAGGCTTGCGGCAACACTTTCAGTATTTCAGTAGGTGTGAGAGGTAGTAGTCTTTTCTCATGCATGATCAGCTAAACCACTTCATTTTCCGTCACGTGTGCACACGTCTTCATACACTTGGTAAGTCGCTCCTTAGGATTGACATTTAAATGTGTGTTAAAGATCCCACTATATGCACTTGTGTGGCAATCGAGGTATAGTCTCATTGGCACAAGTCCTTGAGTCTTCGTGGCTCAAGTACACACGTTTTTGGCACCGTTGCCGGGGAGTCACTCAACCAAGGTGCCTTCGTGATAGTTATAGAGCGAGTGTGATCGAATCGTACTTGTAGACGCAAATTCATCCTTTGGCAAGTAGTCCATCAGTTCAGCACTTGTCACTTCTCATCTTCGAGGTGTGTGTGATAAGTTTTAGGTTTAGGTTTAGGAGGAGGGAAGAGAAGGAGGAGTTAGGGTTAGGTTAGAAGGAGAGGAGAAGTGAGGAGAAGAGGAGTAGGAGTAGACTAAAATCCCCAAAAATCACCAAAAAATTTCCAAAATTTCAAGTTCTGTCCAAAAAAAGTATAAAAACCAAAAAATTGATTCATTTGATACTTCACTGCTCACTGGTATCGTCTGCGACAGCGATCGGTATCGTGCATGCAGTATCGTGTGCTTCAGGCCTTCAGAGCTTGTGTGAGAGATCAAGGAGCAAGCAAGGGTAGATAGAGGTAAGATTTTAACAAGAACATTCATCTAAAACTCTCTAAACTTGCACAAACAAATGATTAAAAGGTATGCGCAGTATCGCGAGGGGGAAAAATATTGAATGTTTGCATATTTTGTGAGAAACAGAGGCCTAGGAGTGAGGAGAAGGGTGAGAGGTGCAAGGGGTTACAAAAATTTTCAAGTTTGGAGACCTTTTGGCTTGAGTATCGCGATCGGTTGAGTTTTGGTATCACGATACCAAAATTCCCTTGTATCGCGACACTCGCCAGAGGTGTCGTATCGTTGGATATCAGTCTTGGTATCGCGACACTATTTCGGTATCGCGACACTGAGTTGGTATCGCGATCGTGTCCAATCCCTAGTATCGTATCGTCTGGTACTAACATTTGGTATCGTGACACCATTATGGTGTCGTATCGCCTAAGTTGTTAGTATCGCGACCTCACTTTACCGGGTGGTATCGTATCGCTTGATACATTGGTATCGCGACACTACTTTGGTATCGCGATCGTGCCCTCCCCAAGTATCGTATCGTCGGTTACTTATCTTGGTATCGCGACACCGTAGTGGTATCGTGTCGCCAAAGTTGGTATCGCGATCGCTCTTACCACGGTGATATCGTATCGCTTTGAGTCTCTAGTATCGTATCGTCGATCTTTGTCAGTATCGTATCGCCATATTTCCCGGTGAAGTATCGCGACACTATATTTGGTATCGTATCGTCGGTCTTTTTGAGATCGTATCGTGTCTTGAGAATTCTGATATCGCGACACCACTGTGGTATCGTATCGGCTGTTCATCAGGACAGTATCGCCGAGATTTTCAGGTATCGTATCGGGCATAGCTGAGGTGTCGTATCGTTTGTTTTCCGGGATAGTATCGCGACACCAGATTGATATCGTATCGTCTGGGTGTCTGGTATCGTATCGCATAGACCTCTGGTATCGTATCGCGGTCAGTGCAGTATCGCCGAGAGCAGTATCGTCAGGAAGTGGTATCGCCCAGATTAACCCCTTCTTTTGGCAGACAAATTGAGTCATTGGGAGAGCTACCCAAGGGGAATCTAAGAAGCATAAAGAGAGGCTTAGGAGAGTGAATGAACTTGAGGTCAGGAAGAGTTCTAAGTAGTCGAAGGAGTGTCATATCTTCAGTGGGAAGTGCAGCCCAAGCTAGCCATCACTCTACCTACGCTGAGACCTCTAGTGAGTTTGAGGAAGAAGTACCCATGGCTTCGGAAGACATGCAAGGTCCCACACCAACGAGAAGCTTCATGACTACTGTGGAGGGGGACTACCGTACTTCCTTGCAGTATGTGTCCACCAATGCCCAGGAGATTCCAATCTACCTGGATGGCTTAAATAGATCTGTGGCCAGGATGGTAACTTCCCAGAATGCCACAATTGTGCCCCGACCAGCTGTCAAATACGAAGGAGGTGCATATGTTGACAAAGTTGGCCAAATCTACATTGTAACCGAATTCCCGGAAAGGATCAATGAAAGAGGGGAACTCTTGGACCCAGAAAACCTAGGAAGGACACAACTAGAAGAGTTTGTGACCACCCCTAGAGGCAGATCCCGAGTGTCACGAGTCTTGAGAGGTGACTTGATACCTCAAGACGACTATTTGTTAGAAGTCTATATGATTCACAGATCAAACTTATTGTTGCAAACCGATTCACCTGTTCCAGGGAGAGAAGAAAACCCCATGACATTCTATGAGCTGAAAGACCCGGATGACGAGACTAGACTCACATACCTGGATAAAGATCAAAGGAGGTATTGGCCTGTGAGTGTCTTAGACAGGTCTCGATTAAGATATATGGGTACACCTGTGTTTCCTCAGAGAGAGCAGGCAACAACCTCACAAAATCCATTTGGAAATCAAGAAGAAACAGAACACACTGCATCAGGACAGACCAGCCATAGGAGCGTACCTAATCATGCCCATGTACAATTTACCACGCCAGGAACACAAGCACACTATCAGACCCAACCAAGGATAGCAAATCAGTACAGACCACCTGTGAGACCACAACCACCGATAGGAAGACAGCCTGGAATGCCACCAATACGACCAGCTGTCCCTATTCTTCCTGTGATGCCCAGACCACCTGAACCGATTAGAAGGCTTAGGCCTATCCAAGTGGCAAAGTGTGTAAGAAACCCTTATGATGGATCAGGAGAACCTTATGATCACATTGCAGAATTCAAACAAGTCCTAAGAGCGGAACAAGTAGACGACTTCTTTGTACAGTATGAGGCATTTGGACTCACCCTCATAGGAACAGCTCTGACTTGGTTCCAACCCCTAGATCCCAATCAATTTGGAAACATGGAACAATTTTTTCAAGAATTTATAGGAGAATTCACTAAGAGGGGAATCAAACACAATTCATCTTCGTTAATCCACAGCTTCAAACAAAATCCTAATGAATCGGTGAAGACAGCTGCCAGAAGGTTCAACCAGTACGTGGATAGATGCCCAGTGACAGAGAGACCGACTCAACAAAAAATGATTTCATTATTTTTGGATGGGCTCACTAACGGGACCTTAAGAACATTAGTATACGTGAAAAGACTACAAACTTTGAGTGAATGTCTTCAGGAGTGTATTGATTTGGAAGATAACTTGGCCGAGGACCTCAACAGTAAGTCCAGCCACGCTAAATCGGACGATTCAAAGAGTACCATCTCTTCCAACTCCAGTCACGTGGAAGAATTAGCAGAGCTTTTAGCCAAGAAATTAGGGGCTCAAGGGCAACGAGCTTATCAACTTCCGGCTCAGAGATTGCCTATGCTACGGAGATGTAGCTTATGTGGAGGAGATCACCCTACTCACCTGTGTGTTCGAGGAGGGGGCGGTGCACAACTAGCTTATCCATACAACAAGCAGCAACAACAAGGGACTTCTTGGTACTGTCACATAGAACAGAAATACACTAATCACACTACTGAGAACTGTCCATTTAATAGGCAAACACGCCCTTTCCAACCACCTCAGTATCGACCGTATGGATATCCACCTAGAGACCCGAACAGAGAGGTCCCAAGATACAACCCTTATCCAACACAGACAGGAGTACCCAGACCAATTGAACAGATACCATACCCACCACCACAACCAGTGCTAGGACCCCAACTGTCGCAACCTCAACAAGTAGTATCAGTAAAGTATGCGCAACCAGAAGAAAATCTAGAAAGAGCAATAGTACCAGCCACGACAATGACCCAGATAGAATCAACAAACCTTGGATACGAAACCCTACCAAGTGAGTACTATCCGTATGAAGTCTACATGATGGAATACGAACCAGCATATGAGACTACATACCATGGGTATGAAGGCTATGATCAGACCTATGGAGCAGAGACTTCCACTCTAATGTATACAGCTCCTAAGGCACAACAACCCATGAGACCACCCAGTAGACCACCAGTACAGAGAGGACCATGCTATAGATGTGGAGGAGACCATTTCATTAGAGAATGCCCTTGACCATACAACCCTCCACCACCTAGAATCTGGGAAGGATATTGCAGTGATTGTGGAAAGGAACATCTTTTTAGGGATTGCCCTAAGAATCTAGTAAAAAACCAAGGTTCTGCACCAATCAATGTAATTGAGGTCATAGAAGAATCGGGAAGTGATAAGGAGTACACAGTGCCACTGAAAGCCATCACTAGAGCCCAAACAAAACAACAAAAAGAACAGCAATCGGAAGAGGAACAGAAAAATGACACGAAAATAAGCCCTTCAACTCAAATAGTGGAAGATTCTGAGGACCCATGTAAAAATTCCTGCAACACAAAAGCTCAGAAATGGAAAGAAAGACGAGAGAAACTCAAGGATAAATGGGCAAAGAACAAGAGTACAAACAGTAAAAAGCAAATCGAAAAGTCAAGTAAACACAAAGAGCAAGAGAAGTCTAAGGAGACTCCTGAGCTAACCAAACCTAGCTCAGATAGGGAGAAGCCCGGATCAATTCTAGCAGACCCAAAGCCAGACGACTTGGATATGTGGTTAAAAGCATACCAAGCTAGAATCAAAATGGGACCGAACATAGAGCAACATGAAAAAATCTACCCTAAAGGGGAATTAGAAAAGGAAAGACTAGTCATATGCAGAAAGCTCATAGAAGTAGCACAAACAACCCTAGAAAAGACTATCCCAACCCTACCAGAGACAAGGATTGCACAGGAACCTTATGAAGAATGCATCAAACCAAAGGATAAAGAACTTAAAAAAGAAGATCCCCAAGGCAAACAAGAGACAGCACAAAATGATCCTGTATTAGCCATACCAGACTTAGAAGCAGATTGGCCTAAGGACTTGTGGGATAGAATCAGAGAAGAACAATGGAAGAAGAATGGTGTCGAGCCACCACCATTTGATGAAATAGATGTGGAAGAATGTCAACCCCATCCTAACCTCGAGGAAGTCTACGAGGAGGTCTCAAGACTCGATAGAGGTAGAGAGGAGACCATAAGCATTTCAACATTGCCTAACTATATGGGAGAGTACGAAAGAAAGTCAGTGATAATACGAGCACCCACGGTGCATGGAAAAGGAAAAGAAAAGGGAAAAGAAAGTTCGCATAACCTAACGGAACTAAAGAGAACCAAAGTGCAATGCCAATTGATGGTGGAAGAATTGCTTCGACTTAAACCCCAGTTATGGAAGCAATTGGCAGATCAACTGAACACACGACCGAAGAAGGAAGGATCAAAAGAAAAGGAAATGGAAAATAAGTCCATAATACAAGTTCCAGTTGATAAAGTAGGGGAGTTCAGTGAAGGGGATGAAGGGAATACCTGTTTACCTGTCATCTATAATGGGTACATGACCAAAGCTATCTTAGACATAGGAGCAGGAGTACGAATTGCAACAAAGGAGATTTGGGAAAAGTGGGGAAGACCAGCCTTACGACCCACTCGTATGAAACTCCAATTAGCAGACGGTCATGTGGAGAGACCCCTAGGAATATTGGAAGGAGTTAAGTTAACAACATGTGGAGTGGAATTTGAACACACACTAGCCATATGCAAATTCGAGAAAGCGAACAACTATGAGATGATATTAGGACGACCCTTCATGAGACAGTTGCGAGTAGTACAGGATTGGGGCAGAGATTCATTATATCTCCAACATCAAGGGAACACCACCAAGATAAATTTGCACACATTCGCGTATCGGGATGTCCCTCCATTACAATGGAATCCAGTCCACAAGGAAGAAGATAACCTATCCATTCACAGTGCTGGATCAAGTGACCAATCTTGGATGCACGAGGATACCCAGTTGTGGATGTGCAAAGAAGCAAAGAAGGAGGAGTGTAAAAAACAAATGTGGCCAATAGGACACCCTAACTATCGATCGATAGAAGACCCCGATTACATGCCTCAAATTTTTTCGGGTGAACTCTTCGAACCACATGGTTGGATGGAAATTCTAGCCACATTAGATGTGTGTGTGAATGAGGAAGTATTGACGATGAACGATTGTATAGACGAGGAAGGATATGACGTGAACCTCTACATGATTGTCCTCCAAGAAGTAGAAGAAGGGGAAATTGAAGAGAAAGAGTGGAAAGAAGAGTACGAAAGCATAGAAATGGAACCAGAGTTTGATTCTGAGGAACAATATTTAAAAACTATGCAAAAAGAATCAAAAGAAAGACCAACAAAAGTCTTAGCAATCGAAACCATCCCAATAATGCATGAGCATAGAGAAGACACGAATAAAGTGGAACCGGACCCAGACCTTTTTGAAGTTCCTGAACACTTTAAAAAATATGAAGTGGAAGAAAGAAAAGTAGCTATACAAATGCCTAGACGAGAGGCAAGAGACGGAGAAGCATATGACAACAAGAAACAAACTAAAAAGGTTGTAGTAACAGTAGAGGAGGGAGAAGAAAGATGCACGTATATTGGCAAAGATGTTTCGGAAGAAGAAGAGGAGGAACTCATACACCTTATCCGAGAATATCGAGACGTATTCGCATGGACCTATAAGGATCTCAAAGGTGTGGAACCCACTATTTGTTCCCATCGAATACCAATGATAGCAGATGCAAAACCCTCCAAACAACGTCCTTATACATACAATGAAGTCTATGCAGCAAAGATTAAGGAGGAAATAGACAAACTACTAGCGGCGGGATTCATATATGAGATAGAACACACCGAGTGGGTATCTCCACTAGTAGTAGTGCCTAAGAAGAACGGAAAACTAAGGGTGTGTATCAACTTAAAAAAGGTAAATGCAGCAACTATACGTGATAGTTTCCCATTACCCATCACAGACCATCTTTTGGAAAGGGTTGCCGGCAAGGAGGTCTATAGCTTCTTGGATGGATTCTCTGGTTACAACCAAGTAGCTATTGCAACTGAGGACCAGCATAAAACCGCATTCGCGACTGAATGGGGAGTCTATGCATTTAGAGTGATGCCTTTTGGGCTCACTAATGCGCCAGCCACCTTCCAAAGACTGATGTGTCATGTATTCAAAGAATTTCTGAGAAAAAGTATGGAAGTATACGTAGATGACCTTTGTACATACTCAAATCAACGACCAGACCATATACCGGAACTGAGAAAAATATTCAATAAATGTAGACAGTACAGAGTTTGCCTGAACCCTGAGAAATGTGTCTTCATGGTGCGACAAGGAAAAATTCTAGGACACATAGTTTCGAGGAATGGAATATCAACGGATGAGGACAAGATTAAAGTCATCTTAGACTTGCCAAGACCCAAGAATGCAAAGGAAGTGCAAGCTTTTATGGGGCATTGTGGATATTACAGAAGGTTTATCCACATGTATGCCATAATAGCAAAACCCTTGTACGGTCTCTTGACTCAATTTACTTGGACAGACGAGTGTGAGAAGGCCTTCAACGAGCTTAAGGAGCGGCTGAGTACAGCCCCAATTCTGAAATCACCCAACTGGAGCAAGTCTTTTCATATTCATGTCGACGCTTCTAACTATGCCATTGGATGCATCTTAGCCCAACCGGCTGATGAAGGCAAGCTTGATCATCCAATTGCTTATGCGAGTAGACAACTGAATCAAGCCGAAAGGAATTATACCACTACAGAGCGAGAAGGCTTAGGAATGGTTTATGCAGTGAAGAAGTTTAGACACTACCTCTTAGCCAACAAATTCAAGTTCTTCATAGACCATCAGGCTTTGTTGTATCTAGTCAATAAGCCTTGCAACACGGGAAGGTTGGTACGATGGTTCTTACTATTGATGGAGTTCGACTTTGAGGTAATAGTCAAAAAAGGAAACACACATGTAAGAGCAGATCACCTTTCAAGGCTAACGCATGGAGAACCACCTAGCGGAGTACCGGATGATTTACCAGATACGTATTTGTTTAATCTTGAAGTATGCCCAAAGTGGGCGGAACGACTAATTCCTATACTCACCCATGGCCCTCAACACTCAATAAATAAGGATAGCAAAAAAGAGATTCTTCAAACAAGAAATTTACACATTGTTGCTGGAAGCATGTATTATAAGGAACCCAATGGTGTCTTGTTAAGATGTGTCGAGGAGGACGAACAGAAGCAACTAATTCAGCAAGCACACGTAAACAAGTGGAAAACCCATCAAGGGATACATGGGACAATTCGAGAATTAAAAAGGTTAGGTGTATATTGGCCTGACATGCCAAAAGACGTTCACGATTATGTAATTAATTGTGCAGAATGCAAAGAGACTATCCCGGAGGACCATATGTCCATACCTTTTTCGACCATAGCACCCAATTGGAGTACAACATTAGTAAAATTCTTGAAAACCCAAGAACATGAGTTAGGAACCAGCCGAGCAAGTAAGCGATCCTTAGAGGAAATGAGCAAGGACTATATTCTCATAGGAAAGCAACTGTTCAAACGAGGGAAGGATAACCAACTAAGATTATGTGTGCATGAGGGGGAATATCTACCCATATTAGAAATGGCACATGCAGGTGCTGCAGGAGGTCATTTTTCGACTGAAAGAACTGTCAAAATGATTCTCTTTGCAGGCCTATGGTGGCCAACTCTACATATGGATGCTGAAACGTATGTACGAAGTTGTGAGACTTGTCAGAGAACCAAATACCCAATTCGGAGAGACGACATGCCATTAAGACCCATGGTTTGTGCGAGAGCATTTACCAAGTGGGGTATTGATTTCATAGGACCGATCAATCCACCTGCAAAAGGATCACATGCGGAGTACATCATAGTAGCCACCGACTACTTAACCAAGTGGGTAGAAGCAAGAGCCACTAGAAAGAATGATGCTCAAACTACAGCAAAATTTCTCTTTGAGCATATTTTCACACGCTTTGGACTACCGATCGAGATTGTGAGTGATCGAGGAACGCATTTCTTAAACGAAGTCATTGAGTCGCTAATGAATGACTTTTTAGTGATTCATAAAAAATCAGCCCCATACCACCCTCAAGCTAATGGACAAGCTGAAAGTTCCAACAAGGTACTATGTACTGTATTGACAAAGCTTGTCAATAATGGAAGATCGGATTGGGACAAACAATTGCATCATGCAAGTTGGGCATTCCGAGTTGCATATAAAACGGCCATTGGAACCACACCTTTCAATTTAGTGTATGGGCAAAATGCAATTTTGCCAATTGACTTCTTAGTACCTACATTGAAAGTGGCCCAGCAATATGAGTGGAACGGTCATGAATTATCCCAACAGCTAGATCAAATTGAGAAGTTACATGAGACTAGATTGCAAGCTGTAGCAGGCATTTACGCTGCTAAACGGAGACAGAAGGCATATTATGATGCACATATAAAAGACAAAGGACTTAAAGAAGGAGACTTAGTCTTAGTGTACACCCTAAAACAACATGCAAAGAAGCTACAAAAACGCGGATACGGACCCTTGATCATAAATCGAATCTCCATTAGTGGTGCAGTCAATCTCGCCACACTAGACGGAGACATTCTTCCCAACTACATCAGTGGATGCAGAGTAAGACGATTCATGGAGCCCTTGACTGATCAGATGTTAGCACGATTGGTAGGTGCACAAAATAGGAAAAAAGAGGAAGAGCGAATTAGAGAGGAAGCTCGGCAAGAAGCACTAGAGCGTATCAGGAAACGGAAAGAATGGATGAGGCAAAGAGACGAACGTTATCTCCAAGGTGACGAGCCTATCCCTATGGCAAACTACCAAGTCAATAATCATGATACAATGGGTATGTGTAAAACGCAACCTTACCTAAACCTAGGGATTGGCAAGGCAGAATACAAAATGATAGATGGATTAATAGACTCAGGAGCAGGCCTTAGCTGCATGCGAAAGAGAATAGCAGATGAGCTGCAATTAGAATTGAATCCCACAAAGGCCCAATTAATAGGAATTGGAGGTCACACCATCGAATGTATTGGAACCACGAATGTATCCCTCCACCTAGGAAATTCCTCCATGGAACAAAGAGTCCTAGTGTGTGAAGATGAAGATCTGATAGAAGACTTCATTCTAGGACACGACTGGATCATTGAGACAGAGGCGTGTATCCATCTAGCTCAAGGTTATATTTCAGCTACGATAGGGCATAAGGAGGTTTTCAGCTTACTTGAAGAGAGACCATGTAACCAAACCATGTTAATGCCAAGATCGGAGGAGGTTAAAAAAACAACAGAAGAAAGTATCAACTACGCTCACCATTCAGAAACCAAATGCATAGAAGCGGAAACTTCTATCCTAGCGACGTCCACAATAGAGTCGAAGTTATCCAATGCGATTGTGGAAAAGCCCATCATTGAGGAGACATGCTCTCCAACGCAGGCTCGAAACATCCAAAGATCACACTATTGGAAACCAACAAGCAGATACTCGAATCAAGACCCACCCAAATATAAGTGGGTACGCAAGGATCAGATATAGAGTCAGGAAACGTCCACACCCACTCCGAGGAAGGAAAAAGGCATCACCAAACCAGCTTCACAGAAGTACATACCACAAGGATCATTGCAAGTATGGATTCCCAAGCCCCTGCAAGAAGCTCAACGATCGCGACATCAGATATGGATTCCCAAAAAGGTCATACAAGCAGCTAAACAGGCTGTAAGGACAAAGGGGGAAATACCACATCACACAACGCAAAAGTCAACAACACATAAGAGTCATCAGAGAAAATCGAAGAGCAATGCCAAATTCACTCGGGCAATGGATAAAGCAACTGAAACACGAGTAGCTGTACGAATCAAGAAAACCAAGCGACCTCCGTCAACGTTCTCAAAATGGATCTGGAAACCAAAGCTACCACGAGGAGCGGATGCGCGAGGAGATAAAGCATCCGATTGCACTCATGTAGTATCTAATGCACCTCAAGTAAGCATGATAGGGCCGCAATACAGGGCCAAGCATTCGGCACAAGATGTACATTATCAAACTAGTGGTGCACGATCTCCAAGGGAGACTAGATCTTAGCTTAAACCTGATAGGAGTAGACATACTATGTACATAAACTGTGCTTCGGCTATACTAATGATGGTCTTCTTTCAGGAAAAAAATATAAAAAGAGGCGGTAAGAGATCTCACTCATGCAAATATGGGGAACGGAGTGACAAGCAACCATAATCATAACAATACATTGCATGGTCTCACAAACGCCTTTCAAGCTAATGCACTTTTCCTTGTAAGTGCAGATGGCTTCTGAAGATTCTGAAGCTACAATCCAAGAAGAGGTCCAGGAATTTCCTCCCCAATGTCTTACGAAAGCAAAAGGGCATTGGTTCAGAGATGAGCAGCCAGTTGAAGAATATCTCTTCTTGGCCAACATAAAGATCATGGACACAGAGCATCACTTTCCGATCATGTCCCAGGACTTCAAAGTTTTACATGAAATGCCATCCACAATCGACATCATGAAAAAAGCAGGAATTCGTAAGTATTTTGAACTACCTATCTATAAACCGGATTTCCAACGTTGTACACAAGTCATGAACACCCTACGACCAGCACTACATGACCCTTTGGCACCAGAAGCCAATGTGATGGACAAGAATGGAGAATGGGTGGTCATTCAATTTTCCCACGACTTAATCAAAGAAGCATTTGGATGGGAAAAGGATGGTGTCAACACGGTCAAGGAAGAGAGTCGTGGAGCAAAAACAAGAACTTTCGTTGACATCAATAGGGTGGACATCAAAGAAGAAGTCAGATTGATTCACCAACACTTCTGCTTCCCGAGCATGAATAGATACACGGCCCCCCAAAAAATCATTGTGCAATTATTGTCTCATGCCATAAAACAGATAGGCAATCAGGTTAACCTCACACCCTATGTGCAAGAAAGATTATTTGAGGCAAAGAAGAAATGGGATAATAAGAAGTTCCTCAACAGAACTACTGCCCTAACAATTATGATTTACCACGCATTGGGCATGCGCGAGTACTTACAGAAGATGCCATCTTCAATAGAGTTGGCTCAATTTGTCAAAACAGCTACTGTACCGAAACAGAAGAAAGGAAGCAAACAAGTAGAAGAAGCAGAAACAAGTTCTCAACCCCGAATGAGAGGAACAATGAGAGGCACAAAACGACCTCGAGAAGTCCAACAAGCAGAAGAGGAAGTACCAAAAACAAAGAGAGTACATGTACTTCCTACAACCACCACTCAAGGGACTAAAAAGATCACGGAAGAAGAATTAACTCAAGCACTGGAGGAGACTCACAAATATACAGAAGGACAAATTAATCTGCCAGTGCAGGGTCATCATTATCAACAATCCGAACAAGCTAGGGAACCAAAAGGCAAACTCACCAAGGTACATAGATATCGGGAAATTGGGCTAGACAACTCTAGTTCTGGATCCGATGGCCAAGAGGAGCCCAATACATCACTACTGGATGTGGATATTCAAAGCGAATCCAAGGATGACGGCCAATGGGAGGAATTACATGAGGTGGACTATAACGAAGAACAAAAAAACATCAAACAGGAAGATCATGTGACACCAGAAGATCAAGGTACAAGGAGCAAGGAAGCAAACATGGAAGGTCACCTCACTTTGAAACTTAATGAAACTTCCAACATCCAAATCAAGGAGGCCACACCTCCCAAAAAATTAAACCGGAAGACACCAAAGAAGGAATGTCATGAAAAACAAACAGAAGACGAAGAACCCTTCACACCTATAAGGGTTGTGGCAGAACCGTCCCCCATGGATGTAACTTTTCAGGGAAGTGCCACTAAAACTACCGTCTTAAATGAAAAAGCAGATGAACCACAAGTACAACTACAGGTCCGACAACCACATAATGAGACGATCCATGTCAAAAAGAGGCAAGATTTACATACAGGAGAAACCCCAGATGTACCAAGGACATGGCTGAATGTTGATATAGCTCAGCTCAAGCCTGTGGTGCAAGATATGATTCGAACTGCACTAGACACTCAACAATTGATGCTTGAGGCTGATGAAGATTATGACCAAGCCATGCTCGAAAAGCAGGAGCTTCAAACAGAAGGTATGAATCTGGCTAAAAAATTATCAGAAACAGAAGCTCAAGTTTTAAAGAAACACGATGAAATAGAAACGACCAAAACACAATACCGAATGTTAGAAACGGAAAATGCCAAACTAAAAGAGCAAGTTTTGGAGCTCACGAAGAAACTAGACATGACCGAAAAAGAGACAACAAAGATCCATGCTCGTAGCAAGGTACTCGAATCACAGCTCAAGGTGAGCATGGAGGAAGCAGACCACTTAAGGGCCAGGAACAAGGAGCTCATGACAGCTCTCCTCAGTGATCAACCACCGGTAGATACTGAAAAATCACACGCGGATATAAAAGAAATGGAAGAAAAGATAACCAAGATGGCAGATCAGCTCAAACAGGAGCAAGAAATCATTGTTGATTGGGAACAAAGGTATATGAAGGACACTGCGGCTCTACGCAAGAAATGGAAAAAAGCAGAAAATGATTATTTCCAACAGTGCAAAGAAGACACAGATCACATGAACATAGTTGCACAGGAATTAATCAAACATCAGGAAAAGATTACAAAGGCTGAAGACGAACTTAAGAATAAGGATGAAATCATCCAACGGCTTCAGGAGCAGATAGAGCTAAAAGGAAAGCAGGGGACACCAGTAGTTCCACATGATGCGGAGGCTGCTGTGGAGACTGAGGTACGTCCTCTCTCTTCCCCCTCATACCATTCACCGAGAAGGCAGGCTCAGGAGGTCCACATTGACTATAATAATCGGGACATTGCAGAATTAAGCCGACCAGAAAGGGTACTGCTGGTGTCCCAGCTCACCGCTGATTTTGAAGATCAAATTATCCAAATAATGAAAGAAGCTCAAATAGAAAACAAACAATTAGATCAAATTTTGAAGCCATTCAACGTACCATACGGCCTACTTAAAGCACAGACACGGATGTATATAAAGTCCGCAACGAACAAAGATCCGGACCACAACCTTCAATTCCAACATGACATTTTCAATTATACTCAAGAGGAATTTGAGAAGGCGGATCCGATATGGCGAAGAAAACTTTTGGAGAAGAATCCGACATTGCGGGTACAGTGGGAAGCATCACCATATGCACTTCAGGTAAATCCCTCCTTTTGTCCTGTACCCCGCAGACGCTCTTGGACGCAATTTTGGGAAGGACAGCGTCAAGGCAATATCAATAATCAGTGGCTTAACTACCCGTTACTACCTAGTCCGCCCCATAATTACTTACCCACGGAAGAATATATGGTGAAAACAATGGAATTCTAGATTGCAAGGTATGCTACAGTTCCGGACTTAGCCGTCAAGATGACCAACAAAATATTCAGCATGCTCATTACAGTGTTGAAGGTGTTCCAGCATGCTAAATATACATTCTTGAATTTCATCGGCATCACGCAAGGGTCTGAGGCTCTTATTTTTGATTTATCAACCATTCCGAGCCGACTCACCATTATGGCATATTATTCTCGCCTCATGTTTTTGCCATCGACATATATGCAAACTTTCGAAGAAGCATTCTTTATAGGTTTCTTTGAAATGGATTCAGAAATTTTTGTTAAAATGACTTCCAATTTGAATGCAAGACTGGTGGCCTACGAAACAAGTTTCTTTGCGGATCATCGACAAGCACCAGAGGACGGAGTCAAATCACAACAATGGAAAGAATTCATGCTGTGTCACGCGAATCTGCTAAATCAAAGAGAGCAACAGGCCATACAAACATACACACGTCGCCACAAAAAGCCTGTCGAGGACGACAGAGTTCAGGAGGAGGGACGTGTAGAGGGACAATCAAGCAAAAAGAAAAGAAGAAGAAAATCAAAGTCTAAGACGGTGCAATAGATACACATCTCTGCAAGAAGCCCCGCAGGGGCGCATTACCCATCTCTGCACAGAGCCCCGCAGGGGCACGCATCAGGCAACAAGGCAAACAGGCTCAAGCAATACAACAGGGTCAGATGTGTGCAACCAGGGCAAATCACAGGTCCAAAAGTCAGAAAGGGGTAGAGGCTGAAAAGTTGAAGAGGGTGACTAAGAACAGCACATTCCTAGTCACTGGTGGCGTGCGTGGCAACCCCAATCAACAGGCAAGATAAATGCAGCAGGCTCTAAGTGTAGTAGAGCTTGAATCAAGAACAGGCCATCAAAGCTGCATGTCTGTTGAGTTACAGACAACACTGACCATTGGACGCGTGCGAGAAGCAAAGTCTGTCAAGGGACGACAGAGACGAAGAGGGGGAGAGTGTTGCAGAGCTAAAGAGCGCACAAAGCAGAGAAAAGGACGGACCCCAAAATTTTTCCGATTTGGTCACACAACTTTTGTATCATAACCACTCTTGTATATATTTTCCGTTGTAAATGCACTAGAGGAGTCCTCTAGATGCATCCCCACAGAAGATTAGTGACTTACTCATGTACAATAGTAGGAAATCAGTCTTTTAGTGAATAAAGTGCCGGTCTCTTGTGTGAAAGGACCAAACTTAGGGCACTAGTATATAAGTCAAAAGTGACTCTTTGTAAAGGACTTCTTGTCATTGTGAAGAAGGAGCACTTCTGAATTTTCGAGTTTGCCTCTTTCTTGCTGATTTTGATCTTCATTTTGCTCTTGTATGTGTGTGTGATGCTTGAAATGCATGTGTAGGACTGTTGTCTATCCCTTCCCCCTTGTTTTGAGCTGTTGTAGTGCGTGCGTAAGCTAGGAGAAGCTGTGGCGCGGGTGTTTGTGACTCCCGTAATTCACTGTTTTTGCCATAACTTGAAGCAGAGTGGTCAGAATTGAGTGAAACCACCACCGTTGGATGCGTCTCGTCGAGAGCTTCGAAACGAGTACCCTATTGCCTATGTTCGGAGTTCTGGGCTGGGAGAAAACCTCAAAATACCAAAACTGCTGAAAAGAGGCTTGCGGCAACACTTTCATTATTTCAGTAGGTGTGAGAGGTAGTAGTCTTTTCTCATGCATGATCAGCTAAACCACTTCATTTTCCGTCACGTGTGCACACGTCTTCATACACTTGGTAAGTCACTCCTTAGGATTGACATTTAAATGTGTGTTAAAGATCCCACTATATGCACTTGTGTGGCAATCGAGGTATAGTCTCATTGGCACAAGTCCTTGAGTCTTCGTGGCTCAAGTACACATAGGGCTTGTTGGAAAGCTCGGGGCATCTACTACACGCCCTCGACTGTTTTTTATAAAGATAGTGCGTTGATTTTCAGATAGGGTATTTTGAAGTTGACCATACCCAGGGGGATCAAAGTCAGGGGTCTTTAGAATTGTTTTCTTAAAAAAAAAAAATCACTATGCAAGTTTGTGTTTGTGCTACAGGAATGAAAATACTTGGTTCTGGCTTTGGAATTTAAATTTTTAAGCTAACTTTGGAACTTTTACAGATCCTTTGAGAGCATCGCAAGGCGTTCTAAGCAAGTGTAAGTGTAAGCTTGGGAACACACTTCCTGGGCACTCAAGGACAACCAAGCAGGAAACAAAAGGTTGGAAACTTCTAACCCCCTCTGTCAATTCATAGTTTAGGCTAAGAACGACGAGAGGTAGGAGTAAGTCAGGGCGACGATAGGCAGGTATCAAGTTGAAGACTACCTAAAAACTCAAGTCCAAGCTAAAAACCTAATCTCTGTACTGTCGATAACATAAAGGAAAAGAACCTAACTTGGAACGATCAACCTGAAAGCACGAAGAACATTCAAGTATTCCTGACGACGTAAAATCAGACAAGACCGTAAACACGAGAAATAAATAAAAAAGAATCAAGTGACTAATATGAAGTAACCAGCAACGAGGTTGTACTCTGGGCAAAGAATTGGGCTACTTAGATAGGCATATGAACCTTAGATCAGGACGACATCTTGTAAGGGAGAGACAAAGCCTTAGGTCTTCAGAGGCTAGTGTTAACCACACTGCTAGGTCTTGGGCCCAGCAGTTGAGCCACCACTCGTACTACCCTAGCTCTGAGACCAGTGAGTCAGAGATGTCTCAAGGCATGGACAGACCTACGGGAAGTTCAGGAGTGCCTTACTTGTACAGGGTAGAAGGCCCTTACAAAACACAGCTGGAATACCTTAGGACCAACCGATTAGGTGCTAGCATCTATGAGGACGGCTTAGGAAGATCTGTAGTACAGATTAAGAATCCTGATCAATCCATTGGACTAGAGCACCCAGCAGTCAAATTTGAAAACGGTGCATACCTGGACAAGGAAGGAACCATATACGTAGTCACCAGTCACCCAGATAGGACAGATGAATTTGGAAATGTAATCTCTGAAGCGGACTTAGGTGACTTGGAACAAGGAAACATGGGTGCGGAACCTAGAACCCCTCGAGGCAAATCTGTTCTCACTAGGATTATCACGCCTGAGTGGGTTCCCCAAGACAACAAGAGCATAGAGTTGCTCCTCAATCGAGAAACTGACGAAGCCTTTTGGAGATATAAATCTAATCAGCCAACTGATATAGGAACTATCATGATCTATGAGTTTAAGGATCCGGATAGCCCAGGTAGAGTGACCTACTTAGATCACACTTCGGAAAGGATCTTTGTGGTGACAGAAAATGATAGGCATGTTTACACTTGGAAGGGTGAATTCATTTTCCCCCAACCAAGATCGAATGTATCCTATGGTCACCCTGGAGCTGGAACATCCCAAGCTCATGGAACTCAAAGAGACAGAGGTAGAGATAGACCAGAAGTAAGCTTTGCCAACCCCATGGGCAGAGAAAGAACGAGGACGGAGACAAATAGAGTAGAACCAGAGATACTTAGGGCTCACCGGAATCAGAGAAATGTGGATGGATTCCCTCTGTCGAGACCTAGAGAGCACACAAGAACTCTGAGACCCACCCAGCTAGTTAAGTCCATGAAGAATTACTTTGATGGCACAGGAGATCCCTATGATCATGTGGCGGAGTTCAAGCAAGTCTTGAGAGCTGAACAAGTGGAGGATCTATTCACGCAGTAGAATGCCTTCGGTCTAACCCTTAGGAACACAGCACTTACATGGTTTCAGCCATTGGATGAGCGACAGTTCAGGAGCATAGACCAACTCCTAGAGGCTTTCATCGTAGAGTCCTCTAAGAGTGGCATAAGACACAATACCTCCTCACTGATTCACAGCTTCAAGCAAACCCCTCAAGAGACCGTGAGACTTGAAGGAAGAGGATTTAGGCAATATCTTGAAAGATGCCCTGTTTCGGAGCTACCTACACCAGCTAAACAAGTAGCCTTATTCTTGGATGGATTGCTGAGTACGAAATTGAGATCCTATGTGTATCTGAAGGACCCTAGGACTATAGAAGAGTGTGTACGCATGTGCATTGACATTGAAGATAACCTAGGGGAAGAACTAGAGCTTTCCAAAATCTACAAAGATTCAGATAGTGCATCTAGTCACTCTTCCACGCAATCCACATCAATTGAGGAACTCGCAGAGAAAGTGGCCCAAAAACTAGGCGTCTCTAGCAAACAAATTCCAAGATTTGCCCCTGTGAAGAGATGTTACACTTGTGGTGGCGACCACATGGCGAATGTATGTCCCATTATGGCTCAACCCCAAGTAAATCCTAGTAGCCAGTACTGCACTATCGAACGAAGATACACAAATCACACCGCACAAGACTGCCCATACAACAAGCAAGCAGTTAGGCAAGCCTACCCTCAGCCATACCCTCAACAAGGCAGATACCAAAACCAATACCCACCACAACAGTATGCTAGACCTCAACAAACCTATCAACCGCAATACCAAGCCTAGCAAAGACCTCAGCCTGTGTTAGCCCAACAACCTACAGCTCCATCCAACTTGATCCCTGTAAAGTATGCAGCAGCAGAAGAAAACCTAAACCGAGCTATAGTCCCCATAACACCATTGCTTTCAGAAAGTGATCCCAGTGACCATAGCTTCGATTCTACGCATGTTGAGAGTCCCCAGGCTTACTTCATGCAGTCTCCTAAACATGGTGAGTCCTACTATAGTGAAGAGCCAAATGAATCTAGTTGGGAATCGGATTACGCAAATGTCATGTACGCAAACCCCAACCCTAGGCCTCAACCTAGGCAGGTAAGACCTCCATTCCCAAGAGGACCATGCTATAGATGCCAAGGAGATCACTTCATTCGTGATTGTCCTTTACCTCCACCTACACAACCCCAGTCAGTGACGATCCAAGGCTTTTGCCAAGATTGTGGAAAAGAGCATCTCTTACGAGATTGCCCAAAGAACCCCAATAATATGCCAAAAATCACGCCTATCAACGTTATTGGATTAGTGGTAAACTCCACAGGAAGTGTCACTTCCACTGCTCCGGTACAGGTAGTCACTAGAGCTCAAGCATTGCAGCAAAACCAAGGGGTAGACCAGGAAAAGAGCCCAACAGCTAGTGAAACTGAGAGCATAACCAAGAAAAGGACTAGAGCGTGGAAAGATAGTCGAGAAAGAATGAAAAGACAATGGGCTAAAAAGATGAGTGAACTTGAGGAAAGCATAAGAGAAACCAAAGCCAGGATAACTGAACTCACATCTCAAACTCCCTCTCACACTACCCCACCACCACCTTTCCCATCGCCATCCGACCAGCCACCTTCCAACCCGCCTCACCTAAACCCACCACCCCCTAGAGTAGGATCAGTCCTAGCAGATCCCACTCCCAAAGACCTTAATATGATGCTTAAAGCATATCAGGCCAGAATCCAAGAAGGGCCAACCATAACCGATCATGAAAAATGCTACCCTAGAGCTGAGCTAGAGCTTGAACGAACTAAAATTTGTGCCAAAATGGTGGAATTGGCTGAGACCATGTTTGAAGCTAGTCGCCTCTTTAACATCTCTAGCTCAGCTAAGACGCAGTTACATTTTGACGGACTGCTAGAAAGAATAGAGAGGCTAATTGCACAATCAGAAAAGGAACCTGCCCCTCAAAGAAAGGAAAGGGCAAGAGAACGGATAAGCCAGCCTCTTCAGGAAGCCCATGTGACTCCTCAAGAAGCTTATCTTTCCCCCCAAAAGGCAGATGAGCCTCCCTCGAAAGCTCACGTACCTCCACAGGTGGCCTACATTCCTTCTCAGGGAGCATATGAGCCTGTTCGGAAAAGTAATAGAATAAGTAATCCTCCCCAGGAAGCTTGTGCTCCAAACATCTATGAGAGCAAGGAAAGAGCCAACGATAGAATAAGCCCTCCTTCCCAGGTTGCTTATGTGCCTAATTCTACGGAGCCAGACACTTCTTCTTCTATGAATCGGTTTGCACCAGACTTCCTACGAGAAATTCAAGAAGATAAATGGGATAACGAAAGTGAAGTCGCCCCTCCCTTTGAACTTGTGGATGATGCACACGACCAATTCCCACAAGACATCCCATCTATTTACGGGGAACATGAGAGCACCCAATCTCAAGAAAGATTAGACTTCGAGTCTAATTCTTTACAGGAATTACCCCACTTCACGGGCCCATGGGAAGCCAAGTCCACGTGTATGAGAGCACCCACAGTCATGGTAAGAAACGAAGATTCAATCATACCTAGGAACACAGAGGTAGTGAAGAACACTAACGTGCAGTGCAATCTCAAGTTAGAAGAGCTACTCAAGGATAGACCTGAATCGTGGAAACATGTAACCAAACAAGTACCTGAGATAGCAAAATCTCGTTCCCAGGTAGGATCACATAGGACAGTGCCAAAGATACCCTTGGATAAGATAGGAGATATGTGTGAAGGTGAAGAAGGGAACACCTATCTTCCCATTACTTATCAGGAGTACACCACCAAGGCAATTTTGGACTCAGGCGCAGGAGTTGCAATTGCCACCACCTCCCTATGGAAGCGTTGGGGTAAGCCAGCACTCAGGCCAACGAGAATGAAATTGCAGATGGCCGATGGTCACATAGAGAGACCCCTAGGATTGCTAGAAGGAATAACTCTCACCACTTGTGGTGTCGAGTTTGAACATACCTTTGCTATATGTGACTTTAGCAAAAATCATGCCTATGAGATGATTTTGGGACGACCATTCATGCGACAGTTGCAAGTGGTACAGGATTGGGGAACTAATTCCTTGTACCTGCAACACTTGGGTGTTACGACCAAAGTGAATCTCAAAGATTACTCTCATAGGGATGTTCCCCCTATCCAATGGAATCCCGTCCATAGAGCCAAAGAGGATACGGAATCTGTGCATTCCATAGGATCAGGATCCTCATGGATGCATGAAGACACCCACTTATGGATGTGCAAAGTAGCAGTAGACGAAGAGAAGAGAGAGAAAGCCAGAGAGGTAGGTGCAAAAGAAAACCAGAGATCAATCCAAGACCCAGCCTATGCACCTGTAGTTTTTCCAGACGAAGAATTTGAACCTCACGGCTGGGCAGAAATTTTAGCAACCATGGATGTAGCCATCAATGAGGAACAATGGACACCTCACTGTGATGAGGATGGCTATGACATTTCAGTCTTCTCCATAGAGCCAATCATGGGAGAGGCAGTTCTAGAAGAATGCGAACCTAGCACTGATGCATTTGAGGATGCAAGTGACTCCGATCTAGAGTCAATCATTATGGACCCACCATTTGCATCAGATGAAGAATACTTCCATGAAGTAGAATTTCAACCCCAGAGGCATGGAGAGATTACAAATGATGTAAGATTAGCAACACATGTGACCCCGAAGGAAGAAGGGAAGAAACGAAAGAAGAGAGAAGTCTCACCAGAAGAGGAAGAATCTTTGTTTGAGGTCCCAGAAAATTTTAAGAAGTATGAGATAGACGACAGGAGAGTCATGATAAGAATGCCTAAACGAGAGGCACAATCAGGAGAGGCCTATGATAACAAAGAAACCACCAAAAAAATAGTAGTGGCCCTAGAAGAAGGAGAGGAGAGATGCACGTACATAGGCCATGACCTAACAGAGGAAGAAGAGCATGCGTTAATTGCCTTGCTAAGAGAATACAGAGATGTATTCGCTTGGAGTTACAAGGATTTGAAAGGTGTTGATCCAGACATATGCTCACACACTATCCCCATGACCACAGATGCTAAACCCTCTAAGCAAAAGCCATATACATATAACGATAATTACGCTGCCAAGATCAAAGAGGAAATAGACAGACTGGTTGAAGCTGGATTTATCTATGAAATTGAGCACACTGAGTGGGTATCCCCCATCGTAGTGGTGCCCAAGAAGAATGGCAAGCTGCGTGTATGCATTAACTTAAAGAAGGTCAATGCAGCCACAATCCGAGATAACTATCCACTTCCCATCACAGAACATCTCTTAGAAAGAGTAGCAGGCAAGGAAGTGTACAGCTTTCTTGATGGATTTTCGGGCTACAATCAAGTGGCCATTGCACCAGAAGATCAACATAAAACGGCTTTTGCCACAGAGTGGGGCATATTTGCCTTTCGTGTAATGCCATTTGGGCTTACCAATGCACCAGCTACCTTCCAAAGGCTGATGTGCCATGTGTTTAAGGAGTTCCTGAGGAAGAATTTAGAAGTCTATGTTGATGATCTTTGTGCTCATTCCAACATTAGACAAACCCATATTCCTCAACTCAGACAAATCTTTGACAAATGTAGAGAATATCAGGTCTGCCTGAACCCAGAAAAGTGCATTTTTATGGTCAGGCAAGGCAAGATTTTAGGACACATAGTGTCAAAGAATGGCATATCTACTGATGAAGAGAAAGTGAGAGCCATAGCAGAGCTACCCAGGCCAAGGAATGTCAAGGAAGTACAAGCTTTCATGGGGCATTGTGGTTATTACCGACGATTTATACACATGTATGCCGTCATTGCAAAGCCCATGTATGGACTTCTGACTAACTTTGAGTGGACGGATGAATGTGAGAATTCCTTCCAGGAGCTTAAACGACGATTATGTTCAGCACCAATCTTGACCACACCAGATTGGAATAAGCCATTCCATGTTCATGTGGATGCATCCAATTATGCCATTGGATGTGTGCTTGCACAACCTACTGGTGAAGGTAATATGGATCTTCCAATTGCCTATGCCAGTAGACAGTTGAATGCAGCTGAACGAAATTACACCACTACGGAGAGAGAAGGTTTAGGCATGGTGTATGCAGTTAAGAAATTTAGACACTATTTGCTTGCAAATAAGTTTAAATTTTTTACTGATCATCAGGCTTTGCTATACCTCGTAAACAAACCATGCAATACAGGAAGATTAGCGAGGTGGTTTCTCTTGCTCATGGAATATGACTTTGAGGTCGTGGTAAGGAAAGGTAGGACTCATTTAAGAGCAGATCATCTCTCTAGGCTCACGTCGGGAGAAGCCGCACAAGGAGTAGCAGATGATCTCCCTGATGCTTACTTGTTTAACTTGGAAGTCGTACCGCAGTGGGCTAAGTCATTGGTACCAGTATTGACGTACGGGCCTAATCATCCAGTGGTGAACACACGGAATAGGGAGGTTGTGAGAGCCCAAAAGTACCACATCATGGCAGGAAGCATGTACAAGCACACAGATCAAGGGATCTTGGCTTGTTGCGTAGAAGAGGATGAGTACGCTAAATGGTTGCAATTAGCACATGTAGGTGCGTTAGAGCAACACTACTCAAAGCAACGAACTTTACAGACTCTAAAGAGACTCGGAGTGCATTGGCCAACTATGGAAGCTGATGTCCAAAAGTTGTGCAAGGAATGCCCAATCTGTTGCACTAAACCACCTGTGGAACACGCTACTCTTTATCAAGTATCCATTGTGCCAGATTGGAGCGAACCTCTAGTATCCTTCCTGAGGACAAACACATTCCCTCCAGACATGACTCTGGCTAGGAAAAGGAGTTTAGAACAAGAAGCCCTGGAGTACTCACTCATTGGTGATAATCTATACAAACGCGGTAAGGATGGTTACCTGAGACTGTGTGTCCATGAGAGTGAATATCTTAAGATCTTGGAAACTGCTCACCAAGGTGTAGCAGGAGGACACTTTGGACACCAGATCAGGTGATCAAGGCAGTATTATTTGCGGGCTTCTGGTGGCCTACCCTTCACATGGATGCACATACCTATGTGAAACGGTGTGATGTCTGTCAGAGAACTCAGTATCCTATACGAAAAGATGAGATGCCATTGAAACCTATGATGGGTGGACGTGCGTTCTCTAAGTGGGGAATAGACTTCGTAGGTCCTATTAATCCCCCAGCTAAGGGTTCTCATGCAGAATACATCATTGTTGCGACAGACTATTTAACCAAGTGGGTAGAGGTAAAGGCTACGACAAGGAACGATGCTCAAACAACTGCTAAATTCTTGTTTGAGAATGTGTTCACAAGATATGGGCTACCTATAGAGCTTGTAAGTGATAGAGGCACTCATTTCTTGAACGAGGTGATTGAGAATCTACTCCAAGAATTCCTGGTAATACACAAGAAGTCTGCCCCCTATCACCCTCAAGCTAATGGACAAGCTGAGAGCACTAATAAGATCTTATGCAATGTACTGACGAAATTAGTGAACAATAAACGCTCTGATTGGGACAAACAGCTACACCATGCTGTTTGGGCATACCGGGTTGCCTACAAAACGGTACTCCAAGCCACCCCCTTTCAGATGGTATTCGGCCAAAACGCTGGCTACCGGTTGACTTCTTAATACCTACGTTGAAAATAGCACAAGAGCACGAATGGACAGGTCATGAGCTCTCCTCTAGGATCTTTGACCTTGAACGATTAGGAGAAACAAGACTGAGAGCAGCTGCAGGAATCTATGCAGCTAAGAAGAGGCAGAAGGCATACTTTGATGCCCATGTGAAGGATAAAGGCTTGAAAGCAGGAGATCTAGTTTTAGTCTACACATTGAAACAACATGCAAGGAAGTTAGAAAAGAGAGGCTACGGACCTGTGATCATTAATAGGATCTCGACAAGTGGTGCTGTGCAACTAGCCACATTAGAAGGCGATATTCTCCCAAACTATATTAGCGGATGCAGAGTTAAGTTGTATCAGGAACCTCTCACAGAGGAAATGCTAAGTCGACTCAACATTGCTAAGAAACGCAAAGAGGAAGAAAAGCGAATTCGAGAAGAAGCTCAAGCAGAAGCCCTAGAGCGCATACGAAAAATGAAATTACGAAGGCAAGGTAGAGATCAGCCTAGAACAAATGATTATGCAGATCAAGGATATCATATGGCAAGGTGTGCAATCGCAGGAACAAGCTCACATAGGATAACTGATCGACGTCCTTTCGTAACCTTAGATATAGGACAAGGAAAGAGTGCAAGGACCGTAAGAGCCTTGATTGACTCAGGCGCAGCCACTAGTGCTGTTAGAATGTCTTACTGTCAAGAGTTGCAGTTAACTGTCAATCCTGTGGAAGCATATCTCATAGGATTGGGAGGCGTGGAAACCCCTTGCATGGGCGAGGTGGAACTTCCCCTCTATATTCAGGATGAGGCAATGACAGTTAAAGCGCTAGTATGCCAAGACGAGGACCTCACGGAACCCCTTGTCTTGGGTCAAGACTGGATTTATGACCAAGCAGTCAACTTAAACCTAAGAAGTGGACTTCTTCAGGTATGGGTGAATCAGACTAGAATTACAATGGAGTTAAATAATGGAGCACTCAAGGAACTAGGAAAGGCACAGACTCCTGGTCCCTCCAGGGGTGCACACAAAGCTGACCATGTTGTTCTTGTCCAAGGCTCTGTGATGCAGAAGAATGAAGATCTCAAAAAAGGAGTCAGAACCACAACGGAACTCCCTTCTTTTCCAAAGGCCAGAGGGAGGCAGCAACCAAAGGTGGATCAAAGGCAGAAGAAGTAGAGTACTACCTATGTCGGAGATCAAAAGTACCTGCGCAGCAAAACGTCTCAGCTAGTGAAACAAGTGTGGGTGCGGAAAGGAGAACACCCGGTTGCACTCAAGCCAACCACACGGGCAAAGCCTCTTATTAGTAACCAACAACACGACACTAATAAGAAGTCTTTCAGAAGTTCTTCTGCTAATGTGAAGTCTATTTGGGTGCCCAAGAGGTCGATGAAGGCTAGACCACAATCAAGACAAATCTGGGTGCCTAAGGCTTGTTTGCGGGCTAAAATAGCTACACCAAGACCATATCCCATACAGTATGATCCATTCACTTGCACAGCTGGCATCCACTCGTTTTCAACAATCAGGAACACACCAAGGCCCATGAGCTCGAATAGAATCACTTGTAAATGGGTCCCTAAAAAGCCTCATTTTCAAGCCGACACGCCTATAAAGCTCTCGAGAGTCTCTACGAAACCTAGAGCAAAACCTATCCGCTGCATTTGGCAGCCTAAGACGTGTAACAAACCCCCGGACCCCAATTGTAAATCCATGATAACCTACTGACCCCATCACTATCGCACTATATCATTCCACTTAGCTCTAAGGTGCACTGAACTCCTAACCACACACACACTCACACCGAGCACTTAGTAACCCATTATTCGCTCCCAACCCTCGTGTTAATGTTGTAATGGGAGCAACAACGGTTCTCTCTTGTCATGTACAATGTTAACACATGTTTGTACATTCTCACAGAGACAGGCAGCAAGAAGTAACATGGCCGATACGGTAGGAACTAGCTCCTAGGCAGGCACCAGCCCCCAAGTGGTGGACATTGAAAGCCTTCCGGTCGAGGAGGAACTAAAGGAAAGACCAGTGGCATTACGGGCATTACATGCCATACCAATTCAGAATCCTCCACAGGGTCATACAATGCCGGTGGGCAAAGCTTCACACTGGTTCAGTGACGTTGTTGGACCTCTGGGTGAAGGCACACATATGTGGGAGTCCGAGGTAGAATTCAATGGACGTTGGGGCAGATACCATTTCTTTACCAGGGAGTTTGAAAAGCTACAGAACAATGAAGGACTGAAGTCGATATGGAAGAAGGCGGGGCTTTATGATTACTTCAAGTTCCAACTACCGAAGCCAGATTTTCTAAGGTGCTCATACTTAATTAGTACCCTCACTCCCAGCAAAGACAAGAAAGGATACAGCTCCTTTGTGCTCCCATCACTCACAAGGGGCAATGAGCTGAAGCGTTTCCGCTTGACTATCAACTTGGTAAGAGAAGCACTCGACATGAAAGGTATGCACATCCCAACAGAGAAAGAGACTATGGTTCCAGACAATATGAAGAACAGGAATCTGACGAAGTTGAAGGACATGGTTGCGATGACACCTACAATTGCCATTCACTTACGCATGGTCATGCAACATTTCGCATTCCCCGCGCAGGAGAGGTTCACAATGCCCCCCAAAAAGATCTGGTTTAGCCTCTACCTGGCGGATGCTTTTGATTTGTCCATCAATATGCCCCACTGGATTATCGACCAGATTCATATGGCTCATCAGAGATGGTATAAGAAGCAAAAGTCTGTGTTGTATGGTTGTTGTGCACTTATAAGAATTGTATACAGATGTCTCGCATATGATGTACCGGTGCAGAGGGCTCTCATTTGGTCCAGAGCACAAGAGTTTCAACGCAGATTGTCAGCTGTGGGGCCTCCCTCAAAGAAGATGAGAGGCGCTGTCCAGATGCCTTGTGCACAAGCTCGCGGTGCAACCCTAACGCCTGAAACAACCCCAAGACTTCCCCGACGAGTGCAACCATTTACTATCAGGTTACCCAGGCACAGCACAGATGGCCCTAACCTTGTGTTTCCACCAGTACCGACTGATCTGGAATTCCCGCATGGATTCACTCTGGAGGATCTAACGGACGAAGAAGTTGCTAGAATCATCGACGCTGTAAATGCGGAAGTTGAAGCAGAGCAAGCTGGTGGATAGCAAACTGCCCCAGACCAAGCCCAGCCCAGCCAACCGGACGTAGTCAATGTGGACGATGAAGAAGAAGCACATGAGGAGGCACAGGGTGGACAATCAGAAGCAGAAGAACAAGAGTATGATCAGGAAGCCCTACAAGTACTGGAAGGTGCCCCCGCCTATACTAACGCATTAAAGAAGCTCTACGATACGATGAACCGAGTCCAAGAGCAACACAGGCTATCATTAGCTGCAGGTAAAGCCCTCATGAACCAGATTCTGGAGGAGGAAGGCGTGGACGAGCAATACCGTGCCACCCTGGAAATGATATCAGATGCTTTGGGAGTACCTGAAACGGTGCATACTGCACTAGCGCAATCACGAAGGACAGAGAAAAGATATGGAAGACGCCCCCCACGAACGGGAAAACGAATGAATGTATTAGGATCAGGACCACAAGGCACCCCCACAACCACTGGCACAGCACACACTGTTCACGACACCGAGGAAGCCCACACATCGAGTGCACCTCCATCACCTCCCTTGCCACCCTCTCCCCCACATCAGCCCCCTTCACCTTCCCCTGCCACTGTAACCTCTACTGTCACCACCTCCGAACCCACTACACACACTGACGCACAAACCATCAGTCAACCCACATACTCTATTTCCACGGGAAACATAAGTCTAACCACAACCACGGTAAGCCCCACTCCTCCGATCACACTTCCTGGGAGTTCACAATTACACACCCCTCTATACACGTTCACAACTCTCACCGCAACCACAATCCCCATGTTCACAGTCACTCCCATCACGGCCTCCATTTTTGAATCCATGGAGGTGTCACCCACCTCTGCACCTCTCCCACCCCCCATTTACCCACAATCCCCCATTCCCCCACCTCCCCCCTCACCCTTCTCTAGTACTGCATCCACACTTCCCCTTCCCTTCCCCTTCCCCTCTACATTCAACACCATTTCTCCCACCATTCCTCTTAATAATGTATTTAATAATATGTATCAATGCATGTCCCACCTTCAGCAACATTACCAACACCTTGACAACCAACATACAAGGCTTTTCCGAAGCCACGAAGATCTCCAAGCACGATGTAGGGATCTTGAAGAGCAGAAGCAGCTACTACAACAGCAACACGTGACCTTACAGGAACAATATGCACAATTAGTAGCCAACCCACCCCAAGCAGATGATGAAGAACGACGACACATGGACGAGTTGCTACATTCTCAGATCACGGACAACCTGAAGCTTCGACGGAACTTGGGCCTCCTACGCAAGCATATGTCTACAACGCTAGAGGAGAATAAACGATTACAGAAACAGAATGAAGAAAATCTGGAGGCGGCCATGGAGGGTTCCCCACAGGAGATTGACCCAGAACGATTCAAGGCAATTCCCTCTGAGAATATGAAAGTGGTGTTAGAAACTCATGCAGATCTAATGGAGGCGCATGCCGCCTTAGAAAAAGAGAGAGATGATTTGCTAAGGCAGTTGGCCACCCGACAGACATCACCCAGCAAAAGCACAACCGTAGAAGATACATCAAAAGAGATCACTAAACTCCGGGCCGAACTTGAGGAATTACGTAGCAAGATCATGGAATATGAGCGTCAGCCCTCCCCTCTGGTAGAGCCCGAGCCTGACGATCTTGTGCCAATTGAAGTAGAAGAAACATTTGAGGATCCCTATGTTCCGATGCCAACACCCGGGGGTAAGCGAACACAACAGGGCATGGACACAATTGAAATCAAGGCACCTGAATGGATGCAAAAATTAGAGAAAGTAGCCACGACGCATGATGACAGGGTGGCAGTCCAAACCGCATTGATGTCAAAATTAGAAGAGGTTGTAATAAAATCTGATTATTTTCAGAATCTCTCACACCATAGGTGGATCGGCCCATCGGATGACCTGTATGTTCCTTTTTGCGTGCTAATGGCGGATTATAATGCAGAGATCAAGCACCACACCTCAAGGGAACCCACCTCTGTCACCCAATTTGCACCTAACGACATCCCAGAAAGTGCCAAGCAGGGACATATTCGCCAACCGATGTGGAGAATTCGGCTGCTTGAAACATACCCGGAAATGGTACGAACATGGAACAACATGCCCTTGTACATCAAATATAACCCATGTTATTGCCCTGTATTTCGAAGGAGATCATGGCCGGAGTACACACAAACAGTGCTGACAATTAAAGGATGTGAGAAGTGGCTCAATTATGTGTACTTCGCACCCCCGAAGGGCCCACCTACGATTGGATATATGATTTCGACGATTCGACATTGGGGGGTCCGGTTCAAGAATGTACCTGATGTCATGACTCAGATGTGCCTGAAGATTTTCGAACTTATGTTGGTCATCTTCAGGACCTTCAAAAATGTCAAGGAACCGCATCTCTCAGCATTAGGATTTAATGAAGGTAATCAGGACCTTGTATACGACATGAGCACAACCCCATCGATTAATGTTGTGTATGCATGGCACGCTCGCATCAAATATCTACCGGCCTGCTTCAAACAAACGTTTGAAGAGATGTTCGTCACAGGATTCTGGGAATATCACTCCGAGATATTCATTCCCAGACCATCCCATCTCTTGCAGTTGTTTGCAGTGGAACAAGCTCTCCATTCTGAAAAGCTACGTATACCACATCCAGAGGTTCCCGGGCCGGTAGATTGGGATGCGCTACTCACAGATTTGGCCAAAGGATTGAGGATTGCCGAACATCACTTAGCGCAGGATGTCGTCGAGTACTACATCCAAAAAACCACACAACAAGGGTCTGTCAGGGACGACAGACGCGAGAGAGGGGGGGTGTTAGCAGCGGACAAGGGACTGAAGGACTAACGAGGCATGGCAGTCAGAGAAGAGAGTCAGAAGGGAGAGAAGGCACAAGCAGACAAGGGAGTCAACGAAGATCTGGCAAATAGGCCAATAAATTTCTTCAGGAAGAAGTACGTATGAGCATTCACGCAGATTTAGCACTAAGGCAACCTTAATTTTTCAAAACCTCTACACCAATTAAAAGTGATTCTCATCACTAAACACCATTGTAAATACCATTTCATCCTTTTGTAGCTCCATTTTGTGCAAGCCAAGGAGTCCTTGAGCTTGAGGAGCTTTAGAAGTATCTACCTGCCAATTTTCGTATTTTTTAGATCTCGTTTGAGCCCTCAAATAAGCCCTGGAACCTAATTTTTAACTAGGCCGGACACTAGGTCTGAACAGGGCCAAAGCTAGTCACAAACTATAAAAGGAGCTAGAGAGCTCATTTTTGGGGTTAGATTGTAATTGAAACAAACTTGTAAGAGCTTTTTGAAAGTAATCCAAGAACTCCATTGATTCTCCCTTTTTGTCTTGCCGTGCGTGCGCGTGTGTGTGTATGTGTGTGCATGTTTGTGTGCTTCTCACTCACGCACTTGTGCCGCCACTTGCTCGAGGTCTCCATACCATCCTCACGTCTTCCCGGATTGACATTAAAGGAGGTGCTACTCCTCACTGAGCTACATACATAGTAGGCCACCAAAGTCCACTTTGCAAAATTTTTTGGTGCGTTAAATCTGCTGCAAAATGTCCACCAGAAGGTATTGAATGTGCCATAGCAATAACCGAGTTTACTTCATATGGAGGAATACAACGAAGCAAGACCCTAGTGTGATCCGTATAATACAACTGTCCGGCAATCAACTGGAATCTGCGACTGTAAACTGCAATTTTCTGCCTCATCGCAGGAGCAGTTTGAGGGGCAAGACATCCATCAGTAAGAAAGGTTAATAACTGATCATAGTAGGTAGGTGTCACAGGAGGTTCTGCAGATTCATCACTAGTTGGTTCAGTAATGTAAATTGCTGGTGTGGTGTCATCAATGCCTACGGGAGCTTCACCGCAATCTAATCGAGAGAGGAAATCTGCTAATGCATGTGCATTTCCGGGTCGATGAATCACTTCATAATCAAACTCTTGTAACAATAGAACCCAACATGCCAAGCGACCACCTAAATGCTACTGCTAGACCAAATACACCAGCGCAACATGATCTACATGAAAGGTGAATTTTCGGCCTAACAAATAATGCCAGAATTTCTTTACAGAATATACCAATCCAAGACATTATCTTTCAGTCACTGAATAATTTCTTTCAGCAGGAGCGAGCCGACGACTTGCGTAATAGACAGGTCTGAACCACTTATCAGATTGCTGCATTAAAACACTTCCAATTGCTATGTCTGAGGCATCGACAAAGACGTGGAACGAGCGTTCCCAATCCGGGTTTTGCAAAATTGGGGCCTGAGTCAATAATTCTTTTAAACGATCAAAGGCAGTACGACATTCTGGGGTCCATTCAAACTGTCGTGGAATGCTCATCATGAGTCGATTAAGTGGTGTGGCGCATTCATCATGAGTCGATTAAGTGGTGTGGCGAGATGAGCTAGCCACCGTAAATAGCGACCATGCCACCGGATTTGGTCTAGGAAGCGCATTACTTCTTTTGGTGCGGTAGGCACAGGTGCTTCCAACACAGCTGCAACTTTGTCTAGATCAACTTGTATGCCTTGTGCAGAAATAATATGGCCAAGGAGTTTACCACAAGAAACCGCAAAGACAGATTTGGTCGGGTTCAAGCAAAGTCGGTATTCATGGCATTTCTCAAAACAACATCGTAAATGATACAAGTGTGCCACAATCTTACCGAATAAAGAAAAGTCATCTAGGTATACTTGCATAAAAGAGGTGAGGTAGGGTGAAAGAATTTCTTGCATGCAACGTTGAAAGGTGCTAGGAGCATTTCTTAACCCAAACCACATGACTGTACAAGCATAAACACCCCAATTCGTAATAAACGTTGTTTTCGGTATATCTTGCTCATCCATTCTGACTTGGTTATAACCACTATAACCATCGAGAAATGAATACATCTCATGCCCAACCACTCTGTCCAGCATTGTGTCAAGAAATGGAAGAGGAAACGGATCAGGTACCGTGGCTGCATTCAATTTCCGATAATCTACACATATTCAGAGCTGCTTGTTTTTCTCTGGTATGATCACGATCGGGGAGATCCATTCAGCAATGGGTACAATGAATCCTACCTTTTATAGGCGATCAAGTTTTGTTTTAACCTGTGCTGCATAGTTGGGATTCTTTCGGTAACTGGGTTGTTTAATTGGTTTTGCTTTTGGTTTAAGCACGACTCGATGTTGATAGATCCCGAGGATCTAGACCTTTCATATCACGATAATCCTAGGCAAAAACATCAGAAAACTCACGCAAGAGTCTGATTAAATCTTCTTGAAATTCCATAGACAATCCAGCCTTCATCTTAACATGATGCGGGTTACTATCATTACCCAAATTATAGGTGACTAATTGGTCTTCCAAGACATAGAATTGACGAGGTTTCACCGGATCGTCAGCTGACTGTAAAAGGTGATGGAGTGGCTTTATCCATAGCATCAATATCATCTGTATCTGCCTCTTCGGTCACGGGAACAACTGTACATACTGCCGGACTCCAGGTGTCCACTACTGATTGCAGGTCTATAGTACCTAAGGAAATCAGATCTTCATTGTGTTTCAGAAATGCTTCTTCTTCATCCTCAGATAAGCCATCCAACATGTAGACCGGTTCTGCTACATAAGGTCTGGCATGTAGTTCACAAGGCTGAATAGCATCCGGTTTGACAACATATTTACGGTGGTTGTCTTTGAAAGTCAGTTCCTGCGCTGACCAATCCTGTATAACTTTAGCCTGTTTCAACCAGGGTCGACCGAAAAGGAGATTGTAATCAAGGCTAGATTCCGGTAGTTCTAAGACTACAAAAGTCATTTTAAACGTGGTACCCTGCAAAGAAATTGGGACATTCCTTACAAGTCCTAGCGGATGAACTCGGGATTGATTTGCCATTCTGACAAAGAATTGAACGGGCTCGATTTGGGTCCACCCTAACTTCTTGCAGAGAGTTGCAGTTGCTATGTTCACACCGGAACCACCATCAATTAGCACTTGCGTAATCTTGTGATTTTTATGCCAGACCTTGATTAAGGGAACTGAATGATCCACCGTAGAATCAGTTTCCGATTGTATTGCTGCAGTCGTCGGAATACTGGGAGATTCTGGACTAACTTGTTGCTGAAATTGCTGCCTAACTCCGGGCATCAAGGCGAGTAGTTGCCCCAAGGGAAGTGTAATAGAGGTCTTAGAGAGAATATCCCATACTTGATCTGTTGGAATTGCACTCTTCACTGGTTCCGATGACGATTCTCCTGTTACTGGGGTACAATCTTGTTCATGCGCTCCTACCTTTGGCAGGGGAACCTATGTCACTGGAACTGGATCAAGGAACACCGTAAGCTCTTTGGTGGTCCATTGGTTAGCTTTGTTATACATTCTCTATTGTTCACGGATGCCAGGTTCAAACACCTCAGCTACTGGTTGCAACTGTTTACCGGATCGTGTCTGGACCACTGCTGCTTGAGTTTCCACTGGTGAAATATAGACCATATTGGTCATTGGGTTCTGACGCCCTTTCTTTCTTTGGTCGTATTCGGCTGCATCCTTGCAGAATCTCCGGATGTGGCCAAGTTCACCGCAAAAGTGACATTGACGTGGTGGCAGAGAAGTATTCTCCGCTGATGTACTAGCCTGCCATCGATTTGCATTGAAGTTGGTATTCTGCTGTCCCCGGTAATTTTGGTATCCTTGCTGTTGATTGTTTCGCATCTGCGGCGGTACGTAGTGAGTAGCTGGCTGCCCTGGTTCTTGTATAATGGCATTTACAGTTGCTTGTCCCTGCACTTTGGTGTTATATGCACAATTTTTGATGGAATGTCCAGTGGTATTGCACATGGCGCAATACAGCTGATGAAGGGCATAGGTAGCACTGGTATGCCCTGGATTTTTACATTTGGTGCAATACATCTGTTTAGCCAGATCTTCTGCAATGTTTCTACTGGCTTTCAGCCATTCCAAGTCTTCAATCAATACTCCAATCTTATGCTCTAGTTGCAAGGCCATTGCAATAACCGCATCCAGTGTCATAGCTCCCACACAACGGTGTCGGGATGAAATCCCGCAGGGAGTGTGCACTGATTTTTTTCAAAAGATCATTGTTTTTGAGTTTTTGTGTGATGTTTTGATCGAGAGAGTGGTATATTTTGTACATATTTTGGCTGAATTAATTGATTGTGCGATGTGAAAATAAGTTTGAGATGTGTGTTAGACCCGAGTGTATAAAGAACTGATATTAGATCCATAAAAACCTAGGTTTGACCCTTCAAAACCCCTAAAAACATGAGTTTACCCCTTGAAAATCGGACTTGAACCCTTGGAAACCCTTGGCGTCTAGGTCCAATTTGTAAATAAACTCATGAATTGGCAAGTTTAAGATAATTGTGAGCACACGCTAAATTTTCCCGGCCAAAAATCCTAGGTCGGACCCCTGGAAATGGCGGTTTCTATAGGCCAAACCCTAAAAACCCATTAAATTACGAATATCCAGTGTGAAACCGAAACCATAGTATAATGGAAAAATTAAAAGTCCGCCAAAATTAGAAAGTTAATTGAGGAGGTGGGAACGTTCTAGAAACGAGTCCAAGGGGGGGCCTATAAATAAGTGCTAATTCATTCATTCCTCCCCGTGGTCTTCCTTGTGGAACGCTTCTCCAGGTAATCTTCTTACACTTTCCTTATTCATATTTTTATTGTTCATGTTCATGAGTCTGCACCATGGTAATGAGAGAGAAGGAGGGGACGTCTGGTAGTTGTGTATTACACAGAGAGGAGGACAATCATATAAATGTTTGAGAATCATTTTATGTCTGTCAAGAATCTTATTAACGACTTCAAATTATGAGACACTGTCTATTACCATGTATGGTCATCTCTGCGTAAAAATGAAAACGAAAGGTGGACATGGTCGGCTGTAGGCGGCGCTGTCAGGAAGAGGCGCAGAGAGAAACACGTACATCTCAGAGACAAAGAGAAGATGAGTGGCTTGCGCGCTATAGAAAATCGGAAGGCAGAGATTATGTTGTCCCGCTGGGATAAAGAAATTGGAAAGACACGTTACGTGTGCTGCATAGGCACGTAGGTCAGCGGCGCTATTGGCCATCGGGGAGAGAGCGCTGACTAAATTAAGAGAGGTTGACAGAGCGTGCTGCATAATTCACAGAGAGAGTGAAGGAGCTGCGGTGCACGTAGACGGCGATGGGACTCGGGAGGAGAAATACAAGAGAACCCCTAACGGGCATCCTTCTGTTGTGCTGCGTGGCTGGCGGAGAATCCGTTGAGATAGAGAGAGAGGAATTTAGATAGAGAGACTGTAGTCACAAAGAATCCGGCGACACTCTATATAGAGAGAGAGTGCGCAAGACAAAGCAGAGATGGACTTTTGGTAGAGAATCGAGATGCGCTGGTGGCCTATTGTTCACGTGGAGAGAGACTCAATCGGGGCTGATTCCGGACGGACCTTATCTGGTCAGAGACAAGTGACAGCAGCTGACGGGCCCGCAGAGATCACCAAGAGGAGAGGATAGCGATGTGTCCGTGCTGATGGCTCTTGTCACACGAAGACAGAGAGAGATAAGTAGTTGGCAGCACGCAGACATTGGTCGGAGGATAGAGAGCGGAGACTTGCGCTGCAGAAAACTCGCGTAGAGAGAGAAGGCGTCACGTGAATTAAGGTTGAAGAGAGAGAGAATCATTGTGCGTTGACGACAGAAGAGAGAGGCATAATCCGATGGCTGCTGTAGCAATGGACGCACGCGGAGAAGAGAGAGCTGATAAGTCGTGCAGAAGATGGCTGCCGGAGGCACGGAGCAGATGGTCGAGGGAGGAGATAGATGCGCAACAGTTACTCTCTGCTGACAGCGACGGGGTTAGAGAGAGAAAGAGAGAGAGCCACGTGGTGGTCGGCAGCTGAGAAGCCTGACGGAGCAAATGTGGCAAACGATGCCGCTATTGGTGCAATGAAGAGAGATAAGGAGAGGCAGGCGGTGCAATCGATGGCAGAGTACTCCGGATATGGTCCGTGTGAGAGAGAGATTGACGGTAGCAACAGATCATGGAGGTGGCAGATGTGCACACACGCGCGTAGGCCAATTGATGAGAGCACACGGTTGATTCTCTGTTGTGTCGCCACGTCGAGAGAGTCATCACGGAGAATCTAGGCCGCAGCTGATTTCGGAAGAGAGAGGAGATTCTGGGCGGTGTCGCAAAAAATAGTTGGAGAGAGATCCAGAGATTTTTATCAGTATTATTTTGTTGTTAATAATGAGAAACCTTGGACAATTCAATAGAGAAGAAATAGCATGAACTCTGGAAGTATCAAGGCATATGATGCTACTACCATTCGAACGGGATGTAGTGCATGATTGAGAATACTTGATATGTGAATTCTTTTCTCCTTTGATTCTTATTGTTAAAACGTTGTAGCTAGAGAAAACAGAAGATAATTCGTATGTTGAGAGAAAAATGGAGGGTAGAGAAGAAAGAAGAAAAGAGATGAGGAAAAGAAAGGAAGGAAGAGGGGAAAAGAAGAAAGAAGGAGGGAAGAGAAAGAGGGTTTGTGACTATGCATGTGTTTTTTATCTCCATATATCTATGTGCATGAATGTCTTGCAATTTTAAAAAAAGAAAATGAAACAAATCAAAAGTATAAAGTGTTTTTATGAGTTTTTATGCGCTAATCATTTTTCAAAAAAGTACTAATGATTTCCCTGCCCCCGTGGTCTTCCTTGTGGAACGCTTCTCCAGGTTATTGCGGTTTCTGATTATCTGAAGTAAAGAGAAGGAAGGCTATTGCGGAGGATACTTGAAGTAAAGAGCGGACCGAAGTAAAGACCTGAAGAAAAGCTTGGACCGCGAAGACCAAAACGGAATCTTGTGGGCGATTTCTCGCACTGTAGCGAGGGATCTAGAATATACTAGCCGGTCCGCACTGTAGCGGCGGCGTTTATATTGTATCATCGCACCGCACTGTAGCGGTTTTATTGTACCGTCGGCCCGCACTGTAGCGGCCTATTTTTGTATCATTCATTTTATTGGAGGCTTCAGTTTCATTTCCGTTGTATCGTTGAGCTTGATCTACATCACGTGTTTCACTGCGGTATCCGGTCGTCTCTCTCCGACACCCACGGTCCCACGTCTCGACACTTCCGAGGGGCGAGGGTCCCACACGTACGAGGATCGCGCACGCTCCGGAGAGCACAGGCGAGGCGCCCAGCGCGCAGACGCCGCTCGCAGGACAGCGGGAACGGCGCACCAGAGCGGGGCCTGATCCAACCCCACGCGCCGGCTTCCCGCCACGACCTCCTTCTTCCCGACACCTGAACCTGACGTGAATCGAACCCCACACGCCGGCTTCCCGCCACGACCTCCTTCTTCCCGACAACGGATGATCATAATTTGTCTTAGTTGTGGAGTTAACCCATTAATAAACCATTGAGTTATCACATCATCTGGTAAATTAGCATGTGCCGGAGGCAATTGTCTTAAATGAGTTCTAAACAATGTGGCATATTCCTGCACAGTCTGGTGCATCTTCTGTTTATTGTTTTGCAAGTAATCGAAGATTTCGGCAGGGTTCTTCTTCAACCGGAATCTCTGTAAAAACGCATCCCTTACCGCTTCATAGGTAACAAAAATGATTGAAATCATACTCTCTTAACCATCTTTCTGCTTCATTGACTAGTGTTGACTAGAAGACGATGGCCTTGTACCTCGGATCGGGTGGATGGTTCAGCACTGCATAACTTATTTCAAAGGTGCATACATGGGCGTCAGGATCGTCACCTGGAGATCCACGGAACTTAGTGTACGTCACCCCTGTTGGAACAGGTTGAAGTGGAAGTGGCGGTTGCTGTTGCTGTTGTTGTTGTTGCTATTGTTGTCCACTCATGGTGCTAGTAGTGGTACCGTTACTTTCTCCTGAGTTCTGAGGAGGTGTTTCCTGTCCTTCGGAGTCTGTATGGTCAGACTGCTCACCTTCCGCCTTGAAAATAGCGTTCAATCTCTTTCTGATTTCCAATTCGAATAGCCTATCCTCCTCTTTGGTATCAAACGTAGGCAAGCTTACCCCGAACAGTGGTGTCCGGAATGAGGATTCACCAGGAAGTATCACACTGTCACCAGAAAACTGTAAACTCCCTGCAACTGGGACCGAACTGTCACCGTAATTAGTCGAACTTTCCCCAAACCAGGGTATTCTTTCACCAGTATGGATTTCTCTGGGTAACACACCTCTATCCTTAGAGAGGTTCGAATCCTGAACAGACGGTGTCGGGTCAACTCCACACTGCGTTCCTGTACACTCCGAAGTTTCTGTACCTTCTACAAACTGTATCGAAATTACACCGGAATCTACCGGAATTGCAGTATGTTCCACCGGAATGCTACCCGATTCACTGCTACTATGCTTCGCTTCTTCTATGACTGGGCTTAACCGATCTGTGCTTCTGCCTTGTGGGGGTGTCCCTAACAAATTTGGTACCGCCCAAGGCTGTCGGTCTCTCCGGATACGACTCGCCGGACCGAGTAACTGGCATATATCACCTTTACAACACTTGCGTACTACTCCACCTTACTGTTGATTCACAATCTATTACCACTTTCCCACAATCAATTTGCAACACTCTGTTGCCACCTTCCCATAGTCAATTTGCAACTCTGTTGCCACCTTCCCACAGACGGCGCCAGTGTTAAACGTGCGTTGCCATCACAGACGCGTTTAAACTCTTTTGGGTTCTTGGGAGTGGTAGGGGTCTGATAACTCAGAGGCCCTATAACTTGATTTTCCCAATCAATTTATCCGAGTCACCGTATATTAATGTTCAGAACTCTATTTAATACAAATCAATAACACAGAAATCGACTTAGTCCTCTCACAGACTTACTACTCAGATTATTGTTAATCCTTCCACAACTTTACTGATCATACTCAGGCCAATGCGTTTCTCAGTACACAGCGCCAGAGCTATTCATTACCGTAATACAGACTTCATTACCGTAACTTAATGGAACTAGACTAACCGCAAGTTAATGTAATCAAACAAAGACGAAAACAGACAGTACTACTCAGAATTCTCAAGCACAACACTACGGTAACTCCACAGAAGGTAATTGCCTAGACAGACAATCTGGCAATTCTACTGGTCGTCACTGGAGCATACTTTCATTGTTTTATAAGTAGTTACAACTCTTCGCAACGACCTTTCGGTTCATGCGAAATAGGAAACCTTGCAGTTCGTGCAGGGTAGAAAAATACAAGAATTATGTAAATACAAAGTGCCAATCCGGCAGCTCACACAATGTAGCTCTTCTCTCTAACCTTGAAGAACCAAAGGGTAAGCATCAGGTACAAACAGGTGATGACACCAAGCACTCAGTGATCAAGGTAGGAAATGTTAAAACCTATGATGGAGATAAGAATCTGTTGAGCAGGGTTCTATATGTACCTACAATTACCAAGAATTTGATGACTGTTGGACAGATTGTGGAAAAGGGTTTGCAGGTCAGGTTCAACCAATATGGAGCATTTGTGGAGGATCCCCAACATGGATTCAAGAGAATTGCCAAAGGATAAAAGACAGGTATATTTTTCACTTTTGAACTTGAAGATACAAGGAATATTGCACTTTATAGTTACAAAGACCAAACACTATCAGAACTTGAAATTTGGCATAAGAGATTAGGGCATATTGGTGAGATAACTTTAAAGCAAATATGTAGAGATCAATGTGTGCTTGGGATACCCAATGTATCCAAGCAACACATGATCTATAAATGTGGTGCTTGGCAGTTTGGAAAATCTCACAGGTTACCCTTCTCAAGGAAAGGTTACATGCATGAGCACTACCTAGAGCTTGTCCATAAAAATGTATGGGGGCCAAGTAGGGATCCGTCAATTTTTGGATCAAGGTATTATGTATCTTTCATTGATGATTTCAATAGGTGGACTATCTTATATTTTATGAAGCACAAAGATGAAGTATTCAGTTGCTTTAAAAAATATCTTGCATTTGTTGAGAACTAGACAAGAAGAAGTCTAAAAAGACTAAGGTCAGATGGAGGAGGTGAGTACTTCTCAAATGAGTTTGATGCATTCTTGCACGACAGAGGAATCGAAAGAGAAATTACAACAAGGTATAACCTTGAGCAAAATGGGGTGGTAGAGAGGAGAAATAGACTAATTGTTGAAACAACTAGATCAATGTTAAATGAGAAAAAATTACCTTATTACTTATGGGCAGAGAGTGTATCTAATGCTACTTATCTGATAAATAGTTTTCCATCCAAATCTCTTGATGGGATGACCCCATATGAAGCATGGCATGGTAGAAGACCTTCACTTGATCATTGCAAGATCTTTGGAAGCATTGTCTATGTGCATATCCCTTCTCAAATAAGAGGTAAGCTAGACCCTAAGGCAAAAAAGTGCATCTTCATAGGGTATGACTTGAATCAGAAAGGATACAGGTTCTACAATCCTTCCAACAAAGGATTTATGGTTAGTAGAGATGTTGTCTTTGATGAGAATGATTCTTGGTTTGAAAGTGAATGCAGGAAAGTAAAGCTACCTTATGACTTGGAAGAGGAATTTCCAAGCCTCACTAAGGAGGAGCCTAATCACATTAAAGATATCAACTCAGATGATGAGGACATCATCAACTTAGAAGAATTCAAGGCATGGAAGTCCAAAGGCAAAGTCAAGATGAAGAAGTTGGAGGATATACCTGAATCATCCAACCAAGCAATCAGAAGATCACAAAGGGAGAGCAAGAAGCCAATTAGATATGGATATGACACTTCTTTAGTTATGAAGCACTCCGTTTATCTTGCAAGAGACTTGTCAATTGAAGAGCCATCATCATATGAAGAGGCAAAGACCAGGGCAGAATGGAAGGAAGCTATGGATGAGGAAATTGAAGCACTCAAGGAGAATGATACTTGGGAGCTAGTGCCAAGGAAAGAGTCTATGAAGGTAATTGGTTCTAGATGGATCTATAAGATCAAGAGGAATTCTGATGGATCAATAAGCAGGTACAAAGCTAGACTTGTGGCTAAGGGTTTTGTACAAACCCAAGGAGTTGATTATGAAGAAACCTTCTCACATGTGGCCAAAATGCAAACCATCACGGTATTGGTAAGTGTGGCTACATCAAAGAATTGGAATATGTATCAATTGGATGTAAAAAATGCATTTCTAAATGGCTGGATTTCAGAGGATGTGTACATGTCTCAATCTCCTGGCTATGAGGATCCAAGCAAGGTAACATATGTATGTAAATTGAACAAATCTCTTTATGGATTGAAGCAGGCACCTAGGGCATGGAACCATAGGTTGACTACATACCTTCAAGATCAAGGATTCATCATGAGTAAAGCAAATACTTCTTCGTTTGTTAAGAGGAGTAATTCAAAATTAATATACCTATGTGTATATGTTGATGATATCATACTCACAGGTAATGATGCTAATGGCATCAAGCAGATTAAGAATCAAATGATGCAAGAATTCAAAATCAATGATCTAGGATCACTAAAATATTTTCTTGGGCTTGAGTTAGTCTATACTAACTATGGAATTTACATTACTCAGAGAAAGTATATATAGGATATGTTAAAGAAGTTCCATTTGCAGGATGCAAAAGTAGCAAGCACTCCAATGGAGGTTAACCAAAAAGTTAACTGCTCATGAAGGTGATGTACTTGAGAATATTGCAGGTTACCAAAGCATAGTGGGAAGCTTGAACTATGCTACATTGACAAGGATTGATATTGCTTATGGAGTACGTGTCTTGAGCCAATTTATGCGCAAACCTAGGGCACCTCATTTGGAAGCTACCAAGAGGATTCTGAAGTATCTTAAAGGCACTCAAAATCAAGGATTATACTTTCCTTATACCTCATATTTGGACATCAAGATATATTCAGATGCAGATTGGGCAGGTTGCAAAGATGATAGAAGGAGTACCTCATGTTATCTATCTTTTGCAGGTGATAAACCTATATCATGGTCTTCAAAGAAGCAACCTACTGTTTCTTTATCTTCTACAAAGGTAGAGTATAGAGGATTGGCCAATGCTACTCAAGAGGTCATATGGATCTGATTGTTATGTACAAATTTGGGTTTGCATACTACATCTCCAATGATTTTTGGGGATAATACAAGCTCACTACATCTTGCAGCAAATCCTATTTATCATGCTAGGACCAAGCACATAGAGGTCCATTATCATCATGTGAGAGAGAAGTTATTGAGAAAGGAAATTCATTTGGCATATGTATCAACTAATATGCAATGTGCAGTCTTATTGACTAAAGCATTAGATGGTACAAAACTTTGCAGGTTTAAGTCTATGATTGGATTGCAGGACATTCAAGAAGATTGAACAAGAAGACCAAGCCAAGATGTTTGGCTTGAGGGGGAGCTGTTGGTGCAAATACCAAGCGTACACATTTGGCTAAAGTTTATGTGCAACTAATTGAAGTTCCATGGAAACCATTGCTATGAAGCCTTTACCTTTTACCATTTGTAAAAGTCTATTTGACTTGGAAGAATATTTGTAGCTACCACTAAACTCGTGGAGTTTTTTAGATAAAAAGCCACAACTTTATTTGGAGAGAATATCTCCTACATTAGAGGATCACTTTTAGTGAGAGACAATGAAGAATTCAAATTCAAAATTCAAATGACTCATCTATAAAAGGTGATTGAAGATACTCGCGAGATAGATCACTTCAATTCCGAGTTCCTACTGATTACTTTGTAAGAGACTGAGGCTCACTTCATAGCCTACACTACTCGTTATCATTAGGCATTGATTATCATGCCAATGATCATGTGCAATAAAGTCTTTTAATACAATAGATCAATACTTTCATCTATGGTCTCTCTATCATAGCTACTCAGAACAATCATTTTGTACTGATCATATCGCAATCATTTCTTCAACATTTTCAATGTTCTATAGCTTGTTGGAATCAGCTCTAAGTCCTCTACTGAAGATAATCCATTCAATAGATTTGGAAAAAAGCACGTCGAAGTACCTACTGGTCAAACTCTGCAGAGGTCCTAAAAAGATCGAGGGTAATGATTTGATTGCTAAATTGATTGCTCTATGTATAGTGCATCATTTTAAGTGATTCCACTTGGAATCTTAGCTAGTTAAGTTAATTTGATATCTCCAAAAGGAATTTGTCTAATTCCTACTATACTGGAAGCACTGAGCTTAACAAGAAACAGGTGTGTGAACAAAAATAGAAGATTTTCATCGATCCTTCAAGTTGGAAGTAGTCTGTTTTGAATCTATTAATTCTCACATCATTTCCAAAGTACATAGGTACTTTTTTAGTGTCATTGGAAAGCTAAGAGGGCCTACAACTCAAATCTGAAGCAAAAATGGGTTGGTACAAAGTAGGGATTGGCAGTACCTACTTATTTCTTGGAGTGTCCCTCCATCTTTCCCAGCATATTGATGAGTGCAGAAAGCTTTTTGAATGCAAAGAAAAGAAGAAGGAATCCAGCATGTCTATTACTGAAGATTCTTTACATGCAAAGAATGGTTGAATCCAACATGGCTCAAGATTTTTGGGCATGTATTGTCACATGTCATTATGATGCATCATTGCATTCTAAATGTATGGTTTTGAGTGTGTCTTATTTGGATTGGTTCTTTCATAGTAGTGCTTCAAATCACATAACTTCATGTAAAAGTTTTTTTGCATCTTTGAAAGATGCACCCAAAGGAGAACATGTGGCATGTGCAAACAATGCCTCTTATCCTATCATTGGAGTATGATGAATTGAGCTTATGGCTGCAGATGGAGGTGTGGTTCTCTTGAAAAACACATTGTATGTAACTAGTATCAAGAAGAACTTAATTTTAGTTCCTTTGATAGCCAAAGCTGGATTTCATGTACACTTTGTTGATGAGAAGTGTATGGTTCATGATTCTAGCAATGGTGATATTATCGTGATGTTTGGTACATTGTGCAATGGTTTTTATCGCTTGGGTACAAACAAGAGGGATGCATCAAATGCCTTGGTTGCTCATACTTCCTCCATGTCTAAAATGGAGCTTTGGCATGCTTGTTTTAGTCACTTGAACTTAAATAGTTTGCTTTACTTGCAAAACAAGTACATGATTATTGGTTTTCCAACACTTGATTACATTGAAAAGCATGCATATGAAGGTTGCATTCTTGGAAAAATGCATGATGCTTCTTTTCCAAGAGATAGTCATACACACACTACAAGAAAATTGCAGCTTGTTCATAGTGATTTTTGTGGTCCCATCAAGACTCCATCTTTTGGGAAACATGTATATTTTTTTAGCTTCATTGATGATGCTACTCACCATACATGGGGGTATCTTATGAAAGCAAAGAATGACATTCTTGCTTCAACACATCTTTAACTATGGTTGAGAATGTTTCTGGAAACAAGCTTTCAACTGTACATATAGATTGTGGCATTGAATAGATGTCACATGAGTTTAATGCTTTTCTTTGTGAAAGAGGAATTTCAAACCAATGTATGGTGCCATATACACCTCAGCAAAATGGTGTTGCAGAGCATAAAAATAGAACATTTCTTGAAATGGCATGATTTATGTTTAAGGAAAGCACCTTCCTAACAAGTTTTGGATGGAGGCATTCATGTATGCAAAGTATGTATTGAATCATTTCCCTAGAAAAGCATTGAGATTCATCACTCATAATGAGGCTTGGAATGCACATAAACCTATGCTTAGTCATATATGCATGTTTTTTTGGCATATGCTCTTATGTCATCATAACAACGTCACAAAATTTATGAGAAGGCAAAGAAATGTATATTTGTTGGTTATTATAGTGCCGAAAGTTGTCGAAACATCAAGCTTGCATTGTGCTTGAGGTTGATACTATATTCATCAAATCCATCATTTGGATGGTTCCATATATGTACCTTGAAGAATAGCACTTATGTGCACATTATTTCTTTGTATTAATTGGTTGATCACTTATGATCATTTCTTGTAGGGTTCAAGGTATTTACCTTTGTAAAAGGAAAGAGTAAAAGCTCTAGAAGTCACGAGTTAGAAGTGGTTAATATTGATTCTCAATCAATCAATCAAGAAGTAGATATGACTTCATTTTTCTCTTTTCCTAGATTGTAGGACATACTCCAATCAATCTAAACTACCAAACCTACCTAATTTTGAATATGAATTTATGAACAAAAGGTGTTGATAGATGCTCAAGAGTATGTATAAAGACTCCAAATCATTTTTACATTAAGTAGAGTTTTGATTTGAAGCAATACATATACTCTTTGATCATTGCTTGGTGCCACTTCAATTCTCTACTCCTTCTTCCTCAGACTCAGTCAACTTGCAGAGGTTGATGCTCTCTCTATGCACCTTCAAATCACATCTTTAAGTATTCATTGGAAAGGCATAACTATCTAGTTTATGTGTACAAATTTGCAAGTCATTAGATTCATTAGATTAAGAGAAAACTGAGTTTTATAGTCTTGGGGTCATTGTCTACACATCCCTAACAAATCAGGATGACACCCAATCAGTGTTAAGGTGATTGCTCCTTCATTGGTTGATATATATTAGGGTTTTTATGCATTTTAACAAGACAACCATATCTATGACACTCCCTTAAGAGGAATTTATCCAATTGTAAGTGTGATGGTTGCTCTCAGTGTTTGAAGTGATAACTTCCATCCATTTTTAGAAGGCTTTTGTGAGCTAGTCAAGGTGCAAGTTATCTATTTTGCATCAAATTGTTCTTGTTGATGTTCCAAAGTGTCCATTCAGTTTTATTGCACTAACCACAAGCCTAAAAGGTCTACTTACATGTTCAAAGAGCTAGGGCTGGTCCTATGCTAGTTTGCTAGACCAACTTCACCACTTGAAAACTCAACTTTCCAAGCTTCTCCAACTTCTCTCATTGGTATCAGAGCAACTTCAAGATGGGAGATGGCTTTTCATCAATAACTAAGAAGCTTTATAGATAGAATTATTATGCTTGGAAAATTAGAATGGAGGCTTATTTGCAAGGAAGAAATCTATATAGGATTGTATCAGGTGATGAAGCAATGGCTATTCCAAGATCCAAAGGAGGATGTACTCAAGAAGAACTAGATATGCTCACACTTTGGGTGTGCAAGGGATGATCAAGCAATGTCATACATACTAAACTCTACATCTGGTTTTTTATTACCACATATTAGAAGAAGCAAGACATATCAAGAGACTTGGGATGCCCTAGAGACTTTCTTTTCTGCTACTACAAAGACAAGGAAGAACCATCTTTGGAATGAGTTCAACCAGATGAAGAAGACTCCAAAACAAACCATCATAGAGTTTGTTACAAAGGTCAAGGAGGTTTTTGATCAATTGCCATCCATTAGAGAGTTGATTGAAGAAGAGCCATCATGATGCAAATTGTCAACGGGATTAGAGGTGACAGGCAGTGTCAATCTTTCACCACAACCTATGATCTCAGCATGGATGTGCAAACTCTAGATTTTAACAACTCTTCAATCAAGAGGCCAACAATAGCATAAAGGAAGGTAAATCCTATCATGGTAATTCAACCAGTGCTCTTTATGCATATAAGAAGGACAAGAAGCTCAAAGGCAAGAAGAAGCAAGAAGATGAAGAGGAGACTTCCCAAGCCAACTTTGCAAGCAAGAGCAAGTGGAAAGGGAAGAAGAAAGGACCAAAGCATGAAAAAACCAAAGGCTAGAATGTTCAACCTTGTTCCATCTGTGATAAGACCAACCACACCACTCAGAATTATTGGTTCAATGGGAAGACTGAGAAACGAAATGGAAGAGGTGCATATGGCAGCAATAGAGGCAAAACTGGACACAAATTCAACAATAACAATAGAGGCCATAATAGAAGGGACTACAAAAATTATTTGGAAGATAAACAATATGAAGACTCATTGCTTTTGATGAATCTAAGCCACACGGAAGGTAAAGAAGACGCTCATTTATTCAACATAGATTCAAGATGTTCAAATCATGTTGCAAGCAACACAGATCTCTTATCTGACTTGGAAATTCCAAAGTATAGACATGATGTTCAAATAGGGGATGACACAAAGCATAGTGTGTAGAAGATTGGTAATGTCGAAGCTTCCAATGGTAGGATAAATATTCTGAGTAAGGTACTCTATGTTCCCGCTATTACAAAAAACCTAATAAGTGTAAGCCAAATAGTTGACAAAGGCTTGCAAGTTAGGTTCACCCAACATGGAACTTTTGTGGAAGATCCATGTCAAGGCTTCAAGAAGATAGCCAGAGGCAAGAAGAATGGTAGGCGCTTTACTTTTGAAGAAGGAGAAACCAAAAACATATCTGTATTTAAGTTTGTGTCTCAAACCCTAAGTGAGCTTGAAGTGTGGCATAAGAGGGTAGCTCATGTGAATGAAAGAACCTTGAAGGATATATGCAGGGATCAAAGTGTTCTAGGGCTACCAAACATATCAAAACAACACATGATCACCAGATGTGATGTATGGGGGCCAAGCCAAGAACCTTCATTTGCAGGATCAAGGTATTATGTCTCATAGAATGAAGTGTTTGATTGAATCAAAAAGTATCTAGCACATGTGGAGAACCATACATGTAAATCACTCAAGAAGCTCATATCTGATGGAGGAGGAGAATACTTCTCCAAAGAGTTCAATGACTTCTTACAGGATAAAGGTATCAAAAGGGAAGTGACTACTAGGTACTCTCCTCAACTAAATGGAATTGCAAAGAGAAGAAACAAGACATTGGTTGGATCAGTAGAACAATGCTTGAAGAAAAGAGGTTGCCACATTATCTATGGGTAGAGGCTATTTCAACTGTTGTGTACCTTGTCAACAGACTACCATGTATGACTCCTTATGAAGCATGGTATGGAAGAAAACCTAGTTTAGGACATTGCAAGGTGTTTGGTTGTTTAGCTTATGTTCATGTACCATCACAAATAAGAGGTAAGCTAGATGAAAGGGCAACAAAGGTAGTGTTTATTGGGTATGACTCAACTCAGATGGGTTACAGTTTCTATAATCCTTCAACCAAGGAATTTACTATTGTTGAGATATCAAGCTCAACATGTGACGATCCAAGATGACACGTATCACTTTTTATTTTCTCTGACATGTATAGTGGTCATGCCGGTATATGTTAGGGATACTTCATTGAGCTTTACTAGATTTATCTATCGAGAGTGATGTCACATTTGTTTCTTGCTAGCTCACTCATTTGCGGACATTAGGATTTTCCTTATGTACTGTTCTCTATATATTGCACTAGTTGTATTATTCTTTTAGGGTCATTCTTGTACATTCCTTTTATGTAATAGAATAAGAAGAAGAAGATCATTCTTCCTTGCCTCAATCTATGTGTGTGCTCCTCTTTGATTGTGAGAGTATGTATGTGAGCTCTCTTCCTTATCTCCTTCTTCATGACATGGTATAAGAGCCAGTGTAGTCAATGTAGAGAGCTCATGGAAATGGCCGATGGTGATGAGTGCACGAGAAAGCGTGAAGAAAGTGTGATTCACAAATGAGCTCAGATTGCCAAAAATTGGTGTGAATGTAGAAGGCGTCAAAATGTTTTTGATAGTTATCCCTTTAGGATCACTCTTTTTGGTAGATTCTTCTTTTAGAGCCTTGTCGACCTTTATTTTGAGCCTGCAAGGTGGGGCTCATAGAAAAACCATGTCAGTTTGCAAATTTCTAACTTGTGTCTTGTTCAAGAGCACTCATATATTCCAGATTTAGAATTTCAAGCAATTCTATGTACTGTTGATACATGAAAATTTTGTTTTTTTCACTCATATATTCCAGATTTAGAGTTTCAAGCAATTTTGTGTACTGTTGATACATATCGAACTGTCACGTCATAGTGCAACAGTGTTCAACTAGAAGTGTTGCTTGTAGTGTTTTTGCAGTGTTGCGAATTGTTGCAAAAATGGCAAACACGGATGGAATGAGTCAGCTTATGAGCGATAAGTTGGACAAGAATAAATTCGATGCTTGGAGATTCAGAATGATGAATTCCTTGATGGGAAAAGGGTACTAGAAGTACATCAAAGGAGAGAACAAAAATGCTCTGCAGTCACCAGAGAGGAATCGAACTATGGACCAGTTAAGAGCATATGAGGAATGTAATGAAAAAGCATGAAAGGTAATGCATTGTCTATTTTTTAGCACACAGGATAGCATGATTGGGCACATAAAAGATGCCAAGACTCCAAAAAAGGCTTGGAACAGTTTGGCCGCATTGTATGAGACCAATACAAAGGCACGAAAATTGCAACTGAAGAATGATCTCCATACGCTAGAGAAAAAGGGCATGTCAGTAAGTGACTACACTTTGAAAATCAAAAGCATATGTGAGTCACTTGCATCTATTGGTGTAAATGTAGATGATGATGATGATATGGTGGAAGTGTGCCTTCGAGGTTTAGTAGCTACATATAAGCAATTCAGAACTATATTGACTAGGGAAAATATTTCGAATTTTAGTGATCTGATGCCCATGTTGATTATTGAAGAAAAGAATCTTAGTGAGGACTCAAATTCCCAAGGAAAACCTAGTTCTGAGTAGGTATTCTAATCTCGAAGAGGAAGAGTTCGAGATAGAGGCTTCTGAAGTGGAAGATGACACAATAACCAAGACCAAGGTCAACAACAAAATCATGTAAGAGGTAGAGGACACTTTCGAGGCACAGAGAGCCAAAGAGGCCGTAGAAATTATTAAATAAGTGATTCAAGTAATGAAAATAAAGGATGTTGGACTTGTGGTAAACCTAGACACTTTAAACATGATTGTAGGTTGAAGAATCAAAATAACAAAAGGCAACAAAACAAATATGCACCCACAAGTGTAGATGATTCTTAGAAGTTGTTCATGGTTCAACATCATATGATGAATACGATGTCTGCTGATGTTTTGAAATCGAATGGTAATGTTTGGTATGTTGATTCAGGTGCTTCAAATCTCATGATCAATCATGCGGAATGGTTTAGTAGTTTGAAAAAATTGCTAATTCCTAGATATGTTAAAATAGGTGATGACATAACACACCCTATTGAGCATATAGGAAACATAGCATTGTCTATTGAGGGCGGGAAGGTAAAGCATCTTGTTGATGTGTTGCATGTTCCAAATATAACAAAGAATTTGGTTTCTGTTGGACAAATGGTTGACTAGGTTCAATGCTGATGGGTTATATGTAGAAGAGTACAAGCAAGATGGACGATTGATTTCCAAAGGAAAAAAAGTGGGTAGGATGTTCAACTTAAATGTGAACATTCCTGAAATGAATGCAACCATGTTTGCAAAAGGTGTGGGAGTTATTGCTGATATAGAGATCTGGCACAAAGGAATTGGACATGCAAACTTGCAGAGGCTGAAATTGATGCAGTCAAAGGAGATTGTCAATGGATTACCAAATTTCAAAGTTGCAAAAGGTATGTGCAACATGTCAATTTGATATAAACAGTCAAGAGCATCATTTTCACATAACAAACATGTTAGTGGGAATGTAATAAAATAGTACATATAGATGTTTGGGGTCCTGCAAAGACCACATCTATGGGTGGTTGCAGGTTTTATATTATTTTCATTGATGACCATACATGGAAAGTATGGGTATATTTCATGAAAGAGAAGAGTGAGGTGTTCACTCACTTCTAGAATTTTAAAGCCATGGTGGAAAAGCAGAAAGGGAAATATATTAAGACATTAAGATCTGATGGAGGAGGTGAATATATGTCAAATGAGTTTAGCAACTTTCTAAAAAGTCATGGAATCTGACATCAGTTTTCATGCAGGTACACACCACAATAGAATGGCATTATTAAATTAAAAAATAGACATATTGCAGAAATAGCAAGAGCCTTGATGGCTGAGAAGAGTATTGTTGGGAGATTCTTTTTCAGAAAGGGACTTGAATGTTTGTAGGAGAAGGAAGAAGAACAAGAAGTGGAACACGAACACCGAAAGTTTCTGTATATTGATTACAAATAGGAAAAATACAATAATGATGTCCAAACAAGATGAAGTGATCTCTGTGTGGAGTGCTTAATGACAAGGACACACACACAGGGTTACAAGAGACCCAAAGTTCCTTATGTTGCCAACCTTCTCTACACTAGGCCTCCACATTCTCTAGGATCTTGCTCTTGTGCACACCTTGCACTCAAGCTTCCAATAGGGTAGGAGGGAGGGACACCTTCTGTTGATGTGCACACTTCTTTAATGGTACCTTGTGCTACCTTGATTGCTTTGCCTACTGGTTCTTTGCACTCCTTCTCTACACACACTAGATGACTCTTCTTGAACACTTTGTCTCACGCTTGCTTCTCTGTGTCACACTCTGGTTGGATGTCCCTTGCTCTTCTCACCTAGTGTAGACTATGTTCTCACTGGCTTAGTCTAACTCCAAGAATAATGCATGCCCTTGTTGTGAGTCTCAATTCACTTACGTATGCCGCTCCTAATTGATAGTGTATCTTGGTGCTCACTTTGATGTCCCAAGAATGTCTCAAAATACGTACATCCAATGACTCCCTATTTTGTCTTGTAATGACTTTAGGACAAATACTAAAGTTTAAATGGAGGGCCACACATACACTTTTGCATACCACTTCCTCTTCACATGCCTGCACTTTTGCCTTCATTTCTTCAATATGTGTACCTAAGGGAGGTTTCACCTGAACCTTCCAAACACTGTAAAACCCTTGAAAACCTTACCAAAAGACACTCTACAAGACAATCAGCAACCTTGCAACTTGCATCCAACTTTCTACAAAACCATAACCATTGTAAATAAATTGATTGTGCACTACCTGTGCTCCTTGACCAACTTAACTTTGACCAACTTGACTTTGACCATTTTGACTTTGTCTAGCTTGAATTTGACCAATTTGACTTTGATGGGCTCAACAGTTGCCCACCACCTAATGGGCTCTCCGTCCCGGAGAGCTAACAACCAAGCCATGAACAGAGAGGTTCATCTTGATAGCTATTGTTCAAACCTTCAAAATGACATATAAGCAGCTACCAAGTCCACCAGGATCAAGAAAGAACAATCAAAAGGGACTAAGAAAAATTGGATACCAGCTCATTGAAGAAGCTAAATATGGAGAATGGAGGGTAGGAAGGAAAGGTTAGGGAGGGAGGAAGGGTTAAGAAGGATAGGGTAAGGATGGGGCTGGGTAGAAGGATAAAGGGAGGGTCAAGGAGCAGGATTAAGGGCTCTAGAGAGGGCCAAAATGCTAATAATGAAAGCTTCAGAGCGTTCATATGGAAAAATGTGAAACACACGAGAAAATAAAGATGGAATAGACCATGTGGGTCATGTATAGAATAATAAACACATGTTAAATGTGCACAAAACATGTGGGCTTGGACCAAGAGGAGGAAAAGAGTCTGAATCTTGACAAAACTATTGCAAAAATTGAGTGCACCAGTGTCAAGAAACATGAAAATGACCCCAAATTTTGTTGGTGTAAATATCAAGCCTACACATTTGGATAGAGTTTATGTACAATTGAAGCTTCATGGAAACCATTGCTAGGAAACTTTTTATCTTTACCATTTGTAAAAGTCATCTTTTGACTTGAAAGAATATTTGTAACTACCACTAAATTTGTGGAACTTGTTAGTTGGAAAAGTCAGGAATCCACTTGAGAGAATATCTCCTTGAATAGAGGATCACTTTTAGTGAGAGCCAATGGAGGATCCAAATTCAAATTCAAAAATATCCTATCTATAAAAGATGTCTGAAAAACTCGTGAGATAAGTGACTCCATTGTCGAGTTCTCCTTGACCACATTGTATGAGACTAAGGCTTACGTCATAGCCTATACTACTCAACATCATTAGGCTTTGATTATCATGCCTATGATCTTGTACAACATTGTGTTCTAATACAATAGATCAATACTTCTCATCTATGGTCTCTCTGTCATAGTCATTCATAAAAGTCAACTTGTACTACTCATCTCTCCGTCATTTCTGTATCATTTTCAATGTTCTATAGCTTGTTGGAATCCGCTCCAAGTTTTCTACGTGCTCACAAGGTTTGAAGATAATCCATTAAGCCAATTTGGAGAAAAGTGCGTTGAAGCACTCACTGGTCAAACTCTGCAAAGCTCCTAAAAAATCGAGGGTAATGATTTGATTGCTAAATTGATTGCTCTGTGTATAGTGCATCATTTTAAGTGATTCCACTTGGAATCATTAGCTCATTAATCTAATTTGATATCTCTAAAAGTAAGTTTTCTAATTCCTACTGAACGGGAAGCACTCAACATAATAAGCAGCAGGCCTGTGAACAGAGTTAGAAGGTTTTCATTAATCTTTCAACTTGGAAGTAGTCTGTTTTGGTTAAGTCATTTCTCAAATCATTTCCAAAGTACATAGACACTTGTATAGTGTCATTGGAAAGCTAAGAGGGCCTATAACTCAACTATGAAGGAATAAGGGGCTAGTACAAAGTAGGATTTGGCAGTACCTACTCATTTCTTGGAGTGTCCATCCATCTTTCCCAACTGTGGTATCAGAGCAAAGTTAAGGTAAAATGGAAGATGATTTTCCTTCTTTCATTGATAAATTGGATAGGAACAACTATCGAGCATGGTCCTTGAGGATGATGACATACTTGCAAGGAAGGAGCCTCTATGGATACATCTCAGGAGATGAGGAGATGCCCATATTCAGAAGCAAAGGACAACCTACAAGAAAGGAACATGAAAGACTCAACACATGGTGTGCCAAGGATGCATTAGCAAGGTCTTACTTACTTAACTCAATTTTTTATTTTCTTCTTCCACACATTAGGAACTCTAAGATATCCCAAGAGACTTGGGAAACATTGTCTTCATATTTCTCTTCCAACACAAGGGCCAGAAGAACCAATTGTGGATTGAGTTTACCACTCAAAGAAAGCAATCCAAGCAAGGCATCTCAGAGTATGTGACCAAAGTCAAAGATGTAGATAATCAACTAACAAGTATAGGAGAAGAAATTGAAGAGGAGCAGATTGTAAGGCAAATAATCAATGGCATTAAAGCTGATGACAAATGGGAGAGCTTCACAACTGCCATGGACTTGTATATGGACATGCAGATTCTAGACCTTACCACTCTCATGGGGCAACTCTTCACCCATGAAGCAAAACTCAACAAGAATGGAGATTCATCAAGAGGTAATAGATCTTCTGCCCTATACACTAATAAAAGTAAGTCCAAAGAGAAAGGGAAGAACAAGAAGATTGAGGATGAAGGAGCTATCTCCCAAGCCAACTATGTAGGGAGAGGTAGAACCTCAAGAGGAAGGGGCAGAGGAGGTAAGCAAGGTAGGGGGAGACTTTATAACTCCTCACCATGTAATATTTGTGGATTGTTATACTATAGATGAGTGTTATAGGAACTTCAAGAATCAGAGAGGTAGAGGTTATCAAAGAGGTGGATATACACAATCAAGAGGAATATTCAATCACCATCAAGGATACAATAACAACTACAACAACAACAACTACAATGGCAACTACCAAGGAGGCTACAAATCAAAGAAAGATTACAACAACTATATAGAGGAGCAACAGGATTCTCTTCTGATTATGAATGTGACTTCAAAACCAGGTATAAATGATGACCATCTCTTCTACATTGACTCAGGATGCTCAAACCATGTGGTAGGCAATGTAGCTCTTCTCTCTGACCTTGAAGAACCAAAGGGTAAGCATCAAGTGCGAACAGGTGATGACACCAAGCACTCAGTGATTAAAGTAGGAAATGTTAAAACCTCTGATGGAAACAAGAATTTGTTGAGCAGGGTTCTATATGCTACAATTACCAAGAATTTGATGAGTGTTGGTCAGATTGTGGAAAAGGATTTGCAGGTTAGGTTCAACCAATATGGAGTATTTGTGGAGGGTCCCCAACATGTATTCAAGAGAATTGCGAAAGCAGAAAAGACAGGTAGATTATTCACTTTTGAACTTGAGGATACAAGGAATATTGCACTTTATAGCTACAAATATCAGACACTATCAGAGCTTGAAATTTGGCATAAGAGATTAGGGCATGTTGATGAATGAGCCTTAAAGCAAATATGTAGAGATCAATGTGTGCTTGGAATACCTAATGTATCCAAGCAACACATGATCTATAAATGTAGTGCTTGTCAGTTTGGAAAATCTATAGCTCAGTGATGAGTAGCACCTCCTTTAATGTCAATCCGGGAAGACGTGAGGAAGGTATGAAGACCTCGAGCAAGTGGCGGCACAAGTGCGTGAGTGAGAAGCACACAAGCATGCACACACATACACACACACGCGCACGCACGGCAAGACAAAGAGGGAGAATCAATGGAGTTCTCAGATTACTTTCAAAAAGCTCTTACAAGTTCGTTTCAATTACAATCTAACCCCAAAAATGAGCTCTCTAGCTCCTTTTATAGTTTATGACTAGCTTTGGCCCTGTTCAGACCTAGTGTCCGGCCTAGTTAAAAATTAGGTTCCAGGGCTTATTTGAGGGCTCAAACGAGATCTAAAAAATACGAAAATTGGCAGGTAGATACTTCTAAAGCTCCTCAAGCTCAAGGACTCCTTGGCTTGCACAAAATGGAGCTACAAAAAGATGAAATGGTATTTACAATGGTGTTTAGTGATGAGAATCACTTTTAATTGGTGTAGAGGTCTTGAAAAATTAAGGTTGCCTTAGTGCTAAATCTGCGTGAATGCTCATACGTACTTCTTCCTGAAGAAAATTATTGGCCTATTTGCCAGATCTTCGTTGACTCCCTTGTCTGCTTGTGCCTTCTCTCCCTTCTGACTCTCTTCTCTGACTGCCATGCCTCGTTAGTCCTTCAGTCCCTTGTCCGCTGCTAACACCCCCCCCTCTCTCGCGTCTGTCATCCCTGACAGACCCTTGTTGTGTGGGTTTTTGGATGTAGTACTCGACAACATCCTGCGCTAAGTGATGTTCGGCAATCCGCAATCCTTTGGCCAAATCTGTGAGTAGCGCATCCCAATCTACCGGCCCGGGAACCTCTGGATGTGGTATACGTAGCTTTTCGGAATGGAGAGCTTGTTCCACTGCAAACAACTGCAAGAGATGGGATGGTCTGGGAATGAATATCTCGGAGTGATATTCCCAGAATCCCGTGACAAACATCTCTTCAAACGTTTGTTTGAAGCAGGCCGGTAGATATTTGATGCGAGCGTGCCATGCATACACAACATTAATCGATGGGGTTGTGCTCATGTCGTATACAAGGTCCTGATTACCTTCATTAAATCCTAATGCTGAGAGATGCGGTTCCTTGACATTTTTGAAGGTCCTGAAGGTGACCAACATAAGTTCGAAAATCTTCAGGCACATCTGAGTCATGACATCAGGTACATTCTTGAACCGGACCCCCCAATGTCGAATCGTCGAAATCATATATCCAATCGTAGGTGGGCCCTTCGGGGGTGCGAAGTACACATAATTGAGCCACTTCTCACATCCTTTAATCGTCAGCACTGTTTGTGTGTACTCCGGCCATGATCTCCTTTGAAATACAGGGCAATAACATGGGTTATATTTGATGTACAAGGGCATGTTGTTCCATGTTCTTACCATTTCCGGGTATGTTTCAAGCAGCCGAATTCTCCACATCGGTTGGCAAATATGTCCCTGCTTGGCACTTTTTGGGATGTCGTCAGGTGCAAATTGGGTGGCAGAGGTGGGTTCCCTTGATGTGTGGTGCTTGATCTCTGCATTATAATCCGCCATTAGCACGCAAAAAGGAACATACAGGTCATCCGATGGGCCGATCCACCTATGGTGTGAGAGATTCTGAAAATAATTGGATTTTATTACAACCTCTTCCAATTTTGACATCAATTCGATTTGGACTGCCACCCTGTGATCATGTGTCGTGGCTACTTTCTCTAATTTTTGCATCCATTCAGGTGCCTCAATTTCAATTGTGTCCATGCCCTGTTCTGTTCGCTTACCCCCGGGTGTTGGCATCGGAACATAGGGATCCTCAAATGTTTCTTCTACTTCAATTGGCACAAGATCGTCAGGCTCGGGCTCTACCAGAGGGGAGGGCTGACGCTCATATTCCATGACCTTGCTACGTAATTCCTCAAGTTCGGCCTGGAGTTTAGTGATCTCTTCTGATGTATCTTCTGCGGTTGTGCTTTTGCTGGGTGATGTCTGTCGGGTGGCCAACTGCTTTAGCAAATCATCTCTCTCTTTTTCTAAGGTGGCATGCGCCTCCATTAGATCTGCATGAGTTTCTAACACCACTTTCATATTCTCAGAGGGAATTGCCTTGAATCGTTCTGGGTCAATCTCCTGTGGGGAACCCTCCATGGCCGCCTCCAGATTTTCTTCATTCTGTTTCTGTAATCGTTTATTCTCCTCTAGCGCTGTAGACATATGCTTGCGTAGGAGGCCCAAGTTCCGTCGAAGCTTCAGGTTGTCCGTGATCTGAGAATGTAGCAACTCGTCCATGTGTCGTCGCTCTTCATCATCTGCTTGGGGTGGGTTGGCTACTAATTGTGCATATTGTTCCTGTAAGGTCACGTGCTGCTGTTGTAGTAGCTGCTTCTGCTCTTCAAGATCCCTACATCGTGCTTGGAGATCTTCGTGGCTTCGAAAAAGCCTTGTATGTTGGTTGTCAAGGTGTTGGTAATGGTGCTGAAGTTGGGACATGCATTGATACATATTATTAAATACATTATTAAGAGGAATGGTGTTAGAAATGGTGTTGAATGCAGAGGGGAAGGGGAAGGGAAAGGGAAGTGTGGATGCAGTACTAGAGAAGGGTGAGGGGGGAGGTGGGGGAATGGGGGATTGTGGGTAAATGGGGGGTGGGAGAGGTGCAGTGGAGGGTGATATGTCCATAAAATCCGTGGTGTAAGCAGTAGTGGGAGTGATTGTGAATAGTGGAATTGTGGGTGCAGTGATTGTGGTGAATGTGTACAGTGGTATGTGCAATTGTGACTGTGAACTACCCGAAAGTGTGAGTGGGGGAATGGGGATGTCAGTAGCTATCGTTAGGGTTACAGTGTTAGTGGAGGTATACACACGGGAGGTGTTGAGAGGGTGTGTGGGTTGATTGGCGGTTTGTGCTTCAGTCATGGCGGTGGGCTCGGAGGCGGTAACGGTGGTTATTACATTGGTAATGGGAGGTGAATGTGGTGGAGAGGGAGGCGAAGGTGGTAAGGGAGGTGATGGAGGTGCACTTGATATATGGGCTTCCTCGGTATCGTGAGCGGTGTGTGCAGTGCCCGTGGTTGTGGGGGTGCCTTGTGGTCCTGATCCTAATACATTCATTTGTTTCCCTGCTCGTGGGGGACGTCTTCCATATCTTTTCTCTGTCCTTCGTGATTGCACTAGTGCAGTATGCACCGTTTCAGGTACTCCCAAAGCATCTGATATCATTTCCAGGGTGGCACGGTATTGCTCGTCCACGCCTTCCTCCTCCAGAATCTGGTTCATGAGGGCTTTACCTGCAGCTAATGATAGCCTGTGTTGCTCTTGGACTCGGTTCATCGTATCGTAGAGCTTCTTTAATGCGTTAGTATAGGCGGGGGCACCTTCTAGTACTTGTAGGGCTTCCTTATCATACTCTTGTTCTTCTGCTTCTGATTGTCCACCCTGTGCCTCCTCAGGTGCTTCTTCTTCATCGTCCACATTGACTACGTCCGGTTGGCCGGGCTGGGCTTGGTCTGGGGCAGTTTGCTGTCCACCAGCTTGCTCTGCTTCAACTTCCGCATTTACAGCGTCGATGATTCTAGCAACTTCTTCGTCCGTTAGATCCTCCAGAGTGAATCCATGCGGGAATTCCAGATCACTCGGTACTGGTGGAAACACAAGGTTAGGGCCATCTGTGCTGTGCCTGGGTAACCTGATAGTAAATGGTTGCACTCGTCGGGGAAGTCTTGGGGTTGTTTCAGGCGTTAGGGTTGCACCGCGAGCTTGTGCACAAGGCATCTGGACAGCGCCTCTCATTTTCTTTGAGGGAGGCCCCACAGCTGACAATCTGCGTTGAAACTCCTGTGCTCTGGACCAAATGAGAGCCCTCTGCACCGGTACATCATATGCGAGACATCTGTATACAATTCTTGTAAGTGCACAACAACCATACAACACAGACTTTTGCTTCTTATACCATCTCTGATGAGCCATATGAATCTGGTCGATAATCCAGTGGGGCATATTGATGGATAATTCAAAAGCATCCGCCAGGTAGAGGCTAAACCAGATCTTTTTGGGAGGCATTGTGAATCTCTCCTGCGCCGGGAATGCGAAATGTTGCATGACCATGCGTAAGTGAATGGCAATTGTAGGTGTCATCGCAACCATGTCCTTCAACTTCGTCAGATTCCTGTTCTTCATATTGTCTGGAACCATAGTCTCTTTCTCTGTTGGGATGTGCATACCTTTCATGTCGAGTGCTTCTCTTACCAAGTTGATAGTCAAGCGGAAACGCTTCAGCTCATTGCCCCTTGTGAGTGATGGGAGCACAAAGGAGCTGTATCCTTTCTTGTCTTTGCTGGGAGTGAGGGTACTAATTAAGTATGAGCACCTTAGAAAATCTGGCTTTGGTAGTTGGAACTTGAAGTAATCATAAAGCCCCGCCTTCTTCCATATCGACTTCAGTCCTTCATCGTTCTGTAGCTTTTCAAATTCCCTGGTAAAGAAATGGTATCTGCCCCAACGTCCATTGAATTCTACCTCGGACTCCCACATATATGTGCCTTCACCCAGAGGTCCAGCAACGTCACTGAACCAGTGTGAAGCTTTGCCCACCGGCATTGTATGACCCTGTGGAGGATTCTGAATTGGTATGGCATGTAATGCCCGTAATCCTACTGGTCTTTCCTTTAATTCCTCCTCGACCGGAAGGCTTTCGATGTCCACCACTTGGGGGCTGGTGCCTGCCTGGGAGCTAGTTCCAACCGTATCTGCCATGTTACTTCTTGCTACCTGTCTCTGTGAGAATATACCAACACGTGTTAATATTGTACAGGACAAGGGAGGATCGTTGTTGTTCCCATTTGTTGGCATACAAGTCAGATGAAGAGCATACTAGTGCAACGGAGGAGTCATGCACAATACGGCAACAAGGCCCAATCAATTTTTCCATGGACCATTCACAACTCAAGAGATTTTAATCACTACACAAACATTGTAAATTCCGTTTTTGGTAGAATAGACTCCATTTTGTGCAAGCCGAGGAGTCCTCGAGCTTGAGGAGTATTAGAACTAGCTACATATCAATTTTCATAATTTTTAGACTCTGTTTGAGCCCTCAAATAGGCTCTAGGACCTAATTTTTAACTAGGCCGGACACTAGGTCTGGACAAGACCAAAGCTAGCTAGAAAACTATAAAAAGAGCTAGAGAGCTCATTTTTGGGGGGAGATTGTTGGTGACTTGAGCTTATGTAAGAGACTTTTTGACTAATGCAAAGAACTCCATTGTTCCTCTCCTTGTTCTTGCCTTGTGTGCGCGTGTGTGTGTATGTGTGTGCATGCTTGTGTGCTTCTCACTCACACACTTGTGCCTTCACTTGCTCATAGTCTTCATACTAGTCCTCACGTCTCCACGGATTGACAATTATGAGGTGAATCTTCTCACGTTGGTACTCACCATTGTGCTAGAGTGACACCAAATTTGGCGCCGTTGCCGGGGAGAGAGCTTCGAGGACGAGCGTGTGATGGTAAGACGTCGAGTTGAGACATTGGAGTTATAGGTAATATCCTTCCTTCTCTTTATTTTTCTTCATTTTTTCCTTACTTTCGCATCACCATCATCACCATCATCATCCCCACCATCTCCCACCTCCATCTCCATCTCCACAAAAAAATTTCAGTTTTTTGGTCATATTACACTCCCCACCTCATTTCCCTCATTTCATTGTGAGAGAGAGCGAGAGAGAGCTTGCATGCTATCTGTTTTTGGCGTGTTTTTGAGCTTTTGTTGCAGGAACTAGCTGTACCACCTTCTCCAGCAGTGTGCGCAGGTACGACAGACTCTGCACAGGTCCCGGGACGACGACCTCTGTCTGTCGCCACAGATAGAAAAACTTAATATTTTGTGAATGCGTGTTTGGCACGGTAACCTACACCATTAGACCACTCTAACTCACTAGAAGTTTCTCAAAAATTTGCGTTTTTTCAGTCTATCGCGACAGACACCGTCTATCGCGACAGACACTGTCTATCGCGACAGACACCATCTATCGCGACAGACAGAGACCCACGATAGACCCCGTCTATCGCGACAGACCAAATCACGACAGACGACAGACACCGTCTATCGCGACAGACACCGTCTATCGCGACAGACACCGTCTATCGCGACAGACCAAAACACGACAGACGACAGACACCGTCTATCGCGACAGACACCGTCTATCGCGACAGACCACTCTATCGCGACAGACACCGTCTATCGCGACAGACCAAATCACGACAGACGACAGACACCGTCTATCGCGACAGACACCGTCTATCGCGACAGACCACTCTATCGCGACAGACACCGTCTATCGCGACAGACACCGTCTATCGCGACAGACACCGTCTATCGCGACAGACACCGTCTATCGCGACAGACCACTCTATCGCGACAGACACCGTCTATCGCGACAGACACCGTCTATCGCGACAGACACCGTCTATCGCGACAGACACCGTCTATCGCGACAGACCACTCTATCGCGACAGACACCGTCTATCGCGATAGACAGACATTTTCGGCAAAAATTAAGGGGTAAATTTTTTGGAAATTTAGGCTAAATTTTGGGCATATTTGCACTCTCAAATACTCATACACTTGCAAAGGCCTTAGAAAAATGCATTAAAAACCCCTGAACGGTTCTGTTTGTCTAGTTAACCCCCTAAACCCTGAACGGCCATAACTTTTTCATACGAAGTCCATTTTTTGAGCTCTTGGGCTTGTCGGAAAGCTCGTGGCATATACTACGCGCCCTCAACTGTTTTTTATAAGAATAATGCGTTGCTTTTCAGATAGGATATTTGGAAGTTGGCACACTGAGGGGTAGGAACACCAAGGGAGCTCAAGAGGAAATTTTTAGCAATACAACAGGGGGAACAAGGGTCATTAAAAAAGTGTCTGAAATAAATTGTCCGTCAATTGAAAGGTCAACTTGGAGCTAATCTTGGGACTGATGCAGGTTTATTGAGAAGCAATTGAGAGCGTCCAAGCAAGGGTTTTGCGCAAGCTTGAGAATCAACTTCTCGAGCACTAAAGAGCAAGGATCAGCAAGAAAGGTCGGAATACTCTCAACTCCCCTTCGTCAATTCCTAGCATAGGCTAAGAACGATTAGCAGTTGGAGTAAGTCAGGGCGACGATAGGCAATTATCAAGTTGAAGCACACCTAAACTTTCAAGTCAAGCTAAGGACATAATCTTTGTACTGTCGAGAACTTTAAAGGAAAAGAACTTAACGTGGAACGAACAACTGTAAGTGCGAAATTACACTCAAATATACCTTACGACGTGATATCAGACAAGAATTTTTACAACGGGAATCAACTAAAAAGAATCGAGTAACTGATACAAAGGACTCTGCAACGAGGTTGTACTTGGGCAAAATTGGGCTATTCAGCTAGGCATATGAACCTTAGATCCGGACGACGTCTACTAAGGGAGAGACAAAGCCTTAGATCTTCAGAGGCTAGTGTTAACCACACTGCTAGGTCTTGGGCCCAGCAGTTGAGCCACCACTCATACTATCCTAGCTCTGAGACCAGCGAGTCAGAGATGTCTCAAGGTATGGACAGACCTGCGGGAAGTTCTGGAGTGCCTTACTTGCACAGGGTAGAAGGCCCTTACAAAACGCAGTTGGAATACCTTAGGACCAACCGATTAGGTGCCAGCATCTATGAGGACGGCCTAGGAAGATCTGTGGTACAGATTAAGAATCCTGATCAATCCATTGGACTAGAGCACCCAGCTGTCAAATTTGAAAACGGAACATACTTGGACAAAGAAGGAACCATATATGTAGTCACCAGTCACCCAGATAGGACGGATGAGTTTGGAAATGTGATCTCAGAAGCGGACTTAGGGGACTTAGAGCAAGGAAACATGGGTATAGAACCTAGGACCCCTCGAGGGAAATCTGTTCTTACGAGGATTATCACACCAGAGTGGATTCCCCAAGATAATAAGAGCATAGATCTTCTTCTGAACCGAGAAACTGAAGAAGCATTTTGGAGATATAAATCTGATCGGCCATTTGATGTAGGAACAATCATGATCTATGAGCTTAAGGATCCTGATAGCCCAGGCAGAGTGACCTACTTAGATCACGCCTCAGAAAGGATCTTCGTGGTGACAGAAAATGATAGGCATGCTTACACTTGGAAAGGTGAAATCATTTTCCCCCAACCAAGATCACATGTGTCCTACGGTCACCCTGGAGCGGGAACATCCCAAGCTCATGGAACTCAAAGAGACAGAAGTAGAGATAGGCCAGAAGTAAGTTTTGCCAACTCAGGGGGCAGAGAAAGAACGAGGACGGAAACGAATAGAGTAGAACCTGGGACACTTAGAGCTCACAGGAATCAAAGAAATGCGGATGAGTTCCCTCTACCACGACCTAGAGAGCACACAAGGACTTTGAGACCAACTCAGCTAGTTAAGTCCATGAAAAATTACTTTGATGGCACAGGAGACCCATACGATCATGTGGCAGAGTTTAGGCAAGTCTTGAGAGCAGAACAAGTGGAGGATCTATTCACACAATATAATGCCTTTGGTCTAACCCTTAGGAACACAGCCCTTACGTGGTTCCAACCATTGAATGAGAGACAATTTAGGAGCATAGACCAACTCCTGGAGGCTTTCGTTATTGAATTCTCTAAGAGTGGCATAAGACATAATACCTCCTCATTGATTCACAGCTTCAAGCAAACCCCTCAAGAGATCGTGAGACTTGCAGGACGAAGATTTAGGCAATATCTTGAAAGATGCCCTATTACGGAGCTCCCCACACCAGCTAAGCAAGTGGCTTTATTCTTAGATGGATTGCTGAGTACAAAGTTAAGATCCTATGTGTACTTGAAGGACCCTAGGACCATAGAAGAGTGTGTACGCATGTGCATTGACATCGAGGATAACCTAGGGGAGGAATTAGAGCTTTCCAAGATATACAAAGATTCAGATAGTGCCTCTAGCCTCTCTTCCACGCAATCCACATCAATTGAGGAACTGGCAGAGAAAGTAGCTCAGAAATTAGGTGTCACTGGTAAACAGATCCCAAGGTTTGCCTCTGTGAAGAGATGCTACACTTGCGGTGGCGACCACATGGCGAATGTATGTCCCATTATGGCTCAACCCCAAGTAAATCCTAGTAGCCAGTACTGCACCATAGAACGGAGGTACACCAATCACACCGCACAAGATTGCCCCTACAATAAGCAAACAGTCAGGCAAACTTACCCTCAACCCTATCCACCGCAGGGAAGATACCAGAACCAGTACCCTCCACAACCATATGGCAGGCCTCAGCAACCTTATCAGCAACCATACCAAAACCAACAAAGGCCTCAGCCTGTGTTAGCCCAACAACCTCCAGCTCCATCCAACGTGATCCCGGTAAAGTATACAGCTGCAGAAGAAAACCTGAATAGAGCTATAGTCCCCGTAACACCATTGCTTTCAGAAAGTGACCCCAGTGACCATAGCTTTGATTCTACACATGTTGATAGTCCCCAGGCATACTACATGCAGTCTCCTGAACATGGTGAGTCTTACTATAGTGAAGAGCCAAATGAACCTAGTTGGGAATCAGATTACACAAATGTCATGTATGCAAACCCCAACCCCAGACCCCAACCTAGGCAGGTGAGACCCCCATTCCCTAGAGGACCATGCTACCGATGTCAGGGTGATCATCTCATTCGTGATTGTCCCTTGCCTCCACCTACACAACCCCAGTCAGTAACGATCCAAGGTTATTGCCAAGAGTGTGGGAAAGAGCATCTCTTACGAGATTGCCCTAAAAATCCTAATAATATGCCAAAAATCACTCCTATAAATGTTATTGGGTTGGTTGTAGACTCCACAGGGAGTGTGACTTCCACTGCGCCAGTGCAAGTGGTCACAAGAGCTCAAGCTTTGCAGCAAAACCAAACTGTAGGCCAAGAAAAGAGCCCAGAAGTTAGTGAAACCGAGAGCATGACAAAGAAAAGAACTAGAGCTTGGAGAGATAGTCGTGAAAGAATGAAAAGGCAATGGGCAAAGAAGATGAGTAAACTAGAGGAAAGTCTACGAGAAACCAAGGCCAAAATCATAGAGATCACATCTCAACCGCACTCTCACACATTCCCACCGCTACCATCCCCATCACCCTCCATCCCTCCACCCTCTAATACACCCCATGTAACCCACCCGCCACCCCGAGCAGGATCAGTATTAGCTGATCCCACTCCTGAAGACATAGACATGATGCTTAAAGCATATCAGGCCAGAATCCAAGAAGGGCCAAATGTAACGGATCATGACAAGTGCTACCCTAGAGCTGACCTAGAGATAGAAAGAACCAAGCTTTGCGCGAAAATGGTCGCATTGGCTCAGACTATGTTTGAAGCCAGTCGCCTTTTCAATTACTCGGGCTCAGCCAAGACACAATTACACTTGGATGGACTTCTAGAGAAGTTAGAGGGCATAATTGCAAGATCTGCCAAGGAAGAAAAAAAGCAAGAAAGAGATAAAGCAAGCAAGAATATGACCCATTCCCCACCGGAAGCTTATATGCCCAATCCCACTGAACCAGACCACCCCCCTTCACTAGAAAGAATTGAGAATCTAATGGCACCCTCACAAGAGGAACCTGCCCCTCAACACCATGACAAGGCCAGTATAAGAGCAGGTCTTCCTACCCAGACAGCCTATGTGCCAAAAGCTTATGTGCCTAACTCTATGGAGCCAGACACATCATCTTCTATGAATCGATTCACACCAGAATTCCTACGAGAGATTCAAGAAGACAAATGGGCTAAAGAAAGCGAAGTGCCTCCTCCCATTGAACTTGTGGATGATGCACATGACCAATTCCCACAAGACATCCCATCCATTTATGGGGAGCAGGAGAGCACCCAATCTCAAGAAAGATTAGAGTTCGAGTCTAATTCGTTACAGGAGTTACCCCACTTCACGGGCCCATGGGAAGCCAAGTCTACTTGTATGAGAACCCCCACGGTCATGGTAAGAAATGAAGATTCAGTCATACCTAGGAACACAGAGGTAGTGAAAAACACTAAAGTGCAGTGCAATCTCAAGTTAGAAGAGCTACTCAAGGTTAGACCTGAATTATGGAAACATGTAGCCAAACAAGTACCAGAGATAGCAAAACCTCGTTCCCAGGTAGGATCACATAGGACAGTGCCCGAAATACCCTTGGATAAGATAGGAGATATGTGTGAAGGTGAGGAAGGGAACACCTATCTTCCCATTACCTACCAGGAGTACACCACCAAGGCAATTTTGGACTCAGGCGCAGGAGTTGCAATTGCCACCACTTCCCTATGGAAGCGTTGGGGCAAGCCAGCACTCAGGCCAACGAGAATGAAATTGCAGATGGCTGACGGTCACATAGAGAGACCCCTAGGATTGTTAGAAGGAATAACTCTCACAACCTGTGGTGTCGAATTTGAGCACACATTTGCCATATGTGACTTCAGCAAAAATCATGCCTATGAGATGATTTTGGGACGACCTTTTATGCGACAGTTGCAAGTGGTACAGGATTGGGGGACCAATTCTTTGTACCTGCAACACTTGGGCGTTACGACCAAGGTCAATCTTAAAGATTACTCTCATAGAGATGTACCTCCTATCCAATGGAATCCCATCCATAGAGCCAAAGATGATACAGAGTCTGTGCATTCCATAGGATCAGGATCCTCATGGATGCATGAAGACACCCACTTATGGATGTGCAAAGTAGCAGTAGAAGAAGAGAAGAGAGAGAAGGCCAGAGCTATGGGTGAAAACGAAACGCATAGACCCATTCAAGACCCAGCCTATGCACCTGTAGTATTTCCTGATGAAGAATTCGAACCCCACGGCTGGGCAGAAATCCTAGCAACAATGGATGTAGCCATCAATGAGGAACAATGGACGCCTCACTGTGATGAGGATGGCTATGACATTTCAGTCTTCTCCATAGAGCCAATCATGGGAGAGGCAGTTCTAGAAGAGTGCGAACCTAGCCCTGATGCATTTGAGGATGCAAGTGACTCCGATCTAGAGTCAATCATTATGGACCCACCATTTGCATCAGATGAAGAATATTTCTATGGAGTAGAATTTCAACCCCAGAGGCATGGAGAGCTTACAAATGATGTAAGATTAGCAACACATATGACCCCGAAGGAAGAAGGAAAGAAACGAAAGAAGAGAGAAGTCTCACCAGAAGAGGAAGAGTCTTTGTTTGAGGTCCCGGAAAATTTTAAGAAATATGAGATAGATGACAGAAGAGTCATGATCAGAATGCCTAAGCGAGAGGCACAATCAGGAGAGGCCTATGATAACAAAGAAACCACCAAGAAAATAGTTGTGGCCCTAGAGGAAGGAGAGGAGAGATGCACGTACATAGGCCATGACTTGACAGAAGAGGAAGAACAAGAGCTAATAGCCTTGCTAAGAGAATACAGAGATGTATTCGCTTGGAGTTACAAGGATTTGAAGGGTGTAGACCCTGACATATGTTCACACACTATCCCCATGATCCTAGATGCCAAGCCCTCTAAGCAAAAGCCATATACGTATAATGATAATTATGCGGCTAAGATCAAAGAGGAGATAGATAGACTGGTGGAAGCTGGATTTATCTATGAAATTGAGCACACTGATTGGGTATCCCCCATCGTAGTGGTGCCCAAGAAGAATGGCAAGCTGCGTGTGTGCATTAACTTGAAAAAGGTTAATGCAGCCACGATTCGAGATAACTATCCGCTTCCCATCACAGAACATCTCTTAGAAAGAGTGGCAGGCAAGGAAGTGTACAGCTTCCTTGATGGATTTTCGGGCTACAATCAAGTAGCCATAGCTCCAGAGGATCAGCATAAGACAGCCTTTGCCACAGAGTGGGGCATATTTGCCTTTAGAGTAATGCCATTTGGGCTTACCAATGCACCAGCAACCTTCCAAAGGCTGATGTGCCATGTATTTAAGGAGTTCCTGAGGAAGAACTTAGAAGTCTACGTTGATGATCTTTGTGCTCATTCGAACATTAGGCAAACCCATATCCCTGAACTCAGGCAAATCTTCGACAAATGTAGAGAATATCAAGTCTGCCTGAACCCAGAAAAATGTGTTTTCATGGTCAGGCAAGGCAAGATTCTAGGACACATAGTGTCAAAGAATGGCATATCCACTGATGAAGAGAAAGTGAGAGCTATAGCAGAGCTACCTAGGCCAAAAAATGTCAAGGAAGTACAAGATTTCATGGGGCATTGTGGTTATTACCGACGATTTATACACATGTATGCCGTCATTGCAAAGCCCATGTACGGACTTCTGACTAACTTTGAGTGGACGGATGAATGTGAGAATTCCTTCCACGAGCTTAAACAACGATTATGTTCAGCACCAATCTTGACCACACCAGATTGGAATAAGCCATTCCATGTTCATGTGGATGCATCCAATTATGCCATTGGATGTGTGCTTGCACAACCTACTGGTGAAGGTAATATGGATCTTCCAATTGCCTATGCCAGTAGACAGTTGAATGCAGCTGAACGAAATTACACCACTACGGAGAGAGAAGGTTTAGGCATGGTATATGCAGTTAAGAAATTTAGACACTATTTGCTTGCAAATAAGTTTAAATTTTTTACTGATCATCAGGCTTTGCTATACCTCGTAAACAAACCATGCAATACAGGAAGATTAGTAAGATGGTTTCTCTTACTAATGGAATATGATTTCGAGGTTGTGGTGAGGAAAGGTAGAACTCATTTGAGAGCTGATCATCTTTCTAAGCTCACCTCCGGAGAAGCCCCACAAGGAGTATCAGATGACCTTCCTGATGCTTACTTGTTTAACTTGGAAGTGGTACCGCAGTGGGCTAAGCCATTAGTGCCAGTGTTGACGTACGGACCTAACCACCCAGTAATAGCCACACAGGATAGAGAGGTAGTAAAAGCCCAAAAGTATCACATCATGGCAGGAAGTATGTACAAGCACACAGATCAAGGGATCTTGGCTTGTTGCGTAGAAGAGGATGAGTACGCTAAATGGTTGCAATTAGCACATGTAGGTGCGTTAGAGCAACACTACTCAAAGCAACGAACTTTACAGACTCTAAAGAGACTCGGAGTGCATTGGCCAACTATGGAAGCTGATGTCCAAAAGTTGTGCAGGGAATGCCCAATCTGTTGCACTAAACCCCCTGTGGAACACGCTACTCTTTATCAAGTATCCATTGTGCCAGATTGGAGCGAACCTCTAGTATCCTTCATGAGGACAAACACATTCCCTCCAGACATGACTCTGGCTAGGAAAAGGAGTTTAGAACTAGAAGCCCTGGATTACTCACTCATTGGTGATAATCTATACAAACGCGGTAAAGATGGTTACCTGAGACTGTGTGTCCATGAGAGTGAATATCTTAAGATCTTGGAAACTGCTCACCAAGGTGTAGCAGGAGGACACTTTGGACCAGATCGGGTGATCAAGGCAATACTATTTGCGGGCTTCTGGTGGCCGACCCTTCACATGGACGCCCATGCCTATGTGAAACGATGTGATGTTTGTCAGAGAACTCAGTATCCTATACGTAAAGATGAGATGCCACTAAAACCTATGATGGGTGGACGTGCATTCTCTAAGTGGGGAATAGACTTCGTAGGTCCTATTAATCCCCCAGCTAAGGATTCCCATGCAGAATATATCATTGTTGCGACAGACTATCTAACAAAGTGGGTAGAGGTAAAAGCTACGACAAAGAACGACGCTCAGACAACTGCTAAATTCTTGTTTGAAAATGTATTCACAAGATACGGGCTACCTATAGAGCTAGTTAGTGATAGAGGCACTCACTTCTTGAATGAAGTCATTGAAAATCTGCTCCAAGAATTCTTGGTAATACATAAGAAGTCTGCCCCCTATCACCCTCAAGCAAATGGCCAGGCTGAGAGCACCAACAAGATCTTATGCAATGTATTGACGAAATTAGTGAACAATAAACGCTCTGATTGGGACAAACAGCTACACCATGCTGTTTGGGCATACCGAGTTGCCTACAAAACGGTACTCCAAGCCACGCCCTTTCAAATGGTGTTTGGTCAAAATGCTGTGCTACCGCTAGACTTTTTGATACCTACATTGAAAATGGCACAAGAGCATGAATGGACGGGTCATGAACTCTCCTCTAGACTTTTTGACCTTGAACGATTAGGGGAAACAAGACTGAGAGCAGCTGCAGGGATATATGCAGCTAAGAAGAGACAAAAAGCATACTTTGATGCCCATGTGAAAAATAAGGGCTTGAAAGCAGGAGATCTAGTTTTAGTCTACACATTGAAACAACACGCAAGGAAGCTAGAAAAAAGAGGCTACGGACCTATGATCATCAATAGGATCTCCACGAGTGGAGCAGTACAACTAGCCACTTTAGAGGGTGATGTTCTCCCTAACTATATTAGCGGATGCAGAGTCAAGTTGTATCAAGAACCCCTCACGGAGGAGATGCTAAGCCGACTCAATACTGCTAAGAAACGCAAAGAGGAAGAAAAGCGAATTCGAGAAGAAGCTCAAGCAGAAGCCCTAGAGCGCATCCGGAGAATGAAATTAAGAAGACAAGATAGAGAGCACCCTAGGCAAGATGCATATGCAGATCAAGGATATGACGTGGCTATGTGTGAAGTTTCAGGTGTTAGCTCACAGAGAATAACTGACCGACGTCCTTTCATAACCTTAGATATAGGACAAGGAAAGAGTGCAAGGACTGTAAGAGCCTTGATTGACTCAGGTGCAGCCACTAGTGCTGTTAAATTGTCTTACTGTCAAGAGTTGCAATTAACTGTCAATCCTGTGGAAGCATATCTCATAGGATTGGGAGGCGTGGAAACCCCTTGCATAGGCGAGGTGGAACTTCCCCTCTATATTCATGATGAGGCAATGACAGTTAAAGTACTAGTGTGTCAAGATGAGGATCTCACTGAACCCCTTGTCTTGGGTCAAGACTGGATCTATGACCAAGCAGTCAATTTAAACCTAAGAAGTGGACTTCTTCAGGTATGGGTGAATCAGACTAGAATTACTATTGAGTTAAATAATGGAGCACTCAAGGAACTAGAAAAGACACGGACTCCTGGTCCCTCCAGGGGTACACATGAAGTTGACCATGCTGTTCTTGTCCAAGGCTATGTGATGCAGAAGAATGAAGATCTCAAAAAAGGAGTCAGAACCACAAGGGAACTCCCTTCTTTTCCAAAGGCTAGAAGGAGGCAGCACCTAAGGGCAGATCAATCACTGAAGACTCTCCAGGCGAAAGACCAAAAGAACGCGCGAAGCAGAACAACTCAATCGATGAAACAAATGTGGGTGCGGAAAGACGAGCTGCCGGCCGTAACTAAGCTGCAACAACGATCTCAACTTCCTATTAGTAATCAACAAATTGATGCTAATAAGAGGACTCCTAAAACCTCAGTTGAGAAAATAAAATCTATTTGGGTACCCAAGAAGTCGATGAAGGCTGACCCACAAGCAAGACAAATTTGGGTGCCTAAGGCTTGCTTTCGGGCTCAATTAACCCCACACAACTCACATCATACACGACAGGATTCACTCGGTCAAGCAGTCGCTACCCACTCTTGTCTGATACACACGAACACACTGCCACCTAGAAGCACACACAAACTTACTCATAAATGGGTCCCGAAGACACAACAAATCCCAGTAGAATTACTCATGCAGCCCTCCCGGATCTCCACAAAACCAAGACCAAAAGCCATTCATGGTGTTTGGCAACCTAAGACTTGTAATAAACCCCCCGACCCTAATCTGTGAATTCATCTCCACTTACTAACTGCATCAGTCAGACAGCTCACCTTTCCATCTAGCTCCTAGGACTAACCAGGCATTAACTACACACACTGTCATCGTGCACCTACTAACCACTGACTCATCATCTACCTCATGTTAATGTTGTAACGGGGACAACAACGGGTTTATTCTGTCCATTACAATGTTAACACATGTTTCTATATTCTCACAGAATCAGAAGGCAAGAAGTAACATGGCAGAAGCGACAGGTCCGAGCTCACAAGTAGGAATACTTACTGCAGGAATCGATGTGGATAGTCTACCTGTGGATGTGCCACCAACTGAACGACCTGTGGAGCTACAACACCTTCAGCAAATTCCGGTACCGGATCCACCCACAGGGATCACAGACAGAGTCCATGCCAATTCTCATTGGTTCAATGGCATGCCAGGTCCATTAGGAGAGGCCAAGTATATATGGGAATCTAAGTGCGAGTATGACAGATCATGGGTTCGATTCCAATTTTTCTCCAAGGAGTTCGAGACTCTACAGAACACCGAGGATCTCCAGACCATATGGCAACGTGCAGGGCTAGCAGAATACTTTGAAGCACCACTACCTAAACCAGATCTCCTCCGATGCTACTATTTGGTCTCCACATTACAAGCAAATGAAGAAAAGGACAAACCCGGATCATTTGTTCTTCCTTCCTTGCTGGGCAACAACGAATTGAAGCGGTTTGAGCTTACTGTGGAGTTGGTGAGCGATGCTTTGAATATGCACGGCACACATGTACCCTCTGAAAAGGATGCTCTCGTTCCTACTAACATGAAGGATAGGAAACTATTGAAGCTTAAAGACATGGCAGCACTCACACCAAACGTGTCCATCCCTCTCCGTATGTGCATGCAACATTTTGCTTTCCCCGGCCAAGACCGCTTCACACAACCACACAAAAGAATCTGGTTCGCTCTCTACTTAGCGGAGGCAGGTGCGTTACCAATTAAGCTGCCGGTATGGATTATAGATCAGTTGTATGAAGCAAATAAAAGGTCTTCTAGGAAATTAGTGGTGAACGGTTGCTGCGCAATCACACACATTATTTACCGGTGCCTAGCATATGATGTTCCCATTGAACGTGCCTTAACTTGGGCACAATTACAAATGTTTAAGAAGCTCAAGATGTCCACACATCAATCCAAGCGCATGAGGGGTGCGATCCCTTGTGTCCAGACAAGGGAAGTTCTGACTACTCCGGAAGCATCGCCACGAAGGGAGACCACTGTACCTCCCTTTACCATTAGGATACCCAGGTCGGGATCTGAAACTACGACACAAGCTACCCCTTCAGCTCCTCCTGCTCCACCTGAATTTGAATTTGCGGCAACTGGAGATGCTGAAGGAATGGACCCCCAGGACTTCGAAGCATTCTTACAAAATACACAATTCTCTGATGTGGAGTTTTATTCAGATACAGAGGAACAAGGCACGTCTTCATGAAGAAGAAGAAAATCTACAGACGGCCGACATGTACATTGGAGCGATGCTCAGCAAGGTCAACAACAAGGACACCTAGAAGAAGAAGGAGCTTATGAAGAGGAGACCATTGAAGCCCCAGCCTATACAGCAGAACTCCGAAGGCTGTATCAAATCATGGAAAGAGTGCGATCGCAACAACTGCTCACCGAACAGAGTAGTAGAGTACTCATGACTCAGCTGTTGGAAGAAGCAGGAGTTGACTCAGAATATAGGGAAGGTCTCTTATTGATGGCAGAAACATATGGGGTAGTGGAAGCAGTGCGCACTGCCATTAGGAGGTCTCCAGTTCAATATGATCCACGAAGGTTCCAAACACGACCACGCTCAGGTAAGAATATCCAGATTCCCATTACAACTGCAGAAGAGCCAACTATTACATCTGAACCCATTAGGACAACCGCCCAAGCAACCGAAACGGCTAGCCAAGAGCACCCAGTCACCCATGAGGAATCCACCGAGCCACTACCACCCACACCCCCACCATCGCCTCCTAGAGCAGAAACAGTGGAAGTCACCTCGACCACTCAACCCACCGAACCAACCTTCATCTTCCGTACTCCCATCTCTATTTCAACCCTATTCTCTACTTCTGATAACCCAATCTATGAAGCAACCCCCATCACTACACAATCCACCGAACCGCTCATAGAGCCTGCCCTAGGACAACCATCCCCCATGCCCTCAGCCATAGGTCATCCTGACCCTAGATCCACATTCATGGGTTTTCCTGCTACCTCGCAACCCTTCATGCCCTCCTCAAATCTACCACCTCAACCCCCGACCTCCATCTCTCCATTTCTACAATCCCTCCATAACCTCCTTGCTAGAACTTTTCAACCCAGGTCTCAACCATTTCCTTTCTTTTCAGCTCCCCACCCCACTTCTCATCTATTCACCACTTTCACACACACACCACCTACCATTCCAATGTATATGGCAGACCCCACACTCGCACCCAATCCTGAAAGTATGGACATTTCACCACCCACGGCACCTCCCCCCACGATTCCACCTCCTCCCATTCCCCCTCCACCAATTTCACCCACACACACGACTTCAATAGACACATCATTCACTCTTCCCCTTCCCCAATTCCCTTCCCATGCATCTTCCATTGTAAACACTACCCACTCATCTATAGGAAATGCATTGGACACCATGCTTGCTTGTATATCAAACTTAAGGACAGATTACAATCAACTCCAGCAACAGAATGAACGCCTGCACGAGCACTCAGAGACACTACAGCACCGCCTTGCTGCACTAGAGGAGGAAAATGCTCGCCTCCACACACAGTTCCAAACTCTCCAAGAGGCTCATGGCATATTGGAGGTACAGTTACAGAACACAGATCAGGAAGCGATACAGGTGGTAGAAGGTCACCTACGGACACAGCTGGAACGGAATTCAAAGCTTCAGCGAAATATGGCCCTACTCAAGCGACATCTTGCGGCCGCTCAGGAAGACAATCGACGTCTGCAAGTACAAAATCAAGAGAACCTAGAAGCAGCTATTGAAAGCACACCTGGGGCACCCATCAGCCCATCAAAGTTTCAAGCAGTGACCCCCAAAAATATCAAGATCATATTGGAAGACTATGCCATACTGCTTGAAGCACATGACCAGCTATCAGAGGAATTGGGACAACTGAAGCAGAAACACCAAAAAGAAACAACAGCAGCCTCCCTAACCACCCCCTCCGCGGCTTCACTTCTCACAGACTCAGAAGCCTTAAAAGATCTCCAGAAACAGGTCACCGAACTGCAAGCACGTCTACTACAATATGAGAGACCACCTTCCCCTCCAGAGGCTCCCACTGACGAAGAAGTAGTACAAATTCCTGTGGAACAGACATTTGAAGAAGAATACGACCCACAACCCTTCCCAGGAGGCCAACAAACAGAAGAAGCTCAGGACACATTTGAGGCACCACGGCCTCCATGGCTACGTCAAGTGGAGGAAATCGGGAGTTCTCACGAAGAGCGAACAGTAGTGCAAAATCAGGCCATGAGGGTCATAGAGGAAACTGTGCTACAATCTGCTTACTTCAAGAACCTCTCATCGAGACGCCTTATCCTCTCATCCGAACTCCAATACAGGCCTTATTATATTATCTTGGCTGATTATAATGCAGAAATACAGAGAGTCACGGGTCAGATTCCTACCTTTGCTACCCAATTTCAACCCGAAGACCTTCCTCCAGAGGCGCAAAAAGGAAAAATTCGTCAACCCACTTGGCGGCAGAAACTTCTAGAGACATATCGAGAAATGCTACGCACATGGAACAATGCGCCTTTACATCTCCTATATAATCCATGCTACGGTCCAGTTCCACGCCGCAGGTCTTGGAAGGCATTCAATATCAAAGTGCAGAACAACGCGCAATGCAAGGAATGGCTAAACTACCCATACATTGCGCCACCACAGGGACCACCGTCGGTAGCATACATGATGGGAACAATTCGCCATTGGATGCCGCGATTGAAGCCCATGCCAGATGTAGCAGCTCAAATGATGCTTAAAATTTTAGATATGATGCAGGTAGTCCTGAAAACTTTTAGAAATGCAGCCGCACCACAGGAACGTCTCCCGGGGTTTAGCAATGGAAATTATGATTTGGTGTATGACATGAGCACCACCCCCAGTATTCGTGTGGCTTACGCCTGGCATGCACGCATCAAATACCTCCCTGCATGTTACAAACAGACCTTCGAAGAAATGTTCAGATCAGGTTTCTGGGAGTATCACTCGGAGATCTTCGCACCGAAGCCAACACACCTGCTCCATCTCTTCGCTTGTGAACAAGCAATGTACACTGAGTACTACACCACCCCGCAACCAGAGGCCCCTGGCGCAATAAATTGGGATGCATTGGAAGCTGATCTAGCAAGAGGCTTAAGGATAGGAGAACACGAACTTGCCACCAATGTCATCCAATACTATATCGACCACCCGATAGAACAGAGGTCTGTCAGGGGTGACAGACGCTAGGAAGGGGGGAGTGTTGGCATACAAGTCAGATGAAGAGCATACTAGCACAACGGAGGAGTCATGCACAATACGGCAACAAGGCCCAATCAATTTTTCCATGGACCATTCACAACTCAAGAGATTTTAATCACTACACAAACATTGTAAATTCCGTTTTTGGTAGAATAGACTCCATTTTGTGCAAGCCGAGGAGTCCTCGAGCTTGAGGAGTATTAGAACTAGCTACATATCAATTTTCATAATTTTTAGACTCTGTTTGAGCCCTCAAATAGGCTCTAGGACCTAATTTTTAACTAGGCCGGACACTAGGTCTGGACAAGACCAAAGCTAGCTAGAAAACTATAAAAAGAGCTAGAGAGCTCATTTTTGGGGGGAGATTGTTGGTGACTTGAGCTTATGTAAGAGACTTTTTGACTAATGCAAAGAACTCCATTGTTCCTCTCCTTGTTCTTGCCTTGTGTGCGCGTGTGTGTGTATGTGTGTGCATGCTTGTGTGCTTCTCACTCACACACTTGTGCCTTCACTTGCTCATAGTCTTCATACTAGTCCTCACGTCTCCACGGATTGACAATTATGAGGTGAATCTTCTCACGTTGGTACTCACCATTGTGCTAGAGTGACACCATTACAATATTAACATGAGGGTCGGGAGCGAATAATGGGTTAGTAAGTGCTCGGTGCAAGTGTGTGTGTGGTTAGTCATTCGGTAGACCTAAGAGTTAAGTGGAATGATGTAAAGTGATAGTGATGTGGTTAGTAAGTTATCATGGATTTACAAAATGGGGTATGGGGGTTTGTTACAAGTCTGAGGCTGCCGAATGCAGTGGATGGGTTTTGCTTTTGGTTTCGTAGAGACTCTAGAGAGTTTTATCGGTATCTCGGTTTGAAAATGAGGCCTTTTAGGGACCCATTTACAAGTGATTATGTGCGTGCGCATGGGCCTTGGTGTGTTCTTGAGTGTTGAAAACGAGTGAATGCTGGCTGTGCGAGTGAATGGGTTACACTGTGTAGGTTGTGGCCTCGGCGTAGCCATTTGCGCCCGCAAGCAAGCCTTAGGCACCCAAATTTGTCTTGATTGTGGGCTAGCCTTCATCGACTTCTTGGGCACCCAAATAGCTTTCACGATAGCAAGAGAATTTCTGCAAGACTTTTTATTAATGTCGTGTTGTTGGTTACTAATAAGAGACTTAGCCCGTGTAGTTGGCGGGAGTGCAACCGGGCGTTCGCCTTTCCGTACCCACACTTGTTTCACTTGCTGGGACATTTTGCTGCGCATGTACTTTTGATCTCGGACATAGGTAGTACTCTGCTTCTTCTGCCTTTGATCCACCTTTGGTTGCTGCCTCCTTCTGGCCTTTGGAAAAGAAGGGAGTTCCTTTGCATCCCTGACTCCTTTTTTGCGAATATCATTCCTCTGCAACACATAGTTTTGGACAAGAACAACATGGTCATCTTCATGTGTATTCCTGGAAGGACCAGGAGTCTGTGCCTTTCCTAGTTCCTTGGGTGCTCCATTATCCAACTCTACTGTAATTCGACTATGATTGACCCAAACCTGAAGAAACCCACTTCTTAGGTTTAAGTTGACTGCTTGGTCATAGATCCAGTCTTGACCCAAGACAAGAGGTTCAGTGAGATCCTCGTCTTGACACACTAGTACTTTAACTGTCATAGCCTCATCATGAATGTAGAGGGGAAGTTCCACCTCGCCCATGCAAGGGGTTTCCACGCCTCCCAATCCTATGAGATATGCTTCCACAGGATTGACAGTTAACTGCAACTCTTGACAGTAAGACATTCTAACAGCACTAGTGGCTGCACCTGAGTCAATCAAGGCTCTTACGGTCCTTGCACTCTTTCCTTGTCCTATATCTAAGGTTACGAAAGGACGTCGATCAGTTATCCTATGTGAGCTTGTTCCTGCGATTGCACACCTTGCCATATGATATCCTTGATCTGCATAGTCATTTGTTCTAGGCTGATCTCTACCTTGCCTTCGTAATTTCATTTTCTGTATGCGCTCTAGGGCTTCTGCTTGAGCTTCTTCTCGAATTCGCTTTTCTTTCTCTTTGCGTTTCTTAGCAATGTTGAGTTGACTTAGCATTTCCTCTGTGAGAGGTTCCTGATACAACTTAACTCTGCATCCACTAATATAGTTTGGGAGAACATCGCCTTCTAATGTGGCTAGTTGCACAACACCACTTGTCGAGATCCTATTGATGATCATAGGTCCATAGCCTCTCTTTTCTAGTTTCCTTGCGTGTTGTTTCAGGGTGTAGACTAAAACTAGATCTCCTGCTTTCAAGCCTTTATCCTTCACATGGGCATCAAAGTATGCCTTCTGCCTCTTCTTAGCTGCATAGATTCCTGCAGCTGCTCTCAGTCTTGTTTCTCCTAATCGTTCAAGGTCAAAGATCCTAGAGGAGAGCTCATGACCTGTCCATTCGTGCTCTTGTGCTATTTTCAATGTAGGTATCAAAAAGTCTAAAGGTAGCACCGCGTTTTGGCCAAATACCATCTGAAAGGGGGTGGCTTGGAGTACCGTTTTATAGGCGACTCGGTATGCCCAAACAACATGGTGTAGCTGTTTGTCCCAATCAGAGCGTTTAGTGTTCACTAATTTTGTCAGTACATTGCATAAGATCTTGTTGGTGCTTTCGGCTTGTCCATTAGCTTGAGGGTGATAGGGGGCAGACTTCTTATGTATTACCAAGCATTCTTGGAGCAGATTTTCAATAACTTCATTTAAGAAGTGAGTGCCTCTATCACTTACAAGCTCTATAGGTAGCCCATATCTTGTGAACACATTCTCAAACAAGAATTTAGCAGTTGTTTGAGCATCATTCTTTGTTGTAGCCTTTACCTCTACCCACTTAGTTAGATAGTCTGTCGCAACAATGATGTATTCTGCATGAGAACCCTTAGCTGGGGGATTAATAGGACCTACGAAGTCTATTCCCCACTTAGAGAACGCACGTCCACCCATCATAGGTTTCAATGGCATCTCATCTTTTCGTATAGGATACTGAGTTCTCTGACAGACATCACACCGTTTCACATAGGTATGTGCATCCATGTGAAGGGTAGGCCACCAGAAGCCCGCAAATAGTACTGCCTTGATCACCCGATCTGGTCCAAAGTGTCCTCCTGCTACACCTTGGTGAGCAGTTTCCAAGATCTTGAGATATTCACTCTCATGGACACACAGTCTCAGGTAACCATCTTTACCGCGTTTGTATAGATTATCACCAATGAGTGAGTAATCCAGGGCTTCTTGTTCTAAACTCCTTTTCCTAGCCAGAGTCATGTCTGGAGGGAATGTGTTTGTCCTCAGGAAGGATACTAGAGGTTCGCTCCAATCTGGCACAATGGATATTTGATACAGAGTAGCGTGTTCCACAGGTGGTTTAGTGCAACAGATTGGGCATTCCTTGCACAACTTTTGGACATCAGCTTCCATAGTTGGCCAATGCACTCCGAGTCTCTTTAGAGTCTGTAAAGTTCGTTGCTTTGAGTAGTGTTGCTCTAATGCACCTACATGTGCTAATTGCAACCATTTAGCGTACTCATCCTCTTCTACGCAACAAGCCAAGATCCCTTGATCTGTGTGCTTGTACATGCTTCCTGCCATGATGTGGTACTTTTGGGCTCTCACAACCTCCCTATTCCGTGTGTTCACCACTGGATGATTAGGCCCGTACGTCAATACTGGTACCAATGCCTTAGCCCACTGCGGTACAACTTCCAAGTTAAACAAGTAAGCATCAGGGAGGTCATCTGACACTCCTTGTGGGGCTTCTCCAGATGTGAGCCTAGAGAGATGATCTGCTCTCAAATGAGTCCTTCCTTTTCTTACCACAACCTCAAAGTCATATTCCATTAGTAAGAGAAACCATCTTACTAATCTTCCTGTATTGCATGGCTTGTTCACAAGATCTAACAATGCTTGGTGATCAGTAAAAAATTTAAACTTATTTGCAAGCAAATAGTGTCTACATTTCTTGACTGCATATACCATGCCTAAGCCTTCTCTCTCTGTGGTGGTATAATTTCGTTCAGCTGCATTCAATTGTCTACTGGCATAGGCAATTGGAAGATCCATATTACCTTCACTCGTAGGTTGTGCGAGTACACATCCAATAGCATAATTGGATGCATCCACGTGAACATGGAATGGCTTGTTCCAATCTGGTGTGGTCAAGATTGGTGCTGAACATAATCTTCGTTTAAGCTCCTGGAAGGAGTTCTCACATTCATCAGTCCACTCAAAGTTAGTCAGAAGTCCGTACATGGGCTTTGCAATGACAGCATACATGTGTATAAATCGTCGGTAATAACCACAATGCCCCATGAAAGCTTGTACTTCCTTGACATTTTTTGGCCTAGGTAGCTCTGCTATAGCTCTCACTCTCTCTTCATCAGTGGATATGCCATTCTTTGACACTATGTGTCCTAGAATCTTGCCTTGCCTGACCATGAAAACACATTTTTCTGGGTTCAGGCAGACTTGATATTCTCTACATTTGTCGAAGATTTGCCTGAGTTCAGGGATATGGGTTTGCCTAATGTTCGAATGAGCACAAAGATCATCAACGTAGACTTCTAAGTTTTTTCTTAGGAACTCTTTAAATACATGGCACATTAGCCTTTGGAAGGTAGCTGGTGCATTGGTAAGCCCAAATGGCATTACTCTGAAGGCGAAAATGCCCCATTCTGTGGCAAAGGCTGTCTTATGCTGATCTTCTGGAGCTATGGCTACTTGATTGTAACCCGAAAATCCGTCAAGGAAGCTGTACACTTCCTTGCCTGCCACTCTTTCTAAGAGATGTTCTGTGATGGGAAGCGGATAGTTATCTCGAATCGTGGCTGCATTAACCTTTTTCAAGTTAATGCACACACGCAGCTTGCCATTCTTCTTGGGCACCACTACGATGGGGGATACCCATTCAGTGTGCTCAATTTCATAGATAAATCCAGCTTCAACCAGTCTATCTATCTCTTCTTTGATCTTAGCAGCGTAATTATCGTTATATGTGTAGGGCTTTTGCTTAGAGGGTTTAGCATCTGAGTTCATGGGGATGGTGTGTGAGCATATGTCAGGGTCAACACCTTTCAAATCCTTGTAACTCCACGCGAACACATCTCTGTATTCTCTTAGCAAGGCAATTAACGCATGCTCTTCTTCCTCTGTTAGGTCATGGCCTATGTATGTGTATCTCTCCTCTCCTTCTTCTAGGGCTACTACTATTTTCTTGGTGGTTTCTTTGTTATCATAGGCCTCTCCTACCTGTGCCTCTCGTTTAGGCATTCTTATCATGACTCTCCTGTCATCTATCTCATATTTCTTAAAATTTTTTGGGACCTCAAACAAAGATTCTTCCTCTTCTGGTGAGACTTCTCTCTTCTTTCGTTTCTTTCCTTCTTCCTTTGGGGTCACATGTGTGGCTAATCTTACATCATTTGTAAGCTCTCCATGCCTCTGGGGTTGAAATTCTACTTCATGGAAGTATTCTTCATCTGATGCAAATGGTGGGTCCATGATGATTGACTCTAGGTCAGAGTCACTTGCATCCTCAAAGGCATCAGGGCTAGGTTCGCATTCTTCTAGAACTGCCTCTCCCATGATTGGCTCTATGGAGAAGACTAAAATATCATAGCCATCCTCATCACAGTGAGGTGTCCATTGTTCTTCATTGATGGCTACGTCCATTGTTGCTAGGATTTCTGCCCAGCCATGGGGTTCAAATCCCTCATCAGGAAAAATTACAAGTGCATAGGCTGGGTCTTGAATTGATCGATGTGTTTCTTTTGCACCTACCTCTCTGGCTTTCTCTCTCTTCTCTTCTTCTACTGCAACCTTGCACATACATAAATGAGTGTCTTCATGCATCCATGAGGATCCAGACCCTATGGAATGCACATATTCCGTGTCATCTTTGGCTCTATGGATGGGATTCCATTGGATAGGAGGGACATCTCTATGAGAGTAATCCTTAAGTTTGACTTTGGTCGTAACACCTAAGTGTTGCAGGTACAAGGAATTAGTTCCCCAATCCTGTACCACTTGCAACTGTCGCATGAATGGTCGTCCCAAAATCATCTCATAGGCATGATTTTTGCTAAAGTCACATATAGCAAAGGTATGTTCAAACTCGACACCACAAGTGGTGAGAGTTATTCCTTCTAGCAATCCTAGGGGTCTCTCTATGTGACCATCGGCCATCTGCAATTTCATTCTCGTTGGCCTGAGTGCCGGCTTGCCCCAACGTTTCCATAGGGAGGTGGTGGCAATTGCAACTCCTGCACCTGAGTCCAAAATTGCCTTGGTGGTGTACTCCTGATAAGTAATGGGAAGATAGGTGTTCCCTTCTTCACCTTCACACATATCTCCTATCTTATCCAAGGGTATCTCTGGCACTGTCCTATGTGATCCTACCTGGGAACGAGATTTTGCTATCTCAGGTACTTGTTTGGTTACATGTTTCCACGATTCAGGTCTACCCTTGAGTAGCTCTTCTAACTTGAGATTGCACTGCACGTTAGTGTTCTTCACTACCTCTGTGTTCCTAGGTATGACTGAATTTTCGTTTCTTACCATGACCGTGGGTGCTCTCATACACGTGGACTTTGCTTCCCATGGGCCTGTGAAATGGGGTAGCTCTTGTATGGAATTGGATTCAAAGTCCAATCTCTCGTGAGACTGAGTACTCTCATGTTCCCCGTAAATAGATGGGATGTCTTGTGGGAATTGGTCGTGTGCATCATCCACCAGTTCAAAGGGAGGGGCGGCTTCACTTTCGTTATCCCATTTATCTTCTTGAATTTCTCGTAGGAAGTCTGGTGCAAACCGATTCATAGAAGAAGAAGTGTCTGGCTCCGTAGAATTAGGCACATAAGCAACCTGGGAAGGAGGGCTTATTCTATCATTGGCTCTTTCCTCGCTTTCATAGATGTTTGGAGCACAAGCTTCCTGGGGGGGGTTACTTATTCTATTACTTTTCCGAACAGGCTCATATGCTCCCTGAGAAGGAATGTAGGCAACCTGTGGAGGTACGTGAGCTTTCGAGGGAGGCTCATCTGCCTTTTGGGGGGAAAGATAAGCTTCTTGAGGAGGCACATGGGCTTCCTGAAGAGGCTGGCTTATCCGTTCTCTTGCCCTTTCCTTTCTTTGAGGGGCAGGTTCCTTTTCTGATTGTGCAATTAGCCTCTCTATTCTTTCTAGCAGTCCATCAAAATGTAACTGCGTCTTAGCTGAGCTAGAGATGTTAAAGAGGTGACTAGCTTCAAACATGGTCTGAGCCAATTCCACCATTTTGGCACAAATTTTAGTTCGTTCAAGCTCTAGCTCGGCTCTAGGGTAGCATTTTTCATGATCGGTTATGGTTGGCCCTTCTTGGATTCTGGCCTGATATGCTTTAAGCATCATATTAAGGTCCTCGGGAGTGGGATCTGCTAGGACTGATCCTACTCTTGGGGGTGGTGGGTTTAGGTGAGGCGGGTTGGAAAGTGACTGGTCGGATGGCGATGGGAAAGGTGGTGGTGGGGTAGTGTGAGAGGGAGTTTGAGATGTGAGTTCAGTTATCCTGGCTTTGGTTTCTCTTATGCTTTCCTCAAGTTCACTCATCTTTTTAGCCCATTGTCTTTTCATTCTTTCTCGACTATCTTTCCACGCTCTAGTCCTTTTCTTGGTTATGCTCTCATTTTCACTAGCTGTTGGGCTCTTTTCCTGGTCTACCCCTTGGTTTTGCTGCAATGCTTGAGCTCTAGTGACTACCTGTACCGGAGCAGTGGAAGTGAAACTTCCTGTGGAGTTTACCACTAATCCAATAACGTTGATAGGCGTGATTTTTGGCATATTATTGGGGTTCTTTGGGCAATCTCGTAAGAGATGCTCTTTTCCACAATCTTGGCAAAAGCCTTGGATCGTCACTGACTGGGGTTGTGTAGGTGGAGGTAAGGGGCAATCACGAATGAAGTGATCTCCTTGGCATCTGTAGCACGGTCCTCTTGGGAATGGAGGTCTTACCTGCCTAGGTTGAGGCCTAGGGTTGGGGTTTGCGTACATGACATTTGCGTAATCCGATTCCCAACTAGATTCATTTGGCTCTTCACTATAGTAAGACTCACCATGTTCAGGAGACTGCATGAAGTAAGCCTGGGGACTCTCAACATGCGTAGAATCGAAGCTATGGTCACTGGGATCACTTTCTGAAAGCAATGGTGTTATGGGGACTATAGCTCGGTTTAGGTTTTCTTCTGCTGCTGCATACTTTACAGGGATCAAGTTGGATGGAGCTGGAGGTTGTTGGGCTAACACAGGCTGAGGTCTTTGCTGGGCTTGGTATTGTGGTTGGTAGGTTTGTTGAGGTCTAGCATACTGTTGTGGTGGGTATTGGTTTTGGTATCTGCCTTGTTGAGGGTATGGCTGAGGGTAGGCTTGCCTAACTGCTTGCTTGTTGTATGGGCAGTCTTGTACGGTGTGATTTGTGTATCTTCGTTCGATAGTGCAGTACTGGCTACTAGGGTTTACTTGGGGTTGAGCCATAATGGGACATACATTCGCCATGTGGTCGCCACCACAAGTGTAGCATCTCTTCATAGGGGCAAATCTCGGAATTTGTTTGCTAGAGATGCCTAGTTTTTGGGCCACTTTCTCTGCGAGTTCCTCAATTGATGTAGATTGCGTGGAAGAGTGACTAGATGCACTATCTGAATCTTTGTAGATTTTGGAAAGCTCTAGTTCTTCCCCTAGGTTATCTTCAATGTCAGTGCACATGCGTACACACTCTTCTATAGTCCTAGGGTCCTTCAGATACACATAGGATCTCAATTTCGTACTCAGCAATCCATCCAAGAATAAGGCTACTTGTTTAGTTGGTGTAGGTAGCTCCGAAACAGGGCATCTTTCAAGATACTGCCTAAATCTTCTTCCTGCAAGTCTCACGGTCTCTTGAGGGGTTTGCTTGAAGCTGTGAATCAGTGAGGAGGTATTGTGTCTTATGCCACTCTTAGAGAACTCTACAATGAAAGCCTCTAGGAGTTGGTCTATGCTCTTGAACTGTCGCTCATCCAATGGCTGAAACCATGTAAGTGCTGTGTTCCTAAGGGTTAGACCGAAGGCATTGTACTGCGTGAATAGATCCTCCACTTGTTCAGCTCTCAAGACTTGCTTGAACTCCGCCACATGATCATAGGGATCTCCTGTGCCATCAAAGTAATTCTTCATGGACTTAACTAGCTGGGTTGGTCTCAGAGTTCTTGTGTGCTCTCTAGGTCTCGGCAGAGGGAATCCATCCACATTTCTCTGATTCCTGTGAGCTCTAAGTATCTCAGGTTCTAATCTATTTGTTTCCGTCCTCGTTCTTTCTCTGCCCACTGGGTTGGCAAAGCTTACTTCTGGTCTATCTCTACTTCTGTCTCTTTGCATTCCATGAGCTTGGGATATTCCAGCTCCAGGGTGACCATAGGATACATTCGATCTTGGTTGGGGAAAAATGAATTCACCCTTCCAAGTGTAAGTATGCCTATCATTTTCTGTCACCACAAAGATCCTTTCCGAAGTGTGATCTAAGTAGGTCACTCTACCTGGGCTATCCGGATCCTTAAACTCATAGATCATGACAGTTCCTATATCCGTTGGCTGATTAGATTTATATCTCCAAAAGGCTTCATCAGTTTCTCGATTGAGGAGCAACTCTATGCTCTTGTTGTCTTGGGGAACCCACTCAGGCGTGATAATCCTAGTGAGAACAGATTTGCCTCGAGGGGTTCTAGGTTCCGCACCCATGTTTCCTTGTTCCAAGTCACCTAAGTCCGCTTCAGAGATTACATTTCCAAATTCATCTGTCCTATCTGGGTGACTAGTGACTACGTATATGGTTCCTTCCTTGTTCAGGTATGCACCGTTTTCAAATTTGACTGCTGGGTGCTCTAGTCCAATGGATTGATCAGGATTCTTAATCTGTACCACAGATCTTCCTAAGCCGTCCTCATAGATGCTAGCACCTAATCGGTTGGTCCTAAGGTATTCCAACTGTGTTTTGTAAGGGCCTTCTACCCTGTACAAGTAAGGCACTCCTGAACTTCCCGTAGGTCTGTCCATGCCTTGAGACATCTCTGACGCACTGGTCTCAGAGCTAGGGTAGTATGAGTGGTGGCTCAACTGCTGGGCCCAAGACCTAGCAGTGTGGTTAACACTAGCCTCTGAAGACCTAAGGCTTTGTCTCTCCCTTACAAGATGTCGTCCTGATCTAAGGTTCATATGCCTATTTAAGTAGCCCAATTCTTTGCCCGGAGTACAACCTCGTTGCTGGTTACTTTATATTAGTCACTTGATTCTTTTTTATTTATTTCTCGTGTTTACGGTCTTGTCTGATTTTACGTCGTCAGGAATACTTGAATGTTCTTCGTGCTTTCAGGTTGATCGTTCCACGTTAGGTTCTTTTCCTTTATGTTATCGACAGTACAGAGATTAGGTTTTTAGCTTGGACTTGAGTTTTTAGGTAGTCTTCAATTTGATACCTGCCTATCGTCGCCCTGACTTACTCCTACCTCTCGTCGTTCTTAGCCTAAACTATGAATTGACAGAGGGGGTTAAAAGTTTCCAACCTTTTGTTTCCTGCTTGGTTGCCCTTGAGTGCCCAGGAAGTGTGTTCCCAAGCTTACACTTACACTTGCTTAGAACGCCTTGCGATGCTCTCAAAGGATCTGTAAAAGTTCCAAAGTTAGCTTAAAGATTTAAATTCCAAAGCCAGAACAAGTATTTTCATTCCTGTAGCACAAACACAAACTTGCATAGTGATTTTTTAAGAAAACAATTCTAAAGACCCCTGACTTTGATCCCCCTGGGTATGGTCAACTTCAAAATACCCTATCTGAAAATCAGCGCATTATCTTTATAAAAAACAGTTGAGGGCGTGTAGTAGATGCCACGAGCTTTCCAACAAGCCTTAGAGCTCAAAAATTTGATTTCGTATGAAGAAGTTATGACTGTTCAGGGTTTAAGGGGTTAGGACAGGATTCAATCTGGCTGACGGATCCTATGATTTTCTCCCAAAACACAGGTGTATGAACCTCCAATTATGCCAATGGATTGACTATTTGCCCCAAAATTTATCCCAAAGTTTGAACAAAAGCAAACCCTAATTTTTGGCCGAAAAGCCTGTCAATCGCGATCGACAGGTCTGTCAATCGCGATTGACAGAGGTGTCCGTCGGGGCTGTCAGTCGCGATCGACAGTGTCAATCACGATCGACAGAGTCGATCGTGGCTGTCAATTGCGATCGACAGTATCAATCGCGATCGACACGTTTTCCGGATTTTTCGCCGAAATTTCAGTCAATCGGGGGCCTATCAGTCGCGATGGACACGTGGCTACGCGTAAAAGTCAATCAGTCGTTGAATTTCAGTCGGTCGCGATCGACGGTGTCAATCGCGACTGACAGAGGTGTCGGTCGTGGTTGTCGATCGCGATCGACGGTATCAATCGCGATTGACAGGGTCCTACGTGGCAGTCTGTCGGTCGTGAGGTCTGTCGATCGCGATTGACAGGGTCTGTCGGTCGCGATTGACAGGGTCTGTCGGTCGCGATTGACAGGGGGTGTCGGTCGCGATCGACAGGGGCTGTCGGTCGCGATTGACAGGGGCTGTCGGTCGTGGCTGTCAGTCGCGATTGACAGGGGCTGTCGGTCGCGATCGACAGGGGCTGTCGGTCGCGATCGACAGGGGCTGTCGGTCGCGATTGACAGAAAACCTCGGAATTTTTCTACTGTTTTAAGTGTTTTAGGATGTGCTCCTTGTGCTTGTTCTAGTGGTGCACTCAATTTTGTGAAAAACCAAAAATTTCTGTCAGTCGCGATCGACAGAAGCCTGCGACGGCGAGACAGTTTCGACAAGTTCCGTACCTGCGCAGGAAGCTGGGGATGGTGATTCAGCAAGGTCCTGCAAAAAGCTCAAGAAACATGCAAGAAAACACTCACGCAATATCGCTCTCTCGCTCTCTCTCACAAGTGGAATGAGGGAAATGAGGTGGAGATGGTGATATGATAAAAAAAACAGAAATTTTCGCGATGATGGAGATGGAGGTGGGAGATGGTGATGATGATGATGGTGATGAAGATGGTGAAGAAAGTAAAAGAAAATCGATGAGAGTGAAGAAAATACCTACGACTCCAACGCGTCAACTCTACGTCTTACCATCACACGCTCGTCCTCAAAGCTCGATCCCCGGCAACGGCGCCAAAATTTGGTGTAGCTCAGTGATGAGTAGCACCTCCTTTAATGTCAATCCGGGAAGACGTGAGGAAGGTATGAAGACCTCGAGCAAGTGGCGGCACAAGTGCGTGAGTGAGAAGCACACAAGCATGCACACACATACACACACACGCGCACGCACGGCAAGACAAAGAGGGAGAATCAATGGAGTTCTCAGATTACTTTCAAAAAGCTCTTACAAGTTCGTTTCAATTACAATCTAACCCCAAAAATGAGCTCTCTAGCTCCTTTTATAGTTTATGACTAGCTTTGGCCCTGTTCAGACCTAGTGTCCGGCCTAGTTAAAAATTAGGTTCTAGGGCTTATTTGAGGGCTCAAACAAGATCTAAAAAATATGAAAATTGGCAGGTAGATACTTCTAAAGCTCCTCAAGCTCAAGGACTCCTTGGCTTGCACAAAATGGAGCTACAAAAAGATGAAATGGTATTTACAATGGTGTTTAGTGATGAGAATCACTTTTAATTGGTGTAGAGGTCTTGAAAAATTAAGGTTGCCTTAGTGCTAAATCTGCGTGAATGCTCATACGTACTTCTTCCTGAAGAAAATTATTGGCCTATTTGCCAGATCTTCGTTGACTCCCTTGTCTGCTTGTGCCTTCTCTCCCTTCTGACTCTCTTCTCTGACTGCCATGCCTCGTTAGTCCTTCAGTCCCTTGTCCCCTGCTAACAAAATCTCACAGGTTACCGTTTTGAAGGAAAGGCTACATGCATGAGGACTACCTAGAGCTTGTCCATACAGATGTATGGGGACCAAGTAAGGATCCCTCAATCTCTCGATCAAGGTATTATGTATCTTTCATTGATGACTTCAGTAGGTGGACTATCTTATATTTTATGAAGCACAAAGATGAAGTATTCAGTTCCTTTTAAAAGTATCTTGCACTTGTTGAGAACCAAACAGGAAGGAATCTAAAGAGACTAAGGTGAGATGGAGGAGGTGAGTACTTCTCAAATGAGTTTGATGCATTCTTGCAAGATAGAGGAATCAAGAGAGAAATTACAACAAGGTATACCCCTTAGCAAAATGGGGTGGCAGAGAGGAGAAATAAATTAATTGTTGAAACAACTAGGTCAATGTTAAATGAGAAAAAAATTACGTAATTACTTGTGGGCAGAGTGTACCTATTGCCACTTATCTTGTAAAAAGGTTGCCATCCAAATCTCTTGATGGGATGACCCCATATAAAACATGGCATTGTAGAAGACCTTCACTTGATCATTGCAGGATCTTTGGATGTGTTGCTTATGTGCATATCCCTTCTCAAATAAGAGGTAAGCTAGAACCTAAGGCAAAAAAGTGCATCTTCATAGGGTATGACTTGAATAAAAAAGGATACAGGTTCTACAATCCTTCCAATAAAGGATTTATGGTTAGTAGAGATCATGTCTTTGATGAGAATGACTCTTGGTTTGAAAGTGAATGCAGGAAAGTAAAGCTACCTTATGACTTGGAAGAGGCGTTTCCAAGCCTCACCAAGGAGGAGCCTAATCAGATTGAAGACATCAACTCAGATGATGAGGACATCATCAACTTAGAAGAATTCAAGGCATGGAAGTCCAAAGGCAAAGTCAAGATGAAGAAGTTGGAGGATATACCTGAATCATCCAACCAAGCAATCAAAAGATCACAAAGTGAGAGCAAGAAGCCAATTAGATATGGGTATGTCACTTCCTTAGTTACTAAGCACTCTGTTTATCTTGCAAAAGACTTGTCAACTTGAAGAGCCATCATCATATGAAGAGGCAAAGACCAAGGCAGAATGGAAGTAAGCTATGGATGAGGAAATTGAAGCACTTAAGGAGAGTGATACTTGGGAGCTAGTACCAAGGAAGGAGTCTATGAAGGTAATTCTTTCTATATGGATCTATAAGATCAAGAGGAATTCTGATGGATCAATAAGCAGGTACAAAGCTAGACTTGTGGCTAAGGGTTTTGCACAAACCCAAGGAGTTGATTATGAAGAACCTTCTCACTTGTGGCTAAACTGCCAACCATCAGGGTATTGGTAAGTGTGGCTGCTTCAAAGAATTGGAACATGTATCAATTGGATGTAAAAAATGCATTTCTAAATGGCTGGATTTCAGAGGAGGTGTACATGTCTCAACCTCCTGGCTATGAGGACCGAAGCAAGGTAACATATGTATGTAAATTGAACAAAGGTCTTTATGGATTAAAGCAGGCACCTAGGGCATGGAACCATAGTTTGATTACATACCTTCAGGATCAAGGCTTCATCATGAGTAAAGTAGATACTTCTCTGTTTGTTAAGAGGAGAAATTCAGAGGTACTATACTTATGTGTGTATGTTGATGATATCATAATCACAGGTAATGATGCTAATGGTATCAAGCAAATCAAGAATCAAATGATGCAGGAGTTCAAAATTAGTGACCTTGGATCACTAAAATATTTTCTTGGACTTGAGTTAGTCTATACTAATTCTGGAGTTTACATTACTCAAAGAAAGTATATACAGGACATGTTGAAGAAGTTTCATTTGCAGGATGCCAAAGGTACAAGTACTCCAATGGAGGTAAACCAAAAGTTTAATGCTCATGAAGGTGAAGTGCTTGAGAATATTGCAGGCTATCAAAGCATAGTGGGAAGTTTGAACTATGCTACACTAACAAGGATTGATATTGCTTACGGAGTAAGTGTTTTAAGTCAATTTATTCACAAACCTAGGGCACCTCATTTGGAAGCTGCCAAAAGGATTTTGCAGTACCTTAAGGGCACTCAAAATCAAGGATTGTATTTTCCTTATACCTCAGACTTGGACATCAAGATATATTCAGATGCAGATTGGGCAGGTTGCAAAGATGATAGAAGGAGTACCTCAGGATACCTATCTTTTGCACGTGATAAACCTATATCATGGTCTTCAAAGAAGCAACCTACTATTGCTTTATCTTCTACAGATGCAGAGTGTAGAGGATTGGCCAATGCTACTCAAGAGGCCATCGGGATCAGATTGTTATACATAGATTTGGGTTTGCATACTACATCTCCAATTATTTTTGGAGATAATACAAGCTCACTACATCTTGCAGCAAATCCTATTTATCATGCTAGGACCAAGCATATAGAGGTCAATTATCATTTTGTAAGAGAAGCTATTGAGCAAGGAAATTCAGTTGGCTTATGTATCAACTAACATGCAATATGAAAACTTATTGACTAAATCATTTGATGGTACAAAAATTTGCAGGTTTAAGCCTATGATTGGATTGCAGGACATTCAAGAAGATTGAAGAAGAAGACCAAGTCAAAACGTTTGGCTTGAGGGGGAGCTGTTGGTGCAAATATCAAGCCTACAACATTTGGCTAGAGTTTATGTACAGTTGAAGCTCTATGGAAACCATTGTTAGGAAAATTTTTATTTTTACCATTTGTAAAAGTCATCTTTTGACTTGAAAGAATATTTGTAACTACCACTAAATTCATGGAACTTGTTAGTTGGAAAATTCACGACTCCACTTGAGAGATTATCTCCTTGAATAGAGGATCACTTTTAGTGAGAGCTAATGGAGGACTCAAATTCAAATTCAAATATCCTATCTATAAAAGATGTCTGAAAAACTCGTGGGATAAGTGACTCCATTGCCGAGTTCTCCTTGACCACATTGTATGAGAGTAAGGCTTACATCATAGCCTATACTAGTCAACATCATTAGGCTTTGATTATCATGCCTATGATCTTGTACAACATTGTGTTATAATACAATAGATCAATACTTCTCATCTATGGTCTCTCTGTCATAGTCACTCATAACAGTCAACATGTACTACTCATATCTCAGCCATTTCTTCATCATTTTCAATGTTCTATAGCTTTTTGGAATCAGCTCCAAGTTCTCTACATGCTCACAAAGTTTGAAGATAATCCATTCATCCAAATTGGAGAAAAGCGCATCAAAGCACTCACTGGTCAAACTCTACAGAGCTCCTAAAAAATCGGGGGTTAATGATTTGATTGCTAAATTGATTGCTCTATGTATAGTGCATCATTTTAAGTGATTCCACTTGGAATCATTAGCTAATTAATCTAATTTGATATCTCCAAAAGGAAGTTTTCTAATTCCTACTGTACTGGAAGCACTCAGATAACAAGCAGCAGGTGTGTGAACAAAAATAGAAGGTTTTCATTAATCTTTCAACTTGGAAGTAGTCTATTTTGGTTCAATCATTTCTCACATCATTTCCAAAGTACATAGACACTTGTATAGTGTCATTGGAAAGCTAAGAGGGCCTACAACTCAACTTTGAAGGAAGAAGGGGCTAGTACAAAGCAAGATTTGGTAGTATGTACTCATTTCTTAGAGTGTCCATCCATCTTTCCCAACAAATTTGAAAAAAATTGACCATCCGAGGTGCAATCTAGAACCAAAAATATATTTCTGATAAAAATTTAAAAAAATGTGACCACACCATAGGATAAATTTATCCTATGGTGGGTGGGGGGAGGGGGGGAGGAGTGGAGGGGAGGGGGAAGAGAGCGAGAGGAAGAGAATGGAGAGAGAGGAGGGAAAAATCCCATAGTAGGACGACGAGTCATCTCCATGTATCCAAGCCAACATGTTTTCTTCTTCATATTAATATGCCTCTAGATTGTCCAACAAATCTTCTTCCATACAAATACCGATTGTCTTCATTGTGCTGGTATGTCTTTGGTTGTTTGTTCCTTCTTCTAAGAATATATGCTGCAACTCTTTTCCCTCTTGCTTTACCCACATTGTGTCCTTACCCCAATCATGCAGCACAATGGCATGCCTTAACCAAGGTCTCCTAATCAATAGAGGAAACTTCCATCTACCTGTGGTAGGCTTAAGACAACAAAATCCAAGGTGAAGGGGTTACCTTGTATCTCCATTGGGACTCCATGGACCACTCCCATAGGTCTTTCTATGCTTTGATCTGCCAAAGTTACAGTGAAGTTAGCATGTCTTGAAGGTTGTAATTCAAGCTTTTTCATGGTATGTTCAGGCATCATGTGAATGCCAGAACCACCATCCACAATAAGTCCTTGTAACTTATGCCCTTTGATAGTGATTGTTTGACGTGGGCTCTTATAATCTGTGAGGAGGGATTCCCCTACATTTTTATCCTTACTCAAAGTGGTGGTCTCTTCCACTAATGTTGTTGTGGAAGCTTCATCAATTATCTGCAAGACCTTTACCCTAAATTTTGCATCCATATTTATTAAAGAAAAAATAATGACCTCCTTTTTAATTGAGTTGAGTAGTCTCGAAGCTTCAAATTCCTTAAGAGCATGGGCTCTATTTGACTGCTGCAACTCCTCACAAGCCCTCTGAATACATGTCTAATGGCATCACTAGCACCTATGAGATCTTCTCTTTGGCTTGTATCTTCCTAGGTATTGGGCTTGTCTTTGGTGATCCCTTTTCCTTTGTTCAATCCATTAGTCCTTGAATCTTGACCTATGTCTAATTGAGCCTTCCCCTTGCTTCTTGTCTACATTACAAAAGAGTCAATTTCTTCTAACTGCACTACTTTGGTAGATGGTGATGGCACATTGAATTCTTCTACAACTTCTTCTTTGCTCATAGAGATCATTTGAATGTGCGGCCCAGATGTAGATGCTTGGTTCTTAGGATAGCAATTTGTATAATGGTCCCTAGCCTCTGGGCAATTTTTGCGAGGGGCATTTTCTGATAGACTGCACCTGCTTTGGTAATGCCCACATTCTCCACATCTGAAACAAACAAATGGCTTCCTTGGACCATTTCCAAAGTTATCCCTATGTCGAGGGTTATAAGAGTTACCTTGACTAGGTGCATCCGCCATCACATGAGTTGGTGGTTGGGCTCCTCCTTGTGCCCAATATGTTTGTGGAGGCGTCCCTCTTGACTAGCATTCTTGGGCCGCATGACTAGCTTTCCTGCATAGTTGGCAAGTCACACTTAAAAAAGGGCACTCACTTACTGCATGAACCTATTTGTTGCACATGGTGCACCACAATCCATTTTTGATTCCACCTCTCCGGAGTTCTTATAACTCCTGTCGAAGTTATGCCAAATCTTCTGTTTGGGATTCATCTTCTTTTTGTAGGTTTAAGGCCCGTTTCTTAAGTTCCTTCCTTAATTGAATTATTGGGTCCTCCGATTCTACAGGATATGATAGACTAGAAGAGCTTGTCCCATATTGATGCCTAATCTACTCCAATCTTGTGGATGTATTAATGAACTCTTCAATTGTTGTTGTAGGTAACACTAACTCTTTAATTTTACACTCTTGAGATTGGGAGTGGTTTAGCTAGCCACTTCTTGATGAAGAAGTCATGGGGAGGGTCTGGTAATTTAGCCATCAATGCCTTGGCTCTGGTGACAAGTTCTAGAAATGTCTCCCCCATACCTAGTCTTAGATTTTCTAACTCTTCAATAATGTTCTTTGTTGTGTTCCCTTGTTGGAAATATGTCTTAAATGCTTCCTTCATTAAGTCCCATGTAGTGAAATGATTCTGTGCAAACTAACTAAACCATTTATCTACTAAGCCTTCTGATGTTGCTGGGAAAAAAATAAAAAATGCATCGTTTCTTCCCATCACACCCCTGGTCTTACATACAGCCAAAAATCTTCTAATATGTTTATCTCAATGTTCTTGTTCTAATCCCTTGCAAGATGGAAATTTAATATTTAACATGGAGAGTAGAGTTTCTAAGTCTACCTGAGCTGCTACGTTTCTTACTAATGATGTTGATGATAAAGGGATGGTTGATCTTTTAACAAATTTTCTTCTTGTTGCTTTGCAAGGGACCCTCAAGGTTTGAGACCGGGTTGCAGTCATGAGCTGCTCATACTCCTCTTAGGCTAAGAGAATTCCAAATAAGAGAAAGATTACCTCTCTTACTTGCTTAGTCTAACTCCAAGAGTAATGCATGCCCTTGTTGTAAGTGTCGATTCACTTATGTACACCGCTCCTAACTGATAGTGTATCTTGGTGCTCACTTTGATGTCCCAAGAATGTCTCAAAATGTGTACAGCCAATGAATCCCTATTTTGTCTTGTAGTGACTTTAGGACAAAAACAAAATTTTAAATGGGTTGCCATACATACACTTTTGCATACCGCTTCCTCTTCACATGCCTTCACTTTTCCCTTCATTTCTTCAATATGTGTACCTTCACATGCCTTCACTTTTCCCTTCATTTCTTAAATATGTGTACCTTCACATGCCTTCACTTTCCCCTTCATTTCTTCAATATTTAAAGCACAATGCTGATGGTAGCATAAGTAGGTACAACGCATGATTGGAAGCAAAAGGATATGCACATACATATGGATTTGATTATGAGGAAATATTTAGCCCTATAGCTAAAATATCTACTGTTAGAACACTTGTTGCATTAGGTACAACAAAAGGATGGACTTTGCATCAGATGGATATTAAGAATGCTTTCCTACATGGTGAGTTATAGGAAGAAGTATAGATGGATCAACCACAAGGATATGAAGATTCAAGGCACCCATAATATGTTTGCAAGTTGCAAAAGGCTTTGTATGGACTTAAAAAAGCCCCTCATGCTTGGCATGCAAGGATTGCTAATTAATTAACCACCATTGTGTTTTCTATATGTGATTCAGATCATTCACTATATGCAAGGAAGGGTAATGATGGCATCATGATTGTGGATATTTATGTTGATGACTTGATTGTAGGAGGTGACAATGAAGCAAGCACTAAAAAGGTAAAGCAACTCTTTATGCATGAATTTTAGATGAAAGATCTTGGTGTGCTGCGCTATTTCTTGGGCATTGAGTTTATACCTATAGAAAGAGGTGTGTGGATTTCACAAAGGCAATATGCCTTGAATATGCTGCAAAAGTATGGTATGGCTGATTGTAAGCCAATATCTATGCCATTAGATCAGAATTTGAAGTTGGATACTACATCAGGTGAAGCATTGGAAAATGTTACTATGTACAGGAAAATTGTGGGAAGTTTGATATATCTCACAATTACAATGCCTGATCCAAGCTACACTGTTGGACTTGAAAGTCAATTTATGCAGTTTCCTAGGAAGTCACATTTAGATGCTCTAAAGCACACTCTACGTTATGTGAGTGCTACCTTGGATTATGCATTGTTTTATGAAGTTGGTGCAAATTTGCAGGTTCATGGATACACCGATGCAGATTGGGTTGGTAGTATTCCAGATAGAAGATTTTCTAGTGGCTTTCTATTCTCACTTGGGAGTGCAGCTATTACATGGAACAACAATAATCAACCCATTTTTGCTTTGTCGATTACAAAGGCTGAGTATAGAGGTGTTGCAAAGGCAGCATGTGAAGCATCCTGGTTAGAGATGCTACGTGCAAATTTAGGTGTGGAAGTGCAAAAGCCTATCACCATCTACTGTGATAATCTTAGTAGCATACAGTTAGCATATAAGCTTGTGTTTCATGCTAGAACAAAGCACATCAAAGTACGTTATCATTTCATCAAGGAAAAAGTATTAGTAGGTGATATTGACCTTGTTTATGTGAGGATAAACGAGCAGGTTGCTGATATTTTCACTAAAGAACTTGGATCTGAGAAGTTGAAGAAGTTTTGGAAGATGCTTGGATTACATGACATGACATTGATCTTGAGGGTGAGTGTTGAGATATCAAGCTCAACATGTGATGATCGAGGATGACATGTATTACTTTTTATTTTCTCTGACATGTATAGTGGTCATGCCGATATATGTTAGAGATATTTTGTTGAGCTTTACTAGATTTATCTACTGAGAGTGATGGCAATTTTTTTTCTTGAAACCTCACTCATTTGTGGACATTAGGATTTTCCTTATGTACTGTTGTTTATATATTGCACTAGTTGTATTATTGTTTTAGGGTCATTCTTGTACATTCCTTTTATATAATAGAAGAAGAAGAAGAAGAAGATCATTCTTCCTTGCCTCAATCTGTGTGTGTGCTCCTCTTTGATTGTGAGAGAGTGTGTGTGAGCTCTCTTCCTTATATCCTTCCTCGTGACAACTACAAGTAGAGATGTTGTGTTTGAAGGACACAAGTCTTGGTATGATGAGGAAAAACAAAAGGTAACTCTACCATATGATCTTGATTCTAATTTCCATCAATTAGGAAACAAGCATGATAGACATGTCTAGGATCCAAGAAGTGATACAGATGATGACGAAGATGAAAGGGAAAATGATTACAAGATATGGAAGTCAAGAGGCAAAGGAAAGATGCAAGAGTGTGGAGAATGCTCCAAGCAAGCACCTAGAAGGTCAATAAGGGAGACAAGACAACCAAAAAGGTATGAATATGCTTCCACATTTATTACAAAGCATTCAATCTACTTGGCAAAGGACTCAATTTTAGTGGAACCCTCAACCTATGAAGAGGCAAAGGGAAACCATAATTGGGAAAAGGCCATGAAAGAAGAAATAGATGCATCGAAGGGGATGGACACTTGCGACTTGGTTCCAATGTCATCCAATCGAAAGGTAATTGGTTGCAAATGGGTATATAAAACTAAAAGAAACTTAGATGGATCAGTTTACAGGACAAGGCAAGATTAGTTGCCAAAGGATGCTCACAAACTCATGGTATAGACCATGAGGAAACATTCTCACTAGTTGCAAAGATGACTACAATCAAAACATTGATAAGTGTAGCTGTTGCAAGAAATTGGAGACTCCTCCAACTTGATGTCAAAAAATGCATTCCTAAATGGTTGGATAAGTGAAGAGGTATACATGTCACAACCATGAAGTTTTGAAAACCTTAATCATACATATTATGTTTGCAAACTTAAGAAAGAATTGTATGGATTGAAACAAGCTCCTAGAGTTTGGAATTACAGGTTTGTTACATAACTTCAAGATCAAGGGTTCAACCTAGCAACTCAAATCCTTCTATATTCATCAAAAGGGATCACAATAAGGTTATCTATCTATGTGTATATGTAGATTATATTATTGTAAGGTGATGATATGAATGGCATTCAAAGGATCAAGAGACACATGCAAAGAGGAGTTCAAAATCAGTGACTTAGGTGAGCTCACATATTTCTTAGGTATGCAAGTGATTAATACAGATGAAGGGATGTATCTAACTCAAAGAAGATACAGTCAAGAACTACTTCTCAAGTTCATAATGGAGAACACAAAGCTTGCAAATAGACCTTTGGAATTGAACCATAAACTAAGTGTTTATGAAGGTGAGCAGATTGGTGATCCTAAAGAGTATCGAAGCTTAGTTGGTGGCTTGATATATGCTACTCTCACAAGACCAGACATATCATATAGTGTGGGAGTACTTAGTTATTTTATGCACTCACCTAGAAGGCCACACATGGCTACTGCAAAGAGAGTACTCAAGTACCTCAAAGGGACACTTAATGGAGGTATCTACTACCCTTACTCTTCAGGTTTGGATATCAAAATATATTCAGATGCAGATTGGGCAAGAGCAAAGGATGATAGAAGAAGTACCTCTGGATACGTCGCATTTGGAGTTCAAAATTGGTGTTATCTAGTTCCAAAAAACAACAAATAGTTGCTTTATCTTCAACTAAAGCAGAATATAGAGGTCTAACTATTACAACTCCAGAAGCAATATGGCTCAAGGAGTTGTACTCAGATTTGGGACTTGTAAGTCCCAAAACCCACTTACTTGAAGATAATGTAAGTTCCATGCATCTAGTTGCAGATCCAATTTTTCATGCAAGGACAAATACAACAACAACATAGCCTTTCGAAGCCCTTTCCATGTGAAAATGTTGAGCGCTTGCAATTGTGAATCACCTTCCAAGAAACGCATCTAATGAAAACAAATGCAGAAGGGGCCTTGTAATCTCTTAATGTAAATGGAGAATAAAGTGCTAGCGAGAAACCTTCACTCTGTAGGACTGCACAATAGTGCACTGGGCTACGAAATGGATATGGTGAGATGGCAAAACACATGAAGAGGAGCCTCGAAGAAATGGAACGCTTAATATATCTTCAGGCTTCTGCCCTTTCCCCACATGGGTGTAGACATCTTTGCAGATATGGTAAATACTGCAAACCTCAGAATATGGGTAGAAAGCTCATTCTTGAAAAGAATGACACACATGACGATGCCCATCTCCTCAGCTCCGGTTGAAGAAAGCCTTCCAAATGCAAAACAATAATTCTGATTTAGGGAGCGATGCACTAAGCACCATGCACGTAAGTGTAGGAACTGAGATGTTTCAGAACAACATAGAGCCCAACAGTGACAAAAGTAGATTAGCCAGTGCTCTTCTACGTCGCAAGAATGCCTTTCAATATAAAGGTGAAAAGTTTTAGTCTGTGATGGTGATGGATTCCATGAGACTCAAGGTAGCTCTGATACCATAGGTTGGATTCTATCAACTATGGTGATGGCGCAACAATGAAGAAGACACAAATCTATTTACTCACACCATAGAGAAGCTGTGGAGAAAGACAGAGAAGAGATGGGATAGAGTGAGAGGCTCTCTCATACGCACAAATATAAAATGGAATGTGCCTTGATTTTAGTGATTAATAGTAGCTCTTTTATACAAAAGGAGAGGACTTTTTGGTCAATGAGAGCATGGATAAGATATGGTTAAGATTGCACTCTTATATAGAGTGTGTTCTCATGGTTGAAATCAAGATCATAGCTAACAATAAGAAGCAACCTACAGTGGCAATATTGAAGTGCATTATCACTATGTGAGAGAGCACCTTCATGCAAGATAATGTGCCTACACAAGCTAATGTGATAGACATATTCACCAAAGCTCTTCCATGGGGAAAGTTTGAAGCTTTTCGCAAAGCTTTAGGCTTATTTCACGTTGGGGGACAAATATGTCACTCCCTATATGTGTTCATATCATTCGCTTCAAGGGGGTTTGTTACATTTATGTGTTCCTCAAGTAGCTCTATACATCCAGTGGATGAGAAAGACCTTCTTCTGGTCCTATCAGTATATTTTTGGAGTCATGCAACTCTTACAAGTCAAGGGCCAACCGGCAACAAGTAATTGACTAGGATGAATTATGTCTTTGGAGTCGAGAAGCAATCCCACCTTTGGATTCTAGAATCGACCATGAAGAAATGTGCCTACAATTTCCAGAAGTAGGTGCCAACCAAGTCAGATGAGTGTTGGCAGTACATTCGGTAGTGGCCAAAGGCTTCGATGTAGAGGCAGCATGTAAGATGGGAATGCACAAAGTTGCGGGGGATAGACACTTCATTTTTTTCAAGAAACATATTTCATGATATTCTCTTCAAACTTCAAACAATGTTTATTATCACTCCTGTAGCATATGTACCATAAAACACCCAACTTTGTATTTAGCAACTCCATTTTTTGCAAGCCGAGAAGTCCTCGAGCTTGAGTAACCTAGAATCTACAAAAAGAGTTAGAGAGCTCATTTTTGAGGTTAGCAAGTTAGAGATTAGAGCTATTGTTGAGCTTGTAATAGTTTTCTTGAGTAATAGAGTGTGTTCTTGACCTTCCATTGCTTCTCTCTTGTCTCTATTGTGTGTGTGTGCATGTATGTGTGTGTGCATTCTCATGCTTCTCACCTTCACCTTCACTCACTTCATGCATTCATGATCTTCATATCACTCCTATCTCTTCTGTGGATTAACAATTAAGGAGGTGGAACTTCTTAGTGTGGAGCTTATCCTAGCCTAATGATGGTAAGAGTATAATGAGAGTAGGCATTGGAAGGTAAATAATTTCAGTTTTGTTGTTGTTTTTGCATTGTGTTTAATGTTTTTCAGCTCCCTAAACTCCTCCTTCACCCCTGCATCATCTTCTCACATGCCAAAAAAATTAGAAAATTCACCATATTCACCTATTCACTCCATCTTTCTCATTTTTGCATGCAAGAGAGAGTGAGAGAGCCTTTGATCAAGTTCATGCTTGTGTGTTTTTTAGTTTTCTTGCAGGAAAAGCACTCTAGTACAGTAGGGAAGCTCTAAAAAGGTAAGAAATTTTAGTTTCTATCAGTTCTGCCATAGGTGTCGGACCATCATGATGGTCTGACAACTTCACCTTTTTGGGAATACATCATAGGCACGATGTAAAGAACCCTTGCGGACCAAGGAATCACTAGATGCATTTGAAAAAATTTCATTCTGGTCGACCATTGTGATGGAGTGTCACCATCACAATTGGATCATGCCATCGCAATGGCTCGATCGGACCATCACGATGGGCTGACACCATCGTGACGGTTCAGGTGGACCATCATGATGGTCTAAGACCATCGTGATAGTCTAAGACCATCACACCATCCCAAATATACCATCACGATGCACTTTACACCATCGTGATTGGCTCATGCCATCGAGATGCCTCGAGACCCACGTGTCATTGGGCCATTGCGATGGTTCACTTGACCCTTGACCATCACGGTGATCGGCCACACCATCGCGATTGGCTCATGCCATTGCGATGACTCACCTGACTTAGACCATCGAGATGTCTCATTAAACTCAGACCATTGTGACGATGCACATATTATTGGCCATCGCGACGGGCTCACACCATCGTGATGCTTCGGTAAGTTTAGACCATCGTGATGTATCACTTTTAGACCATCGTGATTGTGCCAAGCCATCATGATGGTTCAAATAGACCATCGCGATGGCTCACTCCCATCAGGATCCTTGCATACCATCGCGACGGTTCGACTAGAATGTAAAAAATTAGGGTTGATTTTTTGGCAATTTCAAGGCCAAAATTGAGGGATTTTGAGTTATTGGGACATTTTTGAGCCTCCTTATCTTACAATTGAAGAGAACTTGATTGCCTGTTTTAAGCCCCAAGAGCTTGAACATTCATAACTCTCTCATACAAAGTCAATTTTTCGAGCTCTAGTGTTGATATTTAGGTAGGATAGATTGAAGTTGACACTTTTGTGGGATTAGAAAACCAAGGGGGCACCTGAGAATTTCACAAGATAAAAAGGACCCTTAAAGTTGTATACATCAAAGTGCCTGATCATCAAGGTCAAGTATTGGTCTAAACTTTGGACTTTTTTATAGGTCTCTTAAGAATCATCAAAGGGTACCCAACGCAAGGCAAAGAGCGAATCTAAGCAAGGCTTGGGAAGCACGTCTTCATGGGCACCAAAGCATTCAACAAAGCTGAACAAAGATGACTTGAGGCTGGAACCCCCTCAATCAATTGCTAGCTTAGACTAAGTGCACGTAGCATTGTTGATTGAAACACGACTGCGATAAGAATGCATCAAGTACAAGAGCATTAATTTTTGAAGTCCAAGAACAAACCAAGAGATTGTGATCATGAAAACCCTAAAAAAAAGAACCTAATTTCTACAGTACGAGAACTCAAACATACAACAAAAAGTTGATTCCTGACATATACATTGAGACAAGATAAGAGTTTAAAAGAATTAAAAAGTAAACAAGTAACTAAGAACAAAGAACCAGAAGCAACCAGAACACATATTGAGTGATCGAGGGAGATAAATTAATGAACCTTAGGTCAGGAAAGCACATAGGTAAGGCAGATCGATGAAGCCTTAGGTCATCTGAAACAAGTGTGAATACCACAGCACACTCTTGGGCTCAATAGTTGAATAGCTACCCGTACGATTTGAGCTCAGAGACAAGTGAGATTGAAATGGCCTATAGCATGGATATAGGAAGGTTAAGTGTAGCTTATTTGGAAAGACCCAAAGGACCCTTTAGGACCTAGTTAGAATACATCCAAACCAACCACTTGGGTGCTCGCATCTATGAGGATGGTTTGAGAAGGTCGGTTGTTCAATTGCACAACCCTGGCCAACCCATTGGATTGGAACATCCAGTGGTTAAGTTCGAGAGAAATGCATACTTATACAAGGAAGGAACAATGTACATCATAACTAATTGACCTAACTAGACTAATGAGTTTGGTATAGTCATTCTCGAGACAGAAGCAGGAACCCAAGGATGCCAAATCTAGAATGGATCCCTCAAGATAACGGAAGCATTGAGTTATTTCTGAATAAAGACATTGATGAAGTGTTTTGGAGATATAGGATGGAAAAACCCTATGAAATAGGCTCAATCACAATTTACAAATTCAAGGACCTTGATATGCCTGGAAAGGTAGTATACCTAGACAACACATCAGAACGAGTGTTTATAGTATCAGATCATGCAACGAGAGGCGAGTTGGTAATTCCCCCATCATGAGCACAATCGAACACTAGCCATCAAGGTGCTAGGATGTCCTCAGACTAGGGTTCCCAAAGAGAGAAGAACAAGAAAAATCCAGAAGTGAGTTTTACCCACCCCATAGGGAGAGATAGAACTACTATGGAAACTAATAGAATGGAAAGACCAATAGAACCAAGACAAGGTGGTAGGGATGACTTTCCTCTACCTAGAACCCATGAGCATCCAAGAATACTGAGACCTACCCAGTGAATGAATTCAATGAAAAATTACTTCAATGTGACTGTAGATCCCTATGACCATGTTGCCGAGTTTAAGCAAGTGTTGGGAGTGGAGCAAGTGGAAGATATGTTCATGCAATACAATGCTTTTGGACTTACGTTAAAGAACATGGCCTTAAGCTGGTTCCAACCTCTACAACAGATGCAATTTAGGGACATTCATCACTTATTAGAGTCATTCATCACTGAGTTTTTGAAAAGTGGAATCAGGCACAATACTTCCTCATTAATCCACAACTTCAAAAAAACCCCCCAAGAAATAGTCAGACTCACAGGATGTAGGTTTAGATAGTATATCGAGAGATGACCAATGCCAGAAATTCCCTCATAGGCCACACAAGTGTCTTTGTTTTTGGACGGCCTCTTGAACCCTAAATTACAATCTTATGTATATCTAAAGGAACCCAGAACTTTAGATCAATGTGTACAGACTTGTATAGACATTGAGGATAATTTAGGAGATGAATTGGAACTTTCAAAGGTCCACAATGGTTTGGATAGCTCCTCTCAATCATCCTCAAAGAACTCTAGCTCCATAGAAGACCTAGCAGAAAAGGTGGCCCAAAAACTAGGCATCTCTAGCAAGTAGATGCCCAGGTTAACATCTGTTAAATGTTGTTACACCTATGATGGTGTTCATATGGAAAATGTGTGTCCTAATGTAACACAAGCTCAAGCTAACCCTAGTGGCCAATACTACACAATTGAAAGGCAGTACACTAATCACACATCATAAGATTGCCCATATAACAAACAAGTGGTCAGACAAAACTACCCCCAAACATACCTCCAACAAGGTAGATACCCAGGTCAGTACAATGCTCAATCTCATTACTACAGACCCCCACAAAATTACCCTTATAAGACTCAACTGATACCTCAACCCGTTTTGACTCAACAACCACCCCCACTAGTCAATGTAATGTCAGTCAAATATGCTACTACAGAAGAAAACCTTAGGAGGGCTTTAGTGCCTTCTTCCATCTTATCACTGAAAGTGATCCCAACTCAAATAGTTTTGATTCCACCCATGTCGATAGCCCACCTACATACTACACTAAATTGCTAGAACACATGGAAACATATCAATATGATAGTCCACCATTGGAACCCAATTGGGAGCCTAACTACACCAATGTAATGTATGCCAATCCTAACCCACAACCCCAGTTGAGGCAACCAAGACCACAGGGCCCTAAAGGACCATGTTTTAGATGCCAAGTAGATCATTTCATAAAGGAGTGCCCACATATTCTGATAGCATGACAATCAGAATATTACAATATTCAAGGTTTTTGTGCAGAATGTGGTAAAGAGCATATCATAAGAGATTGCCTTAAGAACCCTGTTAATGCCTCAAAAGTAACACCCATAAATGTTATAGGTATTGTGCATACCTCAGATGGATCCACGCCCACATATATACCTATCCAAGCTATAATGAGAGCCCATGTGCTGTTACAAAGCCAACAACCTAACCTTGATAAGATAGCTGAGACAAGTGAATTTGGAGAGTCTAGTGGAAGAAAAACTAAAACTTGGAAGGATTCACGAGAAAGAATCAAGAGGAAATGAAGTAAGAAAATAAATGGATTGGAAGGAAGTCTAAAGGAGACTAGAGCTAAAATCTTAGAACTAACTTCGCAAGAGTTAAACCAGGAGATGTCAAACCAGAAACCAAGATCAATTTTAGCTGAACCCATTGTTGGTATAAGTGGCAGCATGCGGAAGGTGATGAGCCCACACTCACGAGGATTGTTTTAGTATTTTAATCGCTTTAATTTGAATACTTGATAGCAATACCACATTGATCATACATCCACAAGAGTATACATCTCCATAAGTCATAAGTCATTACATTTGGCATCTAACAGATTGTTATTCAAACATGTGTACCATGCAAAACCGTATACTTTATCACATGCTTCATGAACTTGGCTGAAGTACCCTTACATAAACAACCCAATCTATTCATTTCATATGCCTCTCAGTATTGCATAAACAATCCATTTCCATTCCTGTACATGTCTTTATAACAATTACTTATCACTTTATGACTCAGTTACATAATATATATTCGTCAATCATTCTTCCTCTTGGGATTACATAAGACCACACCTCATGATAATATGACAGTTAACAACACCTCTTTTATTTTCCACACAATCGCTTACATAAGCTTCATCCAAGGACAGTTCCAGTTTATAAATACTTCAAAGTATACATAATACCTGCTTTGTTCATCAGAAATATTCACTCACCATATATGTCATATACACTCTCATATGAGATCTCCTTGATCAATGGACGAGCAATCTCTTTTACATTTACCTCATATCTCTGCATGCATTATCTCCCTGTGATTTATATGGAATATTTTCTATGCCCACACGTTGATGACAGGTCACTTAGTACAACCTTTGACTGAGTCACATCAGCCATAGTATCGTTTCATAATTTTCATGTAATCCTCGAAACGTGTACTCAACATCTAGAAATATGTGCATTAATATCGCATCATTCTTCAACATATATATAAATAAGAAACAACATATATTCAATGTCCATGCACACATTATTTTAATTCCACTTATGCATATGCACAATCTTCTATACGAGCATTCACGGTTTACTCAAATCTTAGCATCTCAACAATGCTATATACATCACATCAATGTAAAATGCATATGGTATTTTATTCCATAAGACGTGATTCCTTCCAACGTATATTCATCACATAACTTCCATGCGTATTCTAAGAACGCATCTCATCGAGTATCATCATCAGTTATCATACAACAGAGAATGATAGATGATCATTTATCATACGATAGAGAATGAAGCAACAGTATATGAACTTCAGAAAACCACAACAGCATCATACCATTCTTTGCACTTTTTCCTGCTGTTGTCGCATGATATACCCAATGGTGTCTTGTGGTAGCCATTCTTGCCATGATGTCATTCCTTCACTAAATAATCATCAGCTCAAGCAAATCCTGTTCAACACGTATTGTAGAGAGACAGAGAGAGAGAGAGAGAGTATACTAAAAAACACAACTCTATTTCTATTCAGAACTGAGAGAAGTATACACACGGCTAATCATACATATGGTGCCGTCTCAATTTGTTTCATGTAGTGCTTGGTATATATAGAGTTTCATTCAACCAATACCTTCTCTTGATGAGTTGAATCTAAGGAGCTAATAGATCTGCGACTCCAAGCATATATCAAGGAAAGCGGTTCCATAACATAAGGAAACTAGATTACGTATGTGCTACAGTTTTGGCCCCTTGGATTTATTCTAAAATAGAAAATGATTTCTTAAGCTAAGAGCTTGTTCTCATGAGCTTGAAAAAACTACATAAACATGAGTTCCTATGATCAGTGAATATATGGTTCATATGATCCTAAGAGATGAGGTGAGATGAGAGAGAATACAATAGCCTAAGCTTCCATTGAAGCTTGCATGTTTTTCAACACCCATGCCTAAAACTTGTTTCGAGCATACTAAGCAAGATTAAGAGAAGGACCCCATGTAGCTGAATTGGGTAGGAACTATCAAAGGGTTCACTTAGAAATTGAGAGAACTAAGCTTTGCATGAAGATGGTAGAATTACCCCAAACCATGTTTGGAGCCTCTCGATATATCAATTGGAGTAACATAGCAAAGCCAGAGTTACATTTTCAAGGACTATTGGAGAGGTTAGAATACTTGATATCCAACAACGAAAAGAAGGGTTTGCAGAAGAACCCTAATGTCCCAGAGACACAAGAAGGTAATGTACCAACACTATCTCAAGTGCCGAATACTGAGGGTGGAGAAAACCTTTCTTCCATACATAAGTACTCACAATGGTTTCTGAGAGAAATTCAAGAGGAGAAGTGGAGACGAGAAAAAGAAATCCATCCCTCTATTCAAGAGATAGATGACTTGCGGGAAGAATTTCCCCAAGACATACCCTATATCTATGATGATGTAGAGGAAGAACAACTTAGTGAACAAACGGAGTTTGAATCTAATTCTTTACAATAATTACCTTAGTTCACAAGACCTTGGGAAGCTAAGTCTATCAGTATGAGAGCACCCACCATAATTGTCAGAAATGAAGAATCGATAATTCTTAGAAGCACAAAAGTGTTCCAAAACACTTAACTGTAGTGTCATCTCACTTTAGAAGAATTGTTGAAAATTAAACCTGAGTTGTGGAAGCACGTAGCAAACCAATTCCCAAAGACAACTACCACTCACTTTCAGGGAGCTTTACACAAGAAGATACTAGAAGTACCTGTGGAAAGAATTGGAGATATGAGCGAAGGAGAGGAAGGTAATACCTATCTTCTGATACCCCGCCAAGGCTACACCACCAAAGCCATCCTAGATTCACGTGCAAGAGTAGCCATTGCTACCACTACTTTATGGAAACATTGGCGAAAGCCATCATTAAGACCCACCAGAATGAAGCTACAAATGACTAACGGTCACATTGAGAAACCATTAGGCTTACTAGAAGGGATATCTCTCACCACTTGTAGTGTAGGATTTGAACACATCTTCGCCATTTGTGATTTTGGAAAAAATCATGCTTATGAGATGATTTTAGGACAACCATTCATGCAATAGTTGCAAATTGTACAAGAATGGGGAACCAACTCCTTGTACCTGCAACATTTGGGAGTGACCACCAAAGTTAATCTTAAGGATTATTCCTATCAAGATGTACCCCCAATACAATGGAATACCATCCATAGCACACCAGAAGAAACAGAGTCTATGCATTCATTAGAATCAGATCCTTCATGGTTGCACAAGGACACTCATCTATGGATGTGTAAGGTAGCCAAACAAGAAGAAGAACGATTAGAAGCCAGAACTTTAGGTTCAGAATGACACCAACGAACCCTTCAAGATGCTGCTTATGTTGATATATTTAGGTAGTGATGTGTGTGAAAACACTAGGACCGTCGAGGCACTTTTCTCCCTCTTTAGGAGGTTTTTTCCCCCCGGCTTGTATATACGCCTATTGCCCTAATGGGCTACTAATCTTTGCACATTCTCTAGTAATACATTCAGTCTTGTGTGTTGTGCTCCAAGCTTCTTCTTCTTCCTTGAGCTGTTCGCGTGCTTCCACAGACATCTATCTCCAACAATTGGTATCAGAGCAGGTCGTCGCTTCATCTAGGGCGCCATCGACACTCCTCCGTTTGGAGTCTCAAAATCATACGAATTTTGGTGAGCATACTGTTGCAGAGCAAAGAGAAGACAGGGCAGAGAAAAAGAAGGGCCCCAAAATTTTCCGATTTGGACATCCAATTTTTGTATTATAACCATTCTTGTAATATATTTTCCGATGTAAATGCACTAGAGGAGTCCTCTAGATGCATATCCACAAAAGATTAGTAGCTTACCCATGTAAATTAGTAGGAAATTAGTCTTTTAGTGAATAAAGTGCCTGTCTCTTATATGAAAAGACCATTTTTAGGGCACAAGTATATAAGTCAATTTGCGACTCTTTGTAAAAACTTTTTGCCATTGTGAGAATCAAGAGCACAGAATTTCGAATTTTTGTCTTCTCCTCTCTGTATCATCTTCCTTGTGAGCTTGTGTGCTTGTGTGTTGCTTGGAAAGAGTGTTAGGAAGTGTTGTCTATCCATGAAAGTGTTTGTTTGCTATTGTTAAGGTGTGTGTGAAGTGTTGAAGTGTAGGAAGGTCATTCCCGCGACTCATTATTTCACTCATTCCGACCATTGGATGCGTCTTCTCGAGAGCTTCAAAACACATATGCTATTTGCTATATTTGGAGTTCGGATTTGAGAGAAAAACTCAATTTACTGTTGGCTGCTGTTCCAAGTATCGCGACACCATGACTGACAGTTGAAGCTTGTTTGGATTAGTCTTTACCTTGTTTGCACTCTTTGAGTAACTCATTTGCATTGATTGTCATTTGAATGCATGTCTTCATACACTCGGCTAGGTTTCGATACTCATCGGATTGATAATTAAAGCGTGAATCCCCACTATATGCACTTGAGGGGGATTGAGGTATAGTCTCTTTCTCCACAAGTCCCTAAGTTGGTTCTTAGGTACACACATTTTTTGGCGCCGTTTTCGGGGAGTGTCGAATCAAACCGAGGCATTCATGTGATGGTAAGTAGCTTTTTGCATGGAAGTGAGAGGAGGAGTAGTGATTTTCTCTTCTTTGGTAAGTCACTTTCACCCGCACTTACTACTTCTCACTCTTGAAGTGTGTGTAGTGAGTTATTAGTCTAGGGAAGTGAGTGGAGTGAGTAGAGTAGGAGGAGCAAGGGGGTAGGTTAAGTAATTAGAGTAGCTTTCAGTCCTTGTCTTGTTGTTCTTCTTTTTTAGTGAGTAGGAAAAATTCAAAAGTATAAAAGCCAAAAAATGTCATTTTGTAAGTCACTTGTCTGCTGAACAAGTATCAAGAGAGGTGCTATCGAGTATCGTGAGCTAGATCCGAGCTTGTGGAGCTGTGCAGAGCTAGTTAGAGTTGTTAGAGAGTTGAGAGAGAGAACCTAAGGTAAGCATACATTTTATTCTCTCATCTTCATCAATCAACAGTTAAGTATCAATGTCAAACGATCTGCGACAGGTATCGTGAGGGTCTTACAGGGTTTAAAAGGTATATTTTGGGTGATTTAGAGAGTGAGGAGAGGGTAGATGAGCTTGGAAAACACTTGCCTCCATTCAAAATCCAAAAAAAAAAAAAAAAAAAACTCCAGCAAAAATCTAAAAAATCGTCAAGTATCGTGTTCTCCTGCGGTTGAGTATCACGATACCCGACAAGTATCGTGATCTCCTGTGGTTGAGTATCGCGATACTTCACAAGTATTGAGTATCACGTTGGCTCAAGTATCAAGTATCGCGTTTGCTCAAGTATCGAGTATCGTGTTTGCTCAAGTATCGAGTATTGCATTGCTCAAGTATCGAGTATCACGTTTGCTCAAGTATCGAGTATCGTGTTTGCTCAAGTATCGAGTATCGTGTTTGCACAAGTATCGAGTATCACGTTTGCTCAAGTATCGAGTATCACTTTTACTCAAGTATCGAGTATCGTGTTTGCTCAAGTATCGAGTATCACGTTTGCTCAAGTATCGAGTATCGCGTTTGCTCAAGTATCGAGTATCGCGTTTGGCTCAAGTATCGAGTATCGTGTGATCCTCGATTGCGATACCTCTCAAGTATCGAGTATCGTGTGATCCTCGATCGTGATACTTCTCAAGTATCGAGTATCGTGTGATCCTCGATCGCGATACTTCTCAGGTATCGAGTATCGTGTGATCCTCGATCGCGATACTTAAGAAGTATTGAGTATCGTGTATCATGCTATCTCAAGTATCGTGTGATCAAGTATCGTATATCGAGTATCGTGTTTTTTGGAAGTATCGAGTATCGTGTTTTTTGGAAGTATCGAGTATCGTGTTGCTCAAATATCGTGTATCGTTTCATCCAAGTATCGTGTATCGTCTTGTCGAAAGGTCGAGTATCGTGAACTTCTTGGGTCAAGTATCGTGATTGGAGATTTCATAGTCAATCCTTTCCCAACCAAATTTCTCTAGAATTCTGACCTCTAGTGAAGAACTCTAGAAGTTGGAGGTTGGCAAGGTTAAATAGAACTTTAAAGTGAATGAACCTAAGATCTGGGAGAACCCTAGGAAGCCGAAGAAGTGTGATCTCTTCTGTAGGAAGTGTAGCCGAACCAAGTAGCCGTTCACATTACTCTGAAACCTCTAATGAGTCAGAGGAAGAAATTCCTATGGCTTCAAAGGATATGCAAAACACTGTACCAATGATTGGCATGATGTCAATCATTGAGGGAGAATATCAAACATCTTTAGAATATGTGACCACCAATCAACATGAGATACCCATATATCTAGATGGACTAAACCGATCAGTGGCCAGACTGAAGAAAGCTTCAGATGCTTACATAGTGCCTAGACCAGTAGTTAAGTATGCAGGAGGATTTTATATGGATAAAAGAGATATCCAGTATATTGTTATAGAACACCCTGAAAACATCAATGAGCTTGGGGAAGAAAACACTGCTCATAACCTTAATGAAGACGGGAATGAAGTGCAAGTGACCACACCTAGAGGGAGATCTACTGTTGTTAGGGTTTGGAGAGGAGACTTGATTCCCCAAGATGACTCCTTAATGGAACTGTATTTGATTGATGGAATGGAGCATCTCCTTAGAGCCCACTCTTCATTATGGGAAGCAGCCCCTAACCCCGCGACTGTCTATGAGTTACAAGATCCTGACTTCCCCACTATCGTCACATATTTGGACAAAAACCAGAGAAGGTATTGGCCCCTAACAGATTCAGAGAGAGCCGGGTTGAAATATCAGAACATTTAAGTGTTTCCCCCGAGAGATCAAGCCACTACTTCACAAAACCCACATGGAACCTCTCAGAATAATTCATTTCAACAGTTAGGACAAACACAACAAACTCAAATCCCGATTAGACCACATGTGCAATTTGCTATGCTTGCGAATAGCCCCCACTATCGGCCTCAGCCACCTGTTGACCCATGGAATGGAATTTTTGCCCCAGTTAGACCACCTGTAGCAAGAGTACCAGGTATACCCATTGGAAGACCAGTTTTCCCTGTGATGCCTAGACCGCCTGAAGGAGGAAGAAGATTAAGGCCAATTCAAGTGGCCAAATGCATGAGAAATCACTATGATGGCTCAAGTGAACCTTACAATCATATAGCTGAATTTAAGCAAGTAATCAGAGCGGAACAAGTAGAAGATTTTTTTATCCAATATGAGTCTTTTGGTCTAACTTTGACAGACACAGCTTTAGCTTGGTTCTAGCCATTAGATCCTAACAATTCTCAAAATATGGAACAAATCTATCAAGAAATGATTGAGGAATTCACTAAGTCTGGAATTAAAAACAACTCGTCATCATTAATCCATAGCTTTAAGCAAGCTCCTACAGAATCAGTGAGATTGGCAGCAAGAAGATTCAAGTAGTATGTGGATAGATGCCCTATTGGAGAGAGACCCACCCAAAACAAAATGGTGTCATTGTTTTTGGAAGGATTAGTGAATGGATCATTGAGATCTCTGGTGTGTGTGAAGAGAGTTCAAACCTTGCAAGAATGCATGAAAGAATGTATTGACCTAGAGGACAATCTAGCGGAGGATCTGAAAATACCTCAAGGTAGTATGAAGAGTGAAGATTCAGCCAGCAGCACATCAAACCCTAAGAACAATGTAGAGGAAATAGCCGACTTAGTAGCAAAGAAGTTGAACATTCAAGGACAGAGGAACTACCCCAACAACCCAATGAGAGTGCCCATGCTTAGAAGATGTATGCATTGTGGAGGAGATCATCCTTCTCATCTGTGCACTAGGGGAGTAGTCCCACCACCTGCTTATGCTTACAATAGACCACCCGTTCCAGGGCCTTTACAATATTGCAGCATATGACAAAAATACACAAATCACAACACAGAAAATTGTCCTTACAACAGGCAAGCGAGACCAACACAACCGCTCATGAGACCTTATGGACACCCTCAGAGAGATCTAGGAGGAGAAGCCCTCAGATATCCCACATATCAGCAACAGGCACCTGTACCACGACCATATGCTTATCAAAGTTACAATCAACCACAACCGGTGTTAGGACAATAGCCACCCCATCCTCAGAATGTTGTCCCAGTGAAAATAGCTCAACCTGAAGAAAACTTAGAGAGAGCAATAGTCCCAGCCACACCATTGTCTAGTAATGAACCATATGACTCATCTTATGACCATAGTCAAGGAAACTATCCCAATTATGAGAGCTCTATGATAGAATATGGACAAATGTACGAACCATATGCATATGGCATGGAAGCACCAGATAGTTCCTACGGATATGAGCAGGACTATGTGTCATTGATGTACACAGCTCCGAGAGCGTCCATACCCCCCCTGACCCCTGAACAGACCGCCTGTACCTAGAGGACCATGCTATAGATGTGGAGGAGATCATTATATCAGAGAATGTACACTACCAAACCCACCACCACCACAGAGAATTTGGGAAGGGTACTGTAGTGATTGTGGTAAAGAACACCTTTTCAGAGATTGCCCCAAGAACCCCAACAGAGTTAAGTCAAGTGTGCAGATCAACGTAATAGAAGCAATAGAGTCATCAGGGAGTGATAAGGAATACACTGTACCGTTGAAAGCAATAACTAGAGCCAAAGCTAGAGAAACCCCAGACAACACTAAAGAAAATAATCAAGGTGATAGAGGAATGAATATACCTGAACCCCAAGTAGTTGAAGATTCGGAAGAGCTTAAGAAAAGTGTTACAAGTAAATGAACACAGAGATGGAAGAACCGTAGAGATAGGATGAAGGAAAAGAAACTACAACAAAAGAAGGAAAACGAAAAGAGTGAACAAAATCCAAAAAAGGACCAAGAAGAGGAGAAAGGAATTCGGAAAGGAAAGTCAAAAAAAGAAGAGGTAGGATCAGTTTTAGCAGACGCCATGCCCGAAGAATTAGCCATGTGGATTCAGGCGTACAAAGCACGGATAAGAGCAGGACCTACCATTGAACAACATGAAAGAGAATATCCCAGAGGAGAATTAGAAAAAGAAAGGTTGGAGATATGCAAAAAAATTAGTTGAAGTGGCTCAGCAAACCTTAGAAAAACCTGTTCTTCAATTACCCAATTCACGAATTCCTGAAAAAGAATTCCAAGAGTGTGTCATCCCTAAGGAACCCGAGAAACCTGAAGCAGGTAAGACACATAATGGAAATTACTGTGAGAATAAAAGAGAAGGATCCATCGTCCCCGAAGTAGAAGGGGAATGGCCTAAAGATTTGTGGGCAAGAGTCCAAGAAGACAGATGGAAGAAAGTGGAAGGAATTGAACCACCCTTTAAGGAACTAGAAGAAGAAGGTGAAATTGAAGACTCCATACCTGAACTGAATTCAGAAGAAATAATACCAATTGATCCAAGTAACAAAGAAAGTGATAGTGTAAAGGTTTTGCCAAATTACACAGGAGAGTACGAACATAATTCAAAATTATACTGCATTCCCTCAATGAGAAAAAAAGAACTGAACCCATCAGTCCAAACATCGGATATCATACAACACCTTAGAAAAGTAAAAATCCCTTGCACCTTGACATTGGAAGAACTGTTAAAGGTCAAACCACATTTGAAAGAGAAACTAACCAGTCAATTGGAGATCAAGGTGGACGAGAAGGAGATGTCTGATGAAGTAAACACAGTAAAAATCCCAGTCGATAAGGTTGGAGATTTTAGTGAGGGAGATGAAGGAAACACGTGCCTTCCAATTACCTATAGAGGTTACACTACTAAAGCCATCTTAGATTTTGGAGCTAGAGCAGGAATTGCTACTAGAGAAATCTGGGAGAAATGGGGAAAACCCGTTCTAAGACCAACACACATGAAGATACAAATGGCAGACAGACACACTGAACGACCCTTGGGATTATTGGAACGAGTAGTTTTTACCACTTGCGGAGTTGAGTTCGAGCACACCTTGGCGATTTGTCAATTTGAAAGGCCTAGCAATTATGAAATGATACTTGAAAGACCTCATGAGACAACTAAAGGTAGTGCAAGATTGGGGAAAAGACGCTGCATACCTACAGCATGAAGGAACCACCACAAGAATAAATCTCCACACATACACATATCAAGATGTTCCCCCCTTACAATGGAATCAGATTCATAAGGAGGAAGATAATCAGTCGATTCATAGTATAGGTTCAAGTGATCAATCATGGATGAACGAAGACACACATCTATGGATATGCCAAACTGCAAAAAAAGAAGAGGATAGGAGGAAAGGATGGCAGCAAAGGCAAGGAGTTGCTAGATCAGTACAAGATCTAGCCTATATGCCTCAAATATTCTTAGATGAAGAATTTGAACCTCATGGTTGGATGGAGATTTTAGCTACTCTCGATGTGTGTGTAAACGAAGAAGTGATAACCATGAATGAATGCATCGATGAGGAAGGATATGACGTTAGTCTATACGTGGTAGTTATTCAAGAGGCTGAAGAAGGAGAAGTGATTGAAAAAGAATGGAAAGAGGATTACGAGAGCATTGAAATGGAGCAAGAACACATGGAAATAGAAAATGAAACTCAAGAAGTAAGTGTCATAGCTAATGAAATAAATCAAGAACCAACACAGGAAGAGGAGCTTGGATTAGAAAAAGCAAAAATTGATGAAGAAAATAAGGCTCAAGACCAATTTGAAGTGCCCGCCCACTTCAAAAAATATGAAGTAGAAGAGAGACGAATTGCTGTTCAAATGCCAAAACGAGAAGCACAGTCAGGAATAGCATATGACAACAAAGAGCAGACCAAGAAAATTGTAGTAACCTTAGAGGAAGGAGAAGAACGATGCACTTTTATAGGACAGGATGTCTCTATGGAGGAAGAACAAGAGTTAATACGCCTCATAAGGGAATACCAGGATGTCTTTGCCTGGACATATAAGGATTTGAAAGGAGTAGATCCATCTATATGTGCACATAGAATCCCTATGACAGCTGAAGCTAAACCCTTCAAACAAAGACCATACACATATAACGATGTTTACTCAGCAAAGATTAAAGAAGAGATAGATAAACTATTAGATGCTGGGTTCATATATGAGATCCAACACACGGAATGGATGTCACCTTTGGTGGTCGTACCGAAAAAGAATGGTAAGTTAAGAGTATGCATAAATCTGAAAAAAGTAAATGCCGCTAACATAAGGGATAGTTACCCATTATCCATCACAGATCATCTTTTGGAAAGAGTGGCAGGGAAGGAAGTTTATAGTTTTTTGGACGGCTTTTCAGGCTATAATCAGGTAGCCATTGCTCCTGAGGACCAGCATAAAACAGCCTTTGCAACTGAATGGGGAGTATACGCCTTTAGGGTTATGCCTTTCGGCCTAACCAATGCCCCAGCCACTTTCCAAAGATTGATGTGCCATGTATTCAAAGAGTTCCTGAGAAAGAGTATGGAGGTATACGTGGATGATTTATGTACTTATTCAGCTATATGATCAGAGCATATCCCTGAACTAGGAAAGATCTTTGCCAAATGTCGACAATATAGAGTATGCCTCAACCTAGAAAAATGTGTCTTCATGGTTCGACAAGGAAAGATATTAGGACATATTGTCTCTAAAAATGGAATTTCAACTGATGAAGACAAAATCAAAGTAATTCTGGAGTTACCGAGACCAAAGACTGCTAAAGAAGTACAAGCATTTATGGGACATTGCGGATACTACCGAAGATTTATACATATGTATGCCATAATTGCTAGACCTCTTTATGCATTATTGACTCAGTTTAATTGGAAAGAAGAATGTGAAAAGGCCTTTAATGAATTAAAGAGTCGATTGAGTTCAGCCCCAATCCTTCGAGTGCCTAATTGGAACAAACCCTTTCACATTCATGTAGATTCTTCCAAGTTTGCCATTGGTTGCATCCTAGCTCAACCCGCAGATACAGGAAAATTAGACCACCCTATAGCCTATGCTAGTAGACAATTAAATCAAGCGGAGCGCAATTATACAACAACCGAGAGAGAAGGCCTAGGGATGGTGTATGTAGTAAAAAAGTTCCGACATTACCTTTTGGCAAACAAATTCAAATTCTTTATTGATCATCAATCCCTACTGTACTTAGTCAATAAGCCTTGTAATACAGGACGACTAGTACGATGGTTTCTATTGTTGATGGAATTTGATTTTGAGGTAGTAGTAAAGAAAGGGAATACCACATAAGAGCAGATCACTTATCAAGGATGACACATGGTGAACCACCCATAGGAGTACCAGATGATCTGCCAGATACGTACCTTTATAATCTCGAGGTATGTCCCCAATGGGCAGAAAAGTTGATCCCTATACTCATGCATGGACCTCAAGATGGCATCACACCAAACCGAACTCAAGACCTATGGAAGACTAAAAACCTCGATATCATTGCTGGAAGTTTGTGTCACCAAGACTCAAGTGGATTACTCATGAGATGCGTAGAAGAAGAGGAACAAGAAATGTGGCTTCAAAAAGCACATGTAAATCAATGGAAAACTCATCTAAATGCGAACGGGACATGGCAAACGCTAAAAAGATTGGGCATATATTGGCCAACCATGCAGAGGGATGTGCATAACTATGTATCAGCCTGCCCAGCTTGTCAAGAACAGAATCTAGAAGAGAACTCCACTCTATGCTACTCCACCGTAGCACCAAGATGGAGCATGCCTCTTGTGAAGTTCTTAAAGACCCAAGAGTACCCAAAAGGAGCCACTCTAGCAAGAAAACGAGCACTTGTAGAACAAAGAAAGGACTATGCTCTTATAGGAAAACAAATCTTTAAGCAAGGAAGAGATAATCATTTGCGAATGTGCATTCATGAAGACGAGTATCTTGCTGTTTTAGAGATGGCACATACAGAAGCCACAGGAGGACATTTTTCTGCAGATAAAACAACAAAAATCATTCTCTTCGCTGGAATGTGGTGGCCCACTTTACATCAGGATGTAGCCACATATGTTCAATGATGTGATACATGTCAACGAATGAAATATCCAATTAGAAGGGATGAAATGCCACTAAAACCCATGATGAGTGATAGGGCTTTTACGAAATGGGGAATAGACTTTATAGGACCTATTAGCCCACCAGCTAAAGGGTCCCACACCGAACATAATCGTAGCCACAGACTATCTGACCAAATGGGTTGAAGCCAAAGCAACCAAGAAAAACGATGCAAGGACCATGGCCAAGTTTCTCTTCGAGAACGTTTTCACTAGATTTGGACTACCTATAGAAATTGTGAGTGACAGAGGCACACACTTTGTGAATGAAGTTATAGAAGCCTTACTAAATGAATTCTTGGTAATTCATAAGAAATCAGCCCCTTATCACCCACAAGCCAATGGACAAGCCGAAAGTTCGAATAAAATCTTATGCACAATTCTCACTAAAATTGTGAACAATGGTAGATCTGATTGGGATAAACAATTACATCACGCCTTATGGGCATTCAGAGTAGCTTACAAGACCTCCATAGGCACTACTGCTTTTAACTTAGTGTATGGGCAAAATGCTATTTTACCAATTGATTTCCTAATACCCACTCTCAGAGTAGCAACAACTTATGAGTGGAATGGACATGAACTCTCATCTCAATTGGATCAAATAGAGAAGCTACATGAAACTAGGTTACAAGTAGTAGCAGGGATTTATGCTGCTAAAAGGCGACAAAAAGCATATTTTGATGCTCATATTAAAGATAAAAACTTGGAGGAAGGAGATTTAGTGTTGGTTTATACTTTGAAACAACACGCAAAGAAACTGCAAAAGAGAGGATATGGCCCATTAATCATCAATCGCATATCCACTAGCGGAGCCATCAGCTTAGCAACTCTAGAAGGAGATGTATTGCCAAACTGTATTAGTGGATGTCGAGTAAAGTAGACGAACGACCAATCAAAGCTGCAAGTATAGAGCCAAAAACTCACTCAAAGGAACCTAGTGATGAGTGTATGTTCACTAGCACTATGGAAACCCCTTCATCGAGTATTTCAAGTGAGGATACACCGAATTCTGCTTGCACACCATCTTCTAATCTAGCAAGCCACAAGAATGTCATTCTATCTGAAAACAGCCTTAGCGAAGAACCATGCACAAGAGAGACTAGTTCTCCGAGTAATCCAAAGTCTGCACCTATTACAATATACCCCATTCCTTACACTAGAGAAGCGTGGATAAGGAAGGACCAAATGGATGCATATCTTCAATAGAAGAACTACTTGCTACGGCAGAAGAACCCACAGAACCAGTATGAAAATCGCTCTGGATATTCAGTCCCACAAAGAATTGCTAAAATATGGATTCCAAAAAAGGTGATAGCTGCTCAACGGCCCGAACACAAATATGGATTCCAAAATTATGTGCACAAGTGACAGTCAACAGAAAGGACGAACCAATGCTCAAGGAAAACCAGTATGGTCTAAAAGCAAAACAACCAAAGATGAATAGCTACAGGACCGAGAACGAGTCTACATATGCTTCAAAAGCTATTCCCAGATTCAAAAAGCAGATAAAGCAAATATACAACATGAGAAGCACCATATCTTTTAGGAGTGTTGGGAATACAACCTGCACCAACAGTGTGAAGTAGATTTGGATGCCGAAAAGCAAGATTAATCGTATGCATCAACCAATCAATTCGAGTTGCACACATATGGAGTTACCAAAGTCCGAAGTATGCATGATAGGTCCACATTACAAGGCCACGCATTCGGCACAATATTCTTCTGTTTCAGGATAGTGAAGCACATTTTCCTCTTGGGAAAATAGGAGAGCACTTGTACATAATCTAAAGAAAATTATTATAAAAATTAATAACCGCTTCGGCTATGAACTAACTTTTCTGTTTTTCTTTCAGACAAAAACATAAAAATACCTAAAAATAACAAAAAAAACCAGGTATTACCTTTCTCACACCCACAGGGAAGGGACGACACCATTCACTCGGAGCGATGTCAATCTTATGAAGGATAAATGAAGGAGGAATTCTGATACTATCTTGCCACTAATTCATACTCTATATTGAGTGCAGATGGCATCTACTAATTCCGAAGCGACTCAAGAGGAAGAGGTCCAGCTTCTTCCCCTGGAATCTATAACAAAAGCAAGAGGCCATTGGTTTTTGGATGACCAACTAGTATCGGATCTCATTTTCATGGCCACTATCAAAATTATGGATAGGGATCACTACTTCCCTATTATGTCCCAAGACTTTAAGACCATCATACAAGGATTACCGCGCATGGCGGATGTCTAGACACAAGCAAGAATAGACGCATTTCTTAGACTACCTATTTATCTGCCAGATTTCCAGAGGTGTACACAAGTGATGAATACACTTCAGCTGGCAGCGAATAAGATATCAGTTCTTGAGGCACGAGTACTGGATAAAGTTGGCGCCTGGAAGACAATTCAATTCACTCATGAGCTGATTAACAAGGCTTTTGGATGGAATCAAGAAGGACTCACAAATATCAAAGATGAATGTCATGATCCGAAAAAGAGATCCTTTTTGGACATCAACAGGACGGACATTGAAGATGCTATTCGCTTAGTGCACCAACACTTTTTTTTCCCGAGTATGCATAGATACACAACACCTCAAAAGATCCTGGTGCAACTACTCTCACATGCTATGAGGAAAGTCGGAAATCAAGTAAATATGACTCCATATATGTCCAAGAACGCCTATTTGAAGCAAAGAAGAAGTGGAGTCAGAAAAAATTCTTGAATGGCAGTTTGGCCTTGACCCTACTTATTTATGAGGCACTGGAAATGAAGAACTGCTTGCATGAAATGCCAACCTCCGTAGAGCTCGCCAAATATGCCAAGTCAGTGACGGTTCCAAAGAAAAAGAATACAATCATCTCTATGGACGAAACAGGAACGAGTTCAAGGAAACCCATGACAGGTACAAAGCGTCTTAGGGAGGAAGAAGCCCAGGCTACACTCCAATCAAAGAGGACATACACATTGCCACAGATTCCTGAGAACCAACAACCAATTACTAAAAGAGATCTCTCCGCCGCTCTAGAAGAAACGCACCAATACATGCGAGGGCAAGTAAACTTAAATGTCCAAGGTCATCATTACAGACAGGTAATAACCTAGGAAAAGAAACAGAAGGATAAAAGACATACTCATCAAGTACCTTCCAGATACAAAGAAATTGGGTTGGATGACTCTAACTCTAATGAGGAATCAAGCCCTGAGAAGGACACCTTGGATACTGACATACGAACAGAAACACACAATGAGGATTGGACAGAGATTAATCAACTCGACGTCACACCGGACAACCAATAGTCGCAGGCAAACAACATAAAACAATCCCGTGACAACGTGCATGTGATTCAACTGAATGACCAATCAAAGATAAGCGTGAAAGAAGTTCCTATCACAAATGAAGATCCCATGCCACCTATCAAAGAAGAGATACAAACTCTAGAAAACGCGGACCCAGGACTAATACAAAACAAAGAGCCAACTGTGATTGAAGTGCCAGATGATACACCTCAAGGCAAGATTGACCACATGGAGGCTGAGCCAAGGATCCAACTTCATATTAGGTAGCCCCATGATACTACATTACACGTGGCACAAGGGAAAGATGTCACAACCGGAGCAGAACCTAGTATCCCTACCACTTGGTTAAATGTGGATGTAACTCAATTGAAACGAGTTGTCAAGCAAATGATCCAGACGGCCATGGATACACAACAGCAAATGATGGATACAGATGCAAATTATGACAAGGCCATGTGAGAAAAGAGTCAGTTTCAAATCATGAGTGAACAACTGTCTGCACAGCTCAACCAGGCACAGAAGGAGATTGCAACCAAAGAAACAGAATTAGTCGCGGTAAAAATACAATGTGATACATTGATGACCCAGCATCACCAACTCCAGACACAGCTGACAGACCTACAAAGATTACATGAAGCCAGCGAAGCCGACAAAGAGAGAATGAAAGCTAGAAGCAACTTGCTCGAAACATAACTAAAGGTGTACATGGAAGAAAATGACAATTTGTGAAACAGAAATAAAGAACTGATGAAGTCATTGCTATATGACCAACCTATAGAAAAACAAGAAACAACAGATATTGATCAGAAAGAGTTAAGAGATCAAATTGCAAAATATGCAGATTTGCTGAAACAAGAGCAAGCATTGAGAGAAGAATGGGAACGTAAGTACACTCAAGAAACATATGAGCTAAAAAATCAGTTGAATACAGCCCATGGAAAACTTGCAGCGAGTTATAGTGAAAATATGGATCATGTAGCAGAAATTGGTAATGAACTGCTTGTAGCAAAAGAAGCACTCAGGGCAGCAGTGCAAGAAGTAAAAGAAAAGATTGAGCGCTTAGCCCAATTAGAGACCAAAACAGAAGAGAAAGCACCAATCGGGGCACCAGTAGAGCCAAGAGAAGAAAATCCTACTAACGAGGTGGAGGTATGTCCTCTATCTCCCCAGATTTATAATTCTCCAATAAAAGAGCAGATGGCGGAACCACATGATGATCATCCAATGCCATACACTATAGAAATAGGTCAGAGGGAACGGGCACTATTGGTGTCCCGGTTGACACAAAATTTTGAAGATGAAGTCATCAAAGTCATGAAAGAAGCAAAGATTAAAGGTAAAGATTTGGAGACGATCATGAAGCCTTTCAACATTCCGTACGGACTGATGAAAAAGAAAACAAGACAATACATCGAAAAGATCACATAGAAGAATCCAGACGAACAGCTGCAATTCAAACATGACACTTTCACTTATACTCAAGAAGAATTTGAAGCGACGCAGCCTGTTTGGAGAAGAAAATTTTTGGAGAAACATCCTACATTACGGGTGCACTGGCAAGCGGCACCATATTTATTACAGATCAATCCTTCTTTTTGTCCAACACCACGGCGCAGAGAAGCACGGGAATTTTTGGATATGCAAAAGACCGGTGTAATCAATAAACAGTGGCTAAACTATCCACTACTTCCAAGTCCACCGCATAATTATCTACCAACGGAGGATTATATGGTAAAGACCATCGAATTTTCGCTGCAGAGTTATGCAACAGTACCAGATTTAACTATCAAAATGACAAATAAAATACTCAGTATGATACTTACGGTATTGAAGGTCTTCAAACATGTAGCATATACATTTATGAATTTCATTAGCATTAACCAGAGAACAGATATCCTTGTTTTTGACTTGTCTGTTATGCCGAGCCGACCTACCATAATGGGCTATTATTCCAGACTAATGTTTTTGCCAAGTACATACATGCAGACGTTCGAAGAAGCCTTTTTCACAGGTTTTTTTGAAATCGATTCAGAGATCTTTTTAAAGATGTCATCCAACCTAAATGCTAGATTAATGGCATATGAACTGAGCTTTTTCACGGATCATAGACAACCACCACATGAGGGTGTGAAAGCTGAACAGTGGAAGCAGCTAATGATACGTGAAGCCAATCTGCTTAATGAAACAAAGCAAAAAGTGTATAGAACATACTCCCGTGCAAAATTGTGGAGGGTGAAGTCTATAATTCTGAAGGCAGATGATAGAATGATACTGTAATGTAAGCCTGTCGGGGACGAAAGAGTTCAGGAGGGGGGCAGTGTTCAGGGAGAATCAAGCAAAAAGAAGAAAAGAAGAAGACAATGAAAGAAGCTTCACTGAAAAGATCATATCCGAAGATACATCTCTGCAAGAAGCCCTGCAGGGGCGTAACACCCATCTCTGCACAGAGCCCTGAAGGGGCACATATCAAGGAAAAAGCACGTAGGTGGAAGGAGGAACCAGGGCCAGGAAAGTATCCATGAAGGAGTGCAAGAAGATATCCAGCGGTTCCGAAACCACAAGAGGGTGCTTCAACCTCTTGATCTTTGGAAGGTCCAGATCGAAGGCTGAAGGATCACATCCTCATACCTTCCATTGGTGATGTGCGTGGCAACCCGACTTATAAGGCAAGACAAATGCATCAAGCCCACAGGATGTAAAACAAGAATCAAGAAGAGGCCATCAAAACTGAACACCTGTTCAACAAACAGGCAGAACTGACCAAGGGTTGCGGGCGATGAAAAGAAAAGAACAGGCAGTACAAATGCATCAGACCCAGAGAATGTAAAAGAAGAATCAAGAACAGGGCCATTAAAACGTAATGCCAGTCTAACCAGTAGGCAGAACTGACCAAAAGATGCATGCGGACAACAAGCTGAAGACAAGAAGTAAAGCCTGTCAAGGGACGACAGAGACAAAGAGGGGGAGAGTGTTGCAGAGCAAAGAGAACACAAGGCAGAGAAAAAGAAGTGCCCCAAAATTTTCCGATTTGGACACCCAATTTTTGTATTATAACCATTCTTGTAATATATTTTTCGATGCAAATGCACTAGAGGAGTCCTGTAGATGCATATCCACAGAAGATTAGTAGCTTACCCATGTAAATTAGTAGGAAATTAGTCGTTTAGTGAATAAAGTGCCGGTCTCTTGTATGAAAGGACCATTTTTAGGGCACAAGTATATAAGTCAATTTGTGACTCTTTGTAAAGACTTTTTGCCATTGTGAGAATCAAGAGCACAGAATTTCGAATTTGTGTCTTCTCCTCTCTATATCATCTTCCTTGTGAGCTTGTGTGCTTGTGTGTTGCTTGGAAAGAGTGTTAGGAAGTGTTGTCTATCCATGAAAGTGTTTGTTTGCTGTTGTTAAGGTGTGTGTGAAGTGTAGGAAGTGCTGAAGTGTAGGAAGGCCATTCCCGCGACTCAGTATTTCACTCATAACTTAAAGTAGAAGTGTCAGAATTGAGTGAATCTACTACCATTGGATGCGTCTTCTCAAGAGCTTCGAAATGCATATGCTATTTCCTATATTTGGAGTTCAGAGTTGAAAGAAAAGCTCAATTTACTGTTGGCTGTTGTTCTAAGTATCGCGATACCATGTGATAGTTGAAGCTTGTTTGGATTATTCTTTACCTTGTTTGCACTCTTTGAGTAACTCATTTGCATTGATTGTCATTTGAATGCATGTCTTCATACACTCGGCTAGGTTTCGAAACTCATCGGATTGATAATTAAAGCGTGAATCCCCACTATATGCACTTGAGGGGGATTGAGGTATAGTCTCTTTCTCCACAAGTCCCTAAGTTGGTTCTTAGGTACACACATACTCAGGGTGTTTCCAAGATCAAAACAGCTTCGCTGTGCGGTGCCAAAATCACGATCTGAGCTCGTTTCAGCCTTCGAACGCACTATCGCAACGCTTGTGCAGGCTATTTTGTCTTTTGTGACAAAGGTATATACCTGTTTCTGTTCGCCAGTATAAGCATCTCAAAGTCTGCTACAGGTTTAGCAGAACTTGTCTGTGCAGTTCCATTCAACTTTTTGAGATACAATCAATTTTCTGCATCAAGGTGTTTTAGTCACCGGCCATGACTGAAAGCAGTGATGTATTTCGTATGTTGGCTGTTGAGGATAAGTTGGATGGTACCAACTACCCATTATGGGCTTATATGATGCGACATGTATTGGTTGCAAAAGGATTGTGGAACATTGTGTAGGGTGTTGAAAGACATCCTGTTACACCTGTAACAACAGGTAGTATGAATACAGGTGCTGGAGCTGATGAAGATGGTGTCGAAGATGATATTGTGCAGATTCCTATTCGTGTTGTTGTTTTTGTTGCACCTACTACAGAGCAGATTCGTTGGGATGGCAGAGATGCCTAGGCACATGCATTGATAGCGTTGTCTGTCAAACGTGCCATTATTCCTCATATTCGCTCTTGCAGAACAGCTAGGGATGCTTGGGATACACTTACCACATTGTATCAAGCTAGGAATGAGGCTCGTGTTGCTTACCTCCAAAAACAATTGGAGAGTGAGCACATGAATGAAGGTGATTCTATGGAGAGTTTCCTAACGAAGATCAAAGATTTGAAGAAACAGTTGATTTCTGCTGATGAGGTTATACCAGATAGCTCACTTGTGAAGACCGTTTTGAATGGTCTTCCTGATTCATATCAGAGTTTTGCTTCTACTCTTCGGTTGATGATGAAAGGCAATCCGAATGCCTTATCATTTGAGGAGTTAGTCTTTGTTCTGTTGCAGGAAGATCAGTCCAGGCAGAACAGGTCCATTATACATGTTGCAGATCAAGCTTTCCTGGCTAATCAGAAGGGCAAAGGAAAATGGAGCTCTTCTACTAGTAAGCAGAAATCTGCAAACGCTGCACATTCGAAGAACTAGGATAAAGATGAGAAGAAATCAAAAAAGCAGAAATTGTTTTGCAAGTACTGTAAAGGGAATGATCATATCATAAAGAACTGTCCAAAACTAGCTGCAAAAGAGGCAAAGAAAAAGGAGGCTGGAATGGTTGTTGCAGAAGCCTCTACACCAAAAACAGAGTCTGCTAATCTTATGCAAGAAGAAGAATGGGCGTTTACTACTGTTTGCAGTTTTGACCCATCTTCTCATGAGCAGTGCATGTCTGCAGTGGACTCAGATGTTTGGTACTTTGACAGTGGGGCGACCAAACATATTACCTCGCAGCTTAGTTTCTTCTCTTCACTCGAGCCTGCCCCTATAGGGAATACTATCACTTGCGCCAACAACTCCTCTTATCTTGTTATGGGAGTTGGTAAGATCATTCTGACTATTGCCGATGGTAGTTCTTTCACTTTGTCAGATGCTTTATTTATGCCAAGGATCAAGAAGAATCTGTTATCAGTTTCTGCATTAGCCAAGATTGGCTTGGTTGTGAAATTTATTGATGACAGATGTACAGTTCATGATCTGTCAAATGGCGATGTTATTATTGCTTTTGGCATTTTATGTCGTGGGTTGTATAAGATCATAGACTATGAAAGATCTGTGAATGATTCGGCATGTGCAGTTCATGATTCTCAGGCTATGTCAGATGCAAAGCTTTGGCATGCACACTTTGGTCATCTGAATTTTGCTAGTTTGCTATGCCTGTAGAAATCTGATATGGTGTCTTCTTTGCCCAAGCTTGAGGCACCTGGAAAACATATTTATGAAGGTTGTATTTTGGGAAAAATGCAGTGTTCCTCCTTTCCAAAAGATGGTTCAGTTTGGGCTACATAGAAATTGCAGCTTGTACATAGTGATGTCTGTGGTCTTATGCAGACACCCTCTTTTGGAAATTACCTTTACTTCGTGACTTTCATTGATGATTTTTCCAGGCATGCATGGGTATATCCACTCAATGCAAAGTCCGAAGTGTTCATGTGCTTTAAACAGTTTTTGGTTTTGGCTGAAAATCTGTCAGCATGTAAAATGGGCACCCTCCGTTCTGATCGAGGGGGGGAATATATGTCTTCTGATTTTAATGCATTTCTGGCTAAACGTGGGATAAAACACCAGTGTATAGTGCCTATACACCTCAACAGAATGGAGTTGCTGAACGGAAGAACAGGTCACTCATGGAGATAGCGAGGTGTATGGTCAAGAGTTAGGCTTTACCACATAGTTTCGGGCTTGAGGCTGTCATGTGTGCATCATATGTACTTAGCAGGTGTCCCACTAAAGCGTTGCAGTCTATCACTCCATATGAGGCTTGGCATGACCGCAAGCCATCTATTGCTCATCTGCGTGTTTTTGGTTATTTGGCATATGCATTAGTGCCTGAACAACATCGCTGAAAATTGGATGATAAGGCAGTAAAATGTATTTTTGTTGGGTACAATTATAAGAGTAAAGGCTATCGTCTGTATCATCCACAGACTAAATGCATTCTGGTTTGCCGTGATGTTGTTTTTGTGGAAGATGCTATTCAGCCATTGCTTTCATGTACCAAGGAGACATCTGTCAGCTCCAAAGACATGTGTTGCAGAGCTAAAGAGAGCACAAGGCAGAGAAAAAGACGGGCCCCAAAATTTTTCCGATTTGGACACCCAATTTTTGTATTATAACCATTCTTGTAATATATTTTCCGTTGTACTAGAGGAGTGCTCTAGATGCATCCCCTCAGAAGATTAGAAACTTACCCATGTAAAATAGTAGGAATTAGTCTGTTAGTGAATAAAGTGCCGGTCTCTTATGTGAAAGGACCATTTTTAGGGCACAAGTATATAAGTCAATTTGTGACTCTTTGTAAAGACTTTTTGCCATTGTGAGAATCAAGAGCACAGAAATTCGAATTTGTGTCTTCTTCTCTTCGTATCTTCTTCTTTGTGAGCTTGTGTGCATGTGTATTGCTTGAAAAGAGTGTTAGGAAGTGTTGTCTATCCATGAAAGTGTTTATTTGCTGTTGTTAAGGTGTGTGCAAAGCGTAGGAAGTGCTGAAGTGTAGGAAGGTATTTCCCGCGACTCAGTATTTTGCTTATAACTTGAAGTAGGAGCGTCAGAATTGAGTACTGTCATTGGATGCGTCTTCTCGAGAGCTTCGAAACACATATGCTATTTGCTATATTTGGAGTTCGAAGCTGAGAGAAAAGCTTAATTTACTGTTGGCTGCTGCACCAAGTATCATGACACCATGACTGTCAGTTGAAGCTTGTTTGGATTAGCCTTTACCTTGTTTGCACTCTTTAAGTAGTTCATTTGCATTGATTATCTCTTGAATGCATGTCCTCATACACTCGGCTAGGTTTGTATACTCATCGGATTGATAATTAAAGCGTGAATCCCCATTATATGCACTTGAGGAGGATTGAGGTATAGTCTCTTTCTCCACAAGTCCCTAAGTTGGTACTTAGGTCAACACGTTTTTTGGCACCATTGCCGGGGAGTGTCGAATCAAACCGAGGCATTCGTGTGATGGTAAGTAGCTTTTTGCATTGAAGCGAGAGGAGGAGTGGTGATTTTCTCTTCTTTGGTAAGTCACTTTCAGCCGCACTTACTACTTCTCATTCTTGGAGTGTGTGTAGTGAGTTGTTAGTTTAGGAAAGTGTGTGGAGTGAGTAGATTGGGAGCAGTAGGAAGTTAGACTAGATTCCATTCTCCTTTCTCTTTGTTCTTTCAGCCTTTTAACTAGGAAGAATTTTTCAAAAAGTATAAAAACCCAAAAACTTGTCTTTTGAACTTCACTTGTGCTCAAAGCAAGTATCGTGAGAAAGTGAGATCAAGTATCGTGGACGAAGATTCGAGTATTCCGAGCTACGCAGAGCTAGTCAGGAGGGGTAGAGGGCTGAGATAGAGTCCTAAGGTAAGTTCTTGTATCATTCCATCAACTTCATTACATAACTCAAGTTTTTCAGAAGGAAACGATCTGCGTTAGGTATCGTGGAAGACTTACAGGGGGTAAAAAAATGTGTTTTGAGTGATACAGGGAGTGAGGAAAGGTTAGCAGAGCATAGAAAATAAGTGTATTGAATCAAAATCTGAAAATCTCTAAAAAATTTGGAAAAAAGGGTCAAGTATCGTTTTCTCCCGCGGTCGAGTATCGCGATACCTGACAAGTATCGTGATCTCCTGTGGTCGAATATCGTGATATTTCCCAAAGATCACGTATCGTGTATCGTGTTCCACAGATCGTGATACCTATCAAAGATCGTGTATCGTGTATCGTGTTTTATCGGTCGCGATACCTATCAAAGATCGTGTATCGTGTATCGTGTTTTACCGATCGCGATACCTATCAAAGATCGTGTATCATGTATCGTGTTTTAGTGATCGCGATACCTATCAAAGATCGTGTATCGTGTATCGTGCTTTACCGATCACGATACCCATCAAAGATCGTGTATCAAGTATCATTTTTCCTCAGGTATCGAGTATCGTGAGAGTGAAGTATCGAGTATCGTTTTCAACCAAGTATCGTGTATCGTGTCTTCACCGATCGCGATACTTGTCACATATCGTGTATCGTGGTTGTCCAAGTATCGCGTTTATCCAAGTATCGAGTATCGTGGTGCTAGATCAAATATCGTGTATCGTCTTTCTTGAAGTATCCAGTATCGTTTCCCCTGGAATATCGTGTATCGTCTGAGTGAAAGGTCGTGTATCGTGAAGTTTTGAGCTAAGTATCGTGACTTGAAATTTCTTCTTCAATCATTTTTCCAGCCAAATTCCTCTAGAATTCTGATCCATAGTAAAGAACTCTAGAAGGCAGAGGTTAGCAAAGGCTGATCAGAGCTTTTAAGTGGATGAACCTGAGATCTGGAAGAACCCTAGGAAGCCGAAGAAGTGTAATCTCTTCTGTAGGAAGTGTAGCCGAGCCAAGTAGCCGTTCACATTACTCGGAGATCTCCAGTGAGTCAGAGGAAGAAATTCCCATGGCTTCAGAGGATATGCAGAACACAGTACCAATGATTGGCATGATGTCAATCATTGAGGGAGAGTATCGGACCTCTTTGGAGTATGTGAACACCAACCAAAATGAGATCCCTATTTATTTGGATGGTCTGAACAGATCAGTGGCCAGACTAAAGAAGGCTTCAGAGGCTTACATAGTGCCTAGACTAGTAGTCAAGTATGTAGGAGGAATTTACATGGACAAAAGAGATATCCAGTATGTTGTCACGAAACACCCGGAAAACATTAATGAACATGGAGAAGAAAACAATGCTTCAAACCTAAATGGATAAGGGAATGAAGAGCGAGTAACTACACCTAGAGGGAGATCTACTGTTGCTAGGGTTTGGAGAGGAGACCTGAATCCTCAGGATGGCTCCCTAATAGATGTGTATTTGATCAATGGGATGGAGCATCTTCTTAGAGCACATTCTTCAATATGGGAAGCTGCCCCTAATCCTGTCACCATCTATGAGTTACAAGATCCTGATTTCCCCACCATCATCACATATTTGGGTAAGAATCAGAGAAGATATTGGCCCTTAACGGAATTAGAAAGAGCCGAGTTGAAATATCAGAATATTCCAGTGTTTCCTCCTAGGGACCAAGCCACTACTTCATGAAACCCACTTGGGACGTCTCAGAATGATTCATATCAACAGTCAAGGCAAACACAACAAACACAACAAACACAACAAACACAACAAACCCAAATCCCGGTTAGACCACATGTGCAGTTTGCAATGCCTGCAAATAACCCTAATTACCAACCTCAACCACCTGTTGACCCAAGACATGGAATTCCTACCCCAGTCAGACCACCGGTAGCAAGAGGACGAGGCATACCCATAGGAAGACCAATTTTCCCAGTAATGCCTAGACCGCCCGAAGCAGGAAGAAGATTAAGGCCAATTCAAGTTTCCAAATGCATGAGAAACCACTACGATGGCACTAGTGAACCTTACAATCATATAGGCGAATTTAAACAAGTAATCAGAGCCGAACAAGTAGAAGAGTTTTTGATCCAATATGAGTCCTTTGGTCTTACTTTGTCAGGCACTGCATTAGCATGGTTCCAGCCATTGGACCCTAATAATTTTCAAAACATGGAACAAGTCTATCAAGAAATGATTGAGGAATTCACTAAGTCGGGAATTAAAAACAACTCGTCATCTTTGATCCATAGCTTTAAGCAAGCCCCTACAGAATCAGTAAGATTGGCAGCAAGAAGATTCAAGCAGTATGTGGACAGATGCCCAGTGGAAGAGAGACCTACCCAAAATAAAATGGTGTCATTATTTTTGGAAGGATTATTGAACGGATCATTAAGATCTCTGGTATATGTAAAGAGAGTTCAAACTTTGCAAGAATGCATGAAGGCATGTATAGACCTAGAAGACAACCTAGTAGAAGACCTGAAAATACCTCAAGGAAGCTTGAAAAGTGAAGATTCGGCCAGTAGCACATCAAACCCTAAAAACAATGTAGAGGAAATAGCCGACTTGGTAGCAAAGAAGCTGAACGTTCAAGGACAGAGGAACTACCCCAATAATCCTATAAGAGTGCCCATGCTTAGAAGATGTATGCAGTGCGGAGGTGATCATCCCTCTCACGTATGCACCAGGGGAGTAGTCCCACCACCTGCTTATGCTTATAATAGACCCACCGTCCCAGGACCCCTACAATATTGCAGTATAGAACAAAAATATACAAATCACAGTACAGAAAATTGCCCATACAATAGGCAATCGAGACCAGCACAACCATATATGAGACCTTATGGATACCCTCAGAGAGAGCAAGGAGGTGAAGCATGGAGGTACCCTACTTATCAGCAGCAGGCACCAGTGCCACGACCATATGCATATCAAGGATACACCCAACCACAACCAGTACTAGGACAACAACCGCCCCATCCTCAGAACGTTGTCCCAGTCAAGATAGCTCAACCTGAAGAAAACCTAGAGAGAGCGATAGTCCCAGCCACACCGTTGGCTAGTAAGGAACCATATGACTCATCTTACGACCATAGTCAAGGAGCATATCCCAATTATGAAAGTTCTATGATAGAATATGGACAACTGTACGAACCATATGCCTACGGCATGGAAGTATCAGATAGTTCCTACGGATATGAGCAGGACTATGTGTCATTAATGTACACAGCCCCGAGAGCAACCATACCACCCTGACCTATGAACAGACCGCCTGTGCCCAGAGGACCATGCTACAGATGTGGAGGTGATCATTATATCAGAGAATGTACATTGCCAAACCCACCGCCACCACAACGAGTTTGGGAAGGCTACTGTAGTGATTGTGGTAAGGAACACCTTTTCAGAGACTGCCCCAAGAACCCCAACAAGGTTGCACCCAATGTGCAAATCAATGTGATCGAAGTAATCGAATCATCATGGAGCGATAAGGAATACACTGTACCATTAAAGGCAATAACAAGAGCCAAAGCTAGAGAGACCCCAAAAAAACCTGAAAAACACAATCAAAGTGACCCAGAGATGAATACACCCACAGCTCAGAGAGTTGAAGACTCGGAAGAACCTGAGAAAAGTGTTGTAAGTAAAAGAACACAAAGATGGAAGAACCGTAGAGATAGGATAAAAGAAAAGAAGCTACTGCAGAAGAAGGAAAATGAGAAGAACGAACAGAACCCAAAAGAGGAACAAAAAATTGAAGAAGAAAACAAAAATGGAAAGTATAAAAAAGAAGAGGTGGGATCAGTCTTAGCAGATCCCATGCCAGAAGAATTAGCCATGTGGATTCAGGCATACAAGGCACGAATAAGAGCAAGACCTACCATAGAACAACATGAAAGAGAATATCCTAGAGGTGACCTAGAGAAAGAGAGGTTGGAGATCTGCAAAAAATTAATAGAAGTTGCTCAACAGACCTTAGAAAAACCTGCGTATCCATTACCCAATACCCGAATTTCCGAAAGAGAATTCCAAGAGTGCGTCATCACTAATGACCACGAAAAACCCAAAGCAAGTAAGACACAGAATGGCAATTATTGTGAGGATAAAAGGGAAGGATCCATTGTTCCCGAAGTAGAAGGGGAATGGCCTAAAGATTTGTGGGCTAGAGTCCAAGAAGACAGATGGAAGAAAGTGGAAGGAATAGAACCACCCTTTGAAGAGATAGAAGCGGAAGAGGAAATAGAGGGTTCAATACTTGAATTAAATTCAGAAGAAATATTACCAATTGATCCGAGTAGCGAAGAAAATGATAGGGTAGAGGTTTTGCCAAATTACACAAGAGAGCACGAACATAATTCAGAATTGTATTGCATCCCCTCAATGAGGAAAAAAGAACCGAACCCATCAGTCCAAACATCGGATATCATACAACACCTTAAAAAGGTAAAAATCCCTTGTACCCTAACATTAGAAGAATTGTTGAAGGTTAAACCACATTTGAAGGAGAAATTAACCCGTCAATTGGAGATCAAGATGGAGGAAAAAGAGATATCTGATGAAGTAAACACAGTAAAGATCCCTGTGGATAAGGTAGGAGATTTTAGTGAGGGAGATGAAGGAAACACTTGCCTTCCAATTACTTATAGGGGTTATACCACCAAAGCCATCTTAGATTCCGGAGCTGGCGTAGGCATTGCTACTAGAGAAATCTGGGAGAAATGGGGAAAACCAGCTTTAAGACCAACGCGTATGAAGATACAAATGGCAGACGGACACACAGAAAGACCCTTGGGATTATTGGAACGAGTACTTTTTACCACATGCGGAGTTGAATTTGAACACACCTTAGCAATATGTCAATTTGAAAGGGCGAGCATTTATGAAATGATACTTGGGAGACCTTTCATGAGACAGTTAAAGGTTGTGCAAGATTGGGGAAAAGATGTTGTATACCTACAACATGAAGGAACTACCACGAGAATAAATCTCCACACTTATACATATCAAGATGTTCCCCCCTTACAATGGAATCAAATTCATAAGGAGGAAGACGATCAGTCAATTCACAGCATAGATTCTAGTGTCCAATCTTGGATGAACGAGGACACTCATCTATGGATATGCCAAACTGCCAAAAAGGAAGAGGATAGGAGAAAGGGATGGCAGCAAAGGTAAGGTGTAGTTAGGTCTGTACAAGATCCAACTTACATGCCTCAAGTCTTTTTGGATGAAGAGTTTGAACCTCACGGTTGGATGGAGATTTTAGCGACCCTCGATGTATGTGTGAACAAAGAAGTAATAACTATGAATGAGTGTATTGATGAGGAAGGATATGACGTTATTTTATATGTAGTAGTCCTTCAGGAGGCTGAAGAAGGAGAAGTGATAGAGAAAGAATGGAAGGAGGACTATGAGAGCATTGCGATGGAACAAGAACCAATGGAACCAGAGGATGAAAATAAAAAAATAGGTACCACAACCAACGAAAACAACCAGGAACCTACACAGGAAGAAGAGCTGGAGTTAGATAAAGAGCCAGAAGGTGAAGAAAACAAGCCTCAAGACCAATTTGAAGTGCCCGCACACTTCAAAAAATATGAAGTAGAAGAGAGAAAAATTGCTATTCAAATGCCTAAAAGAGAAGCACAGCCAGGAACAACATATGACAATAAAGAACAAACCAAGAAGATACTAGTAACTGTAGAAGAAGGAGAAGAACGATGTACTTTCATAGGACAGGATGTCTCAATGGAGGAAGAACAAGAGTTAATACGCCTCATAAGGGAATATCGGGATGTCTTTGCCTGGACCTATAAGGACTTGAAAGGAGTAGATCCATCTATATGTGCCCATAGAATCCCCATGACAACCGAAGCCAAACCTTCTAAACAAAGACCGTATACATATAATGATGTGTATTCAGCAAAGATAAAGGAAGAGATAGATAAGTTGTTAGATGCTGGATTCATATATGAGATTGAGCACACGGAATGGGTGTCGCCTTTGGTGGTTGTACCGAAAAAGAATGGGAAGTTAAGAGTGTGCATCAATCTGAAGAAAGTAAATGCCGCTACCATAAGGGATAATTACCCATTACCCATTACAGATCATCTGTTGGAAAGAGTGGCAGGGAAGGAAGTTTATAGTTTTTTGGACGGCTTTTCAGGGTATAATCAGGTAGCCATTGCTCCCGAGGACCAACACAAAACCGCTTTCGCAACTGAATGGGGAGTATACGCCTTTAGAGTCATGCCTTTTGGTCTAACGAATGCCCCAGCCACCTTCCAAAGATTGATGTGCCATGTATTCAAAGAGTTCTGGAGAAAAAGTATGGAGGTATACGTGGACGATCTATGTACTTATTCAGCTATATGATCAGAGCACATCCCTGAACTAGAAAAGATCTTTGCCAAGTGTCGACAATACCGAGTGTGCCTCAACCCAGAAAAATGTGTCTTCATGGTTCGACAAGGAAAAATATTAGGACATATTGTCTCTAAAAATGGAATTTCAACTGATGAAGACAAAATCAAAGTAATTCTGGATTTAACAAGACCAAACATTGCTAAAGAAGTACAAGCATTTATGGGACACTGTGGATACTACCAAAGATTTATACATATGTACGCCATAATTGCTAGACCTCTCTATGCACTCTTGACTCAATTTAATTGGACCAAAGAATGTGAGAAAGCCTTCAATGAGTTAAAGAATCGATTGAGTTCAGCACCAATCCTTCGAGTACCTAACTGGAATAAGCCATTTCACATTCATGTGGATGCTTCCAAGTTTGCCATTGGTTGCATCTTAGCTCAACCTGCAGATACACGAAAGCTAGACCACCCTATAGCCTATGCCAGTAGACAAGTAAATCAAGCAGAACGCAATTATACCACCACTGAGAGAGAAGGCCTAGGGATGGTGTATGCAGTGAAAAAGTTCAGACATTACCTGTTGGCAAACAAATTCAAATTCTTCATTGATCATAAAGCCCTGCTGTACTTAGTCAATAAACCTTGCAATACAGGAAGGCTAGTAGGATGGTTTTTATTGCTAATGGAATTTGATATTGAGGTAGTAGTCAAGAAAGGAAATACCCATATAAGAGCAAATCACTTATCAAGAATGACCCATGGAGAACCACCCATAGGAGTACCCGATGATCTGCCAGATACATACCTTTTTAACTTGGAAGTATGCCCCCAATGGGTAGAAAAGTTGATCCCTATACTCACGCATGGACCTAAATATGGGATCACACCAAACCGAAACCAAGACCTTTGAAAGACTAAAAACCTTCATATCATTGCAAGAAGTTTGTATCACCAAGATTCAAGTGGATTGCTAATGAGATGCGTTGAAGAGGAGGAACAGGAAATGTGGCTTCAGAAAGCACATGTGAATCAATGGAAAACTCATTTGAATGCAAACGGAACATGGCAAACCCTGAGGAGATTAGGCATATATTGGCCAACCATGCAGAGGGATGCGCATAACTATGTATCAGCCTGCCAAACCTGTCAAAAACAAAATCCAGAAGAGAACTCTACTCTATGCTACTCCACAGTAGCACCGAGATGGAGCATGCCTCTGGTAAAGTTCTTAAAGACCCAAGAATACCTAGAAGGAGCCACTATAGCAAGGAAACGTGCACTTGTAGAATAGAGCAAGGATTATGCCATTATAGGAAAACAACTTTTCAAGCGAGGGAGAGATAATCAATTACGATTGTGCATTCATGAAGACGAATATCTTGCTGTTTTAGAGATGGCACATACAGGAGCTGCAGGAGGACACTTCTCTACAGATAAAACAGCAAAAATGATCCTCTTTGCTGGCATGTGGTGGCCAACTCTACATCAAGATGCCGTAACATATGTGCAACGATGTGATACTTGTCAATGAACAAAATATCCAATTAGAAGAGATGAGATGCCACTGAGACCCATGATGAGTGCCAGAGCTTTCACTAAATGGGGAATAGACTTCATAGGACCTATTAGCCCCCCAGCGAAAGGATTCCATGCCGAATATATAATTGTAGCCACAGACTATCTGACCAAATGGGTTGAAGCCAAAGCAACCAAGAAAAATGATGCAAGAACCACGGCCAAGTTTCTCTTTGAGAACGTTTTCACTAGATTTGGACTACCAAAAGAAATTGTGAGTGATAGAGGTACGCACTTTGTGAATGAAGTGATAGAAGCCTTATTGAATGAATTCTTGGTAATTCATAAGAAATCCGCTCCTTATCACCCACAAGCCAATGGACAAGCAGAAAGCTCGAATAAAATCTTGTGTACAGTTCTCACAAAAATTGTTAACAATGGTAGATCTGATTGGGACAAACAATTACATCATGCTTTATGGGCATTTCGAGTAGCTCACATTAAGGACAAAAAATTGAAAGAAGGAGATTTAATTTTGGTATATACCTTAAAACAACACGCTAAGAAGTTGCAGAAGAGAGGATATGGCCCATTAATCATCAATCATATATCGACAAGTGGAGCCATCAGCTTAGCAACCCTAGATGGGGAAGTAGTACCAAACTATATTAGTGGATGTCGAGTGAAAAAATACCTAGAACCTTTGACTAAAGAAATAATGTCACGATTAATCAAGGGCGAGAATAGACGTATTGAGGAGGAAAGGATACGAGAAGAAGCGAGACAGGAAGCACTAGAACGAATTAAGAAACGAAAAGAGTGGATGAGAGAGAGAGAGAGATGAGAGATATCGACTAGGAGAAGAACTCATCCCAATGGCTAATTTTAGAGCCACTAAAAACCTAGGTTCACAGAGAACACAACCATATTTGAATCTGGGAGCGGGTAAAACGGAGTACCACCTAGTGGATGCTCTCATTGACACAGGAGCTTGCATAAGTTGTATCAAACTTTCTTTGACTCAGAAACTCAAGGAGGAATTACGTTCATCAATGGCACAGTTGATATGAATAGGAGGAACAACTACTCAATGTATAGGTGAAATCACCTTACCTCTGCATCTTGGCAACAACACTATGGAACAGAAGCTATTAGTGTGTCATGATCAGGATTTACTTGAAGATGTAGTGTTAGGTCAAGACTGGATTTACGAACACGAGGTGACCATTCAATTGGCTTTAGGATACATCTCAACAAGAATAGGACATCGAGAGATATTCAACATGTTAGAAGAACGACCATTTAAAGCCATGGATATAGCCCCTAAAGCTCATCCAATCGAACACCGTGATGAATGCATGTTCACTAACACTATAGAAACCCCTTCATTAAATACTTCATGTGAGGATGCACTGAGTACCGCTTGCACCCCATCTCCTGATTCAACAAGTCACAAGAGTGTCAATCAATCTGACGCCAACCTCAGTGAAGCACCATGCACAAGAGGGACCAGTCCTCTGAGTAATTCGAAATCTATACATATTAGAATATACCATATTCTGTACACTAAACAAGCTTGGATAAGAAAGGATCAAAGGGATGCATATCTTCAACAACTGAAACATCTTCGACATCAGAGAAACCAATCAAATAAGAAAGCAAATCATTTTGAGCACCAAAGTCAACAACGAAGTGCTAGGATATGGATTCCAAAGAAAGTAGTAGCCGCCCAACCGGATCGAGTGCAAATATGGATTCCAAAATCATGTGCTCCAAAGATGCTAAACCTAAACGACAAACCTCAACATAAGAAGAACCAATATAGTCTATGGGCAAAACAACCAAAGAAGACTAGCTACAGGAAAGAAAAGAAGTCTGCAGTTGCAACAACATCCAGTCCAAGATTCAAAAAGCAGATGGAGCAAACGTACAACATGAGAAAAACCACATTCATCAGGAATGTTAGGGATACAATACGTCCCAACAGAATGAAGCAGATTTGGATGCCGAAAGGCAAAACAAAATGCATGCATCATCCAACTACTTCAAGTTGCACACATTTGGAGTTATCAGGTCCCAAAGTATGCATGATAGGGCCACATTACAAGGCCAAGCATTCGGCACATCTTTCTTCTATTCCAGGATAGTCAAGCGCATTTTCCTATTGGGAAATAGGAGAGCAATTGTACATACATTAAGAAAATCACTCAAAAAATAATAACCGCTTCGGCTATCATCTAACTTTTCTGTTTTTCCTTTCAGATGAAAACATAAAAAATCTATAAAATTTTGGAATAATCCAGGTATTACCTTTCTCACACCCACGGGAAAGGGACGACACCATTCACTCGGAGCAATGTCAAGCTTTTGACAAACAAATAAAGGAGGATTTCTGACAGTATATGGCCACTAATTCATATTCTATATTGAGTGCAGATGGCATCTACTAATTCTGAAGCTACGCAAGAGGAAGAGGTCTAGCTTCTTCCACTCGAATCCATAACAAAAGCAAGAGGCCATTGGTTTCTGGATGACCAACCAGTGTCAGACCTCATTTTCATGGCCACTGTCAAGATTATGGATAGGGATCATTATTTCCCTATTATGTCGCAAGACTTCAAAACTATAATACAAGGATTACCGCATATCGAGGATGTATGGACACAGGCAAGCCTAGAGGCATTTCTCAAATTGCCAATTTATCTACTAGATTTTCAAAGATGTACACAAGTAATGAATACACTACAGCCTGCAGCAACAAAGATATCAGTTCCCGAAGCACGAGTATTGGATAAAGTAGGAACATGGAAAACCATTCAATTCACACATGAACTAATCAACAAAGCCTTCGGATGGAATCAAGAAGGGATCACTAATGTCAAAGAGGAATGTCATGATCCTAAAAAGAGGTCCTTTTTGGATATCAACAGGACTGATATTGAAGATGCTGTCCGCCTGGTGCACCAACATTTTTGTTTCCCAAGTATGCACAGATATACTGCACCACAAAAGATTGTCGTACAACTACTCTCGCATGCAATGAGACAAGTGGGAAATAAAGTAAACATGACTAGCTATGTCCAAGAAAGATTATTTGAAGCCCAGAAGAAGTGGGGCCAGAAGAAGTTTCTCAATGGGAGTTTGGCTTTGACATTACTTATATATGAAGCTCTTGAAATGAAAAACTGCTTACGTGAGATGCCAACCTCAGAAGGGCTAACCAAATATGCCAAATCCGCTACGGTTCCCAAGAAAAAGAAAGTAGCTGTTGTCGTAGAAGAGGCAGGAACCAGTTCACAGAAACCCATGAGGGGTACAAAGCGTCCAAGAGAGGAAGAAGCCCAAGCTACACCCCAATCAAAGCGGACACACATTCTTCCAAAGATTACGATGACCCAAATGCCTATTACCAAGAAAGATCTCTCTGCGGCCCTAGAAGAGACACATCAGTACATGCAAGGGCAGGTAAATCTAAATGTTCAAGGTCATCATTATAGACAAGCAAGTCAAGAGAAACAACAAATGCGTCAAGAAAAGACCCCAAAACAACCTGGGAGATACAAAGAACTGGGTTTAGATGATTCTAGTTCCGATGCAGAATCCAGTCACGAAAAAGACACTCTAGACACTGATATAAGGACAAAAACTCACGAAGAAGAATGGACTGAGATCGATCAAGTCGAAGTGACGCTAGACAACCACGAAGAAAAGGAAAAGAACATAGAAGATTCCAATAAGCCTGAGCATGTCATTCAATTGAATGATACTACAAAAATCAGCATCAAAGAAGCTCCAACAACTGCTACGTCTGCAAAACCACCTATCAAAGAGGAAATACAAACTCCAATGAACACGGATTCAGAGCTATTACAAAACAAAGAGTAGATTGTAATTGAGGTCCCAGATGATACACCTCAAGGACATATTGCACACATGGTGGCTGAGCCAAGGATCCAACTTCAAATTAGGCAACCCCATGACACTACGTTACATGTGGCACAGGGCAAAGACATCACAACAGGCGAAGAACCTAGTATACCAACCACATGGCTCAATGTGGATGTCACTCAATTGAAGCCTGTAGTCAAGCAAATGATTCAAACGGCTATGGATACCCAACAACAGATGATGGAAATAGATGCAGATTATGATAAGGCCATGAGGGAAAAGAGTCAATTCCAAATAATAAGCGAACAATTGTCATCACAAGTAATCCAGGCCCAAAAAGAGATAGCAGCCAAAAACATGGAGTTGCTCGAAGTAAAAACACAATATGATACGTTAATGACTCAGCATCACCAACTTCAAGCACAGCTCGCTGATTTACAAAGATTACATGATGCAAGCAAGGCTGACAAAGAAAGAATGAAGGCTAGAAGCACTCTACTTGAGACACAACTAAAGTTGTACATGGAAGAGAATGACACTTTACGAAGCAGGAATAAAGAACTGATGAAATCATTGTTATATGATCAACCTATTGAACAACAAGAGACATCCAAAACTAAAGAAAAAGAATTAAGAGATAATACGCAGATTTGCTGAGACAAGAGCGAGAATTGAAAGAAGAATGGGAACGGAAGTACAGTCAGGAAACAAATGAACTAAAAAAACAGTTGAATACAACACATGGGAAACTTGCAGCAACCTACAATGAAAACATGGACCATGTCGCTGAAATTGGTAATGAATTTCTTGCAGCAAAAGAAGCACTTAGAACAACCATACAGGAAAGTAAAGCGAAAACTGAACGAATAGAGCAATTAGAAATCCAAATCAACCAGAACGTAGCGATCGGGACACCAGTAGTGCCAGCTAAGGAAAATCCTACTGACGAGGTAGAGGTACATCCTCTATCTCCCCCGATCTATAATTCTCCAATACATGAGCAGATGGCGGATATACATGATGATCATCCCATGCCATACACTGCAGAAATAAGTCAGAAGGAGTGGGCACTAGTGGTGTCTCGATTGACGGAAAATTTTGAAAATGAAGTAATCAAAGTAATGAAGGAAGCCAAGATCAAGGGTAAGGACTTGGAAAAGATCATGAAGCTTTTCAACATTCCGTACGGATTATTGAAAGAGAAAACAAGACAATATATAAAGAAGATTACAAAGAAAAGTCCAGATGAGCAGCTAAATTTTAAACATGACACATTCGCATACAGTCAAGAAGAATTCGAAGCTGCACAACCTGTTTGGAGAAGAAAGCTTTTGGAGAAACATCCCACACTACGGGTGCGTTGGCAAAAGCAGCACCTTATTCATTATAGGTAAACCCTTCCTTTTGTCCTATACCACGCCGAAGGGATACTAGAGAATTTTTGGACCTGCAAAGAAATGGCGCTATAAATAAACAGTGGCTGAATTACCCTCTGCTTCCAAGCCCGCCACATAATTACTTGCCAACGGAAGATTATATGGTCAAAACCATCAAATTTTGGCTGCAAAATTATGCGACAGTACCCGATCTAATTGTCAAAATGACAAATAAAATACTCAGCATGATGCTGACAGTATTAAAGGTCTTCAAGCATGCAGCCTACACATTTTTGAATTTCATTGGTATTAATCAAGGAACAGACATACTCATTTTTGACCTATTGGTTATGCCTAGCCGACCAACAATAATGGCTTATTATTCCAGATTGATGTTTTTGCCAAGTGTATATATGCAAACGTTTGAAGAAGCGTTCTTTACTGGATTTTTTGAAATCGATTCAGAAGTCTTTTTGAAGATGTCCTCTAATTTGAATGCCAGATTAGTGGCATACGAACTTAGCTTCTTCGTAGATCACAGACAGCTACCCAATGACGGTGTGAAGGCAGAAAATGGAAACAATTAATGATACGTGAGGCCAATTTGCTTAATGACACAGAGCAGAAAGTATATAGAACATATGCCCGTCGATCGTCAAGACCTGTCGGGGACGACAAAGTTCAGGAGGGGGCAATGTTGAGGGAGAATCAAGTAAAAGAAAGAAAAGAAGAAGACAACGAAAGAAGCTTCACTAAAAAGGAATACTTGAAGACATATCTCTGCAAGAAGCCCCGCATGGGTGCAACACCCATCTCTGCACAGAGCCCCGCAGGGGCACGCACACCAAGGAAAGGACGCAGCCACACAAGGGTGCTTCAACCTCTTGATCTTTGGCAGGTCCAGATCGAAGACTGAAGCACCACATCCTCATACCTTCCACTGGTGGCGTGCATGGCAACCCGACTTATTAGGAAAAACAAATGTATCAGGCCCAGAGGATGTAAAACAAGAATTAAGAAGAGGCCGTCAAAACTGAACACCTGTTTAACAAACAGGCAAAACTGAGTAAGGGTTGCGTGCGGACAACAAACTGAAAACAAGAAGTAAAGCCTATCAAGGGACGACAGAGACAAAAAGGGGGAGAGTGTTGCAGAGCTAAAGAGAGCACAAGGCAGAGAAAAAGACGGGCCCCAAAATTTTTCCGATTTGGACACCCAATTTTTGTATTATAACCATTCTTGTAATATATTTTCCGTTGTACATGCACTAGAGGAGTCCTCTAGATGCATCCCCTCAGAAGATTAGAAACTTACCCATGTAAAATAGTAGGAATTAGTCTGTTAGTGAATAAAGTGCCGGTCTCTTATGTGAAAGGACCATTTTTAGGGCACAAGTATATAAGTCAATTTGTGACTCTTTGTAAAGACTTTTTGCCATTATGAGAATCAAGAGCACAGAAATTCGAATTTGTGTCTTCTTCTCTCTGTATCTTCTTCTTTGTGATCTTGTGTGCATGTGTATTGCTTGAAAAGAGTGTTAGGAAGTGTTGTCTATCCATGAAAGTGCTTATTTGCTGTTGTTAAGGTGTGTGCGAAGCGTAGGAAGTGCTGAAGTGTAGGAAGGTATTTCCCGTGACTCAGTATTTTGCTTATAACTTGAAGTAAGAGTGTCAAAATTGAGTGTAACCACTGGCATTGGATGCGTTTTCTTGAGAGATTCGAAATGCATATGCTATTCGGTATATTTGGAGTTCGGAGCTGAGAGAAAAGCTCAATTTACTGTTGGTTGCTGCACCAAGTATCATAACACCATGACTGTCAGTTGAAGTTTGTTTGGATTAGACTTTACCTTGTTTGCACTCTTTAAGTAGTTCATTTGCATTGATCATCTCTTGAATGCATGTCCTCATACACTCGGCGAGGTTTGTATACTCATCGGATTGATAATTAAAGCGTGAATCCCTACTATATGCACTTGAGGGGGATTGAGGTATAGTCTCTTTCTCCACAAGTCCCTAAGTTGGTACTTAGGTCAACAACATGTATGATAATTTGATGCTTCTTTTTACAGGTGGACAGTCTAGTGCTGGTCCTAATGAGGCAACTTCTCAGCCTTTGCAACTTTCATATGATGATGCAGATCATTCCATTTCTGATGCAGATTTACATGATGCACTTGTTGATGAGAGAACTGATATTGAGCAGGCATAAACTATGCCAAAATGGTTGGTGTAGACTTTGTGTGACAACAAATTAAATGCACCTTTGTCATATCGTACTTGTTCAGGCTCTCATAGTGCCTCCTTTGCATCAGATTGCTATGCTATGGCTGCACCTAGTCTCTGTGATGAGAATGAGCCTGTTTCTTTTGATGAAGCACATAATTCAGAAAGTTGGATGGCTGCTATGCAATCTGAACTATGATGCTATAATGAAGAATGGTACATGGTCTTTATGTGACTTGCCTCTTGGCAAGAAGGCCATTGGCACTAAGTGGGTATACGAGCTGAAGCGTAAACCTGATAGTACAATTGACAGGTATAAGGCTAGGCTTGTTGCAAAGGGTTATGCGCAGGAAAGAGGCATTGATTTTGATGAGACTTTTGCACCTACATGCCGTATGACTACTGTTCGGAGCATTTGTGCACTTGCAGCCCATCATGGTTGGAATGTACATCAATTGGACATTAGAACAACATTTCTGAATGGTGACTTGCATGAAGAAGTGTATGTTTTTGAGCCCCATGGCTTTGTGCAGAAAGGGCATGAAATCCAGGTGTGCAAAAGGCATTATATGGTTTAAAGCAAGCACCACATGCTTGGTATCAGAAGATACATGTCTATCTGGTTGCACATGGTTTTGAGAACAGTCCAACTGAAATTATATGTTAAGCGTGCTAATGATGTGCTTCTGATCATTGTTGTCTATGTTGATGACATGCTGCTCACTGGTCCTATTGAGAAGCATATTGCTGATTTCAAGGCTGATTTGCATGCCTCATTTGAGATGTCTGATTTGGGGCATTTGCATCACTATTTGGGTATTCAATTTATGCAAGTTGATGGTGGAATGGCTTTGTGTCAAACGAAATATATTGACACATTATTGCAGCGTTTTGGCCTTGAAGACTGTAAGCATATTGCTACTCCTATGGAGACAGGTTTACGATTGAGTCTTCATGATGCTGGAGATGCATTTGACGCTGTTCTCTATCAGTAGGCTGTTGGATGCTTGATTTACTTATGCATTACTCAGCCAAATATTCAATTTGCTATCTCACAGATGAGCAGGTGTATGCATTGCCCAGGAGTCACACATTGGAAGGCGGTTAAGCGCATCTTTCACTACTTGAGTGGTACTCGACTACTTGCGTTGTTTTATCCCAAGGGGGGGTCACTACCGCCAGATTTGCATGCTTTTTCTGACTCAGATTGGGCTGGTTGCTATGACACTCGTGTGTCCACCAGTCGTTTTTGCTTAATGCTTGGTAGCTCATGTATATCTTGGTTGAGCAAGAAGCAGCCTACTGTGGCCACTTCCAGTTGTGAGGCTCAGTGTAGGGAAGCTTTCACAGCGACTATTGAGTGTGTGTGGCTCAGACGCCTTATGGCTGATTTGGGTGTTGGCCAGTCTTCTGCCACCACCATCTTCATTGACAGTTAGAGCGCATTGGTAGTTGCGAGGAACCCTGTGTTCCATGCTTGCACTAAGTACATTGAGGTGCATTATCACTATGTCAAGGAGAGGTTCTCTACTGGGGAGATCAGCTTGGCATATGTGCCCATGCAAGAGAACATTGCAGACCTTTTCACGAAGGCTCTGCCTAGGGAGAAGTTTGAAGCTTTCCGCAAAGCTTTGGGCTTACTTCCTTTTGTGGAGTGATTTCCACATAGCTTGGCACTTCCTTATACATGAGTTCCAGCTCCTTGTTCACCGCATCATTCCCAGGGGGGATTTGTTGATATATTTAGGTAGTGATGTGTGTGAACACACTAGGACCGCCAGGGCATTTTTTTCCCTCTTTAGGAGGTTTTTTTCCCCCGGCTTGTATATATGCCTATTGCCCTAATGGGCTACTAATCTTTGTACATTCTCTAGTAATACATTCAGTCTTGTGTGTTGTGCTCCAAGCTTCTTCTTCTTCCTTGAGCTGTTCGCGTGCTTCCACACACATCTATCTCCAACAACTTATGCACTGATATTTCCTGACGAGAAATTCAAACCTCACGATTGGGGAGAGATCTTAGCTACCATGGGTATAGAAGTGAACAAAGAACAATGGACCCCTCACTATGATAAGGACGGGCATGACATTTCAATCTTTATGATAGAGCCCTAAGAGGAAGAGCCGATCCTAGAAGAATGCATGGAATTGGCTCAAGAACTAGACGACACTAGTGATGAGGACCTAGAGTCCATTATCATGGAGCCCTTTTGCTCAATAAAAGAGGATTATCTTTACTTTGTGGAAGCCACTACCCCTGAAATGGGAAAGGAAAATCAAATTGAACAGCCCAAGTCACTCACCGAATGTACAGAAAATAAGTACAAAAAGAAGAGAAAGAAATAACTTAAGATAGAAGAAGAAGAACCCCTCCTGGAAGTTCTAGAGAGATTTAAAAAGTATGAAATAGAAGATAGAAGAATCATGGTACAAATGCCTAAAAGAGAAGCAGACATTGGAGAAGTGTATGATAATCGAGAGAAAACCAAAAGGATAGTGGTTACAATAGAAGAAGGAGAAGAAAAATGCACATACATAGGGCATGATTTGACGGAGGAAGAAGAGGAAGAGTTAACTATACTATTGCGAGAATATAGAGATGTCTTTGCTTGGAGTTACAAAGATTTGAAAGGAGTAGACCCAAATATAAGATCGCATAGAATCCTTATGACTCTAGAGGCCAAGCCTTCTAAGTTGAAACCATACACCTATAATGATATTATGTTTCCAAGATCAAAGAGGAGATAGACCGATTGATAGAAGCAAGATTTATTTACAAAATTGTGCATACCGAATGGATATCCCCCATTGTGGTTGTACCCAAGAAAAATGGGAAATTGCACGTGTATTAACCTTAAAAAAGTTAATGTTGCAACGATTAGAGACAGTTATCCTCTTCCTATCATTGAACATTTATTGGAACGAGTCACAAGCAAGGAAGTCTATAGTTTCCTTGATAGATTCTCATGTTATAATCAGGTAGCCATTGCCCCTGAAGATCAACATAAGACAGCCTTTGCCATAGAGTGGGGCATTTCATGTGATTCCATTTGGGCTCACAAATGCACCCACCACTTTTCAATGCTTAATGTGTCATGTCTTTAAGGAATTCCTATGCAAAAATGTGGAAGTTTACATGGATGATTTATGTGCTCATTCTAACATGAAGCAGACCCACATCCCTGAATTAAGGAAAATATTTGACAAATGTCGAGAATATCAGGTCTGTCTAAACCCACAAAAGTGCATTTTCATGGTCAGGCAAGGCAAAATTCTAGGACACATTGTGTCAAATAACGGAATCTCTATGGATGAAGAAAAGGTTAGAGTGATTACAGACCTACCTAGGCCACAAAATGTGAAGGAAGTACATGCTTTCATGGGACATTGTGGTTATTATTGGTGATTTATACATATATATGCGATCATAGCAAAGCCTCTGTAGTCTGTTTTGACCACATTTGAATGGAATGATGAATGTGAGAAATCATTCAATGAACTCAAATGACGCTTGTGTTCAACACCCATCTTAACTACACCATATTGGAGAATGCCATTCCATGTACATGTGGATGCATCCAGCTATGCCATAGGGTGTGTGTTGACATAACCCATGAATGAAAGCAATATAGATCTTCCCATTGCCTATGCAAGTAGACATCTAAATGCAACAGAAAGAAAGTACACCACTACAGAGTGTGAAGGATTATAAATGATTTATGCAGTTAAAAAATTCAGGCATTACTTATTGGCGAGCAAGTTCAAGTTCTTCATTGATCATCAAGCATTGTTGTACCTAGTCAATAAGCCATGTAACACCAGACAATTGATATGTTGGATCCTATTATTAATGGAGTATGACTTCGAAGTAATAGTCAGGAAGGGAAAGACTCACCTTAGAGAAGATCATCTTTCACGGCTCACTACTAGAGAAGCTCCTCAAGGAATAGCAGATGAACTACCAGATATATACTTGTTTAATCTTGAGATAGTACCAGAATGGGCCAAGACTAGTATCCCTATTCTCACATTTGGACTCAAGAATCCTAGGGTGAAGATTGGAGAAGGAGAGATTACCAAATCACAAAGATACCAGATACTAGCAGGAAGCATATATAAATAGGATAATCAAAAAATTCTTGCTTGTTTGTAGACTAATGAAAATACAAGAATTAGTTTCAATTAGCACATGTAGGTGCACTAAAGCAACATCATTCGAAACACTATACATTATAGAATCTACACAGTCTAGGAGTGTATTGGCCTTCTATGGAAGCAGATGTCAATAAACTATGTAAAGAATGCCTTGTCTGTTGTGAAAGACCACCAGTGGAACATGCCACCTTGTATCATGTGTCTCTCTCACACCAAATTGGAGTGAACAAATGGTAACATACTTGAGGATGAAAACATTCCCTCAAGGAATGACTTTAGCAAGACAATGAAGTCTAGAGCAGGAAGCTCAGGACTACACACTCGTTGGCGATAACCTATGATAGAGAGATGGATGCCTAACATAGTGTGTTCATGAGAGTGATTATTTGAGTGTATTAGAGATTGCATACCAAGGTGTTGCAGGAGGTCATTTTGGACTTGATAGAATAATCAAAGCCATACTATTTGCAGGATTATGGTGGCCCACTCTTCACATGGATGCACACACCTGTGCTAAGAGATGTGATGTGTGTCAAAGAACCCAATTTCCTACTCGCAGAGATGAAATGCCATTGAAACCCATGATGGGAGGACGTGCTCACCAAATGGTTAGAGGCTAAGGCTACCAAAAAGAATGATGAACACACAATTGCAAAATTCTTATTTGAAAATGCCTTTACGAGATATGGATTGCCTATAGAACTAGTGAGCAATCAAGGGACCCACCTTCTAAACCAAGTCATTGAAAATTTGTTACAAGATTATATGGTGATTCACAAGAAATCCACACCATATCATCCTTAGGCCAATGGTTAGGCAAAAAGTACTAACAAGATCCTTTGTAATGTATTGATGAAACTTGTGAACAACAAACCTTCATTGGGACAAACAGTTACATCACATTGTTTGGGCATATCGAGTGGCCTACAAGTCTATACTCAATGCAACTCCCTTTGAAGTGCTCCCTTTGGACTTTTTGATCAAAATGAAGTGCTCCCTTTGGACTTTTTGATACCCACCCTTCATATTGCACAAGAGCATCAGTGGACTGGCCACAAATTATCATCAAGGATAATGGACTTGGAATGATTAAGAGAAACCAGGCCAAAAGCAACAGCATGCATATATGCAGCTAAGAAGCGATAGAAAGCCTATTTTGATGCACATGTTAAAGATAAATGCTTAAAAGAAGGTGACTTAGTCCTAGTGTATACACTGAAATAGCATGCACAAAAGCTAGAGAAATGTGGTTATGGACCTATGATTATTAATAGACTTTTGACAAGTGGAGTGGTACAATTAGCCACATTAGAAGGAGAGATAATGCCTAATTACATTAGTGGCTATAGATTCAAGCTTTATCTAGAACCTCTTATGGAGGATATGCTTAGAAGACTCAAGTTGGCAAAGGAGTGCAAGGAGGAAGAAAAGAGAATACGGAAGGAAGCTCATGCAAAAGTGCTAGAATGCATTAAACACATGAAATTAAGAAGACAACGACTAGGGAGAGAACATTATAACCATCTCAAAGAAACATCGAGATATCCTATGGCCTTGTGTCAAACAAAGTCAACTGCTCATCCTAGCATAGTGGATAGGAGGCCATTCATTACAATCATGCTAGAACAAGGCAACACTCACCATGAGCTTAGGGCTTTAATTGCATTAGGGCAAAAAACGGCCCAAAAAGGGCCGTGTAAGGATTTCAATTAGTTGTGCTTAATCGGGATTAAAGTTGTCAAATCCTTTAAGAAATTCCGTGTAAGTTCATTTAAAACGTATCTTATGCAAATTTTGAAGAGAGAGAAACTCGTATCATATAATCATGAAAAGTTTGTGTGATATCTTACGCCTCGAAGTTTGTTTGATATCTTACGCCTCAAAAGTTGAATTTTCCTCTTGTTCACGGACCTATATAATGTGTGCTGATGACGTTTTGCGCTTTTTTTCTCTACTTTTCATAGCAAGCCTGTTTCTCCCTTTCACATCATTTTAGACACTTGCTGGTCATTTTTCATAGCAGACCATGGAGAACGTTAACCCAAATACTCTCGCTGAGCTTTCAAACAATCGAAATCATTGTAAAAAGTTCCATATCAACATTGCAGTTAGTCAAGAGTATGCGACGACAAGAAAAGTATTTCGAAGGGCTCTTCATCCTCTTGAAGTGGATGGATTGCGAAAGGAAGGCAAGAAACATATCGACATATGGACAGATGGATCTGTTTATCCAATTGATCCACAAACTAGAAGGTACCCCCCTTTTCATAATCTTCATGATCTGATTAGATTTGTGGGAGATGGTGAGGATGGTTTACGAGGCTATTGTTCACGGCTCTGGGATATTTCAAGGAATTATGTACAATACATAAACTATTTACAAAACACACTACACTAGAAGAATTTACATATGAGGGAGCTAGAAAAAAAATTATCCACTTTATCTTCTCAGTTAGAGTCTTTTAAAAAAAAATGAAAGAAACTCCTATAGGTTTGAGAATGCGGTCAAAACGAGTAAAACCTTTTTTAGATTTGACTGAAAAATCTGGCCAGAAAAAGAAAAGAATGAAAATTGTTAGAGATCATGTGACAAATGTGCTAGGTTTCAATATGTCGAGCAGTTTTGAGCGCATACATTTCTGTAATGAAATTTTGAGTCAAAACCATGTTTTAAGACTATTGAAACTAAATGAAAATACATGCTTGAAACGCTTTGTTTTTCAAAAACTCATGACAGAAATGAATCTTTTACTAGAACCATCTCAAATTCAAAATATTTGTGATAGTGTCGGAGTGAGTAGGAAAGGTTATAGAGCAATTTCAAAAGTTTGGTGTGAATTTTTAAAATTTAACAAAGTTAGAAGTTTTGGATTGCCTAGACCCCATCATGTAGGAAAGTTTCGGCTCTGCTTGAATAAGAAGATCACATCAGTATTTGGTGAATATAAACATATTCACGGTAACATGCCTTACGAAGTAGGAAAACAAAAGTTACATTTTACTTACAATGCATTTAACAACATATGGATAGATGTTATAAAACTTCAAACATACATGGTTCAGTTCTATAATGTAAAAGAGCATGAATGTTCTGGTCTATTGAAATTTGTAATCAAACTTGATGAAGCTGAGCTTAAAAAACATCAAAAGATGGAGAGAATAAGCATTGCACTGATGAACAAAGCTTTGGACTATAGCCTTGGGAAATTGGATACTCCATCTCTCAAAGTACAATCAGAAATGGAGTTATGGTGGGTTGGCTATGCTCAAGTTCCATCTGAGAGCCATAAAACACTTAAATGGTTATTCTCACAGACAAACATTCCAAATGTTATCCAAGGGCATCATGCAGGAGAATTGTTGAATGTCAAAGACTACGGAAACTTTCAAGTTGAGTGGCATTTGAGTGGAGACCTAAAGACACTCAAATGCATGTTTGGTATAAGTGGGGGAGAAAATTCTAAATACCCTTGCTTGTACTGCATGCAAAGCCCAGGCACAAATGGATGGATTACTAGAGCTGAGGGTGAAGAGGCTCCTTCTAGACAAAATGTTATTCTTCGTAACTACTCATCTTCTTCAATGATTTGGGATCCCATACTTCCAATAGCATTGACAAATGTACACATATGTACACTACATGCAGAGTTAAGAATCATTGACAAGTTGGTCCGTCTTCACTTGGATTATGCATATTCTATCAAGCCTACAACTCTTGCAGATGAATGCATAAAAAAATGTGAATGTCTTCTTTCAGAAATGGGGTTTCATGGTGGTGATGTTCATCTAAGAAAAGATCCAAAGCTTTCACAAAATACAGGTGATGTTTTACAGGATGTCTCAATGGGAGGTGCAAAAGCAAGGAGATTCTTCAGCAACCATGATGGCAAACAACTTAATGCCATGTGGAATTCATGGAAAACATTTTGTGAGGTCACGACTAATGTAAAAAGCAAACCAGAAATAGCAAAAAAGAGAATGGAGGTGTGGGTCAAACTAGATAATCTTTTAAAGATCATGAGGCAGCAGGTAACATCAAAAAGTTATGTGACAGATTTTAGAAAGGCGACCACAGAGCTTATAGAAACCATCATAGAGGCATGGGGTGCCAAAGACATAACATACTACTTGGTGAGCTCCAAAGATATTTTATTCAATTTATTTATTTCTAATTGAAATAAAGATCTAATGAAATTCTTCTGCTTTCCAGCATATTCTTCTTGTGCATGGTGCATTCTTTGCAGAAAAAGAACCACTTGCCATGTGGAACACCCAAGGCATGGAAAAATCTCATTATCAAGCAAGGACAAGCTTCTTTAGGTGTACAAGGAAAGGAGGAGGAGTAACAAAGAGCAATGCCTTCAGAGAGCTTTTTGATTGGTTCTTTAGAAGACAATTACAAAGGACCTCATGCCAAATATAATCAGAAGGATATGGCTATCTCCAGACAAATCATGTATCAATATCACAAACTGAAAAAGACCACATTTCAAACAGAGCTTTAATATTTGCAATGTCTTTTATTTCTTTGAGAAATAAAAGATGTCATGTATGTACATTTCATGATGTATTTTGCTTTGAAAAGAAATATGTCTACTACCATCAGATGACTTTGACCAGAGAATCAATAACAATTACACCAAAAAATTTTGCAATGTCTTATATCACATTGGGAAATTTCTGTATATGTACATTTGTTGAGATATAGAATTTGAAAAAATCAAGTCATTCCTTGAGCCTTTTTAAAGAGCTTGGCTCTGGCAAATCACCTCTATATCTTAGGAACTCTTTTCTCCTGTATCCAGCAATGCTTTTTAAATCTGACACCCCTGCAGCCATTGCATAGCTTGAATAACAAAGAAAGTACCCTGCCCTTGAAGCATTGAATCCTGGGGCATATCCAAAAATTCTGAATGCAGTTGCTCTTTCAAGTAGTAAAACTCTGAAAGCATTAAAGGGTATTGGAGTAAAACCCATGTATTTTGATAGAGTCCTCAAGCAGAACAATGCAAAGTCTGGATCCTCACTATAGTGCTTGTGAATAACACAAAAAGTGTCTAGGTTCAACTTTGGAAGATAGTGGATAATAGAATGAATATCCACCTTTGCTTTTCCTTTCTCTTCTAAGGCTTTTCTTGTTCCCTTGCCCCTGCCAAGGTAGTTGTCTTCATCCAATAAAGTTAACTGTGAAAAAAATGAAAAACATGGTTAGATGAAGTGCAAGCACACTTTAGGAAACATGTGGAGTAACTTGAAACTATTAGAAAGAAAAGCAAGAGACACGACTGATGCAAGCGATAAGGGTCTTCAGAGAAATTCAGACAGTCGTTATCGCTTGCATCGGTCGTCATCAATATCTATTTGCAAACTGCCTAGAAACATCTAATGTTTGATAAATGAGGGGAATTCCCACAAGCAAGACATGTATTATCATTGCTGCATGCAACTCCTAGACACGACCGATACAAGTGATAAGGCCCAGCGGAAAATATCCGATGGGCCTAATCGCTTGCATCGATCGTGATCCATTTCTGACACTTCGAATGGAGAACTTGGACAAATCTGATACAAGAAAGAGATTTTGCATTGGTCCCATCTCATATCCTTAACCTAAAGTTCTTGAGAATATAGTTAACTGTATACCTTGATGTCATCTTCCTCAAGTCCAAACACGACCGATGCAAGCGATGAGGCCCGACGGAAAATATCTGATGGGCCTTGTCGCTTGCATCGGTCGTGATCGACTTCTGACACTTGTAATGGAGAACTTGGACAAACTGACACAAGATAGAGATTTTGCATCAAGCCCATCTCATCTCCTTTGCCTTTAAATCATGAGAATATATTTTACTACATACTTGATCTCATCTTCCTCTTCAAGTCCGAACACGACCGATACAAGCGATAAGGCCCAACGGGGATTATCCGTTAGGTTGTATCGCTTGCATCGATCGTGGTCATTTTCTCATTTAAAAATGGAGATCTCGGACAAAAACTTTAATTGATAGAATATATCAAACAACATACCTTGACCTCATCTTCCTCCTCAATGAGCTCTTTTGAGTCAATACAAATTGTTCCTTTGTCCTCAGCGACATCCAAGAATGAATAGCCGCGTCCAAACGAGTATATTCCAAGTTGCTTCTGATGCTCATCAAACTCTTCATCAGCAAGTTTTGGCTTCTCTGAGATAACTTTCTCAAAGCATTTTGAAAGAGCTTGTGACGAATCTTTGAATTCTTCATTAGACAAATCCAAATCAAGACGCAAAAATTCCTCTCTTCTTTCTCCTTTCTTATTGATGAATCTCCTTGCAACTTCTTCTGCCTCAGCTATAGCTACAAGATAGTAGTCCTCCCTTAGATTGAAAAGTTCCTGAATGTAAAATAGAGGTATGAAGTCTTTCCCAGAGACAAAGTAAAAAGGTAGATTTGGGAGAAGTAGGGACTTCTCAGACACTTGAACTTCTTCAGTTGGCTCCCTTATTGCAGTCTCTGCTTTAAAAGTGGCCACATCAAAATCTTTGACCTGCTCTTCTTCTGCTTGGAGATTGATCTCCTTAACAATCTCCATGACACCTTTCATAGTTTTTGAGCTAGCCTCAAGTGCCAGTTCTAAGCAAGGCTCGTCTTCATCATGAACATTTTCCTCCCTTTCAACTGAGATATGATCAAGCCATATCAAGAAAGCAATGTTTAAAGGGAGCAAGCAGCAGTCCTTTTCATGCTCTGGGCATAAATCAAGCTTCCCTGGCAAAGGGGATATCCTTTTGCATTTTCTTGTGATTTTAGCCCTATCTATTGGATCCTTCCCAAAGATGTGAGGATGGACATAGGTTTTCTGAGAAATAGAAAGGATCCTCCCGTTGACCAACCCCAAGAAAATATCCCACTCATCCTTAAGAAAACTTTTCGAGTTCTCTAAGAGTTTTTCAAAATCAATTTCGGGGTTGAATATGGTCATTGCATAAGGAAAATAATCTACACTTAAACCCTCTTGAACCATGAAATCAAGAAGTTTCTCTGATGGAGAGACACTAAGGATCTCATTCATTCCCCCCATCTAAGCTGCAGCTTCTCTTGTATGTCTATTAGGAGAACACAACCGATGCAAGCGACTAGAGCGAGTCAACGTAGGTCAAACGACGAAAATCGCTTGTATCGGTCGTGTCGACGACGAAAGAAAAATACACATGTAGGTGAGACAAATTCTCTGAAGGTTGAAAGTTTGAGTTTGTGAAGAAATAGGTATTTATAGGCGAGGAGGGAAGAAACGGTTGAATGACATGGACCAATCACAGAGTGCCACATGGCAAACTGTACGTTGCCCGATGCAACGGATAGATGACGTGGATCAATCAAATCATGCCACGTGGAAAAAGATGTTGGAATTCGCAACGGGTATCTGACGTGGACCAATCGGGGCATGCCACGTGGCACAACGATCAACTCAGTTTTGGGACCTATTTAAGCTTCCCTATTCATTTGCTTCATTTTTTTTTGTCAACACTTGCCAAGCGTGGAGGTTCCATTGCCACCAAGTTTTTTGGCTACTTCACAATTTCTATAGAGAGCACTCTCTCCGTAAGGTAATGTGGACACGACCGATGCAAGCGATTAGGGACATCCAAGATTTTTGGATAACCCTAATCGCTTGGATCGGTCATGTTTTTTAAATAGCATCGAGTCCTTGATCATACCTTGCAAATTTTGGTTTCTTTTGTGTTGCTTGAGTATAACGCATTGTTACCTTTATTTTAACTTCTATTTATTGAAATATGATGATGAATTCAGGGACGACCGATGCAAGCGATGAGTGACATCCGGGCATTTACGGATGACTCTCATCGCTTGGATCGGTCGTGTCTCTAGTGAGACAAGTTCTCTAAAGGTTGAAAGTTTGAGTTTGTGAAGGAAGTAGTTTTCTATAGGCGAGGAGGGAAGAAACGATCGAATGAGGTGGACCAATCATAGAGTGCCACGTGGTAAAGTGTACGTTCCCCGATGCAATGGATAGATGATGTGGATCAATCAAATCATGCCACATGGCAAAAGACATTGGAATTCGCAACGGGTATCTGACGTGGACCAATCGGGGCATGCCATGTGGCACAATGATCAACTCAGTTTTGGGACCTATTTAAGCTTCCCTATTCATTTCCTTCATTTTTTTCTGTCAACACTTCCCAAGCGTCGAGGTTCCATTGCCACCACGTTTTTAGGCTACTTCACAATTTCTATAGAGAGCGCTCTCTACGTAAGGTAATGTGGACACGATCGATGCAAGCGATTAGGGACATCCGAGATTTTTGGATAACCCTAATCGCTTGAATCGGTCATGTTTTTTAATATCATCGAGTCCTTGATCATAGCTTGCAAATTTTGGTTTCCTTTGCTATGCTTGAGTATAACGCATTGTTACCTTTATTTTAACTACTATTTATTGAAATATGATGATGAATTCAGGGACGACCGATGCAAGCGATGAGGGACGTCCAGGCATTTACGGATAACTCTTATCGCTTGGATCGGTCGTGTCTCTTACAGTGGAACGAGTCATTGATTATAGTTTTCCAATTATCTTTTTCTTAGTGGTAATTGAGTATTTTGCATTGTAAGATATATTTTATTGATATTTGATGATAAATTTAAAGACGACCGATGCAAGCGATCAGGGACATCCGAGCATTTCCCGATGACTACTATCGCTTGCATCGGTCGTGCCTCTGATAGTGGAAAGAGTCAGGACAAAAATGCCCAAGGGGAAAATGTCCAGGAGCAAAATTCCCAGAAGGTTCAAGCCAATGTGCCAGTGCCTTCAAAAAAAAGGGTCAAGTACCATGTAAAGTCCTTGAGGGAAATTAGAAGAGCTCAAAAGTCTGTGGGATTGTTGATCCCAAGACTTCCATTTATGAGAGTTTTCAAGCAGATCTCAGCCAACCTCTGTTCTTTGATGAAGACCTCATCCTTTGTCAATGTGAGGTGGCAAACTCAAGCACTGCTATGCCTGCAAGAAGCTGCAGAGGACTTTGCTATTGATTTTATGAATGATGCCTACTTATGTGCTGCTCATTCTCATAGGGTAACACTAATGGCGAAGGATTATGTTATTGTTTCAAGAATAAGATATAAGTTTGATAAAGCTCTGGTTCCTATTGATCACCACGATAAAAAATTCTTCGATATTTTAAATATACCTCCAGCTCGAGCACCTAAAACAACAGTTGTCATTGAAGAGATCAACGCTCAAGTCACTCATGATCATGAAACTAGAACTGCAGCAAATAGTGAGGAGGAGAGGAAAAAGCAGGGATTATTTACAGAGGAAAGTGCCATCTTAACCCAGATTCAAAAGTTACAGAAAGCAAATAAAGAGCTCCTCAAGAAAGGAGATGGGCAGGTTATAGTTAATGTTGCAATGCCATGGCAAAATGAATTGTTTCTTGACATTAGACCTGAAGACAACAAAATGTTGAGGGAGCTTCATGTTGAAATATCAGATAGTGTGGTCAACATTTCACTCAGGTATATCTAGAGGCCTTAAAATGCTTTTGTTTTGCATAATTTCCTAGTTCCTTAACTGCATTTTTATTTCTTGATTTGTAGGGTTCTTCTTCAACAATGTGAGGAAGCGGTTCAAAGAAAAGTATTTATTTTAGATCCTCTGGTGACACAGTGTTTTTTGCATAAACATGGAGATGCCAAGTCCTTTCTACAGGATTTTACAGAAGTAGAATGTGTTATTTACCCATATATTGAAAAGTAAGTATTCATCTTCATTTTGGAAACATATTTGTTTCATTTAAGAAAGTATATTTACATGCAACTCATTGACAGGGGCCATTGGAGTTTGATTATTGTGGACTTCAATGCATATCAAGCTCTTTTCCTCAATTCTCTTCCATCACAACATGGGAATTGAAAGTGTAAGTTACTATACATTTTGTTGTTCTCTATTTTAAAGCCATGCCATCCGTTTTGATTTTCACTTTACAATGCAGTGCTGCAAAGCTTCTCAAGATGCATATTGATAAGAATTTTCCAGGAATAGCTAAAATGAATAAACAAAAGCAATTTGGATACAGCCAAATTCATGTGCCATTGCAGAGAGACTCAACATCATGTGGCTGGAGAGTGATTGCAAATGCTGTAAGATTCTTGGAAAGAAGGTTCCACAGTCCTGAATTGAATTTATCAGACTACCCAGATGCATGGATCATCTTCATCAGAGAGAGAGCAATAAATAGTATCATGAAACATGCAATCTGCCCATATGATCCAGACTCACCTCCACCCCCTCCACTTGATAAAAAACAGTCTGAAGATAAAAAGAAAGGGCTTCCTCTTCACTCACCAATAAAGCATGGGAACAACATAAAGAGTCAAGCTGAAAGCTCCAAAAAGGGACAGAAGCAACAGAGAAAGCAAGGCTCTAAAAAGGATAGAAAGGGTTAGATCAATTTTTGAGTCTTAGATTGAAATCAATTGTAAAACCAACCAAGGTTGGAAGATTTATTTATGTACAAATTGTATGTAGTTATGCCAATCTTCATCTGGAAGATGGTCACAGTTGTATTGAACCTCTTGAGAGTTTAACAAAAGTTCGTTGGATGGTCCAATTAAGTTTATTAATGTCACAATTATGAATGCATTGTGGGTTTCTTACTTCATTCCTGCTGGAAAGTGTTTAAATTGGAGAAGTTACAGAAGGACATAAAGAATTAAGAGGACATGACCGATACAAGCGATACGGGGAATCAGAGAATCTTGGATTGCCCCTATCGCTTGCATCGGTCGTATTATCCATTTCATCGCTGTTGCTAGTTTTTATACTCGTGAGTCAAATCTTTACGCAAGGTCACTTCTTGAAGTCTCTCGCGGTAGTTTGCTAACACGACCGATGTAAGCGATAAGGGCCATCCGACAATTTCAAATTGCACTAGTCGCTTGCATCGGTCGTCTTCACTTATCTCGTCTCCTCTGCTTTATGCCTTAAGACATGCTCTTCTAATATTGAAATACCAAACCTTGGATTGGAATTTGCACCAAGTTCTCCACACTCTCTTATATTACTTGTTATGTGTACCATGATAATTTCTCTTGCATTACTTGAGGACAGAAAAGTTGGATAGAATCAAATTATTTAACTGAGACTAGTGTGCACCTTTGATAGACTATAATTATTAAATTGAAATTAGATATTGAATTCTAGATCTCTTCTTCATCTAGAATTAACTTATGCAAGTTCCTGTATAATTATTTCTTAGTCATCAATTCACTCCTGCAAAAAAAAATCAATGGAAATATGAAATTAAGGACCTAAAAAATATCTAAGACATTTAAAATTAATAATTTAACACACATTGTTTGTAACCATCCTGCCAAGAAAATTCAATGGAAGTATCAATAGAAGCTTCTATTAGATGAAGATACATTATGTAAGAATGTCAGGGTTAACTTGTTACAATCATAAAGGTTGGAACTTAATCACCCTTGGTGGCAGGCAGCTTATGCAAGATAATGATTTCTCTGATCTAATGTTAACTATTGCATCATCAATTGAGAATCTACACTGAGATGATACCTCATCAAGGTATTCTAGAAGCTCCTTTACATTTCTGAGATTCCAATTTGCAGTGACAATTATTTTCCTTGATTGAAAATCTGGATGAATCAATACTTCTAACTCAAATTCTGGACAGCTCTCCTCTGAGTCCAAGGCTATCCAAAGTCCAAGCTTTTTTTTCCACCTTCTATAGTCATATCCTAGAACCAGAGATTGTCGATATATCTGATATGAGATTGAAAGAGAATTGGGACTAACTTTACATAAAATAATGTCACCTAGCTTTTGAACTTCTTTGCTATCCCATTCCCTACCTAAAACATCATCAATCTCTGAAATAGGGACTCTCCTATTCAACCACATTGTTTTTGTTTTCTATAATAACATGTTTTTAAAGCATGCTACAAAGACATGAATAGGAAAAAACCATTGAATCTTTATCCTTCTCGAAATTCGGCCTGCTGACATTGCCTTCTGGATGTCAAATTTAATTTTGCAAAGAAAACTTGAAACTGTTGAATGATCAGGAACATCCCAATCTAATGAAGAGATGCAAGGACTAGGTACGTGTACAAGAATTCCATAAGAACTCCTCCCTGACGGCACTTGATAATCTGCATAATGGACAAATAACTCTATGCTATTGAAAAATTGAACAGATTTTTCTACATACATGAGTTCTGCATATTCCTTATGAAGAACTCTGAATGTTCCTGTTAAATGTTCAACAGGTTGCCATTCCACAATATTGGAAGGAAAGATATCTGCAGTACAAAAACATATGTTTCATTATATAAAATCAACTGGAATGATAGAAGAGCATTGTCAAACTTCACTTACAGTATGAAGGGAATTGCAGATGATTTTCTAGAACAAGATCCTTAGCGGTGTACACATGTTGTACTCGTGCAAACCAACCGCATCTCTTCAATTTGAAACTGAGAATACGTCCCTTCCAATGGTTTCTTGTGTTGTCTCTTTTGGCACGCTTGACTTTATGGGCAGCTCTACAGCTAGGAAGCATAGTTACCCAGTCATTTACTTTCACAGAAAGAGGTTTCCACAAAGAATCCTCTCTTCTGTTGTAAACCTCACATGAAGTTACGCGATTGGAAGGACGACGAGAAGAAGAAGCCATTTGAACTTAGGAGAACAAGAATGTTCAAAGCGAGAAACCGACGTTCACAAATTTTGGCAGTATTTATAGAAAAAAAGGCTTTGTACACGTGGAAACTTTTGATTTGATGTTAACCCTGTCGTTGAATGATCATGACATTTTGTGAACCCAAAAATATTTCGTATCTTCAAAAATCAATTCCTTCTTGGAAATTCGAGAATATGCTTTGTGTAGTGTGCAAAAGTATCTTTTTTTGCATCAAACCAAAAAATTGTACACTGAATACGAGACTCTTCATCACTTTAGCGGCGCTTTGAAAGAAAATTGTATTAAAAAAAGAAATTCTCCATACGGTTAAAAGAGACAGCAATGTTATATTCTTGTACACGTGGAAAGACGCTATTTGTCAATTTCCTTAATCTCTCATTAGCAAACAGCCCCTTTTCGGCCGTTTTTCGCCCTAATGGATTCAAGTGTTGCGACTAGTGCGATTAGGTGGTACCACTATAAGGACTCAAGATAAGAAATGCGGCCAATTGAGGCATACCTCATAGGGCTAGGATGCATGGAAACCCCTTGCATGGATGAGGTGGACCTTCCTATCCTCATACACAAGATAACCTTGATTGCGAAACTCCTAGTATGCCATGATGATGATCTTATAGAACCATTAATTCTTGGCCAAGATTGGTTATACGATCACTCAGTGGACTTGAATCTTAGGAAATGCTCCTTGTAGCTCATGACCTTATACCAGTAGCGAGTGCTTTGGGAACCCACATATGTAATCACCCCTGTTGAGCTACAACTACTTTCTTAGGCACCCAAATTTGTCTGAGATCTTCTGGTTGTGCTGGTCCTGGTTGCTTGTTTCTTGTCTTCGCACGGTTGGCTTGCCGGAGTGGGAATTGTGTTGGCGCGGCTGGTGGTTGCTCTCCTTTTCGTACCCAGATCTTCTTCATGCTCGGAGCTACTTTCTTCTTGAATTCTCTTTGTCTATTTGATATAGCCGTTATCATGTACTGTTTTGCTAGCCTTTTTGGTTGAGTTGCGGGGATGGCATTAGTCTTTGCACCGAAGGAGGAGTCTGCTTGTCTTAGAGCCTTTTCTTCCATGATTGAGTTGTTCTGGAACATAGAGCTTTTGACACATACAACATCTTTTTTGCTAGGATTAGTCCTAGAAGAACTCAGAGAATGTGTGACATCTGGATTTGTGAGCATGCAATTCCCTAATTCTAAAGTAATGCATTGTTCCTGTACCCAAACTTGAAGAAGTTGACTTCTTAGGTTCAAGTTGACTGCATTGTCATAAATCCAATCTTGACCCAAGACAAGGGGCTCTTCATCGTGACAGACTAGCATGTTGACTTTCATTGGGACATCTTGAAGGTAGATGGGAAGTTCCACCTCACCCAAACAAGGGGTTTCCACACCTCCTAAACTTATGAGATAGGCTTCTATGGGCTTGATGTTCAATTGCAGATCTTGGCAGTATGAAAGTCTAACTGCACTAGTTGCTGCACCTGAGTCAACCAATCCTCTCACGGTCCTTACACTCTTTCCTTGTCCTACCTCTATAGTCACCAAAGGGGCGTCGGTCGATTATTCAAGAAGTACGTATGCCCTATTTTTGGCACATGTCCATGTGATATTTTGGGGCTTTTGGGTTGACATCTAGGCCTAGTCGCCTTAACTTATTTCTTCTGATGTGCTCTCTCACCTCGGCTTGCGCTTCTTCTCTGACCCTCAACTCTTCTTCTTTCCACTTCTTAGCAGTGTTGAGTCTCATGAGCATATCCTCTGTAAGCGGTTCTTGATATAACTTGACTCGATAACCACTTATATAGTTTGGCAAGATATCACCTTCTAGAGTGGCCAATTGAACCGCACCACTAGTGGAGATTCTATTAATGATCATGGGTCCATATCCTCGTTTCTCCAATTTTCAGGCATGTTGCTTTAGCATATAAAACAACACTAGGTCTCCTTCTTTCAATCCTTTATCCTTTATATGGGCATCAAAGTATGCCTTTTGCCTTTTTTGGGCAGCATATATGCCTGCAGCCGCGTGTAGCCTTGTCTCACCTAAGCGTTCTAGATCAAAGATCCTTGAGGATAACTCGCGTCCATTCCATTTATGCTCTTGTGCTACTTTTAAAGTTGGGATTAGGAAATCCAAAGGTAGCACAACATTTTGTCCGAAGACCATCTGAAATGGGGTGGCATTGAGTACCGTTTTGTAGGCAACTCGGTAAGCCCAAACAGCATGATGAAGCTGTTTGTCCCAATCAGAGCGTTTATTATTTACTAGTTTTGTTAATACATTACATAGGATCTTATTTGTGCTCTCGGCTTGTCCGTTAGCTTGTGGATGATAGGGGGCACCAGACTTCTTATGCATCACCAAGAATTCTTGGAGAATGTTTTCAATAACTTCATTCAAGAAGAGAGTGCCTCTATCGCTTACTAACTCTATTGGTAATCCATATCTGGTGAACACATTCTCAAATAAGAACCTAGCCATCGTTTGAGCATTGTTCTTGGTTGTGGCTTGTACTTCCACCCACTTTGTGAGGTAATCTATGGCTACAATGATGTACTCTGCATGGGAGTTTCTAGCGGGGGGGTTAATCAGACCTACAAAGTCTATACCCCACTTCGAAAATGCACGGCCTCAAAGGCATCTCATCTTTTCTAATAGGATATTGGGCACGTTGGCATGTGTCGCATTTCTTCACATAGGTATGTGCATCCATATGAAGAGTGGGCCACCAGAGTCCTGAGAATAGAATGGTCTTAATTACTCGGTCAGGCCCAAAGTGTCCACCTGCAACACCTCCATGTACAGTTTCTAAGACTTTCAAGTAGTCTGATTCATGAACGCATAGTCTTAGATAACCATCTTTGCCTCTTCGATATAGGTTGTCTCCTACTAAGGCATAGTCCTAAGACTCTTGCTCCATGCTTCGTCTTCTTGCTAGACTAGCCTCATTAGTGTCCCTGATTTCATAAATTCTACCAGTGGAGTGCTCCATTCTGGAATTAATGATACGTGATAAAGAGTGGTATGCTCCACTGGGGTTCTCTCTTTGCACACTGGACAATTTTCAATCCACTCATTTATTTCTTTGTCCATACTGGGCCAATACACTCCTAAACGTTTTAAATTCTGCAATGTTCGTTGTTAAGAATAGTGACTTCCTAGAAATCCTTCATGGGCTTATTGCAACCAACTGCTATGTTCATCGTCCTCAACACAACAAGCTAATACGCCCTCTATATCTTGTTTGTACATGCTTCCTGCTAGTATTTGATATCTTTGTGATTTTACAATTTCCTCTTTGTTTGTTTTTACGTTCTTTTTTGCTGGTCGGAAGGTTAGGACATGTACCAACTTATTTGCCCATTTAGGAACAACTTCTAAATTGAACAAATAAGCATCAGGCAATTCATCAGACACTCCCTGCGGTGGCTCTCCTGAAGTGATGCAAGAAAGATGGTCTACCCTGAGGTGGGTTCTACCTTTCCTAACTACCACTTCCAAATCGTACTCCATTACTAAGAGAAACCATCTTACTAAGCGTCCTGTATTTCAAGGTTTATTGATCAAATACAATAAGGCTTGATGATCAGTAAAAAACTTGAACTTATTGGCCAATAAGTAGTATCTAAACTTTTTCACAGCATATACCATGCCTAAGCCTTCTCTCTCGGTTGTTGTATAGTTTTGTTCAACTGCATTTAATTGCCTACTAGCATATGCTATCGACAAGTCTAGGTTTCCTTCACCTGTGGGTTGTGCTAGCACACATCCTATAGCATGATTGGATGCATCCACATGGACATGGAATGGTTTACTCCAATCAGGAGTGATCAGTATTGGTGCTGAGCACAAACGTCTTTTTAGCTCATTGAAGGATTTTTCACATTCATCGTTCCACTCAAAATTTGTCAACAATCCATAAAGAGGTTTAGCAATGATGGCATACATGTGGATAAACCTGCGGTAATATCTATCTCAATGGAGGTTCTTGAGGTATGACTAGTAGAACTGTCAGAATTCTTATAGAGTTTGGACAATTCTAACTCCTCACCCAAGTTGTCTTCTATGTCTATGCACATCTGCACACACTCTTCTATGGATCTAGGCTCTTTCAAGTACACATATGACCTTAACTTTGTGCTTATTAGGCCATCTAAAAACAGGGCCACTTGTTTGGCTGGTGTGGGCAACTCCGGAACAGGGCATCTTTCTAAGTACTGTCTAAACCTTCTTCCTGCAAGTCGCACGGTTTCTTGGGGTGTCTGCTTGAAGCTGTGGATCAAGGATGATGTGTTATGCCTAATACCACTCTTGGAAAATTCTACAATGAATGCTTCTAGCAGTTGACCTATCTCTCAATAATTGCGACTATTCATGTTATACCTTATGGAATATGTTGAACAATGCATTGTTGGATTGAAATATGGAATAGCCAATGCATTGTTGGATTGAAATATCGAATAGCCAATGCATTGTTGGATTGTAACATGAAATATGTTGGCCAATGCATTATTGGATTGTAACAGTAATATGGAATATGTTGAAAACTGCATTATAATTGTTAGAGTGTTGAATTATTTTATCAACTGCGGTCAGTTGCTTGTCAACTGAGAGGCATGTTGTATATTATTGAACAAGGCATTGTTAAAATGTTAAATTATTAATGTATTAATATGTTTTTGATGTTTTTGATATAGCAACTGAAGGTTCGTGAGGAGCGTGCAAGGCGTGAAAGGGCGGACATCAATAATCCGAATAATTATTATTTAGCTTGTAAATAAACCTACGTAGAAGGTTCTATTGTTAGAAAAGTAATGGTTAGAATAAGGGTCGTTGTAGACCGCAATTTCTATTATTCAAAGTAATGGCTTTCTGTAAAAGTTACCAACTTTTAGTTTCACGCCTGCTTTTCGAAGCCGCCCTCATGTAACCACTATTTTCGACGTAATCAAAAGTCCTATAAATACATGCACTCTGTGGACTGTCGAAACAGAGTGCGTGGGGGGAGATTGCACCCAATCTGCGTACTTTCTCGTCTCTTGTTGCGTTTATTCTTGGGTGTGTTTTTCTGCGTTCGTAACCTCTGTTTGAGCGTGAGCAAGATCCTGACAACAGTGGTATCAGAGCTCTGCACGCGTCAATACAGAGGGCTCTGTTCTCTGTTCGCGATTCTGAATTCCGATTCCATCTCCATCTCCGTCTTTGGTTTCGGTTTCGGTTTCTGTCTTCTGTCTTCTGTCTTCTGTTTTTGATTCTCTACGTCTTCTCCTTTGGCTTACTCCAAGGCGTCGACTTAGGCAAAGAACTTAGGCAATAACTTAGGCAATACATTGGCAACATTGGCTCCGTTGGCAGCCGTTGGCTACGCGCGAGGCAATTTTAATTTTTGAGTGGTAATAGAGAGGTTTAGAGTCCCTAAGGTAGGAGGATTTGAACCCACAACCTCCTACTTTCAAGGGAAGTACTTTGACCACTCCACCATCTCTTGGAGTTGTACTCAAGTCCCTCTCTCTCTCTTAATTGTGGAAGGCGCTCGCGGTGATTTCAAGGATGGACCCAACAAAGAATTAAGTGTAACTTTCAATCCGTAGGTCGGATTGAGGTGTGTAATATACCGTTGGAAAGTTCTCGGAACAAATTTTCCAATGAGCTAGCTTGGAAGTGTGAATTCCTTCAAAATCCTTGGGTGGCACTTGATTGAGTGTTCAAGGTACCAAGCAAGGTTGAGAACACGGGATCGAGACACCAAGGTTGCAAACAAGAAGGTTCAATACACCAAGGTTGAGAGCAAGGGTCCAAGAGCACCATGGAGGATTACAATAATTCACCTCTACCTGCGGCAACACTTGAACAACAACTAGAGCTCTTGCGGCATGAGCTTCAAGGAGCTCAGAACGAGATCCGACAACGTGATGAAATCCTCCAAAAGATGCAAGCTGAGGAAGACAACCTTACGAGAGTAGTAAAAGCTATTGTGTCTGCCCAATCTGATGTTACTCATTCAAAGATTGGTAATAGAAACTACCAGTTTCTATGATTTGATGGCCGAAAGGATGGGCCTTTAGTACTTTCTTGGTTATCGCAGTTTGATGATTTTTATACCGATGAAATGTATGCTGAAAGTGAAAAAGTTAAATTTGCCACTAACTATTTAGTAGGTAAAGCTCAACTCTGGTGGAATGTCCTGCGACACAGTACGGAGCGTCCAACAACTTGGAAGGCTTTTCAAGAAAACGTGAAGGATTCATTTCTTCCTCCTCAATACCATTTGCATGTTCGACGAGCATGGACGACCCTTACATGGAAGGAGGGTGATACGGTTACTACCTACACAGAGCGGTTCTGGCAAAATTTACTACTTGTACGAATGCTTGAAGATGTATCAGAGGATATCTTGCAGCAGAAATACGAAGATGGTTTGGAAGTGGGTATCCAAGCTAAGCTTCACACCCTACGACCTACAACCCTCAACGAGGCTATATCTTTTGCTTATGATGCAGAAAAAGAATTCTAGTCCATAACCAAGTCACTCCGTCTACAACAACCACGTCCACGACCATTTCCTATTAAACCTTCATTTCCTATGAAGCATAATTTTAATGCCCCATCTTACCCTAGTTTTCCTCGACCTCTACAATCCAATTACTCAACTTCACCCGTTGCTTCATCTCTCCAACCAACCAAACCACCTACCTTTCAAACTTCAGCAGTGAATGCCCAACAGAAGCGACCACGAATCACTTGCTGGAATTGTGGTAAACCTAGACATACAAAAATAAGGTGCAGATTGCAACCTCTTCATATGAAATAGGCTACAGCTCGATTGCATAACATGGAGGTCTATAATGAAGAAATTCCTCCTGTTTGGACAGAGGAATCACTGGAGAAGGACTTAAGTACCTTGGGTAACGATATCTCTCTACACTCTCTTCTTTGCATGCAGGGTACAATAAATAACAAACTAGTTAAAATTCTACATGATGACGGTAGTTCACATGACTTCATTTCACATTTATTAGTACAAGAACTTAAATTACAAACGTTTCCTTCTTTGTATAAAGTGAAAGCTGCATTTCAAGGTAGTCGTTATAATGTAACACGAGAAGTGCAAGATGTTACGATTAGCATAGGCCCTTATGTTGACTCACGAACATTTTTAATTGCACCTTTGCAATCTTATGATGTTATACTAGGTATGCCTTTTCGTCACCATTATAATCCACGTATTGACTACCATACTCATACCTTTAAGTTTGCTTTCAAAGGTCAAATCATTACTTTGTCTGCACGGCATGATTTCCAGCCATTTCCATTGATTAGTCACATGGAAGTAAAACGTGCATTTAGGAAAGGATTCAACTCATGCATTGTTTTTGTCAATGTCATAAATGATTATACTCATACACTTTCAGATGCATATAAACCTTTCATGAGTACTTATAAGGATTGTTTTATGTCTGAATATCCCTCTGAACTACCACCATCTCGAGGATCCTTTGACCATAGCATAGACTTAGTCCCTGGTAGTTCTCCTCCTCATAAAGCACCTTATAGACATGGCCCATTACATCAAAAGGAAATAGAAAATCAAGTAAAAGACCTACTACAAAAAGGAATTATAAGGCCTAGTTCTTCCCCATTTGGAGCACCAGTTCTCTTAGTAGAGAAGAAGAATAAAACTTATCGAATGTGCATTGATTATAGAGCCCTTAACAAGATCACGATCAAGAATAGATACCCTATTCCTCGAATAGATGATCTCTTAGATAAGTTACGAGGAACTTGTGTCTTTAGTAAAATTGATCTTAAATCGGGTTACCATCAGATTCGTATGACACAAAGTGATATTTTTAAGACTGCATTTAGAACTCAAAATGGCCATTATGAATTTATGGTAATGCCCTTTGGACTTACTAATGCCCCTGCTACATTTGCGCGAATGATCAACAATATTTTTCTTGATTACCAAGCTTTTGTTCTTGTATTCTTTGATGACATACTTGTTTACAGTAAGAATGATAGTGAACATGAAAAGCATCTTGAAACAGTTTTTCATTTGTTACGAGAAAACACACTTTATGCTAATCCTGAAAAGAGTTATTTCTTTCAGCGTAAGCTAGAATATTTAGGACATATTATTTCAAGTGAAGGTGTGCATGTGGATCCGAAAAAGATTAGAGTTATCATAGAATGGCCTATACCACAATCAGTCAATGATGTTCGTTCTTTTCTTGGGTTGGCTAGTTTCTATAGGAAGTTTGTTCGAAATTTTTCTTATTTAGCATTGCCTCTTACTTTGTTGTTGAAAAAGAAAATAAAATTTGCATGGGGATTTACCCAACAACAGTCCTTTGACAAACTTAAACATGCACTTTCACATGCACCTGTTTTACAATTACCTGATTTCTCACAACCCTTTCATGTTGTTACTGATGCTAGCGGTTCAGGAATAGGTGCTGTTCTGATGCAAAATGACCATCCCATTGCATTTGAGAGTAGAAAGCTTAAACCCTCAGAACAGAATTATAGTACGTATGATAAAGAACTGTTAGCAGTTGTGCATGCTTTGCGAATTTGGAAACACTATCTTATGGGCTCTGAAGTATTAATCAAAACCGATCAACAGGCTATTAAGCATTTATTAAGTCAGCCCTTAATCTCTGATAGGCATCTTAAATGGGCATCATTCATTCAAAATTTCCAACCCATGATACAATATCAACCTGGTAAAGCTAATGTCGTAGCTGATGCTCTTAGCCGTTTTCCTTCGAATTCCGTTGTTTTGAATAATATTTCTGCCATTCAAATTCATTCTTTTCAAGACATGGTTTCCACTTATGCATTTGATTTGTATTTTTCACGTGCATGGCATGACTTCAATAATGCTGCATCTTTATCTGATGAACATTATACATTTCATAATGGTTTTCTCTATTTTCAACATAGATTGTGCATAACCCAAGCTTTTAAAGATTTTGTCATTAAAGAAATGCATGAACCATCTTGCATGGGTCATAGAGGCATACAGAGCACTATTTCTGCTTGCAAAGATTTCTTCTTTTGGCCACATATGGAAAAAGACATTGCACATTATGTTTCTCAATGCATTGTATGCCAGCGTGTCAAACGTCATCATGGTAAACCATTTGGATTATTAATGCCCCTTCCTATTCCAAATGAACCATGGGAACAAATCTCTATGGATTTTATCACAGGTCTTCCTATCACTTCATCACATAATGATATGATTTGGACAATAGTTGATAGGTTTAGTAAATATGCATATTTCATTCCATGTAGAAAAACTTTGACTGCACCTCAAGCTGCAAAATTATTCATTAAATGCATTTTTCCACATCATGGATTTCCTAAAGTAATGTTATCTGATCGTGATGTTAGGTTTTGTAATCATTTTTGGGTTGCCTTATTTCAACATTTTGGTTCTAAAATAGATTTTAGCTCTGCATTTCATCCTGAAAGTAATGGACAGAGTGAGGCTACAAATAGTACTATTCTTGATTTATTGCGTTGTTATTCATTAGATAATCCTAATAACTGGGATGAAAAGTTGCCATTGCTTCAATTTGCTTACAATAACACTTCACATACCACTACTGGTCGTGCACCTTTTGAAATAGTTTTTGGTAAAAAGCTTCCCACTCCCATGTCCCTCACCCAAACCAACATTCCGATGGCTGATTCTATTGCTCAAGATCACGTTTCTATACTTCATGATGTTCACGAGCACATTAGGAAAAGTCAAGAGCGATATACACGTATTATCAATACTAAACGATTAGCCAAAGAATTCAAGGAACATGATTTTGTATGGTTGCGAATAATTAAAAGACGTCTAAAAAATATTTTGCAGCATCCTAAAATTAAACTTGCACCACGCTATTATGGACCGTTTTGCATTATAGAAAAAATTAATGATAATTCATTTCGATTAGATATTCCATCCCATTGGACTATACATAATTCTTTTCATATTAGCTTACTTAAACCCTTTAAAGGAACTTTACCACTTGCTCCACTTCTTGATATCCTCCTTTAATTGAAGAACAATCTGAAAACTTAGTTCCTGAGAAAATCATTGATCATGATGTCACTACTACACGCACAGGTACTCAATACCATCGATATTTGGTTAAGTACAAAAATCACTCTATTGAAGAATGTCAATGGATACATAAAACACAATTAACACCTCATTATGACCACTTAATTTCTGCATATCATACACAAACACATTAATGTAACAGCTCCATGAACATTTCCATGCATGTACTTTTACATGGCACATGCCTATTTTTTTATTATTCAGTGATGAAACATGTGACTGGCCATCCATGTTTATTCTTTTATCACCTGAGGTCAGTTGCTTGTTCAACTGAGGGGCATGTTATACCTTATGGAATATGTTGAACAATGCATTGTTGGATTGAAATATGGAATAGCCAATGCATTGTTGGATTGAAATATTGAATAGCCAATGCATTGTTGGATTGTAACATGAAATATGTTGGCCAATGCATTGTTGGATTGTAACAGTAATATGGAATATGTTGAACACTGCATTATAATTGTTAGAGTGTTGAATTATTTTATCAACTGTGGTCAGTTGCTTGTCAACTGAGAGGCATGTTGTATATTATTGAACAAGGCATTGTTAAAATGTTAAATTATTAATGTATTAATATGTTTTTGATGTTTTTGATATAGCAGCTGAAGGTTCGTGAGGAGCGTGCAAGGCGTGAAAGGGTGGACATCAATAATCCGAATAATTATTATTTAGCTTGTAAATAAACCTGCATAGAAGGTTCTATTGTTAGAAAAGTAATGGTTAGAATAAGGGTCGTTGTAGACCGCAGTTTCTATTATTCAAAGTAATGGCTTTCTGTAAAAGTTACCAACTTTTAGTTTCACGCCTGCTTTTCCAAGCCGCCCTCATGTAACCACTATTTTCGACGTAATCAAAAGTCCTATAAATACATGCACTCTGTGGACTGTCGAATCAGAGTGTGTGGGGGGAGATTGCACCCAATCTGCATACTTTCTCGTCTCTTGTTGCGTTTATTCTTGGGTGTGTTTTTCTGCGTTCGTAACCTCTGTTTGAGCGTGAGCAAGATCCTGACAACAATTCAAGGGCTGAAACCAAGCTAAGGCAGTACCCTTAAGAGTCAAACCAAATGCCTCGAACTGGGTGAACAAGTCCTCAACCTGTTCAGCTCTTAACACTTGTTTGAACTTGGCCACATGATCATAAGGATCTCCTGACCCATCAAAATAGTTCTTCATTGTCTTAACCACTTGAGAGGGTCTAAGGGTTCTTGAGTGCTCTCGTGGTCTAGGCAATGGGAAATCATGTTCATCTCTTTGATGCCTATGTATGCAATGTCTCTCTCTTTCTGGTCTTTCATTTTCAATTCCTGATCGGTCTCTACCCACTATGTGTGCAAAGCTTACCTCAGGTCTCTCTCTGGTTCTTTCCCTTTGGGTTTCATGAGCCTTGGATGATCCTGCTCCTTGGAGGCCTTGGGAAACATTAGATCTTGATGGAGGGAAAATTGATTCACCTTGCCAAGTGTATGCATGCCTATCCTGCTCTGTCACCAAGAACATTTTCTCAGATGTGTGATCTAGATAGACAACTTTCCCTAGTGTCTCTGGATCCTTGAACTCATAGATGGTGACTACGGGGCTAGGTTGATCTGGCCTGAATCTCCAAAAGGCTTCCTCTGTTTCTCTATTCAAGAATAGTTCTATGCTTTTGTTGTCTTGAGGGATCCAATCTGGAGTGATTACTCTAGTCAAGACTGACTTACCTCTAGGAGTCTTGGGTTCTCCTCCTAGGTCCCCTTGCTCTAGGTCTCCTATCTCGTTCTCAGGAATGATATTTCCAAACTCATCTGTCCTGTCTGGGAAGTTGGTTACCACATACATGGTTCCTTCCTTATCAATGTATGACTCTTCGAATGATGGCTACATCCATGGTTGCTAAAATTTCTGCCCAACCGTGGGGTTCAAATTCTTCGTCTGGAAATACTACAGGTGCATACGCTGGGTCTTGAATGGATCTATGGGTTTTCTTCACACCTACTCTCTGGCGTGTTCTCTCCTCTCTTCCTCTACTGCTCCTTTGCATATACATAAGTGTGTGTCTTCATGCATCCATGAGGATCTTGATCCTATGGAATGCACTGACTCAGTATCATCTTTGGCTCTATGGATGGGAGGGACATCTCTATGAGAGTAATCTTTGAGATTAACTTTGGTTGTAACACCTAAGTGTTGCAGATACAAGGAATTGGTTCCCCAATCTTGTACCACTTGCAAGCCGCATAAATGGTCTCCCCAAAATCATCTCATAGGCCTGATTTTTGCAAAAGTCACATATAGCAAAAGTATGCTCAAACTCTACACCACATGTAGTGAGAGTTATTCCTTCTAGCAATCCTTAGGGCCTCTCAATATGACCATCGACAATTTGCAATTTCATTCTCGTCGGCTTGAGTGATGGCTTGCCCCAATGCCTCCATAGGGAAGTGGTAGCAATTGCAACTCCTGCACCTGAGTCCAAAATTGCCTTGGTTGTGTACCCCTGATGGGTAACGAGAAGATAGGTGTTTCATTCTTCTTCTTTTCTCATGTCTCCTATCTTGTCCAAGGGTATTTCTGGCACCGTTCTATGAGATCCTACCTGGGAACAAGGTTCTGATACGTGTGGCACTTGTTTGGCTACATGTTTCCACAATTCTGGCCTAACCTTGAATAGCTCTTCTAAAGTGAGATTTCACTGCACTTTAGTGTTCTTTACTACCTCCATATTCCTAGGTATGATTGAGTCTTTGTTTCTTATCATGACCATGTGTGCCATCATGTAAGTAGACTTAGTTTCCCATGGGCCGTTGAAATGGGGTAATTCCTACAAGGAATTAGACTCGAAGTCTAACCTCTCATGAGATTGGGCACTCTCTTGCTCTCCATAAATGGAAGGAATGTCTTGTGGGAATTGATCGTGCGTGTCATCCACAAGTTCAATTGGAGGAGGGTCTTCACTTTCTTTAGCCCATTTCTCTTCTTGAATCTCTCGTAGGAATTCTGGTGAATATCGATTCATAGAAGAAGAGGTGTCTGGTTCGATGGAGTTAGGCACATAAACTTCTTGGGGAGGAATGCTTATTCTATCACTCACCCTCTCCTTGGCTTGGGAGGTGTCTCCTTTTACAGACTTTGCAAGTAACCTCTCCAATCTCTCTAATAGACCCTCAAAATGCAATGATGTTTTAGTGGAGCTAGAGTAGTTAAAGAGGCGACTGGCCTCAAACATGGCTTGAGCCAATTTTACCATCTTAGCACAAAGTTTGGTTCTCTCTATCTCTAGATTAGCTCTAGGGTAACATTTGTCATGATCTGTCACACTTGGCCCTTCTTGGATTCTGGCCTAATATGCTTTAAGCATCATGTCTAGATCCTCCGGAGTGGGATCGACAAGGATTGATCCTACTCTGGGTGGTGGGTGGGTTATGTGTGATGGATTAGAAGGTTGGGGAATGGAAGGAGTTGGATTGGAGGAAGATGGAAATGGTGGTGGTGGGGTAGTGTGAGAGTGAGTTTGACATGTGAGTTCCATTATCTTTGCTTTTGTTTCTCTCAAGCTTTCCTCAAGTTTTCTCATTTTCTTCCACCATTGTCTCTTCATTCTCTCATGGCTATCTCTCCAAGCTCTTGTCCTTTTCTTGGTTGTGCTCTCCATCTCGCTAACCTCAGAACTTTTTTCATGACTTGAACCTTGGTTTTGCTGCAAAGCTTGATCTCTAGTGACCACGTGCACTAGGGTTGTGGAAGTTACACTTCTTGTAGAGTCTACTACTAACCCAATAACATTGATAGGAGCGATTTTTGGCATGTTGATGGGGTTCTTGGGACACTCTCATAACAAATGCTTCTTTCCACAGTCTGGGAAAAAGCCTTCAATTGTCACAGATTGTGTTTGTGTAGGTGCCGGTAGAGGGCAATCACGAATGAGGTGATCTCCTTGACATCGGAGGCATGGCCCTCTAGGAAATGGAGGTCTCATCTACCTAGGCTGAGGTCTAGAGTTGGGGTTTGCGTACATGACATTCGCATAATCTGGCTCCCAACTAGATTCACTGGGTTCTTCATAATAATATGACTCATTATGCTCGAGTGACTACATGTAGTAAGCCTGTGGGCTATCAATATGTGTAGAGTCAAAACTATGATCACTTGGGTCACTTTTCGACAGCAATGGTGTTACCAGGACTATGGCTCTGTTCAGATTTTCTTCTGCAGATGCATATTTCACTAGAATCACATTGGTAGGAGCAAGGGTTGTTGCGCTAGAACCGGTTTAGGTCTCTACTGCCCTTGATAGGGTGGTTTGTAGGGTTGCTGGGGTCTACCATACTGCTGTGGTGGGTACTAGGTCTGGAATCTGCCCTGTTGTGGATATGGCTGAGGGTAATTTTGCCTGACAGTTTGTTTGTTATAAGGGCAGTCTTGTGCGGTGTGGTTGGTGTACCTTCGCTCTATGGTGCAGTACTCACTACTAGGGTTCACGTGGGGTTGAGCCATAATGGGACATACATTCGCCATATGGTCACCTCCACAAGTATAACATCTTTTCACCGGGGCAAACCTTGGTATTTGTTTGCTTGAGACTCCTAATTTCTGAGCTACTTTCTCGGCAAGTTCCTCAATAGATGTGGATGGATTTGAGTTGAGACTAGTAGAGCTATCTGAATCTCTATAGATTTTTGAAATCTCTAACTCCTCCCCTAGGTTATCCTCAATATCTGTGCACATGCGTACACACTCTTCTATGGTCCTAGGGTCCTTCAAGTACACATAAGATCTCAACTTGGTACTCAATAATCCATCTAAGAATAAGGACACTTGTTTGGCTGGAGGGGGTAGCTCTGGAACTAGACATCTCTCTAGGTATTGCCTAAACCTTCTTTGTGCGAGTCTAACAGTCTCTTGAGGTGTCTGCTTAAAGCTGTGAATCAGTGAGGAAGTATTGTGCCGTATACCACTCTTAGAAAATTATGTGATGAAGGCTTCTAGGAGTTGGTCTATGTTCCTGAACTGACCTTGGTGAAGCGGTTGAAACCATGTGAGGGCTGTGTTCTTAAGAGTGAGTCCAAAGGCATTGTACTGTGTGAATAGGTCATCAACTTGCTCAGCTCTCAGGACTTGCCTAAATTCTACTACATGATCATAAGGGTCTCCTATGCCATCAAAGCAATTCTTCATGGACTTAACCAGTTGAGTTGGCCTCAAGGTCCTAGTGTGTTCTCTAGGCCTTGGCAAGGGAAAATCATCAACATTTCTTTGGTTTCTTGGGTCCCTATGTCTCTCATTTTCCATCCTATCCGTCCATGTTCTTGTTCTTTCTCATCCTAATGGGTTAGCAAGGCTCACCTCAGGTCTATCTCTACCCTTATCTCTCTAGGTTCCATGAACTTGAGAGGTTCCTGCACCTAGGTGACCATAAGAGACATTGGACCATGGTTGGGGAAAAATAAGTTCACCCTTCCAACTCTAGGCATGTCTCCCATGCTCTCACACCACAAAGATTCTTTCCGAAGCCTCATCTAAGCAGGTCACTTTGCCTCGGCTGTCGAGATCTTTGAATTCATAGAAGGTGAGTGGTTCCACTTCATTAGGCTTCTCAGGCTTATACCTCCAAAAAGCCTTATCCGTCTCTTGATTCACGAGTAAATCTATGCTCCTATTGTCCTGGGGAACCCACTCTGTAGTGATTATTCTTGTCAGAACTGACTTGCCTCAAGGGGTTTTTGGCTCTTTTCCTAAGTTCCCTTGCTCTATGTCACCTGTTTTAGGTTGAGAGATTATGTTGCCAAATTCATCCATCCTTTCAGGTTGGCTGGTGACCACATACATTGTCCCTTATTTATCTATGTAGGAACCATTTTCGAACTTGACTACAGGATGCTCCGGTCCAATGGACTGATCCGGGTTTTTAATTTGGACAACAGATCTTCTCAAACCATCCTCGTAGATGCGTGCACCTAAGCGGTTGGTCTGGATATATTCTAGTTGAGTCTTGTAGGGACCTTCTGGTTTTTCTAGGTACGCCACTCTTGTGCTACCCACAGGTCTCTCCATGCTATAAGACATCTTAGAGTCACTGGTTTCTGAGTCTAGAGCATAGGGGTAATCACTCAATTGTTGGGCCCAAGACCTAGCAGTATGATTGACAGTAGCTTCAGAGGATCTGAGGCTTTGCCTGTCTCGACCTATGTGTCTTCTTGACCTAAGGTTCATATGCCTGGTTTCTGTATTTCCTAGTCCCAAGTACAATCTCGTTGCAGGTTGGTTTTTATCAATCACTTTGTTCTTTTTAGTTGATTATTGTGTTAAGCCCTTGTTTGAAATCACGTCCTCAGGAATACTTAAGTGAATTTCACACTTGATAATTGATCGATTCAAGTTTAATTTTGTTCCTTAGAGTTTTCGCACTTCAGACCCTCTTATTGCTTGTACTTAGTTGATTAGTTCTCTTGGACTTGATTCGTGCCTAGAGTCGCTCTAATTAATCGCCACACCTAAGTCGCACTTAGCCTAAGCTAGGAATTGACAAAGGAGGGTTGAGAGAACTTCCAACCTCCGATCACTCGTTGCTCAGGTTGCTCACAAGCCCTGGAAGCCTTCTCCCAAGCTTCGTATTCATCCTTGCTAGCTTGCTTTGGATGCCTTGATTGCTCACAATGTTCCTGCAAGGGTTCCCAAGTTAATATTGCCCCTTGATCAAAATGAATTGATAGACACACATCAAAAAGTATAGGCCCCTTTTTGAACAACTCACTGTGCCCCCAAAATTCCTATGACCACCTGTTCCCACCTAATGGCCAACTTAAAAATACAAGCTCTAAAACTCCACGTAGGATTCTTAATGATCTTTCCAACGAGACCAAAATCTCATCAATCGGAGTCCATATGGTGAAATTATGACCATTCAGGCACTTCGGGGTCAAAACATAAGAATAGGGGCTTACATAGCTGGGTTGAACTATGGTCACAACTACTGCGGGGCAAGACAAACGGTGGCACATCAGCCACAAGATACAACTTTCCATGTTAAGCATGTCCTTTACATGATGTCGGTGGAGGTTGAACCCTCAATCCCGCCTCAAGAGGCAAGACGCCCAACCACCTAGACATGGGGCTTGGGACATCATATTGGAATTTTGGCATCAACCAGAACTTCCAATTGGATTACGTTTTGGCATTAGGCCCATTTTTGCATCATGCATACAACAATATCATCCTCAACCTCACTTGGCGGGCTAACCATTTTGAAGGTCTTGCCTCCAAGCTTCTTCATCTATCTATATAGAACTCCCTCCAAGAATGCAATCTCATCTTCCAGCACAACGCATTCCTAGTCACTCAAGATGTTGCTAATCAGTTTTTTGGAAGAGACCCACTATGCTCTACAACAGGTTAAAGAGCAAGTTTTTGCACTCTAGATCAAAGCTAATCAATTTTAGACAACCAATGCCAAACTCATAGGAGAGGTAACTAAGTTAATGACTACTTTGGAGCAGCGTCATGCCCAACACTAAGGGATATGACATTAACAAAATCTCATGCTACAATGGTAGCAACAAAGCAAAAATCTTGAGTTTTGTTGCCCCAATATTTTTACCTCTAGAAGGATATACAGGAATAGATGGTTGTAGCTCAGATGAAAGCAATTTTGTATGAATCTTTGACTACTAAAAAAAAGTCACAAGATGTATTTTTAATGGACCAAGCAACCCTCCATACTATGCTAAGGGCAGTCCAAAAGAAGATTCAACATACTTTCAAAGAAGCACATGATGGCTTCCAGACAACCTTGCATGATAAATTTTTAGATTCTAAAGAACCAGGTGAGCAACATACTAAATTGGAACAACTTGTATAGTCCTCATAGTAGTTAATTTTTAGGTTCGATTCCACTATGTGTGCCAAGTGTTAGGACACACTGCTCCTTTGCAATTTTCCCTTTTCCATTCCTAATTATTGGTACCACCAAAATGTAAAGGGATGCTATCCCTTCAAAGTTCCATGTATATTTTCATGAATTAATTTGATGAATTTATGCGACATAGAGCCCACTACAAAAAAGTGGTACTTTGGGCCTGGGAAGAGTGTAATTCTGCATAATTTGATTGTATCTCTAAGTACTTAATATGTGTCTATGTGTATATTGAATTTTGTGAATAATTAATGTGTATATTGAAGCCTGCACAATATTAAGTTGGTATGTCATGTTGGAGCAAGTCTATGCCAAGCCTAAGTATTGGCTTGAGTCTCACAAAGCGATAGAAGAAGCCTTAAAGTGAAGACAATAAAAAGCTCACTTGTGAACTACCTCTTGTAACTTTTGAAGTCTTTACTTGATGTAAAAGTGAAAGACTCTAAAGTGCTTGAGTACACTTGATAAAAAAGGGAAAGAAAAGCCACGAATTCGTGATTGAAGGTAGTTGGAGAATCAAATCAATCACTAATAGATTGGAGAGTGATTGTAGGAAGTTAGGATCCCAAGATCAACTATAAATACATGGAAGTTTTAGTCGTGGTTAAGAGAAGACCTCCATGAGCTGAGCTTTATGCCATATAAAGTTGTGGTTTCAAGGCACACATATGTATCCATAAGTCCATTGTATTTTACAATCAATATACTTTAATTTTCATGATCATTTGAGTTTATATTTTCATGTTCTTGTGAAGTGTACTGTTCACTGCCATATCTCTTAGTTTTTCTTAGTCAGATTGCACAAATAATTTCTCTCCTCTTGGTGCATCATTTTCAGTGATTCAACTTGGTAAAGTTATCTCTCTAAGTCTATTGTATCCTCTTGCAATTGGATGTTTCAATTGTGCGGTATGATCATTTGAAGTCAACTGTGTGACCTCATTTTCTCTTCTTTGTCAGCACTATCTCAAAATAGTCATTTTGGCAGAGCTATTTCTCAGTGTATACTACCACTTTCCATGATTCAAATCTTATTAGAATCCTCATACTCTCTAGTATATGCGTACAACATTTCATAAGCATTGGATTCTTGCATCGTGAGCTATTGTCATTTTTCTACTCACTGGTTTGAGTACTGTTATAGCTCGAGAAAATCAGGGTCATGCTACCACTTGCTAAACATCTTTCTCCTTGTGTAGTCCATCATTTTTGTTGAAGTAACTATTGATTGTTAGATTACTAAGATATTAAGAGTTCCCCAAAAGGAATTAAGTTAATTGCTGTTGTGTCTAGAGAATTGATCAAATCTTTGGACAGGTGTATGAACATAAATAACAAGTTTTTGGCTCTTGAATCTACTTCAGCTTATCTGTTTTGATTCAACTTTCTGAGAGTGATCTTCCGAGTTACATAGGGTGTCTAATACATCCTTTGGAAAGCTAAAAGGGCCCATCACATATCTCTTCTATTCATTTGATTGGTGTAGTGCAAAGGTTTTGCAGTACCACTTCATCTTCATCAAATACAAATCCATCTCTTCATAGTGGTATGAGAGCAAGGTTGGACAACATGGTAGATGGATTTCCTTCATCAATTGACAAATTGGATAGAGGTAACTACTCAGCCTGGTCATTAAGGATGGAAGATTATCTTTAAGGAAGGAATTTGTATGGTTATATAGCTGGAGATGAAGTTATGCCAAGTTTCAGGAACAAAGGTCAACCAACACAAGAAGAGCAAGAAAGATTGAGTACATGGTGCTCCAAGGATGCACTTGCAAGGTCTTATCTGCTCAACTCTATCTCAGATTTTTGTTGCCTCACATTAGAAGTTGTAAAACATGTCAGGAAGTGTAGAATGCACTTGAAACCTTCTTCTCTTCAAGTAAAAAGGATAGGAAGCATCAACTATGGCTAGACTTCACAACTCTCAAGAAAGCTCCCAAACAAAATGTGAGTGATTTTGTCACAAATCTCAAGGACATACAAATCAATTGGGAAGCATTGGAGAGGTAATAGATGAAAAGCAAATTGTAAGGCAGGTCATCAATGGCTTGAAGGTAGATGACAAGTGGGAAGCATTCACCACAGCTATGGATCTATACATTGATATGCATGTACCTGATTTCAACACACTCATAGGACAACTACTTACTCAAGAAGCCAAGCTTATCAAGAATGGAGAAAGCTCCAAAGGCAATCAATCTTCAACTTTGTATACTGATAAAAGCAAGTCCAAAGAAAACAAAGGAAGAGGAAAGAAAGTGGATGATGAAGTAGGTACACATCAAGCTAACTATGCAGGTAGAGGAAGACATGGTAGAGTTAGATGCAGAGGAGTAAGACAAGGCAGGGGTAGATCCCAAGACTCTAATTCATGCTCTATTTGTGGATTAACTAATCATATAACTGAAAGTCGCTTTAGGAACTCCAGGAATCAAGGAGGCAGAGGCTACAATAGAGGAAGTTATGGCTACTCAAGAGGAAGTCTCATCCAGGTATACAACCTTTCCAGGTGTATTCGGGTCCTTGAACTCGTATATCGTGATGATACCTACCTCACTAAGTAGTTCTGTCTTGTATCTCCAAAAGGCTTCATCAGTTTCTTTATTTACAAACAACTCTATGCTTCTGTTGTCCTGAGGGATCCATTCCGGGATTAATACTCGTGTCAGTACATATTTCCCTCTAGGTGTTCTAGGCTCTTCTAGAGGTTCTTTTCCTTGAGATTTAGTTTCCGTCTCTAATTGAATTACGCCAAACTCGTTCGTATTGTTTGGCTGCGTACTTAAGATGTACATCGTTCCTTCCTTGTAAATGTACGCGTCTCTCTCGAATTTCACCACTGGACGTTCCAATCCAATGGGTTGATCGGGGTTGTGCATTTGCACCACTTGCCTTCGCAAACCATCCTCATAGATGCAAGCACCTAATCGGTTGGTTTGGAGAAACTCTAGTTGAGTCCTATAGGGTCCTTCTGGTTTTTCTAAGTATGCTACATTTGACCCTACTTCTGGTCTATCTGTGCTAAATGCCATTTCTGATCCGCTGGTGTCTGAGCTCTCCTAGGGGTAATTACTATTCAATTGCTGAGCCCACGATCGAGCAGTAGTTCTTACACTTGCCTCTGATGATCTAAGGCTTCGTCGGTCTGACTTACCTATATGTTTGCCCGATCTAAGGTTCATTAATTTTCTTCCTTGCACACTCAGTACACGCTCAGATCGTCAATGATTCTTTGTTATTACTGTCTTGACTCTTTTTAGATTTCTTTAGATTCTTGTCTTAATGTATGCGTCAGGAATTCGACTTTCCGTGGTACTTTGAGTTCTCGTTCCGTCAGACTTATGTTCTTTCCTTTAGGTTTTCGTGTCACACACCTTTACTTTGGTCTTGGACTTGATAAATTTAATTCTCTTGAACTTGAGGCGTTCCTATCGTCTTGAATCCACAATGCTACCGTTTATCCTAAGCTAAGAATTGACTGAGGGGGTTGAGTAATCTTCCAACCTCGAGTCAGCTTTTTTGGTTGCTCTGATGCCCAAGAAGCCGCGCTTCCCAAGCTTTATGCCCCTTCTGCCTTGCTTTGGTTGCCTTTGATTGCCCTTGCTAGACCTGGAAAAATCCAAGATTAGACCAATTCACAGTTGGATGATCAAGCACTTGAGTATATACACCTTTTAAGTCCCTTCCCTTTTGCCCAACTTTCCAATGTTTGCCCCTGGCTTTCTAGTCCCAAACTAGGTCAACCTCAAAATATCTTATCTAAAAATAGATGAAAAAGTTATGACCGTTCAGGCCCTAGGGGGTAAAAACTCACAAACAGGTTTTTCTCCAAATATGAGCTAAGGGGTCTCCTATGAGTATAATCACCCAAAAATTTCCCAAAAATAGCCCCAAAATTGGCCAAAAAATGAAACCCTAAAATTTGCGATGGGGGTGCACAATCGGGATGGTCTGGGACCGTCGCGATGGTCCAGGCGACCCGTCGCGATGGCGTGAAGGTGAACCGTCGTGATGGTCCAAAAGTGAACCGTCGCGATGGTCCAAAAGTGAGCAATCGCGATGGCTCGATCAGGCGGACAATCGCGATGGCGTCAGTCAACGGTCAACATGAACAATCGCGATGGTCCAAAAGTGAACCGTCGTGATGGTCACAGATGCGATGGCTTGAGCCAATCGCGATGGTCCAATATTTGAGTTGTCGCGATGGTGTAAGGGTGTCGTCGCGATGGTCCAACTTGCCATGTGGCACCGTCGGCGCGATGGTGTGAGCCAATCGCGATGGTGCGGGGTCAACCGAACAGTCGTGATGGTCCGCAAACCGTCGTGATGGTCCAAATGAACCGTCGCGATGGCATGAGACCGTCGCGATGGTCCGGCCGAGCCGTCGCGATGGCGTGAGCCTATCCCGATGGTATGACACAATCGCGATGGTCTAAGACCGTCGCGATGGTCCACCAAAGTATGATTTTTTGCAATGCAAGTATGGATTCCTAGAGGCGCAAGTGTGCTCTACACGCTGGTGTGGTCGCCTTCTTCAAATTCCGAACTTTGCAGACCATCACGATGGTCTGACACAGTCGGAAATTTCTGACAGAAACTGAAAATTTTACCTTTTCCAAGCTTTCCTGATGCACTGGAGCTCTGTACCTGCAAGAGAACTCAAGAAAACAAAAGTACACACAAGCACAAAAGCTCTCTCTCACTCTCTCGCATGCACAAATGAGGGGAAATGAGGAGAATGGGTGGATATGGTGAATTTTCTGATTTTTTTGGAGATGAAGATGATGATGCGGTGATGGAGATGGAGTGTGGGGGAGGTGAAAAACACTAAAAACTAAGTGAAGACAACAACAAAAACTGAAATTTTTACCTTCCAACGCTACTTCTTGCTATACTCTTACCATCACACATTCGTCCTAGACTCGATCCCCGGCAACGGCGCCAAATTTGGTGTTGCTCTAGCACAATGGTGAGAACCACGTTAAGAAGCTCCATCTCCTTAATGTCAATCCGCAGAAGAGATAGGAGTGATATGAAGATCGTGAATGTGAGATGAAGTGAGAGTGAAGGTGAGAAGCATAGAAATGCACACACACATACACACACACTACGAAGAGACAAGCAAGACACAATGGAAGGTGAGAAATCAACTCTATTACTCAAGAACACTATTACAAGCTCAAAAGAACTCTAACCTCAAACAAGCTAACCTGAAAAATGAGCTCTCTAGCTCTTTTTATAGTTTCTAGACTAGTTTTGACCGGTTTCACATCTAGTGACCGGCATAGTTAAAAATTAGGTCATAGATGCTATTTGGAAGGGTAAACGGTGTTTAAAAATAACAAAAATTGATACGCTCATTCTACCTAAGCTCCTCAAGCTCGAGGACTCCTCGGCTTGCACAAAATGGAGCTAGAAATTAAGAAAAGGGTTTTTCTATGTTACATATGTTACAATAGTGATAAAAATCATTGTTGGAGGTTTTTGAAAAGTATTTTTAAAACATGATTCTTTGAAAAAAGATTGAACTGGCTCCCTGCTCCGTCGTTACATGCTTCCGCGTCTTCTATGCCTCTGGCTGCTTCCAACATCTACCAAGTTGAATCACTGAAAATGATGCACCAAGCTGAGAGAAAGAATCTCTGCAATCTAACTAAGAAAATCTGAGAGATATGATAGTGAACAGTACACTTCACAAGAACATGAAAATATTAACTCAAATGATCATGAAAATGAAAGTATATTGATTGTAAAATAAAATGGACATACTGATACATATGTGTGCCTTAAAACCACACTTTGATATGGCATAAAGCTCCACTCATGGAGGTCTTCTCTTAACCATGACTAAAACTGCCATGTATTTATAGTTGATCTTGGGAACCTAACTTCTTACAATCACTCTCCAATCTATTAGTGATTGATTTGATTCTCCAACTACCTTCAATCACAAATTTGTGGCTTTTCTTTCCCTTTTTGATCAAATGGACTCAACCACTTTAGATCCTTTCACTTTTACATCAAGTAAAGACTTCAAAAGTTACAAGAGGTAGTTCACAAGTGAACTTTACATTGTCTTCACTTTAAGGCTTCTTCTATCACTTTGTGAGACTCAAGAAAATACTTAGTCTTGTCATAGACTTTCTCCAATAGCTCCCCCTCAAGCCAAGTAAGCTTTAGGTCTTCAATCTTCCAAGATTACCTGCAAGCCAATCATGGCTTTGAATTTGCAAAGCTTTGTATCATCCAATGCTTTGGTTAGAATATTTGCACATTGTTGATGAGTGGACACATATGATATTTGAATCTCCTTTCTCACAATCTTCTCTCTTACATAGTGATAATGAACTTCAATATATTTAGTCCTTGCATTAAAAATTGGATTAGCAGCTAATTGAATAGAGCTCATATTCTCACCAAAAATATTTGGAGTTCCAATCTCCAAACCAAGATCTGTGAATAGTGTCTTCATCCACATAGCTTCTTGAGTAGTTATGGCAAGACCTCTGTATTCAGCTTGCGTAGAAGAGAGAGCAACTGTGGGTCGCTTCTTGGATGACCATGAAACAAGTTTTGAACTTGAAAAGGTAAGATAACTTGAGGTTCTCCTTCTGTCTTCCTTGAAGCCAGCCCAATCTGCATCAGAGAACAATCTCAAACTTAAATCAGATACATAAGGGTAATATAACCCTTCATTCATGCTTCCTTTGAGATATCTAAGTATCCTCTTGGCAGCCTCCATTAGAGGTTTCTTGCGTGTGTGCATAAATTGACTTAGCACACTCACACTATAACATATATCAACCCATGTCAATGTGGCATAGTTCAAACTACCCACAAGGCTTTGATAACCTATCACATCTTCTATGAGTTCACCTTCATGTGAGCTCAATTTATGATTAACCTGCATTGGAGCACCTACAATCCTGCAATCTTGCATTTGGAATTTTGTCAACATGTCTTTAATGTACTTTCTTTGAGTAAGAAACAAACCATGATCTTTGTAGACAACTTCCAGTCCTAAGAAGTAGGTAAGTGAACCCAAATCACTTATCTTGAATTATTCTCTCATCTGTTCTTTGATTCTCTTCATGCCATCTGTATCATTTCCTGTAAGTATAATATCATCTACATACACACACAAATAGATGACTTCAGAATTACTCCTTTTTATGAATAGTGATGGATCTGTCTTGCTAGGTTGAAATCCTTTGTCCGACAAGAATGAGACAAGCCTGTGATTCCAAGCCGTTGGGGCTTGTTTGAGTCTATATAAATCTTTATTAAGTTTACACACATATTAGGATATATGTGATTCTCAAAACCAGGTGGTTGTGCCATATATACCTCTTCTATTATCCATCCATTAAGAAATGCATTTTTTACATCCAATTGAAGTATCTTCCAATTCTTGGAAGAGGCAATTCTAAGCAAAACCCTATAGTAGGCATCTTTGCCATAGGAGAGAAGGTCTCCTCATAATCAATTCCCTGAGTTTGTGCAAAGCCTTTTGCCACAAGCCTTGCCTTATACCTGTTAATGGAGCCATCTGAATTGTTCTTCAATTTGTACATCCACCTTGAACCTATCACTTTCATTGATGGAGACTTGAGAACCAACTCGCAAATGTTATTCTCCTCAAGGGCTTCAATTTCTTTTTCCATTGCATGCCTCCATTCTGATGTCTTCTTTGCTTCCTCAAATGTTGAAGGTTCCTCTTTATTTATGTCCTGTGCTAGATAGATTGAATGTTTAGTGACTAGAGAAGTATCAAACCTATACCTTTTTGGCTTTCTTTTCTCCCTCATGGACCTTCTTAGGCCATGATGTTATGATTCTGCCTCTTTTCCAAGTTTTTTCATTTTTGCTTTACCTTTAGACTTCCACATTTTGATTTTTTCATACTGATTTGCTTCATCATCTTCTAATTTATCCTGCTCTTCAACTTTAGAAGAATTATCCTTAACAAGTTTTGGAAAATCTTCTTCAAGATCATAAGGTAGGTTGACCTTTCTACATGAATCTTCATACCAAGAACTATTCTCATCAAATACTACATCTCTACTCACCAAGAATCCTTTGGTTGTTGGGTTGTATAATATGTAGCCCTTTTGATTGTTGTTATATCCAATGAATACAAACCTTTCTGCTTTGGGATCCATCTTGCCTCTAACTTGTGAAGGAACATGAGCAAAAGCAACACATCCAAAAATCTTACAATGATTCAAGCTTGGTCTTCTTCCCGGTTCCAAGCTTCATATGGTGTCATGACATCAAGTGATTTTGAAGGTAACTTGTTAATCAAATAAGTGGTTGTGGATACAGCCTCAACCCATAAGTAATTAGGTAAGTGCTCTTCATTTAGCATAGACCTTGCAGCTTCAACAATTGTCCTATTCCTTCTTTCTGCCACTCCATTTTTCTCAGGAGTATACCTTGTAGTGATCTCTCTTTTGATTCCTCTTTCTTGAAGAAAGGAGTCAAATTCATGGGAGAAGTACTCTCCCCCACCATCTGACCTTAGCCTTTTTAGTGTTTTACCTGTTTGATTCTCCACAAGAGCCAAATATCTTTTGAAGCATGAAAAGACTTCATCTTTGTGTTTCATAAAGTATAATATAGTCCACCTGCAATCATCAATGAAGGGGACATAATACCTTGATCCAGATATTGAAGCATCCTTGCTAGGTCCCCATACATTTGTATGAACCAACTCCAAGAGATCTCCATGCATATATCCTTTCTTCATGAATGGTAACCTGTGAGACTTTCCAAATTGACATGCACTACACTTATAAATCATGTGTTGTTTCGAAAAGTTAGGGAGTCCAAGTACACTTTGGTCCTTGAAAATTTGCTTTAATGATCTTTCATCAATATGTGCTAACCTTTTGTGCCATACTTCCAATTCCATAAGTGTCTGACTACTATAATTAAAGAGAACAATGTTTCTACTGTCTTGTAATTCAAATGTGAATAATCTACCTGTCTTTTCACCTTTTGCAATTCACTTGAATCATTGACTTGGATCTTCAACAAATGCTCCTGCTTTTGTGAACCTGACTTGCAACCCTTTATCTACTATCTGCCCAACACTTATCAAATTCTTTGTAATGGTAGGGACATAGAGTACCTTACTGAGTAAGTTGATGTTTCCATCAGGTGCTTTGACATTTCCTATTTTTTCCACAAGGTGTCTTGTATCATCTCCTGTTTGTATTGCATGCATGTTCCTTGGATCTTCTAAATCTCATAGGAGGGCCAAATTTCTTGCCACATGATTGGAACAACCTGAATCTATGTAGAAAACATGCTCATCAGATTTAACTTGTGGCATCGCCTTATTCATGATTAGCAATGAGTCCTCTTGATTTGAGTCTTCTGTGTAGTTATTGAAGTCTCTTATTCCTCTATTGCTTCCTTGATAGTTTTAATGGTTGTAATTATTGTGGTTGCCATGGTAATTGTTGGTTCCCACAGAAACAATGAAAACCATTTTGGAAAGTTATGCGGATTTATTAGACGCACATGATGATTTGGAAAGGGAACGAGATGAGCTACGTAGCCAACTCAGGGAAAAGGAGGCTCCACCCAAGGTATTAGAAACGGCCTCGACCTCAGAGGAAGTAAAGGCTTTGACAGAGCAGGTGGAAGAACTCCAGAAAAAGTTACTAGAATATGAAAGGCAGGCCTCCCCAGTTGTAGAACCCGAACCGGAGGATTTAGTACCCATTGAGGTGGATGAAACATATGAGGAACCATACGTTCCTATGCCGATTCCAGGTGGTGCACAGACCTCAGAAGGACTGGACACATTAGAAGTTGAAGTACCTGAATGGCTCCAAACACTCGAGAAGATAGCAACAACCCATGAAGATAGAGTGGCCATTCAAATCCAATCTATGGCAAAGTTAGAAGACATCATCATTAAGTCTGAATACTTTCAAAGCATGTCTCATCATAGATGGATCGGCACCAATGATGATCAATATGTGCCATATTGTGTGCTCCTTGCGGATTACAATGCAGAGATTCAATGCAGTTGTGGCAAACCTCCAACTTTTGCCACACAATTTGGGCCAGAGGATATTCCAGAAAGTGCAAAGAAAGGCTCCATCTATCAACCAACCTGGAGAATCCATCTTCTGGAAACCTACCTAGAAATGGTTCGTACCTGGACTAACATGCCCCTTTTTATTAAATATAATCCTTGTTATGTTCCAGTATTCCACCGGCGCACTTGGCCAGAGTTTACCATTGTTGTCAAGAACGTCAAGGGTTGTGCGAAATGGTTAAATTATGTTTATCTAGCACCGCCACAAGGCCCTCCCACTGTAAATTACATGATCTCTACCATCAGACACTGGAGCACTCGACTACAGAATACCCCCGATGTGATGGCACAAATGTGTATGAAAATCTTTGAACTAATGCTAATCACCTTCAGGACGTTCAAGAATATTAAAGACCCCCACTTCTCAGGTGTCAGATTTCTTACAAGAAACCAAGATCTGGTATACGACATGAGCACAACCCCATCCATAGAGGTAATATATGCTTGGCACGCCAGAATAAAGTACCTCCCAGCTTGTTTTAAACAGACCTTCGAGGAGATGTTCATAACGGGATTCTGGGAATATCACTCAGAAATATTTGTACCCAGGCCCTCACATCTCCTCCACTTATTCGCTGTGGAGAGAACTATCCATTCAGAACAACTGCGGGTGCCACATCCGGACGTACCAGGACCAGTAAATTGGGATGCATTATTAACAGATCTAGCACGGGGGCTCAGATTAGAAGAACATCACCTCGCTTCCGATGTTGTCCAATATTACGTTCAACGAGCATCTAGACAAGGGTCTGTCAGGGGCGACAGACGTGAGAGTGGGGGGGGGGTGTTGGCAGCAGTCAGGGAACTGAAGGAGCCACGAGAGAAAGAGGGTCGAAACGAAGAGATAGCACACGCAGACACAGTAGCCAAAGAAGATCTGGCAAGTAGGCCATCTAAATTTTTCAGACATCAAGGAGTGGAGCACACAAGAAGAAAGAGCAAGTAGGGAGCTCAAAGATGTGTATGACAAATCAACCGAGAAAATCCCTATAGAAATAGTGATTTTAATCACTAAAAACCATTGTAAATACCCTTTTGTATTTTTGTAGCTCCATTTTGTGCAAGCCAAGGAGTCCTTGAGCTTGAGGAGCCTTAGAAGTATCTACCTGCCAATTTTCATATTTTTTAGACCTCGTTTGAGCCCTCAAATAAGCCTTGGAACCTAATTTTTAACTAGGCTGGACACTAGGTCTGGACAGGGCCAAAGCTAGTCAAAAACTATAAAAGGAGCTAGAGAGCTCATTTTTGGGGGTAGATTGTAACTGAAATGAACTTGTAAGAGCTTTTTGAAAGTAATCTAAAGAACTCCATTGATTCTCACTCTTTGTCTTGCCGTGTGTGCGCGTGTGTGTGTATGTGTGTGCATGTCTGTGTGCTTCTCACTCACGCACTTGTGCCTCCACTTGCTCGAGGTCTTCATACCATCCTCACGTCTTCCCGGATTGACATTAAAGGAGGTGCTACTCATCATTGAGCTACACCAAATTTTGGAGCTTCTTAACGTGGTTCTCACCATTGTGCTAGAGCAACAGTAAAGTTAGCTCTATACTTGTAATATATGGGTACAAAGTTTCACTATAATTAGATGTTTCAATCCTGCGGTATGATCATTTGAAGTCAACTATGTGACCTCATTTTCTACTTCTTTGTTAGCACTCTCTCAGAACAATCATAGCTGTTTATCAGTGTGTACTTCCCTATTTTCCATGATTCAAAGCGTGTTAGAATCCTCATACTATCTAGTATAGTCCTAAAAAATTTCATAAGTGTTGGATTCTTGAATCATGAGATATTGTCATTTTTCTGCTCACTGGTCTGAGTATTGTTACAGCCCGAGAAAATCGGGGTCATGCTACCACTTGCTAAACATCTTTCTCATTGTGTAGTCCATCATTTTTGTTGAAATAACTCTTGATTTTTAGATTACTAAGCTAATAAGAGTTACTCAAAAGGAATTAAGTTAGTTGCTGTTGTGGCCAAAGAATTGTTCAAAACTTTGGACAGGTGTATGAACATAAATAGCAAGTTTTTGGCTCTTGAATCTACTCCAGCTTATTTGTTTTGATTCAACTTTTTGAGAGTGATCTTCCAAGGTACATAGGGTGTCTAATACATCCTTTGGCAAGCTAAAAGGGCCCACCACATATCTCTAGAGTTCATTTGGTTGGTGTAGTGCAAAGTTTTTTGAGCACCACTTCATCTTCATCAACTACAAATCCATCTCTTCACATGTCAGAGATGATTCAATGAAGGAAGTTGTCTAGTGTATTTTTTTGAGTGATTGGAGACATAGATGATATGTACTTTTTTGCCATAAGCCGCTTAGTATAGCAACTAGCGTGAATGATATTGTGAGAATAGAGCAGTAATTGGACCCAGAAAGAATGAAGTGTGAAAAAGTCTAGGACATGTAACCTCAAGTTTTCTCTAGCCATGAAACCATAACTGACCATTGGTACACTTGAAGTGTTAAATAGGCCCGTAGTGTAATCCATTCTAGTGTGCATTATGAGGTAGAGGCTAACATGTGCAATAAGAGCCATTTCTGTGAAACCATCTAGCACCTCTAAGGTGGATCACCTGATTTGTTATGCAAGTAAAGTTTGAACCCATGCAAAAATGAATTATAATATGATTGATAACTAAGGCTTAGTCTTATTTTTGCAATGCAAAAGTTTAGGAATTATTTATTTGATTTTGAGATCTAGGTTGGGCAAGGCAAGCTTTATGGCTGATCACCTTTCAAGGATCACCAGTGGAAATCATGCAGATGGACTCATTGATGAACCAGTAGATAGACAACTATTCCAAAAACTAGTAAAGCCACAATGGTATGGTGAGGTTTTGAATCTTCTCACCTCTTGTGACTTGTGTAAATCTCTTATGGAGGTTTTTTCCCCACGTCACCTCTTGTGACTTGTGTAAATCTCTTTAGGAAGTTTTTTCCTCCTAGCTTGCATATATGCCTATAACCCTAATGGGTCACTTATCTTTATACATTCTCTTAGTAATACATTCAATATTGTGTGTTGTGCTAAAAGCTTCTTCTTCTTCTTCTTCTTCTTCTTCTTCCTTGTGTTGTTGTGTGCTTCCGCAGACCTCAAACTCCAACAATTGGTATCAAAGCAAGTTTTTGCTTCATCTAGGGTGTCATCGACATACCTCCAATCACAGTCTTAGAATCGCATGAAAAGTGGTGACCATACTCAAGGCAATTAGGATTTAAAAACATATTTTCTATGTGGTGTCAAAATCATGATCTGAGATACTTTGGGCCTTGAAACACACTATCATAGTGCCTATGTAGGCAATCTTATCTGTTTTTGCCAAAGATATATACAAGTCTTGGTTCGCCAATATAAGCTCCTCAAAGTCTGCTATAGGTTTAGCAGAACTCAACAAGGAAGTTCTGTTCAACTTTTTGAGATTTAGTTGGACAATTTTTTGACAAAGATCAAAGATTTGAAGGAGCACTTGATTTTTGTTGATAAAGTCTTGCATGAAATTTCACTTGTGCAGACTGTTCTGAATGATCTTCTAGATTCATATCAGAGTTTTGCTTCTACTCTTTGATTAATGATGAAAGGCAATCCAAATGCCTTAACATTTGAGGAAATAGTCTCTGTTCTCTTGCAAGAAGATTAGTTTAGGCAAAACAGGTCCATTATGCATGTTGCACATCAAGCTTTCCTATTTAGTCAGAAGGGCAAAGGTAAATGGAGCTCATCTACTATTAAGCAGAAATTTGCTAGATCTGCACAATCAAAGAAGGATGATAGAGAAGAGAAGAAAACAAAAAATTATAAATTATTTTGCAAATATTCTAAAGGAAATGATCATGTCATAAAGATTTGTCCAAAACTGGCTGCAAAAGAGGCAAAGAAAAAAGAGGTTGGAATGGTTGTTCCAGAAGCCTCTACACACAAATCAGAGTCTACAAATCTTGTGAAAAATGAAGAATGGGCATTTACTACTGTTTGTAGTTATGAACCATCTTCTCATGAATAGTGTATGTCTGTAGTAGACTCAGATGTTTGATACTTTGATAGTGGGGCAACCAAACATATGACCTCGCTGTACAGTTTCTTCACTTCACTTGAGCCTGCTCTTATAGGGAATAATGTCACATGTGCCAACAAATCCTCTTGTCATGGGAGTTGGTAAGATCATTTTGACTCCTATTGATGGTAGTTATTTTACATTGTCGGATGCTTTATTTGTGCTAGGGATCATGAAAAAATTTTTATTAGCTTCAGCATTAGCCAAAATTGGCTTGGTTGTGAAATTTGTTGATGACAGATGTACAATTCATGATTTGTCGAATGGCAACATCATTATTGCTTCTGACATTTTATGTCGTGGGCTGTATAAGCTCATAGATTATGCAAAAGCTGTGAATGATTCAACATGTCAATCCGTGGAGACGTGAGGACTGGTATGAAGACCGTGAGCAAGTGATGGCACAAGTGTGTGAGTGAAAGCACACAAGCGTGCACACACATACACACACACACACGCACAAGGTAAGAGCAAAGAGTGGAACAATGGAAAGCTTCGATTACAAAAGAGCTCTCTTACAAAGCTGAAATCAACAACAACCTTACCTCAAAAATGAGCTCTCCAGCCCTTTTTATAGTTTTTTGAGTGGTTTTGGCCCTGTCCAGACCTAGTGTCCGGCCTAGTTAAAAAATAGGTTCCAGGGCTTCAACACTTTGATTATCTCAATTTCGCTAGTTTTCTATGCCTGCAGAAATCTGAAATGGTTTCCTCTCTACCCAAACTTGAGGCACCTGGTAAACATGTCTATCAAGGCTATATTTTGGGCAAAATGTAGCATTCCTCCTTTCCAAAAGATGGTTCAATATGAGCTACTCAAAATTTGCAGCTTGTTCACAGTGATGTTTGTGGTCCTATGCAAACACCTTCTTTTGGGAACTATCTTTACTTCATGAATTTCATTGATGAGTTTTCCAAGCATTCATGGGAAAGAAAAATCTGAGGTGTCTATGTGCTTCAAACAGTTTTTGGTTTTGGTTGAAAAGCTATCAGCATGTAAAATGGACACCCTCTGTTCTGATCCAGAGGGGGGAATATATGTCTTCTAATTTCAATGCATTTCTGGCTGAACATGGGTTTAAAAGTTTAGTGTATAGTGTTGTATACACTTCAAGAGAATGGAGTTGCAGAAAGGAAGAACATGTCACTCATGGAGATGGTGAGGTGTATGGTCAAGATTTAGGCTTTACCACATAGTTGTTGGCTTGAGGCTATTATGTGTGCAACATATGTACTTAACAGGTGTCCCACTAAAGCATTATAGTCTATCACTCCATATGAGGCTTGGCATGGTTGTAAGCCATATGTTGCTCATGTGCATGCCTTCGGTTGTCTAGCATATGCATTAGTGCCTAAACAACAACGTAGGAAATTGGATGATAAAGTGGTGAAATGTATTTTTGTTGGGTATAGTTATGAAGGCAAAGGCTATTTATATCATCCACAAACTAAATGCATTTTTGGTTACCCGTGATGTTCCTTTTGTGGAAGATGCTATTCAACCATTACTTTCAAGTACTAAGGAGACATCACTTAGCTCCAAAGATGTTATGACACTTTGCTGCCTCTTTTTATAAGTGGACACTCTAGTGCTGGTCCAAATGAGGCAATTTCTCGACCTTTACAAGTTTCACATGATGATGTAGATCATTCCATTTCTTATGCAAATTTACATGACACACTTATTGATGAGATAATTGATACAAAGGAGGCAAAAACTATGCCTAAATGGCTAGTTCAAACTTGCGAGATAGCAAATTCGATCCACATCTATCACATCGTACTCGTTGAGGCTCTCATGGTGCTTTTTTTTGCATCAGATTGCTATGCTATGGCTGCCTCTAGTCTTTGTGATGAGAATGAGCTTGTTTTGTTTTATGAAGCACAAAATTCAAAAAATCGGATGGTTGCTATGCAATTAGAATATGATGCTAGTATGAAAAATGGTACCTGGACTTTATGTGACTTTCCTCCTGGCAAGAAGGCCATTGGCATGAGGTGGGTATACAAACTAAAGTGTAAACATGATGGAACAATTGACAAGTATAAGGCTAGGCTTTCTACACAGGGTTATGCTCAAGAAAGAGGCATTGATTTTGATGAGACCTTTGCTCCTCAATGTTGAATGACTACTATTTGTAGCATCTATCCACTTGGAGCTCATGATGGTTGGACTGCAAATCAATTGGACATTAAAACTACATTTTTGAATGGTGACTTGCATGAAGAAGTGCATGTTTTTCAACCCCTATGGTTTTTTGCAGAAAGGGCATGAAAACAAAGTGCATAGGTTGAAAATGGCATTATATGGTTTGGAGCAAGCACCATGTGCTTGGTAGGGAAAGATACATGCCTACCTCATTGCACATGGTTTTGAGAACACTCCAATTGAGAGAACCTTATATTTTATGCATGCAAATGATGTGCTTCTAATCGTTGTGGTCTATGTTGATGATATGTTGCTCAATGGTCCTCATAAGAAGCATATTGCTGATTTTAAGGCTGATTTGCATGCCTCATTTGAGGTGTCAAATTTGGGGCACTGAAGGGTTTCAATGGCGATGCACCACGGTGCGCTCTCCTTATCGAGAGCTCCACGATGATATCCTTGGACTAGAAAACCGACCTCCTAAGGCTGCACACGGTACTCTGCACACAAAGTGCAGAATACACAGAAAACACAGTACACATGAAGATAGACTTCTTAGATCTTACAAATGTAGTGAAACTTACAGTCTGTGACTGACCAGACCACTATATCGTTTATTAAAGAACATATACAAAGAAGTGTCCAGTGGCCATTTGGCCTTTCACATGGACACTAACAGTAACAATCTCCCACTAAAGGCCAATATGGCCAAAGTAATCATGGGAGAAAAAATAAAGAATGATGAAGAATACTTAAGTGTAAGTATACAAACTATACCTCCAACCTGATGGGTATGTTACACAATATACAAGTGACTGTGTAAGATCACGAATTAAGTAACCCCCAATAAGTGACAACAGTGTCGAAAGCTATCATGTGGTAGAGCTTTAGTCAAAGCATCTGTAGCATTATCTCGAGTGTGAACCTTCTCAAGAATAATGCGCTCAGTGACTAAGCAATCTCTTATGAAGTGATACCTCACCTCAATGTGCTTGGTCTATGCATGATAGACCGGATTCTTAGCCAAAGCAATGGCACTCTGATTGTCACTGAGAAAACGAGGTACATGCTAAGGTAAACCCATATCACAAGCAAGACGAGAAAGCCACAATGCTTCCTTACATGCCTCACTTGCTGCAACATACTCTCGTTCTATGATGGAAATAGCTGCACATTCTTGAAGATGAGATCTCCAAGAGATAGCACCTCCAACAAAATGAAAAATGTACCCTGATATAGACTTACGATTGTCTACACGACCAACATAGTCAGAATCTGTGTAACCAATAATGGATGCTTTCCCTCTACCTAAGCATAGACACTTGTTCTTAGTGCCACTCAGATATCTCAAAATCATCTTGACCACTTCCCAATGTTTCTTGCGAGGATTAGACATATATCTCCTCATAACTCCTACTGCAAATGCAATGTCTAATCTCGTAGCTACCACAGCATACATGAGACTACCAACAACAGACTGATAGGGAATTTTGGTCATGAATTCCTTTTCCTCATCTGATTTGGGGCAATCATCCTTGCTCAATTTCACATATGTGGGTAAAGGTGTATTCAATGCCTTTCCACCCTGCATATTGAACCTATGAAGTACTTTGGATATGTACTCACTTTGAGAGAAGTATATGCATCTTTTACTCCTATCATGAGTAATGCGCATGCCAAGAATATGTTTAGCATCCCCCAAATCCTTCATATCAAATGTCTGACTCGACTTCTTTTTGAGAATTGACAAGTCGTAAGAGGACTTCCTAGCAATCAACATATCATTGACATAAAGTATCAAACATATCAAGCTGCCATCTAATCATCTCTTTGTGTAGAGACAATGATCCTCGTTGCTTCGAGAATAGCCTTGAGACTTCATAAAAGCATCAAACTTTTGGTACCATTGTCTTGGGGACTGTTTAAGTCCATACAAGCTCTTCTTGAGCTTACAAACTAGACTTTCCTTGCCAAGAACTACATAACCCTCTGGTTGTTCCACATAGATCTCATCTATAAGATCTCCATGCAAGAAAGCAGTTTTCATATCCATTTGGACTAGCTCTAAGTCCTCCATTTCAACGAATCCAAGCAACATGCGCAGGGTAGTCATCTTGACCACTGAGAGAAGATTTCCTCAAAATCAACACCATGTTATTGCTTAAAACCCTTTGCAACAAGTCGTGCTTTATACTTTGGAGAAGCACTATCTGATGTGAATTTCAGCTTATATACCCATTTACATGGTAAAGCTTTCTTGCCCTTTGGCAACGGTACTAAATCCCAAGTACCATTCTTGTGAATAGAATCCAACTCACTCTTCATGGCACGCTCCCACTTGACATGATACTCTATCTGCATAGCCTCTTTGTAGCAAGAAGGCTCACCGGCATCTATTAGCATAACAAAATCTAAGCTTGGAACATATCTGTGAGGTGGATGTGAGACACATGTAGAATATCTCAATGGTTTTTGAACAAGAATATGAGCAGACTGATCTCAATGGACATTCTCTTGAACATCCCTATGTGCAACATGGGGACTGGTATCCTCAAACACCACTCTTCTCACTTCAACGTCCTCAATGGGTTGTTTATGCATCGTAGACTCATTTAAAATGACATCACTACTTTTGATCATTGACCGTGTTTTAGGATCTCATAAGCGATATCCAAATTGTCCTTCTCGACCATATCCAAGAAAAATGCATTTCTTTGACTTATGATCCAACTTTTGTCTGAGATTCTTGGGTATATGAACATATGCTTCACACCCAAAAACTCAAAGATGATCATAATATGGTGGTTTCCCTGTCCATAAATGTTGTGCCACTTTCAGACCTTTGGCAATACTAGGTGAAAGGTTAATCACATGAATTGCAGTCAATACTGCTTCTGCCCAAAAGCCTTGTAAGAGGTTTGCATGATGCAACATAGAAACTACTCTATCTTGAATATTTCTATTCATCCTTTCAACTACATCATTCTGTAATGGGGTATAAGGAGATGTAAACTCTCTATGAATCCCTCTAGAGTCACAAAAAAGGTTGAATTCATGTGAGGTATACTCACCGCCATTATTTGAACGTAAAGCCTTAAGCTTAGTTCCTTTGTTAGTCTCAACTAAAGCAAGCCATTTTCTGAAAGTAGGGAATACCTCATCCTTCGATTTGATAGGATATACCCAGAATTTTCTAGTAGCATCATCCATGAAAGTGACAAAGTAAAGAGAACCACCTAAGGACCTAGTGGGCATAGGACTACACACATTTGTATGGACGAGATCTAAAGGCTGAATTGAAGAGCCAATGTGCATTCTATCCACATTTTTGGTTTGCTTTCCATATTGACAATGCTCATAAATTGAAAAATCAGAGAAAGATAACACAGGTAAGTAGCCAGAACGAGAGAGATTTTTCATTCCACTACGAGATATATGGCCCAAATGACCATGCCAAATACAAGCCATAGGCTATTCAGTAACAGCTAACAAGTGTTCTTTATGTGATACAAATAAAGGATAAAGTGAGCCAACTTTGCATCCTTTTGGAATAACCATATTGCCCTTTGATATACGAAAGGATTGAGCATAGAAGACCACCTTGTAACCAAGGTCATCAAGTTGACCAACTGACATCAAACTGCGTGATAACTGAGGTACATGGCGTACATTATGCATAGTAAATTTTGAACCATCAATGAACTGCACAACCACATCTCCAATCCCCACAACATCACATTGGTAAGAGTCACCAAGTCTCACGGTACCAAGAGCCTTTGCTGTATAATTAGAGAACCATTCTCTGTGTGGTGTCACATGGAAAGAAGCACCAGAGTCTAGCAGCCACGTGTGGGAAAGATAATTAGCCATAACCTCAGTTGGCATAGTACTATCAAGTGCCAACACATCAGCATCATCAGAATAGCATTAATTTCTTCAATCTTCACAATCGAAGTAGATGGTGCAGGTAGCTGTTTAACATGCCCATCAACATTCTGTCCTTTACCTTTAGAATTCTTTAATGCATAACAATCTTTGTTCATATGTCTTTTCTTATGACAATAATGGCATTACATATCCCTTTTCTTTGATTTACTTCTATTGTTATTTCGTTGACCATTCTTTTCCTTGTTCTTGCTCCTACCATGTTGCTGATTCTTTCCTTGGTAAGAATCACGAACATTATACGCATCTTCACTCTGAGTGCCAACCATAGATTTTCTACAAATCTCCTCACTCAAGAGTGCCCCACATATGTCCTCATAGACAAGTTTACCAATAGGTGCACTATTGCTAATAGCTGTGTAGAATGTATCCCATGATGATGGCAAGGTGCATAACAGCAATACTGGTTTCATCTCATTATCCATACCCATCTTCAGAGCATGTAACTGGGAGAATATAGCATCAAACTCATTTAGATGAGCAACAACACTATTTGTGTCCTTCATGCGAATGTCATATAATTTTCTCATAAGATACACTTTATTTGATGCCGTCTCTTTTTCATATGTATTGCATAACTTCTTCCAAAGCTGCTCTACACTTTCACAGTCTAATACTGTAAAGTAAACATTATATGCCAGGTGCAAGCGAATGGTACACTTGACCATTTCATCTAACTCATCCCAATCATCTTCATCCATGTCAGCAGGCTTCTTTGAAATCCCATTTACTGGCTTCCATTGCCTCCTTTGAATCAGCACATCTTTAATCTGATTCTTCCATAGAGAAAAGTTTGTGCTATCAAATTTTCGGATCTCAAAATGGTCTTTGCCTTGCAAGTTATAGCTCCTTCTCAAAACAGTGGCACTAGACCCTGATCCACCAGATGTGCTTGAGACCTCTGATGCCATGATGATAGAGAACTGGATAGAATGATAATGGAGCCCAAACACCAACGAATAAGTGTATCAAGGAGTAAATCGACCACTGTATAATTGGCTAAACCAAAAATCTGGAAAGATTTTGCTGGAGTATCCTCTGCAAAATGAGCATATGAACAGTGTCAAAATATCATAAAACTGCAAGTACTGACATGTTTTCCTACATAGTGAATCACTGGCTCCACTACATATAATCAGTTACCCAACAGAATCCAACTAGGCTTATCGAGCACCTATGAACAACTATCATACATCTCCTATGGCGAGGCTAGGTAAGTCTTCCACTTGCATCATCAAAGAGACTCCGACATCTGGGTGTCTCCCAGTTAAGAAAACCTCACCACGACCCTCTTTATCAAATGTAAAAGGCTTTATGCAAAAATGTAATCGCTATATCAATGATCACATGGATGTACATAAGCGATATCCACAGAAGCGTACATGGTGTGTATGTGCTCAATATATGTAGTAGAATGACACTAAAAGGCTGAACGCACAGCCCAAAAACTAGCCAACAAGACCTAAGTGTCTGTCAACTCTGACGTTTTAAGCTCAAAAAACCTGCATAAATGTGCATCGGTTGCTCCCACCAAAACTGAAAAGCTTTCGAGAAACCTGTAGTTTTATGAATGTGGCTAAAAACGCATCCCCAACGGTTGATATTTATTGTCAAATAAGTACAAAAAACACTCTTCTTGATGTTCTTGGAACTGCTTGAAGAGAACTATGCAAAAGTACTCCAAAATGGCTCCAAAAGACACCCCAAAAATGCTTCAAAAATAGGCTTTGAAAGCAAAGAATGAAGCTTTGAGGGACGAAAACATGTTCAAGGTAATGTCAACCTTACTCTTTCCCCTTTTTCAAACACCAGAAGAGTGTAGCTTAGTGGCAAGAGATTGCCACAGTTAAGCGAGCTTTGGGGGGAACATTACTGGGATGGGTGACCTCTCGAGAAGTACCGGGAACCATGCCTTGGTCGCCGCCTTACTCGTAAGCCTTGGGGGGAGGGGGGGTTCTTGCTTTGCTCGCACAAAAGGAACAAAGTTTTTGCATCGAACTGCTCTGATACCAGTGAAGGGTTTTGATGGCGATGCACCACAGTGCACTCTCCTTATCGCGAGCTCCACGACAATATCCTCAGAGTAGAAAACTGACACATTATTGTAATGTTTTGGCCTTGAAGTTTGCAAACCTAATGCAACTCCTACAAAAACTGGTTTGTGGCTGAGTCTTTATGATGTTGGAGATGCATTTGATGTTCTTCTCTATTAGTAAGTTGTTGGATGCTTGATTTACTTATACAATACTCAGCTAGATATTCAGCTTTGTATCTCATAGATAAGCAGGTTTATGCATTGCCCAGGTATCAAGAGTTGTGTTGGCAGTATACGAGAAGAGGCAAGTACGAGCATACAAGCAGATCTAGCACTAAGGAAACCCTTTATTTTTTTCAAAACCCTTACACCATTTAAAAGTGATTCTCATCACCAAAAACCCCTGTAAATACCATTTTCACCTTTTTGTAGCTCCATTTTGTACAAGCTGAGGAGTCCTTGAGCTTGAGGAGCCTTAGAACTAGTTGCCTACCGATTTTCGTATTTTTTAGACCTCGTTTGAGCCCTCAAATAAGCCCTGGAACCTAATTTTTAAACTAGGCCGGACACTAGGTCTGGACAGGGCCAAAGCTAGTCAAAAACTATAAATAGAGCTAGAGAGCTCATTTTTGGGGAGCTTCTTGTATTTTTGAGCGTGTATGAGAACTTGGTTGCAATAGAAGTGATTCCATTGTCTTACTCTCTTTGTTCTTGCCGTGTGTGCGCGTGTGTGTGTATGTGTGTGCATGTTAGTGTGCTTCTCACTCACACATTTGTGCCTTCACTTGCTCGAGGTCTTCATACCATCCTCATGTCTTCCCGGATTGACATTAAAGGAGGTGCTACTCATCACTGAGCTACACCAAATTTTGGCACCGTTGCCGGGGATTCGAGCTTTGAGGACGAGCGTGTGATGGTAAGACGTAGAGAGGACGCGTTGGAATGGTAAGTAGTCGGTAAATTTCTGATTTTTCTCCATCTCCATCTCCATCTTCACCTCCTTCTCCATCTCCACCTCCACCTCCTTCTCCACTACATATTCCCTCTTCCTTGTCATTTCCCTCATTTGTTGTGTGCGATTTTGAGAGAGAGCGAGCGTGTGTGTTCTTGTTTTGTGTGTTTTTTGCATGTTTCTTGCAGGTGGCAGCTCATCATCATCTCCAGCAAGCTCAGCAGGTACGGAATCTATCTGCACAGTCCCCGAGGCGTTGAGCTCGAGCTATCGCGACACTCCGAAAACTTCACCCAATCACGACTCTGAGTGCACCACGACACTGCGCAGGCCTAGAGCTCCCAAGATCACAAGACAGAACAGAAAAATTCACCATATCCCGAGCTATCGCGACACCTCGAGGTATCACGACACCTCACGACCTATCGCGACACTTCGACCTATCGCGACACCTCACGACCTATCGCGACACCTCACGAGCTATCGCGACACTTCGACCTATCGCGACACCTCACGAGCTATCGCGACACTTGGGAGTATCGCGACTCCTCACGACCTATCGCGACACCTCACGACCTATCGCGACACCTCACGACCTATCACGACACCTCACGACCTATCGCGACACTTGGGAGTATCGCGACACCTCACGAGCTATCGCGACACTTCCCACCTATCGCGACACTTCGACCTATCGCGACACCTCACGAGCTATCGCGACACTTTCCACCTATCGCGACACTTCCCACCTATCGCGACACTTCCCACCTATCGCGACACTTCGACCTATCGCGACACCTCGACCCGACCTATCGCGATACACGGCCTTTAACACATGAAAAATTTAGGGTTATTTTTGAGTGAATTGAAGGGTAGTTGAGCTTAATTTTAGGCACCTTGGTATAACTTTAGAACCTTGGAAGTGGGCAAAAGACCTAGAAACCAGAGAGGGATCTCCTGAACCCTGAGAGCCTGTTTTGACCCTTTAATGCCTGAATGGTCATAACTTGACCATACGAACTCCGATTGATGAGATTTTGGTCTCGTTGGTCTCGTTGGGAAGCTTTTGGTCTCGTGGAGTTTTAGAACATGTATTTTCAAGTTGGCCTTTAGGTGAGACTAGGTGGTCCTAAGATTGAGGGGGTATAGTGAGTTACTCCGGGGGGGCTGAAAATATTGATGTGTGTCTTTCAAATACTTGTGGTAATAGAGCTATACTCACTGGTGAGCTTTTGCAGGAACATTGTGTGCACTCAAGGCAATCCAAAGCAAGCTAGCAAGGGTGAGTACCAAGCTTGGGAGAAGGCTTCCTGGGCTTGTGTAGCAGTCTGATCAACCAGCTAATTGAGGTTGGAAGATCTCTCAACCCTCCTTTGTCAATTCCTAGCATAGGCTAAGTACGACTTAGGTGTGGTAATTAATTAGGGCAACGTTAGGCGCGAATCAAGTCCAAGAGTAATAATCAACCAAGTGCAAGAATTAAGTAGGTCTTAAGTGCGAAAACTCTAAGGGACAAAAGGTAAACTTGAGTCGATCACTCATCAAGTGCGGAAATTCACTTAAGTACTCCTGACGATGCGATTTCAGACAAGACCATAAACATAATATTCAACTCAAAAGAACAAAGTGATTGGTGCAAATTAACCTACAACGAGAGTGTGCTTAGGTCCAAGGGGGTAGATAAATCAGGCATATGAACCTTAGATCAGGCAGACACTTAGGCGGAGACAGACAAAGCCTCAGATCTTCTGAAGCTAGTATCAATCACACTGCCAGGTCTTGGGCCCAACAGTTGAGTGATTACCCATACACTCCCAGATCAGAAACAAGTGATTCTGAGATGTCCTATCACATGGAGAGACCAGTAGGTAGTTCAGGGTTGGCTTATCTAGAAAAGCCAAAAGGACCATACAAGACTCAACTGGAATACATCAGGACTAATCGTCTAGGTGCTCGCATCTATGAAGATGGCCTGAGAAGATCGATGGTCCAAATTAAGAACCCCAATCAACCCCATGGATTAGACCACCCGGTAGTCAATTTTGAGAATGGAGCATACCTAGATAAAGAGGGGACTATATATGTAGTCACCACTCTTCCTGATAGAACTGATGAGTTTGGAAATGTGATTGCTGAGACCGACATGGGTGATATAGAGCAAGGGAACTTAGAGAAAGAGCCAAGAACCCCCCGTGGTAAATCTGTCTTGACCAGAATCATGACTCCAGAGTGGATTCCACAGGATAATAAAAGCATAGATCTGCTTTTAAACCGAGAAACCGATGAGGCTTTTTGGAGATATAAATCTGCTCAACCTCAGGAAGTGAGTGACCTCACAATCTATGAGTTTAAAGACCCTGATAGCCCAGGCCAAGTAACCTACCTAGACAATGCATCAGAGAGAATATTCATGGTCATTGAGCATGGCAGACATGCCTACACATGGAAGGGTAAATTTGTTTTTCCCCAACCAAGGTCTAATGTGTCCTTTGGTCACCAAGGAGCTGGGACTTCCCAAGCTCATGGAGCTCAAAGAGATAGAAGTAGAGACAAACCTGAGGTGAGTTTTGCCAACTCCCTGGGAAGAGAAAGAACGAGAACAGAAAGGAATAGAGTGGAACCTGAGAGACATAGAACCCCATGGAATCAAAGGAATGCTGACGATTTTCCTTTGCCAAGGCCGAGAGAACACACTAGGACCCTGCGACCAACTCAACTGGTGAAGTCCATGAAGAATTATTTCGATGGCACGGGAGACCCTTATGACCATGTGGCAGAATTTCGACAAGTATTGAAAGCTGAACAGGTAGAGGACCTATTCACACAATATAATGCTTTTGGTCTAACCCTTAGGAACACTGCCCTTACGTGGTTTCAACCACTAAACGAGAGGCATTTCAGAAACATAGACCAACTCTTAGAGGCATTTATCATTGAGTTTTCTAAGAGTGGAATCAGGCACAACACATCCTCACTAATTCATAGCTTCAAACAAACACCTCAAGAGACGGTCAGACTAGCTGGAAGAAGATTTAGGCAGTACCTGGAGAGATGCCCGATGCCGGAGTTACCCACACCAGCCAAACAAGTGGCCTTGTTCTTAGATGGATTGTTGAGCACCAAGCTCAGGTCATATGTGTATCTGAAGGACCCCAGAACGATAGAAGAGTGCGTGCGCATGTGCATAGACATTGAGGACAATCTAGGTGAGGAATTAGAACTATCAAAAATCTATAAGGGTTCTGATAGCTCTAGTGGCCTCACGTCTGGTCAATCCACATCCATTGAGGAACTTGCAGAGAAGGTAGCTCAAAAACTAGGTGTCTCTAGCAAACAAACTCCAAGATTTGCCCCAGTTAAGCGGTGTTATACTTGTGGCGGTGACCATATGGCAAATGTATTTCCCATTATGGCCCAACCCCAGGCGAATCCTAGTAGCCAGTACTGCACCATAGAGCGCAGGTACACCAACCACACTGCACAAGACTGCCCATATAACAAACAAACTGTTAGGCAAAATTTGTAAGACAATAGTTATGCAATATAACACAGGAGCAATAGCAGAGAAGATAACAGATATAGGAGAATCTCAACAATTTTCTACTAGCAGCAAGTACAAAGATGATGGAGTTTTCCACCTGTGCGCTCTCAAGGTAGAGCTTAAATGGTGATCTAGACAGCTCTAGATAGGGAGATACAAGGTAGAGGTATGCTGGCTCAACTCGGTGTCTTAGGTAGTGCAGAAGTCATGTATATATAGGATCATGGGTGGCCTGCCATGGACGGCAATACATGGGCGGTAGAGCGTGGGCGGCCACCGCCCGCGTAATTGCCATACACGGCTTAGACTGGTTGAACCGACCTAACAAATATAAATGATTTCTAACTCCCTTTCCTTATAATATCTTACATGGTCCAATATGACCTTCATCCAACGTTCAAGTTGGGATTCCCATCAATTGGGTAATGCACGCTTGGCTTCTCCTCATAAAGGGGGCCTTACAAAATGTGCATACAATCATGAGGGGTAGACATTGATCATATACTAACAAAATTACCCTCAGCCATATCCACAACAGGGTAGATACCAGAATCAGTACCCACCACAACAATACAACAGACCACAGCAAACTTATCAGCCACCTTATCAAGGGCAGCAGAGACCTCAACCAGTCCTAGTGCAGCAACCCCCTGCTCCAACCAATGTGATCCCAGTGAAATATGCATCTGCTGAAGAAAATCCGAACAGAGCCATAGTCCCAGTCACCCCATTGCTATCAGACAGTGATCCAAGTGACCATAGTTTTGACTCCACTCATATTGATAGCCCACAGGCTTACTACATGCAGTCACCCGAGCATAACGAGTCATACTATTATGAGGACCCAAGTGAAAATAGTGGGGAGCCTGAGTATGCCAATGTCATGTACACAAACCCCAATTCTAGACCTCAACCTAGGCATGTACGACCCCCATTTCCTAGAGGACCATGCTTCAGATGTCAGGGAGATCACCTTATACGTGATTGTCCACTGCCTGCCCCTACACAACCTCAACCAGTAACAATTCAGGGTTTCTGTCAAGACTGCGGAAAAGAGCATCTCCTACGAGATTGCCCAAAGAACCCTAATAACATGCCTAAAATCACTCCTATCAATGTTGTTGGGTTAGTTGTAGACTCCACAGGGAGTGTGACTTCCACTGCACCTGTGCAAGTAATCACAAGAGCCCAAGCACTACAACAAAACCAAGGTGTTGGTAAGGAAAAGAGCCCCGAGGTGAGTGAAACAGAGAGTATAACCAAAAAGAGGACTAGAGCCTGGAAGGATAGTCGTGAAAGAATGAAAAGGCAATGGGCAAAAAAGATGAGCGAACTTGAAGAAAGCTTGAGAGAAACCAAAGCAAAGATAAGTGAACTCGCATCTCAAAACCACTCTCACACCAACCCTCCACCACCTCTCCCTTTACCCGCCAATCCACCTTCTTCCATTCCCCAACCCTTCAATACACCACCCTTAACCCACCCACCACCCAGAGAAGGATCCGTCCTAGCCGATCCCACTCCCGAGGACCTAAACATGATGCTTAGAGCATATCAGGCCAGAATCCAAGAAGGGCCAAACGTAACTGATCATGAAAAGTGTTACCCTAGAGCAGAACAAGAGCTAGAACGAACCAAAATTTGTGCTAAGATGGTAGAATTGGCTCAGACCATGTTTGAAGCCAGTCGCCTATTTAACATCTCTAGTTCAGCAAAGACACAATTGCACTTTGATGGATTGTTAGAAAGAATAGAGAAGCTGATTGCACAATCAGAAAAGGAACCCGCCTCTCAACACAAGGACAAGGCAAGTGAAAGAGTAAGCATTCCTGCTCAGGAAGCCTATGTGCCTAAAGCCTATGTGCCTAACTCTACGGAGCCAGACACATCATCTTCTATGAATCGGTTCACACCAGAATTCCTACGCGAGATTCAAGAAGACAAATGGGCTAAGGAAAGTGAAGTCCCTCCTCCCATTGAACGGGTGGATGACACACACGATCAATTCCCACAAGACCTTCCTTCCATTTATGGAGAGCAGGAGAGTACCCAATCTCAAGAAAGATTAGACTTCGAGTCTAATTCTTTACAAGAACTACCCCATTTCACAGGCCCATGGGAAGCAAAGTCTACCTGTATGAGAGCGCCTACAGTCATGGTGAGAAACGAAGATTCAGTCATACCTAGGAACACAGAGGTAGTGAAGAACACCAAAGTGCAGTGCAATCTCACTTTGGAAGAGCTGCTCAAGGTTAGACTAGAAGTGTGGAAACATGTAGCAAATCAAGTGCCCGAAGTAGCAAAACCTCATTCCCAGGTAGGATCACATAAGACAGTGCCAGAGATACCCTTGGATAAGATAGGAGACATGTGTGAAGGGGAAGAAGGGAACACCTATCTTCCCATTACCTACCAGGGGCACACCACCAAGGCAATTTTGGACTCAGGTGCAGGAGTTGCAATTGCTACAACTTCCCTATGGAAGCGATGGGGCAAGCCAGCACTCTGACCAACGAGAATGAAATTGCAGATGGCTGATGGTCACATAGAGAGACCCTTAGGATTGCTAGAAGGAATAACTCTCACCACCTGTGGTGTCGAGTTTGAGCATACATTTGCTATATGTGACTTCAGCAAAAATCATGCCTATGAAATGATTTTGGGAAGACCATTTATGCGGCAGTTGCAAGTGGTACAGGATTGGGGAACCAATTCTTTGTATTTGCAGCACTTAGGTGTTACAACCAAAGTCAATCTCAAGGATTACTCTCATAGAGACGTACCGCCTATTCAATGGAATCCCATCCATAGAGCCAAAGATGAGACTGAGTCTGTGCATTCCATAGAATCCGGATCCTCGTGGATGCATGAAGACGCCCACTTATGGATGTGTAAGGTAGCAGTAGAAGAAGAGAAGAGAGAGAAAGCCAGAGAGGTAGGTGCAAAAGAAAACCATAGATCAATTCAAGACCCAGCCTATGCACCTGTAGTCTTTCCTGATGAGGAATTTGAGCCCCATGGCTGGGCAGAAATCCTAGCAACAATGGATGTAGCCATCAATGAGGAACAATGGACACCTCACTGTGATGAGGATGGCTATGACATTTCAATCTTCTCCATAGAGCCAATCATGGGAGAGGCAGTTCTAGAAGAATGCGAACCTATCCCTGATGCAATTGAGGATGCAAGTGACTCCGATCTAGAGTCAATCATTATGGACCCACCTTTTGCATCAGATGAAGAATACTTCTATGAAGTAGAATTTCAACCCCAGAGGCATGGAGAGCTTACAAGTGATGTAAGGATAGCCACACATGTGACCCCGAAGGAAGAAGGAAAGAAACGAAAGAAGAGAGAAGTCTCACCAGAAGAGGAAGAATCTTTGTTTGAGGTCCCAGAAAATTTTAAGAAGTATGAAATAGACGATCGGAGAGTCATGATAAGAATGCCTAAACGAGAGGCACAATCAGGAGAAGCCTATGATAACAAAGAAACCACCAAGAAAATAGTAGTGGCCCTAGAAGAAGGAGAGGAGAGATGCACATACATAGGCCATGACCTAACAGAGGAAGAAGAGCATGCATTAATAGCCTTGCTAAGAGAATACAGAGATGTATTCGCTTGGAGTTACAAGGATTTGAAAGGTGTTGACCCTGACATATGCTCACACACTATCCCCATGACCTCAGATGCTAAACCCTCTAAGCAAAAGCCCTATACATATAACGATAATTACGCTGCCAAGATTAAAGAGGAGATAGATAGACTGGTTGAAGCTGGATTTATCTATGAAATTGAGCACACTGAGTGGGTATCCCCCATCGTAGTGGTGCCCAAGAAGAATGGCAAGCTGCGTGTATGCATTAACTTGAAGAAGGTCAATGGAGCCACAATTCGAGATAACTATCCTCTTCCCATCACAGAACATCTCTTAGAAAGAGTGGCAGGCAAGGAAGTGTATAGCTTTCTTGATGGATTTTCGGGCTACAATCAAGTAGCCATAGCTCCAGAAGATCAGCATAAGACGGCGTTTGACACTGAATGGGGCATTTTTGCCTTTAGAGTAATGCCATTCGGGTTGACCAATGCTCCCGCAACCTTCCAAAGGCTGATGTGCCATGTATTTAAGGAGTTCCTGAGAAAGAACTTAGAAGTCTATGTTGATGATCTTTGTGCTCATTCCAACATTAGACAAACCCATATTCCTGAACTCAGACAAATCTTTGACAAATGTAGAGAATATCAAGTCTGCCTGAACCCAGAAAAGTGCGTCTTTATGGTCAGGCAAGGCAAGATTCTAGGACACATAGTGTCAAAGAATGGCATATCCACTGATGAAGAGAAAGTGAGAGCCATAGCAGAGCTACCTAGGCCAAGGAATGTCAAGGAAGTACAAGCTTTCATGGGGCATTGTGGTTACTACCGCCGATTCATTCACATGTATGCTGTCATTGCAAAGCCCATGTACGGGCTTCTGACTAACTTTGAGTGGATTGATGAATGTGAGAATTCCTTCCAGGAGCTTAAACGAAGATTATGTTCAGCACCAATCTTGACCACACCAGATTGGAACAGGCCATTCCATGTTCATGTGGATGCATCCAATTACGCTATTGGATGTGTACTCGCACAACCTACTAGTGAAGGTAATATGGATCTCCCAATTGCCTATGCCAGTAGACAATTGAATGCAGCTGAACGAAATTACACCACTACTGAGAGAGAAGGCTTAGGCATGGTATATGCAGTTAAGAAATTTAGACATTATTTGCTTGCAAATAAGTTCAAATTTTTTACTGATCACCAAGCTCTACTGTACCTAGTAAACAAGCCATGTAATACAGGCAGATTAGTAAGATGGTTTCTCTTACTAATGGAGTATGACTTTGAGGTAGTAGTGAGAAAGGGCAGAACTCACCTAAGAGCAGATCATCTCTCAAGGCTCACATCAGGAGAAGCCCCACAAGGAGTGTCAGATGACTTACCTGATGCTTACTTGTTTAACTTGGAAGTGGTACCGTAGTGGGCGAAGCCATTAGTGCCAGTGTTAACCTACGGGCCTAACCACTCAGTAATGGAGACACAGGATACATAGGTAGTAAAAGCCCAAAAGTATCACATCATGGCAGGAAGTATGTACAAGCACACGGATCAAGGGATCTTGGCTTGTTGTGTGGAAGAGGACGAGCATGCGAAGTGGTTGCAATTAGCACATGTAGGTGCATTAGAGCAACACTACTCAAAACAACGAACCCTGCAAACATTGAGGAGATTTGGAGTGTACTGGCCAACGATGGAAGCAGAAGCCCATAGAATGTGCAAGGAATGCCCAATTTGTCGCACTAAGCCACCAGTGGAACATGCCACCCTTTATCGCGTGTCTCTAGTGCCAGATTGGAGCGAGCCACTAGTGGCGTTTCCGAGGACGAAAACATTCCCTCAAGATATGACCCTGACGAGGCAAAGAAGTTTAGAACAAGAGGCCCTAGATTACTCACTCATTGGTGATAATCTATACAAGCGCGAAAAAGATGGTTACCTGAGACTATGTGTTCATGAGAATGAATATCTAAAGATCTTGGAAACTGCTCACCAGGGTGTAGCAGGAGGACACTTTGGTCCAGATAGGGTGATCAAAGCAATCCTATTTGCAGGATTTTGGTGGCCCACCCTTCACATGGACGCACATACCTATGTGAAGAGGTGTGAGATTTGTCAGCGAACCCAGTATCCTATACGCAAAGATGAGATGCCACTGAAGCCCATGATGGGCGGACGCGCATTCTCTAAGTGGGGAATAGCCTTTGTAGGTCCTATCAATCCCCCAACTAAGGGTTCCCATGCTGAGTATATCATCGTTGCCACGGACTATCTAACCAAGTGGGTAGAGGTAAAAGCCACAACGAAGAACGACGCTCAGACAACTGCTAAGTTCTTGTTTGAGAATGTATTCACAAGATACGGGCTACCTATAGAGCTAGTTAGTGATAGAGGCACTCACTTCTTGAATGAAGTTATTGAAAATCTGCTCCAAGAATTCTTGGTAGTGCATAAGAAGTCTGCCCCCTATCACCCTCAAGCCAATGGGCAAGCCGAAAGCACCAATAAGATCCTATGCAATGTATTGACAAAATTAGTGAACAATAAACGCTCTGATTGGGACAAACAACTACACCATGCTGTTTGGGCATACCGAGTCGCCTACAAAACGGTACTCCAAGCCACCCCCTTTCAGATGGTATTTGGCCAAAACGCCGTGCTACCTTTGGACTTCTTAATACCTACATTGAAAGTAGCACAAGAGCACGAATGGACGGGTCATGAACTCTCCTCTAGACTTTTTGACCTTGAACGATTAGGAGAAACAAGACTGAGAGCAGCTACAGGGATATATGCAGCTAAGAAGAGACAGAAGGCATACTTTGATGCCCATGTGAAGGATAAGGGCTTGAAAGCAGGAGATCTAGTTTTAGTCTACACATTGAAACAACACGCAAGGAAGCTAGAAAAGAGAGGCTACAGACCTATGATCATCAATAGGATCTCCACGAGTGGAGCAGTACAACTAGCCACTTTAGAGGGTGATGTTCTCCCAAACTATATTAGCGGATGCAGAGTCAAGTTGTATCAGGAACCCCTCACGGAGGAAATGCTAAGTCGACTCAAAACTGCTAAGCAACGTAAAGAGGAGGAAAAACGAATTCGAGAAGAAGCACAGGCGGAGGCCTTAGAGCGCATCAGACGAATGAAGTTGAGGAGACAAGGGATGGATCAGCCTATGATTGACACTCAAGAGTCTCCAGGCTATCACATGGCCATGTGTGAGGCTTCAGGTGAACGTACCCATAAGATAGTGGATCGACGACCTTTTGTGACCCTAGAAATAGGACAAAGAGACAGCACAACACGCGTGAGAGCTTTAATTGATTCAGGAGCAGCCACAAGTGCAGTTCGGCTTTCTTATTGCCAGCAGCTGCAATTGGAGGTAAAACCCCTAGAAGCATATCTCATAGGATTGGGAGGTGTGGAAACTCCTTGCATGGGCGAGGTGGATCTTCCCATCTCCATTCAAGACGAAGTGATGACAGTCAAAGTACTAGTGTGTCAAGATGAGGACCTCACGGAGCCTCTGGTCTTGGGTCAGGACTGGATCTATGATCATGCAGTCAACCTCAACCTAAGAAGTGGACTTCTTCAGGTATGGGTAGATCATAGCCGAATTACTGTTGAATTGGAAAATGAGGCACTCCAGGAACTAGGCAAGGCACAAACTCCTGGTCCTTCCAGGGGCGCACATGAAGTTGACAGTGCTATTCTTGTCCAAAACTGTATGATGCAGAAAGAGGCTTGTCTCAAGAACGGAGCCAGGGCGAGTACAGAACTCCCTTCTTTTCCAAAGACTAGAAGGTTGCAACAACCAACGACAGATCAAATACAGAAGAAGCAGAACACTACCGATACTGGATGCCAAAAAAAGGAGCAAAGCAGATTGTTTCAGCCATGGAAACAAGTATGGAGGCGAAAAGGCGAATACCTGGTTCAGACCAGGCCAACCCCACGACCAAAACCTCTTATTAGTAGTCAACAACACGACACTAATAAGAAGTCCTTCATTAATTCTTCTGTGAAAGTGAAATCTATATGGGTACCCAAGGAGTCAATGAAGGCAAGCCCACAATCACGACAAATCTGGGTGCCTAAGGCTTGCTTGCGGGCTCAAATAGCTACACCAAGGCCGCAACCGGTACAACATGCTTTACTCACTCGAACATCTGAGGTCCAGTCTTACGCATCACGCACGGGCACATATTCTTCCATGAGCACTAGTAGAATCACTTGTAAATGGGTACCCAAAAGGTCCCAAATCCACCACCACCTAGTTCATAAACCGTTGCCTGCCTTTAGCTCTAAGAGCTACGAATCCCCTATCAAAGTTTGGAGACCTAAACCATGTATCAAACCCCCTGACCCAATTTTTGTAAATCCATCCACTCTGACATAGGTGCATTCCGAGTCCACAACATAACCAAAGTAGGCATCTAGGATGATACTGACCTCTAATCACCACTCACACCTATCACAAGCACTTCATCTCTGACCACTAACCTTCGGGATTGTCATGTTAGTATTGTGAAGGGAACACCATTACATCATGTTTCCTATGCAACACTAATGTGCCTTTCTTCTTCTAGCAGATAAGCACATGATTCCCATGGCAGCAGTAACAGGCACAAGCTCTCAGGCAGGCTCTGGTGCTCAAATCAATTGGGATGCCATGCCGGTGGAGGCCCCACCAACAATTCGGCCTGAAGAGTTTGTGAATGTGCGGAGAATTCCCATTCCAGATCCACCAAATGGCCTAACCGAAAGAGTAAAAGGGCACTCTCATTGGTTCAATGAAATGCCAGGAGACTTGGGAGACGCAGATCATATATGGGAGTCCAAGATGGAGTGTGGAGGAGTGTGGTGGACCTTCCAGTTCTTTTCAAGAGAATTCGAAACCTTACAGAATGCAGCTCCACTTCAAGATATCTGGCAAAAAGCAAGATTACAAACTTATTTTAGTGCAGCTCTGCCTAAACCCGATTTCCTCAGGTGCTACTACCTAATTGCCACACTAAAGCCGACAGGTGATAAAGATCATTCAGGCACATTCTGGGTGCCCTCCTTGTCAAATCTAGAGGAAATGAGGAAGTTCGAATTGAATGCTACTTTAATCAGGGAAGCACTTCAGATGTATGGCACGCATGTACCTTCTGACCGCGACCCCTTGATACCTGAGTCGATGAAAAGCAACAGAATCAAGAAGCTAAAAGAAATGTGCGCCCTCACCCCCAACATCGCCATACCATTGCGGATGTGCCTCCAACACTTTGCATTCCCAGCTCAGGACCGTTTCACCCAACCTCACAAGAAAATATGGTATGGGCTATATCTAGCAGAGACTGGAAGCTTGCCCATTAAGATGCCTGTATGGATCTTGGACCAAGTGTATGAAGCAGGCAAGCGGGGTGTGAGGAAGCCTACTTTACATGGCTGTTGTGCGCTTACAAGAATTATCTATCGATGTCTCGCATATGATGTGCCGGTTGCCAGAGCCCTAAAATATGCACAACTGGAGTTGTTCAAAGGGCGGAAGTCAGGGAGCCAGCCTGCAAAACGAATGCGTGGATCGCTCTCCCAGGTAATGATCCCTCACAAAGCCACGACCGAAGCTTCCCCCAGACCAGAAGCTCAGGTTGCATCTTTCACGATCCATCTTCAAGGAGTTCAAGCTGGGGATGTGGTACAACCCGCTCCATCCGCCCCTCCACTACCTACCAATGCAGAGTTTGCATCTATGGCCACCTTCACAGAGGATCCAAACTTTGATTTTGAAAGATTCTTGCAGACGGTCCACCTATCAGACAGTGAAGGTTCCCCTGAAAATGTTGATCCGGGAACATCAGTCCAAAGAGAACAGCCAAGGGGCGAGACAAGCAGAGTACATGGGGAAGAGGTGGCACAACATCCTCATGATCCAAACACACAAGTTCAGGAAGGTGCACAAAGAAATCCAGAAGACAGTGAAGAGGAAGCCCCTGCCTACACGGCACAACTCAAGCGGCTATACAAGACAATCAGGCAGGTACAGAGAAGACACAAGATGACAGAAGAGGTGAATCGAGCTCTAGTGAACCAAATGCTTCAAGCCGAGAATGTAGATTCCCATTTTGTTGAATCATTGAATCTATTGGCGGACACATGTGGGATTGGGGAAGCATTGAGGACTATGGTCTATCGGGAGAACCCTACCTATGATCAACGAAGGATTGATACACGGCCACGGCGGGGGAAAATGATTCAAATGGAAGTGTCTACTGCCTTGCCTACCACCATTTCAGAGGATGTTCACATGGCTAGCCCAAATCCCACTGACGAACAAGATGTAAATGCACAGGTACCATCTCCACCGTCACCTCCCATTCAACCCTCAGAACCCTTCTCCACTAGTCCTTCTGAACAACCGATATCCACCCAACATGAACCCATTGTACACACCTCCGTTTTTACATCCTTCCCTTTACCCACAACCATCACTCTCGCCCAAATTTTTGAACCCCACACAGGTCATCCGGCCACCGATCAAACCATAATAGGTCACCCCTCTTATCTCCCCGCCCTGGGACAACCACTTGCCACTAGCCAAACCCTATCCCAACCTTTTCCATTCACCCACACAGTTCCTTCCTCCCAACCCCTACCCACTGTACCCCTGTTAACCCCCTCAGAATCAACCCAAATCACCCAACCATCATTCTGGACAAACCTTGTAAATATACTCCAACAGGTGGAGAATTATAATAAAAAGTCCCTTCCCCAACCCCACTCCCCCACCTTCACTGCCACCACTAACACACCACCCACCGTTCCCGTATTCACAATTCACACTTCACACACTATCACATCCGACCCCATGGATATTTCACCATCCACAGGAGCACTCACCGCCACGTCTGTTGCACCATCATCACATCTCACTTCACTCATAGGCACATCATCCACTTTTCCCTTCCCCATTTCCCGACCCTTTGCATGTTCCACCTCTACCCATGCATCCACATCATTTAGTAATGCACTAGACACCATGGTTGAAGCGGCCACTCAGCTTAAGCAAGAGTATAAGCTATTAGAAGAAAATAACACAGAGCTGTGCAATCTTTCGGCTCAACTCCAGGCACGAGTCGATGCCTTGGAACTAGGTAATACAGCACTCCAACACCAGGTGACTGACCTCCAACAATCGAAGACACAACTTGAAGCTAAGTATGCAGAGACAGGCAAAGCTATGGACGAACAACTCAGAGAACAAATGGGCCGCAATGCGAGACTTCAACGCAATATGGCCCTACTACGTCGTCATCTAGCAACGGCTCAAGAAGAAAACCGAAGGCTACAACAACAAAACCAGGAGAACCTAGAAGCGGCCATGGAAAACACCCCGAGAGCACCTATAGACCCTGCAAAATTCCAAGCTGTCCCCTCAGAGCATATTCAATAGATTTTAGAAGGTTATGCAACCCTCTTGGAAGCCCATGATCAGTTGGCAGATCAGATAAAGGAATTACAACGATCCAAAGTACCGACAACACACCCACCCACACCTAAAGAGACGGTCGATGCCGCTACTTCGCCAGAACCTGAACCTTCAACGAACAGTGAGGTACTTGAGCTACGGCAACAGATTGCAGAGTTGAAAATCAAGTTGTTACAATATGAACGACCTCCTTCCCCACCTGAGCAACCCATAGAAGAAGAAGCAGTTATTATTCCAGTGGAGGAAGCATTTGAAGAGAACTATGAGCCTCAACCACTTCTAGGAGGACGAATCATGGAGGAAGGGCAAGATACCTATGAGGAACCCCCATCAGCCTGGATGAAACAAGTAGAAGAAATGGGGAAAACTCATCAGGAACGTGTCTCCACTCAGATGCTAGCAATGAAGGCCATTGAGGAAACCATACTTCAATCTGAGTATTTCAGGCACCTTGCTCCTAGACGACTCATCACGAGCTCAGAATTACAATATAAACCATATTTTGTATTGTTGGCTGACTACAACGCAGAGATCAAAAGAGTCACCAACAAGTGCCCTACTTTCGCCACCCAGTTCGAACCAGAAGATATACTAGAGGCAGCCAGAAAAGGGGCGATATTCCAACCTACTTGGAGGCAAAGATTACTTGAAACATACCCGGAAATGCTTAGAACATGGGATCATGCTCCCATGCATTTGAAGTATAACCCTTGTTATGGGCCAGTACAAAGAAGAAGATCATGGAAAGCCTTCGCCATCAAGGTTGAGAACAATGTAAACTGTAGAGAATGGCTCAATTACCCCGCCATTGCACCCCCAACCGGCACCCCCACAGTATCATACATGATAGCAACCATCAGACATTGGATGCCACGCCTCCACCCCATGCCAGATGTAGCTGCCCAGATGATGCTCAAGATATTCGATATGATGCAGGTTGTGCTCAAAACTTTCCGCAATGTATGCCATATTCAGCCCCCGATTCCCGGGTTTGTTAATGGTAATTATGACCTGCTATATGATATGAGCACCACCCCTAGCATACGTGTTGCTTATGCATGGCACGCACGCATCAGATATCTCCCTTTTCCTACTATAAGCAAACTTTCGATGATATGTTCACCACAGGGTTCTGGGAAGCACACTCAGAGGTGTTCGCGCCAAGGCCCACCCATTTGTTACACCTCTTTGCATGCGAACAAACGATGCACTCAGAACTCTACACAATGCCACAACCGGACATACCGGGTGCAGTCAATTGGGATACCCTTCAGAGAGACCTGATCCGAGGGCTGCGAATCAAAGAACATGATGTGGCAGCTGACATTCTCCAGGACTATATTGACCAAACCGCAGATCAAAGGTCTGTCAGAGGCGACAGACGCTAGGGGGGGAAGAGTGTTGGCAGTATACGAGAAGAGGCAAGTACGAGCATACAAGCAGATCTAGCACTAAGGCAACCCTTTATTTTTTTCAAAACCCTTACACCATTTAAAAGTGATTCTCATCACTAAAAACCCCTGTAAATACCATTTTCACCTTTCTGTAGCTCCATTTTGTACAAGCCGAGGAGTCCTTGAGCTTGAGGAGCCTTAGAAGTAGTTGCCTACCGATTTTCGTATTTTTTAGACCTCGTTTGAGCCCTCAAATAAGCCCTGGAACCTAATTTTTAAACTAGGCCGAACACTAGGTCTGGACAGGGCCAAAGCTAGTCAAAAACTATAAATAGAGCTAGAGAGCTCATTTTTGGGGAGCTTCTTGTATTTTTGAGCGTGTATGAGAACTTGGTTGCAATAGAAGTGATTCCATTGTCTTACTCTCTTTGTTCTTGCCGTGTGTGCGCGTGTGTGTGTATGTGTGTGCATGTTAGTGTGCTTCTCACTCACACATTTGTGCCTTCACTTGCTCGAGGTCTTCATACCATCCTCATGTCTTCCCGGATTGACATTAAAGGAGGTGCTACTCATCACTGAGCTACAAGTTGGTAGGAGGTTAAGGGCATCTTTTGCTACTTGAGTGTTACCTGGGTTGGATTTTTTTATCCCAAGAAGGGATCACTACCACCAAATTTACATATTTTTTTGACTGTGATTGGGATAGTTGCTATGATGCTTGTGTGTCCACCAATGGTTTTTGCTTCATGCTTGGTAGCTCATGCATATCTTGGTCGAGCAAGAAGAATCCTGGTATGGCCACTTCTAGTTGTGAGGCTGAGTATAGGGTAGCTTTCACAATATCTGTTGACCGGAAGCGCCACTCTAGTCTTTCTGAAAAACAAAAAGTCCCATGCATCAAATTCTTTTATAGGAAACATAAGAAACATGGAAGAAAAAATTGACCATATGCATAAATGAGTAGGCACTATGACATGAAGCAAATTTTTGCATGAAAGAAAAAATTGAAATATGCAACATGAACATGCATGAACAAATATGCAACATATATGAACAAGCAACTCTAAAAACAAAAAGAAGCATCAATATGGAGTTGCAGTAAATGTATTGAGTCATCTTTTAGGCATCAGTTTCTCTCATCATGAAGAAAAATTTATACCTTTTTCTTAAAGCAATCTACCTTAAATACGATTATAAACAGAGATTTAGGATTTTCAAGAGACATCTTTCATCTTTAGCTTATTTTAGATCAACCTCTTTCCTACATAAATATGATTATGCTCTTTCTCTAATTACAACAAGGAAATCTAACTAAACTCCACTAATGCATAAATCTACCTATATAGCCCATGCTTTAGCTTCCTTTGTCTTGCTCTCTTTTTTTTTTATGATGATAATTCGGTGGCTTTATGGTTACGTTCACTTTTTTGGGTGGAAGAAAGTGTAAACTTCATGGTAACATATAATAGATTTTTTCTAAGACGGGGAAAAATTAAACCTCGATACAAGGTACAACCATTTTTTATGACAGAGAACAATCATTTAGACTCTGATACAAGTGTTGTGAGGTGGACTAAGGATGCAGAAACATGCAGTGGAAGGAGCTAGGACTTCAACAATTATGCTTTCGATACAGGATACATATGCATGTTTATATATGAAAGTCATGTTACCAAAATAAACCTCCAAATCTACATGTCCTATCTTTCCATAATCCTAGATTATAACCGATTTCTTAGTAGATAAATAACTACTTAAGATAGAATTTTACACAAGTAGAGAAATCATCATTTGCCCATTTGATTCAAGTGATGTGGATATGCAATGCAATGCAAAGATTGAAAAGAAACATGCATGAAGGGAAATTGGAAACAAGCAAAAATGGAAAAAAATGGAATGAACTTGAAAAAACAAAGCAACATGAACTTGCACAGAAATGATATTTTTTTTATTATTTTTATTTTTTAATTATTATCATGGATACTCTTGTTTATGAATCGGCCTTGTTGTCATCTTCCTCAATGTCCTCATCAAAAATGTACTCATCAATATCTCGTTTCTTGAATAGCTTTATCCTTTTACCTGCAATCAAAGTTTTTAATGCAACACCATTTAATTCACAAAGATCATACGTACCATTGTTGTTGAATTTTGATACAATGTATGGCTCAAACCACTGTTGAGTGAGTTTTTTGCATGCATCTTATTGAGAGTCAAATGTACTATCATAAATGATCACCCAATCTCCTACTTCAATTGGTTTAGGATGCAATCAATGAGTTTTATCAAAATAATGCTTGTTCTTCATTCTAGATTCTCTTAATTTTTCAATGGCATCATCAATTCTTAATTTACCTTGTTCTAATTGTTTAATGCACAAACTCAAAAAATCATCAGTAGACATGTTTTCAGACCAAGGCAAATTTGACCATGTAGAAATATGAGACTGAATTGGAAACAACGGTTTTTGATAGTACATGAGCTCAACAGGCATATACCTAGTAGTATGTGTGCACGTCATTCTATCTACCCAAAGTGCAAAAGGTAAGAATCTAGGACATTGTTTAATGTCATCGTTACATGCTTTAGATATGACTCACAATAGGTGGATGCCCTCTCTCTATTTTACCATTGGCCTCTGGATTATATGCAGTAGTGAGAGACAAATGTATCGTGTTGTTCAAAGAACTCTTTAGCTTCTCTCACATTTAACTCTCCACGATTGGCAACTACTTTCTCTATGTACCCAAAGTAACTTATGACATCTTCAAGCAAGAATCTGCAAACATTATATGTGATCTTAGTTCTATCGTAGTGCACATCCCTCTACATAATTAGTTAAGTCCTCTCTTGCAAGTACAATGTAATTTCAATACATTTAGGCATAGTTACAAGATCTACTACCCACTTGTAGTGAATAAAAGGTGGATACTGCCAACATACATCTTAGGCCAATAATAGGTACTTCTAATTTTTTCATAAGTTCTAAAAAATCCTTTATGACTTGCCCATAATGTCTCATGCATTTCCTTCATTACTTGCAACTGAAGACCTCATTTTCCTAGTATTCATTGAGGATTCTTAACCTTACCCTTAGCATGTCTCCAAAAGATAATCATTACGTAGGAAAAATTATAAGCTCGTTTCCTAATGTTATAGAATCTATTCGTAGTCCAACTAAGTAATGGTTGCAATGTACTTAGATACTTTCCTATGTCTCTCCATTCATCTTCGTACTGAGACTCATGAAATTGATCATACTCGTATATATGTGGAACATAGTCAACTAAGTTCACATTCTTTATTAGATCACTTTCAAGATCATCATCAGATCTAGCTCTAGATAACATATTAGCAACTAAATTCGACTTACTTGAAATATGAGCTAACTGGAGATTTATGAACTCAATTTATGAGATCCATCTAAGCATGGCTATATCAGGAGATGAACAATTAGCTATTATTTCAATGAGAGGCAAACAATCAGTCTCAACTTTAACATTTGCACCTATGAAATATTCTTTGATTGTTTTCAAAGTTGTTATCATACCCCATAGTTCTTGTTTGATCTATGGATACTTTCATTGTTTTTCATGTAAAATTTTAGCCCCAAACCTGATTGTATATCTATTCCCTTCACTATCATCTTGACTTATGACCCAACCTATACCAATAGGACTAGTATCAACAGTCAATATAATAGGTTTGTTAACAGAATATGGGACCTTGAAGCAACAATTTCTTCAATTTATGCATAGCTTGTGTGTGTTTGTCAATCCAAATAAATTTTTGTTTCTTCCTCAACAAGTCATAGAGACAATCAACAACATGAGCAAAGTGTGGGATCCAAATAACATAAAAGATGAGAGCACCAAGAAATTTGTGTACCTCACTCACATTGTTACATGTTTCAAAAATCTTGCTAATGGCATCAACTTTTTGTGGGTATGGCTTTCGACCATAATTACCACATAGATCTCCAACAATGAGAACCTTGTTGACACCAAAAATAGATTTCTATATGGAAAATGTGAGACTTACCTCTTCAAATCATTGAAGTATCCATTCACAATCAGAGATATGGTCAAAAACAAATTTAAGACATCCAGATGAATCTAAAGTAATGCCCTTTACATGTTGCTCACTCCTTTTAATTGGAATATCATCAATGAATGGCATGGTTATATGAGGGATAAAATCATGTAAGACCATATTCCTAGCACTCATCATATGATCCATAGAATTAGTTGCTTCTTGAGGTAAAGTACACATTCACACTAAGCCTAAAGGAGTTTTCATTGTGGTTATATCATGACTATCAATTGCTAATTGGAATTGGTCATATCCGGAATATAAATCACCCATTGAATAGATAGAATGTCCTAAAAGTGATTAAACAAACTCATCTACATTCCTTATGGTAACTTTATTGACAGGTTAGAGATGTTGAATAAAATGTAGTTTCTCATTCTTTTTAAGCATAGTGAACCATCTTTTTGAGTAAGTTGCAAAAGATGGATCTAAAATTCTCATGTTTATCTTCTCCTCAAGTAGTTTCATTAGCTCAAGTAAGTGAGTCTTTGGAACTGGTATAGGGCAAAGATTCCATGGAATATGTGGAATAGTAAAGATTATCATGGGTGCAACTAGCTTAGGATCTGTGCAACCAATCTCATGAAGATACATAGTAAAGGCTTTCCATGGTTATGTATGACTCTCTCAAATTTATCTCTCTCTGTTGGCAAAAGAAATTCCTCATCTCTACCAATTTTCACCTATTTGATTGTCTCATTCATGAATGTATGTCCTATGTTTTTCTTATCTCGAAGAATTGGATCATTTTTCACATCAATAATTTTTTCATTACTTGGGGTAATGGTTGAGCTATGGGTTTGATTTTTTTGTAAACATCAAGGGAAGAAAGAAGAATAATATGGGAATTAGAATTTTGATGAAAACATAACTCTAACTCCTTGAGAGTAGAGAAACATTGAGATGTCTCAATCACATGCTCAATGTGCTCATCATGTTCCATGATTTTCTTGGTTTTATAACTTTTTGGGGTTTTTTGGATAAAAGACTTGGATAATTGACTCTTATGAAGAAAATCTAATCTAGAATGTTGAAAACAAAGTGACAAACTATTGTATAGGTTGGTTGGTTGTGAGATGTCAAACCTATGTCCACTGTTGTCTCGCTCAACAATGGATTCTATTCGAAATTTTGATCATATGTAGCTCCAAACATGAATCAAGGTGCACAATCACTACAAGCATGCTCATGACCCTGAGTAACAATAGGTTTATTTTTAATTGACAATGATTTCTAGGATGATTCACTCCTACCGTCATGACTTGAAGTGATTGCATTCCATCCTTAGACTTAATTCTAGCATAGGTAGACCCATCATCCATGGCTTTAGTTTCCATACGACTCTCAAAAATAAAGGGCTGACCTAAGAGAACTTCATAGGAGCAATTATCTTGAATAAAGAAGTGAAATTCTTCTGTGATTCCTCCTATAGATATGGGCACACTAGCACAAGCTCCATACAAGGTACCTACACCATTATCTGCAGTTCTCATATGCCATCCAAAATCTTTATTTATGGGCCATCAAACTTTATCATAGACTTCTCTTGAAATCACATTGATTTTGGAGCCGGAATCTACTAATGCATTTACAATGATAGTGTTCTTATCATTGCCTATTTTAACATGCATCTCTAATGTACCTCTAGACCAAAATTTGCTTTTAAGGTGACTTTAAGGATTGTTTTCATGATTTCCATGGTCAGGTTGAATAGGTCCTGAGAAATTTTTATTATTATTTACTTCATCATCATCAAATTCCTCTTCATCAGATTCATCAAATTTTAAGGCTTCATTCATAGCTTGAACTTGATCTCAAGAATCTTGCATCTTAGTATCTAGATTAAGTGGAAACCTCTTCCTTTTAATTAGGCCGATAAAGTTATCTTTAAAAGCAGGCTTTACAATAGAGAAAACTTGTTCTAAAGACATGGTCACTTGACTCTTAAGCAAAATATAATCTAAAATCTCCATAGGATCTATTTTCCTCTCAATTTTTGAAATCAAGATGGCTTTAGGTTTTCTCTTTGGTTTCTTGTTCACATTCTTGTTTTTGTTCACATTCTTGTGTTTGTTCTTGAAGTTTTTTTTATTGTTCTTGTTTCTCTAAAGGCTTTGGTTCCATTTTTCTTTGATTTGTCTTCTTACCGTTTTGTTTTTCCTCTTGTTTTTGTTCATTGGGTTGTGATTCTTGTTTTTTATCTTTGGGTTGTGATGTTTCCCCTTGCTATATAATGGTTTCTATTTCCTTTGAGGTTTGTTTTCCAGTCACTCTTCTTTCACTAGGCTCAGTTTCATCTCTTTTTCATTTTTCCTCTACATTGGATATGTGAGAAATAAGATATTGATCTTCTATTGGTGACTCCCAAGCCGTTATTCTCCTAATCTCATCTCGTGCTTTTACTAACACCTCTACAGAAAAGTCAACTTCCTTTGTGGGCTTACTTGATTCTACTTCTTGTTCATCAAGGGCTTCTAGTTTCACCCCTCTAGTTCCTGCATCCATTATGGTTATATTTTCATAGTGCTTTCTGATTCCTCCCTTACCATAATTTCCTTGCAAAGGTAGGCTAGATTGATAGTCATAGATTTTTTTGTCTATGTCTATTACTAGTCGTTGCTCCTTAGCAACCTTCAATAGTTCACAATCTCTCAAAAAGTGCTCTAATGAATCACACCAAGGACACCTAGAAGGACCACGCACAAAGCCATCTGAATTTTGAGGATTTTGATTAACTTGTGGTGGGAAATTTTGAAATTGAGGATTTTGTTGATAAGGTATTGCTTGAACAGGATAATTAGAATTTTGATATGGCAACTGATGTATTTGAGGAGCTTGGGGAGCAACATGTGGTACTTGAGGTGCAAGAGGAGCTTCCGTAGTATACGATTGATGATTTTGAACATTTTGATTTTGAGGATTTTGAAAAATTGTTTGAGAAGCTTGAGGATACATGTTTTGATACATTTGTGGATTTTGCACATGAGGATGAGGATTTTGCATTGACTGATTATGCACTGGAGGAACTTGATATGCTTGAGTAGGAGCTACTTGTGGATTTTGATTGGGAGCTATAACATGTTCATTAGGTTCTTGAAAAGACATTGGGTTCATTTGATTTTGGAAAGTTTTGATGTAATTAGATTGTAAAGCATCTACAGTCTTGGCCAAATTGGATTATTTAGCAATAAGTCTTTCCATTTGCTTAGTGTGAATTTCTACTTGAGATTGGTCAACTACACTTTTATCTTGATCCACTTTAAAACCTTGACTAGGCTCCATCATTTGAGGAATAGGAGTAGAGTCAAAAAACATAGCTTGGGATTGTTCTCTAACTTGCTCCTTAGCTTGTGGAAGGCTAGCTTGAGGAAGACTAGTTTTCTCATAAAGCATGGATTGTCTTTGATGTCTATGGGCTACATCCTCTACTACTCTACATACTTTTTGCCAATTATCAGTAAGATCATAGCGCTTCTAATCGTCGTTCAACTTCCCTATGAGTTTCAGGATGAAGAAGCTTAAGAAAATTGATCACAAGATCAGGTTCCAAAGTTATCTTATCCTTATTAGTAAGTTGTTCAGAGCATCTAATATACTCATTTTGTAAGTGAGTAATAGAGCTACTAAGCTTTGGGGAATTGACCATAAGAATCCATCCCGATTATGTTGGCTATAATCCCCGAGATAGAATTCTTTGAGCATCTCCTTTCTAAAATCAGTCCAAGGAAGACTATCATATTGAGAAACACATTTTATGATAGAGCTATCAACAATTCGTTCAAAGAATGTTATCAAAAGATCTTCAGGAAGACCAAAAATCATGGCTTGCTCTTCAAACAAATCTAAGTAGCTTGTAATGTTGATGCCATTGAATTTTCCCTTCTCTCTCAACATAGAAGGGACTATTCTTTCGCATTATTTCTCACAATAAGGGATTTGAATCCTTTCTCCATCTTAAGTGAATATGCAAGTGGTGCACGATGCTCTAGATCTCTCACAAATGCGTTTACTTCACAATGAAAATGTGCACGATATTGTGAGAAATCTAGTGCAACACTCAAGAATGATGATGATGATGAAAAATATGCAACAAAGGATATGGATCACAACCTGCCAACTATTGGGTGTGTGTAGAAGTGCGAGAGACACACAAGAAGCACACACAAGGAGCACAAATGCAGCAAGACACATAGAAGACGATGGTTGGAATAGCTCTCTCTATTGACGATGAACTGAACTGAAGTAAGAGCTGAATAATATCCCTAAGTACAAAAGTACCACCACATATGAGAGTATCAAGTATGTGGTAACATGGGGGAAAAACCTCTAGCCAACACTAGAGTAAAAAGTGCCCATGTATAGGGAAAAGGTTCACATCAAAGCTACTGGAGGACCACATAAGTGTAACAAACCCCCCTGGAGCGAATGATGTGAACACATATAGGGAGTGAACAGATCAGCCCCCACAAGGCAAAAAGCCTAAAGCTTTGTGAAAAGCTTCAAACTTTTCCCATGGAAGAGCTTTGGTGAATATGTTTGCCACATTATCTTGTGTAGGCACATATACCAAATCAATATCTCCTACATGAAGGTGCTCTCTCACATAGTGATAATGCACCTCAATATGTTTGGTCCGTGCATGAAACACTGGGTTTCGTGCAACAACCAAAGCACTCTGATTATCTGTGAGAATATGCGTAGCAATCAATCTCCATGCAAGGATCCAAAAATAGGCGTCTCAGCCATATACACTCCACTGTAGCTGTGAAAATTGCCCTATACTCGGCTTCACAACTTGATGTCACCACTATAGGTTGTTTCTTACTCAACCAAGATATGCATGAGTCTCCAAGGAAAAAGCAATTACCATTGGTGGACACACTGTGGTCGCGATCTGATGCCCAAGCTTGCAATTCTTTTGCACAACTGCAATCAAAACAAATTGAAAGGGCTCCTATTCCTTTGAAGATGCACAAAGAACCCCGTTTAAAGCTGAAGAGTGTTTTTGAAAACATGGACCATGAAGGTTTTAAAAAGTTAATAATAGAAAATAAAAAAGAATTGAAGGCACTCCAAGAAGAGGTGCCTTCTGCCCTTAAGCTTTGAACCGATCTAGCACAGTTTGTTTTGAAAACTCTCGAAACTTACATGGATATTGAAAAGACAGCAAAATAGGACTTTACAAAAGATGAGAGTTTTGCTTGTTCTATGCTTCTGGAACCGCTTATTGAAATTCATGGAGGAAACCCTATGGTATCTAACAAAGTTAAGAAGGATGCCATAGAATTTTCGAAGAACGGTACGTGCTAAAAGAGGGGGGAACGACCTTCTAGTGGGGGGGTTCTCAAGTCGAAGAAGCCGATTTTTGATTTAGAATAGGGCATCATGAAAGGAATGGAGAAGGCATGCGGCAGAGGGGGAACTCTCCAGAAAAATGGAAGGAGAAAGGGGATTCTGGGGGCTCGCTCTCCATCACGGTGGTAGTTCGAAGCATTGAGAGGAGGAGGGAAAGGAACGACTGTTGACAGAAGTGATTGGCAACAGATGAAGTCAGAGGCTATAAAGGAATCGAGAACAGAAGTTAGCTCTCTTCGGCAGAGCATACATGAAATCGAGGGAGTTATCCAATGTTTTGAAGTATGCAGTCGAGGAGAATATCCCCATCAGAGAGAGCTGTTCGGGGATTGGGAGTTCTGTCGCCTGAGATAAAGACACTCAAAAATCTACTCAGGAGTCTCGGCAGCCTTGATCTGATGGAGAATACTGAAAGCTTTATGAATACTGTGCTATCATATAATCACTTCACTGCTTGAGATGTTACAGGAAATTGAATGATACGAGGTAGGGTAGCAAGGGACGAGCTCCAACCGTTCAGAGGGGAGACATGTGTGTATCGAGTAGGTGCTGACAGGCATGCAAAGAAGAAAATACGTACAGAGAAATATGATCTCTATGTGGGTGATGCACACATGGCAATACATGCTCGTTTCATGAGTCAAGCACTACGGAAGCTATCACATTCTCTGTCTAGATCACAAACCATTCTCATCTTCATCAATCGGATTAGAAACAAACTTAGTTCGGAAGGGGGGGGGGTTTCAGAGGTCCAATTGAGGTGACATCTCGTGGTAATGCATTGAAATATTATGCATCCATGCAGCTGAATATTCGGAGGACAGGATATGTAAAAAAAAGGAGACGAGATCATTGGGAGTGTTGTGAGAGTAAAAATTGTGAAGAACAAGGTGGCTCCTCCTTTTAAGACTGCAGAATTTGAAATAGAATTTGGAAAGGGCATTTCCAAGGATGGGGAAATCATTGATTTTACTGTCAAATATGGCCTGATTGTGAAATCAAGAAACTGGTATGGGTATGGGGGTGAAAATATAGCCAATGGGAAGGAAAATCTCAAAAAGTATCTCAATGAGCACATTGATTTGAAGGACTAAGCCTGTTCGCATAGTAGATTTTCCTGGCCATATTGTTCTGCTCCTTTCATGAGAATTGCCATGCGAGAAGATTCATATGTGCAGCTGCATCTTGAGCAAGACAGGTTCAGGTTCAGAGGCTACAAATCTTACCTTCAAATCCACTAATCCGTTAGAAAATTCAGAATCGGCTCTCAGCCAACCAACTTCGGAGATTTTCTATAATTTGGCTCGATCTCTGCTTCGGGTATGGGGAAGTTCTCTACATAAACTACTTTAGAGGAACCGCTGTCTACTGATGTCACATCAGGATTGAGTTTTGAAGAGTGCAAAGAGGAAATGCATCACATATTGAAGGTTATATTGCTGACTTCTAAAATTAAACTTATTTGTAAGTGTTTCCCTATGTTGAATTCAAAGTGAGTGATGGATGCATTGCTATCGCAAGTAATATCTTTTTTTTATGGCTTTAGAGTACAGACAGATCTGTATTTTCCCCCTTTCCTTTTACCTGGAATTAGACATTAATGTTGAAATTTTAAGACGTCTACGAGAATGAAACTTTTAGTTGAATGCATACTTCATGCTCCATAAGCATTATGTGCTTAATTTTCAAGATGACTGCCAATGATCTTAAAAGTATCCTTCCTTTCATCTGAAGATTTCAACTAGCTTCTAGAAATGTTATGAAAAGGTGGAATTGATATTGTTTTCTTTTTTTACTAACGCTTCGTTCATGATACTATAATTTACACTCTTCTATCACTAGTATGTAAAGAACTTGTGTGAACAGTTCTCAACATGTTTAGATAGTCTATTCAAACGTTATAAAAAGACGGAAATATAAGGAACTATTGCTCCATGTAAATATCTACTCCGAGGTTATTATGATCATCGCTATTAAGCTTATCTCTGACTCTACTTTAGGCCACTATAATTTTAGTGGAAACTCTACCCACACTCCATTTCAGGACACGAAAATCTTTTCCACGTCAGTGAATCACTGTTCTCAACACTCACATTGATTCTCATCTTAGTTTGAAGAAATATCTTTTTCTAGCTATTCGGATCTATCCTACCATGAGAACTAGATTGCAAGTTGCTATTTGCAGATGGGCTTATATACACATTGATGTAGAGACATGCATAGGCATGTGCAGAGAAGGAGAGAAGTCTATGGTTCCTACAGAACCATCTAGGGAACTATCTTGAATTAATGTGCTAAGAGTTTTGGTTTTCATAACTTATATCATCTCTCGAAAGTGTAGGACTTGAGGTGCGCATAGAAAGATATTGTTAATTATCTTTTGACATAAAGATAATTGAATGCTTTAGAATCAAGACATCACATATATTTGAGAAAAGGGGGAAAATCAAACGTGTTCGACATAGTTGGTGTGTGAGCTAATTGGTATTGATTTCTCGTGAGATAATAAGCTTGAAATGTGTAGATATCATGAAACAACAGTGAAGTCTCTTCTCAACGAATGAATAAACAATCATTCAAATTTGATCTCACATTCATTTATCCTCCTCCTTTCTACAAAGCCCTGCGACATACCTGGTGAACCCGACGTGAAAGGAGGAGGTGAATAAAATATCGAACTAGTTTACTGAAGAATAGAGTTAGCATTCAAAAATTGAGCAATCTAGTAGTTTTGACATGGAAGATCTCCTAGCTCAGTTCATACGCTTTCATGAAGAGGATCGGCACTAAAAGCCATCCAGTCGCTTCATGACCGTTTAATCAAGCGATGCGGGTTTTTCTATGGCAAAAATATATCCAAGTTCTGCAAAGAATATGAACTCAAGGCCAAATACCTAGGTGTTGGATTAAGTCCGATGATGGATATGGAATTATGTGAAAACTTTGCCTATGTGTGTGAATACATTGTTTGCGATCAACTCATGCGAATAAACCACACAACATGGTCACAATATAAATCGATGCTCATCAAGCAGTTCATGTTGGAGGACATAGACAAAGTGACTCGTAAGTCCTTCCTGAGGTGGGTTCATATACCCAAAAACCAGCCGATTCTCGAGATCAAAGAAGAGTTTGAGCGACAATATGATGATCTTTCTGAGCACGATAACAGGTGCATAAGTCATGAAAGGGTGTCGTTGTTTCTTTGAACAATCGACGTTAAAGCTAGAGAGGAGTTAATTCCGCTTGTACAAGATATAGACTCTGACTCAGGGCTCACAGAGGATTGGATGCTCTTCCATGAAGTTGTGAGTAGATATGTGAAGAAACAACAAACAATTGAGAAATTTCTAAATGATTGGAGAACTGATCTTCAAGCAGATGAAAATTATAACCACGTGCCAAGCATTTTACCAATTGTGAATAACATTCAAGTCCATGATCTTGTAGAGACCCCACTTGGGCATGAAGTAGATAAGCATGGGCTTGACATACATACTCATGATGGGAAATATGAAGAAACTTCTAATAGTGTGATTGATATGACCTCTAAGATTACAAGGTGCCAAGAGCATGTAGACTTCTCTACAATGATCACATCTTCAAGTATTGTATGTGCACAAACTCTGCTGATGGGAGGATTAAAGGAGCAAGTGGAAGCTAATCAAAATCAAACTAAACTAAACCAACATCAAACCAAACAAACAACAAACATAAAACAAAACAAAAATCAACAAAACCCAACAAGAAATCAAGATGAAGCTTCCCCTACTCCGATAAAATCCTCACATCGAATAAAGGATAGCCAAACAAATCGAGAAACATCTCAAGATGCAAACAAAGAGATAGAGATATCTAGAAGGCTCATAGGTGACCGAATGGAGATAAAAAATAAGATACAAATAGAGAACCCAATAAATATGTCTAAAGATCGAGCTCGAGATGCATCCTTATGTGATGACATTGGGCCAGATGTAGAGAATGATTGGATGTCACTTGATGGTTATAAACCCCTTCTGACACAAGATTCAGATACAACTTCTGATCTAATGACTGAATTACATGAAGAAACTCCGATGGAACATGATGTTGAATCTAAGGACCTGTCAACAAAAGATCTGTTGGGTAAGAAAATGGATATGTAGGAACCCATATTCTACATGCATACAGAGATGCAAGAAAATGAACCTACTTATATGAAGGAGGACATGCAAATAATGAGTCCTCTGGAGATTGGAATGTGTGATGATGGAGATGAGCATGATGCTAATCTAGAGGATATACAAATGATAAGTCGTCTAGATAGTGATATGTATGTCGATGGTGATAAGCATGATCCTAATCCTACGGATAGTCTAGATCAAGATCAAGATACTGATATGCTTTTGAGTGATGCCACATTGGACAAAGATCTCACACATAAAAAAGAGAATAATTTGGATGGAGTTCAAAACAATGATATGAATGTAAATGATACCACACTCCATGAAGAGAGAAGTATGAATGAACATGAGGAGGATGAGAAAATACCATTGATCATTCCTCTAAACACTGATATGTATGTCAAAAATAATCATGTTGAGTTGGGAGATGAAATGTTTATGGTGATGTATGATAAATCTGATGTGTGTATAGCATCAAAGGATATTCAATGTAAAACTATTGAGTTAAACGATTGCATTGATGAAGCTCAAGTTGATTTGGATGTATATGTTGAGATTCCTGTACATGATGAGATACTTGAGCAAGAATCAATGATTGAAGAAGGTGGACTAAGTACATCCTCAGAAGAGAACGAGAGCGAGAATCGATGGAGATGGATGTAGAATCCTATGATGGCATTTTGGATAAAGAATTTGAAGATCAAGATTTTCTTGATTATGAGGATATGGATTCTTTTCATGTTGGAGGAGAGATGATTTGGGATCATAACAATGATGAAGAATTCTTGGAAAGACTAGAGGACAAAGCAGATACCATAATTGTTGGGGATCAAGTAGAAAGGAATCATGATAGATTGGAAGACAAAAGTGATTGTGTATTATCATCTGAGAGTGATGATCATATCTACTTGGTGAAGAATTCGAATAAATCTAGTCAAAACTTATGCTCTAATGAAGATGAAAATCATATTCAAAATGATGCAGATGAATGTGAAGAGAGATGGTGGATGCAATCCAAAGATGAGTAGGTGCCGCTACAACCAGCTTCACACCAGCCAACTGAGACTTCAGAGTTGATTAGTAGACCCTTTGAGCTTCCTAAATCCACCATAATATCAGCCAAGTACTTTGGAACATGTATCCCAAAAGTTTAAGTCAAGACAGACTAGTTCCGAAATGACTAGCTTCCAAAACTTGCTATTTTTGGACATACACCTGCTCGAAAAAATGAACAGTGCTCTCAACCTGGTACGAATTTGAAAACTTCATTTTGGGCATAGCAAATAGACTTAGCAAGCTTCCCAATCCAAGTTAAAACACTTCAAGTGATGGACTGAGCACTGAGAACAAGTTTCATCAATTTCTGGAACATGCCCACCATTCTCGGGGCTCTGCAGAGATAGACCAGTGAGCAGTAAAATGCAGATATCTCCAAAACTATAAATCCAATGACCTTGAAAATTTATAGCTAGAAAGTAGACAGTATGAGCTATCCAACACAAGTTAAATCACTGAAACACGTTCTGTAGAACGCGAGATATGACCTTCTGAAGGTACTGCTCTGAGTGAGTATAGCAGAGAACAAAACAGAGAAGTAGATGATGATAAATGTATAGATTCACATATGATTACAACCACATTGGCAATGAATCTTTGCACAATGGAAGTAGAATGATAGAGCTATGGAGTAAGCTCTTCAATCTCTACAAAATGACATCAAGTGGTCACGTACAAGGCTTGCTAATCGCCTCTTGCTCCTTTTATAGCTATTCTTGGAGGGAGTTTTGAATTCGAATTCGAATGGCTCCACCTAAAAGTGATCCCCAAAGTTAGGAGATATTCCCTCAGCTCAGAAAGTCGTGGGTTTTGGTAGTTAGATCCACGAAATTGCTTTTACATCATGCATGAGGTAAGCCATCCTTTTCCTTTTTCTTTTTTCAATTACAAGAGATAAAAATGAACTCTTTTACAAGAGGTGTTCACATGACTACTCATGTGACTTACAAATGAGGATGATATCAAACATATCAAGCATGTAGGCTTGGGTAAAATGCACCAACAATGAAAATATTCCCTCAAATGATTCCATGCATGAAATAGATAAAAATGCATGTTTGAAGAGATTTTTTGAAGATGGTTTAAGCTCATCGAAAATCAAAACTCTATATTTATGTGCTTGTGATTCATCAAGAGTAACCTCATATGATGCACGTGAGAGGATTATGAACAAAGGTAACTATGTCCATATGATTGCATCATGGATTCTCAAATTTGCCAAGAGCTATACTTACCAATCCAATCACCAAGGGATGGACAAGAAAATGAAATGGCTTGTCCACATTTCTAATCTGTTTAAAAATGATTCACTAATTGATGTGATCCAAAGGTGGCTTCTATTCAAGCACAATTTCTTTGCTGAGCATATATCAAGGAAGATGGGTTTGAAGGGAAAACCCTAATAAATGAGAATTGACAATACTAAAGCAAAATTTGTAAATAGAAATGTATATATATCTCGTGTTCTTTGCTTCAATCTTAAGATAGATACAAGGAATCAAATAAAAATTAAAAGGAAAAGAATTAAATTGGGAATTCTTATGGTAATGAATGCTTGTTGGATGAAAGGTATGAAGTCAATATAATTCAAATAGATGTTCGTAATGTTCAAATAAACGAAGTTTTTCAATATGTGATTATTGAATGTGATGCTACTAATTTCTCTTATGAGGTTTTGAGAACAGGTGTTGATATGGAGCTAATCGAAGATCTAGAGTTTTAACAGATTGTATAGGAGGCAACCACTTTCGAGCTGCATGTTTATGTTTTATTGCAAATGGTTTTCTGAAGTTCTTTCATGAACTGCATGTACATATTGTGTCATATGATTTAATGTTTCTCATGCTTTATTTAGTTCATATGAGTGCAGGAAATGACCAAGCGGAAACAATGGAGATGACAAACAAAGAATGAAGTTGTGAAAAACATTTTATCTAGCTTTCCTCCTTTAACCCTGATCTTTTCTTTGCACCATCTTTGAGACCTTCTAGTGGGGGGGTTCTCAAGTCGAAGACGCCGATTTTTTATTTAGAAAGGGGCATCGTGAAAGGAATTTAGAAGGCATGCGGCAGAAGGGAAACTCTCCAGAAAAATGGAAGGAGAAAGGGGATTTTGGGGGCTCGCTCTCCATCACGGTGGTAGTTCGAAGCATTGAGAGGGGGAGGGAAAGGAACGACTGTTGACAGAAGTGATTGGCAACAGATGAAGTCAGAGGCTATAAAGGAATCGAGAACAGAAGTTAGCTCTCTTCGGCAGAGCATACATGAAATCGAGGGAGTTATCCAATGTTTTGAAGTATGTAGTCGAGGAGAATATCCCCATCAGAGAGAGCTGTTCGGGGATTGGGAGTTCTGTCCCCTGAGCTGAAGACACTCAAAAATCTACTCGGGAGTCTAGGCAGCCTTGATCTGATGGAGAATACTGAAAGCTTGATGAATACTGTGCTATCATATAATCACTTCACTGTTTGAGATGTTACAGGAAATCGAATGATACGAGGTAGGGTAGTAGGGGCGAGCTCCAACCGTTCAGAGGGGAGACATGTGTTTATCGAGTAGGCGCTGACAGGCATGCAAAGAAGAAAATACGTACAGAGAAATATGATCTCTATGTGGGTGATGCACACATGGCAATACAGGCTCGTTTCATGAGTCAAGCACTATGGAAGCTATCACATTCTCTGTCTAGATCACAAACCATTCTCATCTTCATCAATCAGATTAGAAACAAACTCAGTTCGGGGGGGTGGGGGGGTTCGGAGGTCCAATTGAGGTGACATCTGGTGGTAATGCATTGAAATATTATGCATCCGTGCGGCTGAATATTCAGAGGACAGGATATGTAAAAAAAAGGAGATGAGATCATTGGGAGTGTTGTGAGAGTAAAAATTGCGAAGAACAAGGTGGCTCCTCCTTTTAAGACTGCAGGATTTGAAATAGAATTTGGCAAGGGCATTTCCAAGGATGGGGAAATCGTTGATTTGGCTGTCAAATATGACCTGATTGTGAAATCAGGAAACTGGTATGGGTATGGGGGTGAAAATATAGCCAATGGGAAGGAAAATCTCAAAAAGTATCTCAATGAGCACATTGATTTGAAGGACTAAGTGTGCTCGCATAGTAGATTTTCCTGGCCATGTTCTTCTGCTCCTTTCATGAGAATTGCCATGCGAGAAGATTCACAAGTGCAGCTGCATCTTGAGCAAGACAGGTTCAGGTTCGGAGGCTACAAGTCTTACCTTCAAATCCACTAATCCGTTAGAAAATTCAGAATCGGCTCTCAGCCAACCAACTTCGGAGATTTTCTATAATTTGGCTCGATCTCTGCTTCGGGTATGGGGAAGTTCTCTGCATAAACTACTTTAGAGGAACCGTTGTCTACTGATGTCACATCAGGATTGAGTTTTGAAGAGTGCAAAGAGGAAATGCATCACATATTGAAGGTTATATTGCTGACTTCTGAAATTAAACTTATTTGTAAGTGTTTCCCTATGCTGAATTCAAAGTGAGTGATGGATGCATTGCTATCGCAAGTAATATCTTTTTTTTATGGCTTTAGAGTACAGACAGATCTGTATTTTCCCCCTTTCCTTTTACCTGGAATTAGACATTAATGTTGAAATTTTAAGACGTCTACGAGAATGAAACTTTTAGTTGAATGCATACTTCATGCTCCATAAGCATTATGTGCTTAATTTTCAAGATGACTGCCAATGATCTTAAAAGTATCCTTCCTTTCATCTGAAGATTTCAACTAGCTTCTAGAAATGTTATGAAAAGGTGGAATTGATATTGTTTTCTTTTTTTACTAACGCTTCGTTCATGATACTATAATTTACACTCTTCTGTCACTAGTATGTAAAGAACTTGTGTGAACAGTTCTCAACGTGTTTAGATAGTCTATTCAAACGTTATGAAAAGACGGAAATATAAGGAACTATTGCTGCATGTAAATATCTACTCCGAGGTTATTGTGATCATCACTATTAAGTTTATCTCTGACTCTACTTTAGGCCACTATATTTTAGTGGAAACTCTACCCACACTCCATTATAGGACTCGAAAATCTTTTCCACGTTAGTGAATCACTGTTCTCAACACTCACATCGATTCTCATCTTAGTTTGAAGAAATATCTTTTTCTAGCTATTCGGATCTATCCTACCATGAGAACTAGATTGCAAGTTGCTATTTGTAGATGGGCTTATATACACATTGATGTAGAGACATGCATAGGCATGTGCAGAGAAGGAGAGAAGTCTATGGTTCCTACAGAACCATCTAGGGAACTATCTTGAATTAATGTGCTAAGAGTTTTGGTTTTCATAACTTATATCATCTCTCGAAAGTGTAGGACTTGAAGTGCGCATAGAAAGATATTGTTAATTATCTTTTGCCATAAAGATAATTGAGTGCTTTAGAATCAAGACATCGCATATATTTGAGAAAAGGGGGAAAATCAAACGTGTTCGACATAGTTGGTGTGTGAGCTTGATAAGCTTGAAATGTATAGATATCATGAAACAATAGTGAAGACTCTTCTCAACAAATGAATAAACAATCATTCAAATTTGATCTCGCATTCATTTATCCTCCTCCTTTCTACGAAGCCCCGCGACAACGCGATCATAACAACCAGCCCAATCACTATCTGTAAAAGCATGCAAGCATGGTTGAATGTCTCTGCCATAAAAGATACCTAAGCTCAAAGTACCTTGGAGATATATAAACACACATTTCACTGCTTGCCAATGCTTAGTGTGAGGGCTATGCATGAATCGACTCAACTAGGAAACTGCATATTGTATATCCGGCCTTGTGTTGCATGCACATATAAGACATCCCACAGCTTCCTAATAAAGAGAAGTGTCAAATGCATCACTGGAATCCTCAACTGAGAACCTGAATCTTGTCTCAACTGGTGTGGAAACTGACTCACAATCTTCAAAGTCAGGCTGAAGTAGTTTTTCAAAATACTTTTCTTGATGCATAACAATCCCCCCTCAACAAATACAAATTGGATGCCAAGATAGTAGCTCAAAAGAGCAAGATAAGTGACTTCAAAAGTATGCTGCAAATCAGCCATAAGAATGTCAAGTTTTGCATCACATGAACCAGTCAAGAGATTTCATCGACATAAAGAACAAGCACTATAAGATCAGCCCCATTTTTGTGTACATATAGTGTGCTTTGAATCGGACTAGATATGAAGCCCAGAGCAATCAAGTGCTTATGGATTTTGTCATACCATGCACGTGGAGCTTGCTTGAGACCATACAAGGCTTTATGCAAGCGACAAACCATATGCTCTTTCCCTTTCATAGCAAATCCAAAAGGTTGCTTCACATAGACCTCTTCTTGCAAATCACCATTCAAGAAGGTTGTTTTTATGTCCAACTTATGCACTTTCCAACCTTGATGGGCAGCCAGTGCAACCACGCTACGAATGGTAGTCATGCATGAAGTAGGTGCAAAAGTTTCCTCATAGTCAATGCCATATTGTTGCGCATATCCTTTAGCAACCAATCTAGCTTTGTAGCGATCAATGCTACCATCAGGTTTTCTCTTAATCTTATAAACCCACTTTGTACCAATGGCATTTTTTTTTTTGGCAATTCACATAACTCCCAAGTACCATTCCTATGTATGGAATCCATTTCTGATTGCATAGCACTCATCCATTGTGGATCTTCACATGCATCTTCAAAAGAAGGTGGCTCTTCATTACATGTTTTAGCAATAAGAGAATAATCCACAAAATTACTTGATGCATGGTGAGAGCTTGATCTTGTTCTACCAAGTAAAGGTGCACTCAATTTGTTGTCCTGCAAAGTTTGTTTCAGCCACTTTGGCATAGTTTGTGAACTCTTGATAGACATGCGTTCATTATGTAGAACATCTTCAATATGTACATCATGCACGGGCTGAATTTCATGCTCATTTTTCCATATTTTGATGCAAATGTTCAGCCATATGTGGCTGAAAATTTCCAGCAGTTTGGACATTTTTTAGCTGAAATTTTTCAGCCATGTTTGGCTGGAAATTCTCTGCATTTTCAGCCCTATTTGGCTGGAATTTTTCAGCCCTTTGAGCCTCATTTGGCTGGTCTACATGGCCATAGTCAAGCGCACCATTTTGGAACAAAGGCATGAGTGTATCGAACACATCTTGTGAGCTAACTTTTGGCTGTTTTTTGCATTCAAGTGGAGGGAAAACTAAATTTTTAGCAAATACCACATCTCGACTCACAATAATTGTGTTTGTCAATGGATAGTCCAAACTATATCCCTTACTTTCAGCACTATAACCAACAAATATACATTTCTTTGCCTTGTCATCAAGTTTGTGACGTTGTTGTGATGGCACAAGATCATATGCTAAACAACCAAACACACGCATATGACTAACCATAGGCTTATGACCATTGAAAGCCTCATAAGGAGTGATGACTCTCAATGCTTTTGTAAGACAGTGATTCAACACATAGTTTGCACACATGACCGCGTCCATCCAAAACTTATCAGGAAGATGCTTTCCATTAACCATACATCGTGCCATTTCAAGTAGATTTCTATTTTTACGCTCTGCAACACCATTTTGTTGAGGTGTATATGGCACAGTACATTGGTGTGAAATACCTCTTTCACAAAGAAAAGCATTAAACTCATGTGACATGTATTCACCACCACGATCCCCGCGTAGAGTCAAAAGCTTTTGTGAAGAAAAATTTTCAGCCTTAGCTAAAAATGCTTTGAAGCAAGAAAATACCTCATTCTTTGCTTTCATAGGATACAACCATGTATTGCGAGTAGCATCATCAATGAAGGTAACAAAATATACACGCTTCCCAAAAGATGGAGTCTTGATAGGACCACATACATGACTATGAACAAGCTGCAATTTTCTTATAGTGTGTGTGTGACTATCTTTTGGAAAAGAAGCACGATGCATTTTTCCAAGAATGCAACCTTCACATGCATGCTTTTCAATGGACTCAAGTGTAGGTAAACCAATAACCATGTCCTTCTTTTGCAAGTAAAGCAAGCTATTGAAGTTCAAGTGGCCAAAAGAGCATGCCAAAGCTCCATTTTAGCCATGGAAGAAGTATGAGCAACCAAGGCATTCGAGGTAGCCCTTTTGTATGTATCCATGCGATACAAACCATTACATAATGTACCAGACATCACGATAACATTGCCATTGCTGAAATCATGAACCATACACTTATCATCAACAAAGTGTACAGGAAGTCCAGCATTGGCAATCAACGGAACTAAAATTAAGTTCTTCTTGAAACCGGGCACATACAATGCATTTTTCAACAGAATCAACTTCCATTTGCAGCCATAAGCTCAATTTCTCCTACTCCAATGATAGGATAAGAGGCATTGTTTGCACACACCACATGTCCTCCTTTGGGTGCATCTTTCAAAGAGGCAAAAAATATTTTGCTTGATGTTATGTGCTTTGAAGCACCACTATCAAAGAACCAATCGGAATCAGCCTCACTCACAACCATACATTTAGAATGCAAAGAAGCATCATAATGACATGTAACAACACATGCCCAAAAATCTTGAGCTATGTTAGCTTCATCATTCTTTGCATTTGCTGAATTTTCAGCAATAGGCATGCCGAATTCCTTCTTCGTTTCATTGCGTTTAGCAAGCTTTCTACACTCATCAATAGTACGACCAGGCTTTCGACAATATTTGCATCTCTTCTTCTTTTGTAAATCATCATCATGAGAGGAATGAGTGGAAGAGGAAGCTTGAGGGTTTGGTTTTGATGAACCCAAAGTTGAACCATACTTGTTTTTCCCCTTTTCTGAGATAGCAAGTGCTTGTGTTTCCTCAATCAAACCACTCCTATTCACTCTAGATTGCTCTTCTTGCAAAAGAAGAGACACAACCTCATCAAATTGATACATATTAGGATTTCCTTTTGCAACCAAATGGAGTGTAGTAGCAAAGCTTTGAAAAGATTCCGGTAATCCTTTCAACAATGTAGAAATGAGTGATGCATCCGGCATGATCTCATCTATGTTTGCCAATTGCTCTTTCAAGTCCTTGATGCGTGTCACATACACATCCACTGACTCATTTTCAGCCATACATACATCCTCAAGTTGCTTCCTCAAGTATGCAACACGTGCTTCATTACGCACGTCATACAAAGAAGCAAGAGTGTCCCATGCCTATCGTGATGTAGAACATGATCGAATGTGTGGAACTATATGACGCTTCATAGAAAGGGCAATCAAAACATGATCTTGAGCATCTTTTCCATCCCATCTAAGCTGCTCCTCTGTAGGTGGAGAAGGAGAAACCACTGTACTCGAAGAAGAAGCTCCATCTATGATAGTAGACTGTTTCTATGCTCCGAAGTCAATTTGCACTATTAAAAGTGCATGCACGCCACGATGCAAAAAATCAAAACTTGAGAAGGAGCTTAACCTACTCTGATACCAATATTGGGTGTGTGTAGAAGTGCGAGAGACACACAAGAAGCACACACAAGGAGCACAAACGCAACAAAACACACGGAGAAGACGATGGCTGGAATAGCTCTCTCTATTGACGATGAACTGAACTGAAGTAAGAGCTGAATAATATCCCTAAGTACAAAAGTACCACCACATATGAGAGTATCAAGTATGTGGTAATATGGGGAAAAAACCTCTAGCCATCACTAGAGTAAAAGGTGCCCATGTATAGGGAAAAGGTTGACATCAAAGCTACTCGAGGAACACATAAGTGTAACACCAACAAGATCAGAAGCAAATGCTACGAAGCATTTCATGTCGGGTCCAAATGTGGAGGTGAGCGTGTTGGAAGGTTTCCTTGATCAAAATGTGAATGGGAAGATGAATTTGAGTATGGAGAGGAGAGATGTCATGATTTGATTATGGGAAGTGGAACATATGAATGCAAGATAAACCCATGATAATGAATGATGCAGACAAAAGAAAACCATTCACATGAATCGATTTCGAAAGGAAGAATGGTCCAAATAAATGGATTTTCTTATACACTTTCAAAATTTAATTCATATGCATGGGCTCTTTTGTATGGTATGTATGCATGATGAGAAAAAAAAAGAAAACCACACACTTGAATCGATTTCGAAAGGAAGAATGGTCCAAGAATGGATCTTCTTATACACATTCAAAACTGAAAAATATACATGGGTGTTTGTGGGTGGTATGAATGCATGTGGATCATGAAAATAGAAACTTATTCTCACAATCTCAATGGATAACCCTCATTGGTTCAGCACAAGACTGCGGAGCCTTCTCACACATAGAAAGAGATAGAAGGAGACATGTAAAAACACATAAGAGACTAAGAGACACGAGACAAGAGACATGAATTAAAAGATATTGTAATGACATACATGTAAATGAATGTTGAGATACATCAAACTAAGCATTCTATTGATCAAAGGCGGTCTACACGACCCTCTCACCATGATAGTTCAACTGAATGTCACACGTAAGAGGATAGGTTCCACTTCATTGACCCTATATCTTTCTAGGAGCATAATGTGAATCTAAAGAATTCTAAGACTCATAAAACTAACTCTAACTGACTCACATGCTCCACTAATGATGAGCAAAGAAAGGGAAACCATTGGGTTTATGAGCCTATCCTAGATTGGAAGTCTAACTTAAAATTGATTCTAGGAATTATGCTCTTACTATCCCACTTTGGATCCTCACAAGCTCAACTGAGGGTAATCATATCAAGGAAACCATGTGTTAGCAAGGGACCTATGGATGCCTAACAATGTTGCTTTGGATGCATTTTTTATAGTTTTTTGAATGAATTTGGGCCCTTGGATCTAGAGCAATGCTTGGGATACACTTGCCACTTTATACCAAGGACGGAATGAGGCTCCTGTTGCTTACCTCCAAAAACAATTGGAGAGTGAGCACGTGAATGAAGGAGATTCCATGGATACTTTTTTGACAAAGATCAAAGATTTGAAGGAGCAGTTGATTTCTACTGATGAAGTCTTGCCTGATAGCTCACTTGTGTAGACTGTTTTGAATCGTCTTCCAAATTCATATCAGAGTTTTCCTTCTACTATTCGATTGATAATGAAAGGAAATCCAAATGCATTAACACTTAAGGAGTTAGTCTCTCTTCTCTTGCAAGAAGACCAAACTAGGTAGAATAGGTCCATTATGCATGTTGCAGATCAAGCTTTCTTGGCTAGTCAGAAGGGCAAAGGTAATGAAGCTCATCTACTAGTAAGCAAAAATTTGCTAAAGAAGGATGACAGAGATGAGAAGAAAACAGAAAAGCAAAAATTGTTTTGCAAATACTATAAAGGAAATGATCATTTCATAAAGAGTTGTCCAAAATTGGTTGCAAAAGAGGCAAAGAAGAAAGAGGCTGGAATGGTTGGTGCAGAGGCCTCTACACCCAAAACAGAGTCTCCTAATCTTGTGTAAAATGAAGAATGGGCATTTACTACTGTTTGTAGTTATGACCCATCTTCTCATGAATAGTGTATGTATGAAGTAGACTTAGATGTTTGGTACTTTGATAGTGGAGCAACCAAATATATTACCTTGCAGCGTAGTTTCTTCACTTCACTTGAGCTTGCCTCTACAAGGAATATTGTCACATGTGCCAAAAACTCCTCTTATCCTGTCGTGGGAGTTGGTAAGATCATTCTGACTACTACTGATGGTAGTTCTTTTACATTGTTGGATGCTTTATTTGGGCCAGGGATCAAGAAAAATATGCTATCAGTTTCATCATTAGCCAAGATCGGCTTCATTGTGAGTTTTGTTGATGAAAAATGTATAGTTCATGATCTGCCAAATGGCGATCTCATTATTACTTCTAGAATTTTATGCAGTGGGATATATAAGCTCATAGATTATGCAAAATCTGTAAATGATTCAGCATGTGCAATTCAAGATTCTTAGGCTATGTCAGATGCAAAGCTTTTGCATGCACGCTTTGGTCATTTGAATTTTGTTAGTTTGCTATGCCATCACAAATTTGAAATGGTGTCCTCTCTGTCCAAACTTTAAGAACCTAGTAAACATGTCTGTGAACTTTGTATTTTGGGCAAAATGCACCATTCCTCATTTCCAAAAGATAGTTCAATTTGAGCTACTCAAAAATTGCAGCTTGTTCATAGTGATGTCTATGGTTCTATGCAGACACCCTCCTTTGGAAACTATCTTTACTTCATGACTTTCATTGATGATTTTTCTAGGCATGCATGGGTATATCCATTGAAAGCAAAGTCCAAAGTTTTTATGTGCTTCAAACAGTTTCTAGATTTGGCTGAAAATCTATCAGCATGTAAAATGGGCATCCTCCATTCTGATCAAAGGGGGAAATATATGTCTTTTGATTTTAATGCATTTTTGGCTGAACGTGGGATAAAACATTAGTGTACAGTGCCATATAAACCTCAACAAAATGGAGTTGCTAAAATGAAGAATAGATCACTCATATAGATGGCGAGGTGTGTGGTCAAGAGTCAGACTTTACCACATAGTTTTTGGCTTGAGGTTGTTATGTGTGTAGCATATGTACTTAACAGGTGTCCCACTAAAGCATTTCAGTCTATCACTCCATATGTGGCTTGGCATGGTCACAAGCCATCTGTTTCTCACTTGTGTGTCTTTGATTGTTTGGTGTATGCATTAGTGCCTGAACAACAACATAAGAAATTGGGTGATAAAGCAGTGAAATGTATTTTTGATGGGTACAATTTTGAAAGCAAAGGCTATCATCTGCATCATCCACAGACTAAACACATTTTGGTTAGCCATGATTTTGTATTTTTGGAAGAAACTAATCAGTCATTACTTTCATGTACTAACGAGACCTCAATTAGCTCCAAAGACATGTATGACACTTTGTTGCCTCTTTTTATAGGTGGAGTACTGGTCCAAATGGGGCAATTTATCACCCTTTATAAGTCTCACATGATGATGCAAATCATTCCATTTCTGATGCAGATTTACATGATGCACTTATTGATAAGAGAACTAAGATAGAGGTGGCAAAAACTTAACCTAAATGGCTGGTGTAAAACTTATGAGATAGCAAATTAGATGCACCTTTGTCATATCATACTCATTCAAGATCACATAGTGCTTCTTTTTCCTCCTTTGAGATGCCATATTTGGGGCATTTGCATCATTATTTGGGCACTCAGTTTATGCAAGTCGATGGTGGAATAGCTTTGTGTCAAACAAAATATATTGACACATTATTGCAGCATTTTGTTCTTGAAGATTGCAAACCTATTGCCACTCCTATGGAGATAGGTTTATGGTTGAGTCTTCATGATGTTGGAGATGCATTTGATGTTGTTCTCTATCAAAAGGCTCTTGGATGCTTGATTTACTTATGCATTACTCGACTAGATATTCAGTTTGTTGCCTCAAAGATGAGCAGGTTTATGCATTGTCCAAGTGTCAAGCATTGGCAAGCAGTTAAGCACATCTTTCACTAATTGAGTGGCACCCAACTACTTAGATTGTTTTATCCCAAGGGGGGATCACTACTGCCAGATTTACATGCTTTTTTTACTCTGGTTGGGCTGGTTGCTATGACACTCGCATGTCCACTAGTGGTTTTTGCTTCCTACTTGGTAATTCATGCATATCTTTGTTGAGCAAGAAGTAGCCTACTGTGTCCACTTCTAGTTCTGAGGCTAAGTATAGGGTAGCTTTCACAGCAATAGTTGAGTGTGTGTGGCTCACACACCTTATGGCTGATTTGGGTGTTGTTAAGTCTTCTGCCACCACCATCTTCACTAACACTTAGAGTGCATTGCCAATTGCGAGGAACCCTATGTTCCATGCTTGCACTAAGCACATTGAGGTGCACTATCATTATATAAGGGAGAGGTTATTTGTTGGAGATATCAGTTTGGCATATGTGCAGACATAGGAGAACATTGCAGACTTTTTCACAAAGGCTTTGCCTAGGGAGAAGTTTGAAGCTTTCCACAAAGCTTTGGGTGTACTTCCTTTTGTGGATTGATTCCACATATCTTATCACTTTCTTATACGTGAGTCCTAGCTGCTTGGTCACCGCATCACTCTCAGGGGGGGATTTGTTGGTATATTTAGGTAGTGATGTCTGTGAACACACTAAGACCACGAGGGCACTTTTTGCTCTATTTAGGAGGTTTCTTCCCCTCGGCTTGTATATACGCCTATAACCCTAACATGTCACTTATCTTGGTACATTCCCTTGGTACTATATTCAGTATTGTGTATTGTGCTCCAAACTTCTTCTTCTTCCTTGTGCTATTTGTGTGCTTTTTAAGACCTCAAACTCCAACATGATCCTTGTCAAAGAACTAGGCAACTATTACCCTATCAACATTTTCTCTTACAAGTTGTCATGCCTCTTGAACCTTTTCAAAAATGGGGATCTTAAATAATCCATTCTTTTGCCATTGCCCAAGCTTGGGCTCATGCGAATCCAAAGTGCTCACACACAGAGATTGATGTTGTATATTCCACCCTGCCATTGTGACTCTTCTCTTATCATGAGTTTCGTAAGAGACCATTCAAAACCTCTCTCCTTGAAAAGTGTCCTCAAACACTTCTGAATGGAAACTCTTCTAAGGAGGACTTCCCAACATACATATATAACGTGATATTCCCTTCCCCTTAAAAGAATTTTTGTCCTAAAAAATGTAGATAAATGCCCATAAAGGTAGAAGAAGATGCTCAAGATCCCCTAAACCCCATGTACTCTATGTACATGGTCATCTCTACGTGTTGCTTCCCTATATCCCTCCCCTTAAGAAGCCTCATAAGATATCTTCTCAAAAGTGGGAAATTGATTATGTGCTTCCTATTATCTCCCATATACACCTACTCTCTAAAATATTACTCCCATAACCTCTAACATAGGTCCATGTGATGTTTCCTCTATGGAGTAACAAAATGAACAATAATTCATGAGTTCCAAGTTAAGTAAACTTGCCCCTGACCATATTATAATGGAGATAATAAACGTAAAATCCAAAGAAACATAGAACAAAGTCCCATAGAAAAGTAACTCCAAATCCTTCCATATCTAAGATGATAGACTTGTCCTCATGCCACTCTAGGTTCTACTAACCTTGAACTTACTAACAAGTAATAGTTTTTGGCTAGGCTTACTTGTTTCCTATGTAAAACCACCTAGCTTACATAAAGGAATTCCTTGGCGGTAGAATGAAATCCCTACATTCCATTAACCAATTTAGTTTGTCATCTGTAACCTTTGGATTAAGTTCGACACCAAAAAAATTCCTCTAAGTTTGACATATGATTGCAACAACATTCCTCTTGAGATTCAAATAATCCATAAATACCTATCCTCCTAATTGATGCTCTTCCATCATCCTCATAGCAAAACACTAACTAATAGTTTTGATAACCAAAGAGGTGAGATTAGTCCCTATTTCCTAAAACCTCTAAAGGGAAAAATCATCATTTAATCCCTAGTCTCTCTAATGCCATTAGCTAGTACTCCTCATCTAGTCGAAGAGCATCATTGGGACTTCTCCCCTGGGGTTATCAAGTGAGACTGAATCTAATCACTATGATTAACCAATCTCTTTATTGCCTTTGATAGGATAGTGCCACTTCTATCTAGACAATCTAAAGAGAGTAAAATCTCTCTCTCTCTTTCTGTCTCTCTCTCTCTCTCTCCATCTCTCTCTCTCTAATTTCATCTAAGGAAAAGATCTCTATAAAGTGGTGAAATGGTGGTGTAGTACGATGGATTCCCCTTTGTGTGAGCTTCATGATGATATCCCTCAAAAGTAGATATCCATCCTGTGCATGATGCACACAATATTCTGCACATACCTGCAGAATACATAGAGACCACACATTACATAGAAAGCACGAACTCAGATTTTCTAGGTTTTAGAAAATGTGATCAAACTTTGAGTCTATGGTTGACCAAGCCACTAAATTTTTTATTAAACATTTACAAAATTGTACAGTGACCAATTGGCCTTTCACATGCGCACTAATGGTAACAATCTCCCACTAAAGGCCAATGCCAAAGTGAACTATGGGAGAAAAAAATAAAGAATGATAAAGGATACCTGAGTGTAAATATGCAAACTATACCTCCCACCTGATGGGCATGTTACATAGTGCACAAGTAACTATGAAAGATCATGAATCAAGTAACCCCCATCAAGTGACAACAATGTCGAAAGTTATATTGTGGTAGGGCTTTAATCAAAGCATTCACACCATTATCTCGGGTAAGAACCTTCTCAAGATGCACTCAATGGCTAAGTTGTATCTAATGAAGTGATACCTCACCTCAATGTGCTTGTTCTTTGCATGATTGACTATTCTTAGCCAAAGAAATGGCACTCTGACTATCATTGAGCAAATGAGGTACATACTAAGGTAGAAGCAAATCACAAGCGAGATGAGAAAGCCACAATTCTTCCTTGCATGCCTCACTAGCTACAACATATTCTGCATCTCTAGTGGGAACAAGTGTACATCCTTGACGATGAGATCTCCAAGGGATAGAACCTCCAGCAAAGTGAAAAATATACCCTGATGTAGGATTTTGATTATTGCTACAATGTTTCCAAGGTAGGGGGTTCTTACCATGGTGAATGCATAATCAATGTTTATCTCTTTGTGTTGTACTCCCATCATGTTGATTGACCATTGAATTGTCTTCCATTGTTGATGGATGTCCTTGGTGATGGTTCATAGATGTGATTCTTTGAGCATATGGTCCTATCCCTATTTTTTTCTCTTTTTTCTTTTTTTCTTTTTTGCTTTGTTTGTCTTCTCTTTTTTCTTTTCTTTCTTTTTCTTTGAGGAACAGTGTCATAAAACAAGAACAAAGAGGTTCGTATCAATAAAATAGGTTACATATGTCAAATGTGTCTCATGTCCTTGGGATTCTCAATTGTGTCTATCCATAGCCTTGTAATGTGGCCCTATATTAATGCATACTGTGGAAATGCATGATTGAATGGTGCAAAAGATAGGGTTATGCCAAGGGCACATGGTTCTCACACATCGAGGCTTTTAATGTTACTTGTAGATGTTGATGCTATCTCTGTTTGGAGGCATCCATTGGATCTCGAAATGATGCAAGCAATCAATTGTTCAATTATAATTGATCATTCCTCCTTATAGGGATCCATTTTAGAATAGTGTTCGGTCACATATAAATCACTTTTGGTCTCTCCATCTTCGAATGTTTTCTTAAATTTTGTATCCCTCGTGGTTGGCTTGGCTCTATGGGGGTTATTGGTGCTTCTGGCTTGTGAACCCATACCCTTGTTGATTGTCTTCTTACTATTGCAGAAGAGGTGAGTTGATCTTCTTTTTATTTGTATGCTTGGTTTAGACCCTTGCCTCTCCTTGGCTTCTTTGTTGAGAGTTTTTTGTGAGGGAGAGCATAGGGTTTTGTGTGTGTAAGAGCTCCTTGGGTACCCACATGCGTAATTGCCCTTGTTGAGCTGCAACTAATTCCTTAGTACCCAAATTTGTTGGATACCTTGTGGTTGAGCTTGTCCTAGTTGCTTAGTTCTTCTTTTGGCATGGTTGGCTTGCCTGGATGGGGATTGTTGGGGCAAATCTAGTGGTTGCTTGCCTTTCATCACCCATATTTGTTTAGTCTTGAAATGTGGTCGCTTCCATTCCCAATCCTTTACAACATGAGTACTGTTGGGGGATTCTTGTGTAGAAAGGGATTTGAGTGTTTATAGGAGAAAAGGGAAAGATAAGAAGAAAGATACAGTCACTGGAAGCCTCTGTCGATTGATTATAAGAAGGAAAATACAATGGTGATGCACAATACAATCCAATGCTTTCTGTGCAAAATCCCACAAAGTGCACAATCACAAAGTACAAAATACCCAAGGTTCTTGTTTTTGCCGGCCTTCTCTGCACCAAACCTCCACCTTCTCCAAGCTTGCACTTGTGCACACCTTGCACTCAAGCTTCCAATAGGTGGAGGGATGGATACCTTCTGTCGGCACGTGCACAGCTTCAAATGGACCTTGGGATCTTTGGTTGTATATCTTAGCACTTCTCTGCACACTTCTAAGTCCTCTTGATGCACACCTTGCACTTCACTTCTCTACATCGCACACTCACTGTATGTCTCTTGCACTTCTCTCTTGCTTAGCTTAGACTATGCTCACCTTGCTTAGTCCTCGAGAATAATGCCTTGCCTTGATTTGAGTGTTGGTTCACATATGCTCCTAACTGATAGAGTATCTTGGTGCTCACTTTGACTTCCCAAGATTGTCTCCAAAAGTGGGCATTCATCGAATCCCTATTTTGTCCTATAGTGACTTTAGACTAAAATAAAAAAAATTTAATTGGGGGGCCATGCTTTCACTTCTGCGTACGCTGCCGCTTCACATACCTTCACATTTTGCCTTTTAATTCTTCAAATGTGCACCTAACAGAGGGTTCACCTGAACCTTCCAAATACTTTTAAAAGCACTTTGAACTTTAGAGAATTACAAAAATACCTCTGCAACCTACAAACAACTTTCTACAATTTACCTTCATGAACAATTAATTGTGCACCTTGACACCCGAATTTGAATGCTTTGACTTCATCCATGTTTACCATTGACCTGAACATGTTGAATTTGATCGATTTGACTTTGGCCTTTTGGCTTTGACTATGGTTAACTTTGATTGTGGTTGACTTTGACCAATATGACTTTTATGAGCTCAACAATTTCCCACCACCTAATGGGCAAAAGCGGTCGAGTAAGAGAATCTGATTGAGTTTCATCTTTCCTTTACAATGAGGGAAGAAGGGGCAGGGTGGGGGAATGTAGCAAGCAGGGTAGGGGAATAGGTTTGAAGGCAGGGGAGGGAGGGTGGGGGAAGGTACAGAGCAGGTAGGGGAATAGTTTTGAAGGCAGGGGAGGGAGTACGGACTTGGGAAGTTACCATTTGAATAATTGGGGCAGGTAATCGTGGATGGAACAGGGGTATGGTTGAGTATTGTGGAAAACAAAAGATGGTTGTGAAACTTTTGGGGTTAGCGCAAAAGGGAAAATAAACAACAACAAAAAATAGAGTACTATACAGGAATAACCATTACACATGCCAATGAAATAAAGGCAACCAGGAAACAACTAGATAAGGCACAAATAACAAAGAACCAAAATCTCATATATATAGCAAAAAAATACAATGAGAGTTCGGACTATGCAGTAAGTACATGAAAATGCCAATGAATGGCATGTAAGCCAAGAAGAGAACTAAGGGCAATCCTAGAATGCTAAGCCTCTGCAAACAAAATGAGGCAAGTGGAGGCAAAAAGGGTCTACAAGCAGCAACTCCTAGATCATGGAGGAAAGATACTATGGAGCGGGGTATGGCTGGTGCACTGTCGGAGAATGAGAACCCGCCATAGGTGGGGTGTTGCTATGATGTAGAGGAAAGTCTGGTGAGGTGGGTGGAATGATAGCTGCCTCCTCAGTCCAAGCAACAATCTTGCTCCTATATCTACACTGGTGATCGCACTCACATCGGACCAGCCTGCACGCAGGACTGTCGCACATGCCCAATGACATGGGCTATCGTATCTCCAAAAGAGCTCGAGTCGCAACATCAGCCTCATTCCAGAACCTGTCCCTCTCCTGCTGAAGGGCCCTCAACGTTGCTTGAGATATCTGCCACTGCGCTACCAAGGAAGCACGAATACTCTTCATCATCAAAGCGTATTGTTGGTGGAGTGTAGTTGTCCCAGAGATCGAGTCAAGGGAGATGCGCACAGCATCGGCTCCATCACTCGTGACGAGGCTCGCATCGCAAAGAGGACCTAGGAAGGGGGGATCGTCGACGAGGCTATTAGGGATAGGAGGTGGCGAGGCTGGTGGGGGGGCGGGATAGGCTGGGGGAAGTAGGAGAAGCAAGAGGGGTGCGGTGATGAGGGTGGAGGCAGACTCAATGGATATGGATGGAGATGGAATAAGATGAGCGGCACTGGTCGGCGGGGGTGACTGTAGAGACGGAGGAGGCATAGGGGAAGGAGACTGTAAGCTACTGATCGAAAAACAATCCATCAAACGGGCTCGTACCCACCGTGCGCGTGGTGGAGTGGAGGTTGTGATGGGAGTGAACTCCTAAGGAATGGAACTAGGGGTTGTAGGCAATATGGCGGCTGGTGGAGGAAGTGGATGAGGGGAATGGACAATAGATTGTGTGGGGTGGGATGGGGTAATGATGGTGCTGGGTGCAATGGACTGTGTATGAGGAAGGTGAAAGAGCCATGCTAAGAGCGGTGCAAAATACACGGAGAATGAACATGTCCCGCGATGGAGGGCATCATGGAATCGTCGAGAATAAAGGAGGAAGGGTTGAAACATAAGGGAGCTATATGGATAAGGGAGACCATGTAGAAAGCAAAAAAAGGGATTTGCAATATGTATATCATGTAATGAATGTCAGAGGATGGGCTACGGAATAAAAGGTAGAAAATGAAGGAATGTAGGATGGGTAGCTGGTACGTGTTAGGCATGGCATCAATGCCAAACAGATGGATGCAATAGGCGATTGTCTCCTCCCAAGACAACCCAGAGTAGAGGAAGGGGGGGGGGCACAATATGAAGTGATGTTGGACCCGATGCCCGCGGTGATGACTGCAGGTGTAAGTGAACCGGATGGAAAGTGGGGGAATGCGAGAAGCACGACACGAATATCAGTGCCCTCTGGCTCGGATAATAAAAGGGAGGCTAGATGCCAAAGACTAGCCTGACGAAGGCATCCCTCTAGGAGTAGGTCAATGAGCAATATAGGTGGCAGGGCTAGGTGGAGACAGATGGATAAGGACGAAGATGAATCCCGATGATCAAGAATGGATGATGATGGTGGGCATGGGATAGGAGAAGTGGAGCGGCCATCCGAGTTGCGCACAAGATGACCATTGGAACCAGCGGAGTGCATCGGAGCTGCAGGGGGAAGGTGGAGGCCCGGGGGGTGCTGTTAGACGGCCGCCGGATTGGGACAGGCATAATGGAAATCTTTGTAAAACACGCGCGAAAGGTTGTTACGCGCATTCTTGTAAAAGTTTATATAAAGCAATGAAAAAGAGAGGGAGACGACGAGATTTCTTGGGGAATTCATCAGACTGTTCATCTGTATGTGATTGGTGTCAGTTAATCGTGTTATTTCCAAGATTGTCTAAGTGTCCTGTGTATCCGTTGATCTGATCTTTTCTCGGCGGTCGTCTGGTTGCTAATCGTACGAGTACAAACTGTTTCGGTTTAGTACTTACCCTTCGTAGTTTTGATACTCGGTCTGTGAATCTTTATTGAAAGTGTAGTTGTCTGTATTGGCTGACTGATCGTCTTGGGACGATCCACCGGATAGTTAAAAGTTCTGCGCGTAGAAGTTAATGGTTCTGGTATTGCGGAATGTGTTGTTTTAATGTTACTCTGTTGAGGTAGGGTAAGTGAATGTCACCGTAAGAAGCCTGAGCAGGTACAGATGACCTTCAGGAATGCAGTCCTACATGACTGTAGCCGTAGTGATATCGATTGTAGAACGTATTAATATCTATCTGAACGAGTGATTTGATTCTCGTGTGAAGGACTTCAGCGAAGTAAGTATTAACATAGTTATGTATAAGTGAATCCTGTTAAGTTCCATTAAATTCCTATATCGGATGGAGTTTCTCTGGGAAAACTAGTATAGGGCCTCTGTCCTTACAGACCCCTTCCACTCCCAAGAACCCAAGGACCAGGTAAAACGCACTTTCGACAATTGGAAAAGGCGCTTTACCAACCGAAAGGTCAACACTGGCGATCTTACTAGGGATGTGGCATCAAGATTTCCGTTCACTAACGAAAGAAGTAGCAAGATCACCATTTGTGTGACGAACGTAATACTTAGAACGCACGCTGATCGAGTGCAAAGATAGTCATTGTTTTCGAACAACTGTAAAGAAGTAGAGTACAAGTAGTATATGTCGGTTACTCGATCCGGTGAGACGTATCCAAAAAACAAACAGTCAAGAATACCTAATCTACTGGGAACGCCTCCAGAAGGTAGAAGCACAGGAAGATTCACACCTGCGGACAAGAAATAAAGAAATGTTAGTGACGATTCCGGTCATATTCCGGTTGATTTTTCTACATCTCTAATAGATTCTGATATTGTTTCGGCACGACCTGTCGAAAATACAGTAATTCCAGAATCTACCAGGATGCAATCCGAAGTTAGCTTAACTACTTTAAGTAGAAATTCAAAATTGTTAACGAATAGCAACGAGTTTACCGAAGAAAGCAGTAAAGAGAAGAAAACAGACTGCACTGGTGAAAAATCAACACCTTCCGGTGACATTTCGGTGCAGTTTTTCGGTAACAGGTTATCACTTCTTGGTGAATCATTAACTTACACTCCGTCATTAGGAGTAGACTTCCCTACGGTTGACTGCAAAAGGGAAGGAAGTTTGTTTGAAGCAGAGATTCACAACATATTGCGCAAGGTCTTCGAACCAGATAGTACACAGGCTGAGGAGGTAGATTCTGAAGATCCACACATTCAACCTCAGAACACAGGAAGTAGTCACTATATAAGTAGCGGCACAATGAACGGGCAGCAACAACAACAGCAACAAGTATGTCCACCCAGGCCGCCTCCGACAGGCGTAACATACACCAAATTCAGAGGATTTCCAGCGATGACCCAGACGCGCATGTACGAACTTTTGAGATTAGTTATGCAGTACTCAATCACCCCATTGACCCGGCGTATAAGGCTATCATGTTCCAGTCCACCTTGGTCAATGAAGCCGCTAGATGGCTTACAGAGTATGATATAAATCACTTCGGCACCTATGAAGCAGTGAGGGATGCATTTTTGCAAAGATTTAGGCTAAAGAAGAATCCCGCAGAAATTTTCGACTACTTACAAAACAATAGACAGAAGATAAACCAATCAGTGCAAGAATACACCACTTTATTTAGGACACATTTGCGACAACTGCCACCGGCGCATGCCATCCTGCCAGACGACGTCATTACGCAATGGTTTATTAATGGACTGAATCCACAACTCAAACAGATCATGATTATTCGGTGTGTCGGAGCAATGACCCTAGATGCAGTAATTGCAATGGCTCTACAACTAGAGAAAAAAGTCGGGGGATTTACAGAAGACCTGGAGTGGTTAAAGACCAACAAAAACGGTGCAGAAGATCTGACAAGGCAAGTATATTGCACTACCTGCAAAAACTCAGGTCATGCGAGTGCCACTTGTGCACTGAATCAGCTATTTTGCGCCATCTGTAAAACCACCGGACACACCACCGAAAACTGCGCCTATAATGCTAAAGTACAAGGGAGAGCGACGGTCAATGCAATTATACAGGAACCAGGACAACTAGCCAATCACTATGTGCCTCCGCAGATGAGAAACAATCAGCAACCAGGCTATCGAAATTACAGAGGACAGAGGAACAACAACTATAACGCAAACCGTTCTCAGAACGTACAGACACCGGAAAATCCCAATTTGCCACCACCGCGCTGTCATTTTTGTGGTGAATTCGGACATATTAGAAGGTTCTGCAAAGAAGCAGTTGAGTATGACCAAAGGAAGAAGGAACGGCAAAATCCGATGACAAATATGGTTCAGATCACGCCGGTAGAACCACGAGCTACCGCTGTTCAGACCAGATCTGGCAGACCATTACAACCAGCAGCTGAGATATTTGAACCTGGCATTCAAGAACAGAAACGAACATATGAAAAGGCTAATCAATGGATCACATCAGAACCACCAGTGTTTCCTAACCCCATTCTGGTACCCCAAGCTCCGATAGCTCAAGGAGCAGCACCAGATCATGCTGCTAACACAGAAGCAGAAACATCATCTGTAGCAGATACATCAGCACCAGCCGGTGCATCGTTTTCAAAATCGGTGGAAATTACAAATCAATCAAAACAAACCTGGGAGATTCTATCCAAGGCATCCATTACACTTCCTCTTGGCCAATTACTGGCATTAGTACCAGGAGTCCGCCAACAATTCCAACAATAATTTGCTGCCAAATTTGCTTGCATTCTGGCCACCGCAACTGTACAACCGGAACCAGACTCTACGGTCGATCATTCAGTTCCTCTGATTACGGTATGGTATAATAGTCATAAAATCTCACAGGTATTAATTTATGGAGGATCTGGTGTAAATATTGCTATTGCTGCACTATGTAAGAAATGTTGATGTATCAAACACCACAAGAAATGAATTAATGTGACACTAGAACACCTCTATGGTCACCATTAACTCATTGCCACCAAACTTTGAGAAATGATAGCCTAAAGTGAGAACTTTGCTTCTACAGAAATTCCTAGTCACCGAAATGACATACCTTTAGTATTTTGCTAATTTCTCCTAGCTCAAGTATTATTTCTCCATGAAACTTTATAGGCTGAAACTAGAAGAGTAGAGCTTTCCAACAAGCTATCATATGCATCAAACGGATCTCTAGAACTCAAGTTATGGCCTTCACAAGATGACCCTGTATGACCTTCCAAAACTAGAATTTTTTCTTGTTTTAGTAATCCTGGTGTCCAAAAATAAAAAATTCGATGCCTGGCATCGAATTTCGGTCCAAGTCGATGCCGGGCATCGACTTTGGGCTTTTTTTGGCTATTTTTCTGCACCAGAAACACTCTATTTTACACACACATGAAGAAGATGACTTATATGCTAGAAGTCGATGCCGGGCATCCATTTTATGCTGGAACTCGATGCCAGGCATCAAGTTGCTCCACAAACTTCATATTTTTAGAAGATTCAACAACAGTTAACACACAAAGAATGAAAAAATGACTTATCAGCCAAGATTCGATGCCAGGCATCGAATTGCTCAGAAAACATGAACTTTTGAATTCATCACACAGTAGGCAAGCATGGAGATGATGGAGAGAGACTCATACACAGAACTTTACTCAGTTCTTTCTCATAACTATAAAAAACTCAGAAGTTTTTACAGTTGCTTTCTCACTCAGAGAAGCCCGACTATACACAGTCGTATAAAATGAACTCCTTCTTCTACTTCTTCTTTCTCTCTCTCTCTCTCTCTGCGTCAGTTGATACAAACTAACTTATATAGATTTTCTCATTCCCGTGACTTTTAAAAAACTTCTAGAACTAAAGTGAACTAACTTTACAAATATGATACATTTGTGAATTTGTCCCTTCACATAGGCATGGGGTTTTCTTCCTAAGATTTGACCTTCAAATATATGTCCAATTAGTGATTGTTTCTCCAACAAGAAACTAGGATGGACTAAAATAGAACCGGTCCAATTTTTTGTTAGAATGGCTGACCAGTCCAGAGTCCACCCAGTAGGGCTTGTTCGGAACATACCAATAACATTGCAAGGCACCACGTTTAAGATGACCTTTGTCGTCCTAGAATTGCCGGAATCCACCCTGGATTATAATCTCCTTTTCGGTCGCTCCTGGCTGAAGCAAGCTAAGGTGATACAAGACTGGTCCGCACACGAGCTCACGTTCAAGGATAAAAATCAAAGATGTGTTGTAAAATTAGACGCTATACAGCCCTGTGAATTACATGCTAGACCCTATTTCACAGAGCCCGTTCACATGCTAGATGGACTATCAGATGACGAAGAAGAAGAGTTTTTAAAGAACAACATCGATTTGATTTCCTTAGGAACCGTTGACCTACAAGCCGCTGTGGATAATTGGAACCCCTCAGTCTGCTCAATGATTCCTGTAACAAAAGAAGATGAGAAAGAAGATATTGCTGCTACAGTCGACGCCGAACTACAACAACTTTTCAAAATAGCAGACGACACCGAGAAGCCGCGACAATTTTATGTGCCAGAAGATCAATTAGTAACTTATAACTTGGGAGATACAAATCATCCACGTCCAGTCAAGATAAAAGAAAACTTACCAAGAAAATTTCAAGTAGAATTACTCCAGCTTCTCAAGGAATTTTCTGACATTTTTGCTTGGGATTATAAGGATATGAAGGGTCTAGATCCGCGCATCTATCAACACAGGGTTATGCTCAAGCCGGAGACAAGGCCAATCAAACAATTCAGCTATCGAATGAATCCGAATTACGCAGCACAGGTAAAGGCAGAATTGGATAGATTACTAAAGGTTGGGTTCATTGTACCTATAGAGCACGCGGAATGGATATCCCCAATCGTTATTGTACCAAAAAAGAACAAGCAGCTCCGCATTTGTGTAGACTACCGAAAGCTGAATGCAGCTACGGTTCCAGATCCCTTCCCATTACCTTTCCTAGACACCATGCTTGATAGAGTAGCAGGGCACGAAATGTATTCCTTTTTAGACGGATACAGTGGATATAATCAAGTTAGGATGGCTGAACAGGACATTTCGAAGACTGCATTCATCACCAACTGGGGTGTGTTCGCATGCACTGTGATGTGGTTTGGATTACGAAATGCCCCCAGTACTTTTCAAAGATGCATGCAAGAGATATTCTCACCTTATCTCACTTCATTTATGCAAGTTTATCTTGACGATTTTTCAGTATTTGGCAAAATGATAATACATCTGTTCCATTTACGGTGCTGTTTTCAGAAATGTAGAGAATATCAGCTCTGTTTGAACCCAAACAAATCAGTGTTTGCGGTCTCATGTGGCAAGTTACTCGGCCACATTGTATCTGCACAGGGTATCCAAGTAGATCCAGGAAAAATTTCGGCAGTATTAGAAGCTCCGGTGCCCACTACACCAAAAGAAGTTATGCATTTCATGGGTCAAGTACGATGGCATGGCCGACACTTACGGTGGCTTGCTCACCTAGCTATACCACTAAACAAGCTAATCAGCAAAACACCTCGATAATTTGAATGGACCCAGGAATGTCAGATAGCATTTGATCGTTTAAAACATTTATTAACACAAGTTCCTATTTTACAACCACCGGACTGGGATCACCCCTTCCATGTATTTGTTGATGCTTCCGATATAGCTATTGGCAGCGACCTAATGCAAACAACCAATAAATGGTTCAGACCTGTATATTACGCCAGTCGAAGTTTAGCCCCTGCTGAACGGAATTACTCGGTAACAGAACGAGAATGTTTGGGTCTAGTGTATTCAATCAAAAAATTCAGACATTATCTACTGGGCCGTAAGTTCACTTTCCACACAGATCATGCTGCACTTATTTATCTGGTCCGACAACAACATTTGGGAGGACGGTTAGCCCGATGGGTGCTGCTTTTGCAAGAATTCGACTATGAAGTTATACATAGACCAGGCACCTCAAATGCCTTAGCAGATTTTCTGTCTCGCCTAGATTCCGGTGAGGCTCCGGTAGGTATAGATGACACAACTCCAGCAATCTATACTTCGGAACCAACTCACGACGAAAGCGCTGACCTGCCTACGCCAACTAATTATTATGATCAGATTTTTTCCTTTCTCAATACTGGATATCTGCCATCCCAGACTTCTACAGCAATACGCAGAAAAGTTGCAGCATTCAGCCGCCGATTCCGGTTGATTGCTGGTGAACTATATTATGTGGATCATACCGGAATTCTACTTCGGTGTATTCCTCCACACGAAGTAAACTCAGTCATCACATTGGCTCACTCGATTCCGTCAGGAGGACATTTTGCTATAGATTTAACCCACCGGAAAATTTTGCAAAGTGGACTCTGGTGGCTGACTATGTACAAGGATGTGTTGCAGTTTGTCAAATCCTTTGATAATTGCCAAAGAACAGGACAACTGTTAAAACGACATCATTTTCCTCTCCAACCTGTAATACCATTAGAACCCTTCCAGAAATGGGGTTTGGATTTCATTGGTCCTATTACACCACCCTCAGTTCTGAACAATAATCACTATATCTTAACATGCACTGATTATGCGACAAGATGGGCATAAGCATGGGCTTTACGATCAGCTACAGCTGTTGTAGTAGCAAAGTGCCTACTGACAGATGTTTTTCCAAGATTTGGTTTACCCCTCGAACTGGTAACAGATCAAGGCACTCATTTTGCTAATAACTTGATAAAGGTACTTACACATTCATTTCAGATTACTCATAAATTTAGTTCTCCATATTATCCGCGTGCTAATGGTCTGGCCGAGAGTACAAACAAGTCACTGCTAAATATACTTCGGAAATTGATTATGGACGCACCGGAGAGATGGGATCAACTGTTACCTGCCGTACTGTGGGCATACCGAACGACTTATAAGGTAACCATAGGACTGACTCCTTTCAAATTAGCCTTCGGAATCAAAGCTATAGCACCAATGGAGATAGTGATACCAAGTTTAAGAGTAGCCATCAACCAGAAATTACTACCGGAAAATTCTCTGTCATTTCGGTTGGAGACCCTCAGAGAATTAGACGAACATCGATGGCACAGTTTTATGACTATGAGAGAAGTACAGCTACGACAAGCCAAAACACATGATAGATATCTACGAACCCCAGTTTTTACAGTAGGAGAGCTTGTCCTCTTTTACAATGCGAAATCGAATCGCTCTGCCGGCAAATTTAAGCTGCGATGGTTTGGCCCTTATCGAATAGCGGAACAGGTGGGCCCTGCGACATTTCAGTTAACCACATTAACCGGAATTCCCTTGCCAAAAGTAATAAATGGTTCAAAGCTGCGACCATATCGACAAGCGTCACATCTACAATAAGACATTACGCGGAATGCCGCGACTTTTGACGTTCTTTGTTTTCCAGCCCTTCTCTTTTTCTTTAAATTTTGCATAATCAATAAAATAAGTGTAAATATCCGCGTCTTGAACTCTATTTATAACTAAAGCCGCCCGGTCTTTTTCCAGCCGTTCATGCATGCACGCCATAGTTAAGTAATTATCATATCCACGTCACGGAGTAACTTATTATGATTGATTCCTCTAAGTTGCAGTGCATCTACATAATCTTCACCATTCCGCCGAAAAAACGCTATTGTATTTGTGTAATTGTGATCTGTGTTACCCTATGTTTGCGTGTTGTACTTACTGATTCTATTGCACCATGGAAGCTTTGGCAAACTATGCCGCTTTTCATGACGGACTCCCTACGGATGTAGGAGAGTACCTGCGCATTCGGGGATTATCCAACTTCGCTGAGCTGCCATGGCACTCAGTGGAGAATCACCCTTTCTTTGCCCGAATAATATCTGCCATCGCCAACACACCTGCAACAGAAAAAATGTGGGCTATCACCTCTTTACCCTCCCAAGTAGTAATCATATTTCAAACATTCGCTCAATCGTTTCGACTTCCTGCACACGGCACACAGAGTGGCCCAAACATTCCCATAACCACCATGAAACAATTATTTCCTAGGTATTCGTCGAACGAGTACGCCATTCTTTGTAGACCTGAACCTGAGAGAACCGCACTCCAGTTCCTCGTAGCCATACTCAACCTCCAGAAACAAACTTATGGGATATCACGTGCATTCTACTCAGCCCTCGACTTAGCATCAAGAGAACCGGTAAACTTCACGACATATTACTTCAGCCGTATACACAAGGAATGCGTAGCCATTATGAAGCACGTGAACAAAGGAAACACACCAAGATCTAGATTGCCACATATCCTATCATTTCTCTTCCCCACCATCCTTGCAGCACAACCACCACCGAGAGGTCCGGTCCTAAGACAGGAAGAATCCGCACAGCTGTTAGAAGACGATGAGGAAGACGAAGAAGAAATCAACTAGCTGTTCAGAAGAAAAAGGATCAGGATAAGTTCCTTGGAAAGCGAAGCACTAGGCTCAGCCGGAGAAGATGAAGAAAAAGATAAAGAAGTAGATACGCAAGAAGAAGACACATTCCACGACACAACCACCTCGATGCAACATGAGTCATCTGCACAAACATCAGCGTCAGAGCAGCAACAGCAACAAACCGAAACAGAAACAGTCTCGACAGAACAGACTTTTCAGCAACAAACGGAGCCACAAAACCAAGAAGATACACAACAAATAGCTAAGGAAGCTTTAGAAACATTGCTTAAAGCAGTGGAGTCCACAGCAACCGAATACGCAGAATCGAAGCAATCGACAAAAGAAAAGGTAAACCCTAACCTTCCTCCTCCCTCATCGAAACTTCCACTGAAACCCATCTCACCGGTCCACCCCACTCACCCTGCTGAAACCACCGCATCCTCAACCTCATCACCCACTTACTCGCCACCAAACTCCCAACAGCTCCACGCCGAAACCTCGTCAAAACCTTCAATTCCGGCCATACCAGCAATTCCTGATTTAGCTGCAATAGGACAAATGCTCATAAACTTGTCACAACAACTGCCGCGGCAACTGAAACAGCTCACAGACTCGGTGCAAGATGACTTTCAACACAAACTAGAAGTAATGGAGGCGGACATCACACCCCTCCAAGAGGAATTACACATAGTAAGGGCCGAAAACCATGCACTTAGTGAACAGGTAATGCAGTTAGAGACCGTAATAAGCGAACAGGAAGATATGACAACACAACGAGATGAAGCATTGAAGGCAGTACACACAAAGGAGGGATTGCTGATGGCTGCAGACGCAGAGCTCACCAGCCTAAAGCAAACACTCAAAGACGCCGAGGATGTCAGGATTGCCTTAGGTAATCACCTGGAAGAAACCAGACTCCAGTTACAGGAGAAAGATCAGCAAAACCAGGAACAGCAAAGCGAACTTAACCAGACGAAACACGAGCTTCAAACGACAAAAGAAGAATTATCAAGTGTAAATAATATACTTCACAAGTATCTGATGAAAGAGCAGCAAATACAGAAGCAGATAGCAGCTATTAAGGCAGAAAGAGATGCTTATTACAAAACCATAGAATTTCAGAACCAACCATTCGAAAGGCTGGATAATCAAATACACAATAAGAAGGACCAGATCATTGATCTGCAGAAGCAACTAAGTGATATGAAATCATCCAGGGATGCTGCGATGGCCAATGACTTCTACTTATAGGAAACATTTTTACAAACCCAAGCAGAAATTTTGCTTAACGAGGCCATAGCCCTAAGCTCTGTTAGAACAGATGCACAGCTCCTAGAGCAAGATACCCTAAAACAACTACTAGAAACATTAAAGAAAAAGATCGCCCCAACATTTAGATTAGCCCGTAATATGTATTTAGAAGGAATAGTCGAAGAATAGTAACCCTGTAAGAACTTGCGGGTTCGAGTCCACCGTGCGTGCCAGTGTTAGACGGCCGCCAGATTGGGACAGGCATAACGGAAATCTTTGTAAAACACGCGCGAAAGGTTGTTACGCGCATTCTTGTAAAAGTTTATATAAAGCAATGAAAAAGAGAGGGAGACGACGAGATTTCTTGGGGAATTCATTAGACTGTTCGTCTGTATGTGATTGGTGTCAGTTAATCGTGTTATTTCCAAGATTGTCTAAGTGTCCTGTGTATCCGTTGATCTGATCTTTTCTCGGCGTTCGTCTGGTTGCTAATCGTACGAGTACAAACTGTTTCGGTTCAGTACTTACCCTTCGTAGTTTTGATACTCGGTCTGTGAATCTTTACTGAAAGTGTAGTTGTCTGTATTGGCTGACTAATCGTCTTGGGACGATCCACCGGATAGTTAAAAGTTCTGCGCGTAGAAGTTAATGGTTCTGGTATTGCGGAATGTGTTGTTTTAATGTTACTCTGTTGAGGTAGGGTAAGCGAATGTCACCGTAAGAAGCCTGAGCAAGTACAGATGACCTTCAGGAATGCAGTCCTACATGACTGTAGCCGCAGTGATATCGATTGTAGAACGTATTAATATCTATCTGAACGAGTGATTTGATTCTCGTGTGAAGGACTTCAGCGAAGTAAGTATTAACATAGTTATGTATAAGCGAATCCTGTTAAGTTCCATTAAATTCCTATCGGATGGAGTTGCTCTGGGAAAACTAGTATAGGGCCTCTGTCCTTACAGACCCCTTCCACTCCCAAGAACCCAAGGACCAGGTAAAATGCACTTCCGACAGTTGGAAAAGGCGCTTTACCAACCGAAAGGTCAACAGTGCCCTCGAGCTATACAGAGAGGATCCAGAGACGGACAAACATGGAAGGGATTCCGCAAAGGGGTGACTCCCTTGGATGTGTGAAGGGGCTGAAGGAGGATGAGAGCATGGGGATGTCGCATGTGGAATGGAAGGGATCGTGGCTGTTAGGATGAAATGTGGGGGGGCCATATGTGGGGGGTGGGTGGGGGCAACAGGGAGGGTGGGTGTGGGGTCCACAAGGGTGGTGTGGGTCGGGGCCACAAGAATGGGAATGCCTACCTTAGTAGGGATGGTGGCTAAATCCAAAGCCGAAGGTGGAAGCTCAGAGTACGCCTTTGTGGCCATGGATGAAGTCTGTTGGGGTGTTGTAGAAGCCATGGATGAAGGGCAATAACAAGCTCTATGATGCAAGCAAGTGCTAAAAAGATAGAGTCAACTATTACATTATGCAATAATATGGGAGCTTGCTGACAAGAGGGGAGGGCCAAAAGGGAGGAGGATATGGATATCTATGAAGGCCAAACCAAAGTGGATGCAAGGAAAACACACATTAAACATCAAAATCTGTGGAATTTAACCCAAAAATCGGCTTCAGCATGTCAAAAAACCCTAAAAATGACTCAAAAATCATGAAAATTGGAGGAGTACAAGGTAGGGAACGAAACAACGAAAACATAAAATAATAATAAAAAAAGGGCCACAACTAAGCATAGGATAAAAGTTATCCTATGCTAGTGCTGGGTGGGGGGGGGGGGGGGGGGGGGAGAGGGGAGGAAAAGAGGGCTGACTTGAAGGATTCTCAATGTCGGTGCAAGAAGGGAGTGGTGGAGAGGACTTATATTGGAGGGGGGGTAGGGGGGGGAGGGGGAGGGGCGGGGGGTTTGGAAAAAATAAATTTAACCTCTAGGGGGCCTTTTTTTTATTGGGAAAATATCCAAAAATTGGATAAAAATACAAATAAAATCCAAAAAAATGCAAAAAAAATTCCAACATAGTGAAGAATACAAACTTGATAGACCTATTCAGTATGCTAGTCGAATTTTGACTAAGGCTGAAAAAAATTATAGCACCACAGAAAGGGAGGCCCTAGCAATGGTTTTCGTTGTACAAAAGTTTCGTCATTATTTTCTAGGTGTGAAATTTGTTATCATCACTGATCATCAACCACTCAGGTATTTATTGAATTAGCCACAAGTGACTGGGAAGATATGGAGGTGGTTACTTTTGTTCTAGGAATTTGATTTTTCCGTAGTCCCTAGACCAGGTAAAGAAAATGTCATGGCAGACCACCTATCCAGGATCAACATGATGGTTCAAGCAATTGGAGTAAATGATGATTTTCCAGATGCTAATCTGTTCGCTGTACAAGCTCAAGGTTGGTATGATGACGTCAAGAATTTTATTAAAACTGGATTGTATCTAGAGAAGGCAAGTGTTGTGCAAAGAAAGAGACTGCTAATCAAAAGAAGAGCTTTTACTTTCATTGAGGGAAAATTATATAGATTGGGAAAAGATAACAGGTTTAGAAAGTGCATGGAAGAAGACGAAGTGAGGGAAGTCCTTAAATCTGCACATGAAGGAACAGGTGGTGGGCACCTTCCAAGACATATTATGAGTTAGAGGATCCTTGATGCTCGCTTATGGTGGCCTACATTATTCAAAGATGCAGAGGAATGGGGAAAGGCATGTGATGTTTGTCAGAGGTGTGGACCCAAGCCAACAAAGCAGAGGCACAACCCCTTGATTATTTCCACTTCTTGGCAACCATTTGAGCAGTGGGGGCTAGATTTCGTAGGGCCCATCTACCCCCCATCGATTCCCAAGAGAGAGAAGTATTTATTGATCGCCATTGACTATGCAACAAAGTGGCTTGAAGCTATTGCCTCCCCTGATTGCACTGCTCAAACTGTTGCTGATTTCATTTATAGTAACATCATTTGCAGATTTGGATGCCCCCTTGAAATTTGTATAGACCAAGGTACTCATTTTGTGAACAAGGTCCTGTAGGAAATTTTTAACAGGTACAAAATTCTACATAGGACCTCTTGTGCCTATTATCCAAGAGCTAATGGACAGGCAGAATCCACCAATAAGGTATTAATTGCCATGTTAAGGAAGGAATGTATGTTACAACCCACTTTCTGGGGCATAGCTTATCAAGCTACCCTATGGGCATATAGATTAGCTTACAAAGAAGCTACAGGATATTCTCCATTCCAATTGGTTTATGGGATATTGCCTATTGAACCCTTTGAATTTCTGCATGGGTCACCAAAACTAGCATTCATGCAGGGAAAGAAAGATTGTGGTGTCTCTCACAAGCTTGGAGCACTACACAAGGTGGAAGAGATACGTTTACATGCTGCAAAACAATTGATAGAGACTCAAATGAAGAGGAAGGAGGCACATGATTGAAATCTGTGGACCAATAACTTACAAATAGGCATGTTAGTTCTTCTCCATAGACCTCAAATCCACACACAAGTAAGGTGAAAATGGCTTCCGCACTGGGAAGGACCTTATCGAATTAAGATGATGCTGAACTGGAGTGTAGTGGAGTTAGAGACTCTAAAAGGAGAGGCGCCGATCAACATATCAAGGCTCAAGGCCTATCATCAACACTACTGAAGCTCTCTGGATCACCTGGAACTTGCAAAACTTGTCCAGGTTGTACACAGCCTTCTCATATCATTTTGATCAAGTTTTAGTAGTTTTTTTAATCCATTTCATGCTTGTTCCTTGGGTTTTAGCAAATTTAGCAACCATTTCATAGCCTCTGCATAAGCTCAATTTTGGGATATTTTTGGGAATTTTTTCTAGCATTTTTAGAATTTTTCTAGAACTTTTTCATCCTTTTCAAATGTCACTTTCTTGCTAAACTGGAGGAATAAAGGAAGCTCTCTGTGGTTTTGAATGAGGAAATTGGCCTAGACCTGTAGGGATTTTTTTGAGAATTTTCTCTTGTTATGCACCTTGCCATCATCATGGGATACGTTTTGCATAGCTATTAACAATATTGCACCTGGTGGTAAACTGGTCTATGATTACATATGTGGAACACTCTTGAGTAAGGATATTTGTAGAAAATCTATGGTTGGCACTCAGAGTGGAGATGCATATAATGTTCGTGATTCTTACCAAGGAAAGAATTAGCAACATGGCAAGAGCAAGAACAAGGAAAAGGATGGTCAATAGAATAAGAGTAGAATTAAATCAAGAAAGAGGGATGTTGAATGCCATTATTGTCATAAGAAATGGCACATGAGAAAAACTTGTTATGCATTAAAGAATACTAAAGGTAAAGGAGAGAATGTTGATGGGCCTATTAAATACCTACCTGCACCATCGACTTCGATTGTGAAGATTGAAGAAATTAATGCTATTTTTTATGATGCTGATGTGTTGACACTTGATAACACTATGCCAACTGAGGCTCTTATGGCTGACTCTCTTTCCCGCAAGTGGCTGCTAGATTCTGGTGCTTCTTTCCATGTGACACCACACCAAGAATGGTGCTCTAATTATGTAGCAAAGTCTCTTGGTTGTGAGATTTGGTGACTCTTAATAGTATGATGCTATGAGGATTGGAGATATGGTTGTGTACTTCATTGATGGTTCAAAATTTACTATGCATATCAAAGGGAAATATGGTTATTGCAAAAGGAAGAAAAGTTGGCTAACTTAATCCTTTATCTGTATCACAGAAAGAACACTTGTTAGTTGTTACTAAACAACCTATGGCTTGTATTTGGCATGGTTGTTTGGGCCATATATCATGTAGTGGAATGGAAAATCTTTCTTGTTTTGGCTACTTACCTGTGTTATCGTTGTGGTCAAGATCTGACATCAAAGATTATAAACCAAACGAGAAGCATCGATTCAAATATCATGAAGAGGCAAATGCAAATCGAATGAAAATGAGAGAATGTGTCACTTTCGCATACAAATTTATCAAAACACCTTCAACTTTGGTGAAAGAGTCTCAAACCTTGGTGATTTCTACCTTTGAAAGAGTTTTACAACGTAATGATGCTTAAAAAGTCTATTTTTCTTTTCATCATAATTGAAAGCTTGTGAGATTGATTCTATATCATTTTGTCTTTGTCTCATACTTACAAAACAAATGTTGGAGTGAGCACTTAGTTATGTGTGAATTCCAACTTAGTGGAACCATATGAACATGTATGTGTTAATGTATGTGCAAATTAATGTTTTTTTTTTTTTTTGTAAATGAGTGCATAAGTTTATGTGTGCATTTTAATATGTTCACATGTAAATCAACGTCAAACGTTTGGTGTATATATACTAGCATATATAACGTATATATGTGTAAGTTTGTGTACTATACATCTATTTGAGTTTGAATGTATATATATAGTAAAAATGTGCGACGTGTTTTTTTTTCTTCTTATTTGAGCATTTAATATATACTATGGAAACATGCTCAGAAAGGGAATGGGAAGGCAGGAGTCGTGTCGTGAAAGGAGGAAAAAGGGGATCGAGAAAGATAGGAGAGCGAACATGTTGCATACTGTTGCGGTTATGCCGAAACATTTAGTGAATCTTGCTACTTGAAATCTCGGAACATCATGCTCAGGGAATAACAATTCCCCAGGGACTTTTGTGTTTTGATCGGACTTTCTACATCCCAATGTGGAGGCACTAAGCTATGGTGCTATCTGCATCCAAGTATGATATGGTGACAGCTACAATGTTGGCGATGAGCATAGAACAAACACTTGCAATAGCAAAGGACACATTCGAGGGAATACTGCGAAGAAAACTGATGTCGTGAAGGGAATGATGTGAGAACTGTGTGCCGAGACAGAGAAGGAGTTCTAGGGTGGCATCCTTCAGAAGACCTTCAGATATTAGCAGACAAGAAAGTAGAAAAGCTAAGGGATAAATGCTCATGGTCTTGAAGACAGAGAGTGCACATGCAAAGGGTTTTGCCTGCTACTGTGGACACTGATTTGTAAAGAGGGAGATGCTACTGTTGCTTCTTTTATAGACAGCGGAAGTAATAAGCTTGTCATGGTATGATGCTTAATCCAAACGACGTATGTCTGTAGTTTTGTTATATTTACGTCGATATCTGAGTTGTTTTCTTTAGTCGTCATATGATTTCGATTGCATGCGAAGTTTATAAGTCTGCACTGATAATGATGTCTTCTACGTAAGTGCTTCTAATTCTGATATGTGATGCGGTGTTGCTGATGTGAATCATCAGAAACAAAAAGCTGAAACACTCGGCTTTGCACTAGAATGAAATGAGGATGAATGCGACAAGGTTTGGGAGTGAACTGTTCATCATATGTCAAACGGGTTGATTTGTTTCCAGAATGCTAATGGAAAGATTACTCCATCGGATTGAAGCTGCTTTGTTTTTTTTCCTTTCTCCGTATGATGGATACGTTTTGAACTATTAATTTTGGAACGTACATGTTGTGTAATTTAATCGTGTTCAGATGTGTGCACTTTACTGTGTTAATGAGTTTTCTTTGTTTTGCACTGGCGTTACTTATATCATGTTGACATGTGTTCGATAAAGAAAAATTTGATTGACAGAATTTGTCCTAATGCAGCGCATTTGAAATTACTCCTTGTTTTCTTTACAGGTATATTAGAGTGAATTGTAATGTTCTTTTCTAATGATAGATGTCTAGTCTCGTCCATATCTCCGCCTCTGCTTGCCTACATATTTGATCGAGCTTCCTACTGATCGTTGTATAATTTTGCGGAATGATGAATGTTTGCATCTCTTAGTTTCAATATCTGCTCTAGGTGCAATTAGTTATTACTTTAATATATTCCTTTGTAAGTAACATCTATTTTGAAGCTCACACAGAAAAAGTATACAGAAAAGTGTATGACTAAGATAAGTATCTCTTGCGTTGATTATCGCTAAAAACTGAGAGAAGTAAAGAGTGTTGATTTTGCATATAAAGTAGAGGTATATGTGCGATGTTTAGTGCTATTGTGGAGGAGTCTAAGACTGAAACATTCTTTGGGAATATCATATGTGAACGCCTCTACTTCTGAACAGGTTTCTCTAAATGATAAATAGATGTAGTGGGAAACCTTAAACACACCAAATCGGCTTAGCAGATGCAACAAATCGATTAATCTAGCGTTAATTCAAAGTTGGGATTTCAATAAACAATAACACTTCTTGAAATACCATAGATTCCGAATCAGAAAGGCAGGATATATGTAAAAAGTCTTAATATTATGCCATAGTTTGTGCGCACTTCTTTTAATTTGCTTCTATTTTGAAGGTTTCGATATGTGTGCTAACTAGTAACAACCCGTATGAACGATTAGGTGTTCTAAGTTCATACTAGTGCTTGCACATGACCTATAAACTCTTGATCTAATTTGTGGTTAATCTGATTTGGGAAGGAATTTATGTTTGTCCTTTAGAGGAAGGATCTCTGATAAGAATTTCTTCGAGATAGTCTTTAGGGCTCTTATCACCATTGCTTCCAAGAATTATTTCTAGTCAAAATTCCATTAATAGTTGAAGTCCAATGGAATAATTCCATTGGACTTCAACTATTAATGGAATTTTGACTAGAAATAATTCTTGGAAGCAATGGTGATAAGAGCCCTAAAGACTATCTCGAAGAAATTCTTATCAGAGATCCTTCCTCTAAAGGACAAACATAAATTCCTTCCCAAATCAGATTAACCACAAATTAGATCAAGAGTTTATAGGTCATGTGCAAGCACTAGTATGAACTTAGAACACCTAATCGTTCATACGGGTTGTTACTAGTTAGCACACATATCGAAACCTTCAAAATAGAAGCAAATTAAAAGAAGTGCGCACAAACTATGGCATAATATTAAGACTTTTTACATATATCCTGCCTTTCTGATTCGGAATCTATGGTATTTCAAGAAGTGTTATTGTTTATTGAAATCCCAACTTTGAATTAACGCTAGATTAATCGATTTGTTGCATCTGCTAAGCCGATTTGGTGTGTTTAAGGTTTCCCACTACATCTATTTATCATTTAGAGAAACCTGTTCAGAAGTAGAGGCGTTCACATATGATATTCCCAAAGAATGTTTCAGTCTTAGACTCCTCCACAATAGCACTAAACATCGCACATATACCTCTACTTTATATGCAAAATCAACACTCTTTACTTCTCTCAGTTTTTAGCGATAATCAACGCAAGAGATACTTATCTTAGTCATACACTTTTCTGTATACTTTTTCTGTGTGAGCTTCAAAATAGATGTTACTTACAAAGGAATATATTAAAGTAATAACTAATTGCACCTAGAGCAGATACTGAAACTAAGAGATGCAAACATTCATCATTCCGCAAAATTATACAACGATCAGTAGGAAGCTCGATCAAATATGTAGGCAAGCAGAGGCGGAGATATGGACGAGACTAGACATCTATCATTAGAAAAGAACATTACAATTCACTCTAATATACCTGTAAAGAAAACAAGGAGTAATTTCAAATGCGCTGCATTAGGACAAATTCTGTCAATCAAATTTTTCTTTATCGAACACATGTCAACATGATATAAGTAACGCCAGTGCAAAACAAAGAAAACTCATTAACACAGTAAAGTGCACACATCTGAACACGATTAAATTACACAACATGTACGTTCCAAAATTAATAGTTCAAAACGTATCCATCATACGGAGAAAGGAAAAAAAACAAAGCAGCTTCAATCCGATGGAGTAATCTTTCCATTAGCATTCTGGAAACAAATCAACCCGTTTGACATATGATGAACAGTTCACTCCCAAACCTTGTCGCATTCATCCTCATTTCATTCTAGTGCAAAGCCGAGTGTTTCAGCTTTTTGTTTCTGATGATTCACATCAGCAACACCGCATCACATATCAGAATTAGAAGCACTTACGTAGAAGACATCATTATCAGTGCAGACTTATAAACTTCGCATGCAATCGAAATCATATGACGACTAAAGAAAACAACTCAGATATCGACGTAAATATAACAAAACTACAGACATACGTCGTTTGGATTAAGCATCATACCATGACAAGCTTATTACTTCCGCTGTCTATAAAAGAAGCAACAGTAGCATCTCCCTCTTTACAAATCAGTGTCCACAGTAGCAGGCAAAACCCTTTGCATGTGCACTCTCTGTCTTCAAGACCGTGAGCATTTATCCCTTAGCTTTTCTACTTTCTTGTCTGCTAATATCTGAAGGTCTTCTGAAGGATGCCGCCCTAGAACTCCTTCTCTGTCTCGGCACACAGTTCTCACATCATTCCCTTCACGACATCAGTTTTCTTCGCAGTATTCCCTCGAATGTGTCCTTTGCTATTGCAAGTGTTTGTTCTATGCTCATCGCCAACATTGTAGCTGTCACCATATCATACTTGGATGCAGATAGCACCATAGCTTAGTGCCTCCACATTGGGATGTAGAAAGTCCGATCAAAACACAAAAGTCCCTGGGGAATTGTTATTCCCTGAGCATGATGTTCCGAGATTTCAAGTAGCAAGATTCACTAAATGTTTCGGCATAACCGCAACAGTATGCAACATGTTCGCTCTCCTATCTTTCTCGATCCCCTTTTTCCTCCTTTCACGACACGACTCCTGCCTTCCCATTCCCTTTCTGAGCATGTTTCCATAGTATATATTAAATGCTCAAATAAGAAGAAAAAAAAACACGTCGCACATTTTTACTATATATATACATTCAAACTCAAATAGATGTATAGTACACAAACTTACACATATATACGTTATATATGCTAGTATATATACACCAAACGTTTGACGTTGATTTACATGTGAACATATTAAAATGCACACATAAACTTATGCACTCATTTACAAAAAAAAAAAAAACATTAATTTGCACATACATTAACACATACATGTTCATATGGTTCCACTAAGTTGGAATTCACACATAACTAAGTGCTCACTCCAACATTTGTTTTGTAAGTATGAGACAAAGACAAAATGATATAGAATCAATCTCACAAGCTTTCAATTATGATGAAAAGAAAAATAGACTTTTTAAGCATCATTACGTTGTAAAACTCTTTCAAAGGTAGAAATCACCAAGGTTTGAGACTCTTTCACCAAAGTTGAAGGTGTTTTGATAAATTTGTATGCGAAAGTGACACATTCTCTCATTTTCATTCGATTTGCATTTGCCTCTTCATGATATTTGAATCGATGCTTCTCGTTTGGTTTATAATCTTTGATGTCAGATCTTGACCACATCGTTCTATGATTTTTCATTTTGTGAGCATTGTCAATACGGCAAGCAAACCAAGAATGTGCACAAGACACACATTGACTCTTCAATTCAGTCTTTAGATCTTGTTCATACAAATGTGTGTGGTCGCATGCCCACAAGGGCATTAGGTGGTGCTCTTTACTTTGTCACTTTAAAGATGGTGCTACTAGAAAATTCTAGGTATATCCTATCAAAGCAAAGGATGAGGCATTCCTTACTTTCAGAAAATGGCTTGCTTTCGTTGAGATTGAATAAGAAACTAAGCTTAAGGCTTTAAGTTCAAACAATGGGGGTGAGTATACCTCACATGAATTCAACCTTTTTTGTGAGTCTAGAGGAATTCATAAAGAGTTTACAACTCCTTAAACCCCAGTACAGAATGGTGTAGTTGAAAGGATGAATAAAACTGTTCAGGATATTATTATTATTATTATTACTATGTTTTGCACAGCAACGAAGATGTATTAACAAGACAAGAAGAATACAACCTCGGATTAGGATGGAGGTGCACCACAGTCACCAGACTACCAATCAGATAGAGTTAATACATAGGTTAGAAACTAAAAAGGGGCTCAATCGTAACAAGAAGCAATGAACCACAAAGGATAAAGGCATCAAGATAAACTAGGTAAAAGGACCTAGCTAAGGTAGCAATAGAGGCAAAGCACTAGGTAGAGAGTTTTCTTGGGCTTGATATCAATTTTCCTCGATTTTCTTCAAAAAGATTGAAATGCACAACCTTCCCACAATAATGGCCTTCCTTCAACTTATGGGAGCCCTTTTCAACATAGTTCCATATAATGAATGAGCCCTTTAATGAGTCATACTCAAAGATCTCCTTAATCACGGTGACCTTTGCCATTTTTTTACAAATGTCTAAGAGCCCCTTGGCATGGTGGTTTTGAAAGAATTGATTTTTCTTCCTCCAAGGCACCTTCTTGAAGATCTCCATCAGAGTTGATCGATCATATAAGCAAGATCTTCGTGAATGGGTACAATCGTGCACGAAAATAGGAGTGAGCACATACCTTAAACTAGAAATCCCCCTGGGTGTAGTGCCATTAAAAATCAGAGAATTTCTTACAATCCAAATAAGAAATAATAAGTGAGATCTGGTAGAAAACCTGAAAAGGGGGTCAATCAATAGGTTTTCCCCTAGGATAACCTCCTTCCAAGAAAATGAATGAGGGTGAATCATTGCCCAACATTGTTGTAATAAGGACCAATAGAAATTAACATGGTTATATGTAAAAAATAAATGCATAATATACTCTCTTTCCGAGCAAAAAGAGCAAACACTATTACCTATACCAATTTTAAGATCTTTGTACTTAGTCCATACAACCTTGTGCATTATAGACTAGAGGAAAAAGTTCTATTTGTGGTTATTTCCCAAGGACCAACTAGTAAGAAATTTATACTTCGAGATTTTAGTCGACTAGTGAACTTTCCGCTTAATGTTGAGGAGATTAGTGAGAGCACTATGAGGATAGGCTGAGAGCTCCTTCCAAAAGTGAGAAAGGGAGGGAAACGAGGGGGAATGGTACCAAGAGAGAGCCCATACAAATTCCTTAAGCAAGAGGGGCCAAGGGGGCATTGACTATCAATCAATAAGTCAATCCACACATTTAGGGAGAGATGGCTGAGCCTGAGACCAGTTCTAAGCTTGGAATTGGGGAGAGTGGGATCGAAGGGGAAAAACCAAATGGTTGACTCCATCCAAAGGCCTAAATCAAGGAATCTACCTTTCATATGCTCCTTTCGGATAAATGGACAAGACCAAATGCCTTTAACAAGGTGAGAGCCTTTGGTCAAGAAAACAACTTTCTCGAAGCAAACCCCATGGACTTTGAAAATTTGATGAATAAGCAAAGGAATTGCAGTATTAAACAAGTTCGAAAGTAAACTCCAATATCGAAAAGACATGCAATTGAACGTGGTTGGAAAGGCATACAATTGAACGTGGTTGGAAAAGCCATGGTCATTAGCATGTTTCTTATTCCCTCTATCATCTTTTTCTTCTCATGCTAGAGATCTAATAAGAAAGAGTTGCTTATGATGCCAAAGACATTGTAGGATTTTTTTCTAGATTGTTGACCCAAACCATTGAGGAATTCCAAAGATTAAATAAGAAGAAACTGAGACTAACCTCAGATTAGAGTGTGAACAATGGTGCTAGCTATAGAACGATATTCGGGCTTAGGGCTATGGGGATATGTGTCAAATGCAAATTGATTACAATCCTCACCCGAAGGGTGTGAGATGGAACGATGGGCACAAAATTGAGAATATTTCAAGAGTGAAGAACAATGTCTCCTTCCCACAACAAACTTAATCAAAAGTGTACTTTCTGCTCCTAGATTGCATGGGAATTTAAGTTTCAAGAACTCTTGCACCCGTTGATGGACAGAAACAAACTCCTCACCATGGCATTGGCACCATCGATGAAGAGAATGAAAGGGATCCTCTTGTGACAATTTCCTCATCATGGCAGTGGGACCAAGGCCAAGCTAGGCCAATAAACTCGGTTTTTTGCCCCTCCTTTTTGCAAGCAGGTGTTTGGGTGTAGAAAAATATTGGCCATCCTTTGATGCTTATGATAATGAGCATTCAAATTCACAAGTCTAATAATAGTATCACACTAGTTCTTACCATCCAATGATTGTATATGCCATTTGATAATACTATCATTTTGATATTACTAGTTCTTAACATCCAATGATTGTATATGGCATTTTACTGTAGATGATGTCCAGCTTTGTATACGGCGGTAATAGTATCCCCCTTTGTCATGAACCAGCTTAGCTTATGTACATTTCTAAAGTTTGTGTTTGACCCTCTATTTCATGCTCACAGGAAGCGGCAGCAAGATGAATGCTCCTCCATCTATGTGAATGAACAGTCTGTTTATATATTTAGATAGTGATGTGTGTGAACACACTAGGACCGCTGGGGCATGTTTTTCCCTCTTTAGGAGGTTGTTTTTCCCTGGCTTGTATATACGACTATAGCCCTAATAGGTTACTTATCTTTGTACATTCCAGTGGTAATACATTCAATATTGTGTGTTGTGCTCTAAGCTTATTCTTCTTCCTCGTGTTGTTTACGTGCTTCTGTAGACCTTGAACTCCAACAATTGGTATCAAAGCAAGTCATCGCTTCATCTAGGGCATCGTCAACACCCCTCCAATCACAATCTCAGAATCGCATGAAATTCGGTGAGCATACTCAGGGTGATTAGGAGATCAAAACTACTTCACTCTGCCGTGTTGAAATCACGATCTGAGCTCATTTTAGCCTCCAAATGCACTATCGTAGTGCTTGTGTAGGCTATTTTGTCTTTTTGTGCCAAATATATATATAGGTTTCAGTTCGCCAATATAAGCATCTCAAAGTCTCCTACAAGTTTAGCAGAACTCGTCAGTGTAGTTTTGTTCAACTTTTTCATATACAATCATTTTTTCTGCATCAGAGTATTATAGTCAGTGGCCATGGCTAAAAGCATTATGGGCTTATATGATGCATCATGTAATAGTCGCAAAAGGACTATGGAATATTGTGTAGGGTGTTGAAAAAAATCCTATTTCACCTACAAATACAGGTATTGAAGCTGATGCTAATGGCATCGAAGATGGTGATATTCTATAGATTCCTGTTCATGCTAGAGTTCCTGTTGGACCTATTGTAGAGCAAATTTGTTGGGATGGTAGAGATGCTCAGGCACATGCATTGATAGCCTTGTGTGTCAAACATGCCATTATTCCTCACATGCACCCTTGCAAAACAGCTAAGGATTATTAGGATACACTTACCACATTGTACCGGGCTAGGAATGAAGCTCATGTTGCTTATCTCCGAAAACAGCTGGAGAATGAGCACATGAATGAAGGTGATTCTATGGACAGTTCTCTGACAAAGATCAAAGACTTGAAGGAATAGTTGATTTTTGCTGATCAAGTTATACTAGATAGCTCATTTGTGCATACCGTTCTGAATGGCAATCCAAATGCCTTGAAATTTGAGGACGTAGTCTCTGTTTTGTTGCAAGAAGATCAATCTAGGCAGAAGTGGTCCATTCTGCATGTTGCAAATCAAGCTTTCTTGGCTAGTCAGAAGGGCAAAGGTAAATGGAGCTCATCTACTAGTAAGCAAAAATCTGCAAATGCTGCACATTTGAAGAAGGAAGACAAAGATGAGAATAAATCAAAAAAAGAAGAAACCCTTTTGTAAGTAATGTAAAGGAAACGATCACGTCATAAAGAACTGTCCAAAACTGGCTGCAAAAGAGGCAAAGAAAAAAGAGGTTGGAATGGTCATTGCAGAGGCCTCTACACCAAAAACAGAGTTTGCTAATCTTGTCCAGAATGAAAAATGGGCATTTACTACTGTTTGAAATTTTGACCCATCTTCTCATGAGCAATGTATGTCTGTAGTAGACTCAGATGTTTGGTATTATGAAAGTGGGGCAACCAAACATATTACCTTGCAATGCAGTTTCTTCACTTCACTTGAACTTGCCCCTACAAGGAATACTATCACATGCACCAACAACTCCTCTTATCCTGTCATGGGAGTTGGTAAGATCATTTTGACTAGTTATGATGGTAGTTGTTTCACTTTGTCGGATGCTTTATTTGTGGTAGGGATCAAGAAAAAATTGTTATCAGTTTCAGCATTAGACAAGATTGGCTTGGTTGTGAAATTTATTGATGATAAATGTACAATTCATGATCTGTCAAATGGGGACATCATTATTGCTTCTGGCATTTTATGTCGTGGGATGTATAAGCTCATAGATTATGCAAAAGTTGTGAATGATTCAAAATGTGTAGTTTAAGATTCTCAGGCTGTGTCAGATGTAAAGCTTTGGCATGCACGCTTTGGTCATCTCAATTTTGCTAGTTTGCTATGCCTGCAGAAATCTGAAATGGTGTCCTCTCTAACCATTCTTGAGGCACCTAGTAAACATGTCTATGAAGGCTGTATTTTAGGCAAAATGCAGCATTCCTCCTTTCCAAAAGATGGTTCAATATGAGCTACTCAAAAGTTGCAGCTTGTTCACAGTGATGTTTGTGGTTCTATGCAAACACCTTCTTTTGGGAACTATCTTTATTTCATGATCTTCATTGATGATTTTTCTAAGCTTTCATGGGTATATCCATTAAAAGAAAAGTTCAAGGTGTTTATGTGCTTCAAAGAGTTTTTTGTTTTGGCTGAAAATCTATCAACATGTAAGGTCAGTCTTCTGTCACCACCATCTTCACTCATAGTGAGAGCGCACTGGCAGTTGCGAGGAACCCTGTGTTCCATGCTCGCAGTAAGCATATTGAGGTGCATTATCATTAAGTCAAGGAGAGGTTCTCTGCTAGGGAGATCAGCTTGGCATCTGTGCCCTCCCCAGGAGCAGACCTTCTCACGAAGGCTCTGCCTAGGGAGAAGTTTGAAGCTTTCCGCAAAGCTTTGGGCTTACTTCCTTTTGTGGATTGATTCCACATTGCTTGGCACTTCCTTATGCATGAGTGCCAGGTCCTTTTTCACCGCATCTCTCCTAGGGAGGATTTGTTGATATATTTAGGTAGTGATGTGTGTGAACACACTAGGACGCCGAGGCACTTTTTTCCCTCTTCAAAAGGTTTTTTTCCCTTGGCTTGTATATACGCCTATAGACCTAATGGGTTACTTATCTTTGTACATTCCAATGGTAATACATTCAGTATTGGGTGTTGTGCTCCAAGCTTCTTCTTCTTCTTCCTTGTGTTATTCATGTGCTTCCGTCGACCTTGAACTCCAACACAGTCGCACAACAACACTTCCTTGTCTTATGCTATCTTTTTTTTTTCCAAAGGAAGATCCGCAGTGCCTACTCTTTCAAACTTTAATTAACAAAAATAACAGTTGTACTAATGAACGGGCCTATCGCCTATTGGACCCTCGTATCCCACAAAGCAAGGGCTGCTTATAGATCACTAAAGAGTTTTACAAAGAAGTTTAATAACCCTCTTGTCTTCCTCATGTGGGGCCCACTTGGTTTTGATCTTATTGCTCTCTATGAAGAACACTCTATGATATCTAAAGGGAGGGGGCTTCTTACAATTAGAAACCATTCTTTAGGAGGGCTTCCAAAGTTGGTTGCACACCTCTCTTTCCAATTGTTTCAAAGAGTCTCCCTTCTTATAACATTCCACACTGCCATTATAACATTCCACACTGCCATCGAATTGCTTCACTCAACAAAGCTTGCCTCCAGATTTGTCCGTGTAACAGCATAGCCTGATTTGTCTTATCGTTACGCTATCTTGTCGTGCGGACACACTGGATTATTCATGTGCCTTCTGACGTAAAGAACAGTTTTCATAGGAGCGCACTTGGTCTTCAGTGTCGCGGCCTGTTCTGCATCCCTCCTGTAATGTCTGCTGGTTTGCTGCCAATTCTATCGTCTTCCGTTGTCGTGTGGTGTCGGTACGTTACTTGACACATGTGGCTTCTGATGTAAAGGACGATCCTTACAGAAGCACACTCGCTGTTACATCATCGTCAATCGAGCTGACAGCGAGGAGCAGCGGGAAAAGACAAATGCAAAGTACGGGAACGAAGATGAAGCAAAAAGGAGAAGAACAGAACCGGTCATTTCTCACGACAGTTCTCTGCATCAAGTTCTCGAGGACCCACGTGCTACACCGCCACATCAGGCACGTCTGCGCCTGAGGGAATGATGATTGTAGCCGTTTTTGCAATCCCAATTCCCGAATCCCGACTATCGATTCCTACATCTTCTCCAGGGCGCACGGTAAAGAAGATCAAGAACAAGAAAGAAAAGAAGACCGTACTCCTTCCTGCCATAGCCGACTTCTGCTCACCATCTTCTCTAGGATCCACATGCCACACCGCCAAATGAGGTGCGTATGGGTTCCGGAAAGAGGGAGGGAGAGTGGGAGACGACTACAACCTATTTCCAGAACTCAAAGTTCTCAATCTTTTGTCCAGGAAGCACGGTAAAGAAGATGAAGGAAGCCGTTTTTCAGAACTCAAAATTCTGCACCTTTTGTTGTTCAGGAAGCACAATAAAGAAGATGATGGAAAGAGACGAAGAAGAAAACAACTCGAGTCCTCTGAATCATCTTCTCTAGGAACCACACGTCAAACCACCATAACCGTATCGTATACGTCCCGGATAGACAAGGCTAAACATGGATGTCCGTACTGGACATAGCAGTCACGCTTGCCATGCGACAAGCTTCCATTCGATTTGTGTGCTCTGTCCCAATCTAATCACCGTCGATTCTTCTGTGCTTCTTCTTCTTGTTTCATGCTCTGTGTTCCTTCTGTCCATACCGTGAGAGCTTTCGGTGCTGTAGCAGCTTTCGACCAATTCATGTGGCAGACCGGAGCTTGCAGCAAATCAAACCATCTAACACATTACTAACAGACCGCAATTCAACACATTATAAACCATTTAGCACTTCAATACACTACAACAGACCATTTGCGCCGAGTCCCGTTCCCACAGTGAGCGCACAAACACACGTTGAGACCTACAACTACACATTTTGTCTGTACGAAAAGCGACCGTTAGTGCCCACTCTATGGAGATAAGAGGGGCCTAAATTGTAATACACTTTTCTGCTTGCATTGAGTTGTACTGTGTACAAATCCTTTTTGTTCATGTTTCATAATCATTGGTTGACATGTGTATTTTTTATTATTCAAAGTCTGACCATTGCGACCTACTCTTCCCGATTAGTTTGAATTTATATGAATAGCCCAAAGGTGTTATGGTTCTTCCAAAGGGCTAGTGCTTCGAAAGGGCTAGATTAACAATTGACTATCGAAATGGTGAGGGGTGTCTTGCCATAGTCCACAAGGGTTGAATCCCTGACCCTTCGCTTTGAGGAGCAAAAGAGCTAACATGTAGGAACTTGAAATGTTTTTTCGGCAAACTTATAATTGCATTAAACAATTACTATAAAATAATTGAAGGTTGATAGAATGTTAGCCCATTCTCTGACCCCTCTTCATAAGCTCACATCGAATAGAGTCAATGTTAACTTCATTAAAAACACTCTTGGATCCACCATTGACTTGGGTGACTTTTTGTTATCAAATATATAAAGCAGAAAGCGTGGATCTCTCAAGAATGACTTATTCACTTGCTTTGTAATTTTCTTTAAATTTATGTTTTTTTATCTTTCTTAAATATAAGGCTTTCTTTTTTAAGGAAGTACATATCTGCTCTTTTGATTAAGCTTGAGCTAATTGAAAGCACAAGTGAAGACTGTTGATACTAGTCAAGGACTGATTAGACAAGGAAGCCAGCGGAGAGAGTCAGAGCGAGGTGAAGGATTAAGTAGACAGAGCAGTCGACGCAAATCTGGCAGATAGGCCCTTCAAATTTTTCCAAATCAACATCTTTATAACAGTGATTCTCATCACTAACAATCTTTGTAAACACCAGTTCATATTTTTGTAGCTCCATTTTGTGCAAGCCAAGAAGTCCTTGATCTTGAGGAGCATTAGAAGTAGCTACCTACCAGTTTTCATATTTTTTAGACTCTGTTTGAGCCTTCAAATAGACCCTAGAACCTAATTTTTAACTAGGCCGGACACTAGGTCTGGACACGGCCAAAACCTAGTCAAAAACTATAAATAGAGCTAGAGAGCTCATTTTTGGGGAGCTTGTAATTGATCTAAACTTGTATGAGCACTTTTGAAGTAATCTAAAAGAACTCCATTGTCTCTCTCTTTGTCTTACCTTGAGTGCGTGTGTGTGTGTATGTGTGTGCATGTTAGTGTGCTTCTCACTCACGCACTTGTGCCTTCACTTGCTCGAGGTCATCATACCATCCTCACGTCTTCCCGGATTGACATTAAAGGAGGTGCTACTCATCACTGAGCTACACTAAATTTTTGCGTCGTTGCCGGGGATCGAGCTTTGAGGACGAGCGTGTGATGGTAAGACGTAGATTTGAGACGTTGGCATTGTAGGTAATTTCTTTACTTTTCTTATTTTTCTCTTTCTTACCTCACCACCATCATCACCATCATCATCCTCACCATATCCGATCTCCATCTCCATCATCACGAAAATTTTCAGTTTTGATCTTATCACCTTCTCCATTCCATTTCCCTCATTCCACTTGTGAGAGAGAACAAGAGAGCAATATTGTGTGCATTGTTTTTGCATGGTTGTTGAGTTTTCTTGCAGGATCCAGTTGTATCATCCCCTCCAGCACGTCGTGTAGGTACGGAAATGTGCAGAACTGTCTCTGTGTCGCAAGCTTCTGTCGATCGAGATTGACAGAAAGTTTCATCTTTTGGTAAAACTAAGTGCACCACAGTAGACTAGAGACCTTGCACATCAGAGATCCACAAAAATTTTTGAAAAAATGGCTTTTTTTCAATCCATCGCGATTGATAGCATCAATCGCGATTGACACTGTCCATCACGACGGACAGCCAATCCATCGCGACTGACAGACCCCGACGGATACGTGTCCATCGCGACGGACACCCCTGTCCATCGCGACGGACACCCCTGTCCATCGCGATTGACAGCCCAATCGCGATTGACAGCCCTTTTTGTCGAGATTTTTGACCATCAGGACATACAGAGGCCCGATCAACACATAAACATGGAAAAACTCGAAATTTCAATCCGTTGCGATTGACAGCAGTCCATCGCGACTGACAGTGATCCATCGCGACTGATAGGAGTCCATCGCGACCGATACCCTCTGTCCATCGCGATTGACACCCCCTGTCCATCGCGATTGACACCCATCAATCGCGATTGACACGTGTCCATCGCGACTGACAGGCCACGATGGACAGCCCTGTCAATTGCGATTGACAGCCCAGTCGATCGCTATTGATAGCCATTTTCGACTATTTATTAGGGTTTTGTAATCTGAAGATTTTGGCTAAATTTTGGGCATGAACATTTCACTCTAGAGCACATAAGGAGGCCATAAGAAAATAACTTGAGAAGTCATGTTTTCCTATTAGCCTGTTTGAACCCTGTTTTAACCCTAGAACCCTGAACTGACATAACTTTCTCACACGAAATCCGTTTGCAGTGATTCTTGTTTTGTTGGAAAGCTCGTGGTTACAGAAAAATCAATACCAAGATTATTTGATAGGGTATTTTGAAGTTGACCATACCCAGGGGGAACAAAATTCAGGGATCTTTAGAATTGTTTTCCAAAAAAATCACAGTGCAAATTGGTGTTTGTGTTACATGAATGAAAGTGATTGGTTCTGTCTTTGGAATTTAAGTCTTGAGCTAACCTTGGAACTCTTACAGATCTATTGAGAGCATCGAAGGGCATTCTAAGCAAGAGTAAGTGCAAGCTTGGGAACACATTTCCTGGGCACTCAAGGGCAACTAGGAAGGAAACAAAAGGTTGGAAACACTCAACTCTCTCTGTCAATTCCTAGCTTAGGCTAAGAACGACTAGTGATAGGAGTAGGCCAGGGCGGCGATAGGCATTTATCAAGTTGAAGACTACCTAAATACTCAAGTTCAAGCTAACGACATAATCTTTGTACGGTTGAGAACTTTAAAGGAAAAGAACTTAACGTGGAACGATCAACTTCAATTGCGGAAATACACTCAAGTATACCTCACGACGTGATATCAGACAAGACCATAAACACGATAATCAACTAAAAAAGAATCAAGTAACTGATACAAAAGAACTCAGCAACGAGGTTGTACTTGGACAAATTTGGGCTATTCAATTAGGCTTATGAACCTTAGATCAGGGCGTCATCTAGGGAGAGATAGACAAAGTCTTAGGTCTTCAGAGGCTAGTGTTAATCATATTGCTGGGTCTTGGGCCCAGCAGTTGAGCGACCACTCGCATTACCCTAGCTCTGAGACTAGTGAATCAGAGATGTCTCAAGGTATGGAGAGACCTACGGGGAGTTCAGGTGTGCCACATTTGTATCGGGTGGAAGGCCCCTACAAGATGCAGCTGGAATACCTTAGGACCAACCAATTAGGTGCTAGCATCTATGAGGATGGCCTAGGAAGATCCATGGTCCAGATTAAAAACCCTGACCAATCCATTGGAATAGAACACCCAGCTGTAAAATTTGAAAATGGAGCATACTTGGACAAAGAAGGAACCATATACGTAGTCACCATTCACCCAGATAGGACAGACGAATTCGGAAATGTGATCCCAGAAGCGGACATAGGTGACCTGGAGCAAGGAAACATGGGTATAGAGCCTAGGACCCCTCGAGGGAAATCTGTTCTTACTAGAATCCTCAATCCAGAGTGGGTTCCCCAGGACAATAAGAGCATAGATCTGCTCCTAAATCAAGAAACCGATGAAGCCTTTTGGAGGTATAAATCAAATAGGCCAAATGATGTAGGGTCAATCCTGATCTATGAGTTCAAAGATCCTGATAGCTCAGGCAGAGTGACCTACTTAGATCATGCTTCAGAGAGGATCTTTGTGGTTACAGAACATGACAGGCATGCTTATACTTGGAAGGGTGAATTCGTTTTCCCCCAACCAAGGTCGAACGTGTCCTATGGTCACCCTGGAGCTGGAACATCCCAAGCTCATGGAACTCAAAGAGACAAAAGTAGAGATAGGCCAGAAGTAAGCTTTGCCAACCCAGGGGGCAGAGAAAGAACGAGGAAGGAAACAAATAGAGTAGAACCTGGGGTACTTAGAGCTCCCAAGAATCAAAGAAATGCAGATGAGTTCCCTCTACCACGACCGAGAGAGCACACAAGGACTTTGAGACCGACTCAGCTAGTCAAGTCCATGAAGAACTACTTCGATGGCACTGGAGATCCATACGATCATGTGGCTGAGTTTAGGCAAGTCTTGAGAGCTGAACAAGTTGAAGATCTGTTCACGCAATACAATGCCTTTGGTCTAACCCTTAGGAACACTGCCCTGACATGGTTTCAGCCACTAAACAAGAGGCAGTTGAGGAGCATAGACCAACTTCTAGAGGCATTCATTATCGAATTCTCTAAAAGTGGCATAAGACATAACACTTCCTCGCTGATTCACAGCTTCATGCAAACCCCTCAAGAAATCGTGAGACTTGCTGGAAGAAGATTTAGGCAATACTTAGAGAGATGCCATGTCCCTGAGTTACCCACACCAGCTAAGCAAGTGGCTTTGTTCTTGGATGGATTGCTAAGTACCAAATTGAGAACATATGTGTACTTGAAGGACCCTAGGACCATAGAAGAGTGTGTACGCATGTGCATTGACATCGAGGATAACCTAGGGGAGGAATTAGAGCTTTCCAAATTCTACAAAGACTCAGATAGTGCCTCTAAACTCTCTCCCTCGCAATCCACATCAATTGAGGAACTTGCAGAGAAAGTAGCTCAGAAATTAGGTGTCACTAGCAAACAGATCCCAAGATTTGCCCCAGTGAAAAGATGCTATACTTGTGGAGGTGACCATATGGCAAATGTATGTCCCATTATGGCTCAACCCCAACTAAATCCTAGTAGTCAGTACTGCACCATAGAACGAAGATACACAAATCACTCCGCACAAGACTGCCCATACAATAAGCAAGCGGTTAGGCAAACCTACCCTCAGCCATACCAGCAAGGCAGATACCAGAGTCAATACCCACCCCAACTGTATACTAGGCCTCAACAAAATTATCAACCGCAATATCAGACCCAACTGAGACCCCAGCCAGTGCTAGCACAGCAACCACCTGCTCCTACTAATGTGATTCCGGTAAAGTATGCTGCTGCAGAAGAAAACCTGAATAGAGCTATAGTCCCAGTAACACCATTAATCTCAGAAAGTGATCCCAGTGATGATAGCTTTGATTCTACGCACGTTGATAGTCCCCAGACTTACTACATGCAGTCTCATGAACATGGTGAGTCCTACTACAGTGAGGAACCAAGTGAACCTAATTGGGAGTCCGAGTACACTAATGTCATGTACGCAAACCCCAACTCTAGACCTCAACCTAGGCAAGTAAGACCCCCATTTCCTAGAGGACCATGCTACAGATGTCAGGGAGATCATCTCATTCGTGATTGTCCCTTACCTCCACCTACACAACCCCAGTCAGTGACGATCCAGGGCTATTGCCAGGAGTGTGGAAAGGAGCATCTCTTATGAGACTGCCCAAAGAATCCTAATAATATGCCGAAAATCACTCCTATCAATGTTGTTGGGTTAGTTGTAGACTCCACAGGAAGTGTGACTTCCACTACACCAGTGCAAGTGATCGCCAGAGTCCAAGCCTTGCAGCAGAACCAAAGTGTAGGCCAGGAAAAGTGCCCAGATGTTAGTGAAACGGAGAGCATGACAAAGAAGAGGACTAGAGCTTGGAGAGATAGTCGTGAAAGAATGAAAAGGCAATGGGCAAAGAAAATGAGTGAACTTGAGGAAAGCCTAAGAGAAACGAGAGCCAGGATAACCGAACTCACATCTCAAACTCCCTCTCACACTACCCCACCTCCACCATTCCCAACTCCATCCGACCCGCCACCTTCCAACCCGCCTTACCTAATCCCACCACCCCCTAGAGTAGGATCAATCCTAGCAGATCCCACTCCTGAGGACTTAAACATGATGCTTAAAGCATATCAGGCCAGAATCCAAGAAGGACCAAACGTAACTGATCATGAAAAGTGCTACCCTAGAGCAGAATTAGAGCTTGAATGAACCAAAACCTGTGCCAAAATGGTGGAATTGGCTCAAACCATGTTTGAAGCCAGCCACCTTTTTAACATATCTAGCTCAGCCAAGACGCAGCTGCACTTTGAAGGACTGTTAGAAAGAATAGAGAGGCTAATTGCACAATCATAAAAGGAACCCGCCTCTCAACACAAGGACAAGGCAAGTGGAAGGGCAGGACTTCTTGCCCAGGAAGCCTATGTGCCTAACTCTACGGAGCCAGACACATCATCTTCTATGAATCGGTTCACACCAGAATTCCTACGCGAGATTCAAGAAGACAAATGGGCTAAAGAGAGTGAAGTCCCTCCTCCCATTGAACTTGTGGATGATGCACACGACCAATTTCCACAAGACATCCCATCCATTTATGAGGAGTAGGAGAGCACCCAATCTCAGGAAAGATTAGACTTTGAGTCTAACTCTCTGCAAGAATTACCCCACTTCGCAGGCCCATGGGAAGCTAAGTCTACTTGTATGAGAGCACCCACAGTCATGGTACGAAATGAGAACCAGTCATAAAGTACAGTGCAACCTCACCTTAGAAGAACTACTCAAAGTGAGGCCAGAGCTATGGAAACATGTAGCCAAAACAAGTACCAGAAATAGCAAAACCTCGTTCCCAGGTAGGATCCTAGAGAACAGTGCCAGAAGTACCATTGGACAAGATAGGGGACATGAGTGAGGGCGAAGAGGGAAACACATATCTTCCTATCACCCATCAAGGATACACCACCAAGGCCATTCTAGACTCAGGCGCAGGAGTTGCAATTGCTACCACTTCCCTATGGAAGCGTTGGGGCAAGCCAGCACTCAGGCCCACGAGGATGAAATTTCAAATGGCGGATGGTCACATAGAGAGACCCTTAGGGCTGTTAGAAGGAATAACTCTCACCACATGTGGTGTTGAGTTCGAGCATACATTTGCTATATGTGATTTTAGCAAAAATCATGCCTATGAAATGATCTTGGGACGACCCTTTATGCGACAGCTGCAAGTGGTACAAGACTGGGGAACCAACTCCTTGTACCTGCAACACTCAGGTGTTACGACCAAAGTGAATCTCAAAGATTACTCTCATAGAGATGTCCCTCCTATCCAATGGAATCCCCTCCATAGAGCCAAAGATGATACGGAATCGGTGCATTCCATAGGATCAGGATCCTCATGGATGCATGAAGACACCCACTTATGGATGTGCAAAGTAGCAGTAGAAGAAGAGAAGAGAGAAAAAGACAGAGAGGTAGGTGCAAAAGAAACACATAGATCAATTCAAGACCCAGCCTATGCACCTGTAGTCTTTCCTGACAAAGAATTTGAACCCCATGGCTGGGCAGAAATCCTAGCAACAATGGATGTAGCCATCAATGAAGAACAATGGATACCTCACTGTGATGAAGATGGCTATGACATTTCAGTCTTCTCCATAGAGCCGATCATGGGAGAGCCAGTGTTAGAAGAGTGTGAACCTAGCCCTGATGCATTTGAGGATGCAAGTGACTCCGATCTAGAGTCAATCATTATGGACCCACCTTTTGCATCAGATGAAGAATACTTCTATGAAGTAGAATTTCAACCCCAGAGGCATGGAGAGCTTACAAATGACGTAAGGCTAGCCACACATGTGACCCCGAAGGAAGAAGGAAAGAAAAGAAAGAAGAGAGAAGTCACACCAGAAGAGGAAGAATCTTTGTTTGAGGTCCCGGAAAATTTTAAGAAGTATGAGATAGATGACAGGAGAGTCATGATCAGAATGCCTAAACGAGAGGCGCAATCGGGGGAGGCCTATGATAACAAAGAAACTACCAAGAAAATAGTGGTAGTTGTGGAAGAAGGAGAGAGAGATGCACGTACATAGGCCATGACCTGACGGAAGAGGAAGAGCAAAAATTGATAGCCTTGCTAAGAGAATACAGAGATGTATTCGCTTGGAGTTACAAGGATTTGAAAGGCGTGGACCCTGACATATGCTCACACACTATCCCCATGACCTCAGATGCCAAACCTTCTAAACAAAAGCCATACACATATAATGATAATTATGCTGCTAAGCTCAAAGAGGAGATAGATAGACTGGTTGAAGCTCGATTCATCTATGAAATTGAGCACATTGAGTGGGTATCCCCCATCGTAGTGGTGCCCAAGAAAAATGGAAAGCTGCGTGTATGCATTAACTTGAAGAAGGTCAATGCAGCCACAATTCGAGATAACTATCCGCTTCCTATCACAGAACATCTCTTAGAAAGAGTAGCAGGCAAGGAAGTGTACAGCTTCCTTGATGGATTTTTGGGCTACAATCAAGTAGCCATAGCTCCAGAAGATCAGCATAAGATGGCTTTTGCCACTGAATGGGGCATTTTTGCCTTTAGAGTAATGCCATTTGGGCTTACCAATGCACCCGCTACCTTCCAGAGACTAATGTGCCATGTATTTAAAGAGTTCCTGAGGAAGAACTTGGAAGTCTATGTTGATGATCTTTGTGCTCATTCCAACATTAGACAAATCCATATTCCTGAACTCAGACAAATCTTTGACAAAGGTAGAGAATATCAAGTCTGCCTGAACCCAGAAAAGTGCGTTTTTATGGTCAGGGAAGGCAAGATTCTAGGACACATAGTGTCAAAGAATGGCATATCCACTGATGAAGAGAAAGTGAGAGCCATAGCCGAGTTACCTAGGCCAAAGAATGTCAAGGAAGTACAAGCTTTCATGGGGCATTGTGGTTATTACCGACGGTTTATACACATGTATGCCATCATTGCAAAGCCTTTGTATGGATTGTTGACTAACTTTGAGTGGACTGATGAATGTGAGCATTCCTTCAATGAGCTTAAACGGCGATTATGCTCAGCACCAATCTTGACCACACCAGATTGGAATAAGCCTTTCCATGTTCATGTTGATGCATCTAATTATGATATTGGGTGTGTACTCGCGCAGCCTATTTGCGAAGGTAATATGGATCTCCCAATTGCCTATGCTAGTAGACAGTTGAATGCAGCTGAACGAAACTATACAACCACTGAGCGAGAAGGATTAGGCATGGTATATGTAGTTAAAAAGTTTAGACACTATTTGCTGGCAAATAAGTTTAAATTCTTTACTGATCATCAGGCACTGTTGTACTTGGTAAAAAAGCCATGCAATACATGAAGATTAGTAAGATGGTTTCTCTTGCTAATGGAATATGATTTTGAGGTTGTGGTAAGGAAAGGGAAGACTCACTTGAGAGCAGATCATCTCTCTAGGCTCACATCTGGAGAAGCCCCACAAGGAGTGTCAGATGACCTTCCTGATGCCTACTTGTTTAACTTGGAAGTGGTGCCGCAGTGGCCTAAGCCATTAGTGCCAGTATTGACATACGGGCCTAACCACTCAGTAATAAACACACAGGATAGAGAGGTAGTCAAAGCCCAAAAGTATCACATCATGGCAGGAAGTATGTACAAGCACGCAGATCAAGGGATCTTGGCTTGTTGTGTGGAAGAGGATGAGTACGCTAAATGGTTGCAATTAGCACATGTAGGTGCATTAGAGCAACACTACTCAAAGCCACGAACCCTACAGACACTAAAGAGACTCGGAGTGCATTGGCTGACTATGGAAGCTGATGTCCAAAAGTTGTGCAAGGAATGCCCAATCTGCTGCACTAAACCACCTCTGGAACATGCCACTCTTTATCAAGTGTCCATAGTGCCAGATTGGAGTGAACCACTAGTATCCTTCCTGAGGACGAAAACATTCCCTCCAGACATGACTCTGGCTAGGAAAAGGAGTTTAGAACAAGAAGCCCTGGATTACTCACTCATTGGTGATAATCTATACAAACGTGGTAAAGATGGTTACCTCAGACTATGCGCCCATGAGAGTGAATATCTCAAGATCTTGGAAACTGCTCATCAAGGTGTAGCAGGAGGACATTTTGGACAAGACTGAGTGATTAAAGCGATCCTATTTGCAGGCTTGTGGTGGCCTACCCTTCACATGGATGCACATACCTATGTGAAACGGTGTGAGGTTTGCCAGAGAACTCAGTATCCTATACGCAAAGATGAGATGCCACTGAAACCTATGATGGGTGGACGAGCATTCTCTAAGTGGGGAGTAGATTTGTAGGTCCTATTAATCCCCCAGCTAAGGGTTCTCATGCTGAATATATCATTGTGGCCACGGATTATCTAACTAAGTGGGTAGAGGTAAAAGCCACAACGAAGAACGATGCTCAAACAACAGCTAAGTTTTTATTTGAGAATGTGTTCACCAGATACGGGTTACCTATAGAGCTAGTCACTAACAGAGGCACTCACTTCTTGAATGAAGTTATTGAAAATCTGCTCCAAGAATTCTTGGTAGTACATAAGAAGTCTGCCCCCTATCACCCTCAAGCTAATGGCCAAGCTGAGAGCACCAATAAGATCCTATGCAATGTACTGACGAAATTAGTGAACAATAAACGCTCTGATTGGGACAAACAGCTACACCACGTTGTTTGGGCATACCGAGTCGCCTACAAAACGGTACTCCAAGCCACCCCCTTTCAGATGGTATTTGGCCAAAATGTAGTGCTACCATTGGACTTCTTAATACCTACATTGAAAGTAACACAAGAGCATGAATGGACGGGTCATGAACTCTCCTCTAGACTTTTTGACCTTGAGCGATTAGGAGAAACAAGACTGAGGGCTGCTGCAGGGATATATGCAGCTAAGAAACGTCAGAAGGCATACTTTGATGACCACATTAAGGATAAAGGTTTGAAGGCAGGCGACCTAGTACTAGTATATACTTTGAAACAACATGCGAGGAAACTAGAGAAGAGAGGCTATGGACCCATGATCATTAATAGAATCTCAACAAGTGGAGCAGTGCAACTAGCCACATTAGAAGGAGATATTCTCCCGAGCTACATAAGCGGGTGCAGAGTCAAGTTATATCAGGAACCTCTGACGGAAGAGATGCTAAGTCAACTCAACACTGCTAAGAAACGCAAGGAAGAAGAAAAACGAATTCGAGAAGAAGCTCAAGCAGAAGCATTAGAACGCATCCGGAGAATGAAGTTGAGAAGACAGGATAGAGAGCAACCTAGGACAGATGCATATGCAGATCAAGGATATCATGTGGCTATGTGTGAAGTTTCAGGTGTTAGCTCTCATAGGATAATTGATCGGCATCCTTTTATAACCTTAGAGATAGGACAAGGAAAGGGTGCAAGGACTGTAAGAGCCTTGATTGACTCAGGTGCAGCCACTAGTGCTGTTAAATTTTCGTACTGTCAAAAGTTGAAATTAACCGTCAATCCTATAGAAGCATATCTCATAGGATTGGGAGGTGTGGAAACCCCTTGCATGGGCGAGGTGGAACTTCCCCTCTACATCCAAGACGAAGGAATGATAGTCAAAGTACTAGTGTGTCAAGATGAGGACCTCACTGAGCCTCTTGTCTTGGGTCAGGACTAGATCTATGATCATGCAGTCAACCTAAACCTAAGAAGTGGACTTCTTCAGGTATGGGTAAATCATAGTCGAATTACAGTTGAATTGGAAAATGAAGCACTCAAGGAATTAGGCAAGGCACCCACTCCTGGTCCTTCCAGGAGTACACATGAAGATGACCATGCTATTCTTGTCCAAAACTATGTGATGCAGAGGGATGATTGTCTCAACAAGGAAGTTAAGGATACGAAAGAACTCCCTTCTTTTTCAAAAGCCACAGGGATGCAGCAACCTAAAGTGGATCAAATGCAGAAGCAGCAGACTACTTATGCTCGAGGCACAAAGAAAATACGACGCACGGTGTCTCAACCACCAAAACAAGTGTGGGTACGGAAAAGCGAGCATCCTATTGCAGTCAAGCCACAACAACTGGCTCAACTTTCTATTAGTGATCAACGACACGACACTAATAAGAAGTCCTCCAAAAATCCTTCTGTGAAAGTGAAGTCTATCTGGGTACCCAAGAAGTCAATGAAGGCTCGCCCACAATCAAGACAAATTTGGGTGCCTAAGGCTTGTTTGCGGGCTCAAATAGCTACACCGAGACCACACCCTGTTCAACATAGTTCATTCACTCGAACAGTTGTTACCCACTTGTATTCAATACACACAAACACACATTGGCCCATGAGCACGAGTAGAATCGCTTGTGAATGGGTCCCTAAAAAGCCTCATTTCCAAGCTGACACTCTTATAAAGCTCTCCAGAGTCTCCAAACAATCTAAACAGAGTGCCATCCATCATGTTTGGCAACCCAAACCTTGTAACAAACCATCTGACCTTACTAACTACATCCACAATGCACCCGACTCCCAATTAGCTCATAGGCATTCAGTATCAGCTAACCACACTTCACACTCACATCCATGCGAGCACTAACTAACCAACTAACTACATCACAATTCATCAAGTTAATGTTGTAACGGGGACACAGTGTCATTTTGTGTCCATTGCATTGTTAACAATCATTCATATATTCTCACAGAACCGACAGTGATTTCCACAACATGGCTAACGCTGTGGGAACAAGCTCTCAAACAGGAACGAGCCAGCAAGTGGTGGACTTAGATAGTTTACCCATTTTGCCCGAGACAAATGAAAGACGAGAAGAATTGCAGGCCATCAAAATCATACCTATTGCGGACCCTCCCAGTGGCCATACCATGCTTGTAGGAAAAGCTTCCCACTGGTTTAGTGAAGTGGCAGGACCCTTGGGAGAGGGAACATACCTATGGGAATCAGAGTTGGACTTCAATGGGAAGCCAGGTAAATACCATTTCGTTACAAGGGAATTCGAGAAGTTACAAAATGCGGAAGGTCTACGTCCGGTATGGGAGAAGGCAGGATTGGGTGCATACTTCAGTGCCCGGCTCCCAAAGCCTGACTTCATGCGATGCTACTATCTCATCAACACCTTGACTCCAAACAAGAACCCAAAAGGCGCGAGCTCATTTGTGCTTCCATCTCTGACAAGGGGAAATGAGCTCAAGAGGTTTAGGCTATCAAACAACTTGGTGAGAGAGGCCCTAGATATGTGCGGAATGCATATTCCAACAGAGAACGAGACCCTAGTGCCTGATTACATGAAGAATCGAAGCCTCACCAAGCTCAAGGACATGGTGGCCATGACGCCTAATATTGCAATCCACCTTCACATGTGCATGCAACACTTTGCTTTTCCTGCCCAAGATAGATTCACCATGCCACCCAAAAAGATATGGTTTATTTTGTATTTGGCAGAGACACAGAGCCTTACCATCAACTTACCCCACTGGATCATTGACCAGATACACCTAGCCCACAAACGATGGCTGCGGAAGCATGTTTTATATGGATGTTGTGCTCTGACTAGAATCATTTATAGGTGTTTGGCTTATGACATCCCTATTCAACGGGCCCTGATGTGGAATCGAGTAGAGCAGTTTAGAGGCAGGACATCCACTCGACCCTCTTCTAAGAAGATGAGAGGTACTGTCCAAGTCCCTTGTGCTCAACCACGTGGAGCCACCCTAACACCAGACGTTGCCCCTCCACCCCGGAGAGTTCGGCCATTCACATTACGACTTCCAAGACGCAGCACCGATGGCCCTAACTTGATATTTCCTCCAGTCCCAACCGATCTTGAATTTCCTAGTGGCGCACCCTTGGAAGAACTCACGAATGAAGACTTCAAACAATTGTTACAAGACGTAGAGCTGGAGGCAGAAGAGGAACAACAAGTGGAGAATGTTCAACCGCAGGCGACAACCTCCCAAGTACCTGTCACCACAGTTGAAGTGGATGAAGAGGATGATGAAGATGAAGAACAGGAGGAAGATGAGGAGGATTATGATCAAGAGCATCAAGATGAGCAACAAGAAGTGCCAGAACTTGTAGGTGCACCTGCATACACAGCTCAGCTACAAAGGTTATACGATACTATCAAAGCAGTACAAGAAAGGCATCAACTCTCTCTTGTGTCAGGCCAAGCTTTGATGCAAGAAATGCTATCAGATGATGGGGTGGATCAACATTTTATTGACACCCTCAAATTAGTGTCAGAATCTTTAGGAGTTCCAGAGGCTGTCCACACAGCAGTCCGCCAGTCCGTGAGGTATGACAAACGCAGAGTTGACACATTACCACGGGCAGGTAAGACTATCAGGATGCCCGTCACAGAACAAGAAGTAACCATTGAAACCACAGCTACCCCCACCACCACCATTGACCTCTCTGCTGAAACCTTCGTTCAGACATCACCCATCTCACCCCAGCACCCCCCATCACCACCTTCTCCACCCCCACCACCACCTCCCACCATGGAAGAAACGGCAGCCATCACCTCTACCTTCACTTATAACCCAACCTCATTCACATCATTCTCATTTCGAGAACCCACCTCACAAGACACCCTCTTCTCTTCCATCACCAATCCCTTGTACACTTCAACCCTTCTGTCCTCCGAACCCATAATTGGCCATCCCATAATTCCAAGTGTGGTTGGAAACCTTGCACCCACAGAAGGCACCCTGTGTTTCCCAGCCTATCCCCCAATACGGATACCTCCATTCCATGACCCTCACTTCCCATCTGTCCCCTACACCTCATTCACCCTAACCGCACCACCTCAACAACCATCCTTCGTGGCGCAGTCCACCATCACTCCAATGTTTCAGAGGCACATTTCCTCGATGTTCGCAACGACATCAATCTACACGAACACCACACTCACTTCACCTACCATACCAACCTACATGGTAACCCCTGTACACACCACTCTGTCTGACCCAATGGACATTTCACCCACCACAACACCTCTCTCCACAATTCCACCCTCTCCCCCTCCACTACCCCCCACCTCACCACTCAACACATCATTGGCAGACACAACATTCACTACCTCCCTTCCCATTCCCACTTCCCCTACATTCCAAACTTTCCCCCTTGCATCTCATAATGTAAATATCACATTTAATACATTACTTCAGTGTGCACATCAACTACAACAAGAATACCATCAATTGGAAGAACGCAATGCTGCCCTCCAGGTAGAATCTCAGCGCCTACAGGCTGGAGCTAACACTTTAGAAGCTGATTACCAAACGCTCCTAACCGAACATACCACTTTACAGCAAGCTCACTCAGAATTGGAATAAAAAATATCGACGGTGGATGATACAGTAGTCAAGGAACTGGAAACTGTGCTCCAGGCGCAAATGATATCTAATGCTACACTCAGACACAACCTGGGGCTATTAAGGAAGCATATGGCAGCAGCATTGGAAGAAAACAAGCGGCTTCAACAACAAAACCAAGATAATTTTGAAGCAGCTATGGAAGGAACTGCAGGAGCAACTATTAGCCCTACCAAGTATCAAGCAGTCCCCTCAGAAGACATTCGCATCTTACTCGAGGAACATGCAAATTTCTTGGAGTCATATGAAAAGCTAGAGGCTGAATGTGTGGACCTTAAGAAGCAGATAGCCAGTGCCCCCTCAGCTCAACAAGAGCCGATAATCTTGCAACACTCTATAGAAGAATTAGAGACCCTCCGGAAGCAGGTGGCAGAACTCCAAGCACGCCTCTTACCATATGAAAGGCCACCCTCGCCAACTAAAGAACCCGAACCTGAAACAGTAGTGGAAATCCCAGTCGATGACAGCTATGAAGATCCATACGAGTCGATGCCAACACCCGGCGGTCGGGTAACAGAGGAAGGACAGGACACTTTAGAAATTGGAGTTCCCGATTGGGTTAAAAGGATCGAGAAAGTGGGAAAGACACATGATTATCGTGTTTCCGTGCAAATTCAATCTCTCACAAATCTGGAAGAAACTGTCCTTCGATCTTCTTATTTTCAGAACCTATCCCACCAACGGTTGCTCACAACATCAGCGCAATACATGCCTTACTTTGTCTTGCTACATGATTATAATGCAGAAGTTAAAAGGCATACAGGGAAGGAACCCTCAGTCGCCACTCAATTTGAGCGAGAGGACTTACCGGCAGATGCACGTGTCGGCTCGATCTTCCAACCTAATTGGCGTGCACGTCTACTAATCGATTACCCTGAGATGATGAGCACCTTGGCAACCATGCCACTATATATCAAGTATAATCCATGTTATTGCCCAATGGTACGTCGCAGATCATGGCAAGCATTTGCGATCAAGGTACGCAACAATAAAGAATGCTCGGCATGGGTCAATTATCCATATTTTGCTCCACCTCGAGGGACCCCAACCGTCGCTTACATGATATCAACAATTCGACACTGGTCTACCCGTCTAAACAATGTACCCGACATAGCAGCAAAAATGTGTATGAAAATATTCGAACTCATGACAATTTTCTTCAAAACCTTTCGGAAGGTACAGGCTCCATACATCTCTGCCCCCGGATTCTCTCAAGGTAATAAGGATTTAGTCTACGACATGAGCCAGACTCCCTCGGTCATCATAATCTTTGCCTGGCATGCACGTATAAAGTATTTACCCGCATGCTTCAAGCAAACATTTGAGGAAATGTTCTCTACAGGGTTCTAGGAATATCATTCGGAAATTTTCATTCCCAGACCGACACATTTGCTACATATATTCGCCGTCGAACAAGCCATCCATGCAGATCAGTTACATCTACCACATCCGGACATTCTAGGGCCCATTGATTGGGATCACATGATGACAGATTTGGCCAGAGGACTACGCATCCAAGAACATCAGCTTGCCACTCATGTTGTGGAATATTACCTACAACACTTCCAGCAACAAGGGTCTGTCAGGGACGACAGACGCGAGAGAGGGGGGGGTGTTGATAGTAGTCAAGGGCTGACTAGACAAGGAAGCCAACGGAGAGAGTCAGAGCGAGGTGAAGGATTAAGTAGACAGAGCAGTCGACGCAAATCTGGCAGATAGGCCCTTCAAATTTTTCCAAATCAACATCTTTATAACAGTGATTCTCATCACTAACAATCTTTGTAAACACCAGTTCATATTTTTGTAGCTCCATTTTGTGCAAGCCAAGGAGTCCTTGAGCTTGAGGAGCATTAGAAGTAGCTACCTACCAGTTTTCATATTTTTTAGACTCCGTTTGAGCCTTCAAATAGACCCTAGAACCTAATTTTTAACTAGGCCGGACACTAGGTCTGGACACAGCCAAAACCTAGTCAAAAACTATAAATAGAGCTAGAGAGCTCATTTTTGGGGAGCTTGTAATTGATCTAAACTTGTATGAGCACTTTTGAAGTAATCTAAAAGAACTCCATTGTCTCTCTCTTTGTCTTACCTTGAGTGCGCGTGTGTGTGTATGTGTGTGCATGTTAGTGTGCTTCTCACTCATGCACTTGTGCCTTCACTTGCTCGAGGTCATCATACCATCCTCACGTCTTCCCGGATTGACATTAAAGGAGGTGCTACTCATCACTGAGCTACAAAGACAAACATAACACCCATGGGATACTCTCTATTTCACAAAGCAAGGGTTAGACATTTAGCACAACTAGGATTCAGAACCCAAAGGCTTGCCAAAATGAAACTAGAAAGGATGGTTTTAAGGTCACATGAGAATATTGGTTTGAACTGGGTGATCCGAAGGTTTAGATTGATCAAATGCCCCTGTGGTGTATGTTGGAGTTAGACGTCTGCAGAAGCACGCGAACAGCACAAGGAAGAAGAAGAAGCTTGGAGCACAACACACATTTAATATTTTTAATTTATCATTTTAATTTAATTGATATAATTCAATAATACATTTAATTTAAACTTACACTAAGGATTTTATAAATTTAAATACCTTAATGTTAATGTTAATATTCACACACACGCATATCTACACACACAAACACATTTAGGAACCCTTGGGAACCCTCATATCTATCCATCTAACACTAATATTCTTACACTCATAAACATATATAACCCTTGAGTTTTAAACCCATGCCCCATGCTTAAATGAGTACAAAAACACATTTGAATGTGAAGTTAGGGTAAACCCTAATGTGGGCATATGTAATCTCTATCAATTTGTACCTACAAACACTTAAAGAGAGATTAGTACCAAACAAAACATTTGATCAACAGTGTAATAGAGGATTTAGAGTTAACCAATAAAAATGATTTAATTTTCCAGGACGTCAACTAGAAGGTGGAAAACTTTTTGACATCCGCCCCCACCAAACCTGCACATCTAGGCCAACTTGCAGATCAAGGGAAACAACATATTGATGATCATCCTGAAAGCCAACCATATCACAACATCAATTCTTTTATAAATAAATTTTAAACTTATCAAATATTTCAATCTTTTATGCAACATGCTCATCAGGTTTATTTAAATTCAATCTGGTAATGAAAACATATCAAATTATAAAGTTAAACTATCAACCAGTTCGATCAACAAAACATTAATCTAAATTTCATCCATGTATAAACTTTGCAAAGATCAGTATGAAATAGAATTCATCTTCGTTCACTCAAATGCAGGTTTCTTCATATACATGCATTTACATATGAGCATTCAAACATGTCAAAGAAATCAACTTAATCTACTCATACAGACATCCGCCTTGTTTGCCCAATTGTATTTGCTAGATATGTTTTCCACAACTAGCTTTCTTCATCTTTGGCTTCATACAAGTATGAGGTAAAATCTTCATGTAGATAATGATTCTAAATACCTTTTTGGGGTGGAAGAAGGCATAACTTCCGTGCATCATATATTTTTCTTCCTTTCTTTTCTTTTTCTATTTTTTTATTTCTACATTCGCAACTTTTTGTTTTGAAGGGGAAAGGCTTAACCCCTTATTTTGAGCTAAGGTTCTAGATGCATGTATAGGAAAGACCTAGGATCTCACAGACATGGATCATGCATCTATATGCTCCTACATATATACAATTACTTCCATAGATTAACTGCATAGATTAAAAAATATAAAGAATTTAAAACATAGAGAAATACAACCTGAAATTAACTACATCTTCAATCTTCTCATCTTCATCTTCATCTTCATTATAAATTTATCATGAAAAAACTATAATTTGATCATCTTCAAAGTCCTGCTTAAATCATCAACAGCTAGATATACAAGTAAAATTATTTTTCATAACCATACATTTATCTTCATCCTGCAAAAGAAAATCCATATTTAAGGAAAAAAACCCATACATAAATCATTCATTCTCTTCATCATACATTACTTTATATTTTTCATCATTTCTTTGTTTAAACAACTTAATCCTTTTGCCCGCAATTAAGTTCTTAAGAGGTATTCCATCTAATTCCCGTAAGGCATATGTTCCATTATCATAAGCTTTGAGCACCACATAAGGTCCAATCCAATGCTGCTTCAACTTCCTACCTGCATCATACTAAGAATCAAATTTGCTATCATAAATCAAAACCCAATCATCAATTTGTATTGGCTTTGGGCTTAATCTATGCGATTTATCAGAATATTTCTTATTTTTAATTCGACATTCTTTTAATTTAACTATAGCTTCCTCTATCTTCTCATTTCCTTGCTCAAGCTATTTGATTCATAGAGCCAAAAGATCATCAGTAAACAGATTGTCATGCCATGGAAGAGTAGATCAAGTAAGTATTTGTGTATGAACAAGAAAAATAGGTTTTTGGCACTACATTAACTCTGCTAGCATATACCCCGTTGTTCTAGTACAGGTCATTCTATCAGTCCATAATGCAAATAGTAGAAATTTCAGCCAATTCTTAAGATCTCCATTGCAAGCTTTAGAAATCACCTTAATAATTGGAGAATGCCCTCTTTCTATTTTCTCGTTAGCCTCAAGGTTATAAGCAGTGGTAAGTGCTAAACGAATTCCATGCCTAGCAAAGATCTCTAGCCTCTTGTGCATCTAATTCACCCCTATCAGCCACTACTTTCTCAACATAACCAAACCTTGAAATTACATCTTCAAGAAGAAATTTACATACATTGAGTGTTGTTTTAGATCGTAGGGCTCGGCCTTCTACATGGTTTGTAAGGTCTTCTCATGCAAGTACTATGTACCTCATCCTATCTATACCTTTGGGCATGGTCACTAAGTCAACTACCCACTTATAATGTATACATGGTGGATAGGTAGGGTGCAACGGATCCCTATGCTTAACTGATGAATGTAATTGACATATATCACAAGAATTCACATAGTCCTTTATATTAACATAGATGCCTGGCCACCAATAGCTTTCTCTAATTTTCTCATAAGTAGCCACGAATCCCTTATGTCCAGCCCATAAAGTATCATGCATGTTTTTCATGACTTGCATTTGAAGATGCTTAGTTCCTAGTACCCTTTGTGGAAATTTAATCTTCCCCCTTGCATGTCTCCAAATTAGTCCATCTTTTAAGAAAAAATTAAGAGCTCTTTTTCTGATATTCCTAAATCTATTTCAAGACCATGCAGGTGATCTAATCACAGTACTAAGATACCTCCCAATCTCTTGCCACTCTCCTTCATATTCATTAATATTAAATTTTTCATAAAAATATGCTTGAGAATCATAATTAATTGCATTTGTATCTAATTCTGCTTCTTCATCTTCATGATACCTAGCTCTAGAAAGCATATCAACAACAGAATTAGATTTTCCTGCAATATGAATTAAAACCGGATTTATAAATTTAATGGAAGAAATCCATTGAAGCATAGCAATAGCAATATCGGGTGAAAAACAATTTGTTATCATTCCTATCAATGGTAAACAGTCTGTCTCTACAATTACATTTTCTCCTATAAAATATTCTTTATGAGACTTTAATACAGTGACTAAATCCTAGAGTTCCCGTTTAATTTGCGGATAATTTCTTTGCATTTCATGTAATATTTTAGCTCCAAATCTAATGGCATATCTTTTTCCCTCTTCGTCGTTCTGACCAATAACCCATCCTATGCCTATTGGACTCGTATCGACAGTCAAAATAATGGGCTTTTGATCAGAATAATCACATGTTTTGAAATAGGAGCATTAAGAAGTAATTTCTTTAACTTCCTCATTGCTTTTGAGTGCTCTTCTGTCCAAAGAAACTTTCGATTCTTTCTTGGCAATGCATAAAGACAATTAGCAACATGTGCATAGTGTGGAATCCAAATTGAATAAAACACACAAGCACCAAGAAATCCTCTCACTTCACTAATATTGCTACATGTCTCAAAAATCTTGTTTAAGTAGCATCAACCTTAGGTGGATATGGTCTCCGACCATAATGTCCACATAAATGACCAACTATGAGAACCTCGTTAACACCAAAGACAGAGTTCTCTAATGAAAATGTAAGACCAACCTCTTCAAATCACTTGAAAATCCGTTCACAACCAGAGATATGGTCTACAACAAATTTTCTACAAATCTAAAGTTTCATCTTTTGCATTTTCTTCACATCCTTGAATAGGTATATCATCTATAAATGGCATAGTTATATTAGGAATGAAGTCATGTAAAACAAAATGCATGGCATTCATCATGTGTGCTATTGAATTAGTAGCTCCTTGTGGCAAAGTGCACATGCGGACTAAGCCTAAAGGAGTTTTCATAGTCATGTTATCCCTACTTTCAATAGCAAGTTGAAATTGATCATAGCCAGAATATAAATCTCCCATTGAGTAGATAGCATGACCAGCAAATGCTTCAGCAAATTCTCCTACAATGGGGCCAGTGCCTACATTCCTAATCATAACTTTGTTCATAGGTTGTAAATCTTGAATCGTAATTTGAGATTTTTCTTGGGTACATTAAACCATCTATTAGAGTAGGGTGCAGACGATGGCTCAAGAATCCTCATGTGAATCTTTTCCTTAAGTAGCTTCATTAGCTCAAGTAAATGAGCTTTTGGGACAGGTATAGGACGTAGATTCCACCGGATATGAGGCACTGTAAAGATATTCATTGGAGGTATAATTTGTGGGCCTGCATAGCCTATCTCATGGGGATGTAATGAAAAAGCCTTTCCATGATTTTTAATCACTCTTTGGAATAAGTCACGTTCAATAGGTAACAAAAATTTATCATCATTTCCTATTTTGATTAATTTTAAAGTTTCATTTGTGAAGGTATGACCTATATTTGTACGCTCTCATAAATAAGGATCTTTTGAGACCTATCTAAATTTCTCCGCACTCCCTTTAGGTAAAGGTTGGGTGTTGTTGTAGCACAATGGTGAGAACCACGTTAAGAAGCTCCACCTCCTTAATGTCAATCCGCGGAAGAGATAGGAGTGATATGAAGATCGTGAATGTGAGGTGAAGTGAGAGTGAAGGTGAGAAGCACAAAGATGCACACACACATACACACACAATGAAGTGACAAGCAAAACACAATGGAAGGTGAGAAATCCACTCTATTGCTCAAGAACACTATTACAAGCTCAAAATAACTCTAACCTCAAACAAGCTAACCTCAAAAATGAGCTCTCTAGCTCTTTTTATAGTTTCTAGACTAGTTTTGACCGGTTTCACATCTAGTGGCCGGCATAGTTAAAAAATAGGTCCTAGATGCTATTTGAAAGGGTAAACGGTGTCTAAAAATAACAAAAATTGATACGCTCATTCTACCTAAGCTCCTCAAGCTCGAGGACTCCTCAGCTTGCACAAAATGGAGCTATGGATTACAAAATGGGGTTTTCTATGTTACAATAGTGATAAAAATCACTGTTGGAGGTTTTTGGAAAGTATTTGAAAACATAATTCTTTGAAAAAAGATTCGGCTGGCTCTTTGCTCCGTCATTACATGCTTCCGCGTCTTCTATGCCTCTGGCTGCTTCCAACACCCCCCTCCCTCTCGCTTCTGTCGTCTCTGACAGAACCTTGTTGTGAGGTCTGCCGGATATAGTTCTGTAGGAGGTCTTGAGTGAGGGTGTGCTCGGAGATACAAATGCCTCGGGCCAGATCGGCCTCGAGTTTCTCCCAGTCTATTGGTTGCGGTTCTTCCGGTGGCGGGAGCTGATAGTGTGTGGAATAGACCATTCGTTCACAGGCAAATAAGTGTAATAAATGTGTAGGCCTGCTTATGAATACCTCTGAATGGTATTCCCAGAAGCCGGTTGTGAACATCTCTTTGAACGTCTGCTTGTAGCACACCGGTAGGTACTTTATTCTGCAATGCCAGGCATAACACACCCGTAGCAATGGCGTTGTACTCATATCATATACCAGATCGAAATTGCCATGCTCAAAGCCCGGGGTGTTTACATGAGGTGCCTTGACGCGTCGGAAGACTTTAAAAATCATTTGCATCATGTCAAAGATTTTGACAGTCATATGCGCCGCTATATCGTCCATATGCTTTAGTCTAGGGAGCCAGTGGCGAATTGTAGCCATCATGTAGCCTACAGTTGGTAACTCAATGGGTGGCTTAAAATAGGGGTAATTCAACCAGTCCTGGCACTGCTTATTGTTTTATACCTTAATAGCAAAGGCAGTCCAGGAGCGGCGTCGTGGTACTGGTCCCCAACATGGGTTGTACTTTAAATGCAAAGGTGCCTTTACCCATGTACTCATCATTTTTTGATACTTCTGTAGTAAATCTTTGTGCCACTCTGGTTGATAGATCTCTCCTTCCTGTGCATCGAGTGGTAAATCATCCTCCTCGAATTGAGTCGCATGTGATGGTTTCTTACCAGTTTCTTTCTCAATGGCTAACTGGTATTCGGCCATTAACATAAAATACGGTTTATACTGTAGCTCATGCCCAGATATGTATCGTCGGGGGGCCAAATGAGCAAAGAATGGAGACTGTAAAATTCTTTCTTCTATCATCGCCATGGCATGTAATTGTGCCTCTACTCTAGCTGAGTGTGTGGTCCCAAGTTCCTCAATTGTCTTCATCCACGCGGGGGTCGGGAGTTCGTAAGTCATCTGGCCTTCGGCCGTGACGCGTCCGCCTGGGATGGGTTGTGGCTCGTACGCCTCTTCGAACGTTTCCTCCACCGGGATGGTGACAGTTTCGTCTTCAGCTGGTAACTCTGGTGGGGAATCTGGCCTTGGTGGTGCTTCATATACTGCAATCCTTGATTCAAGGTTTGATACCTGGGCCCGTAATGTGTTGAGTTCCTCTAAGATGTCAGGAGAGGGGTCCATAGGTGCTGGTATGTCTTGGTGTGCCGGTGCTCGTAACTGGAGTAATTTGTGATCTTCTTTGAGTTTTTGTAACTCCTCATTCATGCGATCGTATTCATCTAGCAGTCTTACATGATCTTCTAGCAGCATCCTCATCGAGTCTGAGGGAATGGCTTTGAACCGACTAGGACTGAGTGGTTGGTCTGGATGGTCTAGGGCCGCTTCTAAGTTTTCTCGATTCTGGTCCTGTAAGCGCTGGTTTTCCTCCTTTACTGCTGCTAGATGTCTTCTGAGTAAGCCCATGTTTCGAGTTAGCGTTGCATTGCGGACTGTCTGGGCTCTTAATAAGTTATCCAGGTCAGCAGTGGCTTCCTTGGTCTTTTCTTCGCTTTCTAGTTCTAATTTATGATAGGCTTCTCGTAATTCTTGGTAGCGGCTGTTCAGTGAGGCATTCTCAATAGACAATAAATTAAGCTGCGACTGTAAGTCAGTGGTTGTCCTCTGCAACTGCTGATAATTATCGCCAAGAGATGTGAACTCATCTCTTACTTACGTCATACACATGAACATCTGTCGAAATGCATTATCTACAGTGGGTGATAGTATTAATGGGGTGCTAAATGAAGATGCAGTGGGTGTAGATGCAAAGGGAACGGGGAATGGGGGTGGGAAGGTGGATGCTGTGGTGATTGTGGAAAATTGTGAGATGCCTAAATATGTTTGTGCCGTGAGTGAAGTGAGTGATGGTGCAGTGGGTGGTGAGATGTCCATGTCATTGGACGTGTCCAGTGCGGTGACAGTGAATATGGGTGTGACTGTGGGTGCTTGTGTTGGTGTAAATACGGGATTTACAAAGGTTGAGGAGTAATCTACAGGGGGACTGGCTGGTGCATCTCGGTGGAAAGGGGAAAGAGGGGTTACAGTGGGTCGGGGAGGTGAGACGGGGGAGAAGGTTAATGGCGGTGGGAATGGAAGAAGGGGTCTTGGAGTTGTGGGGAAAGATGGAAAAGATGGATGGAGGAATGGGTTGGATAGAAAGGTGGGTGTGTGAGGGGGTAGACTAGGTCTAATGGGTGCAAGAATTGTGGGGTTAGTGGTCGTAAAGACGATTTCTGCTACGCCACTAGCGAATGAAGATGTTGGTCTGGGAGAAGGAGGGTGAAGAGGGGAGGCAGGATGGACTGGCGGTGATGGAGGAGCGGTTGGGGTGGTCGGTACTTCAGTGACTACTGAGGTATGTACATTTGTAGCACGGGGTGGGGAATCTACAAGGATGGTTTCTGCTGCCAACGAACTTTCGGGGACGAGGCGTGCCTCCCTGGCTTGTTCTGAAGACTGTGGTCCTGATGGTACACGAATGTATTCACCGGGCTTTGAAAGTAGTCGTACTCTGCAGGGATCAAACTGTGGTAGTGGCTTTCTTTGCAAGTACCTAAGTGCTTCATTGGAGCCTACTGATTTGACTAACTCTCTGAATCCTTTGATGTATGCGTCTTCGAATCCGCCTGTGACAAGTTCCTGTTCTATTATTGCTTGACTCTCTTCCTCAGTCAGCTTTTTGCGTGCCCAAACTTTTTCCATAGTTCTATACAGCTTCTTAATAGCCAATGTGTAAGCTGTTGCTTCGTAAGTTTCATCTTCATGGGTACTTGTATCACCATGTGTGCCTGTTTGTTGGCCTTGGCCATCTGTCTATTCATGCTCTTGGGATTCCTGAGTTCCCTGGCTAGCTTCGTCGTCTCCTTCGTCGTCATTGGTTGTTGTTCTTTTGTCATCAGAGCTAGACACAATCTGTCCTTGTGGCTGATCCCTGGGTGTGGTAGGGTAGCTAGGCCTTTCAAATTCTTGAGAAAACAATTGTCCTTCTGAAAACTGGAACTCATTGGAGAATGCATCGGGCATCTCAAAATCGAACGTTGTGTTCAGTGGCGCTGCTTGTTCTGCTTCTAAATGGGGTATTGGAAAAGAGAAAGCTTCTGCACCAATGGTGGTGGGAATTTCTGCTGCCGTGGTGATAGGTTCTGGGGTTGTGGCTGCTTGAGGTGCAACAATACTGGTGGTGCCCTCCGTTACAATTGGTCTTGATAATCTGATACGAATAGGTTGTACTGTGGGAGTGGCTGCTGTCGGTGACTGCTCTGGAGATGGTTGTGGTGAGGGTGATTCCGGGACTTGTAAGCACGGGATAGTGCCTCTCATCCGCTTTCCGGCTCTGCCTTTGCTAGACTTTCTAGCCTTCTTAGTGGTCCCTTTGAATGCTTTCAGTTCCTCACTTGTCAATGCTTGTTCGATCAGCAGGTCATATGCCAAGCACATATATATAATCCTTGTAAGTGCACAACATCCATTGATGACCTTCTTTCACTCCCATCTATGTTGTGCCAAATAGAGCTGATCAATTATCTAGCTAGCTAGATCAACCGTTTGAGGTCCAGTACATGCTACGTATAATCCAAACCAGATTCTTTTGTGGGGCATGGTAAAACGATCCTGAGCTGGGAAAGCAAAATGCTGCATGCATATCCGCAATGGCTTGGAAAGCTCAGGGGTTATAGCTGAAATATCCTCCCACTTAGTTACATCACCACGTTTCATCAGCTCTGGAACTAGCCGTTCTCTCTCCGTCGGAGTGTGTGTTCCATGTATTTTGAGAGCTGCGCCAATTAAATCTTTAGACAAATAAAACCTTCTGAATGGAGGGTCATTTACCAAGGATGGTAACATGAATATTCCGGGTAGATCCTTGTTCTCTGAGGCTGTCAAGGTGGTGACGAGGTAAAAGCATGTGTAAAAATCGGGTTTAGGCATAGGGTCACTAAAATATTCTGTAAATCCTGCTCGTGCCCAAACGTGCGTTAAATCTTGTGTATTCTGTAGTCCTTCGAATTCTCTTGAAAAGAACTGGTACTTAGCCCATGTGTGAAGATCAAATGCCAAATTGGCCTCAAATATGAAATCAGCATCTGTTAATGGTCCTGCTAGGCCTTGAAACCAGTGAGAGTTACGATGAATCTTCTCGGTATATCCTCTAGGAGGATCGTCGATTGGCATGGGTCCTGGAAAACCTTGAAACTCTGGTGGTTGCATCGTCGGATGAGATTCCGCGAGTAATTCTCCAATATTGGCCATTGGTGTGCTTGGGCCAGCTTCTGATGGTCCTTCTTCGGTTTGCATGATTACTGACGAGCTAATGGAAAAGATATGCTACAAAAGATTAGCACATTAGTATGGAAATTAATTATGATCCCATTAAGGTGAGACCGCAATTCCTTTCCATAACCGATGTGTAACCCGTGTAGCCAAGTGTCGTGAAGTGGTTAATGGAATGATTATTTGCAAAACTAATGCAGGTCTCTAGACGCCTACATGGTCACATTATGCATACATTTCTTGATGAGCTTTTATTATGCATGATGTGGGGTTTTGGTGTATGAATTCATACAAGATTTGGTTGAGGGTGAATTATTACAAGGGTGGAGTTTAAACGGGGTGGGAGAATTGTTAGATAAGGGGGTACAAGAAGACGTCTGGATACGTTTCGGTATCCATTTCCTAAGAGTCTTTGAGTGGGTGGTGTGTTTCTGTTGAGCGACAAAAAGTGGTATCGGGTTTGGTGGTATTGAAGGATGGAAAGATTTTTGAGGGGTATATATTACATGGCTAGAGGGTTGGGCTATAATACATTGTTTGGGTACCCAAATCTGCGTGGGTGTGGGTCGATTGATAAGATACTTCTTGGCGATCCAAATCTGTCGAGTATTTGTACTTGTAGAAGAAGATCGAGGGGACTTTGAATACTGACTCTGCTTCTTTTGAAACTTTGTCCTGTTCTTGTCTGTAGTGTTGCCAATAGCCTGTGGTTGCTGTCCTTTTGGCACCCATATTTGTCTCGTGCCACTTGTTCTGTGATGTTGATACTGCTGCTTTCTTTGCCTTATCTGGTGGTGTCGTCGGTCTGGGTTCCTCTGTTGTGGTTGACTCCTTCGTGGTTGGGTTTGAGAGGTCCATTGGACGCTCTGCTTTGGAAAAGAAGGGAGATCCAACACTTGCGTGACCTGCCCATTAGGAAGTGATTCGTTATTTATCTTTAATCTAGGCCTGTCCGTAGCAAGTTTGGAAGGATGAGCACCGCAGGGTATTGTGCTCATTTGGCCGCTGATGCAACCCACCTGACCGCTGATTGTGTCCATCTGCCCTAGCGGTTGGGTAGCTGCCCCTTCTAGTTTGCAGGAAGCCCCAGAGAAGATCTCGTGTCGTCCTTCTGATTGACAACTGTTTATAGCCAAGCCCGAGTGGGTTGGTGTAGATGTAACTTGACTGATCTGACCAAAGATCTTCCGGTCTTCCGTCGCATGCATTTCATAGGGTCTAGGGTTACAAACCTCAGTCGGAAAGCCATTAGGGAAGTCAAGCGGTATCACTCGCTTCTGATCTAAGGTTCCAATCTGTAAGGCTCCTTGTCTAAGATTTAGGTCCACTGAGTGATCGTATAGCCAATCTTGGCCAAGGATTAGGGGTTCTATCAGGTCGTCATCATGGCACACTAGTAGCTTCGCTGTCATGGTCACATCCTTAATGAGGATAGGAAGGTCCACCTCACCCATGCAAGGGGTTTCCATGCCTCCTAGCCCTATGAGGTATGCCTCAATTGGCCGCATTTCTTTTCCTGAATCCTTATAGTGGGACCATCTAATCGCACTAGTCACGACACCTGAGTTAATTAAAGCCCTGAGCTCTTGGCAAGGGTTGCCGTGCTCTAGCCTGACTGTAATGAATGGTCTCCTATCCACTATACTAGGATGAGTGGTTGACTTTACTTGACACATGGCCATGGGATATCTGGGTGTTGTTTCCAGATGGTTATAATGTTCTCTCCATAGTCCTTGTCTTCTTAGCTTCATGCGCTTAATGCGTTCTATTGCTTCTGCCTGAGCTTCCGCTCGTATTCTATTTTCTTCCTCCTTACGCTTCTTTGCCAACGTGAGTCGTCTAAGCATATCCTCAGTAAGAGGTTCCTGATATAACTTGACTCTACAGCCACTAATATAATTAGGCATTATGTCTCCTTCTAAGGTGGCTAACTGTACTGCTCCACTTGTCGAGAGTCTGTTAATGACCATAGGTCCATAACCTTGCTTTTCTAACTTACGTGCGTGTTGCTTTAGCATATATACTAGAACTAAATCTCCTTCTTTTAGGCCTTTATCTTTCACATGTGCATCAAAATATGCTTTCTGTCGCTTCTTTGCAGCGTATATGCCTGCTGCTGCCTTTAGCCTGGTTTCTCCTAATCGTTCCAAGTCCATTATTCTTGTTGATAATTCATGGCCGGTCCACTGATGTTCTTGTGCAACCTTAAGCGTCGGTATCAAGAAGTCCAAAGGAAGCACAACATTCTGACCAAAAACCATCTAAAAGGGAGTTGCATTGAGTACGGTCTTGTAGGCTACTCGATATGCCCAAACAGCGTGGTGTAACTGTTTGTCCCAATCTGAACGTTTGTTGTTCACGAGTTTCGTCAGTACGTTACAAAGGATCTTATTAGTGCTTTCAGCCTGACCATTGGCCTGAGGATGATATGGTGCGGATTTCTTGTGAATCACCATAAAATCTTGTAACAAATATTCAATGACTTGGTTTAGAAAGTGAGTTCCGCGATCGCTCACTAACTCTATAGGCAATCCATATCTTGTAAAGACATTCTCAAATAAAAATTTTGCAGTCGTGTGTGCATCATTCTTTTTTGTGGCTTTTGCCTCTACCCATTTGGTAAGATAATCCGTCGCGACAATAATGTATTCAGCATGTGTACCTTTTGCAGGGGGGTTAATGGGTCCTACAAAGTCTATACCCCACTTAGAAAATGCACGTCCTCCCATCATGGGTTTCAATGGCATTTCATCTCTGCGAGTAGGAAACTGAGTTCTTTGGCACACATCACATCTCTTAACATAGGTATGAGCATCCATGTGAAGAGTGGGCCACCATAATCCTGCAAAGAGGATGGCTTTGATTATCCTTTCAGGTCCAAAATGACCTCCTGCCACACCTTGGTGTGCAGTCTCAAGTATGCTCAGATAATCGCTTTCATGAACACATTGTCTTAGATATCCATCTCGTCCTCTTTTGTATAGATTATCGCCAATAAGTGAATAGTCTTGAGCTTCCTGCTCCAGACTGCGTTGTCGAGCTATGGTCATTCCTTGAGGGAATGTCTTCGTCCTGAAGTACGTCACTAAAGATTCACTCCAGTCTGGTGTGAGAGACACGTGATATAACGTAGCATGCTCTATTGGTGGTCTTTCACAACAAACATTACATTCCTTACACAACCTGTAGACATCTGCTTCCATCGAAGGCCAATATACTCCTAGTCTATGCAAAGTCTGTAATGTTCGGTGTTTCGAATGATGTTGCTTTAATGCACCTATGTGTGCCAATCGCAACCAATTTGCATGTTCTGATTCATCTACACAACAGGCAAGAATCTTTTGATTATCTTGTTTATATATGCTTCCTGCTATGATTTGGTATCTCTGAGACTTGGTAATCTCTCCTTCTTTGATCTTTATCCTAGGATTCTTGGGTCCCTATGTCAGAATAGGGACTCTAGGCTTAGCCCATTCTGGTGCTATCTCAAGATTAAACAAGTATGCATCTGGTAGATCATCCGCTACTCCTTGAGGAGCTTCTCCTGAGGTTAATCTCGAAAGGTGGTCAGCTCTGAGATGTGTCTTTCCTTTCCTGACTACTACTTCAAAATCATACTCCATGAGTAATAGAGACCAACGTATTAGTCGTCCTGTGTTACATGGTTTTTTGACTAGGTACAATAGGGCTTGATGATCTGTAAAGAACTTGAACTTGTTTGCCAACAAATAGTATCTGAACTTCTTTACCGCGTAGATCATCCCTAATCCTTCTCGTTCCGTCATGGTGTAATTTCTTTCTGCTGCGTTTAATTGTCTGCTCGCGTAAGCTATGGGGAGATCCATATTACCTTCCTTCGTGGGTTGTGCTAACACGCATCCTATGGCATAGTTGGATGCATCCACATGTACATGGAATGGCTTACTCCAATCTGGGGTAGTCAATATAGGTGCTGAGCACAAGCGTCGTTTAAGTTCATTGAATGAATTTTCACATTCATCTCTCCATTCAAAATTGGTTAAAAGAGAGTACAAAGGTTTGGCTATGATTGCATACATGTGTATGAATCTCCTATAATAACCACAATGACCCATAAATGCTTGTACCTCTTTGATGTTCGTCGGCCTAGGTAGATCTGCAATCACCTTCACTTTTTCCTCATCCGTAGAGATTCCATTTTTTGACACAATGTGTCCTAGAATTTTACCTTGTCTGACCATGAAAACACATTTTTCTGGGTTCAAACAAACCTGATATTCTCGACATTTGTCAAATATTTGTCTTAACTCTGGGATATGTGTCTGCCTGATATTAGAATGAGCACATATGTCATCGACATAAACTTCCAAACTCTTGCGTAAGAATTCCTTAAAAACATGACACATGAGTCGCTGGAAAGTGGCAGGTGCATTTGTTAAGCCAAATGGCATTACACGAAATGCAAATATGCCCCATTCAGTGGCAAATGCCGTCTTGTGTTGGTCCTCTAGAGCAATGGCTACTTGATTATAGCCTGAAAATCCATCAAGAAAGCTGTAAACTTCCTTGCCCGCAACTCTTTCCAAAAGATGTTCTGTGATAGGAAGAGGATAATTGTCTCTAATCGTGGCGGCATTAACTTTTTTAAGGTTAATACACACACGCAATTTTCCATTCTTCTTGGGCACAACCACAATGGGGGATACCCATTCGGTATGTCAATCTCATAGATGAATCTTGCTTCTATCAGCCGATCTATCTCCTCTTTAATCTTCGCAGCGTAGTTATCATTGTACGTGTAAGGTTTCTGTTTTGTCGGTTTTGCATCTGGAGTCATAGGGATTCTATGAGAACATATATCTGGATCTACTCCTTTCAAATCTTTGTAACTCCAAGCGAACACATCTCTATATTCGCGCAATAGGGCAACTAGCTCTTCTTCTTCTTCCTTCGTCAAATCATGCCCTATGTATGTACATTTTTCTTCTTCTCCTTCTACGGCTACTATTATTTTCTTGGTTTTCTCTCAGTTATCATATACTTGTCCGTCATTCACCTTTCTATTAGGCATTCGTACCATGATTCTTCTATCTTCGATTTCATATTTCTTGAAATTCTCCGGTACTTCAAATAAAGATTCTTCTTTTTCTGACATGGTTTCTTTCTTCTTTCTTTTCTTGCCTTCACTTTTGCTAGTCACTTGAGTGGCTATTCTCACATCATTCATAATTTCTTCGTGTCTCTAAGGATGATTTTCTACTTCGTAGAAATATTCTTCCTCTGATGCAAAGGGTGGGTCCATGATAATTGATTCTAAATCAAAATCACCTGCATCCTCAAATGCATCAGTGTTAGGTTCACATTCTTCTAAAATTGCATCGCATATGATTGGCTCTATCGTGAAAACTAAAATGTCATAGCCATCCTCATCACAGTGGGGTGTCCATTGTTCTTCATTGATGGCTACATCCATGGTTGCTAAGATTTATGCCCAACCATGGGGTTCAAACTCTTCGTCAGGGAATACTACAGGTGCGTAGGCTGGATCTTGAAGGGTTTGTGGATGTTGTTCTGCACCTAAGGTCCTTGCTTCTAATCTTTCTTCCTCTTGTTTGGCTACTTTACACATCCATAAATGAGTGTCCTCGTGCAACCAAGAAGGATCTGATTCCAAAGAGTGTACTGATTTTGTTTCTACTGGTGTCTTATGGATGGTATTCCATTGTATTGGGGGTACATCTCGATGTGAATAGTCTTTAAGATTGACTTTAGTAGTCACTCCTAAATGTTGCAAGTACAACGAATTAGTTCCCCAATCTTGTACAATTTGCAACTGACGCATGAATGGTCGTCCCAATATCATCTCATAAGCATGATTTTTTGCAAAGTCACAAATGGCAAAGGTATGCTCAAACTCTACACCACAAGTGGTGAGAGATATTCCTTCTAGTAAGCCTAATGCTTTTTCTATGTGTCCGTCAGCCATTTGTAGCTTCATCCTGGTAGGTCTGAGTGCAAGCTTACCCCAACGTTTCCATAAAGCGATGGTACCTATGGCTACTCCGGCTCCTGAATCTAAGATGGCTTTCGTGGTGTAGCTCTGATGGGTTATTGGAAGATAAGTGTTACCTTCCTCTCCTTCGCTTACATCTCCAATCTTTTCTACGGGTATTTCCGGTACCTTCTTATGTGATCCTATTTGTGAGGAAGTAGTAGCAAGCTCGGGTAATTGATTTGCTACATGCTTCCATAATTCTAGTTTTACCTTTAATAACTCCTCCAGAGTGAGATTACACTATACCTTAGTGTTCTTGATCACTTCCGTGTTTCTAGGGATTACTGATTCTTCATTCCTCACTATTATCGTGGGTGCTCTCATACTAATAGACTTTGCTTCCCAAGGTCCTGTGAACTGAGGTAATTCTTGTAAAGAATTAGATTCAAATCCTGTGTGTTCACTCAGTTGTTCCTCCTCTACACCATCGTAAATATAGGGAATGTCTTGGGGAAATTGTTCTTGCAAGTCATCTATTTCTTGAATAGGAGGATGAGTTCCTTGTTCTTTTCTCCATTTCTCTTCTTGGATTTCTCTCAAAAATTCATGTGAGTACCTATGTATGGAAGAAAAATTGTCTTGACTTTCTGTATTGGGTACTTGAGACAGGGATGGTGCATTCCTTTCCTGTGTCTCTGGGATGCTAGGATTCCTACACTGATCCTTTTTCTCTTTGCTCTCTATCAAGTATTCTAGCCTCTCCATTAGACCTTGAAAGTGTAGTTCCGGTTTTGCCATGTTATTCCAATTAAGATATCTAGAGGCTTCGAACAAAGCTTGTGCTAATTCTACCATCTTCATGCAAAGTTTAGTTCTCTCAATTTCTAGATCAGCTCGAGGGTATTTTTTACTTATTTCAGCTTCCTGAGGTCCCTCTTTTAATCTAGTCTGATATGCACGAAACATCATGTCTAGATTTTCTGGTATGGGTTCCGCTAAAACTGATCCTGATTTCTGAGCTGGATTCTCTTGATTCAATTCCTGTGAAGTCAATTCTAGGATTTTGGCTCTAGATTCCTTCAAACTTCCTTCCAACTCAGTTATCTTTTTACTCCATTTTCTCTTTATCCTTTCTCTAGAATCTTTCCAAGATTTCATCTTTTTACTGCTAGATTCTGCAACTTCACTACTTCCGGCTGCTTTCTCTTGATTAAGTTGTTGGTTCTGTAAGAGCGCCTGTGCTCTGGTGATAGCTTGGATAGGCACGTATGTAGGGTTGGATCCATCTGTGTTGTTCACAATACCTATCACATTGATCGGTGTCACATTTGAAGCGTTAACTAGGTTCTTAGGACAATTTTTTATGATGTGCTCTTTACCACAATCAGCACAAAAGCCTTGGATGTTATAGTACTGTGATTGTCCTGATTTCGGGGGATGTGGACAATCCTTTATGAAATGATCTCCTTGACACCTAAAGCATGGTCCTCTAGGGCCCTGTGGTCTCTGTTGTCTTACTTGGGGCCGTGGATTTGGGTTTGTGTACATCACATTAGCATAGTCTGGCTCCCAACTAGGTTCCACTGGTGGACTATCGTAATGATATGTCTCTACATGTTCTGGTGATTCCGTGTAATAAGCGGGTGGAATATCTACATGCGTAGAGTCAAAACTGTTTGAGTTTGGGTCACTCTCTGTGATCAAAGGTGAAGAAGGCACTAAGGCCCTACTTAGGTTCTCTTCTGCAGCAGCATATTTGACTGAGATGACATTCGCTGGTGGGGGTGGCTACTGAGCTAAGACAGGTTGAGGTCTCTGTTGAGCCTAGTATGGGTAGTTCTGAGGAGGCCTATAGTAATAAGGCTAAGCATTGTAATGGCCTTGATACCTACCTGGCTGCTGGTATGCTTGCGGGTAGTTCTGTCTCACGGTTTGTTTGTTGTATGGGCAGTCCTGAGCCGTATGATTTGTGTATCTTCTCTCAATTGTATAGTATTGGCCACTAGGGTTGGCTTGTGGTTGTGGTGCATTGGGACACACATTTGTCATGTGATCACTTTTTCTGGGCCACTTTTTCTGCTAGGTCCTCTATCGAGCTAGACAATTTTGTGGATGCTAGAGATGAACACTCTGAATCCTTATATACCTTTGAGAGTTCCAACTCGTCTCCTAAGTTGTCCTCAATGTCTATGCATATTCTCACACATTGCTCTAGCGTTCTGGGTTCTTTTAGGTACACATAGGAGCATAGTTTAGAGCTCAACAAGCCATCTAGAAATAATGACACTTGTTTAGCTTGTGAGGGTAGCTCTTGCATTGGACATCGTTCAACATATTGTCTAAACCTACGTCCTGCCAGTCTAATTGTTTCTTGAGGGGTCTGTTTGAAGCTATGAATCAACGAAGACGTGTCATGTCTAATCCCACTTTTAGAGAATTCAGTGATGAATGACTCTAAAAAGTGATGGATGTCCCTAAATTGCCTTTGTTGCAATGGTTGGAACCAAGTTAAAGTGGTATTTTTTAACGTTAGTCCAAATGCGTTGTATTGTGTGAACATGTCTTCGACTTGTTCTGCTCTTAGTACTTGCTTGAATTTTGCGACATGGTCATAGGGATCTCCTGTCCCATCAAAATAATTTTTCATGGATTTCACTAACTGAGTGGGTCTCAATATTCTTGCGTGTTCACGTGGTCTAGGTAGAGGAAAATCATCTCTACCACCTGGTATTCCATGATCTCTTTGTCTATCCGCTCTATTAGTGTCCATGGTTGTTCTATCTCTCCCTATGGGATGAGTGAAGCTTACTTCGGGTCTTTCTTTATTCTTTTCTCTTTGATTTCCAAGGGCTGATGATGTTCCTGCCCCTTGTTGGCTTGTATTCATGTTTGTTCTAGATAGAGGGAATACCAATTCACCTCTCCATGTGTATGTGTTTTTAGCGTGGTCAGGCACCACAAAGACTCTTTCTGAGGTCTCATCCAGGTATACAACCTTTCCACGTGTATCCGGGTCCTTGAACTCGTATATCGTGATGATACCTACTTCACTAAGTAGTTCTGTCTTGTATCTCCAAAAGGCTTCATCAGTTTCTTTATTTACAAACAACTCTATGCTTCTGTTGTCCTGAGGGATCCATTCCGGGATTAGTACTCGTGTCAGTACAGATTTCCCTCTAGGTGTTCTAGGCTCTTCTTATGGTTCTTTTCCTTGAGATTTAGTTTCCGTCTCTAGCTGAATCACGCCAAACTCGTTGGTATTGTTTGGCTGCGTACTTAAGATGTACATTGTTCCTTCCTTGTCTATGTACGCGTCTCTCTCGAATTTCACCACTGGATGTTCCAATCCAATGGGTTGATCGGGGTTGTGCATTTGCACCACTTGCCTTCGCAAACCATCCTCGTAGATGCGAGCACCTAATCGGTTGGTTCGGAGAAACTCTAGTTGTGTTCTATAGGGTCCTTCTGGTTTTTCTAAATAGGCTACATTCGACCCTCCTTCTGGTCTTTCTGTGCTAAATGCCATTTCTAAATCACTAGTATCTGAGCTCTTGTAGGGATAACTAGTGTTCAATTGTTGAGCCCACGATCTTGCAGTAGTTCTTACACTTGCCTCTGATGATATAAGGCTTCGTCGATCTGACTTGCCTATATGTTTGCCCGATCTAAGGTTCATTAATTTTCTTCCTTGCACACTCAGTACACCCTCAGATCGTCAATGATTCTTTGTTATGACTTTCTTGATTCTTTTTAAATTTCTCTAGATTCTTATCTTAATGTATGCGTCAGGAATTCAACTTTCCATGGTACTTTGAGTTCTCGTTCCGTCAGACTTATGTTCTTTCCTTTAGGTTTTCGTGTCACACACATTTACTTTAGTCTTGAACTTGATAAACTTAATTCTCTTGAACTTGAGGCGTTCCTATCGTCTTTACTCCACAATGCTAACGTTTATCCTAAGCTAAAAATTGACTGAGGGGGTTGAGTAATCTTCCAACCTCGAGTCAGCTTTTCTGGTTGCTCTGATGCCCAAGAAGCCGCGCTTCCCAAGCTTTATGCCCTTCAAAGCCTTGCTTTGGTTGCCTTTGATTGCCCTTGCTAGACCTGGAAAAATCCAATATTAGACCAATTCACAGTTGGATGATCAAGCACTTGAGTATATACACCTTTTAAGTCCCTTCCCTTTCACCCAACTTTTCAATGCTTGCCCCCTGGCTTTCTAGTCCCAAACTAGGTCAACCTCAAAATAGCTTGTCTAAAAATAGATGTATCCTTTAAGAAAAAAAACAGTTGAGGTCACGTAGTACTCGTCAAGAGCTTTCTAATGAGCTATTAAGCTCAAAAAACGGACTTCGGATGAAAAAGTTATGACCGTTCAGGCCCTGGGGGGTAAAAACTGACAAACAGGTTTTTCTCCAAATATGAGCTAAGGGGTCCTATGAGTATAATCACCCAAAAATTTCCCAAAAATAGCCCCAAAATTGGCCAAAAAATGAAACCCTAAAATTTGCGTTTGGGGGTGCACAATCGCGATGGCGTGAGACAATCACGATGGTCTGGGACCGTCGCGATGGCATGAAGGTGAACAATCGCGATGGTGTGATGCGCGAACCGTCGTGATGGTTTGAAGTGCACGGTCGCGATGGTCCAAATGTGAGCAATCGCGATGGCTCGATCAGGCGGACAATCGCGATGGCCTCAGTCAACGGTCAACGTGAACAATCGCGATGGTCCAAAGTGAACCGTCACGATGGTCACAGATGCGATGGCGTGAGCCAATCGCGATGGTCCGGGCGTGATGGCTTGAGCCAATCGCGATGGTCCAAAATTCGAGTTGTCGCGATGGTGTAAGGGTGTCGTCGCCATGGCGTGAGGTGTGAACCATCGCGATGGTCTAGCTTGCCATGTGGCAGCGTCGGTGCGATGGCGTGAGCCAATCGTGATGGTGTGGGATCAACCGAACAATCGCGATGGTCCGCGAACAATCACGATGGTCCAAATGAACCGTCGCGATGGCGTGAGACCGTCGCGATGGTCCGGCCGAGTTGTCGCGATGGCGTGAGCCTATCGCGATGGTGTGACACAATCGCGATGGTCTGAGACCGTCGCGATGGTCCACCAAAATGAGAATTTTGCAGATGCGTCTGTGGATTCGTGTGTGCGCTTGTGTCGCCTATCCCGTGGTGTGGTCGCTTACCAAAAATTCCGCGATTCGCAGACCATCGCAATGGTCTGACACAGACGGAAATCTCTGACAGAAACTGAAAATTTTACCTTTTCTAAGCTTTCCTGATGCACTGGAGCTCTGTACCTGCAAGAAAACTCAAGAAGACAAAAGCACATGCAAGCACAAAAGCTCTCTCTCACTCTCTCGCATGCACAAATGAGGGGAAATGAGGAGAATGGGTGGATATGGTGAATTTTCTGATTTTTTTGGGGATGAAGATGATGATGCGGTGATGAAGATGGAGTGTGGGGGAGTTGAAAAACACTAAAAACTAAGTAAAAATAACAACAAAAACTGAAATTTTTACCTTCCAACGCTACTTCTTGCTATACTCTTACCATCACACATTCGTCATAGACTCGATCCCCGGCAACGGCGCCAAATTTGGTGTTGCTCTAGCACAATGGTGAGAACCACGTTAAGAAGCTCCACCTCCTTAATGTCAATCCGCGGAAGAGATAGGAGTGATATGAAGATCGTGAATGTGAGGTGAAGTGAGAGTGAAGGTGAGAAGCACAAAGATGCACACACACATACACACACATACACACACAATGAAGAGACAAGCAAGACACAATGGAAGGTGAGAAATCCACTCTATTGCTCAAGAACACTATTACAAGCTCAAAATAACTCTAACCTCAAACAAAGGATATTACCTATAACTGCAATGTCTCAACTCGACGTCTTACCATCACACGCTCGTCCTCGAAGCTCTCTCCCCGGCAACGGCGCCAAATTTGGTGTCACTCTAGCACAATGGTGAGTACCAACGTGAGAAGATTCACCTCATAATTGTCAATCCGTGGAGACGTGAGGACTAGTATGAAGACTATGAGCAAGTGAAGGCACAAGTGCGTGAGTGAGTCGAAGCACACAAGCATGCACACACATACACACACACACGCACACAAGGCAAGAACAAGGAGAGGAACAATGGAGTTCTTTTCATTAGTCAAAAATGTCTCTTACATAAGCTCAATTCACCAACAATCTAACCTCAAAAATGAGCTCTCTAGCTCTTTTTATAGTTTTCTAACTGGCTTTTGTCTTGTCCAGACCTAGTGTCCGGCCTAGTTAAAAATTAGGTTCTAGAGCCTATTTGAGGGCTCAAACAGAGTCTAAAAATTATGAAAATTGATATGTAGCTAGTTCTAATACTCCTCAAGCTCGAGGACTCCTCGGCTTGCACAAAATCCAGTCTATTCTACCAAAAATGGAATTTACAATGTTTGTGTAGTGATTAAAATCACTTGAGTTGTAAATGGTCCATGGAAAAAAATGATTGGGCCTTGTTGCCGTATTGTGCATGACTCCTCCGTTGCGCTAGTATGCTCTTCATCTGACTTGTGTGCCAACACTCCCCCCTTCCTAGCGTCTGTCGCCCCTAACAGACCTCTGTTCTATCGGGTGGTCGATATAGTATTGGATGACATTGGTGGCAAGTTCGTGTTCTCCTATCCTTAAGCCTCTTGCTAGATCAGCTTCCAATGCATCCCAATTTATTGCGCCAGGGACCTCTGGTTGTGGGGTGGTGTAGTACTCAGAGTACATTGCTTGTTCACAAGCAAAGAGATGGAGCAAGTGTGTTGGCTTCGGTGCGAAGATCTCCGAGTGATACTCCCAGAAACCTGATCTGAACATTTCTTCGAAGGTCTGTTTGTAACATGCAGGGAGGTATTTGATGCATGCATGCCAAGCGTAAGCCACACGAATACTGGGGGTGGTGCTCATGTCATACACCAAATCATAATTTCCATTGGTAAACCCTGGGAGACGTACCTGTGGTGCGGCTGCATTTCTAAAAGTTTTCAGGACTACCTGCATCATATCTAAAATTTTAAGCATCATTTGAGCTGCTACATCTGGCATGGGCTTCAATCGCGGCATCCAATGGCAAATTGTTCCCATCATGTATGCTACCGACGGTGGTCCCTGTGGTGGCGCAATGTACGGGTAGTTTAGCCATTCCTTGCATTGCGCACTGTTCTGCACTTTGATATTGAATGCCTTCCAAGACCTACGGCGTGGAACTGGACCGTAGCATGGATTGTATAGGAGATGTAAAGGCGCGTTGTTCCATGTGCGTAGCATTTCTGGATATGTCTCTAGAAGTTTCTGCCGCCAGGTGGGTTGACGAATTTTGCCTTTTTGCGCCTCTGGAGGAAGGTCTCCGGGTTGAAATTGGGTAGCAAAGGTAGGAATCTGACCCGTGACTCTCTGTATTTCTGCATTATAATCAGCCAGGATAATATAATAAGGCTTGTATTGGAGTTCAGATGAGAGGATAAGGCGTCTCGATGACAGGTTCTTGAAGTAAGCAGATTGTAGCACAGTTTCCTCTATGACCCTCATGGCCTGATTTTGCACTACTGTGCGCTCTTCGTGAGAACTCCCGATTTCCTCCACTTGACGTAACCATGGAGGCCGTGGTGCCTCAAATGTGTCCTGAGCTTCTTCCGTTTGTTGGCCTCCTGGGAAGGGTTGTGGGTCGTATTCTTCTTCAAATGTCTGTTCCACAGGAATTCGTACTACTTCTTCGTCGGTGGGAGCCTCTAGAGGGGAAGGTGGTCTCTCATATTGTAGTAGACGTGCTTGCAATTCGGTGACCTGTTTCTGGAGATCTTTTAAGGCCTCTGAGTCGGTGAGAAGTGAAGCCGCGGAGGAGGTGGGTTGAGAGGCTGTTGTTGTTTCTTTTTGGTGTTTCTGCTTTAGTTGACCCAGTTCCTCTAATAGCAGGTCATGTGCTTCAAGCAGCATGGCATAGTCTTCCAATATGATCTTGATATTGTCGGGGGTCACTGCTTGAAACTTTGATGGGCTGATGGGTGCCCCAGGTGTGCTTTCGATAGCTGCTTCTAGGTTCTCTTGATTTTGTAATTGTAGGCGTCGATTCTCTTCTTGAGCGGCAGCAAGATGTCGCTTGAGTAGGGCCATATTTCGCTGAAGCTTTGAATTGCGTTCCAGCTGTGTCCGTAGGTGACCTTCTACCACTTGTATTGCTTCCTTATCTGTGTTCTGCAACTGTACCTCAAATATGCTATGAGCCTCTTGGAGAGTTTGGAATTGTGTGTGGAGGCGAGCATTTTCGTCCTCTAGTGCAGCAAGGCGGTGTTGTAGTGTCTCCGAGTGCTTTTGCAAGCGTTCATTCTGTTGCTGGAGCTGATTATAATCTGTCCTCAAGTTTGATATACAAGCTAGCATGGTGTCCAATGCATTGCCTATAGATGAGGGGGTGGTGTTTACAATGGAAGATGCATGGGAAGGGAATTGGGGAAGGGGAAGAGTGAATGATGTGTCTATTGAAGACGTGTGTGTGGATGAAATTGGTGGAGGGGGAATGGGAGGAGGTGGAAGCGTGGGGGGAGGGGGAGGTGCTGTGGGTGGTGAAATGTCCATACTTTCAGGAGTGGGTGCGAGTATGGGGTCTACCATATACGTTGGAATGGTAGGTGGTGTGTGTGTGAAAGTGGTGAATAGATGAGAGGTGGGGTGGGGAGCTGAAAATAAAGGGAATGGTTGAGACCTGGGTTGAAAAGTTTTAACAAGGAAGTTATGGAGGGATTGGAGAAGTGGAGAGATGGAGGTTGGGGGTTGAGCTTGTAGAGTTGAGGAGGGCATGAAGGGTTGCGTGGTAGCAGGGAAACCCATGAATATGGACCTAGGGTCAGGATGACCTATGGCTGAGGGCATGGGGGATGGTTGTCCTAGGGCAGGTTCTATGAGCGATTCGGTGGATTGTGTAGTGATGGGGGTTGCTTCATAGATTGGGTTATCAGTGGTGGAGAATAGGGTTGAACTAGAGATGGGAGTACGGAAGATGAAGGTTGGTTCGGTGGGTTGAGTGATCGAGGTGATTTCCACCGTTTCTTCTCTAGGAGGCGATGGTGGGGGTGTGGGTGGTAGTGGCTCGGTGGATTCCTCATGGGTGACTGGGTGCTCTTGGCTAACAGTTTCTGTTGCCTGGGAGGTTGTCTTGATGGGTTCGGATGTAATATTTGGCCCTTCTGCCGTTGTAATGGGAATCTGGATATTCTTACCTGAGCGTGGTCGTGTCTGGAATCTTCGTGGATCATATTGAACTGGAGACCTCCTAATGGCGGTCCGCACTACTTCTACTACACCATATGTTTCTGCCATCAATAAGAGACCTTCACTATATTCTGAGTCAACTCCTGCTTCTTCCAACAGCTGAGTCATGAGTACTCTACTGCTCTGTTCGGTGAGCAATTGTTGCGATCGCACCCGTTCCATAATTTGATACAGCCTTCGAAGTTATGCTGTATAGGCTGGGGCTTCAGTGGTCTCCTCTTCATATGCTCCTTCTTCTTCTAGGTGTCCTTGTTGTTGACCTTGCTGGGCGTCGCTCCAATGTACATGGCGATCGTCTGTAGATTTTCTTCTCCTTTGTGAAGATGTGCCTTGTTCTTCTACATCTGAATAATACTCTACATCAGAGAGTTGTGTACTTTGTAAGAATGCTTCGAAGTCCTGAGGATCCATTCCTTCAGCATCTCCAGTCGTAGAAAATTCAAATTCAGATGGAGCTGGAGGAGCTGAAGGGGTAGCTTGTGTCGTAGTTTCAGGTCCAGCCCTGGGTATCCTAATGGTAAAGGGAGGTACAGTGGTCTCCCTTCGTGGCGATACTTCAGGAGTAGTCAGAACTTCCCTTGCCTGGACACAAGGGATCGCACCCCTCATGCGCTTGGATTGATGTGAGGATGTCTTGAGCCTCTTAAACATTTGTAATTGTGCCCAAGTTAAGGCACGTTCAATGGGAACATCGTATGCTAGGCACCGGTAAATAATGCGTGTGATTGCACAGCAACCGTTCACCACTAATTTCCTAGAAGACCTTTTATTTGCTTCATACAATTGATCGATAATCCATACAGGCAGCTTAATTGGTAACGCACCTGCCTCTGCTAAGTAGAGAGCGAACCAGATTCTTTTGTGTGGTTGTGTGAAGCGATCTTGGCCGGGGAAAGCAAAATGTTGCATGCACATACGGAGAGGGATGGACACGTTTGGTGTGAGTGCTGCCATGTCTTTAAGCTTCAATAGTTTCCTATCCTTCATGTTAGTAGGAACGAGAGCATCCTTCTCAGAAGGTACATGTGTGTCGTGCATATTCAAAGCAGAGCTCACCAACTCCACGGTAAGTTCAAACCTCTTTAACTCGTTGTTGCCCAGCAAGGAAGGAAGAACAAATGATCCTGGTTTGTCCTTTTCTTCATTAGCTTGTAATGTGGAGACCAAATAATAGCATCGGAGGAGATCCGGTTTAGGTAGTGGTGCTTCAAAGTATTCTGCTAGCCCTGCACGTTGCCATATGGTCTGGAGATCCTCGGTGTTCTATAGAGTCTCAAACTCCTTGGAGAAAAATTGGAATCGAACCCATGATCTGTCATACTCGCACTTAGACTCCCATATATACTTGGCCTCTCCTAATGGACCTGGCATGCCATTGAACCAATGAGAATTGGCATGGACTCTTTCTGTGATCCCTGTGGGGGGATCCTGTACCGGGATCTGCTGAAGGTGTTGCAGCTCCACAGGTCGTTCAGTTGGTGGCACATCCACAGGTAGACTATCCACATCGATTCCTGTAGTAAGTATTCCTACTTGTGAGCTCGGACCTGCCGCTTCTGCCATGTCACTTCTTGCCTCTTGATTCTGTGAAATTATAGAAATATGTGTTAACATTGTAAAGGACAAGTTGGAACCGGTTTTGTCCCCATTACAACATTATCATGAGGTTCGCGAGGGATTAGTAGGTTAATAAGTGCTCGGTGCTTGTGTGTGTAGTTAGGAATTGGTTGGACCTAAGAACTCAGTGGAATGATGGAGTGTGAGGGTGACGTAGTTAGTAGGTGGGCATGGATTTACAACTGGGGTCCGGGGGTTTATTACAAGTTTTAGGTTGCCAAATGCAGTGGGTGGGCTTTGATCTTGATTTTGTGGAGACTCTGAAGAGTTTGATAGGGGTATCTGCCTGAAGATGAGGCTTTTTAGGGACCCATTTACAAGTGATTCTACTAGTGCTCATGGAAGAATATGTGTCCGTGCGTGATGTGTAAGACTGGGCCTCAGATGTTCAAGTGAGTAAAGCATGTTGTACCGGTTGCGGCTTTGGTGTAGCTATTTGAGCCCGCAAGCAAGCCTTAGGCACCCAGATTTGTCGTGATTGTGGGCTGGCCATCATTGACTTCCTGGGTACCCATATAGATTTCACTTTCACAGAAGAATTAATGAAGGACTCCTTATTAGTGTCGTGTTGTTGACTACTAATAAGAGGTTTTGGTCGTGGGGTTGGCCTCGTCTGAACCGGGTATTCGCCTTTTCGCCTCCATACTTGTTTCCATGGCTGAAACAATCTGCTTTGCTCCTTTTTTTGGCATCCAATATCGGTAGTGTTCTGCTTCTTCTGTATTTGATCTGCCGTTGGTTGTTGCAACCTTCTAGTCTTTGGAAAAGAAGGGAGTTTCGTCCTCGCCCTGGCTCTGTTGTTGAGACAAGCCTCTTTCTGCATCATACAGTTTTGGACAAGAATAGCACTGTCAACTTCATGTGCGCCCTTGGAAGGACCAGGAGTTTGTGCCTTGCCTAGTTCCTTGAGTGCCTCATTTTCCAATTCAACTGTAATTTGGCTATGATCTACCCATACCTGAAGAAGTCCACTTCTTAGGTTGAGGTTGACTGCATGATCATAGATCCCGTCCTGACCCAAGACAAGAGGCTCCGTGAGGTCCTCATCTTGACACACTAGTACTTTGACTGTCATCACTTCGTCTTGAATGGAGATGGGAAGATCCACCTCGCCCACGCAAGGAGTTTCCACACCTCCCAATCCTATGAGATATGCTTCTAGGGGTTTTACCTCCAATTGCAGCTGCTGTGTTGGAGTTTATTGATCTCCAAAGTACAGCTAGAAGTAGGTGAAACCCAACAGGACCTAGTTGACTTTTTCACAAACTTGTATGCACAGACCAATTTTCTTGCAGAGCAAATTTCTCTTTACTCACTTGGAATTTTCCAAAACTGTTTCACACACATAAACTAGACTCTAAGAGCCTTCCAACAAGATATAGAACACCTCAAATGGATAAATACACAATGAGCTATGACCTCTGCAATATGCAGCTTTAATGGAGACCTTGAAACAGAGATGAACCTGAGGACACACATCACTTGCAGAGCCTACTGCTCTTAAGTCACAACTCCAATGACTTTGAAACTTTCCAGAATACAAGTAAACTTAAAGATCTTTCTAACAAGCCAAAGAACACATGATTTGGATACATACACAAGGAGATATGACCTCTGCAAGTTTGAGGTTTAATGGAGACCTTCAGCAGGGATAAAAAAACAGAGAACACACACTACTTGCAGAGCGTATTGCTCTCAGCTCACAAATCCAATGATTATGAAAATTTACAAGAAGAAAGTAGACAGTAAGAGCTTTCCAATGAGCTATCAAACATGTAATTTGGATATATAATGAGGGAGATACAAGCTCTGCAATCTCTGCATACAAAACTACAGCAGTGTAGAGATACACATATGACTCTCTTGGACATCCCACAAGATCACGACTTTTCTCCTCTTTTTATAGCATGGGAAACTAATCTAAAACCTTCCTAATACATCTAAATTCGTGGTAGACACTTGGATGGAGGTATTACATGACTCAAGTGCTCAAATAAGCAAAGTATTGATGGACTTTGAGAACTAGCCACATCGACCTTCCACTAGGACACCACTGAAGCTCCCTTGTGACTCACTAATTTGACTCACCATGTTCTAGAACTCACGTGGTATTTTTGCTACATTTTATGAATAATATGAGCCTTCTTGAAGTATTTGAAGACTTCCCAAAGGTATTTACATAATTTGAAACTTGTACCCTACATAAAACAAATGTTCACAACATTCTCCCCCTCAAGTTTCAAAGGGTATTTCCTTCATGCCAAGAATATAGTTGAATCTTTGAAGCTTTGGTCCATCCAAGGATTTGGTGAAGATATCTGCAACTTGATCCTTTGTTCCAACAAAAGAAACCTGCACTTCATTGTTCATGGCCTTCTCTCGAACATAATGATAGTGAACCTCTATATGCTTTGTTCTAGCATGAAAAATAGGATTTGAGGTCATATGAATGCTGCTCAAGTTATCCCCATATATCAGTGGTACATCAACCTGCACATTCAAGTCATGAAACAACTTTTTAAACCACATAACCTCAGTAGTAGCCAATGCTAAACCTCTATACTCAGCCTCTGTAGAAGATAAAGCAACTGTAGGCTGTTTCTTTGAACTCCATGTTAATGTCTTGTTTCCTGCTATTACCACATATCCACTTGTGGATCTTCTGTCATCTTTGCTTCCAGCCCAATCTGCATCACTAAAGACTTTAAGAGTTAGATCAGCATCATGACTATAAAATAATCCTTCGTTCATGGTACCTTTCAAATATCTAAGCACTCTTTTCGCTGCATGCATATGAGGTACTCTAGGTTCATGCATAAACTGTGACAATACTCCCACTGCATAACATATATCAGGTCTAGTTTTTGTTGCATAAATCAAAGATCCTACCATGGATCTATATACATTCATATCATGCAACTCATCACCTTTCTTTGCGCTTAGCTTTACATTACATTCCATTGGAGTAGAAACAAATTTACATTCCTGCATACCAAACCTTTTCAGCATATCACATATATACTTTCTTTGTATCAACCACATACCTTCATCGCTATACACAATTTCAATCCCAAGAAAGTATCTGAGCAAACCAAGATCTGAAATTTTAAATTCCTTTCCCAAATTACCTTTTATCTCATCAATTGCTTTTGCATCATTCCCTGTAATCAACAAGTCATCCACATAAATGCATACATAGACACACATGCCATCTACATGTTTTACATAAAGTGAAGGATCAGCATGACTCGCTGTGTATCCTTGCAGCATAAGATACTTTACCAACCTTGCATTCCATGCCCTTGGTGCCTGCTTAAGACCATACAATGCCTTCTTTAACCTGCATACATGATTAGGACATTTTGCATCCACATAACCATCTGGTTGTGACATATACACTTCTTCATTTAACTCACCATTAAGAAAGGCATTCTTTATATCGAGTTGATATATATTCCACCTTTTACTTGCAGCTAAAGCCAACAAAGTTCTCACCGTTGCCATATTTGCTACTGGACTAAATGTTTCCTCATAGTCCACACCTTGAGTTTGATTATATCCTTTTGCTACAAGTCTAGCCTTATATCTAGACACACTACCATCACTATTTCTTTTAATCTTAAAAACCCACTTGCAACCAATTACCTTTTGCTTTGGTGTACTTGGAACTAAATTCCAAGTCTTGTTATCCTGTAGTGCTTCCATTTCTTCTCTCATTGCTTTCTCCCACTTTTCATCTCCTTTGGCCTCATCATAACATGTGGGTTCATTTTCCTGCTCAACTTTTGTCATAAAAGCATAATGAGTATTCATGAAATATTCATAAGTATACCTTTGAGGTTGCTTACTTACTCTTGAAGTTCTTCTTACCTCCAATGTAGATGCTCTTCCTTTCTTATTAGGAACCTTTGATGATTCTCCATACTCACATACATCACTAATTTCCTCTCCTTCATCAGTAACTTCAACAAGTTTGAGTTTACCTTTACTTTTAACACTTGGAGGTGACTCTTGCCTTAATCTTCCATTGAAAGGTGATCCTCTTTCTTCATCTAAACCACTCCTTTCATCATTTAAACTTCCTGATGGCTGAACTATGCATTCATCTCCTTCAACCACACCTTCTTCATTTTCATCCATGACCTGCAAACAATTCTTATCTGCATACCATGAAAGTGATTCATCAAAATTTACATCTCTTGACACAACAACCTTATTGGTATGAGGATTATAGCATCTATATCCTCTTTGAGTATCTGCATAACCAATAAATATACATTTTTCTGATTTCGCATCAAGTTTAGATCTCACCTCACTAGGTACATGTACATAACATACACAGCCAAATACTTTCAAATGACTTACACTTGGTTTCCTTCCATGCCATACCTCATATGGTGTCAAATGATGAACTCCAGCAGTCGGAACTCTATTCATAATGTAAACACTTGTGCTAACAGCTTCAGCCCAAAAATAATTAGGCAAACACATATCATTAAGCATGCTTCTAGATGCTTCTGCTATGATTCTGTTTCTTCTTTCTGCGACTCCATTTTGTTGTGGAGTATACCTGCATGTAACTTCTCTTTTGATACCTTCATCATACAAAAAATCAGTAAAAGCTTGAGAGAAATACTCTCCTCCTCCATCGGATCTTAGCTTCTTAATATACCTTCCTGTTTGCTTTTCGACATATGATTTGAACTTCTTGAAACAATCAAAGACCTCACTCTTATGTTTAATAAAATACACAAATGTCATTCTACTATGATCGTCAATGAATGATACATAGTACTTATTACCAACCAAGGATACCTCTTTAGTAGGTCCCCACACATCTGTGTGTATGAGATCTAGCAAACCATCACTTACATAGCTTGAATGCTTGAAAGGTTGTCTACTCTGCTTACCCATTTGACATGCTTCACAAAGATGCACCATATGTTGCTTAGTAAGATCAGGTAATCCTTCAACAATCCTCTTCTTTGATAGCTCCTTTAACCTGTGTACATTCATGTGTCCAATCCTTTTGTGCCATAGATCAAGCTCTGCTATTCGATGCATACCATAAGAGAAATAGTTTGTATGATTTGGGTTTACCTTGAATGTAAACAATCTACCTTGTTTTTGACCTCTAGCAATTAACCTCCTTTGCTTTGGATCCTCAATGAAGCAATCTGCATGATTAAATCTCACTTGTAGACCTTTTTCTACCATTTGACCAACCGACATCAAATTCTTAGTGATCGTTGGCACATAAAGTACATCCTTCAAGCAATTTGTCTTGCTCTTATCCTGCATAACAACATCTCCAACCTGCATAATCTTATGTGTTGTATCATCTCCTGTTTCAACATGACCTTTACATGACGGATTATGCATATTAGAAAACCATGAAGCATCATGAGACATGTGATTAGAACAACCACTATCTACATACCATACATCGCTATTGCAATTCATCTTAGTTTCTACATTCATCATAAGAAGAGAATCATAATCATCACTTTTACCTTCAACTGCATAATTTCCTTGTTTACCTCTTCTTGAATAGCCTCCTCTTCGATTACCACCTTGATTATTTTCATTTTGATAACAATCTTTGGCATAGTGTCCATACCTTCCACATATATAGCAATTGTTCATATTATCTTCACTCCTTTGTCTTTGGTTGTAGTTGTAGTAGCCTCTCGTACCTCTAGCGCTTGATCTTCCTCTTCCTCTTGTGTTGAAGAAGCCACTTGAAGTCCTTTGATCATCGCTCCTTCTTCCTCGACCTCTATTTGAACCTCTTCCACTTCTGTTTCCACCTCTTGATGATCCTACATAAAGAGCTTGTCCTTGAGATCCTTTTTGATTTGAAGTAGAACCATTTAGATTCATCTCCTCCGTGACCATGAGGGCAATAAGTTGATCAAAATCTGGTAATTCTCCTCTGACATAAACTGAAGTAATGAAGGGTTTCCATCTCTCATCATCTTTGAGTCCGTTGAGAGTATGTGCAACCAAGTCATCGTCCTCCACATGAGCTTGAATTGATCCTAGTTGATCTGCAATCTCTTTAACTTTCAATATGTAATCATTGACCGATGTCCTTGTATCTTTCTTTATGTTATTCAACTCATTTTTGAGTTGAATCTTCCTTGCTCTTGTACCTGTAGCATACAACCTTTCCAATGCAAGCCAAACATCTCTACTTGTGTCTAGATCTTGTATGTGTCCTACCATTGAATCTTGAATATTTTGTGATAAAATGAATATAACCCTTTTGTCTCTCTCATTCCAAAGTCTAAACTCCCTCAATTGTTGCTGATTTGGGTCCTCTGGTAATGTGAGTTTGATATCTGTGCCGTCAATCAAACCATACAAGCCTCTACCTTGCAAGTATGCTGTGATTCTAAACTTCCATGCTTGATAATTGGTCTTATCAAGCTTCTCTATTTGTGCATGTTGGTCTCCCATAATACAAATGCTAAGCTTCCTCCTTTAAGCCTCCTTTCCAATGTGTGTGATGAGAAGAAATATAATATTTACCTTGTAAATGAGGTATGTGCACCTTTCTTTGCTTGGATGTTGCTTCAGATGCCTCCTTGCAATCTTCTTCTACCTTTGTGTAGTGTTGATGATGAACTGCTTCCTTGATAGCTTCAAATTCTTCGTCAAGGTATGATAACCTTCTCCGAGCCTCCAAGTACTTGCTCTGATACCAATGTTGGAGTTTATTGATCTCCAAAGTACAGCTAGAAGTAGGTGAAACCCAACAGGACCTAGTTGACTTTTTCACAAACTTGTATGCACAGACCAATTTTCTTGCAGAGCAAATTTCTCTTTACTCACTTGGAATTTTCCAAAACTGTTTCACACACATAAACTAGACTCTAAGAGCCTTCCAACAAGATATAGAACACCTCAAATGGATAAATACACAATGAGCTATGACCTCTGCAATATGCAGCTTTAATGGAGACCTTGAAACAGAGATGAACCTGAGGACACACATCACTTGCAGAGCCTACTGCTCTTAAGTCACAACTCCAATGACTTTGAAACTTTCCAGAATACAAGTAAACTTAAAGATCTTTCTAACAAGCCAAAGAACACATGATTTGGATACATACACAAGGAGATATGACCTCTGCAAGTTTGAGGTTTAATGGAGACCTTCAGCAGGGATAAAAAAACAGAGAACACACACTACTTGCAGAGCGTATTGCTCTCAGCTCACAAATCCAATGATTATGAAAATTTACAGGAAGAAAGTAGACAGTAAGAGCTTTCCAATGAGCTATCAAACATGTAATTTGGATATATAATGAGGGAGATACAAGCTCTGCAATCTCTGCATACAAAACTACAACAGTGTAGAGATACACATATGACTCTCTTGGACATCCCACAAGATCACGACTTTTCTCCTCTTTTTATAGCATGGGAAACTAATCTAAAACCTTCCTAATACATCTAAATTCGTGGTAGACACTTGGATGGAGGTATTACATGACTCAAGTGCTCAAATAAGCAAAGTATTGATGGACTTTGAGAACTAGCCACATCGACCTTCCACTAGGACACCACTGAAGCTCCCTTGTGACTCACTAATTTGACTCACCATGTTCTAGAACTCACGTGGTATTTTTGCTACATTTTATGAATAATATGAGCCTTCTTGAAGTATTTGAAGACTTCCCAAAGGTATTTACATAATTTGAAACTTGTACCCTACATAAAACAAATGTTCACAACATGCTGGCAATAAGAAAGCCGAACTGCACTTGTGGCTGCTCCTGAATCAATTAAAGCTCTCACGCTTGTTGTGCTGTCTCTTTGTCCTATTTCTAGGGTCACAAAAGGTCGTCGATCCACTATCTTATGGGTACGTTCACTTGAAGCCTCACACATGGCCATGTGATAGCCTGGAGACTCTTGAGTGTCAATCATAGGCTGATCCCTCCCTTGTCTCCTCAACTTCATTCGTCTGATGCGCTCTAAGGCCTCTGCCTGTGCTTCTTCTCGAATTCGTTTTTCCTCCTCTTTACGTTGCTTAGCAGTATTGAGTCGACTTAGCATTTCCTCCGTGAGGGGTTCCTGATACAACTTGACTCTGCATCCGCTAATATAGTTTGGGAGAACATCACCCTCTAAAGTGGCTAGTTGTACTGCTCCACTCGTGGAGATCCTATTGATGATCATAGGTCCGTAGCCTCTCTTTTCTAGCTTCCTTGCATGTTGTTTCAATGTGTAGACTAAAACTAGATCTCCTGCTTTCAAGCCCTTATCCTTCACATGGGCATCAAAGTATGCCTTCTGTCTCTTCTTAGCTGCATATATCCTTGCAGCTGCTCTCAGTCTTGTTTCTCCTAATCGTTCAAGGTCAAAAAGTCTAGAGGAGAGTTCATGACCCGTCCATTCGTGCTCTTGTGCTACTTTCAATGTAGGTATTAAGAAGTCCAAAGGTAGCACGGCGTTTTGGCCAAATACCATCTGAAAGGGGGTGACTTGGAGTACCGTTTTGTAGGCGACTCGGTATGCCCAAACAGCATGGTGTAGTTGTTTGTCCCAATCAGAGCGTTTATTGTTCACTAATTTTGTCAATACATTGCATAGGATCTTATTGGTGCTTTCGGCTTGCCCATTGGCTTGAGGGTGATAGGGGGCAGTCTTCTTATGCACTACCAAGAATTCTTGGAGCAGATTTTCAATAACTTCATTTAAGAAGTGAGTGCCTCTATCACTAACTAGCTCTATAGGTAACCCGTATCTTGTGAATACATTCTCAAACAAGAATTTAGCAGTTGTCTGAGCGTCGTTCTTCGTTGTGGCTTTTACCTCTACCCACTTGGTTAGATAGTCCGTGGCCACGATGATATACTCAGCATGGGAACCCTTAGCTGGGGGATTGATAGGACCTACAAAGTCTATTCCCCACTTAGAGAATGCGTGTCCGCCCATCATAGGCTTCAGTGGCATCTCATCTTTGCGTATAGGATACTGGGTTCGCTGACAAATCTCACACCTCTTCACATAGGTATGTGCGTCCATGTGAAGGGTGGGCCACCAAAATCCTGCAAATAGGATTGCTTTGATCACCCTATCGGGACCAAAGTGTCCTCCTGCTACACCCTGGTGAGCAGTTTCCAAGATCTTTAGATATTCATTCTCATGAACACATAGTCTCAGGTAACCATCTTTTCCGCGCTTGTATAGATTATCACCAATGAGTGAGTAATCTAGGGCCTCTTGTTCTAGACTTCTTTGTCTCGTGAGGGTCATATCTTGAGGGAATGTTTTCGTCCTCAGAAAAGCCACTAGTGGCTCGCTCCAATCTGGCACTAGGGACACGCGATAAAGGGTGGCATGTTCCACTGGTGGCGTAGTGCGACAAATTGGGCATTCCTTGCACATTCTATGGACTTCTGCTTCCATAGTTGGCCAGTACACTCCAAGTCTCCTCAATGTTTGCAGGGTTCGTTGTTTTGAGTAGTGTTGCTCTAATGCACCTACATGTGCTAATTGCAACCACTTCGCGTGCTCGTCCTCTTCCACACAACAAGCCAAGATCCCTTGATCCGTGTGCTTGTACATACTTCCTGCCATGATGTGATACTTTTGGGCTTTTATTAACTCTCTATCCTGTGTGGCCATTACTGAGTGGCTAGGCCCGTAGGTTAACACTGGCACTAATGGCTTAGCCCACTGCTGTACCACCTCCAAGTTAAACAAGTAAGCATCAGGTAGGTCTTCTGACACTCCTTGTGGGGCTTCTCCTGATGTGAGCCTTGAGAGATGATCTGCTCTCAAATGAGTCTTCCCTTTCCTTACCACAACCTCAAAATCATATTCCATTAGCAAGAGAAACCATCTTACTAATCTTCCTGTATTGCATGGCTTGTTTACGAGGTATAGCAATGCCTGATGATCAGTAAAAAATTTAAACTTATTTGCAAGCAAATAGTGTCTAAATTTCTTAACTGCATATACCATGCCTAAGCCTTCTCTCTCAGTAGTGGTATAATTTTGTTCAGCTGCATTCAATTGTCTACTAGCATAGGCAATTGGAAGATCCATATTACCCTCACCAGTAGGTTGTGCAAGCACACATCCAATGGCATAATTGGATGCATTCACATGAACATGGAAAGGCTTATTCCAATCCGGTGTGGTTAAGATTGGTGCTGAACATAATCGCCGTTTAAGCTCATTGAAGGAATTCTCACATTCCTCAATCAACTCAAAGTTTGTCAGAAGTCCATACAGGGGCTTTGCAATGATGGCATACATGTGTATAAATCGTCGGTAATAACCACAATGCCCCATGAAAGCTCGTACTTCCTTGACATTCTTTGGCCTAGGTAATTCGGCTATAGCTCTCACTTTCTCTTCATCCGTAGATATGCCATTCTTTGACACTATGTGTCCTAGAATTTTGCCTTGCCTGACCATAAAAACACATTTTTCTAGGTTTAGGCAGACTTGATATTCTCTACATTTGTCAAAGATTTGTCTGAGTTCAGGAATATGGGTTTGTCTAATGTTGGAATGGGCACAAAGATCATCAACATAGACTTCTAAGTTCTTTCTCAGGAACTCCTTAAATACATGGCACATCAGCCTTTGGAAGGTTGCGGGAGCATTGGTCAGCCCAAATGGCATTACCCTAAAAGCAAATATGCCCCACTCAGTGGCAAAAGCCATTTTATGCTGATCTTCTGGAGCTATGGCTACTTGATTGTAGCCCGAAAATCCATCAAGGAAGTTGTACACTTCCTTGCCTGCTACTCTTTCTAAGAGATGTTCTGTGATGGGAAGCGGATAGTTATCTCGAATAGTGGCTGCGTTGACCTTCTTCAAGTTAATGCATACATGCAGCTTGCCATTCTTCTTGGGCACCACTACGATGGGGGATACCCACTCAGTGTGCTGAATTTCATAGATAAATCCAGCTTCAACCAGTCTATCTATCTCCTCTTTAATCTTGGCAGCGTAATTATCGTTATATGTATAGGGCTTTTGCTTAGAGGGTTTGGCGTCTGAGGTCACGGGGATAGTGTGTGAACATATGTCAGGGTCTACACCCTTCAAATCCTTGTAACTCCAAGCGAATACATCTCTGTATTCTGTTAGCAAGGCTATTAGCTCTTGTTCTTCCTCTTCTGTCAGGTCATGGCCTATGTACGTGCATCTCTCCTCTCCTTCTTCTAGGGCCACAACTATTTTCTTGGAGGTTTCTTTGTTATCATAGGCCTCTCCTGATTGTGCCTCTCGCTTAGGCATTCTGATCATGACTCTTCTGTCGTCTATCTCATATTTCTTAAAATTTTTCGGGACCTCAAACAAAGACTCTTCCTCTTCTTGTGTGACTTCTCTCTTCTTTCTTTTCTTTCCTTCTCCCTTCAGGGTCACATGTGTGGCTAGTCTTACATCACTTGTAAGCTCTCCGTACCTCTGGGGTTGAAATTCTACTTCATGGAAGTATTCTTCATCTGATGCAAAAGGTGGGTCCATGATGATTGACTCTAGATCGGAGTCACTCGCATCCTCAAATACATCAGGGTTAGGTTCGCATTCTTCTAATACTGCCTCTCCCATGATTGGCTCTATGGAGAAGACTGAAATGTCATAGCCATCCTCATCACAGTGGGGTGTCCATTGTTCTTCATTGATGGCTACATCCATTGTTGCTAGGATTTCTACCCAGCCGTGGGGTTCGAATTCTTCGTCAGGAAATACTACAGGTGCATAGGCTGGGTCTTGAATGGGTCTATGTGTTTCGTTTGCACCTATATCTCTGGCCTTTTCTCTTTTCTCCTCTTCTACTGCTACTTTGCACATCCACAAGTGGGTGTCTTCATGCATCCATGAGGATCCTGATCCTATGGAATGCACAGATTCCGTATCATCTTTGGCTCTATGGATGGGATTCCATTGAATAGGAGGAACATCTCTATGAGAGTAATCTTTGAGATTCACTTTGGTCGTAACACCCAAGTGTTGCAGGTACAAAGAATTGGTTCCCCAATCCTGTACCACTTGCAACTGTTGCATAAAAGGTCGTCCCAAGATCATTTCATAGGCATGGTTCTTGCTAAAATCACATATAGCAAATGTATGCTCAAACTCGACACCACAGGTGGTGAGAGTTATTCCTTCTAGCAATCCTAAGGGTCTCTCTATGTGACCATCAGCCATTTGCAATTTCATCCTTGTGGGCCTGAGTGCTGGCTTGCCCCAAAGCTTCCATAGGGAAGTGGTGGCAATTGCAACTCCTGCACCTGAGTCCAAAATTGCCTTGGTGGTGTGCCCCTGGTAGGTAATGGGAAGATAGGTGTTCCCTTCTTCACCTTCACACATGTCTCCTATCTTATCCAAGGGTATCTCTGGCACTGTCCTATGTGATCCTACCTGGGAACGAGGTTTTGCTATCTCGGGCACTTGATTGGCTACATGTTTCCACACTTCTAGTCTAACCTTAAGGAGCTCTTCTAAAGTGAGATTGCACTGCACTTTGGTGTTCTTCACTACCTCTGTGTTCCTAGGTATGACTGAATCTTCATTTCTTACCATGATTGTGGGGGTTCTCATACAAGTAGACTTGGCTTCCCATGGGCCCGTGAAGTGGGGTAATTCCTGTAAAGAATTAGACTCGAAGTCTAATCTTTCTTGAGATTGGGTACTCTCCTGCTCTCCATAAATGGAAGGAAGGTCTTGTGGGAATTGATCGTGTGTGTCATACACCAGTTCATGGGGAGGAGGGACTTCACTTTCCTTAGCCCATTTGTCTTCTTGAATCTCGCGTAGGAATTCTGGTGTGAACCGATTCATAGAAGATGATGTGTCTGGCTCCGTAGAGTTAGGCACATAGGCTTCAGGCACATAGGCTCTCTGGGCAGGAAGACCTGCTCTTTCACTAGCCTTGTTATGGTGTTGAGGGGCGAGTTCCTTTTGTGATTGTGCCATTAGATTCTCTATTCTTTCTAAGGAGAGGGGGTTGTCTGGTTCCGTGGACTTGGGCACATAGGCTTTTGATGGGGGATGGGTCATGTTTTTGCTTGCTTTATCTCTCTCTTGATTTTTTTCTTCCTTGGCAGATCTTGCAATTATGCCCTCTAACTTCTCTAGAAGTCCATCCAAGTGTAATTGCGTCTTGGCTGAGCCCGAGTAATTGAAAAGGCGACTGGCTTCAAACATAGTCTGAGCCAATGAGACCATTTTCGCGCAAAGCTTGGTTCTTTCTATCTCTAGGTCAGCTCTAGTGTAGCACTTGTCATGATCCGTTACATTTGGCCCTTCTTGGATTCTGGCCTGATATGCTTTGAGCATCATGTCTATGTCTTCAGGAGTGGGGTCAGCTAATACTGATCCTGCTCGGGGTGGTGGGTGGGTTATGTGGGGTGTATTAGAGGGTGGAGGGATGGAGGGTGATGGGGATGATAGCGGTGGGAATGTGTGAGAGTGCGGTTGAGATGTGATCTCTATGATTTTGGCCTTGGTGTCTCGTAGACTTTCCTCTAATTCACTCATCTTCTTTGCCCATTGCCTTTTCATTCTTTCACGACTATCTCTCCAAGCTCTAGTTCTTTTCTTTGTCATGCTTTCGGTTTCACTAACTTCCGGGCTCTTTTCCTGGCCTACCCCTTGGTTTTGTTGCAATGCTGAGCTCTAGTCACTACCTGTACTGGTGCAGTGGAAGTCACACTCCCTGAGGAGTCTACTACTAACCCAATAACGTTAATAGGAGTGATTTTTGGCATATTATTAGGATTTTTAGGGCAATCTCGTAAGAGATGCTCCTTCCCACACTCTTGGCAATAGCCTTGGATCGTTACTCACTGGGGTTGTGTAGGTGGAGGCAAGGGACAATCACGAATGAGATGATCACCCTGACATCGGTAGCATGGTCCTCTAGGGAATGGGGGTCTTACCTGCCTAGGTTGGGTTCTAGGATTGGGGTTTGCATACATGACATTTGTGTAATCTGATTCCCAACTAGGTTCATTTGGCTCTTCACTATAGTAAGACTCACCTTGTTCAGGAGACTGCATGTAGTATGCCTGGGGACTATCAACATGTGTAGAATCGAAGCTATGGTCATTGGGATCACTTTCTGAAAGCAATGGTGTTACGGGGATTATAGCTCTATTCAGGTTTTCTTCTGCACCTGCATACTTAACAGGGATCACGTTGGATGGAGCTGGAGGTTGTTGGGCTAACACAGGCTGAGGCCTTTGCTGGGCTTGGTATTGTGGTTGGTAGGTTTGTTGAGGCCTAGCATACTGTTGTGGTGGGTATTGGTTCTGGTATCTGCCTTGTTGAGGGTATGGCTGAGGGTAGGTTTGCCTAACAGCTTGCTTATTCTATGGGCAGTCTTGTGCTGTGTGATTTGTGTATCTTCGTTCTATGGTGCAGTACTGGCTACTAGGATTTACTTGGGGTTGAGCCATAATGGGACATACATTCGCCATGTGGTCGCCACCACAAGTGTAGCATCTCTTCACAGGGGCAAACCTTGGGATCTGTTTACTAGTGACACCTAATTTTTGAGCTACTTTCTCTGCAAGTTCCTCAATTGATGTGGATTGCGTGGAAGAGTGGCTAGAGGCACTATCTGAATCTTTGTATATCTTGGAAAGCTCTAACTCCTCCCCTAGGTTATCCTCGATGTCAATGCACATGCGTACACACTCTTCTATGGTCCTAGGGTCCTTCAAGTACACATAGGATCTTAACTTTGTACTCAGCAATCCATCCAAGAATAAAGCCACTTGTTTAGCGGGTGTGGGGAGCTCCGAAATAGGGCATCTTTCAAGATATTGCCTAAATCTTCGTCTTGCAAGTCTCACGGTCTCTTGAGGGGTTTGCTTGAAGCTGTGAATCAATGAGGAGGTATTATGTCTTATGCCACTCTTAGAGAATTCAATAACGAAAGCCTCTAGGAGTTGGTCTATGCTCCTGAACTGTCTCTCGTTTAGTGGCTGAAACCATGTCAGGGCAGTGTTCCTAAGGGTTAAACCAAAGGCATTGTACTGTGTGAATAGATCCTCCACTTGTTCAGCTCTCAGGACTTGTCTAAACTCAGCCACATGATCGTATGGATCTCCAGTGCCATCGAAGTAGTTCTTCATGGACTTAACTAGCTGAGTTGGTCTCAAAGTCCTTGTGTGCTCTCTAGGTCGGAGTAGAGGGAACTCATCCACATTTCTTTGATTCCTGTGAGCTCTATGTATCTCAGATTCCATCCTATTTGTTTCCATCCTTGTTCGTTCTCTGCCCCTTGGGTTAGCAAAGCTACTTCTGGCCTATCTCTACTTCTGTCTCTTTGAGTTCCATGAGCTTGGGATGTTCCCGCTCCAGGGTGACCGTAGGACACATTTGATCTTGGTTGGGGGAAAATAATTTCACCTTTCCAAGTGTAAGCATGCCTATCATTTTCTGTCACCACAAAGATCCTCTCTGAAGCGTGATCTAAGTAGGTCACTCTGCCTGGGCTATCAGGATCCTTAAGCTCATAGATCATGATTGTTCCTATATCAAATGGCCGATCAGATTTATATCTCCAAAAGGCTTCTTCAGTTTCTCGGTTCAGAAGAAGATCTATGCTCTTATTATCTTGGGGAATCCACTCTGGTGTGATAATCCTCGTAAGAACAGATTTCCCTCGAGGGGTCCTCAGTTCTACTCCCATGTTCCCTTGCTCTAGCTCATCTAAGTCCGATTCTGGGACTACATTCCCAAATTCATCAGTCCTATTGGGGTGACTGGTGACTACATATATTGTCCCTTCCTTGTCTACGTACGCTCCGTTTTCGAACTTGACAGCTAGGCGCTCTAGCCCAATGGATTGATCAGGATTCTTAATCTGTACCACAGATCTTCCTAGGCCGTCCTCATAGATGCTCGCACCCAATCCGTTGGTCCTAAGGTATTCCAATTGCATTTTGTAAGGGCCTTCTACCCTGTGCAAGTATGGCACTCCTGAACTTCCCGTAGGTCTATCCATGCCTTGAGACATCTCTGACTCGCTAGTCTCAGAACTAGGGTAATACGAATGATGGCTCAACTGCTGGGCCCAAGACTCCGCAGTATGATTGACACTAGCCTCCGAAGATCTAAGACTTTGTCTGTCTCTCCCTAAGTGTCTACCTGACCTAAGGTTCATATGCCCTTTGTACGTTGTTGATTCTTTGGTACCAGTCACTTGTTTCTTTTAAGTTCCTTTGGATGTGTTTTCTTGTTTTTTAATTAAGCGTCATCAGGAGCACTTTCGTGGGTCGTACTTGATGTTCTGCGTCCGCTTAGTTTAAGTTCTTTTCCTTTAAGTTATCCCTTGACTACAGTTTAGCCTACCCTTGCACTTGAGAAATTAAGGGCTCTTTTAACTTGAGTATTCCTATCGTACCCCTAGTCAATCAAAAAAACTACTCGCACTTAGCCTATGCTAAGAATAGACTGAGGGGGTTAAGTGATGTTCCAACCTCAAGTTGCTCCTCCTGGCGATGCTGGTCTACCCAGGAAGCACGTTCCCAAGCTTGTTCGCCTGGGCACTTACTCTGCTTTCTCCAAGAGCTCTCGATGATCCTGTAAGAATCCCAAGTTTAGCTTCAATTTGATCCTTCAATTAGCTTTCCGACAAGCCCTAGAGCTCAAAAAATGGATTTCTTATGAAAAAGTTATGACCGTTCATGGTTTAGGGGGTTAAACAGACAAACAGAACCTTTCAGGAGTTTTAATGCATTTTTCTAAGGCCTTTGCAAGTGTGTGAGTATTTGAGAGTGCAAATAAGCCCAAAATTTAGCCTAAATTTCCAAAAAATTTACCCCTTAATTTTTGCCGAAAATGTCTGTCTATCGCGATAGATGGTGTCTGTCGCGATAGATGGTGTCTGTCGCGATAGATGGGTCTGTCGCGATAGACGGTGTCTGTCGCGATAGACGGTGTCTGTCGCGATAGACGGTGTCTGTCGCGATAGACGGTGTCTGTCGCGATAGACGATGTCTGTCGCGATAGATGGGTCTGTCGCGATAGACGGTGTCTATCGCGATAGATGGGTCTGTCGCGATAGACGGTGTCTGTCGCGATAGACGGTGTCTGTCACGATAGACGGTGTCTGTCGCGATAGATGGGTCTGTCGCGATAGACGGTGTCTGTCGCGATAGATGGGTCTGTCGCGATAGACGGTGTCTGTGCGATAGATGGGTCTCTCGCGATAGACGGTGTCTGTCGTAATAGATGGGTCTGTCGCGATAGACGGTGTCTGTCACGATAGATGGGTCTGTCGCGATAGACGGTGTCTGTCGCGATAGACGGTGTCTGTCGCCTGTCGTGATTTGGTTTGTCGCGATAGACGGTGTCTGTCATGATAGACGGTGTCTGTCGCGATAGACGGTGTCTGTCGCGATAGACTGAAAAAACGCAAATTTTTGAGAAACTTCTAGTGATTTGGAGTGCTCTAATGGTGAAGGTTACCGTGCCAAACACGCATTCACAAAATTTTAAGTTTTTCTGTCTGTCGTGACAGACAGAGGTCGTCGTCCCGGGACCTGTGCAGAGTCTGTCGTACCTGCGCACACTGCTGGAGAAGGTGGTACAGCTAGTTCCTACAATAAAAGCTCAAAAACACACCAAAAACAGATAGCATGCAAGCTCTCTCTCGCACTCTCTCACAATGAAATGAGGGAAATGAGGTGGGGAGTGTAATATGACCAAAAACTGAAATTTTTTTGTGGAGATGGAGATGGAGGTGGGAGATGGTGGGGATGATGATGGTGATGATGGTGATGCGAAAGTAAGGAAAAAATGAAGAAAAATAAAGAGAAGGAAGGATATTACCTATAACTCCAATGTCTCAACTCGACGTCTTACCATCACACGCTCGTCCTCGAAGCTCTCTCCCCTGCAACGACGCCAAATTTGGTGTCACTCTAGCACAATGGTGAGTACCAACGTGAGAAGATTCACCTCATAATTGTCAATCTGTGGAGACGTGAGGACTAGTATGAAGACTATGAGCAAGTGAAGGCACAAGTGTGTGAGTGAGAAGCACACAAGCATGCACACACATACACACACACGCGCACACAAGGCAAGAACAAGGAGAGGAACAATGGAGTTCTTTGCATTAGTCAAAAATGTCTCTTACATAAGCTCAATTCACCAACAATCTAACCTCAAAAATGAGCTCTCTAGCTCTTTTTATAGTTTTCTAACTAGCTTTGGTCTTGTCCAGACCTAGTGTCCGGCCTAGTTAAAAATTAGGTTCTAGAGCCTATTTGAGGGCTCAAACAGAGTCTAAAAATTATGAAAATTGATATGTAGCTAGTTCTAATACTCCTCAAGCTTGAGGACTCCTCGGCTTGCACAAAATGGAGTCTATTCTACCAAAAACAGAATTTACAATGTTTGTGTAGTGATTAAAATCACTTGAGTTGTAAATGGTCCATGGAAAAAAATGATTGGGCCTTGTTGCCGTATTGTGCATGACTCCTCCGTTGCGCTAGTATGCTCTTCATCTGACTTGTGTGCCAACACAAGCTAACCTCAAAAATGAGCTCTCTAGCTCTTTTTATAGTTTCTAGACTAGTTTTGACCGGTTTCACATCTAGTGGCCGGCATAGTTAAAAAATAGGTCCTAGATGCTATTTGAAAGGGTAAACGGTGTCTAAAAATAGCGAAAATTGATACGCTCATTCTACCTAAGCTCCTCAAGCTTGAGGACTCCTCGGCTTGCACAAAATGGAGCTATGGATTACAAAATGGGGTTTTCTATGTTACAATAGTGATAAAAATCACTATTGGAGGTTTTTGGAAAGTATTTGAAAACATAATTCTTTGAAAAAAGATTCGGCTGGCTCTCTGCTCCGTCATTACATGCTTCCGCGTCTTCTATGCCTTTGGCTGCTTCCAACATTGGGTGATCGGTTTAATTTTCCTATCAACACTTGTATATTTCATGTCGACTTTAGCTTCATTAATAACATAATTCATAACAAATTTAACAATAAGTTCATATTCATCAATCGTATTTAAAAGCACAAATCTACAAGTTTCTTTTTCATGCCAAATATTTTGAAGTTCTTCAAACAATGAGAATGTGAATGCAGTTTCAATTACATGTTCAATATGTTCATCAGAAGAAATATATCCTTTCTCCTTATAAATTTTTTCATAATGTTTTATATTTTTTTAAGGGATTTCTTTATGATGAATGAATTGAAAATAAAATGAAGGAAAATATAATGAAAAACTATCTAAAGTATTTACAAATGGGTGGGAGATATCAATCCAAGGACCACCGTTGTCTCGCTCAACAGTGGCATCTAGGCAAAATTTTGATCATAATAAGTTCCGAACTCACGAAGAGGCATATGATCATCATGTAGCTTCTCATGTGAACGGATGGGAGTCTTTCTAATTTGTTCTCGATTTTGTATGTGATTAGGGCTTACTATCATAACCTGGAAATCATCCTTACATCTAATTCTTGCATATGTAGAACCATCATCCATAACTTTAGTTTCCATTCTGGCCTCGCATATAAATGGCTGACCTAAGATAATCTCATAGGAGCAATTATCATGAATGAAAAAGTGAAACATCACAGAGATTCCACCTATCATGAGAGGTATATTTGCACATGCTCCTAAGAGTGAACCACATCCATTCTCTGCAGTTCTCAAAATCCATCCATGATTCTTATCTATTGGCCATTTAAACTTATCATCAAGTTCTTTTGAAATCACATTAATCTCAGACCTAGAATCAATTAGGGCTAAAGCAAAATATGACTTCTTTTGATCACCTAAATTAATTTTTATCTCCGGTGTGCCTCTTGCCCAAAAGCTTTTCCCTTAAGTTGCTCTCCAAATGTTTGGTTTCATCATCTGGCATGATTGGTACTAAAAATTTTTTGTTGACATTACAAGTATTTTCCTCTTCATCATTGGAGTCAGAAGAAAGAGATTCATGCATTAATTGAGTTACACTGGCAACATCCTGTATCTCTACCTCTTGTGAAAGAGGGAACCTCTTTCTTTTTATAATTTAATGAAATTTTCTTTAAATTCAATTTTAGTAATAGAAAAGATTTGTTCAAGTGTCATAGTTACTATGCTTTTCAACAAGATATCATACAATATTTCCTTAGCATCAACCTTTTGTTCTAGTTCTGATATAAGAATAGCTTTAGGAATTCTTTTCGGTTTCTTTTCTTGTTTCTCTTTAGTTTGCTTTTTTGTTTTAGGAGCTTCCTCTACTTTCTCTGAAGTTTGTTTTGGTTCATTGCTCATAGGTTGTTTTCCTTCCCTAATTTCTTTTCTTCTCTGCTCATTTGCTCTAGAACTTTCACCTTGTTCAAATTGCACTTTCTTAGGCTTAGATTCAACTCTCATTTTACTTCTAGTAACTTGTCTTCATGTATCATTTATATCTTTCTCATCATCGTGCTTTCACTTTTCTTCAACATTTGCAATATGCGAATATATTTAAAATTGATCGACGGATGAGTTCCAAGCTATTTTATGCATAATTCCATCCCTAGCCTTAATTAAAGCTTCAATTGAGTAGTTCCTTGTTTCTCTAGTTTGCTTGGATTCAGAGTCACTATCTACACATTCTAGTTTGACAACAGAAGATGCTTTCTTAGATTTAGAAAGATTTTTGTAGAGCTTCTGCATTCCTCCCTTTCCCCAATTTGCAGCTAAGGGCAGATGTGTTCTATACTCGCACAATCGCTTGTCAATATCAATAACAAGTCGTTGTTCTTTGGCTTCCTTTAAGGCTTCACATGTATAGGTAAGATATCATGTGGCATCACACCAGATAAATCTCCTAACATTGGGATTTCTCCGCTCATTGAAATTTCTTTGGTTTGTCAATTGAGGAATTGGTTGAGGTACAATTGGAGGATTAGGAGGTACTAATGGAGGATTGGGAGTTGAAACAGGTTGAGGATATATAGTAGGTTGAGTTTGGACAATAGGTTGAGTTTGAACTGAGGGTTTATCTTGTAAATTCAATGCATACACTACATTCTACAAAGCAGATACCTCTTTAGACATGTTTTCGTGCATGTGCATCATGTTATCCAACTTATTAAATAAAATCTCAAATTGTAGCTCAATTGGAATTTTAGATGTAGATGTAATTGCCTCAACCTTAGAGGCTATATGTGTATCCCTAATTGCATGAGTAGGACGAAAACTGGAAGATGGTTGAGGCATCAAATCATAAAGAAGTGTTTGGCATTGTTTCATATGAGCAACCGCCTCAACTACTGTTTTCACAACGGCCCAATCATCTGTAAATCCATATCTTTTACCCGACTCTTCAAGTCTACGTTCAACGTCTACCCTTATGTCTGGGGTCAAGATCTTAAGGAAATATAAAACTATGTATGGGGTAAGGGCTACCCTATCCTCTTCTTGTAATTGGGAAAATATTTTCATAAACTCGCTATGGAGATGAGTTAAAGACACGTGAGGTTTAGGGGAACTAATCCATTTCATGAATCCCTCTCTACTATGTTGTCTATAATCCTCTAGATAAAATTCTTTATGTAACTCCTTTCTGAACTCATCCCATTCATGCTTATGATGTAGTTCCATAATAGCCCTAACCGTACCTATGGCAAGTCTTCCTAGATATGATTTCCATTTCATTTCAGGCAAGCCATGAAGCTTGGCTAATTCTTCGAATGTATTTAAGTAATTCGTGACATTCACACATGTAAACTTTCCTTTATCCTTTAATAAAGTTTCAACTACTTTCTGACCCTGTGTTTCATGCATCATATTCTTAAATAGTTCATCCATTTTTATATTTTGATTTGTTTTAGCTTGAACAATCCTAACAATATCTTGAACTTCTTTCTTTACTCTTTCTTTATGCTCAGCTACTAAGTCTATAATTCCGTTAGAGTCTAGTTTGCAATGTTTAAAATGTGCCTATATTTTGTAATTAAGCTAATAATTTGTACTTTAACCAAAATTTTGCACTATAATCAAAGAATTTGAAAGTAAAAGAAAACATACCAACGAGGCTCGAAGAAGAGGTAAAAAATAGTGCTTATGTGAATTGAAATACATTTATTGTCATTTAATCAAACCCTAAATACATCTTTTGCTAATATGAGTGCAAACGTTTTGTTCTTCAATGTTCGATGAGAGGGGTGACCCAAGGAGGATCACCTACTTGCCAATCTTCGTGGAGGCTCTCAGATCAACAGATCAGACCTTGACACCGAGAAGATTGCAAGTTTTCATGAGATAACCACAGCTCCCATGGATGAAGTTGCTACTGCAACAATTGTTGAATCGAAAATATGCATATGCAATGAAAACTGGAAATGTCTGACTGAGTTGCAAAGCCAATGGTTCACGTTAGGTTCACCAATCTTGGGTCGTGTAGATGCTCAGATAATGGATCAAGTCATCTACCAAAATCAATCGGCACATGCAGGGTGTTTGAAGCAAACTCGGGTGGTTTAATTGTACTTGAAGGATAGGATAAATGGAGTTCAAACAGCTCTATTTACTAATAAATATCTTAAAATAACTAATGAGGAATGCCTAATAGCCAATGCACCTAAGGACCATATGGTTGAACTGCTCTATACCTAGCAATAACATCTTGATATGAATGTAAAATTAATGATTCTTTGGTTAAATGTTCTTTAATAATCTCTTCTACTTCGGTTTCAGTTGGTTTAGGGTGAGTACGTCTAATTAGAGGTGGTGGAAATAAGTTTTCACTACTCTGTGGTTCAGGAGATGTAATGGAAAATAAAGTTAAAAATTTTGTTAAACAATGATCATGGGATATGGAAACTAAAGATTATTTAGCTGATCTTTAATGACATCTTCTACTTCTACTTCTACAGACTCAAATATACTTTTAATACTTTCAGACTCAACTAAATGCTCTATGGGCATCGGAAATGAAGATCAATGGAAAATAGTAAATGAATTAATGACTGTGACAAGAATAGGTTTCAACAATAATATTGCTAATGCTAAATCTTTCTAGATGGTAAATTTAGCTAAAAAATGATGATGATTTCTAATGAATCCTATACAAAGAATGTTGTATATAGCTAGATCAAAAGTAAGTTTCAATGGGTTTTTGTAAGATAGATGGATCTCTGAATCATGTAACTGTCAAATTCTTCACTCTTTGGCAATGCTCTTTGGACTCTTCTTCTCTTCAATGTCTGCAAGAAAACATTAGGGGAAATAGAACAACACACACATATATATACTAAGTACCCCTATTTGGCTTTTTATCTATACCATTCTTTGACACACACACAAACACCATTCCTTTAGCCACATACTTTCTGCACTTTAATTGTATATCTTATTTATACCACTCTTTGGATTACTTTCCACACATACCGCACATTTAATTTTCTCTTTAAACTGCTTTAAGTGCATAAATCATTTATACCACTCTTTTAAGCACTTTAGTTTCACATTGCTTACATACCATTCTTTTATCTAGCACTCACACACACCACACATATAAAGTTAATATTTTTAATTTATCATTTTAATTTAATTGATATAATTCATTAATACATTTAATTTAAACTTACACTAAGGATTTAATAAATTTAAATACCTTAATGTTAACATATATACCCATACTATTAAGATAGTTAATTAAATCATAATTTAATCTATATTAATACTTTATAAGTGAATTTAATTAACTATAAACATTTATTTATTAAATCAAATGTTTTCACCCATTATATTAATGTTCATATTCACACACTCATATCTACACACACAAACACATTTAGGAACCCTTGGGAACCCTCATATCTATGCATCTAGCACCAATATTCTTACACTCATAAACATATGTAACTCTTGAGTTTTAAACCCATGCCCCATGCTTAAATGCGTACAAAAACACATTTGAATGTGAAGTTAGGGTAAACCCTAATGTGGACATATGTAATCTCTATCAATTTAAACCTGCAAACACTTAAAGAGAGATTAGTACCAAACAAAACATTTGATCATAACAATGTAATAGAGGGTTTAGAGTTAACTTATAAGAATGATTTAATTTTCCTGGACGTCAACTGGAAGGTGGAAAACTTTTCAACATCAGCTAACCAGAATGCGTTAAGTTTGCGGATGATACAGACGGTAGCCTTTACTTCCAGAACTATACCCAATAAAAATACATTTTACTGCTTTACCATCTAATTTTTTGCGATGTTGTTCAGGCACTAATGTGTATGCCAAACAACCAAAAACACACAGATGAGCAACAGATGGCTTGCAATCATGCCAAGCCTCATATGGAGTGATAGAGTGCAACGCTTTAGTGGGACACCTGTTAAGTACATATGTTGCACACATGAGAGCCTCAAGCCACAAACTATGTGGTAAAGCCTGACTCTTGACCATACACCTCGCCATCTCCATGTTGGAGTTAGATGTCTGCGGAAGCACACGAACAACACAAGGAAGAAGAAGAAGCTTGGAGCACAACACACAAGACGAAATCTATTACTAGAGAATTTACAAAGATAAGTAGCCCATTAGGGCAATAGGTGTATATACAAGCCGAGGGAAAAAAACCTCCTAAAGAGGGAAAAAAGTGCCCTGGCGGTCCTAGTGTGTTCACACACATCACTACCTAAATATATCAACAAATCCCCCCTGGGAGTGATGCGGTGAACAAGGAGCTGGCACTCATGTATAAGGAAGTGCCAAGCTATGTGGAAATCACTCCACAAAAGGAAGTAAGCCCAAAGCTTTGCGGAAAGCTTCAAACTTCTCCCTAGCAGAGCCTTCGTGAAAAGGTCTGCTATGTTCTCTTGCATGGGCACATATGCCAAGCTGATCTCCCCAACAAAGAACCTCTCCCTGACATAGTGATAATGCACCTCAATGTGCTTAGTACGAGCATGGAACACAGCTCGCAACTGTCAATGCGTTATGACTATGAGTAAAGATGGTGGTGGCAGAAGACTGGCCAACACTCAAATCAGCCATAAGTCATCCGAGCCACACACACTCAACAATCGCTCTGAAAGCTGCCCTATACTCAGCCTCACAACTGGAAGTGGCCACAGTAGGCTGCTTCTTGCTCAACCAAGATATACATGAGCTACCAAGCATGAAGCAAAAACCATTGGTGGACACATGAGTGTCATAGCAACCAGCCCAATTTGAGTCAGAAAAAGCATGCAAATCTGGCGGTAGTGATCCCCCCTTGGGATAAAACAACCCAAGTAGCCGAGTACCACTCAAGTAGCGGAAGATGCGCTTAACCGCCTTCCAATGTGTGACTCCTGGGCAATGCATAAACCTGCTCATCTGTGAGACAACAAACTGAATATCTGGCCGAGTAATGCATAAGTAAATCAAGCATCCAACAGACTGTTGATAGAGAACAGCATCAAATGCATCTCCAGCATCATGAAGACTCAATCGTAAACCTGTCTCCATAGGAGTGGCAATATGCTTATAGTCTTCAAGGCCAAAACGCTGCAATAATGTGTCAATATATTTCGTTTGACACAAAGCCATTCCACCATCAACGTGCATAAACTGAATGCCCAAATAATGATGCAAATGCCCCAAATCAGACATCTCAAATGAGGCATGCAAATCAGCCTTAAAATCAGCAATATGATTCTCAATAGGACTAGTGAGCAGCATGTCGTCAACATTGACAACAATGATCAGAAGCACATCATTAGCACGCTTAACATATAAGGTGCTTTCAGTTGGACTGTTCTCAAAACCATGTGCAATCAGATAGGCATGTATCTTCTCATACCAAGCACATGGTGCTTGCTTTAAACCATATAATGCCTTTTTTAACCTACACACCTGGTTTTCATGCCCTTTTTGCACAAAGCCACGGGGCTGAAAAACATACACTTCTTCATGCAAGTCACCATTCAGAAATGCTATTTTAATGTCCAACTGATGTACATTCCAACCATGATGGGCTTCAAGTGCACAAATGCTCCGAACAGTAGTCATACGGCATGTGGGTGCAAAGGTCTCATCAAAGTCAATGCCTCTTTCCTGTGCATAACCCTTTGCAACAAGCTTAGCCTTATACCTGTCAACTGTACCATTAGGTTTACGCTTCAACTTGTATACCCACTTAGTGCCAATGGCCTTCTTGCCAGGAGGCAAGTCACATAAAGACCATGTACCATTCTTCATTATAGCATCATATTCAGATTGCATAGCAGCCATCCAATTTTCTGAATTTTGTGCTTCATCAAAAGAAACAGGCTCATTCTCATCACAGAGACTAGACGCAGCCATAGCATAACAATGTGATGCAAAGGAGGCACTATGAGAGCCTGAACGAGTACGATATGACAAAGGTGCATCTAATTTGCTGTCACGCAAAGTCTGCACCAACCATTTTGGCATAGTTTTTGCCTGCTCAATATCAGCTCTCTCATCAACAAGTGCATCATGTAAATCTGCATAAGAAATGGAATGATCTGCATCATCATATGAAACCTGCAAAGGCCGAGAATTTGCCTCATTAGAACCAGCACTAGACTGTCCACCTGTAAAAAGAGGCATCAAAGTATCATACATGTCTTTGGAGCTAACAGATGTCTCCTTGGTACATGAAAGCAATGGTTGAATAGCATCTTCCACAAAAACAACATCACGGCTAACCAAAATGCGTTTAGTCTGTGGATGATACAGATCATAGCCTTTACTTTCAGACCTGTACCCAACAAAAATACATTTTACTGCCTTATCATCCAATTTTCTACGATGTTGTTCAGGCACTAATGCATATGCCAAACAACAAAAAACACGCAGATGAGCAACAGATGGCTTGCGGTCATGCCAAGCCTCATATGGAGTGATAGACTACAGCGCTTTAGTGGGACACCTGTTAAGTACATATGCTGCACACATGACTGCCTCAAGCCAAAAACTATGTGGTAAAGCCTGACTCTTGACCTGTTCTTCCATTCAGCAACTCCATTCTGTTGAGGTGTATGTGGCACTGTACACTGGTGTTTTATCCCACGTTCAGCCAGAAATGCATTAAAATCAGAAGACATATATTCCCCCCCTCGATCAGAATGGAGGGTGCCCATTTTACATGCTGACAGATTTTCAGCCAGAACCAAAAACTTTTTGAAGCACAAAAACACTTCGGACTTTGCCTTCAATGGATATACCCATGCATGCTTGGAAAAATCATCAATGAAAATCACGAAGTAAAGATAGTTTCCAAAAGAAGGTGTCTACATAGGACCACAGACATCACTATGTACAAGCTACAATTTTTGCGTAGCCTGAACTGAACCATATTTTGGAAAGGAGGAACGCTGCATTTTGCCTAAAATACGGCCTTCATATACATGTTTTCGAGGTGCCTCAAGCTTGGGCAAAGAAGACACCATATCAGATTTCTGCAGGCGTAGCAAACTAGCAAAATTCTGATGAACAAAGCGTGCATGCCAAAGCTTTGCATCTGACATAGCCTGAGAATCCTGAACTGCAGATGCCGAATCATTCACAGATCTTTCATAGTCTATGAGCTTATACAGCCCACGACATAAAATGCCAGAAGCAATAATAACATCGCCATTTGACAGATCATGAACTGTACATCTGCCATCAACAAATTTCACAACCAAGCCAATCTTGGCTAATGCAAAAACTGATAACAGATTCTTCTTGATCCCTCGCACAAATAAAGCATCTGACAAGGTGAAAGAATTACCATCAGCAGTAGTCACAATGAACTTACCAACTCCCATAACAGGATAAGAGGAGTTGTTGGCGCATGTGATAGTATTCCTTGTAGGGGGCAGGCTCGAGTGAAGAGAAGAAACTGTGCTACAAGGTAATATGTTTGGTCGCCCCACTGTCAAAGTACCAAACATCTGAGTCCACTGTAGACATGCACTGCTCATGAGAAGATGGGTCAAAATTGCAAATAGTAGTAAATGCCCATTCTTCTTCCTGAACAAGATTAGCAGACTCTGTTTTTGGTGTAGAGGCTTCTGCAACAACCATTCCAACCTCCTTTTTCTTTGCCTCTTTTGCAGCCAGTTTTGGACAGTTCTTTATGATATGATCATTCCCTTTACAGTACTTGAAAAACAATTTCTGCTTTTCTGATTTCTTCTCATCTTTATCCTGGTTCTTCGAATGTGCAGCATTTGTAGATTTCTGCTTACTAGTAGAAGAGCTCCATTTTCCTTTGCCCTTCTGACTAGCCAGGAAAGCTTGATCTGCAACACGCATAATGGACATGTTCTGCCTGGACTAATCTTCCTGCAACAGAACAGAGACTAACTCCTCAAATGATAAGGCATTCGGATTGCCTTTCATCATCAACCGAAGAGTAGAAGCAAAACTCTGATATGAATCAGGAAGACCACTCAGAACAGTCTGCACAAGTGAGCTGTGTGGTATAACCTCATCAGCAGAAATCAACTGTTCCTTCAAATCTTTGATCTTCGTTAGGAAATTGTCCATAGAATCACCTTCATTCATGTGCTCACTCTCCAACTGTTTTCGGAGGTAAGCAACACGAGCCTCATTCCTAGCTTGGTACAATGTGGTAAGTGTATCCCAAGCATCCCTAGCTGTTCTGCAAGAGTGAATATGAGGAATAATGGCACATTTGACAGACAAAGCTATCAATGCATGTGCCTGGGCATCTCTGCCATCCCAACGAATCTACTCTGCAGTAGGTGCAGCAGAAACAGCGGCACGAACAGGAATCTGCACAATATCATCTTCGACACCATCTTCATCAGCTCCAGCACCTGTATTCGCAGTACCTGTTGTTACAGGTGTAACAAGACGTCTTTCAACACCCTGCACAATGTTCCACAATCCTTTTGCAACCAATACATGTCGCATCATATAAGCCCATAATGGGTAGTTGGTACCATCCAACTTATCCTCAACAGCCAACATACGGAATACATCACTGCTTTCAGCCATGGCCGATGACTAAAATACCTTGATGCAAAAAATTGACTGTATCTCAAAAAGTTGAACGGAACTACCTAGACGAGTTCTGCTAAACCTGTAGCAGACTTCGAGATGCTTATACTGGCGAACAGAAACTGGTATATAGCTTTGGCACAAAAAGACAAAATAGCCTGCATAAGCACTGTGATAGTGCATTAAGAGGCTGAAACGAGCTCAGATCTGCTCACCAAATTTCATGCAAATCTGAGACTACAAACGGAGGAGTGTCGACGGTGCCCTAGATGAAGCAACGACCTACTCTGATACCAATTGTTGGAGTTAGATGTCTTCGGAAGCACACGAACAGCACAAGGAAGAAGAAGAAGCTTGGAGCACAACACACAAGACTGAATCTATTACTAGAGAATGTACAAAGATAAGTAGCCCATTAGGGCAATAGGCATATATACAAGCCGGGGGAAAAAAACCTCCTAAAGAGGGAAAAAAGTGCCCCGGCGGTCCTAGTGTGTTCACACACATCACTACCTAAATATATCAACACTCCATGAGTGACTTGTTCTTTCGTTCAACAACTCCATTTTGTTGAGGTGTATATGGCAGTGTACACTCGTGTTTTATCCCACGTTCAGCCAGAAATGCATTAAAATCAGAAGACATATATTCCCCCCCTCGATCAGAATGGAGGATGCCCATTTTACATGCTGACAGATTTTCAACCAGAACCAAAAACTTTTTGAAGCACATGAACACTTCGGACTTTGCCTTCAATGGATATACCCATGCATGCTTGGAAAAATCATCGATGAAAGTCACGAAGTAAAGATAATTTCCAAAAGAAGGTGTCTGCATAGGACCACATACATCACTATGTACAAGCTACAATTTCTGAGTAGCCCGAACTGAACCATCTTTTGGAAAGGAGGAATGCTGCATTTTGCCCAAAATAGAGCCTTCACAAACATGTTTTCTAGGTGCCTTAAGTTTGGGCAAAGAGGACACCATTTTAGATTTCTGCAGGCATAGCAAACTAGCAAAATTTAGATGACCAAAGCATGCATGCCAAAGCTTTGCATATGACATAGCCTAAGAATCATGTATTGCACATGTTGAATCATTTACAGATCTTTCATAGTCTGTAGATTTCTGCTTACTAGTTGAAGAGCTCCATTTTCCTTGGCCCTTCTGACTAGCCAAGAAAGCTTGATCTGCAACACGCATAATGGACCTCTTCTACCTGGTTTGATCCTCTTGCAATAGAATAGAGACTAACTCCTCAAATGACAAGGCATTTGGATTGCCTTTCATCATCAACCGAAGAGTAGAAGCAAAACTCTGATATGAATCAGGACGACCATTCAGAACGGTCTACACAAGTGAGCTATCTGGTATAACCTCATCAGCAGAAATCAACTGTTCCTTCAAGTCTTTGATCTTTGTTAGAAAATTGTCCATAGAATCACCTTCATTCATGTGCTCACTCTCCAACTGTTTTTGGAGGTAAGCAACACGAGGCTCATTCCTAGCTTGGTACAATGTGGTAAGTGTATCCCAAGCATCCTTAGCTGTTGTGCAAGAGCGAATGTGAGGAATAATGGTATGTTTGATAGACAAAGCTATCAATGCATGTGTCTAGGCATCTCTGCCATCCCAACGAATTTTCTCTATAATAGGTGCAGTAGAAACCGGAGCACGATTAGGAATATGCAGAATATCGTCATCTTCGACACCTTCTGCATCAACTTTAGTACCTGCAGTTGTAACAGTTGTTGGTGTGATAGGACATTTTTCAACACCTTGCATAATGTTCCATAGTCCTTTTGCAACCAATACATGTCGCATCATATAAGCCCACAATGGGTGGTTGGTACCATCCAACTTATCCTCAATAGCCAACATACGAAATACATCTTTGCTTTTAGCCATGGCCAGTGACTAAAATACCTTGATGCAGAAAATTGATTGTATCTCAAAAAGTTGAACAAAATTGCCCAAATGAATTCTGCTAAACTTGTAGGAGACTTCCAGACGCTTACACTGGCAAACCGAAACTAGTATGTACCATTGGCACAAAAGATGAAATAGCCCTGCACAAGCACTGCGATAGCACATTCGAAGGCCAAAACGAGCTCAGATCATGATTTTGGCACCACAATATGAAGTTGTTTTGATCTTGGAAACACACTGAGTATGCTGACCTAAATTCGTGCGATTCTGAGACTGCAATCGGAGGAGTGTCGACGACACCCTAGATGAAGCAGCGACCTACTTTGTTACAATTGTTGGAGTTAGACGTATGTGAAAGCATGTGAACAACACAAGGAAGAAGAAGAAGCTTGGAGCACAACACACAATATTGAATGTATTACTAGAGAATGTACAAAGATAAGTAGCCCATTAGGGCAATAGGCATATATTCAAGCCGGGGGAAAAAACCTGCGAAAGAGGGAAAAAAATACCCTAGTAGTCCTAATGTGTTCACACACATCACTACCTAAATATATCAACAGTGTACTTTATCAGAGTTACTTTTTTTTTTTGCACAACTACAGTGTCGTATGGCTGAATATAAGAATCTGAATTCCTTCTAGAAAAAGCATAGTCATCTGCTTTTATGAATTTTGGAATCTCTTCCTTCTTATCATAAATTTAACTTTCTGCAATATATGCATTGTGTGAGAGTAGGATATCACCAGTGTCTGGAACATAGAATTTATATCCTTTGCTTTCAATTGCATGACCAATAAAGATGGATTTAATGGCTTTTACATCAAGCTTACCACGATCCTTCTTCTCAATGTGAACATAAGCTATGAAACCAAATACTTCAAAGTAACTCACATTGGCCTTCTTCCCATAATAAGCTTCATACGGTGTAATGACCTTCAAAGCTTTTGTGGAAGACCTATTCAGAATGTGATTAGTTGTATCAACTCCATCAAACCAAAACTTGGGAGAAAGCTTCTTGGATGACATCATACTACACATCATCTCAACAAGTATCCTATTCTTTCTCTCTGCAACACCATTCTGTTATGGCGTGTAAGCAATAGTGAGTTGATGAGAGATACCTTTGTCTTCAAGAAAAGACTTAAAATCTTTAAACATGTACTATCCTCCTCTATCACTTCTCAAAATCTGGATCTTTATAACATTAAATAAACAATTGAATCTGACACAATGATAAAAAAAGATGTTTGATTTATAAACATGTTCCTCGATAAAATTCATTTCAATATGGTCTTAATCCATCACTATTGGATACTTCAAACCATAATGAACAAGGTTCAAGAATAATCTAAACAAGTCTTGTGTGCTTAATCTTTTTTATACATCTTTATCGATAGCTAGTTCTAATCTAAACTTGAACTTATAAACCCCATTTTTATCAATGGGGTAACTATTGTTAGGCTATTATTAGTGTAGATATTAAATTATATAATTTTGAATCCTTAAAATTCTTGGGAACCATAACCGCTCTGTATTCTATAATTGTTGTAACTAGGAAGTGCATATTTTGATATTTTAGAATAGCATTGATGTAGAAAATTTTTTGGGGGCCCCCCTTTGGTCTTGGTCCATCTCTCTTGACAAACTCCATCTTATTCTATGCCAATTGCTAACACCCCCTCCCTCTCCCATCTATCAACCCTTATAGATCCTTGTTGCAGGGATCAATTGATGTAATTTTGAAGTAAGTCTTGAGTGAGGGTGTGCTCATTGACATGGATGTCTTAGGGGTGCATTTTTATCAATCTATTTTTGGCATTTTCGTTTAAATAGTGCTTGATTAAGGTTTGATTGAAGGCCCTCCAAGGTTGGTATGAAAGGTTGTGAGACCCTTACGAATGGGTGCATATTGGTGTATAAATAAAGGGCTTATCTTAATGAAAATATGAACGCATTTGTGGGACTTCATGTGGTGGGTATGTGTGTTACTTTCTCTATCAATCTCTTATTATTTTGCATCATCATCTCACATAATCATCATCTATTGAAAGTCGAAACCAATCACTTCACTAACACTGGCACTCCTCTGTGGGCATATGCGAAGTTCCGATTCTATTGTTGGTAGCTTTTTGAGGCTCTAGGGACCATTTCTGCCTACCATGGTGCTCCATCATTAGCACCATGCATGACACTATGTTGCTCGGATTCTCTAACCAACTCTCAACGTCCGATTGGGGCCTATTGGTTGCATGCCATTCTGTTCGGATCTATTGCTAGCAGAAACAGATGCCGATTCACAAAGGGACCATGAAAAATTCTTGATCCCAGATAGCACATCATTTAGCACACATAGTTGTTCATTTCAATGCCAATCTGCTTGATCATCTTGGCAGCAATGCGCTATCATGAACCCGCAAAGATAACATCCTTATCAGGCTAACCAGATCTTTCTCAACCAACACCACTTGATTGAGTTCTTAAAACATTCTTGTGCTAGACAAATCCACCTGCCATGCTACGTGGCATCATAATCTTCCCCTTATAAGTCCCTTGTATGCATTTAGTGCAAGGATAATATTGAGCACCATGATAAATGCTTTATGGATATCAGTATCACATGAACCAACATCACATGTGAATCATGATTGTTGCTCTAGCACAATGGTGAGAACCACGTTAAGAAGCTCCACCTCCTTAATGTCAATCCGCGGAAGAGGTAGGAGTGATATGAAGATCGTGAATGTGAGATGAAGTGAGAGTGAAGGTGAGAAGCATAGAAATGCACACACACATACGCACACACTACGAAGAGACAAGCAAGACACAATGGAAGGTGAGGAATCCACTCTATTACTCAAGAACACTAAGCTCAAAAGAACTCTAACCTCAAACAAGCTAACCTCAAAAATGAGCTCTCTAGCTCTTTTTATAGTTTCTAGACTAGTTTTGACCGGTTTCACATCTAGTGACCGGCATAGTTAAAAATTAGGTCCTAGAGGCTATTTGGAAGGGTAAACGGTGTCTAAAAATAACGAAAATTGATACGCATGTTCTATCTAAGCTCCTCAAGCTCGAGGACTCCTCGGCTTGCACGAAATGGAGCTAGAAATTAAGAAAAGGGTTTTTTCTATGTTACATATGTTACAATAGTGATAAAAATCATTGTTGGAGGTTTTTGAAAAGTATTTTTAAAACATGATTCTTTGAAAAAATATTCCACTGGCTCACTGCTCCGTCGTTACATGCTTCCGCGTCGTCTGTGCCTCTGGCTGCTTCCAACACCCCCCTCCCTCTCGCTTATGTCGTCCCTGACAGAACCTTGTTGTGAGGTCTGTCGGATATAGTTCTGTAGGAGGTCTTGAGCGAGGGTGTGCTCGGAGATACGAATGCCTCGAGCCAAGTCGGCCTCGAGTTTTTCCCAGTTGATTGGTTGCGGTTCTTCCGGTGGCGGGAGCTGATAGTGCGTGGAATAGACCATTCGTTCACAGGCAAATAATTGTAATAAGTGTGTAGGCCTGCTTATGAATACCTCCGAATGGTATTCCCAGAAGCCGGTTGTGAACATCTCTTCGAATGTCTGCTTGTAGCACGCCGGTAGGTACTTTATTCTGCAATGCCAGGCATAACACACCCGTAGCGATGGCGTTGTACTCATATCATATACCAGATCGAAATTGCCATGCTCGAAGCCCGGGGTGTTTACATGAGGTGCCTTGACGCGTCGGAAGACTTTAAAAATCATTTGCATCATGTCAAAGATTTTGACAGTCATATGCGCCGCTATATCATCCATATGCTTTAATCTAGGGAGCCAGTGGCGAATTGTAGCCATCATGTAGCCAACAATTGGTAACCTAATGGGTGGCTTAAAATAGGGGTAATTCAACCAGTCTTGGCACTGCTTATTGTTTTGTACCTTAATAGCAAAGGCAGTCCAGGAGCGGCGTTGTGGCACTGGTCCCCAACATGGGTTATACTTCAGGTGCAAAGGTGCCTTTACCCATGTACTCATCATCTCTGGATACTGCTGTAGTAAATTTTTTCGCCACTCTGGTTGATAGATCCTTCCTTTCTGTGCATCTAGTGGCAAATCAGCCGCCTCGAATTGAGTTGCATGCGATGGTTTTTTACCTGTCTCTTTCTCAATGGCTAACTGGTATTCGGCCATTAACATGAAGTACGGTTTATACTGTAGTTCGTGCCCAGATATGTATCGTCGCGGGGCCAAATGAGCAAAGAATGGAGACTGTAATATTCTTTCTTCTATCATCGCCATGGCATGTAATTGTGCCTCTACTCTAGCTGAGTGCGTTGTTCCAAGTTCCTCAATAGTCTTCATCCACGCGGGGGTCGGAAGTTCGTACGTCATCTGACCTTCGGCCGTGACGCGTCCGCCTGGGATGGGTTGTGGCTCGTATGCTTCTTCAAACGTTTCCTCCACCGGGATGGTGACCGTTTCTTCCTCAGCTGGAAGCTCAGGTGGGGAATCTGGCCTTGGTGGCGCTTCGTATACTGCAATCCTTGATGCAAGGGTCGATACCTGGGCCCGTAATGAGTTGAGTTCCTCTAGGAGGTCAGGAGAGGGGTCCACAGGTGCTGGTACGTCTTGGTGTGCCGGTTCTCGTAACTGGAGTAATTTGTGATCTTCTTTGAGTTTCTGTAACTCCTCGTTCATGCGGTCATATGCATCTAGCAATCTTACATGATCGTCTAGCAGCATCCTCATTGAGTCTGAAGGAATGGCTTTGAACCTGCTAGGACTGAGTGGTTGGTCTGGGTGGTCAAGCGCTGCTTCTAAGTTTTCTCGGTTCTGATCCTGTAAGCGCTGGTTTTCTTCCTTGGCGGCTGCTAGGTGTCTTCGTAGTAAGCCCATGTTTCGTGTTAGCGTTGCATTGTGGACTGTCTGGGCTGTTAATAAATTATCCAGGTCAACCGTGGCTTCCTTGGTCTTTTCTTCACTTTCTAGTTCCAATTTGTGATAAGCCTCGCGTAATTCTTGGTAGCGGGTGTTCAGAGAGGCATTCTCAATGGACAATAAATTAAGCTGCGACTGTAAGTCATTGGTTGTCCTCTGCAGCTGCTGATAATTATCACCAAGAGATGTGAACTCATCTCTTACTTGCGTCATACATATGAACATCTGTCGGAATGCATTATCTACAGTGGGTGATAGTATTAACGGGGTGCTAAATGAAGATGCAGTTGGTGTGGATGCAACGGGAACGAGGAATGGGGATGGGAAGGTGGATGATGTAGTGATTGTTGAAAATTGTGATGTGCCTAAAAATGTTTGTGCCGTGAGTGAAGTGAGCGATGGTGCAGTGGGTGGTGAGATGTCCATGTCGGTGGACGTATCTAGTGCGGTGACCGTGAATATGGGTGTGATTGTGGGTACTCGTGCTGGTGTAAATACGGGATTTACAAAGGTTGAGGGGTAATTTACAGGGGGGCTGGCTGGAGCAGCTTGGTGGAAAGGGGAAAGAGGGGTTACAGTGGATCGGGGAGGTGAGACGGGGGAGAAGGTTAATGGCGGGGGGAATGGGAAAAGGGGTCTTGGAGTTGTGGGGAAAGATGGAAAAGATTGATGAAGGAATGGGTTGGATACTAGAAAGGTGGGTGTGGGAAGGGGTAGATTAGGGCTAATGGGTGCGGGAATTGTGGGATGAGTGGTCGTAAAGACGGTTTCTGCAACACCACCGGCGAATGAAGATGTGGGTCTGGGGGAAGGAGGGTGAAGAGGGGAGGCTGGATCGACGGGTGGTGAGAGAGGGGCGGTTGGGGTGGTCAGTACTTCAGTGACTACTGAGGTAGGTACAACTGTAGCGCGGGGTGGGGAATCTACAATGATGGTTTCTACGGCCAATGATCGTTCGGGGACGAGGCATGCCTCCCTGGCTTGTTCTGAAGATTGTGCTCCGGTTGGTACACGAATGTATTCGCGGGGCTTTGAAAGTAGTCGTACTCTGCGGGGGTCAAACTGTGGCAGTGGTTTTCGTTGCAAGTACCTGAGTGCCTCGTTGGAGCCTACTGATTGGACTAATTCTTTGAATCCTTTGATATATGCGTCTTCGAATCCGCCTGTGACAAGTTCTTGTTCTATTATTTTTTGGCTCTCTTCCTCTGTCAGCTTCTTGCGTGCCCAAACTTTTTCCATAGTTCTATACAGCTTCTTGATAGCTAGAGTGTAAGCTGCTGCCTCGTAAGTTTCATCTTCATGGGTACTTGTATCGCCATGTGTGTCGGTTTGTTGGCCTTGGCCATCTGTCTGTTCCTGCTCTTGGGATATATGTGTTCCCTGGCTAGCTTCGTCGTCACCTTCGTCGTCATCGGTTGCTATCCTTTCGTCATCAGAGCTGGACACGACCTGTCCTTGTGGCTGATCCCTAGGTGTGGTAGGGTAGCTAGGCCTTTCAAATTCTTGAGAAAACATTTGCCCTTCTGAAAACTGGAACTCATTGGAGAATGCATCGGGCATCTCAAAATCAAATGTTTGGTCCAGTGGCTCTGCTTGTCCTGGTTCTAAATGCGGTATTGGAAAAGAGAAAGCTTCCGCACCGATAGTGGTGTGAAGTTCAGCTGCTGTGGTGATAGGTTCTGTGGTTGTGGCTGCTTGGGGTGCGACAGTACTGGTGGTGCCCTCCGTTACCACTGGTCTAGATAACCTTATGCGGATAGGTTGTACTGTGGGAGTGGTTGCTGTTGGTGACTGCTCTAGAGATGGTTGTGGAGAGGGTGATGCTGGGACTTGTAGGCACGGGATAGTACCTCTCATCCGCTTTTCGGCTCTGCCTTTGCTAGACTTTCTAGCCTTCCTAGTGGTGCCTTTGAATGCTTTCAGTTCCTCACTGGTCATGGCACGCTCTACGGGTAAATCATATGCCAAGCACATATATATGATCCTGGTGAGGGCGCAACATCCATTGATTACCTTTTTTCGCTCCCATCTATGCTGTGCCAAATAGAGCTTATCAATTATCCAGCTAGCTAGATCAACTGTTTGCGGTCCAGAACATGCTAAGTATAATCCAAACCAGATTCTCTTGTGGGGCATGGTAAAACGATCCTGAGCTTGGAAAGCAAAGTGCTGCATGCATATCCGTAATGGCTTAGAGAGCTCAGGTGTTATAGCAGAAATATCCTCCCACTTAGTTACGTCACCACGCTTCATCTGCTCTGGGACTAGCCGTTCTTTCTCCGTTGGAGTGTGTGTTCCATGAATCTTGATGGCCGCCCTGATTAAATCCTTCGAAAGATAAAATCTTTTGTAAGGTGGATCATCCACTAAAGAAGGCAAAATAAAGGTTCCTGGGATGTCCTTATTCTCTGAGGCCAGCAAAGTGGTGATTAAGTAATAACACCTATAAAAGTCAAGTTTGGGCAGAGGATCACTGAAATACTCCGTGAAGCCGGCTCTAGCCCAAACATGAGTTAAGTCCTGGGTGTTCTGTAGGCCTTCGAATTCTCTTGAGAAGAATTGATACTTGCCCCATGTGCGGTCATCAAATGTCATATTTGCTTCAAAAATGAAGTCAGCATCAGCTAATGGTCCTGCTAGGCCTTGGAACCAGTGAGAGTTACGGTGTATCTTCTCTGTGTATCCCATAGGTGGGTTATCGATTGGCATGGGTCCCGGAAATCCTTGGAACTCTGGCGGTGGAGCGGTCGGGTGGGATTCTGCGCGTAAAACATTGAGGGGCACCGCAGCCACGCTGGGGCCTGCTTCCGATGGTCCTGCTTCGGTTTGCATGATGACTGGTGAGCTAATGGAAAAGATCTGCTACAAAAGATTAACACATTAGTATGGAAATTAATTATGATCCCATTAAGGTGAGACCGCAATCCCTTTCCATAACCGATGCGTAACCCGTGTAGCCAAGTGTCGTGAAATGATTGATGCAATGATCTTTTTGCAGAGCTAATGCAGGTCTCTAGACGCCTACATGCTTCAGATTATGCATACATTTCTTGATGAGCTTTTATTATGCATGATGTGGGGTTTGGGTGTATGATTTTATACAAGGTTTGGTTGAGGGTGAATTAGTACAAGGGTGGAGTTTAAACGGGGCGGGAGAATTGTTAGATAAGGGGGTACAAGAAGACGTTTGGATACGTTTAGGTATCCATTTCCTAAGAGTCTTGGAGTGGGTGGTATGTTTCTGCTGAGGAACAAAAAGCGGTATCGGGTTTGGTGGTATTGAAGGATGAAAAGGTTTCTGAGGGGTATATATTACATGGCTTCAGGGTTGAGATATAATACATTGTTTGGGTACCCAAATCTGCATGGGTGTGGGTCTATGGATAAGGTATTTCTTGGCGATCCAAATCTGTCGAGTATTGATGCTTGTAGAAGAAGATCGAGAGGACTTTGTATGCTGACTCTGCTTTTTTTGAAACTTTGTCCTGTTCTTGTCTGCAGTGTTGCTGATAGGCTGTGGTTGTTGTCCTTTTGGCACCCATATTTGTCTCGTGCCACTTGTTCTGTGATTTTGATACTGCTGCTATCTTTGCCTTATCTGGTGGTGTCGTCGGTCTTGGTTCCTCTGTTGTGGTTGACTCCTTCGTGGTTAGGTTTGAGAGGTCCATTGGACGCTCTGCTTTGGAAAAGAAGGGAGATCCAACACTTGCGTGACCTGCCCATTAGGAAGTGATTCGTTCTTCATCTTTAATCTAGGCCAGTCCGCAGCAAGTTTGGAAGGATGAGCACCAGAGGGTGTTGTGCTCATTTGGCCGCTGATGCAACCCACCTGACCGCTGATTATGTTCATCTGCCCTAGCGGTTGGGTAGCTTCCCTCTCTAGTTTGCAGGAAGCCCTAGGGAAGATCTCCTGTCGTCCTTCTGATTGACAATTGTCCCTAGCCAAGCCCGAGTGGGTTGGTGTAGGCGTAATGTGACTGGTCTGACCCAAGATCTTCCGGTCTTCCGCCGCGTGCGTTTCATAGGGTCTAGGGTTACAAACCTCAATCGGAATGCCGTTAGGGAAGTCAAGCGGTATCATTCGCTTCTGTTCTAAGGTTCCAATCTGTAAGGAGCCTTGTCTAAGATTTAGGTCCACTGAGTGATCGTATAGCCAATCTTGGCCAAGGATTACGGGTTCTATCAGGTCGTCATCATGGCACACTAGTAGCTTCGCTGTCATGGTCACATCCTTAATGAGGATAGGAAGGTCCACCGCACCCATGCAAGGGGTTTCCATGCCTCCTAGGCCTATGAGGTATGCCTCAATTGGCCGCATTTCTATTCCTGAATCCTTATAGTGGAACCATCTAATCGCACTAGTCGCAGCACCTGAATCAATTAAAGCCCTGAGCTCTTGGCAAGGGTTGTCGTGCTCTAGCCTGACTGTAATGAATGGTCTCCTGTCCACTATACTAGGATGAGTGGTTGACTTTACTTGACACATGGCCATGGGATATCTGGGTGTAGTTTCCAGATAGTTATAATGTTCTCTCCCTAGTCCTTGTCTTCTTAACTTCATGCGTTTAATGCGTTCTATTGCTTCTGCCTGAGCTTCCGCTTGTATTCTATTTTCTTCCTCCTTACGCTTCTTTGCCCACGTGAGTCGTCTAAGCATATCCTCAGTAAGAGGTTCCTGATATAGCTTGACTCTACAGCCACTAATATAATTAGGCATTATATCTCCTTCTAAAGTGGCTAACTGTACCGCTCCACTTGTTGAGAGTCTGTTAATGATCATAGGTCCATAACCTCGCTTTTCTAACTTACGTGCGTGTTGCTTTAACGTATATACTAGAACTAAATCTCCTTCTTTTAAGCCTTTATCTTTCACATGTGCATCAAAATACGCTTTTTGTCGCTTCTTCGCTGCATATATTCCCGCTGCTGCCTTTAGTCTGGTTTCTCCTAATCGTTCCAAGTCCATTATTTTTGCTGATAATTCATGGCCGGTCCACTGATGTTCTTGTGCAACCTTAAGGGTCGGTATCAAGAAGTCTAAAGGAAGCACAACATTCTGACCAAAAACCATCTGAAAGGGAGTTGCATTGAGTACGGTCTTGTAGGCCACTCGATATGCCCAAACAGCGTGGTGTAACTGTTTGTCCCAATCTGAACGTTTGTTGTTCACGAGTTTCGTCAGTACGTTACAAAGGATCTTATTAGTGCTTTCAGCCTGACCATTGGCCTGAGGATGATATGGTGCGGATTTCTTGTGAATCACCATAAAATCCTGTAACAGATATTCAATGACTTGGTTTAGAAAGTGAGTGCCTCGATCGCTCACTAACTCTATAGGCAGTCCATATCTTGTAAAGACATTCTCAAATAAGAATTTTGCAGTTGTGTGTGCATCATTCTTTTTCGTGGCTTTTGCCTCTACCCATTTCGTAAGATAATCTGTCGCAACAATAATGTATTCCGCATGTGTACCTTTTGCACGGGGGTTAATGGGTCCTACAAAGTCTATACCCCACTTAGAAAATGCACGTCCGCCCATCATGGGTTTCAATGGCATTTCATCTTTGCGAGTAGGAAACTGAGTTCTTTGGCACACATCACATCTCTTTACAAAGGTATGCGCATCCATGTGAAGAGTGGGCCACCATAATCCTGCAAAGAGGATGGCTTTGATTATCCTATCGGGTCCAAAATGACCTCCTGCAACACCTTGGTGTGCAGTCTCTAGTATGCTCAGATAATCGCTCTCATGAACACATTGTCTTAGATATCCATCTCGTCCTCTTTTGTATAGGTTATCGCCAATAAGTGAATAATCTTGAGCTTCCTGCTCTAGACTGCGTTGTCGAGCTAAGGTCATGCCTTGAGGGAATGTGTTCGTCCTCAAGTATGTCACTAATGGTTCACTCCAGTCTGGTGTGAGAGACACGTGATATAATGTAGCATGATCTACTGGTGGTCTTTCACAACAAACATGGCATTCCTTACACAACCTGTGGACATCTGCTTCCATCGTAGGCCAATATACTCCTAATCTATGCAGAGTCTGTAACGTTCGATGTTTTGAATGATGTTGCTTTAATGCACCTATGTGTGCTAATTGCAACCAATTCGCATGTTCTGATTCATCTACACAACAAACAAGGATCTTTTGATTATCCTGTTTATATATGCTTCCTGCCATTATTTGGTATCTTTGGGACTTGGTAATCTCTCCCTCTTTGATCTTTAACCTAGGATTCTTGGGTCCATATGTGAGAATAGGGACTATAGGCTTAGCCCATTCTGGTGCTATCTCAAGGTTAAACAAGTATGCATCTGGTAATTCATCCGCTACTCCTTGAGGAGCTTCTCCTGAGGTTAATCTTGAAAGGTGGTCAGCTCTAAGATGTGTCTTTCCTTTCCTGACTACGACTTCAAAATCATACTCCATGAGTAATAGAAACCAACGTATCAGTCGTCCTGTGTTACGTGGTTTGTTGACTAAGTACAATAGGGCTTGATGATCTGTAAAGAACTTGAATTTGTTGGCCAACAAGTAGTGCCTGAACTTCTTTACTGCGTAGATCATCCCTAATCCTTCTCATTCCGTCGTGGTGTAATTCCTTTCTGCTGCGTTCAACTGTCTGCTCGCGTAAGCTATGGGGAGATCTATGTTACCTTCATTCGTGGGTTGTGCTAACACGCATCCTATGGCGTAATTGGATGCATCTACATGTACATGGAATGGCTTACTCCAATCTGGGGTAGTCAATATAGGTGCTGAGCACAAGCGTCGTTTAAGTTCATTGAATGAATTTTCACATTCATCTGTCCATTCAAAATTGGTTAAAAGAGAGTACAAAGGCTTGGCTATGATTGCATACATGTGTATGAATCTCCTATAATATCCGCAATGGCCCATAAATGCCTGTACCTCTTTCACATTAGTTGGTCTAGGTAAATCTGCAATTACCTTCACCTTTTCTTCATCCGTAGAGATTCCATTTTTTGACACAATGTGTCCTAGAATTTTGCCTTGTCTGACCATGAAAACGCACTTTTCTGGGTTCAAACAAACCTGATACTCTCGACATTTGTCAAATATTTGTCTTAACTCTGGGATATGTGTCTGTCTTACATTTGAATGAGCACATAGGTCATCGACATAAACTTCTAAGCTCTTGCGTAAAAATTCCTTAAAAACATGACACATGAGTCGCTGGAAAGTGGCGGGTGCATTTGTTAAGCCAAATGGCATCACACGAAATGCAAATATGCCCCATTCAGTGGCAAATGCCGTCTTGTGTTGGTCTTCTGGAGCAATAGCTACTTGATTATAGCCTGAAAATCCATCAAGAAAGTTGTAAACTTCCTTGCCCGCAACTCTTTCCAATAGATGTTCTGTGATAGGAAGAGGATAACTATCTCTAATCGTTGCGGCATTAACCTTTTTAAGGTTAATACACACACGCAATTTTCCATTCTTCTTGGGCACTACCACAATGGGAGATACCCATTCGGTATGCTCAATTTCGTAAATGAATCCTGCTTCTATCAGGCGATCTATCTCCTCTTTGATCTTCGCAGCGTAGTTATCATTGTACGTGTACGGTTTCTGTTTTGTCGGTTTTGCATCTGGAGTCATAGGGATTCTATGAGAACATATATCTGGATCTACTCCTTTCAAATCTTTGTAACTACACGCAAAGACATCTCTATATTCGCGTAATAGGGCAACTAGCTCTTCTTCTTCTTCAGTTGTCAAATCATGCCCTATGTATGTGCATTTTTCTTCCTCTCCTTCTATGGCTACGATTATTTTCTTGGTTTTCTCGCGGTTATCATATACTTGTCTGTCATTCGCCTTTCTATTAGGCATTCGTACCATGATCCTTCTATCTTTGATTTCATATTTCTTGAAGTTCTCGGGTACTTCAAACAAAGATTCTTCTTTTTCTGACATGGTTTCTTTCTTCTTTCTTTTCTTGCCTTCACTCTTAGTAGTCACTTCCGTGGCTAATCTCACCTCATTCGTAATTTCCTCGTGTCTCTGAGGGTGAGTCTCTACTTCGTAGAAATATTCTTCCTCTGATGCAAATGGAGAGTCCATGATAATTGATTCTAAATCAAAATCACTTGCATCCTCAAATGCATCAGTGTTAGGTTCACACTCTTCTAAAATCGCATCGCACATGATTGGCTCTATCGTATAAACTGAAATGTCATAGCCATCCTCGTCACAGTGGGGTGTCCATTGTTCTTCATTGATGGCTACATCCATGGTTGCTAGGATTTCTGCCCAACCATGGGGTTCAAACTCTTCGTCTGGGAATACTACAGGTGCATAGGTTGGATCTTGTAGGGTTCGTGGATGTTGTTCTGCACCTAAGGTCCTGGCTTCTAACCTTTCTTCCTCTTGTTTGGCTACTTTACACATCCATAAATGAGTATCCTCATGCAACCAAGAAGGATCTGATTCTAATGAGTGCACGGATTCTGTTTCTACTGGTGTCTTATGGATGGTATTCCATTGTATTGGGGGTACATCTCTATGTGAATAGTCTTTAAGATTGACTTTGGTAGTCACTCCTAAATGTTGCAAGTACAAAGAATTAGTTCCCCAATCTTGTACAATTTGCAACTGACGCATGAATGGTCGTCCCAATATCATCTCATAAGCATGGTTTTTTGCAAAGTCACAAATGGCAAAGGTATGCTCAAATTCTACACCACAAGTGGTGAGAGATATGCCTTCTAGTAAGCCTAATGGTTTTTCTATGTGTCCATCAGCCATTTGTAGCTTCATCCTGGTGGGTCTTAATGCTGGCTTACCCCAACGTTTCCATAAAGCAGTGGTAGCTATGGCTACTCCGGCTCCTGAATCTAAGATGGCTTTCGTGGTGTAGCCCTGATGGGTGATCGGAAGATAAGTGTTACCTTCCTCTCCTTCGCTCACATCTCCAATCTTTTCTACGGGTATCTCTGGTACCTTATCTTGTGATCCTATTGGTGAGGGAGTAGTAGCAAGCCCGGGGAATTGATTTGCTACATGCTTCCACAATTCTGGTTTTACCTTCAATAACTCCTCCAGAGTAAGGTTACATTGTACTTTAGTATTCTTGATCACTTCCGTGTTTCTAGGGATTACTGATTCTTCATTCCTCACTATTATCGTGGGTGCTCTCATACTAATAGACTTTGCTTCCCAAGGTCCTGTGAACTGAGGTAATTCTTGTAAAGAATTAGATTCAAATCTTGTGTGTTCACTCAGTTGTTCTTCCTCTACATCATCGTATATAGAGGGGATGTCTTGGGGAAATTATTCCTGCAAGTCATCTATTTCTTGAATAGGAGGATGGGTTCCTTGTTCTTTTCTCCATTTCTCTTCTTGGATTTCTCTCAAAAATTCATGTGAATATTTATGTATGGAAGACAAATTGTCTTGACTTTCTGTATTGGGTACTTGAGACAGGGATGGTGCATTCCTTTCCTGTGTCTCTGGGACAATAGGGTTCCTAGGCTGATCCTTTTTCTCTTTGCTCTCGATCAAATATTCTAGCCTCTCCATTAGTCCTTGAAAGTGTAACTCCGGTTTTGCCATGTTATTCCAATTAAGATATCTAGAGGCTTCGAACAAAGCTTGTGCTAATTCTACCATCTTCATGCAAAGTTTAGTTCTCTCAATTTCTAGATCAGCTCGAGGGTAGTTCTTACTCATTTCAACTACTTGAGGTCCCTCTTTTAATCTAGCCTGATATGCACGAAACATCATGTCTAGATTCTCTGGTATGGGTTCCGCTAAAACTGTTCCTGATTTCTGAGCTGGATTCTCTTGATTCAATTCCTCTGAAGTCAATTCTTGGATTTTGGCTCTAGATTCCTTTAAACTTCCTTCCAATTCCGTCATCTTTTTACTCCATTTTCTCTTAATTCTTTCTCTAGAATCTTTCCAAGATTTTGTCTTCTTACTGCTAGATTCTGCAACTTCACTGGTTTCGGCTACTTTCTCTTGATTAAGCTTTTGGTTCTGTAAGAGCGCCTGGGCTCTTGTTATAGCTTGGATAGGCACCTATGTGGGGTTGGATCCATCTGCGTTATTTACAATACCTATCACGTTGATCGGTGTCACATTCGGAGCGTTAACAGGGTTCTTAGGACAATCTTTGATTATGTGCTCTTTGCCACAATGAGCACAAAAGCCTTGGATGTTATAGTACTGTGATTGTCCTGCTATCGGGGGGTGTGGACAATCCTTTATGAAATGATCTCCTTGGCACCTAAAGCATGGTCCTCTAGGGCCCTGTGGTCTCTGTTGTCTTAATTGGGGCCGTGGATTTGGGTTTGTGTACATCACATTAGCATAGTCGGGCTCCCAACTAGGTTCCACTGGTGGACTATCGTAATGATATGTCTCCACGTGTTCTGGTGACTCTGTGTAATATGCGGGTGGACTATCGACATGCGTAGAGTCAAAACTGTTTGAGTGTGGGTCACTCTCTGTGATCAAAGGTGAAGAAGGCACTAAGGCCCTACTTAGGTTCTCTTCTGCAACAGCATATTTGACTGAGATGACATTCGCTGGTGGGGGTGGCTGCTGAGCTAAGACAGGTTGAGGTCTCTGTTGAGCCTGGTATGGGTAGTTTTGAGGAGGCCTATAGTAATAAGGCTGAGCATTGTATTGGCCTTGATACCTACCTGGCTGTGCGTATGCTTGCGGGTAGTTCTGTCTCACGGTTTGTTTGTTGTACGGGCAGTCCTGAGCCGTATGATTCGTGTATCTTCTCTCAATTGTACAGTATTGGCCACTAGGGTTGGCTTGTGGTTGTGGTGCATTGGGACACATTTTTGCCAGATGATCACCACCACAGGTGTAACAACGCTTGTTTGTTAGCACCCTAGGTTTACTAGAAACTCCTAGTTTCTGGGCCACTTTTTCTGCTAGGTCTTCTATTGAGCTAGACAATTTCGTGGATGCTAGAGATGAACAATCTGAGTCCTTATAGACCTTTGAAAGTTCCAACTCGTCTCCTAAGTTGTCTTCAATGTCTATGCAAATTCTTACACATTGCTCTAGCGTTCTGGGTTCTTTTAGGTACACGTAGGAGCATAGTTTAGAGCTCAACAAGCCATCTAGAAACAATGACACTTGCTTAGCTTGTGAGGGTAGCTCTTGCATTGGACATCGTTCAACATATTGTCTAAACCTACGTCCTGCGAGTCTAACTGTTTCTTGAGGGGTTTGTTTAAAGCTATGAATCAACGAAGACGTATCATGTCTAATCCCACTTTTAGAGAATTCAGTGATTAATGACTCTAAAAAGTGATGGATGTCCCTAAATTGCCTTTGTTGCAATGGTTGGAACCAAGTTAAAGCTGTATTCTTTAACGTTAGTCCAAATGCGTTGTATTGCGTGAACATGTCTTCTACTTATTCGGCTCTTAGTACTTGCTTGAATTCTGCGACGTGGTCGTAGGGATCTCCTGTCCCATCAAAATAATTCTTCATTGATTTTACTAATTGAGTGGGTCTCAATATTCTTGAGTGTTCACGTGGTCTAGGTAGAGGAAAATCATCTCTACCACCTGGTATTCCATGATCTCTTTTTCTTTCCACTCTATTAGTGTCCGTGGTTGTTCTATCTCTCCCTATGGGATGAGCGAAGCTTACTTCTGGTCTCTCTTTAGTTCCCTCTCTTTGATTTCCAAGGGCTGAGGATGTTCCTACCCCTTGTTGACTTGTATTCATGTTTGTTCTAGATGGAGGGAATACCAATTCTCCTCTCCATGTGTATGTGTTTTTAGCGCGGTTGGGTACCACAAAGACTCTTTCTGAAGTCTCATCCAGGTATACAACCTTTCCAGGTGTATCCGGATCCTTGAACTCGTATATAGTGATGATACCTACCTCACTAAGTATCTCGGTCTTGTATCTCCAAAAGGCTTCATCAATTTCTTTATTTACAAACAACTCTATGCTTCTGTTGTCCTGAGGGATCCAATCCGGGATTAGTACTCGTGTCAGTACAGATTTCCTTGAGGTTTTGCTTCCATCTCTAGTTGAATCACGCCAAACTCATTGGTATTGTTTGGCTGCGTACTTAAGATGTACATCGTTCCTTCCTTGTCTATGTACGCGTCTCTCTCGAATTTCACCACTGGACGTTCCAATCCAATGGGTTGATCGGGGTTGTGCATTTGCACCACTTGCCTTCGTAAACCATCCTCATAGATGCGAGCACCTAATCGGTTGGTTCGGAGAAACTCTAGTTGTGTTCTATAGGGTCCTTCAGGTTTTTCTAAATAGGCTACATTCGACCCTCCTTCTGGTCTTTCTGTGCTAACTGCCATTTCTGAATCACTAGTATCTGAGCTCTCGTAGGGATAACTAGTGTTCAATTGTTGAGCCCACGATCGTGTAGTAGTTCTTACACTTGCCTCTGATGATCTAAGGCTTCGTCGGTCTGACTTACCTATATGTTTGCCCGATCTAAGGTTCATTAATTTTCTTCCTTGCACACTCAGTACACGCTCAGATCGTCACCGATTCTTTGTTATTACTTTCTTGATTCTTTTTAGATTTCTTTAGATTCTTGTCTTAATGTATGCGTCAGGAATTCGACTTTCCGTGATAATTTTGAGTTCTCGTTCCGTCAGACTTAGGTTCTTTCCTTTAGGTTTTCATGTCACACACCTTTACTTTAGTCTTGAACTTGAAAGAATTAAATATCTTGAACTTGAGGCGTTCCTATCGTCTTAATCCACAATGCTAACGTTTATCCTAAGCTAAGAATTGACTGAGGGGGTTGAGTAATCTTCCAACCTCGAGTCAGCTTTTTCTGGTTGCTCTGATGCCCAAGAAGCCGCGCTTCCCAAGCTTTATGCCCTTCACAGCCTTGCTTTGGTTGTCTTTGATTGCCCTTGCTAGACCTGGAAAAATCCAATATTAGACCAATTCACAGTTGGATGATCAAGCACTTAAGTACATACACCTTTTAAGTCCCTTCCCTTTTGCCCAATTTTTTAATGCTTGCCCCCTGGCTTTCAAGTCCCAAACTAGGTCAACCTCAAAATCGCTCATCTAAAAATAGTACTCGTCAAGAGCTTTCTAACGAGCTATTAAGCTCAAAAAACGGACTTCGGATGAAAAAGTTATGATCGTTCAGGCCCTGGGGGGTAAAAACTGACAAATAGGTTTTTCTCCAAGTATGAGCAAAGGGGTCTCCTATGAGTCTAATCACCCAAAAATTTCCCAAAAATAGCCCCAAAATTGGCCAAAAAATGAAACCCTAAAATTTGCGATGGGGGTGCACAATCGCGATGGTCTGGGATGATCGCGATGGTCTGGGATGATCGCGATGGTCTGGGACCGTCGCGATGGCGTGAGGGTGCACCGTCGCGATGGTCTGAAAGTGCACCGTCGCGATGGTCTGAAATTGCACCGTCGCGATGGCATGAAATTGGACCGTCGTGATGGCGTGAACTTGCACAATCGCAATGGTCTGAAAGTGCACCGTCGCGATGGCGTGAAATTGCACCGTCGCGATGGCGTGAACTTGCACAATCGCGATGGTCTGAAAGTGCACCGTCGCGATGGCGTGAAATTGCACCGTCGCGATGGTCTGGGCGCGATGGTCTGAGCCAATCGCGATGGTCTGAATTTTTGAAGCGTCACGATGGTCTGAAGTGCACCGTCGCGATGGTCTAGATTGCCACGTGGCACCGTCGACGCGATGGCGTGGGCCAATCGCGATGGCGTGACACAATCGCGATGGTCAGAGACCGTCGCGATGGTCCGGCCAAGCCGTCGCGATGGCGTGAGCTAATCGCGATGGTGTGACACAATCGCGATGGTCAGAGACCGTCGCGATGGTCCACCAAAATGCAAATTTTGTGAATGCAGCTGTGGATTCCTAGAGGCGCTGGTGTCGCCTACACGCTGGTGTGGTCGCCTTCTCCAAATTCCGAACTTTGCAGACCATCGCGATGGTCTGACACAGTCGGAAATTTCTGACAGAAACTGAAAATTTTACCTTTTCCAAGCTTTCCTGATGCACTGGAGCTCTGGACCTGCAAGAAAACTCAAGAAAACAAAAGTACACACAAGCACAAAAGTTCTCTCTCACTCTCTCGCATGCACAAATGAGGGGAAATGAGGAGAATGGGTGGATATGGTGAATTTTTTGATTTTTTCGGAGATGAAGATGATGATGCGGTGATGAAGATGGAGTGTGGGGGAGGTGAAAAACACTAAAAACTAAGTAAAAACAACAACAAAAACTGAAATTTTTACCTTCCAACGCCACTTCTTGCTATACTCTTACCATCACACATTCGTCCTAGACTCGATCCCCGGCAACGGTGCCAAAATGTCAATCCGCGGAAGAGGTAGGAGTGATATGAAGATCGTGAATGTGAGATGAAGTGAGAGTGAAGGTGAGAAGCATAGAAATGCACACACACATACGCACACACTACGAAGAGACAAGCAAGACACAATGGAAGGTGAGGAATCCTCTCTATTACTCAAGAACACTATTACAAGCTCAAAAGAACTCTAACCTCAAACAAGCTAACCTCAAAAATGGGCTCTCTAGCTCTTTTTATAGTTTCTAGACTAGTTTTGACCGGTTTCACATCTAGTGACCGGCATAGTTAAAAATTAGGTCCTAGAGGCTATTTGGAAGGGTAAACGGTGTCTAAAAATAACGAAAATTGATACGCATGTTCTATCTAAGCTCCTCAAGCTCGAGGACTCCTCGGCTTGCACAAAATGGAGCTAGAAATTAAGAAAAGGGTTTTTTCTATGTTACATATGTTACAATAGTGATAAAAATCACTGTTGGAGGTTTTTGAAAAGTATTTTTAAAACATGATTCTTTGAAAAAAGATTCCACTGGCTCACTGATCCGTCGTTACATGCTTCCGCGTCGTCTGTGCCTCTGGCTGCTTCCAACAATGATTCTCTCTTTTTTCCTTCATATGTCAGCTTGTTCATTTGGCCACATGCAGTAGTATTCTGGGTGACAAAGAGTCATTTGCTAAAGACTTCAGATACCATGAAGGACCTTACCTTGAAATGACATGTGTCTTTGGGATTCCATTGTCTTCTTAAGCTTCTCCTTGCACCTCCTTCCTTGAGAATTAGAGACCATTGGTGTTTTTGGAAAAGAAGGGAGTTTCGTCCTCTCTCCTGCTCATTCTTCAATAGCCTCATTTATGTGCATCACATAGTTTTGGACAAGAACAACACCTTTTTCTTCATGATTATTCCTATAAGATCTAGGAGTTTGTGCCATAGCTGGATCATTGATTATGAAACTTCCTAGTTCTATTGTTACACGCTAGTTATTTACCCAAACCTAAAGAAGTCCACTCCTTAGGTTTAAGTTGAGTGCATGATCATAGATCGAGTCTTGACCAAGGATGAGGGATTTAGTAAGGTCTTCATCATGGCACACTAGCACTTTGATTGTCATATGGACATCTTGGATGGAGATGGGAAGATCCACCTTGCCCATGCAAGGGGTTTCCACTCCTCCTTATCCTAAAAGATAAGATTCAATGTTATTAATGCACACATCCATGTCCTAAAAGTTGAAAATCTGATAGCACTAGTGGCTGCAGTGGGGTCAACCAATCCTTGATTGTCTTTGTAGTCATGCCCTGTCCTAGTTCTATAGTTATAAAAGCATGTTTATCAATCATACGATGAGAGGGAACACTCGTGGTCTGGCACATAGCCATGTGATACCTTGGGGCTTCATCATTAGTGTGCCTAGGCTGATATATAACCTTATCTTCTCAACTTCATACGTCTGATATGTTCTAAGGAATGTGCCTAGGCTTCTTCTTGGATTCATTTCTTTTCTTCCTTGTGCTTCTTGGCCTTTTTGAGTCGCTTTAACATCTCCTTTGTCAAAGGTTCTTGATAAAGTTTCACTCTGCAACCACTAATATAACTTGGTAATATCTCACCATCTAAGATAGCCACACTTCTCTAACTTTTGAGCAATGTTGCTTCAACGTGTATACCAAGACTAGGTCTCCCACTTTTAGGCCCTTAGATTTTACATGTACATCAAAGAATGCCTTTCATCTTTTCTTTGCAATGTATATCCTTGCAGCTACTCTCAATGTGTCTTCTCTTAATGGTTATAAATCTAAGATCTTGGATGATATCTCACGACTAGTCCACTAATGCTCTTGTGCCACCTTCATTGTGGGTATTAAAAGTGTAATGGTAGAACAACATTCTGGCAAAATACCATCTGAAAGGGAGTCAAATTGAGTACTGTTTTATAGGCAACTTGATATGCTTAAACAACATGATGCAGTTGTTTGTCCCAATCAAAATGTTTGTTATTAAAGGCTTAGTCAACACGATGCATAGGATCTTATTCGTGCTCTTAGCTTGTCCATTGGCTTGTGGGTGGTATGGTGTAGACCTCTTGTGAATAACCATGAATTCTTGTAACAAGTATTCAATGAATGAGTGAATAACCATGAATTCTTGTAACAAGTATTCGATGACCTCGTTCAAGAAGTGGGTACCATAATCACTTACCAACCCTATCGGAAATCCATATCTTGTAAATATGTTCTCAAATAAAAACTTTACTATCATCTATGCATCATTCTTTTTAGTTGCCTTTACTTCTACCCATTTGGTTAGATAATCCATCATGACAATGATATACTCAGCATGTGAACTCTTGGCTAGGGGATTAATAGGACCTATGAAGTCTATTCCCCACTTGGAGAATGCACATCCTCCCATCATGACTTCAGTGGCATCTACAATCACGAATGAAATGATCTCCTTGACTTTTGTACCATGGTCCTTTGGGTGCTTGGGGTCTCATCTACCTTGGTTGGGACCTAGGGTTAGGACTTGCATACATCATGTTGGAGTATTCTGGCTCCCAACTTGGTTCAACAAGTGTCTCAGAGGGACATATCTCATTATGCTCACTTGAATCCATGTAGTAAGCTAGTGGGCTATCCACATGGGTCAAATCAAAGCTCTAATCTAGGATCACTTCATGAAATCAATGGGGGTGTAGGCACTAGGGCTCTATTCAGGTGATCCTCTATGGCAACATATTTGATTGGAATAACATTGGTAGGGGGTGGAGGTTGTTGCACTAGCACGGGTTGTGGAATCTGCTAAGCTTGATAGTGGGGTTATTAAGGCTATTGGGGGCCTAAGGTATGGTTGCTATTCATATTAGTATGGATATCTCCCATGACTTCTGATATGGTTGCTGGTAGTTTTGCCTAACCACTTGTTTGTTGTACAGTTAATCCTATGCAGTGTGGTTACTATACCTTCTCTCTATCATGCAATATTGTCTATTAGGGTTCTCTTGGTTTTGAGTCATGATGGGGAAAACATTGGCCATGTGGTCTCCTCTCTAGTTATCGCATCATTTCACTGAGACCATTCTAGGGGTGTGTTTTCTTGAGACTCCTAATTTCTAAGCTACTTTTTGTGCTAGTTCATCAATTGATGTCAAAGGTTTTGAAGTGAAACTGGTAGAACTATCTGCATCCCTGTAGATCTTTGAAATTTCTAGCTCATGTACCAATTTATCCTTGATATTGATACACATTCACACACATTGGTCCATGGTCCCAAGTTCCTTCAAGTATACATATGATCGTAACTTCACACTTAGCAAACCATCCAAAAAAATGGCACTTGTTTGGCCGGCATGGATACTTAAAGTTATGGATTAAGGATGGAGTGAGAGGAGGATTCCAAAAGGTGGTAGGAGGTGGAGAATCAATGGAGAGAAACAGAGGAGAAAAGCAAAGGAAGAAAAAGACAGAAAAGCAAAGGAAGAAGCAGAGAGAAAGGCAAGAGAGGAAGAGGCAGCACAGAATCAGGAAGAAGAAGGGAGACAACGACCCCAAGAGGAAGAGGAATCTCGGAGAAGAGAAGGGGAAGAAAGGGAAAAAAGGGTTGTCGAGGAGGAGAGACGTCGGAAGCAACAGCAGGAACAAGGTGATCGTTGCAGAGGCTCTTCAAGTAAAATACGGGTGTTACATACTTTTCATGGGTGCAGATTAGTGGAAGACTAAGGAAGAAAGGGTGAAGTTGCCCCCACTTTGGTGCATAGATATTATCTAGCCATGGATGTATAATGATGAAATTGTTAGACGAAAATACTTGGTGATTTAGGCTGAGGATTGTTCTGGAGTGCGGTGAAGCTTGAAGAGTTTCAAAACAAATACAATTCTATGATTGCGGAAAAAGACAAGTGGTTTACAGAGTGAGAATAGATGATGGCTGATATTAACCGACTCCAATCAGAGGCAAAAGCTGTTAGAGCTGAGAGTGCTGCTAGAGACAGTACAACCAATGAAGAACTGATGGTTGATCTGAATGAGGCAAATTCGGAAAAAAAAAAAACTTTAAGAGTAACTGTTGAGAGAAATCTAAAATTATAGCTTGATTATAAGCAGAGGTCGGACAAACACAACAGAAATTGAAGAAAAATAATAAGGAGTTAGCTGCTAAGTTATAGAAGGCCAAACAAGAAATGCAGAGGCTAAAGGTGAAGGTCAAAGAACAGAGCGGTGAAATGAAAAGACAAAGCATATCAACCGTAGAACTAGAAGAAAGACTGGCAGTCCAAAATTTGGAATTTACTACCTTAGAAGAAAAGTTCCAGAGTGTGCAAGAGAATTTGGATATAGTGCAGGCACAGGTTGCAGGGATTCCTGAACTGGAGAAACAAGTTAATCAATAGAAGCAATATTGTGCAGATGCTAATCTCATCTTCACTGATAAGGAAGAGAAAGTGGAGAAGTTTAGAAAAGAGGCTTCAGTTTTGGAACTCACGTGTAAAACTAAGATAGAAGAATTGTCGAAGACAACTGTGAAAACTATAACCAAACTATCAGATGTTACTATAGCTTTTGACAAGTTGTTAGAAGGATTCCAGCAGCGTATCCCTGAATTAGAAGCTTCCACAGCTAGTTATAGAAGTGCTAGTCAATAGCTATTAGATCCAAAGGAATTTTTTGAAGCGGAGATACTACTAGCCAAAGAAAATATTAAAGAGATGTTTAATGAATTGTGGTATGATATAGAAAGAATTATGTTTTCGGACATGCAAAAACAAGACGATGATTTGTAGACTTGTACACTTAGTAACTAGTGAGTTCGGATCCACCATGCATGCTAGTGTTAGCAGCCGGTGTGGAAGGACTAGTTTTATTGTAATCGCAATTCTTATTTCCAATGTAATTAAATGGAGGCTTACGGAGATGTCAAGCATTTTCCAGAAATTGTTAATTTCCATTATTCTATATTTCAAAAGTTCGGAACGGTGTGAAGCCCCTATCCCTTTATGAAGAAGTATGGTGTCGTATCTTACGAATGGATTTCAGGAGTGAAAAAATCAAGAGTCTATTTTATTGTGAAGAAGCTATGATTCTGTGTACATTGTGTATGATAAATGGTCTCTGCATACATCAATGTTATTTTAAGTTATGGAATAGAAACACATGTTTATGAGTATTGTGTATTCGTAAATCCCCATTCTCAAACCTGTAAAGTGGGATACTATTAGTCTGAAGGCAATGAGTATGCCCAAACATCCATCTACTTCTTGGGTCTCCTTATTGGTTTTACCTCGACCATCTTTGGAAAAGAAGGGAGTTCAATCTTTGTTTCTGCTACTCCTTCATGAGTTGCATAGTTCTGCATCATAGAGCTTTGGAAAAGAATAGCATCTTTATCTTCACGTGTACTTCTAGAAGGACCAAGAACTGGTGTCTTTCCTAGTTCAGTGAGTGCACCACTTGCTAGTTCAACTACGATCCGTTTTTGGTTCACCCAAACTTGAAGAAGTCTATTTCTTAGGCTTAAGTTTATGGAATGATCATAGATCCAATTTTGAACCAAGATAAGAGGTTTTGTGAGGTCCTCATCTCAACACACTAGTACTTTTAACTGTCATTTGGACTTTAGAAATGGAGATGGGAAGTTCCACTTTGCCCATGCAAGGGGTTTCCACACCTCCCAACCCTATGAGATACAATAGGAGTAATGCTCAATTGTAGGTCTCAAAAGTAAGACAATCTAACTTCACTAGCAGTTGCACTTGAGTCAATCAAGGCTTTATAGTCTTCTCATTCTTTCCCTATCCTACTTCTAAGGAAAAAAAGGGATAACTGGAAACTATTCTATGATGGGTAACACTTGTGGCTTGGCACATAGCCATGTGATATCTTGGTGCCCCATGAATATCTTGCCTACGCTAATCTCTACCTTGTCTTCTCAACTTCATACATTGGATGCATTTTAAGGCTTCTGCTTGAGCTTCTTCTCAAATTCGTCTTTCTTCCTCTTTGCACTTGCTTAGACACTTGTCCTTAGTTCCACTCAGATATCTCAAAATCATCTTCACCGCTTCCCAATGTTTCTTGCTAGATTAGACATATATCTGCTCACAACTCCCACTGCAAATGCAATGTCTGATCTCGTAGTTGCCATAACATACATGAGACTACCGATGGAAGACTGATAGGGAATTTTGGTCATGAATTCCTTTTCCTCATCTAATTGGGGGCAATCATCCTTGCTCGATTTCACATATGTGGGTAAAGCTATACTCAATGCTTTTCCACCCTGCATATTGAACCTGTGAAGTACTTTGGAAACGTACTCAATTTGAGACAAGTATATGCATCTTTTACCCCTATAACAAGTAATGTGCATGCCAAGAATATGTTTGGCATCCCCCAAAATCTTCATATCAAATATCTTACTCAAATTCCTTTTGAGAATTGACAAGTCATAGGAGGACTTCCCAGCAATCAACATATCATCGACATAAAGTATCAAGCATATCAAGTTGCCATCTGAGCATCTCTTTGTGTAGAGACAATGATCCTCATTGCTTCAAGAATAGCCTTGGGACTTCATAAAAGCATCAAACTTTTGGTACCATTGTCTAGGAGATTGTTTAAGTCCATATAAGCTCTTCTTGAGCTTACAAACTAGACTTTCCTTGCCAGGAACTACATAACCCTCTCGTTGTTCCATATAGATCTCATTTGTAAGATCTCCATGCAAGAAAGCAGTTTTCACATCCATTTGGACTAGCTCTATGTCCTCCATTGCAACGAATCCAAGCAACATGTGCAAAGTAGTCATCTTGACCACTAGAGAGATGATTTCCTCAAAATCAACACCATGTTGTTGCTTAAAACCCTTTGCAACAAGTCCTGCTTTATATTTTGGAGAAGCACTATCTGATGTGAATTTCAACTTATATACCCATTTACACGGTAAAGCTTTCCTGCCCTTTGGAAAAGGTACTAAATCCCAAGTACCATTCTTGTGAATAGAATCCAACTCACTCTTCATGGCACGCTCCCACTTGACATGATCCTCTGTCTACATAGCCTCTTTGTAGCAAGAAGGCTCATCGGCATCTGTTAGCATAACAAAATCTAAACCTGGAACATATCTATCAGGTGGATGTGAGACATGTGTAGAACGTCTCAATGGTTGCTGAACAGGAACATGTGCAGACTAATCTGAATGGACATTCTCTTGAACATCCCTATGTGAAGCATTTTTATGCATGCTAACCAGAGGACTAGTATCCTCAAACACCACTCTTCTCACTTCAACCTCCTTAATGGGCTATTTATGCATCTTAGACTCATTAAAAATGACATCACTACTTATGATCAGTGACCGTGTTTGAGGATCCCATAAAGGATATCCAAATTGTCCTTCTCGACCATATCCAAGATAAATGCATTTCTTTGACTTATGGTCCAACTTTTGTCTAGGATTCTTGGGTATATGAACATATGCTTCACACCCAAAAACTCAAAGATGATCATAATATGTTGGCTTCCTTGTCCATAACTCTTGTGCCACTTTTAGACCTTTGGCAGTACTAGGTGAACGGTTAATCACATGAACTGCAGTTAATACTACTTCTACCCAAAAACCTTGTGAGAGGTTTCCATGATGCAACATAGAGAGTGCTCTATCTTGAATAGTTCTATTCATCCTCTTAGCTACACCATTCTGTACTGGGGTATAAGGAGTTGTAAACTCTCTACGAATCCCTCTAGACTGACAAAAAAGGCTGAATTCATGTGAGGTATACTCACCCCCATTATCTGAACGTAAAGCCTTAAGCTTAGTTCCTTTTTCAGTCTCAACTGAAGCAAGCCATTTTCTGAAAGTAGGGAATAGCTCATCCTTCGATTTGATAGGATATACCCAAACTTTTCTAGTAGCATCATCTATGAAAGCAACAAAGTAAAGAGAACCACCTAAGGACCTAGTGGGCATAGGACCACACACATCTGTATGAACGAGATCTAAAGGCTGAATTGAAGAGTCAATGTGCGTTCTATGCACATTTCTGGTTTGCTCTCCATATTGATAATGCTCACAAAATGAAAAATAAGAGAAAGATAACACAAGTAAGTATCCAGAACGAGAAAGATTCTCCATTCCATTACGAGATATATGGCCCAAACGACCATGCCAAATACAAGCCATATGTTGTTCAATAACAGCTAACAAGTGTTCTTTCTGTGATACAAATAAAGGATAAAGCGAGCCAACTTTTCTTCCTTTTGCAATAACCATATTGCCCTTTGATATACGAAAGGACTGAGCATAGAAGGCCACCTTGTAACCAAGGTCATCAAGTTGACCAACTGACATCAAACTGTGTGATAACTGAGGTACATGGCATACATTATGCATAGTAAATTTTGAACCATCAATGAACTGCACAATCACATCTCCAATCCCCACAGGGTCACACTGGTAAGAGTCACCATGTCTCGCAGTACCAAGAGACTTTACTACATAATTAGAGAACCATTCTCTGTGTGGTGTCACATGGAAAGAAGCACCAGAAGCTAGTAGCCACGTGTGGAAAAGAGAATCAGCCATAAGCGCCTCAGTTAGCACACTACTATCAAGTGTCAACACATCAGCATCATCAGAAATAGCATTAATTTCTTCAATCTTCACAGTCGAAGTAGATGGTAGAGGTAACTCTTTAACATGCCCATCAACATTTTGTCCTTTACCTTTAGCATTCTTTAATGCGTAAGAGTCTTTCTTCATATGTTCTTTCTTATGACAATAATGGCATTCGATATCCCTCTTCCTTGATTTACTTCTACTATTATTCCATTGACCATTCTTTTCCTTGTTCTTGCTCCTGCCACGTTGCTGATTCTTTCCTTGGTAAGAATCAAGAACATTATATCTGAGTGCCAACCATAGATTTTCTACGAATCTCCTCACCCAAGAGTGCTCCACATATGTCATCATAGACGAGTTTACCACCAGGTGCACTATTGCTAATAGCTGTGCAAAATGTATCCCATGATGATGGCAGGGTGCATAACAACAATATTGCTTTCGTTTCATTATCCATATCCAATTTCTGAGCCTGTAACTAGGAGAATATAGCATCAAACTCGTTTAAATAAGCAGCAACACTATCTATGTCCTTCATACGAAGGTCATATAATTCTCTCATCAGATACACTTTATTTCATGCCGTCTCTTTTTCGTATGTATTGCATAACTTCTTCCAAAGCTCCTCTGCACTTTCACAGTCTAATACTGTAAAGTAAACATTATCTGCCAGGTGCAAACGAATAATAGACCTAGCCATTTCATCTAACTCATCCCAATCATCTTCATCCATGTCAGCAGGCTTCTTTGAAATCCCATTTACTGGCTTCCGTTGCCTCCTTTGAATTAGCACATCTTTAATCTGATTCTTCCATAGAGCAAAGTTTGCGCCATCAAATTTTCGGATCTCAAAATGGTCTTTGCCCTGCAAGTTATAGCTCCTCCTCGCAACATTGGCACTAGACCCTAATCCACTAGATGTGCCTGAGACCTCTGATGCCATGATGGTAGAGAACTAAATAGAATGATAATGGAGCTAGAAGAGGCCAAACACCAACAAATAAGTGTATCAAGGAGTAAATCGACCATTGTATGGTTAACTAAACCAAAAATCTAGAAAAATTTTGCCAGAGTATCCTCTACAAAATGAGCATATGACCAGTGTCAAAATATCATAAAACTGCAAGTACTGACATGTTTACCTGCATAGTGAATCATTGACTCCACTGCATATAATCAGTTACCCAATAGAAGCCAACTAGGCTTATCGAACACCTATGAACAACTATCATACATCTTCTATGTTGAGGCTGGGTAAGTCTTCCACCTGCATCACCAAAGAGAGGTGTCTCCCAGTTAAGAAAACCTCACAACGACCCTCTTTTTCAAACATAAAAGGCTTTATGCAAAAACGTACTCGCTATATCAATGACCACATGGACGTACATAAGTTGTATCCACAGAAGCGTACATGGTGTGTATGTGCTCAATATATGCAGTAAAATGACACTAAAAGGTTGAATGCACAGCCCAAAAACTAGCCAACAACACCTGCAAGTGTCTATCAACTCTGATGTTTTAGGCCCAAAAATCTACATAAATTTGCAGAGGCTGCTCCCACCAAAACTGGAAACCTTTCGAGAAACCTGTAGTTTTATGAGTGTGGCTGAAAATAGAGCCCCAAAGGTTGACATCTGTTGTCAAAGAATTACAAAGAACACTCTTCTTGATGTTCTTGGACCTACATGAAGAGAACTATGTGCGAAAGTACTCCAAAATTGCTCCAAAAGACACCCCAAAAATGCTTCAAAAACAGGCCTTGAAAGCAAAGAATGAAGCTTTGAGGGACCAAAACATGTTCAAGGTAATGTTAACCTTAGTATTTCCCCTTCTTCAGACACCACAAGAGTGTATCTTAGTGGCAAGAGATTGCCACGGTTAAGCAAGCTCCGGGGGGGAACAGTATTGGGATGGGTGAACTCCCGAGAAGTACCAGGAACCTCTATCTTCCTTGATCATTGAGGTCCTCCCTCGCGCATAGCCAACGATGCCAACAGTGACTTTGATGACTCAGATGACAAGGTATGCCAAGGTCTATGCCTTGGTCACCACCTTAGTCGAAAGCCGGGAGAAATCCTAGGGGGGTGCTTGCTTCGCTCGCACAAAAGGAACAAAAGCTTTTGCCTCGAAATGCTCTGATACCAGTGAAGTAATTCGGCGGTGATGCACCACAGTGCGCTCTCCTTTTCGAGAGATTCACGGTGATATCCTCAGAGTAGATAACTGAGCTCCTAGGGCCGCACACAATACTCTGCTCCTAGATAACAAAGATCAAAGACTTGAAGGAGCAATTGGTATACCCATTTGCATGGCAAATCTTTCCTACCATTTAAGTACCATTCTTATGAATAGAATCGAGGTCACTCTTCATGGCAGGCTCCCACTTGACACAATCATTTATCTGCATAACTTCTTTATAACAAGAAGGCACACCAACATCTGTCTTCTTCTCAGTCTCTACTGAGACAAGCCATTCCAGTATGGAATACCTCATCCTTAGACTTGATAGGATACACCCAGACTTTTCTAGAAGCATCATCTATGAAAGTGACAAAGTAAAGAGCACCACCTAATGAACTAGTGGGCATAGGAGCACACACATTGGTATGAACAAGATCTAATGGCAAAAATGAAGAATCAATGTGTGTTCTATGAACATTCCTAGTTTGCTTTCCATATTGACAATGCTCACAAAATGAAACATCAGAGATAGATAACATAGGTATGTAGCCAGAATTTGTTGGACTTGAAGGAACCATTTGTTGATATATTTAGGTAGTGATGTGCGTGAACACTCTAGGACCGCTGGGGCACTTTTCTCCCTCTTTAGGAGCTCTTTTTCCCCCGGCTTGTATATATGCCTATTTCCCTAATGGGCTACTTATCTTTGTACATTCTCTAGTAATACATTCAGTATTGTGAGTTGTGCTCCAAGCTTCTTCTTCTTCCTTGTGCTGTTCGCGTGCTTCCGCAGATGTCTAACTCCAACAATTGGTATCAGAGCAGGTCATCGCTTCATCTAGGGCGCCGTCAACACTCCTCCAATTGCAGTCTCAAAATCGCACGAATTTTGGTGAGCATACTCAGCGTGTTTCCGAGATCAAAACTGCTTCGCTCTGTGGTGCCGAAATCGCGATCTGAGCTCGTTTTGGCCAGAAGGAAGATAAAGATGAGAAGAAATCAGAAGAGAAAAAATTGTTTTGTAAGTACTGTAAAGGTAATGATCATATCATAAAAAATTGTCCAAAACTGGCTGCTAAAGAGGCAAAGAAGAAAGAGGCTGGAATGGTTGTTGCAGAGGCCTCTACACCAAAAACAGAGTCTGCTAATCTTGTGCAGGAAGAAGAATGGGTGTTTACTACTGTCTGCAGTTTTGACCCATCTTCTCATGAGCAGTGCATGTCTGCAGTAGACTCAGATGTTTGCCAGTATTTTGACAGTGGGGCAACCAAACATATTACCTCGCAGCACAGTTTCTTCTCTTCACTTGAGCCTGCCCCTATAGGGAATACTGTTACATGCGCCAACAACTCCTCTTATCTTGTTATGGGAGTTGGTAAGATCATTTTGACTACTACTAATGGTAGTTCTTTCACTTTGTCAGATGCTTTATTTGTGCCAGGGATCAAGAAGAACTTGTTATCAGTTTCTCCATTAGCCAAGATTGGCTTGGTTGTGAAATTTGTTGATGACAGGTGTACAGTTCATGATCTGTCAAATGGCGATGTGATTATTGCTTCTGGCATTCTATGTCGTGGGTTGTATAAGCTCATAGACTATGAAAGATCAGTAAATTTTTTGACATGTGCAGTAAATGATTCTCAGGCTATGTCAGATGCAAAGCTTTGGCATGCACTCTTTGGTCATCTGAATTTTGCTAGTTTGCTATGCCTGAAGAAATCGAAATGGTGTCCTCCTTGCCCAAACTTCAGGCACCTGGAAAACATGTTTGTGAAGGCTGTATTTTGGGCAAAATGCAGCATTCCTCCTTTCCAAAAGATGGTTCAATTCGGGCTACTCAAAAATTGCAGCTTGTACATAGTGATGTCTGTGGTCCTATGCAGACACCTTCTTTTGGGAATTATCTTTACTTCGTGACTTTCATCGATGATTTTTCCAGGCATGCATGGGTATATCCATTGAAGACAAAGTCCGAAGTGTTCATGTGCTTCAAACAGTTTTTGGTTTTGGCTGAAAATCTGTCAACATGTAAAATGGGCACCCTCCGTTCTGATCGAGGAGGGGAATATATGTCTTCTGATTTTAATGCATTTCTGGCTGAACATGGGATAAAACACCAGTGTACAATGCCATATACACCTCAACAGAATGGAGTTGCTGAACGAAAGAATAGGTCAGTCATGGAGATGGTGAGGTGTATGGGCAAGAGTCAGGCTTTACCACATAGTTTCTGCCTTGAGGCTGTCATGTGTGCAACATATGTACTGAACAAGTGTCCCACTAAAGCACGACAGTCTATCACTCCATATGAGGCTTGGCATGACTGCAAGCCACCTGTTGCTCATCTGCGTGTTTTTGGTTGTTTGGCATATGCATTAGTGCCTGAACAACATTGCAAAAAATTGGATTATAAAGAAGTAAAATGTATTTTTGTTGGGTACAGTTCTGAAAGTAAAGGCTATCGTATGTATCATCCACAGACTAAACGCATTCTGGTTAGCCGTGATGTTGTTTTTGTGGAGGATGCTATTCAGCCATTGCTTTCATGTACTAAGGAGACATATGTTAACTCCAAAGACATGTATAATACTTTGATTCCTCTTTTTACAGGTGGACAGTCTAGTGCTGGTCCTAATGAGGCAACTTCTCAGCCTTTGCAAGTTTCATGTGATGATGCAGATCATTCCATTTCTGCTGCGGATTTACATGATGCACTTATTGATGAAAGAGCTGATATTGAGCAGGCAAGAACTATGTCAAAATGGCTGGTGCAGACCTTGCGTGATAGCAAATTAGATGCACCTCTGTCATATCATACTTGATCAGGCTCTCATAGTGCCTCTTTTGCATCAAATTGCTATGCTATGGCTGCATCTAGTCTATGTGATGAGACTGAACCTGTTTCGTTTGATGAAGCACAAAATTCAGAAAATTGGATGGCTGCTATGCAATCTGAATATGATGCAATAATGAAGAATGGTACTTGGTCTTTATGTGACTTGCTTCCTGGCAAGAAGGCCATTGGCACTAAGTGGGTATACAAGATGAAGCATAAACGTGATGGTACAGTTGATAGGTATAAGGCTAGGCTTGTTGCAAAGGGTTATGCACAGGAAAGAGGCATTGATTTTGATGAGACCTTTGCATCTACATGCCGTATGACTACTGTTCCGAGCATCTGTGCACTTGTAGCCCAACATGGTTGGAATGTACATCATTTGGACATTAAAACAACATTTCTGAATGGTGACTCGCATGAAGAAGTGTATGTTTTTCAGCCCCATGGCTTTGTGTAGAAAGGGCATAAAAACCAGGTTTGTAGGTTAAAAAAGGCATTATATGGTTTAAAGCAAGCACCACATGCTTGGTATGAGAAGATACATGCCTATCTGATTGCACATGGTTTTGAGAACAATCCATCTGAAAGCACCTTATATGTTAAGCGTGCTAATGATGTGCTTCTAATCATTGTTGTCTATGTTGACGATATGTTGCTCACTGGTCCTATTGAGAAGCATATTGCTGATTTTAAGGCTGATTTGCATGCCTCATTTGAGATGTCTGATTTGGGGCATTTGCATCATTATTTGGGCATTCAGTTTATGCATGTTGATGGTGGAATGGCTTTGTGTCAAACGAAATATATTGACACATTATTGCAGTGTTTTGGCCCTGAAGATTGTAAGCCTATTGCCACTCCTATGGAGACAGGTTTACGATTGAGTCTTCATGATGTTGGAGATGCATTTGATGTTGTTCTCTATCAGCAGGTTGTTGGATGCTTGATTTACTTATGCATTACTCAGCCAGATATTCGGTTTGTTGTCTCGTAGATGAGCAGGTTTATGCATTTCCCAGGAGTCAAGCATTGGCAAGCGGTTAAGCGTATCTTTCGCTACTTGAGTGGTACTCGGCTACTTGGGTTGTTTTATCCCAAGGGGGGATCACTACCACCAGATTTGCATGCTTTTTCTGACTCTGATTAGGCTGGTTGCTATGACACTCATGTGTCCACTAGTGGCTTTTGCTTCATGCTTGGTAGCTCATGTATATCTTGGTTGAGCAAGAAGCAGCCTACTGTGGCCACTTCCACTTGTGAGGCTGAGTATAGGGAAGCTTTCACAACGACTGTTGAGTGTGTGTGTGTAGCTCAGTGATGAGGAGCACCTCCTTTAATGTCAATCCGGGAAGACGTGAGGATGGTATGAAGACCTCAAGCAAGTGGAGGCACAAGTGCGTGAGTGAGAAGCACACAAACATGCACACACATACACACACACGCGCACACACGGCAAGACAAAGAGTGAGAAGCAATGGAGTTCTTAGTTTACTTTCAAAAAGCTCTTACAAGTTCATTTCAATTACAATCTAACCTCTAAAAATGAGCTCTCTAGCTCTATTTATAGTTTTTGACTAGGTTTTGGCCCTGTCCAGACCTAGTGTCCGGCCTAGTTAAAAATTAGGTTCCAGGGCCAATTAGAAGGCTTAAACGGAGTCTAAAAAATACGAAAATTGATATGTAGGCACTTCTAAGGCTCCTCAAGCTCAAGGACTCCTTGGCTTGCACAAAATGGTGCTACAAAAATACGAAACGGTATTTACAATGGTTTTTAGTGATTAAAATCACTATTTGTGTAGGGATTTTCTCTGTTGATTTGTCGTACACATCTTTGAGCTCCCTACTTGCTCTTTCTTCTTGTGTGCTCCACTCCTTGATATCTGAAAAATTTAGATGGCCTACTTGCCAGATCTTCTTTGGCTACTATGTCTGCTTGTGCTATCTCTTCGTTCCGACCCTCTTTGTCTTGTGGCTCCTTCGGTTCCCTGACTGCTGCCAACACCCCCCCCACTCTCGCGTCTGTCGCCCCTGACAGATCCTTGTCTCGATGCTCGTTGAACGTAATATTGGACAACGTCGGAAGCGAGGTGATGTTCTTCTAATCTGAGCCCCCGTGCTAGATCTATTAATAATGCATCCCAATTCACTGGTCCTGGTACGTCCGGATGTGGCACCCGCAGTTGTTCTGAATGGATGGTTCTCTCCACAGCGAATAAGTGGAGGAGATGTGAGGGCCTGGGTACAAATATTTCTGAGTGATATTCCCAGAATCCCATTATGAACATCTCCTCGAATGTCTGTTTAAAACAAGCTGGGAGGTACTTTATTCTGGCGTGCCAAGCATATATTACCTCTATGGATGGGGTTGTGCTCATGTCGTATACCAGATCTTGGTTTCCTATAAGAAATCTGACACCTGAGAAGTGGGGGTCTTTAATATTCTTGAACGTCCTGAAGGTGATTAGCATTAGTTCAAAGATTTTCATACACATTTGTGCCATCACATCGGGGGTATTCCGTAATCGAGTGCTCCAGTGTCTGATGGTAGAAATCATGTAATTTACAGTGGGAGGGCCTTGTGGCGGTGCTAGATAAACATAATTTAACCACTTTGCACAACCCTTGACATTCTTGACAGCAATTGTAAACTCTGGCCAAGTGCGCCGGCAGAATACTGGAACATAACAAGGATTGTATTTAATAAAAAGGGGCATGTTAGTCCAGGCACGAACCATTTCCGGGTAGGTCTCAAGAAGACGGATTATCCAGGTTGGTTGATGAATGGAGCCTTTCTTCGCACTTTCTGGGATATCCTCTGGCCCAAATTGTGTGGCAAAAGTTGGAGGTTTGCCACAACTGCGTTTAATCTCTGCATTGTAATCCGCAAGAAGCACACAATATGGCACATATTGATCATCATTGGTGTCGATCCATCTATGATGAGACATGCGTTGAAAGTATTCAGACTTGATGATGGTGTCTTCTAACTTTGCCATAGATTGGATTTGAATGGCCACTCTATCTTCATGGGTTTTTGCTGTCTTCTCTAGTGTTTGGAGCCATTCAGGTACTTCAACTTCCAATGTGTCCATTCCTTCTGAGGTCTGTGCACCACCTGGCATCGGCATAGGAACGTATGGTTCCTCATAGGTTTCATCCACCTCAATGGGTACTAAATCCTCCGGTTCGGGTTCTACAACTGGGGAGGGCTGCCTTTCATATTCTAATAACTTTTTCTAGAGTTCAGCCACCTGCTCTGTCAATGCCTTTACTTCCTCTGAAGTCGAGGTCGTTTCTATTACCTTGGTTGGAGCCTCCTTTTCCCTGAGCTGGCTACGTAGCTCATCTCGTTCCCTTTCCAAATCATCATGTGCGTCTAATAAATCCACATAACTTTCCAAGATGGTTTTCATTGTTTCTGTGGGAACCGCTTTGAACTGTTCTGGATCGATCTCATGGGGGGACCCTTCCATGGCTGCTTCCAAGTTTTCTTCATTTTGTTTCTACAACCGTTTATTTTCTTCAAGTGTTGTAGCCATATGCTTGCGAAGTAGAGTTAAATTACGCCGGACTCTCAGGTTATCTGTTTGGTACACCTCCAGCAAGGCTTCAAGTTGTTTGACACCGAGTTCTGCTGATGGTTGGGGTGTCTCCAGGAGTGTTTGATGGGCTTGCTCGAGAGTGGTGTGGCATTGGTTGAGTTCCGCATTTTCTTCTTCTAGCCTTATGAGTCGTGTTTGTAGTTGCTGATGGTTTGTTGTCAGCTGATGATGGCGGCCTTCTAGTTCTCTGTACTCCCGCTGAAGTTGATATATGCATTGATGTAATGACAAGAATATACTATTTACATTAAGAGATGCAGTTAAAGATGAAGATGCAGGGGGGATGGGGAAGGGGAAGGGAGTTGTGAATGCAGTGGAGTCAAGTGGTGAAGTAGGTGGAGGGGGTATGGGAGATTGAGGTTGTGTGGGGGGTGGGGGTGGTACTGTGGCGGGTGATGTTTCCCTTGTGTCAAATGTGTGTGACTGTAAAGATGGGGACAGTGGGTGGGGTGGAAGTGATATTTGTGAAGAGTGTCGTGAAGGTGGGCATGGAAACTCCTCCAAATTGGATACCGGGAGAGAGAGGAATTCCCATGACAACTGTGGTAGTGGTAGAAAAGGGCGTGGTCGTGTCGGTTGGTGAGGTGAATTGTGTAGCGAGAGGTGAGGTGGGTGGGGAGAGTGGTTCCTCCTGATGTTCTTCTGTTTGCGTGTTGCCTTCCGGTTCTGATACATTGATGTGTATTTGTTTTCCAGATCGCCTAGGGCGAGCAGGCACACGTTTCTCAAATCGATTAATGTATGTCATGGCCTCATCCAATCCGACTGCCTATGCGTGCAGGTTCATGGATTCGATAAACATATCATCCATACCTTCCTCAGCCAATAGTTGGCTCATGAGCACCTTGCCTGATTCAAGTGACATTTTGTGTTGTTCCTAAACTCGCTTCATGGTTTGGTACAATCTTTTTATTTGTGCCGAATATGCTGGGGTGAGAGTTCATCATATTCTTGATATTGTTCTTCGTCGGCTTCTTCTTCTTCTCCTCCTGCCTCTTGTTCATCTCCTTCGACTTCTATGACGACTGGTTGTGTCGGGGCTGGTGTTGTTGTGGTGGGGTGTGGTTCCTCGGCCTGGTCTGCTTCTGTTTCAAGATTAGATTCGTAGATCAGTCTGGCAACTTCTTCATCCGTGAGGTCATTGAGAGTAAATCCCTCTGGAAATTCCAAGTCTGATGGAATGGGGGGAAACACCAAGTTGGGTCCTTCTATACTTGGTCTGGGAAGACGAATGGTGAATGGCCGAACACGCCTAGTTTGAGGAGGAGTCACCTCAGGTGTGGTAGTGGCTCCCCTTGGTTGAGCACATGGTAATTGGATGCCCCCTCTCATCTTCTTTGATGGAGGACCCGCTGTTGATAGTCACCTTTGGAATTCTTGGGCCCTGGACCACACTAGTGCTCTTTGAATGGGCACGTCATATGCTAGGCACCTGTAAATTATTCTTGTTAGGGCACAACAGCCATGAAGTACATTTTTCTGCTTCTTATTCCAGCGCTGATGGGCTAGGTGTATCTGATCGATGACCCAGTGCGGTATGTTGAGGGTGAGGTTCTCTGTTTCTGCCAAGTATAAGCTGAACCAAATTTTCTTAGGGGGCATAGTGAATCGTTCTTGTGCGGGAAAAGCAAAATGTTGCATAACGGTTCGTAAGTGGAGAGCAATGGTAGGCGTCATTGCCACCATGTCCTTCAATTTATTGAGATCCTTATGCTTCATCCTACCCAAAACCATTGTTTCTTTCTCGGTGGGAATGTGCATAGCTTGCATGTTCAATGCCTCCCGTACCAGATTGAGGGTCAGTTTGAATCTCTTGAGTTCGTGTCCTGGCAACAATGATGGTAGTACAAAAGTAGTATCGCCTCCCTTGACCCTGCTAGGAGTTATGGTACTTATGAAATAGGAGCAACGTAGAAAATCAGGTTTAGGCAAGTGTGCTCTGAAATATCTATCCAGACCTGCCTTGGTCCAAACTGATCGCATTACCTCTGCATTCTGATAGTTTTCGAATTCCCGAGTGAAAAAGTGGTAGCGTCCCCATTTGCCATTAAATTCAATTTCTGCTTCCCAGAAGTAGGTGCCGTCACCCAATGGCCCTGCTACATCACTGAACCAATGAGCATGTTTCCTCACTTGAGAAGTGTGTCCCTGAGGAGGGTCCTGGATAGGAAGGACATGCACCGCTTGAAGTTCTTGAGGGCTTTCGGTGAGTGGCGGTTCCAGAAGAATAGTTTCAATGTCCACAATCTGTGCACTGGACCATGCCTGGGAACTGGTGCCTCCAGCTTCTGCCATCGTTATTGCTTTCTAGCTGGTTCTGTCGAGAATATAGAAACATGTGTTAACATTGTAAAGGACAAGTTAGAACCGTTTTTGTCCCCATTACAACATTATCATGAGGTCCGGGAGAGATTAGTAGGTTAATAAGTGCTCGGTGCTTGTGTGTGTATTTAGGAATTGGTTGGACCTAAGAACTAAGTGGAATGATGTAGTGTGAGAGTGACGTAGTTAGTAGGTGGGCATGGATTTACAACTGGGGTCCGGGGGTTTATTACAAGTTTTAGGTTGCCAAAGGCAGTGGATGAGCTTTGATCTTGATTTTGTGGAGACTCTGAAGAGTTTGATAGGGGTATCTTCTTGAAGATGAGGCTTTTTAGGGACCCATTTACAAGTGATTCTACTAGTGCTCATGGAAGAATATGTGTCCGTGTGTGAGGTGTAAGACTGGGCCTCAGATGTTCGAATGAGTGAAACATGTTGTACCGGTTGCGGCCGTGGTGTAGCTATTTGAGCCCGCAAGCAAGCCTTAGGCACCCAAATTTGTCGTGATTGTGGGCTGACCTTTATTGACTTCTTGGGAACCCAAATAGACTTCACTTTTGCAGAAGAATTAATGAAGGACTTCTTATTAGTGTCGTGTTGTTGACTACTAATAAGAGGTTTTGGGCGTGGGGTTGGCCTGGTCTGAACAGGGAATTCGCCTTTTCGCCTCCATACTTGTTTCCATGGATGAAACAATCTGCTTTGCTCCTTTTTTTGGCATCCAGTATCGGTAGTGTTCTGCTTCTTCTGTATTTGATCTGCCGTTGGTTGTTGCAACCTTCTAGTCTTTGGAAAAGAAGGGAGTTCCATCCTCTCCATGGCTCCGTTGTTGAGACAAGCCTCTTTCTGCATCATACAGTGTTGGACAAAAATAGCATTGTCAACTTTAGGTGCGCCCCTGGAAGGACCAGGAGTTTGTGCCTTGCCTAGTTCCTTGAGTGCCTCATTTTCCAATTCAACTGTAATTCGGCTATGATCTACCCATACCTGAAGAAGTCCACTTCTTAGGTTGAGGTTGACTGCATGATCATAGATCCAGTCCTGACCCAAGACAAGAGGCTCAGTGAGGTCCTCATCTTGACACACTAGTACTTTGACTGTCATCACTTCGGCTTGAATGGAGATGGGAAGATCCACCTCGCCCATGCAAGGGGTTTCCACACCTCCCAATCCTATGAGATATGCTTCTATAGGATCGACAGTTAATTTCAATTCTTGACAGTAAGATAACTTGACAGCACTAGTGGATGCACCTGAGTCAATCAAAGCTCTTACAGTCTTTGCACCTTTTCCTTGTCCTATATCTAAGGTTATAAAAGGACGTCGATCAATTATCCTATGAGAGCTGATACCTGAAACTTCACACATATCCACATGATATCCTTGGTCTGCATATGCATCTGGCCTAGGTTGCTCTCTACCTTGTCTTCTTAATTTCATTCTCCGTATGCGCTCTAAGGCTTTTGCTTGAGCTTCTTCTCGAATCCGCTTTTCTTTTTCTTTGCATTTCTTAGCAGTGTTGAGTCGGCTTAGAATTTCCTCTATGAGTGGTTCCTGATACAACTTGACCCTGCATCCACTAATGTAGCTTGGAAGAACATCACCTTCTAAGGTGGCCAGTTGTACTGCTCCACTTGTTGAGATTCTATTAATGATCATGGGTCCGTAGCCTCTCTTCTCTAGTTTCCTTGCATGTTGTTTCAATGTGTAAACTAAAACTAAGTCTCCTGCCTTCAAACCTTTATCCTTAATGTGGGCATCAAAGTAAGCCTTCTGTCGTTTCTTTGCAGCATATATCCCTACAGCCGCTCTCAGTCTTGTTTCTCCTAATCGTTCAAGGTCAAAAAGTCTCGAAGAGAGTTCATGACTCGTCCATTCATGCCCTTGTGCTACTTTCAATGTAGGTATTAAAAAGTCCAACGGTAGCACTGCGTTTTGGCCAAATACCATCTGAAAGGGTGTGGCTTGGAGTACCGTTTTATAGGCCACTCGGTATGCCCAAACGGCATGGTGTAGCTGTTTGTCCCAATCAGAGCGTTTATTATTCACTAATTTCATCAGTACATTGCATAAGATCTTGTTGGTGCTTTCAGCCTGGCCATTTGCTTGAGGGTGGTAGGGGGCAGACTTCTTATGTACTACCAAGAATTCTTGGAGCAGATTTTCAATAACTTCATTCAAGAAGTGAGTGCCTCTATCACTAACTAGCTCTATAGGTAGCCCGTATCTAGTGAACACATTCTCAAATAAAAACTTAGCTGTTGTTTGAGCATCGTTCTTCGTTGTGGCTTTTACCTCTACCCACTTTGTTAGATAGTCTGTTGCAACAATGATATATTCTGCATGGGAACCCTTAGCTGGGGGATTAATAGGACCGACGAAGTCTATTCCCCACTTAGAGAATGCACGTCCACCCATCATAGGTTTCAGTGGCATCTCATCTTTACGTATAGGATATTGAGTTCTCTGACAGACATCACATCGTTTCATATAGGTATGTGCATCCATGTGAAGGGTCGGCCACCAGAAGCCCGCAAATAGTATTGCCTTGATCACCCAATCTGGTCCAAAGTGTCCTCTTGCTACACCTTGGTGAGCAGTTTCCAAGATCTTGAGATATTCACTTTCATGGACACATAGTCTTAGGTAACCATCCTTACCACGCTTGTATAGATTATCACCAATGAGTGAGTAATCCTGGGCTTCTTGTTCTAAAATCCTTTTCCTAGCCAGATTCATGTCTGGAGGGAATGTTTTCGTCCTCAGGAAGGATACTAGTGGTTCACTCCAATCTGGCACTATGGACACTTGATAAAGAGTGGCATGTTCCACAGGTGGTTTAGTGCAGCAGATTGGGCATTCCTTGCACAGCTTTTGGACATCAGCTTCCATAGTCGGCCAATGCACTCCGAGTCTCCTTAGTGTTTGTAGGGTTCGTTGCTTTGAGTGGTGTTGCTCTAATGCACCTACATGTGCTAATTGCAACCATTTAGCGTACTCATCCTCTTCCACACAAAAGGCCAAGATCCCTTGATCCGTAAGCTTGTACATACTTCCTGCCATGATGTGATACTTTTGGGCTTTTACTACCTCTCTATCCTGCGTGTTTATTACTGGATGGTTAGGCCCGTGTGTCAATACTGGTACCAATGGCTTAGCCCACTGCGGTACAACTTCCAAATTAAACAAGTAAGCATCAGGAAGGTCATCTGACACTCCTTGTGGGGCTTCTCCAGATGTGAGCCTAGAGAGATGATTCGCTCTCAAGTGATTCTTCCCTTTCCTTACTACAACCTCGAATTCATATTCCATTAGCAAGAGAAACCATCTTACTAATCTTCCTGTATTGCATGGCTTGTTCACGAGATATAACAATGCTTGGTGGTCAGTAAAAAATTTAAACTTTTTTGCAAGCAAATAGTGTCTGAATTTCTTAACTGCATATACCATGCCTAAGCCTTCTCTCTCAGTAGTGCTGTAATTTCGTTCAGCTGCATTCAATTGTCTACTGGCATAGGCAATTGGGAGATCCATATTACCTTCACCAGTAGGTTGTGCGAGTACACATCCAATAGCGTAATTGGATGCATCCACATGAACATGGAATGGCTTGTTCCAATCTGGTGTGGTCAAGATTGGTGTTGAACATAATCTTCGTTTAAGCTCCTGGAACGAATTCTCACATTCATCCGTCCACTCAAAGTTAGTCAGAAGTCCGTACATGGGCTTTGCAATGACAGCATACATGTGAATGAACCGGCGGTAGTAACCACAATGCCCCATGAAAGCTTGTACTTCCTTGACATTCCTTGGCCTAGGTAGCTGTGCTATGGCTCTCACTTTCTCTTCATCAGTGGATATGCCATTCTTTGACACTATGTGTCCTAGAATCTTGCCTTGCCTGACCATAAAGACGCACTTTTCTGGGTTCAGGCAGACTTGATATTCTCTACATTTGTCAAAGATTTGTCTGAGTTTGGGAATATGGGTTTGCCTAATGTTGGAATGAGCACAAAGATCATCAACATAGACTTCTAAGTTCTTCCTCAGGAACTCTTTAAATACATGGCACATTAGCCTCTGGAAGGTAGCTGGTGCATTGGTAAGCCCAAATGGCATTACACGAAAGGCAGATATACCCCACTCTGTGGCAAAAGCTGTCTTATGCTGACCTTCTGGAGCTATGGCTACTTGATTGTAGCCCGAAAATCCATCGAGGAAGCTGTACACTTCCTTGCCTGCTACTCTTTCTAAGAGATGCTCTGTGATAGGAAGTGGATAGTTATCTCGAATTGTGGCTGCATGACCTTCTTTAAGTTAATGCATACACGTAATTTACCATTCTTTTTGGGCACCACTACAATGGGGGATACCCATTCAGTGTGCTCAATTTCATAGATAAATCCAGCTTCAACCAGTCTATCTATCTCTTCCTTGATCTTGGCCGCATAGTTGTCATTGTATGTGTATGGCTTTTGCTTAGAGGGCCTAGCATCTGAGGTCATGGGGATAGTGTGTGAGCATATGTCTGGATCAACACCCTTCAAATCCTTGTAACTCCAAGCGAACACATCTCTGTATTGTCTTAGCAAGGCTATTAACGCATGCTCTTCTTCCTTTGTTAGGTCATGGCATATGTACGTGCATCTCTCCTCTCCTTCTTCTAGGGCCACTACTATTTTTTTGGTGGTTTCTTTGTTATCATAGGCCTCTCCTGATTGTGCCTCCCGTTTAGGCATTCTGATCATGACTCTCCTGTCATCTATCTCATACTTCTTAAAATTTTCTGGGACCTCAAACAAAGATTCCTCCTCTTCTTGTGTGACTTCTTTCTTCTTCCTTTTCTTTCCTTCTTCCTTAGGGGTTACATGTGTGGCTAGCCTTACGTCTTTTGTAAGCTCTCCGTGCCTCTGGGGTTGAAATTCTACTTCATAGAAGTATTCTTCATCTGATGCAAAAGGTGGGTCCATAATTATTGACTCTAGATCGGAGTCACTTGCATCCGCAAATGCATCAGGGCTAGGTTCGCACTCTTCTAACATTGCCTCTCCCCTGATTGGCTCTATGGAGAAGACTGAAATGTCATAGCCATCTTCATCACAGTGAGGTGTCCATTGTTCTTCATTGATGGCTACATCCATTGTTGCTAGGATTTCTGCCCAGCCGTGGGGTTCAAATTCTTCGTCAGGAGAAACTACAGGTGCATAGGTTGGGTCTTGAATTGATCTATGTGTTTCTTTTGCACCTATCTCTCTGGCTTCTTCTCTCTTCTCTTCTTCTACTGCTACTTTGCACATCCATAAGTGGGTGTCTTCATGCATCCATGAGGATCTTGACCCTATGGAATGCACCGATTCTGTATCATCTTTGGCTCTATGGATGGGATTCCATTGGATAGGAGGGACATCTCTATGAGAGTAATCTTTGAGATTCACTTTGGTCGTAACACCTAAGTGTTGTAGGTACAAAGAATTGGTTCCCCAATCCTGTACCACTTGCAACTGTCGCATAAAGGGTCTTCCCAAAATCATCTCATAGGCATGATTTTTGCTAAAATTGCATATAGCAAATGTGTGCTCGAACTCAACACCACAGGTGGTGAGAGTTATTCCTTCTAACAGCCCTAGGGGTCTCTCTATGTGACCATTGGCTATTTGCAATTTCATCCTTGTGGGCCTGAGTGCTGGCTTGCCCCAGCGCTTCCATAGGGAAGTGGTAGCGATTGCCACACCTTCGCCTGAGTCTAGAATGGCCTTGATGGTGTATCCTTGATGAGTGATAGGAAGATATGTGTTTCTCTCTTCGCCCTCACTCATGTCTCCTATCTTGTCCAAGGGTATTTCTGGCACTGTTCTCTGGGATCCTACCTGGGAACGAGGTTTTGCTATCTCTGGTACTTGTTTGGCTACAGGTTTCCATAGCTCTGGCCTTACTTTGAGTAGCTCTTCTAAGGTGAGGTTGCACTGTACTTTAGTGTTTTTCACTACCTCTGTGTTCCTAGGTATGATCGAGTCTTCGTTTCTTACCATGACCGTGGGTGCTCTCATACAAGTAGACTTAGCTTCCCATGGGCCTGTGAAGTGGGGTAATTCTTGTAAAGAATTAGACTCAAAGTCTAGTCTTTCCTGAGAGTGGGTGCTCTCCTGCTCCTCATAAATGGATGGGATGTCTTGTGGGAATTGGTCGTGTGCATCATCCACAAGTTCAATGGGAGGAAGGGCTTCACTTTCTTTCGCCCATTTGTCTTCTTGAATCTCTCGTAGGAATTCTGGTGTGAATCGATTCATTGAAGATGATGTGTCTGGCTCCGTAGAGTTAGGCACATAGGCTTCAGGCACATAGGCTTCCTGGGCAGGAATGCTTACTCTTTCACTTGTCTTGTCCCTATGTTGAGAGGAGGGTTCCTTTTCTGATTGTGCAATCAGCTTCTCTATTCTTTCTAACAGTCCATCAAAGTGCAACTGTGTCTTTGCTGAACTAGAGATGTTAAATAGGCGACTGGCTTCAAACATGGTCTGAGCCAATTCCACCATCTTCGCGCAAATTTTGGTTCGTTCTAGCTCTAGTTCTGCTCTAGGGTAACATTTTTCATGATCGGTTACGGTTGGCCCTTCTTGAATTCTGGCCTGATATGCTTTAAGCATCATATTAAGGTCCTCGGGAGTGGGATCTGCTAGGATTGATCCTTCTCTTGGGGGTGGTGGAATTGTGTGAGGTGGGTTGGAAGGTGGCGGGTCAGATGGAGACGGGAATGGTGGTGGTGTGGTAGTGTGAGAGGGAGTTTGAGATGTGAGTTCAATTATCCTGGCCTTTGTTTCTCTGAGGCTTTCCTCGAGTTCACTCATCTTTTTTGCCCATTGCCTTTTCATTCTTTCACGACTATCTCTCCAAGCTCTAGTCCTCTTCTTTGTCATGCTCTCCGTTTCACTAACATTTGGGCTCTTATCCTGACCTACCCCTTGGTTTTGCTGCAATGCTTGAGCTCTAGTGACTACCTGTACTAGTGCAGTGGACGTCACGCTTCCTGTAGAGTCTACTATTAACCCAATGACGTTAATGGGAGTGATTTTTGGCATATTGCTGGGATTCTTTGGACAATCTCGTAAGAGATGCTCCTTTCCACATTCCTGGCAATAGCCCTGGATCGTCACTGATTGGGGTTGTGGAGGTGGAGGCAAGGGACAATCACGAATGAGATGATCTCCCTGACATCTGTAGCATGGTCCTTTAGGGAATGGGGGTCATACTTGCCTAGGTTGAGGCCTAGGGTTGGGGTTTGCATACATGACGTTTGTGTAATCTGACTCCCAACTAGGTTCATTTGGCTCTTCACTATAGTAGCTGGAGCAGGGGGTTGTTGTGCTAGCACAGGCTGAGGCCTTTGTTGGTTTTGGTAGGGTTGGTAGGTTTGTTGAGGCCTCGCATACTGCTGAGGTGGGTACTGGTTCTGGTATCTTCCTTGTTGAGGGTATGGTTGTGGGTACGTCTGCCTAACGGTTTGCTTATTGTAGGGACAATCTTGCACGGTGTGATTGGTGTACCTCCGTTCTATGGTGCAGTACTGGCTACTAGGATTTACTTGGGGTTGAGCCATAATGGGACATACATTCGCCATGTGGTCGCCACCACAAGTATAACATCTTTTCACAGGGGCAAACCTTGGGATCTGTTTGCTAGTGACACCTAATTTCTGAGCTACTTTCTCTGCAAGTTCCTCAATTGATGTGGATTGCGTGGAAGAGAGGCTAGAGGCACTATCTGAATCTTTGTATATCTTGGAAAGCTCTAACTTCTCCCCTAGGTTATCCTCGATGTCAATGCACATGCGTACACACTCTTCTATGGTCCTAGGGTCCTTCAAGTACACATAAGATCTCAATTTGGTACTTAGCAATCCATCCAAGAATAAAGCCACTTGCTTAGCTGGTGTGGGTAGCTCCGAAACAGGGCATCTTTCTAAGTATTGCCTAAATCTTCTTCCTGCAAGTCTCATGGTTTCTTGAGGGGTTTGCTTGAAGATGTGAATCAGTGAGGAGGTATTATGTCTTATGCCACTCTTAGAGAATTCAATAATGAAAGCCTCCAGGAGTTGGTCTATGCTCTTGAACTGTCTCTCATTCAATGGTTGGAACCACGTAAGGGTTGTGTTCCTAAGGGTTAGACCAAAGGAATTATATTGTGTGAATAGGTCCTCCACTTGTTCTGCTCTCAAGACTTGCCTAAACTCTGCCACATGATCGTATGGGTCTCTTGTGCCATCGAAGTAATTTTTCATGGACTTGACTAACTGAGTTGGTCTCAAAATCCTAGTGTGTTCTCTAGGTCGTGGTAGAGGGAAGTCTTCCACATTCTTTTGATTTCATTGGGGCTCTATGTACCTCAGGCTCTACTCTATTTGTTTCCATCCTCGTTCTTTCTCTGCCCCCTGGGTTAGCAAAGCTTACTTCTGGCCTATCTCTACTTCTGTCTCTTTGAGTTCCATGAGCTTGGGATGTTCCCGCTCCAGGGTGACCATAGGACACATTTGATCTTGGTTGGGGGAAAATAATTTCACCTTTCCAAGTGTAAGCATGCCTATCATTTTCTATCACCACAAAGATCCTCTCTGAAGCGTGATCTAAGTAGGTCACTCTGCCTGGGCTATTAGGATCCTTAAACTCATAGATCATGATTGTTCCTATATCAATTGGCTGATCAGATTTATACCTCCAAAAGGCTTCATCAGTTTCTCGATTCAGAAGCAGATCTATGCTCTTATTATCTTGGGGAATCCAATCTGGTGTGATAATCCTAGTGAGAACAGATTTGCCTCAGGGGGTCCTTGGTTCTTCACCCATGTTTCCTTCCTCTAGGTCACCTAAGTCCGTTCCTGGGATCTCATTCCCAAATTCATCAGTCCTATTTGGATGACTGGTGACTACATATATTGTCCCTTCCTTGTCTAAGTACGCTCCGTTTTTGAACTTGACAGCTGGGCGCTCTAGTCCAATGGATTGATCAAGATTCTTAATCTGTACCACATATCTTCCTAGGCCGTCCTCATAGATGCTAGCACCCAATCGGTTGGTCCTAAGGTATTCCAACTGCGTTTTGTAAGGGCCTTCTACCCTGTGCAAGTATGGCACTCCTGAACTTCCCGTAGGTCTGTCCATGCCTTGAGACATCTCTGATTCACTAGTCTCAGAACTAGGGTAGTATGAGTGGTGGCTCAACTGCTGGGCCCAAGACCTAGCAGTGTGGTTGACACTGGCCTCTAAAGACCTAAGGCTTTGTCTATCTCTCCCTAGATGTCGCCCTGATCTAAGGTTCATAAGCCTAATTGAATAACCCAAATTTTCCCAAGTACAACCTCGTTGCGGAGTTCTTTTGTATCAGTTACTTGATTCTTTTTAGTTGATTACCGTGTTAACATTCTTGTCTGATATCACGTCGTAAGGTATAATTGAGTGTAGTTCCGCACTTAAAGTTGATCGTTCCACGTTAAGTTCTTTTCCTTTAAAGTTATCGACAGTACAAAGATTATGTTCTTAGCTTGAACTTGAAAGTTTAGGTATTCTTCAACTTGATAATTGCCTATCGTCGCCCTGACTTACTCCTACCTCTGGTCGTTTTTAGCCTAAGCTAGGAATTGACGAAGGGGAGTTGAGAATATTCCGACCTTTCTTGCTGATCCTTGTTCTTTAGTGCTCGAGAAGTTGATTCTCAAGCTAGCACAAAGCCCTTGCTTGGACGCTCTCAATTGCTTCTCAATAGACCTGCATCAGTCCCAAGATTAGTTCCAGAGTTAAATTCAAATGACAGACTAGACCACTTTCATGCATGTAACTCACCGACCAAATTATCTCTTGCCTTTATAAAAAACAATCCCAAGGATCCCTCCGTTTCCCTACCTCGGGTATGGTTAACTTCAAAAAACCCTATCTAATAATCCTGATCTTAATTTTCACACACAAGCTTTCCAACAAAACAAGAATCACAGCAATTGGATTTTGTATGAGGAAGTTATGTCCGATCAGGGTTTAGGTGCTAAAATAGGGCTCAAAACAGTTTACTCAGGCAGACAGGAATTCTTGAATTACTTGGGTTGCGGCCTCACAATGTAATGCTAAACCCTTAAAAGTTCCCCAAAAAATTAGACCACTATTTTTTGCCCTTAAAAATTGGCCAAATTTGCCCTTCTATCGCGTTCACAAGTTCTATCAGCCGCGATTGATAGGTCAGTCGCGATTGATGTGTCGATCGCGATTGACAGGTCCGTCGTGGCTGTCAGTCGCGATTGATGGGTCAATCGCGATTGATGGGTCAATCGCGATTGACATGTGGCTCCAAAAGTCAATCAGTCGTGGTCAAAGGGTCGTTGACTCTGTCAGTCGCGATTGATGGGTCGATCGCGATTGACAGGTCGGTCGCGAGGGTCTGTCCGTTGTGGTCAAACAATCGTTGACTGTGTCGGTCGCGATTGACAGGTCCGTCGTGGGCTGTCAGTCGCGATTGATGGGTCGATCGCGATTGATGACTCGATCGCGATTGACACGTGTCACGAGTATGATCCGTCGTGGGCTGTTAGTCGCGATTGACTGGTCGATCGCGATTGACAGGTCTGTCCGTCGTGGTTCGTCGATCGCGATTGACAGAGCGATCGCGATTGATAGAAATCTGATGAATTTAAAAAATCTAAATACAGTTTTGGGAAGCTCTAGGCCGGTAGATCATGGTTTTGTACTTTGTTTGGCAAATGGAGCATTTTTTCTGTCGGTCACGGTTGACAGAGGTCGGCGACACAGAGACAGTTGCCAAGATTTTGGTACCTGCGCGGAGTGCTGGAGAAGATGATGCAGCATGTACCTGCAAGACAGCTCAAGAAAAATGCAAAAACTACACACACAATATCGCTCTCTCGCTCTCTCTCACAAGTGGAAGGAGGAAGGAAATATAGTCAAAAAACTGAAATTTTTGCGATGATGGAGATGGAGGTGGGAGATGGTGATGATGATGATGGTGATGAAGGAAACAAAAGGAAATAGATAAAAGTGAAGAAAATACCTATAACTCCAACGGTTCAACTCTACGTCTTACCATCACACACTCATCCTCAAAGCTCGATCCCCGGCAACGGCGCCAAAATTTGGTGTAGCTCAGTGATGAGGATCACCTCCTTTAATGTCAATCTGGGAAGACGTGAGGATGGTATGAAGACCTCAAGCAAGTGGAGGCACAAGTGCGTGAGTGAGAAGCACACAAACATGCACGCACATACACACACACGCGCACACACGGCAAGACAAAGAGTGAGAAGCAATGGAGTTCTTAGTTTACTTTCAAAAAGCTCTTACAAGTTCATTTCAATTACAATCTAACCTCTAAAAATGAGCTCTCTAGCTCTATTTATAGTTTTTGACTAGGTTTTGGCCCTGTCCAGACCTAGTGTCCAGCCTAGTTAAAAATTAGGTTCCAGGGCCAATTTGAGGGCTTAAACGGAGTCTAAAAAATACGAAAATTGATATGTAGGCACTTCTAAGGCTGCTCAAGCTCAAGGAATCCTTGGCTTGCACAAAATGGAGCTACAAAAATACGAAATGGTATTTACAATGGTGTAGGGATTTTCTCTGTTGATTTGGCGTACACATCTTTGAGCTCCCTACTTGCTCTTTCTTCTTGTGTGCTCCACTCCTTGATGTCTGAAAAAATTAGATGGCCTACTTGCCAGATCTTCTTTGGCTACTATGTCTGCTTGTGCTATCTCTTCGTTCCGACCCTCTTTGTCTTGTGGCTCCTTCGGTTCCCTGACTGCTGCCAACAGTGTGGCTCAGACGCCTTATGGCTGATTTGGGTGTTGGTCAGTCTTCTACCACCACCATCTTCACTGATAGTCAGAGCGCATTGGCAGTTGCGAGGAACCTTGTGTTCCATGCTCGCACTAAGCACACTGAGGTGCATTATCATTTTGTCAGGGAGAGGTTCTCTACTGGGGAGATCAGCTTGGCATATGTGCCCACGCAGGAGAACATTGCAAACCTTTTCATGAAGGCTCTGCCTAGGGAGAAGTTTGAAGCTTTTCGCGAAGCTTTGGGCTTACTTCCTTTTGTGGAGTGATTTCCACATAGCTTGGCACTTCCTTATACATGAGTGCTAGCTACTTGTTCACCGCATCACTCCCAGGGGGGATTTGGTGATATATTTAGGTAGTGATGTGTGTGAACACTCTAGGACCACCGGGGCACTTTTTTCCCTCTTTAGGAGGTTTTTTTCCCCCAGCTTGTATATACGCCTAATGCCCTTATGGGCTACTTATCTTTTTACATTCTCTAGTAATACATTCAGTATTGTGTGTTGTGCTCCAAACTTCTTCTTCTTCCTCGTGCTGTTCACATGCTTCCGCAGATGTCTAACTCTAACAGCATTGTTTCTTTGAGAAACCTTCTATCGATCAAACTTTAGTCTTCTTAAAGTTTCTTCAACCGAGGTGCCAAATTGGCCATTTCTTGTATGAAGTATGTCTCTGAGAGATCTCTAAAGGATCTTCAATCTCACATTAAAGCTTGTTTGTGGAGAGAGTCTCTAATTTCCTTTTACTCAAATGTCCAGCTCACCATGATCACATATTGTATAGCATGCTGATGGGTTGCCTCTTCCCCTCCCTTTGAGGCCTTCTAAATCTTTTCTTCTATATCTTGTCTTCCCCTTGCTTTAAGGAATCTTGTTTGCTTGATTGGAACTTTTGGTTTCATCTCAACAAAAATAACAATACCACATACACATGTCCCATTGGAACAGTGTGAACCTTAAAATGTATTATTTTTTTAGTATTATTTTGTTAGTATAATTTTGTCTGTCTCAAGCAAAACAACTTTTTTTTGGAAGATGATCATGTTATGGACACAGACAGATGAGCAATCAAAAGGAATAGTATCGAATAATTGGGCATGGATAGGATGAAATGAATGAGAGCTAGGGTTTTGTCGAGCTCTGAATAGAGATAGTCTTCTCTTCGTAGTCCTTTGCACCCGCTATTGGGGGGAACCTTCCTGCTCTTCACTGTTGTTGTCTTTGGCACATGAGGGATGTCCCTTCAAGATGCTCTGCAGGACGGAATGTCTGGTCCTTCTAACCCTCAGACCGACACTTTTGGAGTACCAAGATTAGTCTTAAACCCCATCTATGATAACTATGGCCCGAAATAATGCTTGATTTCTACAGATTTGGTTGAAGGTTCTCACTGTGGAGTAGAGCAGACCTCGTGTCCTGGGGTCACTGGGACAACTGGCATTATCTCTTCACATGGAGGTATCTCCTATGCTCAAGCCCTTCAGTCTCAACAACAAGGATTCTTCTCTATGCTCAACAGTGAAGTATTCTTAGGTAAGCCTAATCCTCATACTATTTTTAAAGAGAACAAGGGAAACGAGAAAATGGAGATTGAATATTCTAGAGATGAGTACAAGGTTTCTCCTGAAAATAGGTTAAACCTTCACCATGAGTACGAGGATAGAGATGATTGCATGTTGATTATTCAGAGTTCCTTTCTGGAAAATTGGAACAACCACTTAACTGAGAACGTGGTTATTTTTCTATGTCATGGCCCCCATCCTACTCAAGAATTCCTCAAAAATTGAATGAGAATAAACTGGGAAAGCAGAGGATTATTTTTAAGCATGTTCAATACCTCCCTAATAACTATTTTTTGTTTTTCTTTGAAAATTCTCATAATGCAATGCATGTTATTGTTGAAGGTCACTAGATCATTAGAAGTACTCCCATTTCATTTTTCAAATGGTTTCCAAAGGTTTAGTCCCAGAGGTCCTAAGCCCACGAAAGTTCCTGTTTGGAATGAATTTCCTGATTTCCCTGCTGAATTTACCCATGGATTGAGCAAATGGGAAGCCTATTAGGTAATGTTTTTGTTCAAAGACCCAGAAATGGTTTTAACCCTAATTGGGATGTGCAAATGTTGATTGAAATAGATTTATCCAGGAATATCAAGTCTTTTTTGGTCCTTAAAAACTCTGAAGGATGCAAACTTCATGAACAAAAAGTGTTCTACAAAAACCTCCCTAATGCCTGTTTTCATTGTTATAAATAAGGCCATCTGATAAAGGACTGCCTTCTATTGGAGAACAATAGTAAGATTCAGGAGAAGAGTCCAGATAATGGTAAACTGCAAGGAAGGGACAACCATAACTCTGAGCAGAACAAGTATGAGGCTCTTAACAAAAAGGTTCTTAACAAAGCTAGGAAAAGAATTCCTAATTGGGGTCTTAGACATGATTTTCTTGTGAAATAAATTTTTAACCCTTTCCTAGTTCTTGAAGATATTACTAACACCGATTTTGTAGATTCCTCAAGAAAACCAGTAGGTCATATTGTTGAGCATGGGAGTTCCCCTGATATTCAACCTACTTCAGGTATCCAGAACCACAATGAGAACAATGGATGGACGATCATCGGTAAGAAGAATCTCTAAAAGGGTCAACCAAATTCAAGTAACTCTATTGACAATACTCCATCAGATGATGAGGAATCTAGTAATAATCATTGTGCTTATGAAGTTTTCATTGAACAATTCAATAAATCTGATTAAGAACATATGTCCAAAGTGCAAATTGAAATCAATAGAGATTCTGATATGATTATGTCTATTGCCAAGGAAGTAAGTTTACAAACAAAAGGAAAAGGTAAGTCCAAAAGAAAAGAAGCAACCTCTAATTCAGCTTTAAGCCCCCTAAGAATCAGAGAAAGTAAATTTTAGTGGCTCTTTTCTTGGCTTCCGGTCTTTTGTGGTGTTCCTTTTCTTATTTCTTCCCTTATGGATACTGTCAAACTCATCTCCCTCAACACTAAAGGTCTTATTGATCCTATTCGTGGTAAAGTGATTAACAATTGGTTAAAGGATATTACTTTTGTTCCTCATTTTATTTGCTTGCAGGAGCTCAAAGTTGGGGGTTTCAACCTTAAAGCTAATTTGAAGGTTGTATCCAGCAGTTACTCTTGGTATCATACTAACCACAATGGTAAAGGTGCTACTGTAATTGGTATAGTTTCTAATCTGAATCACCCATTTGATGAATTTTTGGTGAGTAATTTTGATCAATGGATAGCTCTTAAGTGAAAAGACCCTATTAACTTAACCTTGGTTTGTGTTTATGCTGCCAATAACTCTTTTGAGAGAACCAAGTGTTGGGAGGAAATTACTAGTATGTCAAGTGACATGCTGTTGGTTGGTGATTTCAACGCGGTCAACAATGCTATTGATAGATCTAGAAACAAAGATAATGTTCTGATGGGTAAAGAAAAAGAGATTTGGTTTAACTTGGATAATACTCACAATTTTCTTGATCTTTCTGTCAATTCTGATCATTCTTGGAATAATAGACGTATTAACAAAAACCTCTCTCCTAGACTTGACAGAGTTTATATGAATATTACTAGGTATCAAGAGCTTTGGAAGAATAATTGTGAGCTTGACAATTCCCTTTAGATTTTTCACCATGGTCCCCTTATGGTTAAGTTGTATAGAAACAACCCTGATTATAAGGCTCATTGGCCTCATTTAGATACCTCCTTACTCAAGATTCCCTTTCTTAAAAGTCAAATTGAAGCCATTTTCAGTAGACACTTTGCCAAAGATATCTCTCCCTTTTTGGCTTGGGAGCTGGCTGTCAAAGAAATTTAGAGGGTGCTCACTCAGAAACAACAAAAGGATGATGATTATAAAAAAGATTGAGAATGTTAAGTGTTCTAATCTTAGTAACACTTCTATCAATCAGAAGGTCCTTGAGCTTCAGGATAAATTAAGATATGAAGATTAACTTTTAGCTAGTGGTGCCCTTGCCATAGATTCTAGAGAATTTTGGGCTTGGAAAGTTGATAAACCTAATAAACATATGTTTGATCTCATGAGAAAAAAGAAAGCTAGAGATTTTATTCCTTTGCTTAAGAAAAAATTTGGCGGTCATGCTACTTGTATTAAGGAGAAGTTGTAGGAGGCTTTGAGCTTCTTTACAAATGTTTTTCTCTATGCCTCCAAGGGAGGGGAGCACATTCGGAGTGTTAGAGCTACTATTGCTCTTAAAAAGAAGGAAATGAGTCCTCAAGGTCTAGCTTCCCTCTTGGATCTCCCCCTCTCTGCGGATGAGGTTAGAGAAACCATTAGTGAATTGAAACCGTGTAAGTCTCCTAGATATGATGGTATTCCCAATGAATTATTTCAAGAGCTTAAGGAAACTATGGTTCCCATTATTCTCTTGATCTAGTAAGAATCCACTCGAAGAGGTACTCTTTCTACCTTTATTAATATTGGAGTTATTAAGCTTGTTCACAATAAAGGACATAAGGATGACCTAAACAATTGGAGACCAATCTCTTGTCTGACTTCTTTGTACAAAAATTGTGCTACCACTCTTGCTAGAAGATTGAGTCCCTTTATGGATAATATCATTGCCATCATTTCCATTTGGGAAGGCCTTGACTATGCTAAAGAGCTTGTTAAAAGTGTGCTTTGCCGTCACAAACACTTTTAAGTTCTTTTCGGGTTCTTGGGGATGGTAGGGGTCTGATAAATCAGAGGCCCTGTATCTTATTTTCCCATTTAAATTATAAACCAAGCAGTACGTTTTATCCAGTATCGAATTCTCTATACAGGTTTACTGTTAATACTTTGGTTAAGCTTTTTCACAATAGGTAACGTCGGAATTAATGATTACCATCGCACAAACTTGTTATCGATAATATAACATTACTGTGTTGAATCCCAAATTAATGTAAATTAATAAAGTAAGAGTAACAGTACTCAGAATTTAAGAATGCTGCACTATGACGTCTCCACAGGCTGCAAATTTCCCAAACAGATAGTTTGGCGATCCCGTTTCCTCGCTACCGGAGACCACAGTAATGTCTTTTCATTATTTGATAAAAAGGGTACAACACTTCGCTACGACCTTTCGGTACGTGCAGTGTAGAAAAATAGAAATTACATAATGCCAATCCGATGACCTTACACTGGCACGCACGGTGGACTTGAACCCGCAACGCAAACAAAATTAAGGCTCGTCTACGATGCATTGAATATACATGGAGCTAGCTAATTTGAAGGTTCTAGAAATCTTTTGTTTTAGCGAATCCAACATCAGTTTGAGTGTCTCCGGCTCTACCGGCTGTGCATCAGTTTGAACTGAACTGGCTGCAATGACTTGACTCATCAAAATTTCAGTCTGAGTCTGCAAAAATGCCTCTTGCAAATAAAAATCGTTGACAGGGGCTGCATCCCGGCTCAATCTCATTTCAGCAATTTGATTATCGATTCTTGAAAGACGCTCTACTTGAAAACTCAACTACTTTTCTCTTTGCTCTAGCTCCTGAGCTTGATATTGAATTGTCTGGTAATAAGCATCTCTTTCCTTCCTAATCCCTGCTATCTCCTTCTGAAGTTGAATAGTCAGACTTGTCTTGGCTTTAAGATCAGAATTCACCTGAAACAAGTCGGCAATGGCGTCTGAAGTTCCACATTAGTCTCCTTAGCTAAATCAGCCATCTCCTGTCCTCTCTGCACGACTTCATCAAGATGGATTCATGTTTCTTCCAGTAAATTTCCAATTGCCACTCTAGCATCTTCTTTATCCTGTACTAGTTGTTTTAACTCATTGATCTCTTCATCACGAGCATTTAACAAAATATCCTTGGCTTTTAATTCGACGAATGCTGCATCGTGCTGAGCAATTACTGTATCTTGTCCGGCAAGCCTGGCTTGAAGCTGCTGAATGTGCATCTGCAAAGTATGGTTTTCTGCTTTAACAACATCTACTTCCTCCTGTAGTGGGGCAATATCAACCTCGAGAATATCAACCTTGTGTTGCAACTCCTATCTGATATTGTCAATGACCATCTTCATTTGCATTGGTAACTGCTACGAGAATTGAATCAACAATCGACCCATCGATTCAAGTTCATGAAACATTGGAACCGGAAGAGGAAGAGGAGGAAGTGGTTGGGATGAAGAGGCTGATAATAGATGAGGGGAAGGTGGTGGAGAGTAATTAGGAGAAGATGATGAAGTAGTGGGTGCTTCAGGAACAATAGGCACCACAGGTACAATGGGCTCAATCGGGGTCATTGGTGAAGGAGTGGGTATAAGAGTGTTGGGCACCAACACTATTCCAGTGGTTTGCTGCGTTGTCGCTTCAGTTTTGTCAATTACAGCTTCAACCAAAGTAATCACTTCATTGACAATCTCAGCAACAATGGCCTGCACATCATCTTGAGTCTGCTGCTGAAAATCCTCCCGAGAAGAAATTTCTTCGGATTCGGTGGTGGATGCACTTTGTTCTTGCTGCTGATTCGGAGAAGAAGGACCAGAAGACTCCACATGAATTGAAGTGGCGGTGTCGTGGAAGACCTCTTCTTCATGGCCAACGTTGGATCCTTGCACCTGGCTCTCAGACGGACTTATACGGCAGCGTTTCCGATGAAGAAGTTGAAAGAGATCTTCATCCTCATCTTCCTCATCTTCGAGCATCCGAGTAGACTCTTCATGCAACAAGATTGGAGCGTTTGGCGGGGGTACGCGGCTTGAATGACGGGAAAGAGAAACATGAGAATATGGGGAAGATGTGATCGTGGAAGATCACCCTTATTAACGTGTTTAATAACGTGTTTAATAACGTGAATGCGTCGGAAATAAAAAGATGCAAAATTGACAGGCTCATGAGAAGCCATGTCAATCATCGAGTAAAAGGGACGCGAAATCCCGTAGGTACGTTTTTGCACATTCAAGATAGCAACTAAAAATTGCAATGCGGTCCGTTCCGGATCAAGACGACACAAAATGGCGTACTCATTAGATGAGTGCCATGGGAATAAATCGGTCATGGTAGCTATCGGAAGGAGAGGAACATTTTCCAATCCATCTCGCGGAAGTCGGAAGGCATCGGCAAACGAGGCCAGAGTGATAACGACGCTGGATGGTAAACAGGTAATAGGCCAGGTGTTGGCATACAAGTCAGATGAAGAGCATACTGGCGCAATGGAGGAGTCATGCACAATACGGCAACAAGGCCCAATCATTTTTTCCATGGACCATTTACAACTCAAGTGATTTTAATCACTACACAAACATTGTAAATTCCGTTTTTGGTAGAATAGACTCCATTTTGTGCAAGCTGAGGAGTCCTCGAGCTTGAGGAGTATTAGGACTAGCTACATATCAATTTTCATAATTTTTAGACTCTGTTTGAGCCCTCAAATAGGCTCTAGAACCTAATTTTTAACTAGGCCGGACACTAGGTCTGGACAAGACCAAAGCTAGTTAGAAAACTATAAAAAGAGCTAGAGAGCTCATTTTTGAGGTTAGATTGTTTGTGAATTGAGCTTATGTAAGAGACTTTTTGACTAATGCAAAGAACTCCATTGTTCCTCTCCTTGTTCTTGCCTTGTGTGCACGTGTTTGTGTATGTGTGTGTATGCTTGTGTACTTCTCACTCACACACTTGTGCCTTCACTTGCTCATAGTCTTCATACTAGTCCTCACGTCTTCACGGATTGACAATTATGAGGTGAATCTTCTCACGTCGTTACTCACCATTGTGCTAGAGTGACACCAAATTTGGCGCCGTTGCCGGGGAGAGAGCTTCGAGGACGAGCGTGTGATGGTAAGACGTCGAGTTGAGACATTGGAGTTATAGGTAATATCCTTCCTTCTCTTTATTTTTCTTCATTTTTTCCTTACTTTCGCATCACCATCATCACCATCATCATCCCCACCATCTCCCACCTCCATCTCCATCTCCACAAAAAAATTCAGTTTTTGGTCATATTACACTCCCCACCTCATTTCCCTCATTTCATTGTGAGAGAGAGCGAGAGAGAGCTTGCATGCTATCTATTTTTGGTGTGTTTTTGAGCTTTTGTTGCAGGAACTAGCTGTACCACCTTCTCCAGCAGTGTGCGCAGGTACGACAAACTTTGCACAGGTCCCGGGACGACAACCTCTGTCTGTCGCGACAGACAGAAAAACTTAATATTTTGTGAATGTGTGTTTGGCACGGTAACCTACACCATTAGAGCACTCCAAATCACTAGAAGTTTCTCAAAAATTTGCGTTTTTTCAGTCTATCGCGACAGACACCGTCTATCGCGACAGACCAAATCACGACAGACGACAGACACCGTCTATCGCGACAAATAGAGACCCATGATAGACCCCATCTATCGCGACAGACACCTGTCTATCACGACAGACCAAAATTCCACGACAGATCCAGTCTATCGCAATAGACACCGTCTATCGCGACAGACCAAATCACGACAGACGAGAGACACCGTCTATCGCGGCAGACACCGTCTATCGTGACAGACCACTCTATCGTGACAAACCACTCTATCGCGAGAGACACCGTCTATCGCGACAGACACCGTCTATCGCGACAGACCACTCTATCGCGACAGACACCATCTATCGCGACAGACCACTCTATCGCGACAGACACAGTCTATCGCGATAGACACCGTCTATCGCGACAGACACCGTCTATCGCGACAGACCACTCTATCGCGACAGACCACTCTATCGTGATAGACACCGTCTATCGCGATAGACAGACATTTTCGGCAAAAATTAAGGGGTAAATTTTTTGGAAATTTAGACTAATTTTGGGCATATTTACACTCTCAAATACTCACACACTTGCAAAGGCCTTAGAAAAATGCATTAAAACTCCTGAAAGATTCTGTTTGTCTGTTTAACCCCCTAAACCCTGAATGGTCATAACTTTTTCATACGAAATCCATTTTTTGAGCTCTAGGGCTTGTCGGAAAGCTCGTGGCATATACTACACGCCCTCAACTATTTTTTATAAGAATAATGCGTTGATTTTCAGATAGGATATTTGGAACTTGACACACTGAGGGGTAGGAACACCAAGGGAGCTCTAGAGGAAATTTTTAGCAATACAAAAGGGGGAACAAGGATCATTAAAAAAGTGTCTGAAATAAATTGTCTGTCAATTGAAAGATCAACTTGAAGCTTAACTTGGGATTCTTACAGGATCATCGAGAGCTCTTGGAGAAAGCAAAGTAAGTGCCAAGGAGAACAAGCTCGGGAACGTGCTTCCTGGGTAGACCAGCATCGCCAGGAGGAGCGACTTGAGGTTGGAACATCACTTAACCCCCTCAGTCTATTCTTAGCATAGGCTAAGTGCGAGTAGTTGTTCTGATTGACTAGGGGTATGATAGGAACACTCAAGTTTGAAGAGCCCTTAATTTCTCAAGTGCAAGGGTAGGCAAAATTGTAGTCAAGGGATAACTTAAAGGAAAAGAACTTAAACTAAGCGGACGTAGAACATCAAGTACGACCCACGAAAGTGCTCCTGATGACGCTTAACTAAAAACAAGAAAACACATCCAAAGGAACTTAAAAGGAACAAGTGACTAGTACCAAAGAATCAGCAACGTACAAAGGGCATATGAACCTTAGGTCAGGTAGACACCTAGGGAGAGACAGACAAAGTCTTAGATCTTCAGAGGCTAGTGTCAATCATACTGCGAGGTCTTGGGCCCAGCAGTTGAGCCATCATTCGTATTACCCTAGTTCTGAGACTAGCGAGTATGAGATGTCCCACGGTATGGAGAGACCTACAGGAAGTTCTGGGGTGCCATATTTACATAGGGTGGAAGGCCCTTACAAGATGCAACTCGAGTACCTTAGGACCAACCGATTAGGTGCTAGAATCTATGAGGACGGCCTAGGAAGAGCGGTGGTCCAGATTAAAAACCCTGACCAATCCATTGGACTAGAGCGCCCAGCTGTCAAGTTTGAAAATGGAGCATACTTGGACAAGGAAGGGACAATATATGTAGTCACCAGTCATCCCGATAGGACAGATGAATTTGGGAATGTGGTCCCGGAAACGGACTTAGGTGACCTAGAGCAAGGAAACATGGGCGAAGAACCTAGAACCCCCCGAGGCAAATCTGTTCTCATGAGGATTATCACACCAGAGTGGATTCCCGAAGATAATAAGAGCATAGATCTCCTCTTGAACCGAGAGACGGATGAAGCCTCTTGGAGATATAGACCTAGTCAACCGAGTGAGGTAGGAACAACCATGATATATGAGTTCAAAGATCCTGATATTCCAGGAAGAGTGACCTACTTAGATCACTCTTCAGAGAGGATCTTTGGGGTTACAGAAAATGATAGGCATGCTTACACTTGGAAAGGAGAATTTATCTTCCCCCAACCAAGATCGAATGTGTCCTTTGGTCGCCAAGGAGCTGGAACATCTCAAGCTCAGGGGACTCAAAGAGAAAGGAGTCGAGAGAGACCTGAGGTAAGCTTTGCCAACTCTTGGGGAAGAGAAAGAACGAGAATGGACACGAATAGAGGGGAACTTGAGGGACATAGAGCCCCAGGGAACCGAAGAAATGCCGATGATTTCCCTTTGCCAAGACCAAGAGAGCACACGAGAACCTTGAGACCGACCCAGCTAGTTAAGTCCATGAAAAACTACTTCGATGGCACTGGAGACCCCTACGATCATGTAGCCGAGTTTAAGCAAGTCTTGAGAGCTGAACAAGTTGAAGACCTGTTCACGCAGTACAATGCCTTTGGTTTAACCCTTAGGAACACCGCCCTGACATGGTTTCAGCCACTAAACGAGAGGCAGTTTAGAAGCATAGATCAACTTTTAGAGGCATTCATTATCGAATTCTCTAAAAGTGGCATAAGGCATAATACTTCCTCATTGATATACAGCTTCAAGCAGACCCCGCAAGAGACTGTGAGACTTGCAGGAAGAAGATTTAGGCAATATCTTGAGCGATGTCCTGGTCCTGAGTTACCCACGGCCGCTAAGCAAGTGGCTTTATTCTTGGATGGATTGCTAAGTACCAAATTGAGATCATATGTGTACTTGAAGGACCCCCGAACTATAGAAGAATGTGTACGCATGTGCATCGATATTGAGGATAACCTAGGGGAGGAGTTAGAGCTATCCAAAATCTACAAAGATTCAGATAGTACCTCTAGCCTCTCTTCCTCACAATCCACATCAATTGAGGAACTTGCGGAAAAAGTAGCTCAAAAACTAGGTGTCTCTAGTAAACAAATTCCTAGATTTGCCCCAGTAAAGAGGTGCTATACTTGCGGTGGTGACCATATGGCAAACGCATGTCCCATCACGGCTCAACCCCAAGTGAATCCTAGCAGCCAATATTGCACCATAGAGCGAAGGTACACAAATCACTCAGCACAGGACTACCCATACAATAAGCAAGCGGTTAGGCAAACCTACCCTCAGCCATATCCTCAACAAGGCAGATACCAGAGTCAATATTGACCACAACAGTATATTAGGCCTCAGCAAAATTACCAACCGCAATATCAGGCCCAACTGAGACCCCAGCCAGTGCTAGCACAGCAACAATCCGCTCCTACTAATGTGATTCCGGTCAAGTATGCTGCTGCAGAAGAAAACCTGAATAGAGCGATAGTCCCAGTAACACCATTAATCTCAGAAAGTGATCCCAGTGACCATAGCTTTGATTCTACACATGTTGATAGTCCCCAGGCTTACTACATGCAGTCTCCTGAACATGGTGAGTCTTACTACAGTGAGGAACCGAGTGAACCTATTTGGGAGCCTGAATATGCTAATGTCATGTACACAAACCCCAACTCTAGACCTCAACCTAGGCAGATACGACCCCCTTTACCTAGAGGACCTTGCTTCAGATGTCAGGGTGATCACCTCATACGTGATTGCCCCATGCCTACACCTACACAACCCCAATCAGTGACGATCCAAGGCTTTTGCCAGGAGTGTGGAAAGGAACATCTCTTACGAGATTGTCCCAAGAATCCCAGCAATATGCCAAAAATCACTCCGATTAACGTTATTGGGTTAGTGGTCAATTCCACAGGAAGTGTCACTTCCACTGCACCAGTGCAGGTAATCACTAGAGCTCAAGGATTGCAGCAAAACCAAGGGGTAAGCCAGGAAAAGAGCCCAGATGCTAGCGATACTGAGAGCCAAAATAAGAAGAGAACAAGAGCTTGGAGAGATAGCCGTGAACGTATGAAAAGGCAATGGGCAAAGAAGATGAGTGAACTTGAGGAAAGTCTACGAGAAACCAAGGCCAAAATCATAGAGATCACATCTCAACCGCACTCTCACACATTCCCACCGCTACCATCCCGATCACCCTCCATCCCTCCACCCTCTAATACACCCCACGTAACCCACCCACCACCCCGAGCAGGATCAGTATTAGCTGATCCCACTCTTGAAGACATAGACATGATGCTTAAAGCATATCAGGCCAGAATCCAAGAAGGGCCAAATGTAACGGATCATGACAAGTGCTACCCTAGAGCTGACCTAGAGATAGAAAGAACCAAGCTTTGCGCGAAAATAGTTGCATTGGCTCAGACTATGTTTGAAGCCAGTCGCCTTTTCAATTACTCGGGCTCATCCAAGACGCAATTACACTTGGATGGACTTCTAGAGAAGTTAGAGGGCATAATTGCAAGATCTGCCAAGGAAGAAAAAAATCAAGAAAGAGATAAAGCAAGCAAAAACATGACCCATCCCCCACCGAAAGCTTATGTGCCCAATTCCACTGAACCAGAAAACCCCCCTGTTGGAAGCATCCAGAGGCACAGACGACACGGAAGCATGTAATGACAAAGCAGGGAGCCAGTCGAATCGTTTTTCAAATAATTATGTTTTCAAATACTTTCCAAAAACCTCCAACAGTGATTCTTATCACTATTGTGACATATGTAACATAGAAAACCCCATTTTGTAATCCACAGCTCCATTTTGTGCAAGCCGAGGAGTCCTCGAGCTTGAGGAGCTTAGGTAGAACAAGCGTATCAATTTTCGTTATTTTTAGACATCGTTTACCCTTCCAAATAGCATCTAGGACCTAATTTTTAACTATGCCGGTCACTAGATGTGAAACCGGTCAAAACTAGTCTAGAAACTATAAAAAGAGCTAGAGAGCTCATTTTTGAGGTTGGTTAGTGTTGGCTAGTGTGAGCTTAGAGCTATTTTGAGCTTGTAATAGTGTTCTTGAGTAATAGAGCTAATTTCCCACCTTCCATTGTGTCTTGCTTGTCTCTTCGTAGTGTGTGTGTATGTGTGTGTGCATTTCTATGCTTCTCACCTTCACTCTCACTTCATCTCACATTCACGATCTTCATATCACTCCTATCTCTTCCGCGGATTGACATTAAGGAGGTGGAGCTTCTTAACGTGGTTCTCACCATTGTGTTAGAGCAACACCAAATTTGGCGCCGTTGCCGGGGATCGAGTCTAGGACGAATGTGTGATGGTAAGAGTATAGCAAGAAGTGGCGTTGGAAGGTAAAAATTTCAGTTTTTGTTGTTGTTTTTACTTAGTTTTTAGTGTTTTTCACCTCCCCCACACTCCATCTTCATCACCGCATCATCATCTTCATCTCCAAAAAAATCAGAAAATTCACCATATCCACCCATTCTCCTCATTTCCCCTCATTTGTGCATGCGAGAGAGTGAGAGAGAACTTTTGTGCTTGTGTGTACTTTTGTTTTCTTGAGTTTTCTTGCAGGTCCAGAGCTCCAGTGCATCAGGAAAGCTTGGAAAAGGTAAAATTTTCGGTTTCTGTCAGAAATTTCCGACTGTGTCAGACCATCGCGATGGTCTGCAAAGTTTGGAATTTGGAGAAGGCGACCACACCAGCATGTAGGCGACACCAGCGCCTCTAGGAATCCACAACTGCATTCACAAAATTTGCATTTTGGTGGACCATCGCGATGGTCTCTGACCATCGCGATTGTGTCACACCATCGCGATTGGCTCACGCCATCGCGACGGCTTGGCCGGACCATCGCGACGGCTTGGCTGGACCATCGCGACGGTCTCTGACCATCACGATTGTGTCACGCCATCGCGATTGGCTCACACCATCGCGACGGCTTGGCCGGACCATCGCGACGGTCTCTGACCATCACGATTGTGTCACGCCATCGCGCCGACGGTGCCATGTGGCAAGCTAGACCATCGCGACGGTGCACTTCAGACCATCGCGACGGTCCAAGTTCACGCCATCGTGACTGTGCAATTTCACGCCATCGCGACGGTGCACCCTCACGCCATCGTGACGGTCCCAGACCATCGCGATTATCTCTGACCATCGCGATTGTGCACCCCCATCGCAAATTTTAGGGTTTCATTTTTTGGCCAATTTTGGGGCTATTTTTGGGAAATTTTTGGGTGATTTGACTCATAGGAGACCCCTTAGCTCATATTTGGAGAAAAACCTATTTGTCAGTTTTTACCCCCCAGGGCCTGAACGGTCATAACTTTTTCATCCGAAGTCCGTTTTTTGAGCTTAATAGCTCGTTAGAAAGCTCTTGACGAGTACTACGTGACCTCAACTGTTTTTTTCTTAAAGAATACATCTATTTTTAGATAAGCTATTTTGAGGTTGACCTAGTTTGGGACTTGAAAGCCAGGGGGCAAGCATTAAAAAGTTGGGCAAAAGGGAAGGGACTTAAAAGGTGTATGTACTTAAGTGCCTGATCATCCAATTATGAATTGGTCTAATATTGGATTTTTCCAGGTCTAGCAAGGGCAATCGAAGGCAACCAAGGCAAGGCAGTGAAGGGCATAAAGCTTGGGAAGCGCGGCTTCTTGGGCATCAGAGCAACCAGAAAAAAGCTGACTCGAGGTTGGAAGATTACTCAACCCCCTCAGTCAATTCTTAGCTTAGGATAAACGTTAGCATTGTGGATTAAGACGATAGGAACGCCTCAAGTTCAAGATATTTAATTCTTTCAAGTTCAAGACTAAAGTAAAGGTGTGTGACACGAAAACCTAAAGTAAATGTTAGCATTGTGGATTAAGACGATAGGAACGCCTCAAGTTCAAGATATTTAATTCTTTCAAGTTCAAGACTAAAGTAAAGGTGTGTGACACGAAAACCTAAAGGAAAGAACCTAAGTCTGACGGAACGAGAACTCAAAATTATCACGGAAAGTCGAATTCCTGACGCATACAGTAAGACAAGAATCTAAAGAAATCTAAAAAGAATCAAGAAAGTAATAACAAAGAATCGGTGACGATCTGAGCGTGTACTGAGTGTGCAAGGATGAAAATTAATGAACCTTAGATCGGGCAAACATATAGGTAAGTCAGACCGACGAAGCCTTAGATCATCAGAGGCAAGTGTAAGAACTACTGCACGATGGTGGGCTCAACAATTGAACACTAGTTATCCCTACGAGAGCTCAGATACTAGTGATTCAGAAATGGCATTTAGCACAGAAAGACCAGAAGGAGGGTCGAATGTAGCCTATTTAGAAAAACCTGAAGGACCCTATAGAACACAACTAGAGTTTCTCCGAACCAACCGATTAGGTGCTCGCATCTATGAGGATGGTTTGCGAAGGCAAGTGGTGCAAATGCACAACCCCGATCAACCCATTGGATTGGAACGTCCAGTGGTGAAATTCGAGAGAGACGCGTACATAGACAAGGAAGGAACGATGTACATCTTAAGTACGCAGCCAAACAATACCAACGAGTTTGGTGTGATTCAACCAGAGACGGAAGCAAAATTTCAAGGAAAGGAACCATTAGACGAGCCTAGAACACCTAGAGGGAAATCTGTACTGACACGAGTACTAATCCCATAATGGATCCCTCAGGATAACAGAAGCATAGAGTTGTTTGTAAATAAAGAAACGGATGAAGCCTTTTGGAGATATAAGACAGAACTACTTAGTGAGGTAGGTATCATCACTATATACGAGTTCAAGGACCCGGATACACCTGGAAAGGTTGCATACCTGGATGAGGCTTCAGAAAGAGTCTTTGTGGTACCCGACCGCGCTAAAAACACATACACGTGGAGAGGAGAATTGGTATTCCCTCCATCTAGAACAAACATGAATACAAGTCAACAAGGGGCAGGAACATCCTCAGCCCATGGAAATCAAAGAGAGGGAAATAAAGAGAGACCGGAAGTAAGCTTCACTCATCCCATAGGGAGAGATAGAACAACCACGGACACTAATAGAGTGGATAGACAAAGAGATCATGGAATACCAGGTGGTAGAGATGATTTTCCTCTACCTAGACCACGTGAACACGCAAGAATATTGAGACCCACTCAATTAGTAAAATCAATGAAGAATTATTTTGATGGGGCAGGAGATCCCTACGACCACGTCGCAGAATTCAAGCAAGTACTAAGAGCCGAACAAGTTGAAGAAATGTTCACGCAATACAACGCATTTGGACTAACGTTAAAGAATACAGCTTTAACTTGGTTCCAACCCTTGCAACAAAGGCAATTTAGGGACATCCATCACTTTTTAGAGTCATTCATCACTGAATTCTCTAAAAGTGGGATTAGACATGACACGTCTTCGTTGATTCATAGCTTTAAACAGACCCCTCAAGAAACAGTTAGACTGGCAGGACGTAGGTTTAGACAATATGTTGAACGATGTCCAATGCAAGAGCTACCCTCACAAGCCAAGCAAGTGTCATTGTTTCTAGATGGCTTATTGAGCTCTAAACTGCGCTCCTACGTGTACCTAAAAGAACCCAGAACGCTAGAGCAATGTGTGAGAATATGCATAGACATTGAGGACAACTTAGGAGATGAGTTGGAACTCTCCAAGGTCTATAAGGACTCAGACTGTTCATCTCTAGCATCCACAAAATTGTCTAGCTCAATAGAAGACCTAGCAGAAAAAGTGGCCCAGAAACTAGGAGTTTCTAGTAAACCTAGGGTGCTAACAAACAAGCGTTGTTACACCTGTGGTGGTGACCATATGGCAAATGTGTGTCCCAATGCACCACAACCACAAGCCAACCCTAGTGGCCAATACTGTACAATTGAGAGAAGATACACGAATCATACGGCTCAGGACTGCCCGTACAACAAACAAACCGTGAGACAGAACTACCCGCAAGCATACGCACAGCCAGGTAGGTATCAAGGCCAATACAATGCTCAGCCTTATTACTATAGGCCTCCTCAGAACTACCCATACCAGGCTCAACAGAGACCTCAACCTGTCTTAGCTCAGCAGCCACCCCCACCAGCGAATGTCATCTCAGTCAAATATGCTGCTGCAGAAGAGAACCTAAGTAGGGCCTTAGTGCCTTCTTCACCTTTGATCATAGAGAGTGACCCACACTCAAACAGTTTTGACTCTACGCATGTCGATAGTCCACCCGCATATTGCACAGAGTCACCAGAACGCATGGAGACATATCATTACGATAGTCCACCAGTGGAACCTAGTTGGGAGCCCGACTATGCTAACGTGATGTACACAAACCCAAATCCACGGCCCCAATTAAGACAACAGAGACCACAGGGCCCTAGAGGACCATGCTTTAGGTGCCAAGGAGATCATTTCATAAAGGATTGTCCACACCCCCCGATAGCAGGACAATCACAGTACTATAACATCCAAGGCTTTTGTGCTGATTGTGGCAAAGAGCACATAATCAAAGATTGTCCTAAGAACCCTGTTAATGCTCCGAATGTGACACCGATCAACGTGATAGGTATTGTAAATAACGCAGATGGATCCAACCCTACATACGTGCCTATCCAAGCTATAACAAGAGCCCAGGTGCTCTTACAGAACCAAAACCTTAATCAAGAGAAAGTAGCCGAAACCAGTGAAGTTGCAGAATCTAGCAGTAAAAAGACAAAATCTTGGAAAGATTCTAGAGAAAGAATTAAGAGAAAATGGAGTAAAAAGATAACGGAGTTGGAAGGAAGTTTAAAGGAATCTAGAGCCAAAATCCAAGAATTGACTTCAGAGGAATTGAATCAAGAGAATCCAGCTCAGAAATCAGGATCAATTTTAGCGGAACCCATACCAGAGAATCTAGACATGATGTTTCGTGCATATCAGGCTAGATTAAAAGAGGGACCGCAAGTAGCTGAAATGAGTAAGAACTACCCTCGTGCTGATCTAGAAATTGAGAGAACTAAACTTTGCATGAAGATGGTAGAATTAGCACAAGCTTTGTTCGAAGCCTCTAGATATATTAATTGGAATAACATAGCAAAACCGGAATTACACTTTCAAGGACTAATGGAGAGGCTAGAATATTTGATCGAGAGCAAAGAGAAAAAGGATCAGCCTAGGAACCCTATTGTCCCAGAGACACAGGAAAGGAATGCACCATCCCTATCTCAAGTACCCAATACAGAAAGTCAAGACAATTTGTCTTCCATACATAGGTACTCACATGAATTTTTGAGAGAAATACAAGAAGAGAAATGGAGAAAAGAACAAGGAACCCATCTTCCTATTCAAGAAATAGATGACTTGCAGGAACAATTTCCCCAAGACATTCCCTCTATTTACGATGATGTAGAGGAAGAACAACTGAGTGAACACACAAGATTTGAATCCAATTCTTTACAAGAATTACCTCAGTTCACAAGACCTTGGGAAGCAAAGTCTATTAGTATGAGAGCACCCACGATAATAGTGAGGAATGAAGAATCAGTAATCCCTAGAAACACGGAAGTGATCAAGAATACCAAAGTACAATGTAACCTTACTCTGGAGGAGTTATTGAAGGTAAAACCAGAATTGTGGAAGCATGTAGCAAATCAATTCCCCGAGCTTGCTACTACTCCCTCACCAATAGGATCACAAGATAAGGTACCAGAGATACCCGTAGAAAAGATTGGAGATGTGAGCGAAGGAGAGGAAGGTAACACTTATCTTCCGATAACCCATCAGGGCTACACCACGAAAGCCATCTTAGATTCAGGAGCCGGAGTAGCCATAGCTACCACCGCTTTATGGAAACGTTGGGGTAAGCCAGCATTAAGACCCACCAGGATGAAGCTACAAATGGCTGATGGACACATAGAAAAACCATTAGGCTTACTAGAAGGTATATCTCTCACCACTTGTGGTGTAGAATTTGAGCATACCTTTGCCATTTGTGACTTTGCAAAAAACCATGCTTATGAGATGATATTGGGACGACCATTCATGCGTCAGTTGCAAATTGTACAAGATTGGGGAACTAATTCTTTGTACTTGCAACATTTAGGAGTGACTACCAAAGTCAATCTTAAAGACTATTCACATAGAGATGTACCCCCAATACAATGGAATACCATCCATAAGACACCAGTAGAAACAGAATCCGTGCACTCATTAGAATCAGATCCTTCTTGGTTGCATGAGGATACTCATTTATGGATGTGTAAAGTAGCCAAACAAGAGGAAGAAAGATTAGGAGCAAGGACCTTAGGTGCATAACAAAATCCACGAACCCTACAAGATCCAGCCTATGCACTTGTAGTATTCCCAGATGAAGAGTTTGAACCCCATGGTTGGGCAGAAATCCTAGCAACCATGGATGTAGCCATCAATGAAGAACAATGGACTCCCCACTGTGACGAGGATGGCTATGACATTTCAGTTTTCACGATAGAGCCAATCATGTGCGATGCAATTTTAGAAGAGTGTGAACCTAACACTGATGCATTTGAGGATGCAAGTGATTTTGATTTAGAATCAATTATCATGGACTCTCCATTTGCATCAGAGGAAGAATATTTCTACGAAGTAGAGACTCACCCGCAGAGACACGAGGAAATTACGAATGAGGTGAGATTAGCCACGGAAGTGACTACTAAGAGTGAAGGCAAGAAAAGAAAGAAGAAAGAAACCATGTCAGAAAAAGAAGAATCTTTGTTTGAAGTACCCGAGAACTTCAAGAAATATGAAATCGAAGATAGAAGAATCATGGTACGAATGCCTAATAGAAAAGCGAATGACGGACAAGTATATGATAACCGCGAGAAAACCAAGAAAATAATCATAGCCATAGAAGGAGAGGAAAAAAAATGCACATACATAGGGCATGATTTGACAACTGAAGAAGAAGAAGAGCTAGTTGCCCTATTACGCAAATATAGAGATGTTTTTGCGTGGAGTTACAAAGATTTGAAAGGAGTAGATCCAGATATATGTTCTCATAGAATCCCTATAACTCCAGACGCAAAACCGACAAAACAGAAACCGTACACGTACAATGATAACTACGCTGCGAAGATCAAAGAGGAGATAGATCGCTTGATAGAAGCAGGATTCATTTACGAAATTGAGCATACCGAATGGGTATCTCCCATTGTGGTAGTGCCCAAGAAGAATGGAAAATTGCGTGTGTGTATTAACCTTAAAAAGGTTAATGCCGCAACGATTAGAGATAGTTATCCTCTTCCTATCACAGAACATCTATTGGAAAGAGTTGCGGGCAAGGAAGTTTACAGCTTTCTTGATGGATTTTCAGGCTATAATCAAGTAGCTATTGCTCCAGAAGACCAACACAAGACGGCATTTGCCACTGAATGGGGCATATTTGCATTTCGTGTGATGCCATTTGGCTTAACAAATGCACCCGCCACTTTCCAGCGACTCATGTGTCATGTTTTTAAGGAATTTTTACGCAAGAGCTTGGAAGTTTATGTCGATGACCTATGTGCTCATTCAAATGTAAGACAGACACATATCCCAGAGTTAAGACAAATATTTGACAAATGTCAAGAATATCAGGTTTGTTTGAACCCAGAAAAATGCGTTTTCATGGTCAGACAAGGCAAAATTCTAGGACACATTGTGTCAAAAAATGGAATCTCTACGGATGAAGAAAAGGTGAAGGTAATTGCAGATTTACCTAGACCAACTAATGTGAAAGAGGTACAGGCATTTATGGGCCATTGCGGATATTATAGGAGATTCATACACATGTATGCAATCATAGCCAAGCCTTTGTACTCTCTTTTAACCAATTTCGAATGAACAAATGAATGTGAAAATTCATTCAATGCACTTAAACGACGCTTGTGCTCAGCACCTATATTGACTACCCCAGATTGGAGTAAGCCATTCCATGTACATGTGGATGCATCCAATTACACCATAGGATGCGTGTTAGCACAACCCACGAATGAAGGTAACATAGATCTCCCCATAGCTTACGCGAGCAGACAATTGAACGCAGCAGAAAGGAATTACACCACGACGGAACGAGAAGGATTAGGGATGATCTACGCAGTAAAGAAGTTCAGGCACTACTTGTTGGCCAACAAATTCAAGTTCTTTACGGATCATCAAGCCCTATTGTACTTAGTCAACAAACCATGTAACACAGGACGATTGATACGTTGGTTTCTATTACTCATGGAGTATGATTTTGAAGTCGTAGTCAGGAAAGGAAAGACACATCTTAGAGCTGACCACCTTTCAAGATTAACCTCAGGAGAAGCTCCTCAAGGAGTAGCGGATGAATTACCAGATGCATACTTGTTTAACCTTGAGATAGCACCAGAATGGGCTAAGCCTATAGTCCCTATTCTCACATATGGACCCAAGAATCCTAGGTTAAAGATAAAAGAGGGAGAGATTACCAAGTCCCAAAGATACCAAATAATGGCAGGAAGCATATATAAACAGGATAATCAAAAGATTCTTGCTTGTTGTGTAGATGAATCAGAACATGCGAATTGGTTGCAATTAGCACACATAGGTGCATTAAAGCAACATCATTCAAAACATCGAACATTACAGACTCTGCATAGATTAGGAGTATATTGGCCTACGATGGAAGCAGATGTCTACAGGTTGTGTAAGGAATGCCATGTTTGTTGTGAAAGACCACCGGTAGAGCATGTTACATTATATCACGTGTCTCTCACACCAGACTGGAGTGAACAATTAGTGACATACTTGAGGACGAACACATTCCCTCAAGGCATGACCTTAGCTCGACAACGCAGTCTAGAGCAGGAAGCTCAAGATTATTCACTTATTGGCGATAACCTATACAAAAGAGGACGAGATGGATATCTAAGACAATGTGTTCATGAGAGCGATTATCTGAGCATACTAGAGACTGCACACCAAGGTGTTGCAGGAGGTCATTTCGGACCCGATAGGATAATCAAAGCCATCCTCTTTGCAGGATTATGGTGGCCCACTCTTCACATGGATGCTCATACCTATGTTAAGAGATGTGATGTGTGCCAAAGAACTCAGTTTCCTACTCGCAGAGACGAAATGCCATTGAAACCCATGATGGGCGGACGTGCATTTTCTAAGTGGGGTATAGACTTTGTAGGACCCATTAACCCCCCTGCAAAAGGTACACATGCGGAATACATTATTGTTGCGACAGATTATCTTACGAAATGGGTAGAGGCAAAAGCCACGAAAAAGAATGATGCACACACAACTGCAAAATTCTTATTTGAAAATGTCTTTACAAGATATGGACTGCCTATAGAGTTAGTGAGCGATCGAGGCACTCACTTTCTAAACCAATTCATTGAATATCTGTTACAAGATTTTATAGTGATTCACAAGAAATCCGCACCATATCATCCTCAGGCCAATGGTCAGGCTGAAAGCACTAATAAGATCCTTTGTAACGTACTGACGAAACTCGTGAACAACAAACGTTCAGATTGGGACAAACAGTTACACCACGCTGTTTGGGCATATCGAGTGGCCTACAAGACCGTACTCAATGCAACTCCCTTTCAGATGGTTTTTGGTCAGAATGTTGTGCTTCCTTTGGACTTCTTGATACCGACCCTTAAGGTTGCACAAGAACATCAGTGGACCGGCCATGAATTATCAGCGAGAATAATGGACTTGGAACGATTAGGAGAAACCAGGCTCAAGGCAGCAGCAGGAATATATGCAGCAAAGAAACGACAGAAAGCATATTTTGATGCACATGTGAAAGATAAAGGCCTAAAAGAAGGAGATTTAGTTCTAGTATATACGCTAAAGCAACACGCACGTAAGTTAGAAAAGCGAGGTTATGGACCTATGATCATTAACAGACTCTCAACAAGTGGAGCAGTACAGTTAGCCACTTTAGAAGGAGATATAATGCCTAATTATATTAGTGGCTGTAGAGTCAAGCTATATCAGGAACCTCTTACTGAGGATATGCTTAGACGACTCACGTTGGCAAAGAAGCGTAAGAAGGAAGAAAATAGAATACGAGCGGAAGCTCAGGCAGAAGCAATAGAACGCATTAAACGCATGAAGTTAAGAAGACAAGGACTAGGGAGAGAACATTATAACTATTTGGAAACTACACCCAGATATCCCATGGCCATGTGTCAAGTAAAGTCACAAACTCATCCTAGCATAGTGGACAGGAGACCATTCATTACAGTCAGGTTAGAGCACGGTAACCCTTGCCAAGAGCTCAGGGCTTTAATTGATTCAGGTGCTGCGACTAGTGCGATTAGATGGTCCCACTATAAGGATTCAGGAATAGAAATGCGGCCAATTGAGGCATACATCATAGGGCTAGGAGGCATGGAAACCCCTTGCATGGGTGAGGTGGACCTTCCTATCCTCATTAAGGATGTGACCATGACAGCGAAGCTACTAGTATGCCACGATGATGACCTGATAGAACCCCTAATCCTTGGCCAAGATTGGCTATACCATCACTCAGTGGACCTAAATCTTAGACAAGGCTCCATACAAATTGGAACCTCAGAGCAAAAGCGAGTGATACCGCTTGACTTCCTTAATTACATTCCGATTGAGGTTTGTAACCCTAGACCCTATGAAACGCATGCGACGGAAGACCGGAAGATCTTGGGTCAGACAAGTCACGTTACGTCTACACCAACCCACTCGGGCTTGGCTAGGGACAATTGTCAATCAGAAGGACGATAGGAGATCTTCCCGGGGGCTTCCTGCAAACTAGAGAGTGCAGCTACCCAACCGCTAGGGCAGATGAACACAATCAGCGGTCAGGTGGGTTGCATCAGCGGCCAAATGAACACAACACCCCTGCGGTGCTCATCCTTCCAAACTTGTTGCGGACTGGCCTAGATTAAAGATGAAGAACGAATCACTTCCTAATGGGCAGGTCACGCAAGTGTTGGATCTCCCTTCTTTTCCAAAGAGCGTCCAATGGACCTCTCAAACCCAACCTCGAAGGAGTCAACCACAACAGAGGAACCCAGACCAACGACACCACCAGAGAAGGCAAGGAAAGCAGCAGTATCAACATCACAGAACAAGTGGCACAAAACAAATATGGGTGCCAAAAGGACAGCAACCACAGGCTATTGGCAACACTGCAGACGAGAACAGGACAAAGTTTCAACAGAAGCAGAGTCAGCATCCAAAGTCCCCTCGATCTTCTTTCCCAAGTACAAATACTCGACAGATTTGGATCGCCAAGAAATACCTTATCCATAGACCCACACCCATGCAGATTTGGGTACCCAAACAATGTATTATATCTCAACCCTCAAGCCATGTAATATATACCCCTCAGAAACCTTTTCATCCTTCAATACCACCAAACCCGATACCGCTTTTTGTTCCTCAGCAGAAACATACCACCCACTCCAAGACTCTTAGGAAATGGATACCTAAACGTATCCAAACGTCTTCTTGTACCCCCTTATCTAACAATTCTCCCGCCCCGTTTAAACTCCACCCTTGTACTAATTCACCCTCAAACAAACCTTGTATAAATTCATACACCCAAACCCCACATCATGCATAATAAAAGCTCATCAAGAAATGTATGCATAATCTGAAGCATGTAGGTGTCTAGAGACCTGCATTAGCTCTGCAAAAAGATCATTGCATCAATCACTTCACGACACTTGGCTACACGGGTTACACATCGGTTATGGAAAGGGATTGCGGGTCTCACCTTAATGGGATCATAATTAATTTCCATAATAATGTGTTAATCTTTTGTAGCAGATCTTTTCCATTAGCTCACCAGTCATCATGCAAACCGAAGCAGGACCATCGGAAGCAGGCCCCAGCGTGGCTGCGGTGCCCCTCAATGTTTTACGCGCAGAATCCCACCCGACCGCTCCACCGCCAGAGTTCCAAGGATTTCCGGGACCCATGCCAATCGATAACCCACCTATGGGATACACAGAGAAGATACACCGTAACTCTCACTGGTTCCAAGGCCTAGCAGGACCATTAGCTGATGCTGACTTCATTTTTGAAGCAAATATGACATTTGATGACCGCACATGGGGCAAGTATCAATTCTTCTCAAGAGAATTCGAAGGCCTACAGAACACCCAGGACTTAACTCATGTTTGGGCTAGAGCCGGCTTCACGGAGTATTTCAGTGATCCTCTACCCAAACTTGACTTTTATAGGTGTTATTACTTAATCACCACTTTGCTCGCCTCAGAGAATAAGGACATCCCAGGAACCTTTATTTTGCCTTCTTTAGTGGATGATCCACCTTACAAAAGATTTTATCTTTCAAAGGATTTAATCAGAGCGGCCATCAAGATTCATGGAACACACACTCCAACGGAGAAAGAACGGCTCGTCCCAGAGCAGATGAAGCGTGGTGACGTAACTAAGTGGGAGGATATTTCTGCTATAACAACTGAGCTCTCTAAGCCATTACGGATATGCATGCAGCACTTTGCTTTCCCAGCTCAGGATCGTTTTACCATGCCCCACAAGAGAATCTGGTTTGGATTATACTTAGCATGTTCTGGACCGCAAACAGTTGATCTAGCCAGCTGGATCATTGATCAGCTCTATTTGGCACAGCATAGATGGGAGCGAAAAAAGGTAATCAATGGATGTTGCACCCTAACCAGGATCATATATATGTGCTTGGCGTATGACTTACCAATTGAGCGTGCCATGACCAGTGAGGAACTGAAAGCATTCAAAGGCACCACTAGGAAGGCTAGAAAGTCTAGCAAAGGCAGAGCCGGAAAGCGGATGAGAGGTACTATCCCGTGCCTACAAGTCCCAGCATCACCCTCTCCACAACCATCTCCAGAGCAGTCACCAACAGCAGCCACTCCCACAGTACAACCTATCCGCATAAGGTTATCTAGACCAGTGGTAACGGAGGGCACCACCAGTACTGTCGCACCCCAAGCAGCCACAACCACAGAACCTATCACCACAGCAGCTGAACTTCCCACCACTATCGGTGCGGAAGCTTTCTCTTTTCCAATACCGCATTTAGAACCAGGACAAGCAGAGCCACTGGACCAAACTTTTGATTTTGAGATGCCCGATGCATTCTCCAATGAGTTCCAGTTTTCAGAAGGGCAAATGTTTTCTCAAGAATTTGAAAGGCCTAGCTACCCTACCACACCCAGGGGTCAGCCACAAGGACAGGTGTTGCTCTAGCACAATGGTGAGAACCACGTTAAGAAGCTCCACCTCCTTAATGTCAATCCGTGGAAGAGATAGGAGTGATATGAAGATCGTGAATGTGAGATGAAGTGAGAGTGAAGGTGAGTAGCATAGAAATGCACACACACATACACACACACTACGAAGAGACAAGCAAGACACAATGGAAGGTGGGAAATTAGCTCTATTACTCAAGAACACTATTACAAGCTCAAAAGAACTCTAAACTCCAACAAGCTAACCTCAAAAATGAGCTCTCTAGCTCTTTTTATAGTTTCTAGACTAGCTTTGACCGGTTTCACATCTAGTGACCGGCATAGTTAAAAATTAGGTCCTAGATGCTATTTGGAAGGGTAAACAGTATCTAAAAATAACGAAAATTGGTACGCGCATTCTACCTAAGCTCCTCAAGCTCGAGGACTCCTCGGCTTGCACAAAATGGAGCTATGGATTACAAAATGGGGTTTTCTATGTTACATATGTTACAATAGTGATAAAAATCACTGTTGGAGGTTTTTGGAAAGTATTTGAAAACATAATTATTTGAAAAACGATTCGACTGGCTCCCTGCTCTGTCGTTACATGCTTCCGTGTCGTCTGTGCCTCTGGCTGCTTCCAACACCCCCCTCCCTCTCGCTTCTGTCGTCCCTGAGAGAACCTTGCTGTGAGGTCTGTCGGATGTAGTTTTGTAGGAGGTCGTGAGCGAGGGTGTGCTCAGAGACTCGAATGCCTCGGGCTAGGTCTGCCTCGAGTTTCTCCCAATTAACGGGTTGTGGTTCATCGGATGGTGGGAGTCTGTAATGCGTGGAATACACCAACTGTTCACAGGCAAATAATTGCAATAAGTGGGTCGGCCTGCTGATGAACACTTCAGAGTGGTATTCCCAAAAGCCGGTTGTGAACATCTCTTCGAATGTCTGCTTGTAGCACGCCGGTAAGTACTTGACTCTGCAATGCCAGGCATAACACACCCGGAGCGATGGCGTCGTACTCATGTCATATGCGAGATCCAAGTTGCCATGCTCAAAGCCCGGGGTATTAACATGTGGTGCTTTGACTCACCGGAAGACTTTAAATATCATTTGCATCATGTCAAATATCTTGACAGTCATATGCGCTGCTATATCGTCCATATATCTCAAGCGAGGGAGCCAGTGACGAATCGTTGCCATCATGTAGCCAATTGTCGGTGGTCCTGTAGGTGGCCTGAAATATGGGTAGTTCAGCCAGTCTTGGCACTGCTTATTGTTTTGTACTTTGATAGCAAAGGCAGTCCAGGAGCGGCGTCGTGGCACTGGTCCCCAACACGGATTGTATTTTAAATGTAAAGGTGCTTTAACCCATGTGCTCATCATTTCAGGGTACTCCTGTAAAAGACGTGTACGCCAATCTGGTTGATAAATAGTGCCTTGTTGCGCATCCAGTGGCAAGTCTTCAGGCTCAAATTGAGTTGCATGTGATGGCTTCTTGCCAGTTCGCTTCTCTATGGCCAGCTGGTATTCGGCCATTAGCATGAAGTACGGTTTGTATTGAAGCTCATGCCCGGAGATGTACCTACGTGGGGCCAATTGAGCAAAGTAGGGAGATTGCAAAATTCTTTCTTCGATCATGGCCATAGCATGTAGCTGGGCCTCGACTCTAGCTAAGTGTGTTGTTCCAATTTCCTCAATAGTCTTCATCCATGCGGGGGTCGGAAGTTCATACGTCATCTGGCCTTCAGCCGTGACACGTCCGCCTGGGATGGGTTGTGGCTCGTACGCTTCTTCAAATGTTTCCTCCACTGGGATGGTGACCGTTTCTTCTTCAGCCGGAAGTTCAGGTGGTGAATCAGGCCTTGGTGGCGCTTCATATACTTCAATTCTTGACTGAAGAGTGATTACCTGGGCCCGTAATGCGTTGAGTTCGTCGAACATTTCAGGGTCCACAGGTGCTGGTAATTCTGCTGCTACTTGTACTTGTGTTGCCGGTTCTCTGAGCTGTAGTTGCTTGTGATCTTCCTTTAACTTGTGATGCTCTTCGTTCATTCGATCATAGTCCTCGAGCAGTCGAACATGGTCATCTAGCAACATCTTCATTGCTTCGGATGGGATTGCCTTGAATCTGCTAGGACTTAAGGGTTGTTCTGGATGGTCCAATGCCGCTTCCAAATTCTCTCTATTCTGCTCTTGGAGTCTCTGGTTCTCCTCTTTTGCTGCGGCTAGGTGTCTTCTTAGTAAGCCCATGTTTCGTGTTAGCGTTGCATTGCGGACTGTCTGGGCTCTTAATAAATTATCCAAGTCAGCAGTGGCTTCCTTGGTCTTTTCTTCGCTTTCTAGCTCCAATTTGTGATATGCCTCGCGTAATTCCTGGTAACGGGTGTTCAGGGAGGCATTCTCTATAGACAATAAATTAAGCTGCGACTGTAAGTCATTGGTTGTCCTCTGCAGCTGCTGATAATTATCACCAAGAGATGTGAACTCATCTCTTACTTTTGTCATACATATGAACATTTGTCGGAACGCATTATCTACAGTGGGTGATAGTATTAACGGGGTGCTAAATGAAGATGCAGTTGGTGTGGATGCAACGGGAACGGGGAATGGGGATGGGAAGGTGGATGATGTAGTGATTGTTGAAAATTGTGATGTGCCTAAGAATGTTTGTGCCGTGAGTGAAGGTAGTGATGGTGCAGTGGGTGGTGAGATGTCCATGTCCATGGACGTATCTAGTGCGGTGACCGTGAATAGTGGTGTGATCGTGGGTGCTCGTGCTGGTGTAAATATGGGATTTACAAATGTTGAGGGGTACGTTACAGGGGGGCTGGCTGGAGCAGTTTGGTGGAAAGGGGGAAGAGGGGTTACAGTGGGTCGGGGAGGTGAGACGGGGGAGAAGGTTAATGGCGGGGGGAATGGGAAAAGGGGTCGTGGAGTTGTGGGGAAAGATGGAAAGGATTGGTGAAGGAATGGGTTGGATAGAAAGGTGGTTGTGGGAAGGGGTAGATTAGGGCTAATGGGAGCGGGAATTGTGGGGTGAGTGGTCATAAAGGCGGTTTCTGCAACACCACCGGCGAATGAAGGTGTGGGTCTGGGGGAAGGAGGGTGAAGAGGGGAGGCTGGATGGATGGGTGGTGAGGTCAGTACTTCAGTGACTACTGAGGTTTGTACAGCTGGAGCACGGGGTGGGGAATCTACACAGATGGTTTCAACTGCCACCGAACTTTCGGGGACGAGGTATGCCTCCCTGGCTTGTTCTGAAGATTGTGCTCCGGTTGGTACACGAATGTACTCGCCGGGCTTTGAAAGTAGTCGTACTCTGCGGGGGTCAAACTGTGGCAGTGGCTTTCGTTGCAAGTACCTGAGTGCCTCGTTGGAGCCTACTGATTGAACTAATTCTTTGAATCCTTTGATATATGCGTCTTCAAATCCGCCTGTGATAAGTTCTTGTTCTATTATTTTTTGGCTCTCTTCCTCTGTCAGCTGTTTGCGTGCCCAAACTTTTTCCATAGTTCTATACAGCTTCTTGATAGCTAGAGTGTAAGCTGCTGCCTCGTAAATTTCATCTTCATAGGTACTTGTATCGCCATGTGTGTCGGTTTGTTGGCCTTGGCCATCTGTCTGTTCCTGCTCTTGGGATTCCTGTGTTCCCTGGCTAGCTTCGTCGTCTCCTTCGTCGTCATCGGTTGTTGTCCTTTCATCATCGGAGCTGGACACGACCTGTCCTTGTGGCTGATCCCTGGGTGTGGTAGGGTAGCTAGGCCTTTCAAATTCTTGAGAAAACATTTGCCCTTCTGAAAACTGGAACTCAATGGAGAATGCATCGGGCATCTCAAAATCAAACGTTTGGTCCAGTGGCTCGGCTTGTCCTGGTTCTAAATGCGGTATTGGAAAAGAGAAAGCTTCCGCACCGATAGTGGTGGGAAGTTCAGCTGCTGTGGTGATAGGTTCTGTGGTTGGGGCTGCTTGGGGTGCGATATTACTGGTGGTGCCCTCTGTTACCACTGGTCTAGATAACCTTATGCGGATAGGTTGTACCGTGGGAGTGGCTGCTGTTGGTGACTGCTCTGGAGATGGTTGTGGAGAGGGTGATGCTGGGACTTGTAGGCACGGGATAGTACCTCTCATCCGCTTTCCGGCTCTGCCTTTGCTAGACTTTCTAGCCTTCCTAGTGGTGCCTTTAAATGCTTTCAGTTCCTCACTGGTCATGGCACGCTCAATTGGTAAGTCATACGCCAAGCACATATATATGATCCTGGTGAGGGCGCAGCATCCATTGATTACCTTTTTTCGCTCCCATCTATGATGTGCCAAATAGAGCTGATCAATTATCCAGCTAGCTAGATCCACTGTTTGCGGTCCAGTACATGCTAAGTATAATCCAAACCAGATTCTCTTGTGGGGCATGGTAAAACGATCCTGAGCTGGGAAAGCAAAGTGCTGCATGCATATCCGTAATGGCTTAGAGAGCTCAGGTGTTATAGCAGAAATATCCTCCCACTTAGTTACGTCACCACGCTTCATCTGCTCTGGGACTAGCCGTTCTTTCTCCCATGGAGTGTGTGTTCCATGAATCTTGATGGCCGCTCTGATTAAATCCTTTGAAAGATAAAATCTTTTGTAAGGTGGATCCTCCACTAAAGAAGGCAAAATAAAGGTTCCTGGGATGTCCTTATTCTCTGAGGCCAGCAAAGTGGTGATTAAGTAATAACACCTATAAAAGTCAGGTTTGGGTAGAGGATCACTGAAATACTCCGTAAAGCCGGCTCTAGCCCAAACATGAGTTAAGTCCTGGGTGTTCTGTAGGCCTTCGAATTCTCTTGAGAAGAATTGATACTTGCCCCATGTGCGGTCATCAAATGTCATATTTGCTTCAAAAATGAAGTCAGCATCAGCTAATGGTCCTGCTAGGCCTTGGAACCAATGAGAGTTACGGTGTATCTTCTCTGTGTATCCCATAGGTGGGTTATCGATGGGCATGGGTCCCGAAAATCCTTGGAACTCTGGCGGTGGAGCGCTCGGGTGGGATTCTGCACGTAAAACATTGAGGGGCACCGCAGCCACGCTGGGGCCTGCTTCCGATGGTCCTGCTTCGGTTTGCATGATGACTGGTGAGCTAATGGAAAGGATCTGCTACAAAAGATTAACACATTAGTATGGAAATTAATTATGATCCCATTAAGGTGAGACCGCAATCCCTTTCCATAACCGATGTGTAACCCGTGTAGCCAAGTGTCGTGAAGTGATTGATGCAATGATCTTTTTGCAGAGCTAATGCAGGTCTCTAGACGCTTACATGCTTCAGATTATGCATACATTTCTTGATGAGCTTTTGGGGTTTGGATGTATGAATTTATACAAGGTTTGGTTGAGGGTGAATTATTACAAGGGTGGAGTTTAAACGGGGCGGGAGAATTGTTAGATAAGGGGGTACAAGAAGACATTTGGATACGTTTAGGTATCCATTTCCTAAGAGTCTTGGAGTGGGTGGTATGTTTCTGCTGAGGAACAAAAAGCGGTATCGAGTTTGGTGGTATTGAAGGATGAAAAGGTTTCTGAGGGGTATATATCACATGGCTTGAGGGCTGAGATATAATACATTGTTTGGGTACCCAAATCTGCATGGGTGTGGGTCTATGGATAAGGTATTTCTTGGCGATCCAAATCTGTCGAGTATTGATGCTTGTAGAAGAAGATCGAGAGGACTTTGTATGCTGACTCTGCTTTTTTTAAAACTTTGTCCTGTTCTTGTCTGCAGTGTTGCTGATAGCCTGTGGTTGCTGTCCTCTTGGCACCCATATTTGTTTTGTGCCACTTGTTTTGTGATGTTGATACTGCTGCTTTCCTTGCCTTGTCTGGTGGTGTCGTTGGTCTGGGTTCCTCTGTTGTGGTTGACTCCTTCGTGGTTGGGTTTGAGAGGTCCATTGGACGCGCTGCTTTGGAAAAGAAGGGAGATCCAACACTTGCGTGACCTGCCCATTAGGAAGTGATTCGTTCTTCATCTTTAATCTAGGCCAGTCCGCAGCAAGTTTGGAAGGATGAGCACCGCAGGGTGTTGTGCTCATTTGGCCGCTGATGCAACCCACCTGACCGCTGATTGTGTTCATCTGCCCTAGCGGTTGGGTAGCTGCCCTCTCTAGTTTGCAGGAAGCCCCAGGGAAGATCTCCTGTCGTCCTTTTGATTGACAATTGTCCCTAGCCAAGCCCGAGTGGGTTGGTGTAGACGTAACGTGACAGGTCTGACCCAAGATCTTCCGGTCTTCCGTCACATGTGTTTCATAGGGTCTAGGGTTACAAACCTCAATCGGAATGCCGTTAGGGAAGTCAAGCGGTATCACTCGCTTTTGCTCTGAGGTTCCAATTTGTATGGAGCCTTGTCTAAGGTTTAGGTCCACTGAGTGATCGTATAGCCAATCTTGGCCAAGGATTAGGGGTTCTATCAGGTCGTCATCATGGCACACTAGTAGCTTCGCTGTCATGGTCACATCCTTAATGAGGATAGGAAGGTCCACCTCACCCATGCAAGGGGTTTCCATGCCTCCTAGGCCTATGAGGTATGCCTCAATTGGCCGCATTTCTATTCCTGAATCCTTATAGTGGGACCATCTAATCGCACTAGTCGCAGCACCTGAATCAATTAAAGCCCTGAGCTCTTGGCAAGGGTTGTCGTGCTCTAGCCTGACTGTAATGAATGGTCTCCTGTCCACTATACTAGGATGAGTGGTTGACTTTACCTCACACATAGCCATGGGATATCTGGGTGTAGTTTCCAGATGGTTATACTGCTCTCTCCCTAGTCCTTGTCTTCTTAACTTCATGCGTTTAATGCGTTCTATTGCTTCTGCCTGAGCTTCCGCTCGTATTCTATTTTCTTCCTCCTTACGCTTCTTTGCCAAAGTGAGTCGTCTAAGCATATCCTCAGTAAGAGGTTCCTGATATAGCTTGACTCTACAGCCACTAATATAATTAGGCATTATATCTCCTTCTAAAGTGGCTAACTGTACTGCTCCACTTGTTGAGAGCCTGTTAATGATCATAGGTCCATAACCTCGCTTTTCTAACTTACGTGCGTGTTGCTTTAACGTATATACTAGAACTAAATCTCCTTCTTTTAAGCCTTTATCTTTCACATGTGCATCAAAATATGCTTTCTGTCTCTTCTTCGCTGCGTATATTCCTGCTGCTGCCTTGAGCCTAGTTTCTCCTAATCGTTCCAAGTCCATTATTCTCGCTGATAATTCATGGCCGGTCCACTGATGTTCTTTTGCAACCTTAAGGGTCGGTATCAAGAAGTCCAAAGGAAGCACAGCATTCTGACCAAAAACCATCTGAAAGGGAGTTGCATTGAGTACGGTCTTGTAGGCCACTCGATATGCCCAAACAGTGTGGTGTAACTGTTTGTCCCAATCTGAACGTTTGTTGTTCACGAGTTTCGTCAGTACGTTACAAAGGATCTTATTAGTGCTTTCAGCCTGACCATTGGCCTGAGGATGATATGGTGCGGATTTCTTGTGAATCACCATAAAATCCTGTAACAAATATTCAATGACTTGGTTTAGAAAGTGAGTGCCTCGATCGCTCACTAACTCTATAGGAAGTCCATATCTTGTAAAGACATTTTCAAATAAGAATTTTGCAGTTGTGTGTGCATCATTCTTTTTCGTGGCTTTTGCCTCTACCCATTTCGTAAGATAATCTGTCGCAACAATAATGTATTCCGCATGTGTACCTTTTGCAGGGGGGTTAATGGGTCCTACAAAGTCTATACCCCACTTAGAAAATGCACGTCCGCCCATCATGGGTTTCAATGGCATTTCATCTCTACGAGTAGGAAACTGAGTTTTTTGGCACACATCGCATCTCTTTACATAGGTATGCGCATCCATGTGAAGAGTGGGCCACCATAATCCTGCAAAGAGGATGGCTTTGATTATCCTATCGAGTCCAAAATGACCTCCTGCAACACCTTGGTGTGCAGTCTCTAGTATGCTCAGATAATCGCTCTCATGAACACATTGTCTTAGATATCCATCTCGTCCTCTTTTGTATAGGTTATCGCCAATAAGTGAATAATCTTGAGCTTCCTGCTCTAGATTGCGTTGTCGAGCTAAGGTCATACCTTGAGGGAATGTGTTCATCCTCAAGTATGTCACTAATTGTTCACTCCAGTCTGGTGTGAGAGACACGTGATATAATGTAGCATGCTCTACTGGTGGTCTTTCACAACAAACATGGCATTCCTTACACAACCTGTGGACATCTGCTTCCATCGTAGGCCAATATACTCCTAATCTATGCAGAGTCTGTAATGTTCGATGTTTTGAATGATGTTGCTTTAATGCACCTATGTGCGCTAATTGCAACCAATTCGCATGTTCTGATTCATCTACACAACAAGCAAGAATCTTTTGATTATCCTGTTTATATATGCTTCCTGCCATTATTTGGTATCTTTGGGACTTGGTAATCTCTCCCTCTTTGATCTTTAACCTAGGATTCTTGGGTCCATATGTGAGAATAGGGACTATAGGCTTAGCCCATTCTGGTGCTATCTCAAGGTTAAACAAGTATGCATCTGGTAATTCATCCGCTACTCCTTGAGGAGCTTCTCCTGAGGTTAATCTTGAAAGGTGGTCAACTCTAAGATGTGTCTTTCCTTTCCTGACTACGACTTCAAAATCATACTCCATGAGTAATAGAAACCAACGTATCAGTCGTCCGGTGTTACATGGCTTGTTGACTAAGTACAATAGGGCTTGATGATCTGTAAAGAACTTGAATTTGTTGGCCAACAAGTAGTGCCTGAACTTCTTTACTGCGTAGATCATCCCTAATCCTTCCCGTTCCGTCGTGGTGTAATTCCTTTCTGCTGCGTTCAATTGTCTGCTCGCGTAAGCTATGGGGAGATCTATGTTACCTTCATTCGTGGGTTGTGCTAACACGCATCCTATGGCGTAATTGGATGCATCCACATGTACATGGAATGGCTTACTCCAATCTGGGGTAGTCAATATAGGTGCTGAGCACAAGCGTCGTTTAAGTTCATTGAATGAATTTTCACATTCATCTGTCCATTCAAAATTGGTTAAAAGAGAGTACAAAGGCTTGGCTATGATCGCATACATGTGTATGAATCTCCTATAATAACCGCAATGGCCCATAAATGCTTGTACCTCTTTGATGTTCGTCGGCCTAGGTAGATCTGCAATTACTTTTAATTTTTCCTCATCCGTAGAGATTCCATTTTTTGACACAATGTGTCCTAGAATTTTGCCTTGTCTAACCATGAAAACGCACTTTTCTGGGTTCAAACAAACCTGATACTCTCGACATTTGTCAAATATTTTCCTTAACTCTGGGATATGCGTCTGTCTTACACTTGAATGAGCACATAGGTCATCGACATAAACTTCTAAGCTCTTGCGTAAAAATTCCTTAAAAACATGACACATGAGTCGCTGGAAAGTGGCGGGTGCATTTGTTAAGCCAAATGGCATCACGTGAAATGCAAATATGCCCCATTCAGTGGCAAATGCCGTCTTGTGTTGGTCTTCTGGAGCAATAGCTACTTGATTATAGCCTGAAAATCCATCAAGAAAGCTGTAAACTTCCTTGCCCGCAACTCTTTCCAATAGATGTTGTGTGATAGGAAGAGGATAACTATCTCTAATCGTTGCGGCATTAACCTTTTTAAGGTTAATACACACACGCAATTTTCCATTCTTCTTGGGCACTACCACAATGGGGGATACCCATTCGGTATGCTCAATTTCGTAAATGAATCCTGCTTCTATCAAACGATCTATCTCCTCTTTAATCTTCGCAGCGTAGTTATCATTGTACGTGTACGGTTTCTGTTTTGTCGGTTTTGCATCTGGAGTCATAGGGATTCTATGAGAACATATATCTGGATCTACTCCTTTCAAATCTTTGTAACTCCACGCAAAGACATCTCTATATTCGCGTAATAGGGCAACTAGCTCTTCTTCTTCTTCAGTTGTCAAATCATGCCCTATGTATGTACATTTTTCTTCTTCTCCTTCGATAGCCACTATTATTTTCTTGGTTTTCTCTCGGTTATCATATACTTGTCCGTCATTCGCCTTTCTATTAGGCATTCGTACCATGATTCTTCTATCTTCGATTTCATATTTCTTGAAATTCTCAGGTACTTCAAATAAAGATTCTTCTTTTTCTGTCGTGGTTTCTTTCTTCTTTCTTTTTTTGCCTTCACTCTTAGTAGTCACTTCCGTGGCTAACCTCACCTCATTCGTAATTTCCTCGTGTCTCTGAGGGTGAGTCTCTACTTCGTAGAAATATTCTTCCTCTGATGCAAATGGAGAGTCCATGATAATTGATTCTAAATCAAAATCACTTGCATCCTCAAATGCACCAGTGTTAGGTTCACACTCTTCTAAAATCGCATCGCACATGATTGGCTCTATCGTAAAAACTGAAATGTCATAGCCATCCTCGTCACAGTGGGGTGTCCATTGTTCTTCATTGATGGCTACATCCATGGTTGCTAGGATTTCTGCCCAACCATGGGGTTCAAACTCTTCGTCTGGGAATACTACAGGTGCATAGGCTGGATCTTGTAGGGTTCGTGGATTTTGTTCTGCACCTAAGGTCCTGGCTTCTAACCTTTCTTCCTCTTGTTTGGCTACTTTAAACATCCATAAATGAGTATCCTCATGCAACCAAGAAGGATCTGATTCTAATGAGTGCACGGATTCTGTTTCTACTGGTGTCTTATGGATGGTATTCCATTGTATTGGGGGTACATCTCTATGTGAATAGTCTTTAAGATTGACTTTGGTAGTTACTCCTAAATGTTGCAAGTACAAAGAATTAGTTCCCCAATCTTGTACAATTTGCAACTGACGCATGAATGGTCGTCCCAATATCATCTCATAAGCATGGTTTTTTGCAAAGTCACAAATGGCAAAGGTATGCTCAAATTCTACACCACAAGTGGTGAGAGATATGCCTTCTAGTAAGCCTAATGGTTTTTCTATGTGTCCATCAGCCATTTGTAGCTTCATCCTGGTGGGTCTTAATGCTGGCTTACCCCAACGTTTCCATAAAGCGGTGGTAGCTATGGCTACTCCGGCTCCTGAATCTAAGATGGCTTTCGTGGTGTAGCCCTGATGGGTTATCGGAAGATAAGTGTTACCTTCCTCTCCTTCGCTCACATCTCCAATCTTTTCTACGGGTATCTCTGGTACCTTATCTTGTGATCCTATTGGTGAGGGAGTAGTAGCAAGCTCGGGGAATTGATTTGCTACATGCTTCCACAATTCTGGTTTTACCTTCAATAACTCCTCCAGAGTAAGGTTACATTGTACTTTGGTATTCTTGATCACTTCCGTGTTTCTAGGGATTACTGATTCTTCATTCCTCACTATTATCGTGGGTGCTCTCATACTAATAGACTTTGCTTCCCAAGGTCCTGTGAACTGAGGTAATTCTTGTAAAGAATTAGATTCAAATCTTGTGTGTTCACTCAGTTGTTCTTCCTCTACATCATCGTATATAGAGGGGATGTCTTGGGGAAATTGTTCCTGCAAGTCATCTATTTCTTGAATAGGAGGATGGGTTTCTTGTTCTTTTCTCCATTTCTCTTCTTGTATTTCTCTCAAAAATTCATGTGAGTACCTATGTATGGAAGACAAATTGTCTTGACTTTCTGTGTTGGGTACTTGAGACAGGGATGGTGCATTCCTTTCCTGTGTCTCTGGGACAATAGGGTTCCTAGGCTGATCCTTTTTCTCTTTGCTTTCAATCAAATATTCTAGCCTCTCCATTAGTCCTTGAAAGTGTAATTTGGGTTTTGCCATGTTATTCCAATTAAGATATCTAGAGGCTTCGAACAAGGCTTGTGCTAGTTCTACCATCTTCATGCAAAGTTTAGTTCTCTCAATTTCTAGATCAGCTCGAGGGTAGTTCTTACTCATTTCAGCTACTTGAGGTCCCTCTTTTAACCTAGCCTTATATGCACGAAACATCATGTCTAGATTTTCTGGTATGGGTTCCGCTAAAACTGTTCCTGATTTCTGAGCTGGATTCTCTGGATTCAATTCCTGTGAAGTCAATTCTTGGATTTTGGCTCTAGATTCCTTTAAACTTCCTTCCAATTTCGTTATCTTTTTACTCCATTTTCTCTTTATTCTTTCTCTAGAATCTTTCCAAGATTTTGTCTTTTTACTGCTAGATTCTGCAACTTCACTGGTTTCGGCTACTTTCTCTTGATTAAGCTTTTGGTTCTGTAAGAGCGCGTGGGCTCTTGTTATAGCTTGGATAGGCACGTATGTAGGGTTGGATCCATCTGCGTTATTTACAATACCTATCACGTTGATCGGTGTCACATTCGGAGCGTTAACAGGGTTCTTAGGACAATCTTTGATTATGTGCTCTTTGCCACAATCAGCACAAAAGCCTTGGATGTTATAGTACTGTGATTGTCCTTGTTGATATATTTAGGTAGTGATGTGTGTGAACACTCTAGGACCGCCGGGGCATTTTTTTCCCTCTTTAGGAGGTTTTTTTCCCCCGGCTTGTATATACGCCTATTGCCCTAATGGGCTACTTATCTTTGTACATTCTCTAGTAATACATACAGTCTTGTGTGTTGTGCTCCAAGCTTCTTCTTCTTCCTTGTGTTGTTCGCGTGCTTCCACAGACGTCCAACTCCAACAATTGGTATCAGAGCAGGTCGTTGCTTCTTCTAGGGCGCCGTCGACACTCCTCCGTTTGTAGTCTCAGATTCGCACAAAATTTCGTGAGCATACTCAGGGTGTTTCCGAGATCAAAACAGCTTCGCTGTGTGGTGCCGAAATCGTGATCTGAGCTCGTTTCGGCCTCCGAACGCACTATCGCAGTGCTTGTGCAGGCTATTTCGTCCTTTTGTGCCAAAGGTATATACCAGTTTCTGTTCGCCAGTTTAAGCGTCTCGAAGTCTGCTACAGGTCTAGCAGAACTCGTCTGGGCAGTTCTGTTCAACTTTTTGAGATACAGTTAATTTTCTGCATCAAGGTATTTTAGTCACCGGCCATGGCTGAAAGCAGTGATGTATTCCGTATGTTGGCTGTTGAGGATAAGTTGGATGGTACCAACTACCCATTATGGGCTTATATGATGCGACATGTACTGGTTGCAAAAGGATTGTGGAACATTGTGCAGGGTGTTGAAAGACGTCCTGTTACACCTGTAACGACAGGTACTGCAAATACAGGTGTTGGAGCTGATGAAGATGGTGTCGAAGATGATATTCCGCAGATTCCTGTTCGTGCTGCTGTTTCTGTTGCACCTACTGCAGAGCAGATTCGTTGGGATGGCAGAGATGCCCAGGCACATGCATTGATAGCTTTGTCTGTCAAACGTGCCATTATTCCTCACATTCGCTCTTGCAGAACAGCAAAGGATGCTTGGGATACACTTACCACTTTGTACCAGGCTAGGAATGAGGCTCGTGTTGCTTACCTCCGAAAACAGTTGGAGAGTGAGCACATGAATGAAGGTGATTCTATGGACAGTTTTCTTACAAAGATCAAAGACCTGAAGGAACAATTGATTTCTGCTGATGAGGTTATACCAGATAGTTCACTTGTGCAGACCGTTCTGAATGGTCTTCCTGATTCATATCAGAGTTTTGCCTCTACTCTTCGGTTGATGATGAAAGGCAATCCGAATGCCTTGTCATTTGAGGAATTAGTCTCTGTTCTATTGCAGGAAGATCAGTCCAGGCAGAACAGGTCCATTATGCGTGTTGCAGATCAAGCTTTCCTGGCTAGTCAGAAAGGCAAAGGAAAATGGAGCTCTTCTACTAGTAAGCAGAAATCTACAAATGCTGCACAATCGAAGAACCAGGATAAAGATGAGAAGAAATCAGAAAAGCAGAAATTGTTCTGCAAGTACTGTAAAGGAAATGATCATATTATAAAGAACTGTCCAAAACTGGCTGCTAAAGAGGCAAAGAAGAAAGAGGCTGGAATGGTTGTTGCAGAGGCCTCTACACCAAAAACAGAGTCTGCAAATCTTGTGCAGGAAGAAGAATGGGCGTTTACTACTGTCTGCAGTTTTGACCCATCTTCTCATGATCAGTGCATGTCTGCAGTAGACTCAGATGTTTGGTACTTTGACAGTGGGGCGACCAAACATATTACCTCGCAGCGCAGTTTCTTCTCTTCACTCGAGCCTGCCTCTACAGGGAATACTGTCACATGCGCCAATAACTCCTCTTTTCCTGTTATGGGAGTTGGTAAGATCATTCTGACTACTGCTGATGGTAGTTCTTTCACTTTGTCAGATGCTTTATTTGTGCCACGGATCAAAAAGAACATGTTATCAGTTTCTGCATTAGCCAAGATTGGCTTGGTTGTGAAATTCGTTGATGACAGGTGTACAGTCCATGATCTCTCAAATGGCGATGTGATTATTGCTTCTGGCATTTTATGTCGTGGGCTGTATAAGCTCATAGACTATGAAAGATCTGTGAATGATTCGGCATGTGCAGTTCATGATTCTCAGGCTATGTCAGATGCAAAGCTTTGGCATGCACGCTTTGGTCATCTGAATTTTGCTAGTTTGTTACGCCTGCAGAAATCTGAAATGGTGTCCTCTTTGCCCAAACTTGAGGCACCTGGAAAACATGTTTGTGAAGGCTATATTTTGGGCAAAATGCAGCGTTCTTCCTTTCCAAAAGATGGTTCAGTTCGGGCTATGCAGAAATTGCAGCTTGTACATAGTGATGTCTGTGGTCCTATGCAGACACCCTCTTTTGGAAATTACCTTTACTTCGTGACTTTCATTGATGATTTTTCCAGGCATGCATGGCTATATCCACTCAAAGCAAAGTCCGAAGTGTTCATGTGCTTCAAACAGTTTTTGGTTTTGGCTGAAAATCTGTCAGCATGTAAAATGGGCACCCTCCGTTCTGATCGAGGTGGGGAATATATGTCTTCAGATTTTAATGCATTTCTGGCTGAACGTGGGATAAAACACCAATGTACAGTGCCGTATACACCTCAACAGAATGGAGTTGCTGAACGAAAGAACAGGTCACTCATGGAGATGGCGAGGTGCATGGTCAAAAGTCAGGCTTTACCACATAGTTTCTGGCTTGAGGCTGTCATGTGTGCAGCATATGTACTGAACAGGTGTCCCACCAAAGCGTTGCAGTCTATCACTCCATATGAGGCTTGGCATGACCGCAAGCCATCTGTTGCTCATCTGCGTGTTTTTGGTTGTTTGGCATATGCATTAGTGCCTGAACAACATCGCAGAAAATTGGATGATAAGGCAGTAAAATGTATTTTTGTTGGATACAGTTCTGAAAGTAAAGGCTATCGTCTGTATCATCCACATACTAAACGCATTCTGGTTAGCCGTGATGTTGTCTTTGTGGAAGATGCTATTCAGCCATTGCTTTCATGTACTAAGGAGACATCTGTTAGCTCCAAAGACATGTATGATACTTTGATGCCTCTTTTTACAGGTGGACAGGCTAATGCTGGTCCTAATGAGGCAACTTCTCAGCCTTGGCAGGTTTCATATGATGATGCAGATCATTCCATTTCTGATGCAGATTTACATGATGCACTTGTTGATGAGAGAGCTGATATTGAACAGGCAAAAACTATGCCAAAATGGCTGGTGCAGACTTTGCGTGACAGCAAATTAGATGCACCTTAGTCATATCGTACTCGTTCAGGCTCTCATAGTACCTCCTTTGCATCAGATTGCTATGCTATGGCTGCATCTAGTCTCTGTGATGAGAATGAGCCTGTTTCTTTTGATGAAGCACAAAATTCAGAAAATTGGATGGCTGCTATGCAATCTGAATATGATGCTATAATGAAGAATGGTACATGGTCTTTATGTGACTTGCCTCCTGGCAAGAAGGCCATTGGCACTAAGTGGGTATACAAGCTGAAGCGTAAACCTGATGGTACAGTTGACAGGTATAAGGCTAGGCTTGTTGCAAAGGGTTATGCGCAGGAAAGAGGCATTGATTTTGATGAGACCTTTGCACCTACATGCCGTATGACTACTATTCGGAGCATTTGTGCACTTGCAGCCCATCATGGTTGGAATGTACATCAGTTGGACATTAAAACAACATTTCTGAATGGTGACTTGCATGAAGAAGTGTATGTTTTTCAGCCCCGTGGCTTTGTGCAGAAAGGGCATGAAAACCAGGTGTGCAGGTTAAAGAAGGCGTTATATGGTTTAAAGCAAGCACCACGTGCTTGGTATGAGAAAATACATGCCTATCTAATTGCACATGGTTTTGACAACAGTCCAACTGAAAGCACCTTATATGTTAAGCGTGCTAATGATGTGCTTCTGATCATTGTTGTCTATGTAGACGACATGCTGCTCACTGGTCCTCTTGAGAAGCATATTGCTGATTTCAAGGCTGATTTGCATGCCTCATTTGAGATGTCTGATTTAGGGCATTTGCATCACTATTTGGGCATTCAGTTTATGCAAGTTGATGGTGGAATGGCTTTGTGTCAAACGAAATATATTGACACATTACTGCAGCGTTTTGGCCTTGAAGACTGTAAGCCTATTGCCACTCCTATGGAGACAGGTTTACGATTGAGTCTTCATGATGCTGGAGATGCATTTGATGCTGTTCTCTATCAGCAGGCTGTTGGATGCTTGATTTACTTATGCATTACTCGGCCAGATATTCAGTTTGCTGTCTCACAGATGAGCAGGTTTATGCATTGCCCAGGAGTCACGCATTGGAAAGCGGTTAAGCGCATCTTTCGCTACTTGAGTGGTACTCGGCTACTTGGGTTGTTTTATCCCAAGGGGGGATCACTACCGCCAGATTTGCATGCTTTTTCTGACTCAGATTGGGCTGGTTGCTATGACACTCGTGTGTCCACCAGTGGTTTTTGCTTCATGCTTGGTAGCTCATGTATATCTTGGTTGAGCAAGAAGCAGCCTACTGTGGCCACTTCCAGTTGTGAGGCTGAGTATAGGGCAGCTTTCACAGCGACTGTTGAGTGTGTGTGGCTCAGACGCCTTATGGCTGATTTGGGTGTTGGCCAGTCTTCTGCCACCACCATCTTCACTAACAGTCAGAGCGCATTGGCAGTTGCGAGGAACCCTGTGTTCCAATGCTCGCACTAAGCACATTGAGGTGCATTATCACTATGTCAGGGAGAGGTTCTCTGCTGGGGAGATCAGCTTGGCATATGTGCCCACGCAGGAGAACATTGCAGACCTTTTCACGAAGGCTCTGCCTAGGGAGAAGTTTGAAGCTTTCCGCAAAGCTTTGGGCTTACTTCCTTTTGTGGAGTGATTTCCACATAGCTCGGCACTTCCTTATACATGAGTGCCAGCTCCTTGTTCACCGCATCACTCCCAGGGGGGATTTGTTGATATATTTAGGTAGTGATGTGTGTGAACACTCTAGGACCGCCGGGGCACTTTTTTCCCTCTTTAGGAGGTTTTTTTCCCCCGGCTTGTATATACGCCTATTGCCCTAATGGGCTACTTATCTTTGTACATTCTCTAGTAATACATACAGTCTTGTGTGTTGTGCTCCAAGCTTCTTCTTCTTCCTTGTGTTGTTCGCGTGCTTCCGCAGACGTCCAACTCCAACAGTCCTCCTATCGGGGGGTGTGGACAATCCTTTATGAAATGATCTCCTTGGCACCTAAAGCATGGTCCTCTAGGGCCCTGTGGTCTCTATTGTCTTAATTGGGGCCGTGGCTTTGGGTTTGTGTACATCACATTAGCATAGTCGGGCTCCCAACTAGGTTCCATTGGTGGACTATCGTAATGATATGTCTCCACGTGTTCTGGTGACTCTGTGTAATATGCGGGTGGACTATCGACATGCGTAGAGTCAAAACTGTTTGAGTGTGGGTCACTCTCTGTGATCAAAGGTGAAGAAGGCACTAAGGCCCTACTTAGGTTCTCTTCTGTAGCAGCATATTTGACTGAGATGACATTCGCTGGTGGGGGTGGCTGCTGAGCTAAGACAGGTTGAGGTCTCTGTTGAGCCTGGTATGGGTAGTTCTGAGGAGGCCTATAGTAATAAGGCTGAGCATTGTATTGGCCTTGATACCTACCTGGCTGTGCGTATGCTTGCGGGTAGTTCTGTCTCACGGTTTGTTTGTTGTACGGGCAGCCCTGAGCCGTATGATTCGTGTATCTTCTCTCAATTGTACAGTATTGGCCACTAGGGTTGGCTTGTGGTTGTGGTGCATTGGGACACATAGTTGCCAGATGATCACCACCACAGGTGTAACAACGCTTGTTTGTTAGCACCCTAGGTTTACTAGAAACTCCTAGTTTCTGGGCCACTTTTTCTGCTAGGTCTTCTATTGAGCTAGACAATTTCGTGGATGCTAGAGATGAACAGTCTGAGTCCTTATAGACCTTTGAAAGTTCCAACTTGTCTCCTAAGTTGTCTTCAATGTCTATGCAAATTCTTACACATTGCTCTAGTGTTCTGGGTTCTTTTAGGTACACGTAGGAGCGTAGTTTAGAGCGAAACAAGCCATCTAGAAACAATGACACTTGCTTAGCTTGTGAGGGTAGCTCTTGCATTGGACATCGTTCAACATATTGTTTAAACCTACATCCTGCCAGTCTAACTGTTTCTTGAGGGGTCTGTTTAAAGCTATGAATCAACGAAGACGTGTCATGTCTAATCCCACTTTTAGAGAATTCAGTGATGAATGACTCTAAAAAGTGATGGATGTCTCTAAATTGCCTTTGTTGCAAAGGTTGGAACCAAGTTAAAGCGGTATTCTTTAACGTTAGTCCAAATGCGTTGTATTGCGTGAACATGTCTTCAACTTGTTCGGCTCTTAGCACTTGCTTGAATTCTGCGACGTGGTCGTAGGGATCTCCTGTCCCATCAAAATAATTCTTCATTGATTTTACTAATTGAGTGGGTCTCAATATTCTTGCGTGTTCACGTGGTCTAGGTAGAGGAAAATCATCTCTACCACCTGGTATTCCATGATCTCTTTGTCTATCCACTCTATTAGTGTCTGTGGTTGTTCTATCTCTCCCTACGGGATGAGTGAAGCTTACTTCTGGTCTCTCTTTATTTCCCTCTCTTTGATTTCCATGGGCTGAGGATGTTCCTGCCCCTTGTTGACTTGTATTCATGTTCGTTCTAGATGGAGGGAATACCAATTCTCCTCTCCATGTGTATGTGTTTTTAGCGCGGTCGGCTACCACAAAGACTCTTTCTGAAGTCTCATCCAGGTATACAACCTTTCCAGGTGTATCCGGGTCCTTGAACTCGTATATAGTGATGATACCTACCTCACTAAGTATCTTGGTCTTGTATCTCCAAAAGGCTTCATCAGTTTCTATTTACAAACAACTCTATGCTTTTGTTGTCCTGAGGGATCCAATCCGGGATTAGTACTCGTGTCAGTACAGATTTCCCTCTAGGTGTTCTAGGCTCGTCTAATGGTTCTTTTCCTTGAGGTTTTGCTTCCGTCTCTAGTTGAATCACGCCAAACTCGTTGGTATTGTTTGGCTGCGTACTTAAGATGTACATTGTTCCTTCCTTGTCTATGTACGCGTCTCTCTCGAATTTCACCACTGGACGTTCCAATCCAATGGGTTGATCGGGGTTGTGCATTTGCACCACTTGCCTTCGCAAACCATCCTCATAGATGCGAGCACCTAATCGGTTGGTTCGGAGAAACTCTAGTTGTGTTCTATAGGGTCCTTCAGGTTTTTCTAAATAGGCTACATTCGACCCTCCTTCTGGTCTTTCTGTGCTAAATGCCATTTCTGAATCACTAGTGTCTGAGCTCTCGTAGGGATAACTAGTGTTCAATTGTTGAGCCCACGATCGTGCAGTAGTTCTTACACTTGCCTCTGATGATCTAAGGCTTCGTTGGTCTGACTTACCTATATGTTTGCCCGATCTAAGGTTCATTAATTTTCTTCCTTGCACACTCAGTACACGCTCAGATCGTCACCGATTCTTTGTTATTACTTTCTTGATTCTTTTTAGATTTCTTTAGATTCTTGTCTTAATGTATGCGTCAGGAATTCGACTTTCCGTTATAATTTTGAGTTCTTGTTCCGTCAGACTTAGGTTCTTTCCTTTAGGTTTTCTTGTCACACACCTTTACTTTAGTCTTGAACTTGAAAGAATTAAATATCTTGAACTTGAGGCGTTCCTATCGTCTTAATCCACAATGCTAACGTTTATCCTAAGCTAAGAATTGACTGAGGGGGTTGAGTAATCTTCCAACCTCGAGTCAGCTTTTTCTGGTTGCTCTGATGCCCAAGAAGCCGCACTTCCCAAGCTTTATGCCCTTCACTGCCTTGCTTTGGTTGTCTTTGATTGCCCTTGCTAGACCTGAAAAATTCCAATATTAGACCAATTCACAGTTGGATGATCAAGCACTTAAGTACATACACCTTTTAAGTCCCTTCCCTTTTGCCCAATTTTTTAATGCTTGCCCCTGGCTTTCAAGTCCCGAACTAGGTCAACCTCAAAATAGCTTATCTAAAAATAGATGTATTCTTTAAGAAAAAAAAACAGTTGAGGTCACGTAGTACTCGTAGAGAGCTTTCTAATGAGCTATTAAGCTCAAAAAACGGACTTCGGATGAAAAAGTTATGACCATTCAGGCCCTGGGGGGGTAAAAACTGACAAACAAGTTTTTCCCCAAATATGAGCAAAAGGGGTCTCCTATGAGTCTAATCACCCAAAAATTTCCCAAAAATAGCCCCAAAATTGGCCAAAAAATGAAACCCTAAAATTTGCGATGGGGGTGCACAATCGTGATGGTCAGAGATAATCGCGATGGTCTGGGACCGTCGCGATGGCGTGAGGGTGCACCGTCGCGATGGCGTGAACTTGCACAATCGCGATGGTCTGAAAGTGCACCGTCGCGATGGCGTGAACTTGGACAATCGCGATGGTCTGAAAGAGCACCGTCGCGATGGCGTGAACTTGCACAATCGCGATGGTCTGAAAGTGCACCGTCGCGATGGCGTGAACTTGGACAATCGCGATGGTCTGAAAGAGCACCGTCGCGATGGCGTGAACTTGCACAATCGCGATGGTCTGAAAGTGCACCGTCGCGATGGCGTGAACTTGGACAATCGCGATGGCGTGAAAGTGCACCGTCGCGATGGCGTGAACTTGGACAATCGCGATGGTCTGAAAGAGCACCGTCGCGATGGCGTGAACTTGGACAATCGCGATGGTCTGAAAGAGCACCGTCGCGATGGCGTGAACTTGCACAATCGCGATGGTCTGAAAGAGCACCGTCGCGATGGCGTGAATTTGCACAATCGCGATGGCGTGAAAGTGCACCGTCGCGATGGCGTGAACTTGCACAATCGCGATGGTCTGAAAGAGCACCGTCGCGATGGCGTGAACTTGGACAATCGCGATGGTCTGAAAGAGCACCGTCGCGATGGCGTGAACTTGCACAATCGCGATGGTCTGAAAGTACACCGTCGCGATGGTCTAGATTGCCACGTGGCACCGTCGGCGTGATGGCGTGGGCCAATCGCGATGGCGTGACACAATCGCGATGGTCAGAGACCGTCGCGATGGTCCACCAAAATGCAAATTTTGTGAATGCAGCTGTGGATTCCTAGAGGCGCTAGTGTCGCCTACACGCTGGTGTGGTCGCCTTCTCCAAATTCCGAACTTTGCAGACCATCGCGATGGTCTGACACAGTCGGAAATTTCTGACAGAAACTGAAGTTTTTACCTTTTCCAAGCTTTCCTGATGCACTGGAGCTCTGTACCTGCAAGAAAACTCAAGAAAACCAAAGTACACACAAGCACAAAAGCTCTCTCTCACTCTCTCGCATGCACAAATGAGGGGAAATGAGGAGAATGGGTGGATATGGTGAATTTTCTGATTTTTTTGGAGATGAAGATGATGATGCGGTAATGAAGATGGAGTGTGGGGGAGGTGAAAAACACTAAAAACTAAGTAAAAACAACAACAAAAACTGAAATTTTTACCTTCCAACGCCACTTCTTGCTATACTCTTACCATCACACATTCGTCCTAGACTCGATCCCCGGCAACGGCGCCAAATTTGGTGTTGCTCTAACACAATGGTGAGAACCACGTTAAGAAGCTCCACCTCCTTAATGTCAATCCGTGGAAGAGATAGGAGTGATATGAAGATCGTGAATGTGAGATGAAGTGAGAGTGAAGGTGAGAAGCATAGAAATGCACACACACATACACACACACTACGAAGAGACAAGCAAGACACAATGGAAGGTGGGAAATTAGCTCTATTACTCAAGAACACTATTACAAGCTCAAAAGAACTCTAAACTCCAACAAGCTAACCTCAAAAATGAGCTCTCTAGCTCTTTTTATAGTTTCTAGACTAGCTTTGACCGGTTTCACATCTAGTGACCGGCATAGTTAAAAATTAGGTCCTAGATGCTATTTGGAAGGGTAAACAGTATCTAAAAATAACGAAAATTGGTACGCGCATTCTACCTAAGCTCCTCAAGCTCGAGGACTCCTCGGCTTGCACAAAATGGAGCTATGGATTACAAAATGGGGTTTTCTATGTTACATATGTTACAATAGTGATAAAAATCACTATTGGAGGTTTTTGGAAAGTATTTGAAAACATAATTATTTGAAAAACGATTCGACTGGCTCCCTGCTCTATCGTTACATGCATCCGTGTCGTCTGTGCCTCTGGCTGCTTCCAACACTAGGTCGTGTCCAGCTCCGATGATGAAAGGACAGCAACCGATGACGACGAAGGAGACGACGAAGCTAGCCAGGGAACACATGAATCCCAAGAGCAGGAACAGACAGATGGCCAAGGCCAACAAACCGACACACATGGCGATACAAGTACCTATGAAGATGAAACTTATGAGGCAGCAGCTTACACTCTAGCTATCAAGAAGTTGTATAGAACTATGGAAAAAGTTTGGGCACGCAAGAAGCTGACAGAGGAAGAGAGCCAAAAAATAATAGAACAAGAACTTGTCACAGGCGGATTCGAAGACGCATATATCAAAGGATTCAAAGAATTAGTCCAATCAGTAGGCTCCAACGAGGCACTCAGGTACTTGCAACGAAAACCACTGCCACAGTTTGACCCCCGCAGAGTACGACTACTTTCAAAGCCCGGCGAATACATTCGTGTACCAACCGGAGCACAATCTTCAGAACAAGCCAGGGAGGCATGCCTCGTCCCCGAACGATCATTGGCCGTAGAAACCATCATTGTAGATTCCCCACCCCGCGCTACAATTGTACCTACCTCAGTAGTCACTGAAGTACCGACCACCCCAACCGCTCCGCTCTCACCACCCGTCCATCCAGCCTCCCCTCTTCACCCTCCTTCCCCCAGACCCACATCTTCATTCGCCGGTGGTGTTGCAGAAACCGTCTTTACGACCACTCACCCCACAATTCCCGCGCCCATTAGCCCTAATCTACCCCTTCCCACACCCACCTTTCTATCCAACCCATTCCTTCATCAATCTTTTCCATCTTTCCCCACAACTCCAAGACCCCTTTTCCCATTCCCCCCGCCATTAACCTTCTCCCCCGTCTCACCTCCCCGACCCACTGTAACCCCTCTTTCCCCTTTCCACCAAGCTGCTCCAGCCAGCCCCCCTGTAAATTACCCCTCAACCTTTGTAAATCCCGTATTTACACCAGCACGAGTACCCACAATCACACCCATATTCACGGTCACCGCACTAGATACGTCCACCGACATGGACATCTCACCACCCATTGCACCATCGCTCACTTCACTCACGGCACAAACATTTTTAGGCACATCAAAATTTTCAACAATCACTACATCATCCACCTTCCCATCCCCATTCCCCGTTCCCGTTGCATCCACACCAACTGCATCTTCATTCAGCACCCCGTTAATACTATCACCCACTGTAGATAATGCATTCCGACAGATGTTCATATGTATGACGCAAGTAAGAGATGAGTTCACATCTCTTGGTGATAATTATCAGCAGCTGCAGAGGACAACCAATGACTTACAATCGCAGCTTAATTTATTGTCCATTGAGAATGCCTCTCTCAACACCCGCTACCAAGAATTATGCGAGGCTTATCACAAATTGGAACTAGAAAGTGAAGAAAAGACCAAGGAAGCCACGGCTGACCTGGATAATTTATTAACAGCCCAGACAGTCCGCAATGCAACGCTAACACGAAACATGGGCTTACTACGAAGACACCTAGCAGCCGCCAAGGAAGAAAACCAGCGCTTACAGGATCAGAACCGAGAAAACTTAGAAGCAGCGCTCGACCACCCAGACCAACCACTCAGTCTTAGCAAGTTCAAGGCCATTCCTTCAGACTCAATGAGGATGCTGCTAGACGATCATGTAAGATTGCTAGATGAATATGACCGCATGAACGAGGAGTTACAAAAACTCAAAGAAGATCACAAATTACTCCAGTTACGAGAACCGGCACACCAAGACGTACCAGCACCTGTGGACCCCTCTCCTGACCTCCTAGAGGAACTCAACTCATTACGGGCCCAGGTATCGACCCTTGAATCAAGGATTGCAGTATACGAAGCGCCACCAAGGCCAGATTCCCCACCTGAGCTTCCAGCTGAGGAAGAAACGGTCACCATCCCGGTGGAGGAAACGTTTGAAGAAGCATACGAACCACAACCCATCCCAGGCGGACGCGTCACGGCCGAAGGTCAGATGACGTACGAACTTTCGACTCCCGCGTGGATGAAGACTATTGAGGAACTTGGAACAACGCACTCAGCTAGAGTAGAGGCACAATTACATGCCATGGCGATGATAGAAGAACGAATATTACAGTCTCCATTCTTTGCTCAATTGGCCCCGCGACGATACATATCTGGGCACGAGCTACAGTATAAACCGTACTTCATGTTAATGGCCGAATACCAGTTAGCCATTGAGAAAGAGAGAGGTAAAAAACCATCGCATGCAACTCAATTCGAGGCGGCTGATTTGCCACTAGATGCACAGAAAGGAAGGATCTATCAACCAGAGTGGCGAAAAAATTTACTACAGCAGTATCCAGAGATGATGAGTACATGGGTAAAGGCACCTTTGCACCTGAAGTATAACCCGTGTTGGGGACCAGTGCCACGACGCCGCTCCTGGACTGCCTTTGCTATTAAGGTACAAAACAATAAGCAGTGCCAAGACTGGTTGAATTACCCCTATTTTAAGCCACCCATTGAGTTACCAATTGTTGGCTACATGATGGCTACAATTCGCCACTGGCTCCCTAGATTAAAGCATATGGATGATATAGCGGCGCATATGACTGTCAAAATTTTTGACATGATGCAAATGATTTTTAAAGTCTTCCGACGCGTCAAGGCACCCCATGTCAACACCCCGGGCTTTGAGCATGGCAATTTTGACCTGGTATATGATATGAGTACAACGCCATCGCTACGGGTGTGTTATGCCTGGCACTGCAGAATAAAGTACCTAACGGCGTGCTACAAGCAGACGTTCGAAGAGATGTTCACAACCGGTTTTTGGGAATACCATTCAGAGGTATTCATAAGCAGGCCTACTCATTTATTACAATTATTTGCCTGTGAACGAATGGTCTATTCCACACATTATCAGCTCCCGCCACCGGAAGAACCGCAACCAATCGACTGGGAGAAACTCGAGGCCGACCTGGCCCGAGGCATTCGTATCTCCGAGCACACCCTCGCTCAAGACCTACTACAGAACTATATCCGGCAGACCTCACAGCAAGGTTCTGTCAGGGACGACAGAAGCGAGAGGGAGGGGGGTGTTGGAAGCAGCCAGAGGCACAGACGACACGGAAGCATGTAATGACAAAGCAGGGAGCCAGTCGAATCGTTTTTCAAATAATTATGTTTTCAAATACTTTCCAAAAACCTCCAACAGTGATTCTTATCACTATTGTGACATATGTAACATAGAAAACCCCATTTTGTAATCCACAGCTCCATTTTGTGCAAGCCGAGGAGTCCTCAAGCTTGAGGAGCCTAGGTAGAACAAGCGTATCAATTTTCGTTATTTTTAGACATCGTTTACCCTTCCAAATAGCATCTAGGACCTAATTTTTAACTATGCCGGTCACTAGATGTGAAACCGGTCAAAACTAGTCTAGAAACTATAAAAAGAGCTAGAGAGCTCATTTTTAAGGTTGGTTAGTGTTGGCTAGTGTGAGCTTAGAGCTATTTTGAGCTTGTAATAGTGTTCTTGAGTAATAGAGCTAATTTCCCACCTTCCATTGTGTCTTGCTTGTCTCTTCGTAGTGTGTGTGTATGTGTGTGTGCATTTCTATGCTTCTCACCTTCACTCTCACTTCATCTCACATTCACGATCTTCATATCACTCCTATCTCTTCCGCGGATTGACATTAAGGAGGTGGAGCTTCTTAACGTGGATCTCACCATTGTGCTAGAGCAATACCCCCCTCCCTAGAAAGAATAGAGAAGCTAATTGCACAATCACAAAAGGAACCCGCCCCTCAACACCATGACAAGGCTAGTGAAAGAGCAGGTCTTCCTACCGAGAAAGCCTATGTGCCTGAGGCCTATGTGCCTAACTCTACGGAACCAGACAACCCCCCCTCCCTAGAAGGAATAGAGAAGCTAATTGCACAATCACAAAAGGAACCCGCCCCTCAACACCATGACAAGGCTAGTGAAAGAGCAGGTCTTCCTACCCAAAAAGCCTATGTGCCTGAGGCCTATGTGCCTAACTCTACGGAGCCAGACACCCCCTCTTCTATGAATAGGTTCACTCAAGAATTCCTAAGAGAGATTCAAGAAGAAAAATGGGCTAAGGAAAGTGAAGTCCCTCCTCCCATTGAACTTGTGGATGATGCACATGATCAATTCCCACAAGATATTCCCTCTATCTATGGAGAGCAGGAGAGCACCCCCTCTCAAGAGAGATTAGACTTTGAGTCTAACTCTCTACAGGAATTACCCCACTTCACGGGCCCATGGGATGCCAAGTCTACTTGTATGAGAACCCCCACAGTCATGGTAAGAAACGAAGATTCAGTCATACCTAGGAACACAGAGGTAGTGAAGAACACCGAAGTGCAGTGCAATCTCACTTTGGAAGAGCTGCTCAAGGTTAGACCAGAAGTGTGGAAACATGTAGCCAATCAAGTGCCCGAAGTAGCAAAACCACATTCCCAGTAGGATCTCAAAGAACAGTGCTAGAAATACCCTTGGACAAGATAGGGGACATGAGCGAGGGAGAAGAAGGAAACACCTATCTCCCCATCACTCATCAGGGCTACACAACTAAGGCCATTTTGGACTCAGGTGCAGGAGTTGCAATTGTTACCACGTCCTTATGGAAACGATGGGGTAAGCCAGCTCTCAGGCCAACGAGAATGAAATTGCAGATGGCTGACGGGCACATAGAAAGACCCTTAGGACTACTCGAGGGGATGACTCTCACTACTTGTGGTGTAGAGTTCGAGCATACTTTTGCTATATGTGACTTTAACAAAAACCAAGCCTACGAGATGATTTTGGGGAGACCATTTATGCGGCAGTTGCAAGTGGTACAGGATTGGGGAACCAATTCCTTGTATTTGCAGCACTTAGGTGTTACAACCAAAGTCAATCTCAAGGATTAATCTCATAGAGATGTCCCTCCTATCCAATGGAACCCCATCCATAGAGCCAAAGATGATACGGAATCGGTGCATTCCCTAGGATCAGGATCCTCATGGATGCATGAAGACACTCACTTATGGATGTGTAAGGTAGCAGTAGAAGAAGAGAAGAGAGAAAAAGCTAGGGAGATAGGTGCCAAAGAAACCCATAGATCAATCCAAGACCCAACCTATGCACCTGTAGTTTTTCCAGATGAAGAATTTGAACCTCACGGCTGGGCAGAAATTCTAGCAACCATGGATGTAGCCATCAATGAAGAACAATGGACACATCACTGTGATGAGGATGGCTATGACATTTTAGTCTTCTCCATAGAGCCGATCATGGGAGAGGCAGTTTTAGAAGAGTGTGAACCTAGCCCTGATGCATTTGAGGATGCGAGCGACTCCGATCTAGAGTCAATCATTATGGACCCACCTTTTGCATCAGATGAGGAATACTTCTATGAAGTAGAGTTTCAACCCAAGAAGCACGGAGAGCTTACAAAGGATGTAAGGCTAGCCACACATGTAACCTCTAAGGAAGAAGGAAAGGAAAGAAAGAAGAGATAAGTCACACCAGAAGAGGAAGAATCTTTGTTTGAGGTCCCGAAAAAGTTTAAGAAGTATGAGATAGATGACAGGAGAGTCATGATTGGAATGCCTAAATGAGAGGCACAATCGGGAGAGGCCTATGATAACAAAGAAACCACCAAGAAAATAGTGGTAGCCATAGAAGAAGGAGAAGAGAGGTGCACTTACATAGGACATGACCTCACTGAGGAAGAAGAGCATGAGCTGATAGCCTTGCTAAGAGAATACAGAGATGTATTTGCTTGGAGTTACAAGGATTTGAAAGGAGTGGACCCGGACATATGCTCACATACGATTCCCATGACTACAGAGGCGAGACCCTCAAAACAAAAGCCATACACATACAATGACAACTATGCTGCCAAGATCAAAGAAGAGATAGACCGCTTGATTGAAGCTGGATTTATCTATGAAATTGAGCACACTGAATGGGTATCCCCCATTGTGGTGGTGCCCAAGAAGAATGGCAAATTACGAGTATGCATTAACTTGAAGAAGGTTAACGCAGCCACGATCAGGGATAATTACCCGCTTCTTATCACTGAGCATCTATTAGAAAGGGTGGCAGGCAAGGAAGTGTACAACTTCCTAGATGGGTTCTCTGGCTACAATCAAGTGGCCATTGCACCAGAAGATCAGCATAAAACGGCTTTTGCCACAGAGTGGGGCATATTCGCTTTTATGGTAATGCCATTCGGGCTGACCAATGCTCCCGCAACCTTCCAAAGGCTGATGTGCCATGTATTTAAGGAGTTCCTGAGAAAGAACTTAGAAGTCTATGTTGATGATCTTTGTGCTCATTCCAACATTAGACAAACCCATATTCCTGAACTCAGACAAATCTTTGACAAATGTAGAGAATATCAAGTCTGCCTAAACCCAGAAAAATGTGTTTTTATGGTCAGGCAAGGCAAAATTCTAGGACACATAGTGTCAAAGAATGGCATATCTACGGATGAAGAGAAAGTAAGAGCTATAGCCGAATTACCTAGGCCAAAGAATGTCAAGGAAGTACAAGCTTTCATGGGGCATTGTGGTTATTACCGACGATTTATACACATGTATGCCATCATTGCAAAGCCCCTGTACGGACTTCTGACAAACTTTGAGTGGATTGAGGAATGTGAGAATTCCTTCAATGAGCTTAAACGGCGATTATGTTCAGCACCAATCTTAACCACACCGGATTGGAATAAGCCTTTCCATGTTCATGTGGATGCATCCAATTATGCCATTGGATGTGTGCTTGCACAACCTACTAGTGAAGGTAATATGGATCTTCCAATTGCCTATGTTAGTAGACAATTGAATGCAGCTGAACGAAATTATACCACTACTGAGAGAGAAGGCTTAGGCATGGTATATGCAGTTAAGAAATTTAGACACTATCTGCTTGCAAATAAGTTTAAATTTTTTACTGATCATCAGGCATTGCTATACCTCGTAAACAAGCCATGCAATACAGGAAGATTAGTAAGATGGTTTCTCTTGCTAATGGAATATGATTTTGAGGTTGTGGTAAGGAAAGGGAAGACTCATTTGAGAGCAGATCATCTCTCAAGGCTCACATCAGGAGAAGCCCCACAAGGAGTGTCAGATGACTTACCTGATGCTTACTTGTTTAACTTGGAAGTGGTACCGCAGTGGGATAAGCCATTAGTGCCAGTGTTAACCTACGGGCCTAATCACTCAGTAATGGCCACACAGGATAGAGAATGTTTAAGAAGCTCAAGACGTCCACACATCAATCCAAGCGCATGAGGGGTGCAATCCCTTGTGTCTAGACAAAGGAAGTTCTGACTACTCCTGAAGTATCGCCACAAAGGGAGACCACTGTACCTCCCTTTACCATTAGGATACCCAGGTCTGGATCTGAAACTACGACACAAGCTACCCCTTCAGCTCCTCCTGCTCCATCTGAATTTGAATTTGCTACAACTGGAGATGCTGAAGGAATGGATCCTCAGGACTTCGAAGCATTCTTACAAAGTACACAACTCTCTGATGTAGAGTATTATTCAGATGCAGAAGAACAAGGCACATCTTCACAAAGAAGAAGAAAATCTACAGACGACCGCCATGTACATTGGAGTGACGCCCAGCAAGGTCAACAACAAGGACACCTAGAAGACGAAGGAGCATATGAAGAGGAGACCACTGAAGCCCCAGCCTATACAGCAGAACTCCGAAGGCTGTATCAAATTATGGAACGAGTGCGATCGCAATAATTGCTCACCGAACAGAGCAGTAGAGTACTCATGACTCAGCTGTTGGAAGAAGCAGGAGTTGACTCAGAATATAGTGAAGGTCTCTTATTGATGGCAGAAACATATGGGGTAGTAGAAGCAGTGCGGACCGCCATTAGGAGGTCTCCAGTTCAATATGATCCACGAAGATTCCAGACACGACCATGCTCAGGTAAGAATATCCAGATTCCCATTACAACGGCAGAAGGGCCAAATATTACATCTGAACCCATCAGGACAACCTCCCAAGCAACAGAAACTGTTAGCCAAGAGCACCCAGTCACCCATGAGGAATCCACCGAGCCACTACCACCCACAACCCCACCATCGCCTCCTAGAGCAGAAACCGTGGAAATCACCTCGACCACTCAATCCACCGAACCAACCTTCATCTTCCGTACTCCCATCTCTAGTTCAACCCTATTCTCCACCTCTGATAACCCAATCTATGAAGCAACCCCCATCACTACACAATCCACCGAATCGCTCATAGAGCCTGCCCTAGGACAACCATCCCCCATGCCCTCAGCCATAGGTCATCCTGACCCTAGATCCATATTCATGGGTTTCCCTGCTACCCGCAACCCTTCATGCCCTCCTCAACTCTACAACCTCAACCCCCGACCTCCATCTCTCCACTTCTCCAGTCCCTCCGTAACTTCCTTGCTAGAGCTTTTCAACCCAGGTCTCAACCATTCCCTTTATTTTCAGCTCCCCACCCCACTTCTCATCTATTCACCACTTTCACACACACACCACCTACCATTCCAATGTATATGGTAGACCCCACACTCGCACCCACTCCTGAAAGTATGGACATTTCACCACCCACGGCACCTCCCCCTCCCCCCACGCTTCCACCTCCTCCCATTCCCCCTCCACCAATTTCACCCACACACACGTCTTCAATAGACACATCATTCACTCTTCCCCTTCCCCAATTCCCTTCCCATGCATCTTCCATTGTAAACACCACCCCCTCATCTATAGGCAATGCATTGGACACCATGCTAGCTTGTATATCAAACTTGAGGACAGATTACAATCAGCTCCAGCAACAGAATGAACGCCTGCAAGAGCACTCGGAGACACTACAACACCGCCTTGCTGCACTAGAGGAGGAAAATGCTCGCCTTCACACACAATTCCAAACTCTCCAAGAGGCTCATAGCATATTGGAGGTACAGTTGCAGATGACAGATAAGGAAGCAATACAAGTGGTAGAAGGTCACCTACGGACACAGCTGGAACGCAATTCAAAGCTTCAGCGAAATATGGCCCTACTCAAGCGACATCTTGCTGCCGCTCATGAAGAGAATTGACGCCTGCAATTACAAAATCAAGAGAACCTAGAAGCAGCTATCGAAAGCACACCTGGGGCACCCATCAGCCCATCAAAGTTTCAAGCAGTGACCCCCGACAATATCAAGATCATATTGGAAGACTATGCCATGCTGCTTGAAGCACATGACCTGCTATCAGAGGAACTGGGTCAAATGAAGCAGAAACACCAAAAAGAAACAACAGCAGCCTCTCAAACCACCTCCTCCGCGGCTTCACTTCTCACAGACTCAGAGGCCTTAAAAGATCTCCAGAAACAGGTCACCGAATTGCAAGCACGTCTACTACAATATGAGAGACCACCTTCCCCTCCTGAGGCTCCCACCGACGAAGAAGTAGTACAAATTCCTGTGGAACAGACATTTGAAGAAGAATACGACCCACAACCCTTCCCAGGAGGCCAACAAACGGAAGAAGCTCAGGACACATTCGAGGCACCACGGCCTCCATGGCTACGTCAAGTGGAGGAAATCGGGAGTTCTCACGAAGAGCGCACAATAGTGCAAAATCAGGCCATGAGGGTCATAGAGAAAACTGTGCTACAATCTGCTTACTTCAAGAACCTGTCATCGAGACGCCTTATCCTCTCATCTGAACTCCAATACAGGTCTTATTATATTATCCTGGCTGATTATAATGCAGAAATACAGAGAGTCACGGGTCAGATTCCTACCTTTGCTACCCAATTTCAACCCGAAGACCTTCCTCTAGAGGCGCAAAAATGAAAAATTTGTCAACCCACCTGGCGGCAGAAACTTCTAGAGACATATCCAGAAATGCTACGCACATGGAACAACGTGCCTTTACATCTCCTATACAATCCATGCTTCGGTCCAGTTCCACGCCGCAAGTCTTGGAAGGCATTCAATATCAAAGTGCAGAACAATGCGCAATGCAAGGAATGGCTAAACTACCCGTACATTGCGCCACCACAGGGACCACCGTCGGTAGCATACATGATGGGAACAATTCGCCATTGGATGCCGCGATTGAAGCCCATGCCAGATGTAGCAGCTCAAATGATGCTTAAAATTTTAGATATGATGCAGGTAGTCCTGAAAACTTTTAGAAATGCAGCCGCACCACAGGTACGTCTCCCGGGGTTTACCAATGGAAATTATGATTTGGTGTATGACATGAGCACCACCCCCAGTATTCGTGTGGCTTACGCCTGGCATGCACGCATCAAATACCTCCCTGCATGTTACAAACAGACCTTCGAAGAAATGTTCAGATCAGGTTTCTGGGAGTATCACTCGGAGATCTTCGCACCGAAGCCAACACACGTGCTCCATCTCTTTGCTTGTGAACAAGCAATGTACTCTGAGTACTACACCACCCCACAACCAGAGGTCCTTGGCGCAATAAATTGGGATGCATTGGAAGCTGATCTAGCAAGAGGCTTAAGGATAGGAGAACACGAACTTGCCACCAATGTCATCCAATACTATATCGACCACCCGATAGAACAGAGGTCTGTCGGGGGCGACAGACGCTAGGAAGGGGGGTGTGTTGGCATACAAGTCAGATGAAGAGCATACTAGCGCAACGGAGGAGTCATGCACAATACGGCAACAAGGCCCAATCATTTTTTCCATGGACCATTTACAACTCAAGTGATTTTAATCACTACACAAACATTGTAAATTCCGTTTTTGGTAGAATAGACTCCATTTTGTGCAAGCCGAGGAGTCCTCAAGCTTGAGGAGTATTAGAACTAGCTACATATCAATTTTCATAATTTTTAGACTCTGTTTGAGCCCTCAAATAGGCTCTAGAACCTAATTTTTAACTGGGCCAGACACTAGGTCTGGACAAGACCAAAGCTAGTTAGAAAACTATAAAAAGAGCTAGAGAGCTCATTTTTGAGGTTAGATTGTTTGTGAATTGAGCTTATGTAAGAGACTTTTTGACTAATGCAAAGAACTCCATTGTTCCTCTCCTTGTTCTTGCCTTGTGTGTGCGTGTGTGTGTATGTGTGTGTATGCTTGTGTACTTCTCACTCACACACTTGTGCCTTCACTTGCTCATAGTCTTCATACTAGTCCTCACGTCTTCACGGATTGACAATTATGAGGTGAATCTTCTCACGTCGGTACTCACCATTGTGCTAGAGTGACACCAGGATTGCTCTGTAGCAGATGTAGCGGCAATGGCAGAAATGATCTGTGCATAGAAAGGTTGACACTCCACTGAATGCCAAGGCAATTCAGCGAAGTTCAAGAGGCCACGAATATGCAGATACTCACTCACTTCAGGAGTGAGTCCTTCATGACGTGCATGCAAAAACACAAAAACACAGAGAACACAGACCACAAAGAACGCAAAAACACACAGACACAATATCGATTAACAATGAAAGGAATAAGATTAAGTAGACACACGGCAACGTGAGGCGATCGAAAACCCTAATCATCGCGCGGTATTGAAATGATAACCTCCATAATTACGACGTGCATGCATGAGAAGAATCAGTAACACAGGGCAGCGATTAATCATATTTAGATATCAAAACAAGGAGAGTTACAGTCTATATTCAACCAAAATACGGAAATAAAAAGAAAATAAGAGACACGCGGAAAAACAAGGAACACATCAGCAGTGATCAGGCGGTTGGTGATATGGGCGTAGCTTTGAACCATTAATTACTTTGGAAAGGGGAACTCCGGTCAAGGTAGTCAACCGAAAAGTAGCTGGTCACACTTGCTCACTAATTCCGTAAGGACCGAACCACCGTAATTTAAATAGAACACTTTGCTTTAGCATTATAAAATAGCACAAGTTGGCCCACCGTAAAAACTCGAGTTTTGAGGAAACGATCATGGGTACGGGCTTGCCGCAACTGAACTTCTTGAAGTACCAACAAACTTTCCCAGCGGTGTTCATCCAAGGCTCTGAGTTCATCCAACCGAAATGGCAAAGAGTCTTCGGGCAACAATTTCTGAGTTAGAGCCACACGTAGGCTTGGCACTACAATCTTCATCGGCGTGATTGCTTCCAACCCATAAGCAAGCTTGAAAGGGGTCATTCCAGTTGCCACCTTGTAGGTAGTCCGGTATGCCCATAAAACTGCGGGAAGTAACTGGTCCCAATGTTCTGGAGATTCCATGATCAATTTATGAAGCATAGTCAACAGAGTCTTATTGGTGCTTTCAGCCAATCCATTGGCACGGGGATAATATGGTGAACTAAATTTATGTAGAACTCAAAAAGTATGCGTTAGTGCTCGCATTAAATTGTTGGCAAAATGTGTTCCTTGGTCGGTCACAAGTTCCAGAGGTAATCCATAACGCGGAAATACGTCCATCAGGCCCGATTGTTACTAAGGGTGACTGGTGGTGTTATTAGCCCAATAAAATCAAGACCCGACTTCTGAAAGGGTTCCAAAGGTAAGACAGGTTGCAGAGGAAAGAAGTGGCATTGTAATGGTTGTCTAGACCGTTGACAAGTGTCACACCGCTGCACAAACTGAGTCACGTCTTTGTACATGGTAGGCCACCAAAGCCCACTTTGCAAAATTTTACGGTGAGTAAGATCGGTTGCAAAATGTCCACCCGAGGGTATTGAATGAGCCATAGCCATAAATGAATCTGCTTCATGTGGTGGGATACAGCGAAGTAAGACACCAGTATGATCCATGTAGTATAACTGACCTACAATCAACTGGAATCTGCGATTGTAAACTTCAATTTTTCACCGCAAAGCAGGAGGAGTATGGGGAGGAAGACATCCGTCAGTTAGAAAAGTGAGTAACGTATCATAGTAGGTAGGCAGCACAAGAGGCTCTATAGATTCTTCAATAGTTGGCTCAGTAACGTAAATTGCCGGTGTAGTGTCATCAACCTCCCCGGAGCTTCACCGAAATCCAACCAAGATAGAAAATCTGCCAAGGCATGTGCAGTGCCGGGTCGATGAATAACTTCATAGTCAAATTTTTGTAATAATAAAACCCATCAAGCCAAGTGACCACCTAAATGTTGCTACCGGACCAAATACACAAGTGCGGCATGATCCACGTGGAAGGTGAATTTTTGGCTCAACAAATAATGTCGGAATTTCTTCACAGAGTACACCAACCCGAGACATTCTCTTTCGATCACTGAATAGTTTCTTTCAAAAAGGGCTAATCGAAGACTTGCATAATATACTGGCCGAAACCACTTGTCAGTTTGCTGCATTAAAACACTTCCAATGGCTATGTCCGATGCATCTACAAAGACATGGAATGGACGGTCCCAATCAGGAGGTTGCAAAATTGGAGCCTGCGTCAATAATCCCTTTAAACGATCAAATGCAGTTTGGCATTCTGGAGTCCAATCATACTGACATGGAGGACTAGCCATGAGCCGATTAAGTGGTGTTGCTAAATGAGCTAACCACCGTAAATGTCTACCATGCCACCGGTTTGGCCCAAAAAGTGCATAACTTCTTTCGGTGTTGTAGGGACTGGTGCCTGCAACATGGCTGCAACTTTATCCGGATCAACTTGTATGCCTTGCTCAGAGATAATATGGCCAAGGAGTTTGCCACAAGAGACCGCAAACACTGACTTTGTCGGATTCAAGCATAATCGGTATTCGTGACATTTTTGAAAGCAGCACTGTAAATGATACAGGTGCGCCGCAGTCTTGCCAAATAAGGAAAAGTCGTCCAAATATACTTGCATAAAGGTAGTCAGGTAGGGTGAAAAGATTTCTTGCATACAACGTTGAAATGTGCTTGGAGCATTCCTTAACCCAAACCACATTATCGTACAAGCATAAACACCCCAATTCGTGATGAAAGTTGTTTTTGGTATGTCTTACTCTGCCATTCGCACCTGGTTATAACCACTATAGCCGTCCAGAAAGGAGCACATCTCGTGCCCTGCCACTCTGTCTAGCATTGTGTCGAGAAGGGGGAGAGGAAATGGATCAGGTATCGTGGCCGCATTCAGTTTCTGGTAATCCACACAGATACGCAATTGTTTATTTTTCTTCGCAACAATCACGATCGGAGATATCCATTCAGTGTGCTCGATTGGTACAATGAATCCCACCTTCAATAATCGATCGAGTTCTTCTTTGACATGTGCTGCATAATTGGGGTTCATGCGGTAACTGGATTGTTTAATTGGCTTCGCCTCTGGTTTGAGCACTACCCGATGTTGATAGATCCGCGGATCAAGACCTTTCATATCGTGATAGTCCCAAGAAAAAACATCAGAAAACTCACACAGGAGTCAGATCAAATCTTCTTGAAATGCCTCGAACAATCCTGCCTTAAGCTTAACAGGTCGCGGGTTAGCCTCATCACCCAAATTATATGTTACTAACTGATCTTTCAGGACATAAAATTGACGAGGTTTCACAGATCGTCAGCTGATTGTAAAAGCTGATGTAGGGTGGCTCCATCCATAGCAACACTATCATCTGCATCCGCCTCTCCGGTCACAGGAACAACCGTACACGCTTCTGGACTCCACTTGTCCGCTACTGATTGAAGATCTACAATACCTAATGAGATCAGATCTTTATTGTTCTTCAGAAATGCCTCTTCCTCATTGTCAGATAAGCCATCCAACATGTGGACCGGCTCTGCTACATATGGTCTGGCATGAAGCTCGCAGGGCTGGATGGCATCCAGTTTAACAACATATTTACGGTGATTATCTTTGAAAGTTAATTCCTGTGCTGACCAATCCTGTACAACCTTGGCTTGTTTCAACCATGGTCGATCGAAAAGTAGATTGTAGTCGAGGCTGGATTCTGGTAGTTCTAAGAATACAAAAGTCATTTTGAACATGGTACCCTGCAGAGTAATCGGGATATTCCATACTAATCCCACCGGATGGACTTGGGATTGGTCGGCCATTCTTACAAAAAATTGGACGGGCTCGATTTGGGTCCACCCCAATTTCTTGCAGAGAGCTACAGTTGCTATATTCACACCCGAATCGCCATCAAATAGCACTTGAGTAATCTTGTGATTTTTATGCCAGACAGTGATTAATGGGATCCACCGTAGAATCAGTTTCCGATTGTATTGTTGCAATCGCTGGAGTACCGGGAGATCCAAGACTGACCTGTTGTTGAAATTGCTGCCTAACTCCTGGCACCAATGCAAGCAGCTGCCCCAAAGGGAGTGTAATTGAAGCCTTAGACAAAATCTTCCATACCTGATCTGTTTGAATCGTACTCCTCATCGCTTCTGATGATGATTCTGCTGTTACTGGGTTAGGATTTTGTTCATTCGCTCTCGCCTTTGGCAGGGGAACCTGTGTTATCGGAATTGGATCAGGAAACACAGTTTGCTCTTTAGCTGCCCATTGGCTAGCTTTGGTATACATTCACTGCTGCTCACGGATATGAGGTTCGAACACCTCAGCTGCTGGTTGCAACTGCTTACCTGATCTTGTTTGGACCACTACTGCTTGTGATTCCACTAGTGAAATATAGACCATGTTGGTCATCGGGTTTTGATGCTCCTTCTTCCTTTTGTTGTATTCTGCTACATCCTTACAAAATCTCCAGATGTGGCCAACCTCATCGCAAAAATGACATCGAGGTGGTGGCAGAGAAGTACCCTCTGATGATGTACCCGCCTGCCATCGATTGGCATTGAAATTGGTATTCCGCTGTCCCCGGTAATTTCTGTATCCTTGCGACTGATTGTTTCGCATTTGTGGTGGCACATAATGGGCTGCTGGCTGACTTGGTTCCTGTATGATAGCATTTACAACGGCTCACCCTTGCACCTTGGCATTATACGCACAATTCTCCGTTGAGTGTCTAGTTGTGTTGCAGATGGCATAATACATCTGGTTAAGGGCACATGTAGCACTGGTGTGCCCTGGATTTTTGCACTTGGTACAATACATCTGTTTAGCCGGATCATCTAAAACATTCTTACTGGCCTTCAGCCACTCCAAGTCTTCGGTGAATCCCCCAACTTTATGCTCTAGTTGCAGGGCCATCGCAATAACAACATCTAGTGTCATAGCACCCACACAGTGGATGATCATGATTTGTCTTAACTGTGGGGTCAGCCCGTTAATGAACCACTGGGTTATAACATCATCTGGTAGATTAGCGTGTGCCGGAGGCAGTTGTCTTAAGTGGGTTCTAAACAATGTTGCATATTCCTGAACAGTCTGGTGCAGCTTCTGCCTATTGTTCTGCAAATAGTCAAAGATTTCGGTAGGATTCTTCTTCAATCGGAACCTCTGTAAAAACGCATCCCGTACCGCATCATAGTTAACGAAATGGTTGATATCATACTTCTGTTAACCACCTCGCTGCTCCATTGAATAATGTTGCCTGAAATACGATGGCCTTGTACGCCGAATCGGGTGGATGATTCAGCACTACGTAGCCTATCTCAAAGGTGCACACATGTGCATCAGGATCGTCCCCCGGAAATCCACCGAACTTTGTGTAAGTCACCCCTGTTGGAACCGATCGAAGTGGAGGTGGCTATTGCTGTTGTTGCTGCCGTTGACCACTCATTGTGCTATTAGTGGTACCGTTGCTGTTTCCTGAGTTTTGAGGGGGTGTGTCTCGTCCTTTGGAATCTGTATTATCAGATTGCTCACCTTCCGGCTCGAAAATAGCGTTGAGTCTTTTACGGATCTCCAAATCAAATAGCCTGTCCTCCGCTTTGGTATCAAAAGTAGGCAAGCTTACCCCAAACAGTGGTGTACGTACTAAAGATCCACGAGGGGTCATCACACTGTCACCGGAAAACTGTAAATTCCCACCAATTGGTACTGAACTTTCACCGGAACTTGTCGAACTTTCGCCGAAACAAGGTATACTTTCACCGGCAACGATCTCTCTGGGTAACACAACTTTATCCTCGGAAAGGTTCAAATTCTGACCAAATGGTATCGCATCAATTGCGCACTGCGTCTCTGTACACTCAGAAGTTACTGCACCTTCTTCAGAACGTATCGGAATTACACCGGAATCTATCGGAATCTCATCATTTATCACCGAACTAGTACCGGAATCTCGACTAACTGGCTCCGATTCTTCAACAACTGGGTTTAAACGGCTTGTACTTCTACCACCTGGGGGTGTCCCTAATAGATTTGGTACCGCCCAGGTATGCTGGTCTCTTCTATACTTCGGATAAGACTCACCGAACCGAGTAACCGGCATATATCACCTCTGCACCACTTGCCTTATGTACTGCTCCAACCTACTGATTATTCTCAATCCATTGCCATCTTCCCACAGACGGCGCCAGTGTTAAAAGTGTGCTTTGCCATCACAGACACTTTTAAGTTCTTTTCGGGTTCTTGGGGATGGTAGGGGTCTGATAAATCAGAGGCCCTGTATCTTATTTTCCCATTTAAATTATCAACCAAGCAGTACGTTTTATCCAGTATCGAATTCTCTATACAGGTTTACTGTTAATACTTTGGTTAAGCTTTTTCACAGTAGGTAATGCCAGAATTAATGATTACTGTCGCACAGACTTGTTATTGATAATATAACATTACTGTGTTAATCCCAAATTAATGTAAATTAATAAAGTAAGAGTCACAGTACTCAGAATTTAAGAACGCTGCACTACGACGTCTCCACAGGCCGCAAATCGCCGAGACAGATAGTCTGGCGATCCCGTTTCCTCGCTACCGGAGAACCACCATAATGTCTTTTCATTATTTGATAAAAAGGGTACAACACTTCGCTATGACCTTTCGGTACGTGCGGTGTAGAAAAATAGAAATTACATAATGCCAATCCGGTGACCTTACAAGCTCAACTTAGACACTTACTTCTTCAAAGTTGACTTTGACAAAGCTTATGATAGAATAGAGTGGGATTTCATTCTGTTGTCTCTCCATGACATTGGAGCTGGTAAAAGGTTCATCAAATTCACTAATCTGCTCTTTGGTAATGCTCACTCTAGGATTTCTATGAATGGTCATTTTACTCCTCCTTTGAAACTTTGTAGGTCTATAAGACAAGGATGTCCCCTTGCCCTCCTTCTTTTTGCCATTACAAGTGATGACCTAGGTTGGTTAGTGAAGGACTGTATTGATCAAGGCTTTATTCAAGGTATTGAGATCCCTAATGCCCCCTCCCATATTTGCCTGCAAATGTGACAATCACAAAATGTCCCTAATGATCAAGGCTCTATTCAAGGTATTGAGATCCCTAATGCCCCCTCCCATATCTGCCTGCAAATGTGCTAGTGGCTCTATTGTCAATCACAAAAAAGCTGGTTTTTTTCTTCTAATAAATTCATTCCTGATTGTGTTAAGATTGCAGGTTGTGACATCATTAAGGAAAGAACGATTTTCAAACTCTTGGGCATCCCTATGGGCTTTGATGTATCAAATGAACAAAGATGGAAATGGGTTCTGGATAAGTTATGAATCAAAATATTTAAGTGGATTGATCTCCAGGAAAATACCTCTCAAATAGCTTTTGTACTTAAGCATTAAATTTTATCTACTTTGACTTATTTTCTGGCTTGTTGGCAGCCTAACAAGAAGCAATTATCTCAAGCCATCTCTCATGCAAGGAGATTTATGTGGGGTGGTACCAAGGTTCCAAAAGTTGCTTGGAATATTTGTTGTATGGAAAGTCTAAGGGAGGTTTGGGCCTAATCTGTCCTTCTAGGATGACCATTAGATGGCTGCCAAGTGGATCCTTAGAGCTTCCTTCTTTTAGGACTATTGGGCCCGTCTGATTAAGAGAAATATTAAAAAAATTTATTTAAAAAGCAATAAAAATTGGTCTAATTTTTAGGTTTGGGATATTGTGACCTCACCTGTGGTGTTTGTCCCCGAAGAAAGCTATCTTGTTTGCAACTTATGGAATGCTTGGATGAAAGTCAAGGAATGCTACTCTTTGCCTATTGGTTATGCTAATAATCTTTCTTTTTTGATGCAAGACTCTTTGTGGATTGGGTAAACAATCTTTCTTTTTTGATGCAAGACTCTTTGTGGATTGGGTGGTTTACTGATACTAACAGTGTCTCCTTTTCCATAAGAATGCATAAATGCAGGGAGCTTGGATTCACTAACTGGTTGAGTTTTTTCAGGAATGAAGCTATGATGGATGATAATACTATAATGGAAATTGATTATTTATCTTTGTCTTGCAAGGAGATGATTAAAGATAAGAAGATGAAGCTCTTGGATAAGTTGGGTAGCAATCTCCTTGAGAAACAAGTCTCTGTGAGTGAAGTGGCTGATGACATGTTCTACGATTTCAAAGGAACCCATATTAATGTCAAGACCATCACTGGAAGACTGAATAAAAAGTGGAATATCCCTTGGAGCCCCCAACAGTGGAGATACAGATTCCAATGCACCTGATCTTTTCCTCTCTCCAACAAGCAATCATGCTTGTTGTGGATGATTTTACACAAGGGCATATGAACTGGTAGCAAAGCAAGGAATTAGTATAAGATTGATGTAGGAAAGTGTTGCCACTATGGCCTTATTGAAGATCTGGAGCACTTATTCTTCAACTGCACGATTGCACAAAGTTTTTGGAAAGGTATTAAACTATTCTGCATCAACTCAGATTTGAAGTTGCCTGGTTTCAAAGAATTTCTGCTTGGAGAATCTAACAGAATGGATATCGCGTTGTGGCAACTGTTGAGAGCCCACATTCTTTGGTCAATCTAGAAAAAGCAGAAATAACAAGCTTTTCTCCAACAACAACAAGGATCTCTTATTCTCCAGCTTGGTTGGAATGAAGTGAATATTGAATCTTTGTAATACCTACCTCATTGGTTCCCTCCCCGAGGATGTTAACACTATCTTGATTATTAGGAACAACCCTTGTAATTCTTGGAAAGTCAAATTGCTGAAGGTTTACTCTGCCTCTAGATTGAATATGGTCCACTTTCTGGACTGGTATATTAATAGCGAGTTGATGTAATGTGCACTCCATGAGTGGTGTGGGTCCCCCTCTTGATGACCATACTATTGTAGCTAGACATCCTCCCCCTTGGATGTCCCCCTCCCTTGTATTGTCTTCTTCTTTTCTGCATCAATTTTATATTTTTATGTTTCTGTTTGCGGAGAGAGTCTCTCCTTTCCTTTTATTAGAATGCCAAGCTCGCCATGATCACATATTGTATAGCATGCTGATGGGGTTGCCTCTTCCCCTCCCTTTAGAGGCCTTGTAAATCTTGTGTGCTTAATTTGCTCTCTGTATCTTGTATTTCCCTCCCTATCAGGCGCTCTATCTTGTCTGCTTAATTGGAACTTTAGGTTTCATCTCAACAAAAAACAATACCACATACACGTCCCATTGGAACAGTGAACCTTAGAATGTATTATTTTCTTAGTATAATTTTGTCTGTCTCATGCGAAACAACTTTTTTTCGGAAGATGACCGTGTTTTGGACACAGACACAGACGAGCAATTAGAAGGAATACTTGCAAACTGCTGTGAGGGCTGAGGCTCCTTGAAGGAACGATGCCCGACACGACATGGTTTCCCAGTCTGCTAAAGCCATCTCCCATCGTTGGTTCTCCTCATAAGCTCGTACTCGCGACTCTCGAGAGTCACGTCCATTGGCTGAGAGCGTTCACACACACATGTGCACAGGCATTTATCCCAACTTCCAAGTGCAACTACTTCCATTGCCATTCCTTATAAAACGGAAACGGCGTTCACTCTTCTCTGCGCCCAAGGTTTCCATTCCACTTGCAAGCTTTATATTGCGTCGTTTCATCCTGCGTGTGCAAACGTCTTGGGAATCCTTGCGGGCGTGAGCACGCAGGTAGCAGAGTTTCTCATTGTTCGTCTTTAAGGTCTGAGGTGCGCTCGGCCGCAGGATCCATAAGAGAGAGAGAGGGGGGAGAGGGATTCTATGGATTTGAGGTGGCGCTGTTGGGTGCTTGCAATGCTTGCCCTCCATGCTGCAGCGTCCAGCAGCATGGCGGCAAAACCCCACTCAGTGAATATGTACTTTCAGAGTTTGGCATTGGTGAAGCCAACTCCACTACTGCTGCCTTACCGGAATGGTCCAGTCTTGTCAGGCCGCGAAACCCTCGACGTCTACCTCATTTGGTATGGGCCTTTCTCGGCCGCGCAGAAGGCCATCGTGGAGGACTTCTTGCACTCCTTCTCTGCACCTCCGTCGGTCAATGACACTGCACACGCTGTGAGTTCATGGTGGAGGACCACTACCGGGTACGTTGATGCGTTCGGGCGGCCAGTTATTTCGACAGTGAAGCTGGCAGGCCAGGTCACAGATGCAGCGTACTCCAGGGGAAAGATATTGAAACCAGTGGATGTGGAGGCCTTGGTTCTGCATAACATCCACGCAGGCGCTTTTACCGGCAGCTCCAAGGCGCTGTACATGGTTTTGACAAGTGCGGACGTGTACGTCGACGGATTCTGCCTTAATTCCTGCGGGTTCCACGCCTACACCTTCCCGACGGAGGCCACGGGCGACAGAATGCTGCCTTATGCATGGGTTGGGAATGCGGCCAAGCAGTGCGCCGGTCAGTGTGCCTGGCCTTTCGCCATTGCCGACTTCGGGCCACAGGATCCACCGCTCAAACCGCCGAATGGGGATGTCGGAATGGATGGGATGATCATTAATGTCGCCACCATCATCGCTGGCGCTGCTACTAATCCATTTGGCACGGGTTACTTCCAAGGCGACGCCTCCGATCCGCTGGAGGCCGTATCTGCCTGTACTGGCATCTTCGGCAAGGGCGCCTTTCCAGGATACCCTGGGGAGCTTCTCACGCACTCTCCTACGGGAGCCAGCTTCAACGCTCACGGTGTCAATGGCCGCCGCTTCCTCATTCCTGCCATGTGGAACCCCTCCTCACTCAACTGTGTTCCTCTGTAAGCAAACACTTCGACCCAATTCCACCATGTTCCATGAAAGCGGTCTCGGCAGTTGTGGGCTTACTGATCGCCAGTCCCAAACTTTCTTTTCTGCACATCCCCTATCCATCATTGATAGTTCACAAGCTTCCACATAACGCCCCTCCCCCCCAAAATCGTGCGGCAATCAGTATTCCGAAACGTATTTCTATAGCAGTTCTCCATGCAAGCTGGTTTGTAGGGTCCGAATCCCAACTCAAGATTTCTGTTACGCTAAAAGTTAAGGATGTTTTACTACTAGATGTGGTCATTTTCAGAACTGGATTGTGGACGAAACATCGTTTTCTGTCATTCTTACTATCACAGCTGCACGATATGGCTCCCACTGAATCTTCTTTGCCTGCTGTAATGTTTCTTTCCAGATTTCGGTACATTGGGCCGAAATTTGAATGCGCTTCGGCTTGGCCATGATTGTCGAATTTTCAGTGATCATCTGTAGAAATGTGATTCGATAATAAAAACCACTTCTGCATAGACAGCGAGTCGCAGACTCGCACATCGTTTGCGGTTTGGAATTTTCTCGGGAGCTTCACAATGAAGTAGTTACTAGTATGACTCTAATGAAGTGGTTAGCAGTATCAGTTGCGTCATTAGCACGTTTGACTAGCACTTTAATGAAGTGATTAGCAGTATGATTAGCATGGTTAGCACGTTTGACGTAAAAGCTTGCGCAGATATAAAAGCGATGTGATCCAGCGGTGTCTTGGGCGGGATTGAAAGCTGTTTTGATGTTGTCTGCATAAATGTGACCCGAGGATCGCCATAGATTGACAGTGGTAGGTAAGTGATTTCCAAACAGAGGTTGAAAACTCGGGTCCAGGGAGGCTATATTCCAATTATCTCCCGCATTCCCATGGAGAAGTGGGGAGCGTGCGAGGATTGGGTCGGGATGGCGCGCAGTAGCTCATTTTCAAGGAAGAATGTCTCACACACTTTCCTGCTTTTCCTTTTTTCCAGCTGTGCCGGATAGCAATTCCACCATTGGAATTGCAGCCTAGGCTGGCTTGGCTGCAATACGAAGGTCTTGGGTTTTTTTTTTTTTTTATAAAAGGAAGTTCAGCTATGGCTTAATCTCCCTGACTTTAATTAAAATAATGAAGAAAAGTTACAGGTGAATGGGAATAGATCTTGGGTTCAAATCTGACTGAGGAGTTTATTAAAAGCTATTAAAAGCTAACTTTTTGCATGGCACATGCCACACACTGTTTATATTTATATGGGGAGGGAGGCTTGAGTTGTCCTTGTAACGGTGAGTTCGAGCTGCACATTTCTGATGACTCAATTTGAGTTCTACCCTCTTTTATTCACACAGGGCGGCAGCTCTATTTAAAAAACAAAACTTACTGGTAATATTGGTAATATTAGTGTTTAAACTTTTCAAATATTCAATGGGAATATTAGTGGTTAAACTTTTCAAATATTCAATGAAGTTGATGTTATTAGTGGTTAGACTTCTCTAATATCTCACGAGAAGCTGTTGTAAGGGCGGTACACCATTGTTCCAAGGGGAAGCCAGTCACATTTGATAGTGGATCCAAAATTGTAAATTTTTTTTATCAAATAATGTTTTGCCATTTCCACATTTGATAGTGGATCCAAAATTGTAAATTTTTTTTATCAAATAATGTTTTGCCATTTGGAAATGCAAAGTGTGTCGCCACTCTACGTGAACAAGCCTAGGTGTGAAATCACTCGTAATATTAGTGGTTAAACTTTTCAAATATTCAGTGAGAATCAGGTAATATTAAGGCTTAGGCTTCTCAAATACCTGACAAGAAGTTGTTGTGAGAGCGGTACACCATTGTTAAAAAAAAAAAAAGAAAGAAAGTTCGGTCTTAGCCTATTCTCGTTGACTTTAATTAAAATAAAGAAAAGTTACAAGTGAATGGGATTAGTGCCCATGGGACCCCCCAAATCCCACAATGCAGGGGAGGAGTATGTGAAGCTAGAGGGCATTATAAATGAGGCGGATAAATCTATCATCACCCTCATGTGGGACCCATTTGGGTTTCAGCTTGTTGTTTTCGAGGAGATAAATACAGTGGTGTCTAAACCGTGGAGATCTCTTATCTCGGGAGATTCTTTTACCTAGAAGAAACAAGGATTTCTCGATCGACCATTCCTTAGGAGTTTGGCCAAAGTTGATAGCACATCGCTCCTTCCAAATCTTCCAAAGGGTCTCACCCCTGATGGCATTCCACAGCCTCGATGAGCAGCCGACTGCCTCACCCAACAACACTTGTTGCCAATTGATTTGGTATGTGAGTCTCAATATCCGGGTCACGTGATGCCAGATAGCACGGGACTTGGGGCAATCAAAGAACAGGTGAGCTAAATCTTCGATGCATCGATGGCAACGCTTGCACCTTGGCGGCACACCACAAATTTTGTTAGCCCTTGCATTGGACCAGATACCTTTGTGCAAGATCTGCCACATGAGAACTGACTTCTTGATCTCAATCAGGGGGTGTCAAATAGACATGAACTTTAGTTCCCATCGAAGTTTGGTCCAAGAAAGGCACCATCTCTTGTTAAGAATGTGATGAACATCTAAGTTCTCTTTGAAGCTAGGGATTCTGGATAGTTTCTTTCCATTGCTACATTTGAGGCCCTCCAGGCAAGGAAGATCCTGACTGCAGAGAAGGCGGGTAGTTGACCTGTCCCATGCTAAACACTTGCCTTGAAGAAGAGTCCATTCCTCTAGGGTAACTCTAAGTCTCGGGTCCAAGTCTTCGAACCTAATCCACTGGCTTTCTCTTGTTTCGAGAGTTGTTTCCACTGTTTGAAGCCCTTGTTCCATAACCACTTTGCAGTTTGGAGGTTCCAAGACACCACCCCCCTAATGCCACTGATCGGGAACCAGATAGAGTCATTTTGTCTTATCCCAGCCGCCCACTTCCACTCCTCACTAATTCTAATGAATTCTTTGGCCTTGTTCCAACTCTTCCATAAAGAACACACGAGGCTAGAGCCTTTAGGGGACACCGGGTGGGGGGAGAACAAAAGCGTGAGAATCCCTGTCTCCTTCCAACCAGGATGGCCAACTAAGGTAAGGTCTTCCATGTTTCTGAAGATCAATTTAGCCCAAGAGGACTCACTATTGCTCCAAGCCTTGATAAGCCACTTTGCCGCTAGCTTGTAAGCCAACCCAGCGATATCCAAGATTCCCAAGCCCCCTGAGTCTTTCGGGCTAATGCAAGTTTCCCATTTGATTTTGGGAATCCCCCTCCTGTTGGGGTCCCCGGTCCAAAGGAAGTTTCTACAGATTCTTTCCACTTTGGCCAAGTCTTTCTCCTTAGGTCTCCAACACGAGATAAAGTAAATAGTTGTCGAAAGCATAAATGTGTTAACAACCATAGCACGCCTTGCCAGGTTGACTTGCATACCTTTGCAATGATTTAGTTTGCTATCCAGCTTGGATAGCACCCAGTTCCATCGTTGGTCCATTGAGATGCCGAATCCCATCGGAATGCCAAGGAGGTGGAAGACTTGACCTCTAGGGATAACTTGACACCCTTGATCTAACAACAATTGGGGTGTAGGTCCACTGATTGCTCTAAAAGCAGTTTTAGTATGGTTGATTTTCGACCCTGATGCCACTCAAAAGGTGTCGAGGCACCACCAAAACACCTCAATGTTGTTTATATCGTTGTGCACGAAGGCATTCATGTCATCGACAAAGAGTCTCACAATCATTTGACCGTGATTTAGAGGTAGGGAAAGACCCTTAGTGTACACCATTGTTCCAATGGGGAAGCCCATCATATTTGATGGTGGATCCAAAAATACAAATTTTTTCTATCAAATGACGTTTTGCCATTTGGAAATGAAATGTGTGTCGCCACTCTATGTGAACTAAGGCTAAGTTCACACAACGCGGCAACACATTTCACTACTCCATATGTCAGTACTTCATTTGATGAAAAAAACATCAAAAAATCTGGGTCCACCGTCACGTTTGGCGATCTCCCGAGTCCCCCCCCCCCCCCCCAAAAAACCGTTTTGTACCACTCTAACAACAATTTTTCATTGGCTATTTATATTTATATTGTTCAACCAATAGAAGCCCATGAATATTTAAGTTTTGACTTTTTCCTGTCCCTCTGTGTGAATTAAAGGCAGCGGCACCCAATGTTAATCTAAAAAAGTGTGCCGGCCTATCTGACGCAGCCTAAGCCTAGGTGTTTTGAAATTGGTTTTTGGAGATTCACATATTTGATGTGCTAACACGGTCAGCTTGTATATTGAATGCCCAAGGCTCAAGACTTGTGAATAGGTTTGATGTGAGCCTTAGAAGAATATCGGGGATGAAGCCTGAAGGGGTTTCTTGGGTGATTGTGTTGTCTTTCGAAATTTCAAGCTCAAAAAAGGGCACACGGTGGAGTAGGATCAACTCATGGATAGTATTCCTCTCTCACGAGAGGGTTGCTATCAAGCTCAGGGATCTTCTTAATAAAAATGTTGTTTGTTTGTATGCCTAGAAAAATTGAAATGCGCTTTCCTTAATGGTGCTCTTAATGTGGGTAATTTTAAACATGGTTACACGGATAGATGATGGATATAAGATGATAGATGTAACCAAAGGTCCTTCATATGTAATGTTGAAAAAAAAATGCTTGGTATAATTTTATTGCGAGTCCGTTTGTTTGCTTTTCAAAGGAAGTTCGGCAAGATGCCTATTCTCCTAGATATGCTTGAATTAATTGAAAGTACAAGTGAAGGTGGAAATAATGCTCATGGAAACCTTTTGTAATACAGAAAGCATGAGTTAGATGTTCAACATGGCAAGGATTACAAAGCTTGAAGTCCCACTAGGGAAGAAATTGGGAAGGGATGGTCTTAAGGCCAAACGAGATAATTGCTTTAAGTCTTGAAGCTTAGATACAATACATTAGGGGAAAAAATGAACCTTGCATGTGTCTTTTAAATCTAGTGATTAGCCGTGGACCAATGAGAAGAGGGTGGTGGCCACAGTGTAATCCCTTAATCACATAGGCTAGGCATATGTTTCCCTTGTTTATGTGTGATCAAAGAGCAAAAAACCATGTAGAATTGATGGTTTTATTTAGAGGATGGTTTTGAAAACCTTGAAATTCATTTAGAGCCATTGGATTGATAAAAGATCTAAGGGCAAAGGCTAAATGCTAGAAGTCAAGGCGTCTGTGAATTTCCACCCTTTGATTAGCTTGAGATTGAATGGATAAGATCAATGGAATAATTACAAAAAGCGCCTTTTGGAACGAGCCATTGATTTTGGCTTCAATCGAATGTTTCAATTTGAATTCCAAGCAAGTTGAGCGCTAGCATTTCTAGCCAATCGATCTAGGCAAGATTTGATGCTTGCATCCAGCGGGCGTGGTTTAGCGGATGTGCCTTGTGCTCTTAGGCAGATGGCTAAGGTTCAAGTCCTGCCCGGGGCTGGATGCTTCTAAGTTCCCATGATGGGTGCCTCTACCTTACGAGGTCGGGTGTGTGTGTCTTTCCAATTCATTGTACTCAAAAAAAAAAAAAGATTTGATGCTTGCATTCACCCCACACATCAAAAGGGTGCCTTTTAAAGGTAGTCGTTAGATGAGCCTCACATATGACGGCCGATACACATCCGAAAAAGAAGTTCAACCCCACTTCCACTCATCCATTAGATCTTGGGTGATCCAATGGCCAAGATTTTGGTAGAGTGTGTGCCAACTCGTGTCCCCACTCCCACGAATTTTCTTGGATTCTCTCTCTAGCTTAAAGTGGAATTTAGTATAAGCCATTGATTTGATCAATCTAGAGGCTCTCAGAGATGCTCACATATGACATAACAAATAGCATATTTCATCTACATTATTTTATTTCACAATACCACTAGTGGTCTCATGTGACATAACAAATAGCATATTTCATCTACATTATTTTATTTCACAATACCACTAGTGGTCTCATGTGGCTCCTTAAAAGTCATGGATCAAGTTTTTTAATCCCTAGATCCTTACAATGCCCATACCTAATGATGTTTGAAGGCCAAAGTCCACATGAATTGCATGCAGGGCTGAAGTACATCATTAAATTGCCCAAAGGCATCCAGTTGGCTAGTAGGCCATGTAACATCTTAGTCCAATGGATTGAGGGGTGCCCTTAGCATTCGATGGGGTTGAACCGTTGCTCCCTTGGAGGTGCATGGTTGCACATGCCACGTAAGCACTTGGGATGTTGCAATTCATCTAGTTTTGATTTTTTGCCTCTTCAAACATTGAGCTCACGAAGAGTAATAAACAAAGCTGCCCTCTTTGCCATGTTATTTGTCTTGACAGAGCTTACACGTTTGCTAGTACCCTTCAAAGACATTGGAATTTCATTGTGAAGCTGTCAAATCCCCTCTCGTGTCTAACTCTTACCCTTTGAGGTTAGAGCTCGATTTGGATTGCCCTCATTACAAAGCCAGTTGGCCGCTCTCCTATTGTCATTCATACCTTCAATTGTATGCATTCTCCTTCAAAGTTTGATAGAAGAATGTTGTTGCAAAGAGATATTGAAAGACTTGAACAATCTCAAAGTATTTTTCCCCAATGTAAGTCTAGATCGAGGTTAAAATTTTAAGAGCATCTTTGTACTAGTAGTACATTTTCTACATAAGAGAATGCTGGGCACGAAAAGTTCATAGATCTAGTAAAAAGATGTTTGAATCTTTATGAAAACAGAAAATTTGGCACCTCCTCCCTTTATTGAAAGGCAAAATTTGTTGGGTGGCTATCAATTACAAGGGAAAATTTATGTGGCTCATACCTTCTTCACTAATGTTTTCTTTGGTACTCCCAAGAGCAAAAAGGTCTATCTAAAATTGCCAAAACAAGGCAGAAGTTTCTCACTCTCGAAAGGTCTAAAATCATGGACTTGCTTCTCTCTATTGATGAGATAAACAAAACCATAAGTAGAATGAAACATGGAAAATCTTCTAGGATTAATGGTCTTCCATATGAGTTCTTTTTGGAGTTTAAGGATTTTATAATACCATTACTTCTCTTGATATGGAGAGAAGCTCGTAGACAAGATTTTCTCCCAATTGATATGGACACTAGAGTTACTAAGTTAATCCACAAGGAAGGGTCCAAAAATGACTCGAATGATTGGAGATTGACCTCTTGTTTGACTTCCATATATAAGATTTTTTTCTCCATTCTTGCTAGCAGGCTCTTCCCTATCATAAAAACATCATTCTTAAGGAACAAAAATGGTTCATAAGGGGTAGATCTATTCTTGATGCTATCATCTTCCTTTGGTAGTAAGGCATGGAATGCGCCAATGGGTTAGGTCATGAATTCTTCTTCTTCTTCTTCAAGATATATTTTGGTATGGCTTATGATACAATAAAGTGGGATTTTATTATCCAATTCCTTTATGTCATTGGATTCGATAGAAGATTCATAAAGTTTTTCCATGTGTTATTTGCTAATGCCAATTTTAGGGTTTCCATAAATGGCGACCTTTCCCGTCCCTTTAGGCTTCAAGAATCCATTAGGCAAGGTCTACCTCTTGCCCCCCTCTTTGCCATTGCAAGTTTGCCTTGGGCGGCTAATCAAGATTGTATTGAAAAAGGTAAGATCAAAAGTATTCATATCCTTGATTCCTCCCCCCCTTCGTGCTTGCAAATGTTTGTAGATGATACTTATGTTTTGGCTAATTCTCATGACTTGTCTACTGTGGACTTGATTGATTATCTGAATGTCTTTTTTTGGTCTGTGAGGTGCTTAAAGAAGATAAAAACCTTAGACTCTTGGGAACACCCATAAACATATGAATGTGAGGGATGAAAGGGGTTTCCCAAGTGTGTGTGTGTGTGTCTGTGTGTCTGTGTGTCTGTGTCTGTGTGTGTGAATTTGAACCCCTAAATGGTGGGAATGAAAAGGGTCTAATGAGTGTGTGGATTGTCCTTTCAGAATTTCAAGCTTAAATGGAAGAGAGATTTGATATTCAAATTCAAATGTGTCCTTGGAGATTTTGGAATAACTTGGGCATCTAAGATCATCATCATCATCAGCTCATTGTCATGAGATTGTAGAGTAGAGAAACGCCTATTTGAGTATAGTTTATCTTTTCTTCTTTAACACAGAAACCTCAAACTGAATAAAACCATAGCAGTGAAGTAATCAATTCGAACGTCCTTGAGGGACTCTGCAGGGATAACGCACTCAACATCATTCTCCATAGCTCCCTCCCTCCCTCTCATAACTTACACTCTCCATAGCTCCCTCCCCCTCCCTCTGCTTTGATCTGCATTGCAAAGTATGCTGATAGAATGGAAGGCGGATTAATCTTTGTTAACAGAATCATCTATCATCATCTTAAGTCTCCTCCGCCACCGAAGCGCCGCGCTGCTCATGCGTGCAGCCTAAGAGACACTTCATGGGGTGGTGCGCATAAATTCTATCTGGGTCGAGTGATGTCCACATGCTTGTGTGTCGTAAGGTGTGCTGCTCTAGTCGTTCCTTTGAGTGGGTGAACTTTAATGATCGATGATGGAGTCTGAGGTTGGCGCATGCCGTAAAGGCACGCAATCGAGCCATGGTCTGCATCTTCTGGTTCATCACCCCATGTTCAGTGGAACCCATCTGATGATGAAGGAGGAGCAGGAGACATTGGAGGGCTTGTTTATCATACCAGTATGTAAATGTGCAGAGTGGAACCCGTCTTGATGAAGTACTCGAAATCTGAGGACTGAGGATTTTGTAAAGTACTCCGAGACTATGGAAGCTTGATGATGATGATGATGTTCCGGCGACCATTTTTCGTTGGGTCCCGACTCTCGGCTCCCCATTGCTCCCCGATTGGAGCTGCTCGAGACTGCAGGCATCAGCTTTACAGCAAACCTGACTTCACTATGAGCTAGTTGAACTTGGGAAGATCCAATCGCCATAGATGGATGTGGCTCAACTACTTGCATCCTGCTTTTCTTCGGTTATCGGATGAAGACTACTAACTGGGCAGCCTGTGATGCAAGGCTTCTCGTAGAGGTTCCGTGGTCTTTTCCTCAAGGGCGGACCCAACAACGTTGGCGGAAGTTGGGGCTAGCAAGGTCCTTATATCAGACAATCGCATAAGCATGCAAGAATACAAGCCAAGCAAGGAAAATAATAACAGGAACGCAAAGAAACAACTTGTGGATGTATCTCTCTCTCTCTCTCATATGCAACTTTGAGTTTAACGAAACACATTTAATCTGATGCAAAAAATTGTTTACATTCAATAGTCCATCACACATAGGCAAATGTACATGATTATACATAGAATCTGTAAACTAATGCAAGGCAAGATATCACATGTAATCGAGAATATTAATAGTATTTGAATACATGGAAAAATATTCAAGTACTATCTTCTCTCAAACTTTGAATAATTTTTTTTACGCAAAGGCACGCAGAACCACTTCGATTGATTAAATGGGCACCTCCTCCGAAAGTATCTTATTCTACGGGGAAAAAGGTTGACATTGTGAAGTGTTCTCATAACGTTTAGATTTCTTGTAGCACGCTTCAAAGTTCACTTTCCAAGTGAGGGCATAAACAAAAAAAGGTCCCTACGAACTATTCTTGTGTGTGCTCTTTGGCTTATGAGCTATGCACAGGAAACAATTTTGTCTCACTTTAGACAAGGATATTGTATTTCTTATTGTTAATCAAGACACAAAGGCTTCCGTTGCATTTGTATCTCTTCTTGTTGGAGTTTGAGGTTTGCGGAAGCACGCAAACAACACAAGGAAGAATTGGTATGAAAAGATACGTGCCTACTTGATGACACATGGTTTTGAGAACAATCCAACTGAGAGAACCTTATATGTTAAGCATGCAAATGATATGCTTCTCATCATTGTGGTCTATGTTGATGATGCATTAGGGAAAAAAATGAACCCTGCATGGGCCTTTTGGATTAAGGAGTGATTAGTGATGGACCAATGAGAGGAGGGTGGTGGACACAGTCTATAGCCTATAAATCACTAGGTTGAAGGGGGATGAGGGGACAGGATTCCCCTATGTTCAAGTTTTGCCTCTAGAGAGAGAAAGGAATCTCATAACTTACCTGGGCCCAAAAATTCAAAATTTTCAGAAAGTTATAAAACTCATTCAAACACCATTTAATGGTCCCCCAACCACTTTTTAGGATCAGAAGTGCTATTTTTTAGTTCTAAATCAAAATCCATGCATGAACTGAACTTAAAAAAGTGACTTTTTAAAAAATAACTCAAAATACAACTTTCTCCCTCCAAAACCTCTCATTTTCATACCCAGGTCCCAAAAAATTCATCTCTTTCCACTACTTTCTCTCCCTAGCACACCATTGTAGCTCCTTCGTCTCCATTTCTTTCTCTGTGCATCTTCTTCTTTGAATTCCCATTGTCACTTCCATAGCCTGAACTCCAACGAAGAAACCTAAATCTCATAGATGTCCAAAAGATGAGGTTATCGCGATAAAATGTCACAATATCAAGGCTACAGAAGGAATTTGGTTAGGACATGAGTTCTGCAAAGGTGCATGGGTGTACATGCAACCCTCTGGTGTTGGTCCTCACCATGTAAGAGATCATGGAAACTTGGATCTTCATTGGAAAGGGAAGTTATTAGGCTTCAAAAAGATAAAAAATGGTGAAACTATTGCCATTGTACAACATGTTTTTACAATGTCAAGCATGAAATTGGAAAACTCAAACAAAATGAGATATCCTATCAACTGTAAGTATTACTCATTGAGTTTTGTCCAAATTTCAAAATATATCTAGCTAAGTTGTTTTGTTGTAGACATATTTCCTTCTACCTTGGTGGAAGAACAACCACTTCATAGTCTTACAGGTACTCTCCAAGCATTGCATGCAAATGTTGGGTCGATAGTCTTTCCACAAGCCCGTCCTGCTCAGCTATTACATGAGAGAGTTTTCTTTTACACACATACATATGTTGTACCCTCTTCATCAAATGATTTTGGCAGATTAGAGATGATTAAGGTAGATTCTCTTTTAAAGCTGGAGTGGCCGCAACTTGATGTATGGACATTGACATCTTTGAAGCATAAGATGGTGATGGACATACAAAACTCTTTGAAATTTACAAGAGTTTCAAGATCTGTAGGATTACATTGGTGTGTTCCTGTTCATTGTTTTGTACATTTATTTCAGATATTCACAATTCTAGGGACTTCAACAATGTTCATGTTAAAAGATATGTTAAAAGATATCACGTATGAGTAGGTAGAGGGTTTACTAGGTGAAAATTGGGGACTTGTAGAAGGATGCACCAAAGGGGATAGATACCTTTGTAAAATTGGTGCAACAGGCATAGGATTTCGATACTTGAAACATCGTACTTCATTGTACATTAGATTCTATTATGATCGTTGGATGTGTAAATCTACCCAACAACGAAATGGAAGTTATTTCAGTAAATCATCATTGGACTCTTGCCAACGGAGAAAACATCTAGTAATCATGGGATTTGAGGATTGTTGGAGATAGACGTCTGCGGAAGCACGCGAACAACACAAGGAAGAAGAAGAAGCTTGGAGCACAAACACACAATACTGAATGTATTACTAGAGAATGTACAAAGATAAGTAGCCCATTAGGGCAATAGGCGTATGTACAAGCCGGGGGAAAAAAGCCTCCTAAAGAGGGAAAAAAGTGCCCCGACGGTCCTAGAGTGTTCACACACATCACTACCTAGATATATCAACAAATCCCCCCTGGGAGTGATGCGGTGAACAAGGAGCTGGCACTCATGTATAAGGAAGTGCCAAGCTATGTGGAAATCACTCCACAAAAGGAAGTAAGCCCAAAGCTTTGCGGAAAGCTTCAAACTTCTCCCTAGGCAGAGCCTTCGTGAAAAGGTCTGCAATGTTCTCCTGCGTGGGCACATATGCCAAGCTGATCTCCCTAGCAGAGAACCTCTCCCTGACATAGTGATAATGCACCTCAATGTGCTTAGTGCGAGCATGGAACACAGGGTTCCTCGCAACTGCCAATGCGCTCTGACTGTTAGTGAAGATGGTGGTGGTAGAAGACTGGCCAACACCCAAATCAGCCATAAGGCGTCTGAGCCACACACACTCAACAGTCGCTGTGAAAGCTGCCCTATACTCAGCCTCACAACTGGAAGTGGCCACAGTAGGCTGCTTCTTGCTCAACCAAGATATACATGAACTACCAAGCATGAAGCAAAAACCACTGGTGGACACACGAGTGTCATAGCAATCAGCCCAATTTGAGTCAGAAAAAGCATGCAAATCTGGCGGTAGTGATCCCCCCTTGGGATAAAACAACCCAAGTAGCCGAGTACCACTCAAGTAGCGAAAGATGCGCTTAACCGCTTTCCAATGCGTGACTCCTGGGCAATGCATAAACCTGCTCATCTGTGAGACAGCAAACTGAATATCTGGCCGAGTAATGCATAAGTAAATTAAGCATCCAGCAGCCTGCTGATAGAGAACAACATCAAATGCATCTCCAACATCATGAAGGCTCAATCGTAAACCTGTCTCCATAGGAGTGGCAATAGGCTTACAGTCTTCAAGGCCAAAACGCTACAATAATGTGTCAATATATTTCGTTTGACACAAAGCCATTCCACCATCAACGTGCATAAACTGAATGCCCAAATAGTGATGCAAATGCCCCAAATCAGACATCTCAAATGAGGCATGCAAATCAGCCTTAAAATCAGCAATATGTGTCTCAATAGGACCAGTGAGCAGCATGTCATCAACATAGACAACAATGATCAGAAGCACATCATTAGCACGTTTAACATATAAGGTGCTTTCAGTTGGACTGTTCTCAAAACCATGTGCAATCAGATAGGCATGTATCTTCTCATACCAAGCACGTGGTGCTTGCTTTAAACCATAAAATGCCTTCTTTAACCTCCAAACTTGGTTTTCATGTCCTTTCTGCACAAAGCCACGGGGCTGAAAAACATACACTTCTTCATGCAAGTCACCATTCATAAATGCTGTTTTAATGTCCAACTGATGTACATTCCAACCATGATGGGCTGCAAGTGCACAAATGCTCCGAACAGTAGTCATATGGCATGTAGGTGCAAAGGTCTCATCAAAATCAATGCCTCTTTCCTGTGCATAACCCTTTGCAACAAGCCTAGCCTTATACCTGTCAACTGTACCATCAGGTTTACGCTTCAGCTTGTACACCCACTTAGTGCCAATGGCCTTCTTGCCAGGAGGCAAGTCACATAAAGACCATGTACCATTCTTCATTATAGCATCATATTCAGATTGCATAACAGCCATCCAATTTTCTGAATTTTGTGCTTCATCAAAAGAAACAGGCTCATTCTCATCATAGAGACTAGATGCAGCCATAACATAGCAATCTGATGCAAAGGAGGCACTATGAGAGCCTGAACGAGTACGATATGATAAAGGTGCATCTAATTTGTTGTCACGCAAAGTCTGCACTAGCCATTTTGGCATAGTTTTTGCCTGCTCAATATCAGCTCTCTCATCAATAAGTGCATCATGTAAATCTGCATCAGAAATGGAATGATCTGCATCATCATATGAAACTTGCAAAGGCTGAGAAGTTGCCTCATTAGGACCAGCACTAGCCTGTCCACCTGTAAAAAGAGGCATTAAAGTATCATACATGTCTTTGGAGCTAACAGATGTCTCCTTAGTACATGAAAGCAATGGCTGAATAGCATCTTCCACAAAGACAACATCACGGCTAACTAGAATGCGTTTAGTCTGTGGATGATACAGACGATAGCCTTTACTTTCAGACCTGTACCCAACAAAAATACATTTTACTGCCTTATCATCCAATTTTCTGTGATGTTGTTCAGGCACTAATGCATATGCCAAACAACCAAAAACACGCAGATGAGCAACAGATGGCTTGCGGTCATGCCAAGCCTCATATGGAGTGATAGACTGCAACGCTTTAGTGGGACACCTGTTCAGTACATATGCTGCACACATGACAGCCTCAAGCCAAAAACTATGTGGTAAAGCTTGACTTTTGACCATGCACCTCGCCATCTCCATGAGTGACCTGTTCTTTCGTTCTGCAACTCCATTCTGTTGAGGTGTATACGGCACTGTACACTGGTGTTTTATCCCACGTTCAGCCAGAAATGCATTAAAATCTAAAGACATATATTCCCCCCCTCGATCAGAACGGAGCGTGCCCATTTTACATGCTGACAGATTTTCAGCCAAAACCAAAAACTGTTTGAAGCACATGAACACTTCCGACTTTGCTTTGAGTGGATATACCCATGCATGCCTGGAAAAATCATGAATGAAAGTCACGAAGTAAAGGTAATTTCCAAAAGAGGGTGTCTGCATAGGACCACAAACATCACTATGTACAAGGTGCAATTTCTGCGTAGCCCAAACTGAACCATCTTTTGGAAAGGAAGAACGCTGCATTTTGCCCAAAATACAGCCTTCACAAACATGTTTTCGAGGTGCGTCAAGTTTGGGCAAAGAGGACACCATTTCAGATTTCTGCAGGCGTAACAAACTAGCAAAATTCAGATGACCAAAGCGTGCAAGCCAAAGCTTTGCATCTGACATAGCCTGAGAATCATGAACTGCACATGCCGAATCATTCATAGATCTTTCATAGTCTATGAGCTTATACAGCCCACGACATAAAATGCCAGAAGCAATAATCATATCGCCATTTGAGAGATCATGGACTGTACACCTGTCATCAATGAATTTCACAACCAAGCCAATCTTGGCTAATGCAGAAACTGATAACAAGTTCTTTTTTATCCTTGGCACAAATAAAGCATTTGACAAAGTGAAAGAACTACCATCAGCAGTAGTCAGAATGATCTTACCAACTCCCATAATAGGATAAGAGGAGTTATTGGCGCATGTGACAGTATTCCCTGTAGGGGCAGGCTCGAGTGAAGAGAAGAAACTGCGCTGCGAGGTAATATGTTTGGTCGCCCCACTGTCAAAGTACCAAACATCTGAGTCTACTGCAGACATGCACTGATCATGAGAAGATGGGTCAAAACTGCAGACAGTAGTAAACACCCATTCTTCTTCCTGCACAAGATTTGCTGACTCTGTTTTTGGTGTAGAGGCCTCTGCAACAACCATTCTAGCCTCTTTCTTCTTTGCCTCTTTAGCAGCCATTTTTGGATAGTTCTTTATAATATGATCATTTCCTTTACAGTACTTGCAAAACAATTTCTGCTTTTCTGATTTCTTCTCATCTTTATCCTGGTTCTTCGATTGTGCAGCATTTGCAGATTTCTGCTTACTAGTAGAAGAGCTCCATTTTCCTTTGCCCTTCTGACTAGCCAGGAAAGCTTGATTTGCAACACGCATAATGGACCTGTTCTGCCTGGACTGATCTTCTTGCAACAGAATAGAGACTAATTCCTCAAATGACAAGGCATTCGGATTGCCTTTCATCATCAACCGAAGAGTAGAGGCAAAACTCTGATATGAATCAGGAAGACCATTCAGAACCGTCTGCACAAGTGAGCTATCTGGTATAACCTCATCAGCAGAAATCAATTGTTCCTTCAAGTCTTTGATCTTTGTAAGAAAACTGTCCATAGAATCACCTTCATTCATGTGCTCACTCTCCAACTGTTTTCGGAGGTAAGCAACACGAGCCTCATTCCTAGCCTGGTACAAAGTGGTAAGTGTATCCCAAGCATCCTTTGCTGTTCTGCAAGAGCGAATGTGAGGAATAATGGCACGTTTGATAGACAAAGCTATCAATGCATGTGCCTGGGCATCTCTTCCATCCCAACAAATCTGCTCTGCAGTAGGTGCAACAGAAACAGCAGCACGAACAGGAATCTGTGGAATATCATCTTTGACACCATCTTCATCAGCTCCAACACCTGTATTTGCAGTACCTGTCGTTACAGGTGTAACAGGACGTCTTTCAACACCCTGCACAATGTTCCATAATCCTTTTGCAACCAGTACATGTCGCATCATATAAGCCCATAATGGGTAGTTGGTACCATCCAACTTATCCTCAACAGCCAACATACGGAATACATCACTGCTTTCAGCCATGGCCGATGACTAAGATACCTTGATGCAGAAAATTGATTGTATCTCAAAAATTTGAACAGAACTGCCCAGACGAGTTGTGCTAGACCTGTAGCAGACTTCGAGACGCTTAAACTGGCGAACAGAAACTGGTATATACCTTTGGCACAAAAGGACGAAATAGCCTACACAAGCACTGCGATAGTGCGTTCGGAGGCCGAAACGAGCTCAGACCGCGATTTCGGCACCAAATTTTGTGCGAATCTGAGACTGCAAACAGAGGAGTGTCGACGGCGCCCTAAAAGAAGCGATGACCTTCTCTGATACCAATTGTTGGAGATAGACGTCTGCGGAAGCACGCGAACAACACAAGGAAGAAGAAGAAGCTTGGAGCACAAACACACAATACTGAATGTATTACTAGAGAATGTACAAAGATAAGTAGCCCATTAGGGCAATAGGCATATGTACAAGCCGGGGGAAAAAAACCTCCTAAAGAGGGAAAAAAGTGCCCCGGCGGTCCTAGAGTGTTCACACACATCACTACCTAAATATATCTACAAGGATCTGGATCAATCAAAGTTCAGAATACAAGGGCATAAGGTAAATAGCATATGGTATTTTTTCTTTTGTTTATACAAATTTTTATACTCAAATATGTTATTTTAAAGTTTTCTATTTGTCTACAGATTGGTAAGAGGTCGGAGGATAAAATTAAAGTCCTTCCTGAATGGAGTGTGGATGGAACTCAACTTTCATTGTCATAGCTCAAGAACTATTTGAGTGCTAGAGTGTACACACAACCTATTTTCCATTTATAATCCTTCCTTCGCAACAATGTATTTAACATGCAAGACATGTAGCATGTAAAATTTTTTTGATCTCAATATTATGTAAAGTTTGCCAAATCTTTGATTTTCCAATGGCAATTTATAATAATTTTAAAGTTCTGAGAATTTATTTTTTCTATTGTGTAGATGTGGTGTATCTTATTTTGGTTAATGATTCTGTTCAATCTTTTTTATGAGCCAAAGTTTTTTATTTAGAGTTCTGTGCATGATTGTTTTATTTGAAGGTATCACTTTTAGTTTTAAAATGGGTCACACTCACTTTAAAATTTTGAAACTACTATAAAAGCAACACTTATTCTCTCATTTCTCACTTTTGCAACCAAGAAGAGCTAGACGCACTTGCAGAGCACGCACACAAGCTAGTATCATGTGCAATGGCTGTGCAACCTCCAGTACCCTGCAACCCAAACGTCCATGTGAACTCTTCAATGAGTTCTTGGAATCAACTGAGTTCAAAGGTAAAAAACACTTGTATGACCTATTGTCTAGAGTCCCTGATCTAGACAAAACAATTCAACTGAACTCTAATGCACTCGAGGAAATCATAGAGTTCCTTGAGTACTACAGCTTGCATTACTCTATAGAAATACCACTTTATGAGGGTAAATGGGTCCCATGTGACCTTTTACTCTACATACACAAAGGCGATGAAGCCTTCATGAAGCGCCTTAAGCACTTCATGAAAATTGCTGAAACTATATGCCATTAGTAAAAAAACTTAACAAAAAGAAGAGGATGGGTACAAAGTACCTTTCCTACATTGCAACAACATATTTTATCATTAATGAGGAGCACGAACCTACACCTGTTGAACTCCCCAACCTTGTCACTGGAGGTTTTGTTAAGGAGAAGAATGAGCCTCAACCAGAGGCCATAAATTTTGCCAAAGAAAGCATTACAATCCACCAAGAATTTCCTGGTGGTGTTGAGGACAAACTACGTGAGCAATCAAGCATGGAGGAGGCCCCCCCTTCAAATCTCAATCCCTTTGAGCCCACATTACCAGAGATGGAACTTGAATATCTCTCCATCATTGTTGTGGATGGAGAGGAATTTATTTTTCTTCATGACATTGAGAAGGCATTCGGTCTACGTCTAGACGAATGCTTGAGTATTTTCTCCACAATGTCAGATGTTCCGCTTGACAACACATCTGACATACTTGAAAATAAGGCAATCCCACTTGGGGATTCTGTGGCAGACACCATAGCAATGGTGTGTGCTGATAGTTTAAAAAATGACAACAATTATACTACGGAGGAGGAGTTCAGTGCAGCACAGGAGAGGATAATGAAGCAAAAAATTCCTACATCCCCCGTAGTAGAGCAGAGTGGCATGGTCCACTCTAGCATTGATCTTGATGCCCTTGGAAGAGGGGAGGAAGAAGACAAGCTTCATGATGTAAGTGGTAATTAAATTAAATAAATGGATAATTTAAGTTAACAAAGAAAGAGCTTGAATTCTCATTTTTTCTTAACAGGAAGCAATTGGGCTCGACAAGTTCGCAGCAAGATCCGGTGGGGATTGAGCTTGCGGCGGGAGTGGTTCATCCTTGGCAAACTACATCGGAAAGTTGCCAAAGGACGATTTTGTTATCATACATAAAGACTACAGTCCAGATGGGCACTTCATGACTTGGTGCTTGAAGGCCCTTAGCAAAATTTTGTGTTTATGTACAATTACCCAACGCACTAATTGTGTCATTTTGGTTAGGAAATCCTTAGTTGTAACTACATTAGGACTTAATTTTAGTGGAAAAGTACTCGGGAAAATAGGTATCGCCATGGGTCTGGGAATGCAAGACCCCCATGTAATATCAAGATCTGTATTGACTTACCAGATGCCTCAATCTCTCCAAAGGAGAAAGAAAGTTGTAGAGAAATTAAAGGCAGCTGAGAAATGATGTAAATGTTTTGATAATACAAACTTTAGTTTTTCCTTATTTGTCTAGTCCTGTGTATGAAATGTGCTTGTTAAATTGAACCTATCTTCTCTCCACATATTGTATCTAATTTTAAGTCTTTTTAATCATGGTGTATGGTTTATCTATTGTGCCTATGATCTGTATGTATCCTAAAATACATAAAGAAGGCCAAAAAAGCCCCAGCCACAAAAACGCGTGAATCAGCCCTGTAAAATTATGTATCCAAAAATGCATAAAAAAGGCCAGAAAAGCCCTAGCTACATAAACGCGCGAATCAGCCCTGCGAAAATTTTGCAGGGCTGATTCTCGCATTTCTGTGGCTGGGGCTTTTTTGACCTTTTCTAGTGTTTTTAGGGGCTCCAATGTATGGGAAAGTATGTTATTGTTCATTTTCTCTTGGTTATGGTAGCATCAAGTTTACACTGAAGTCAGAGCAAGCCAAAGATTACCTGTAGGGCATAGCCTCTGTGTTAAACACACCCAACATCTCATCTATACATATTATGCATACACAAGGCCAAAAAATGCAAAAAAAACCCCAACCATAGAAACGCGGGATTCAGCCCTGCAAAAAATTTGCAAGGCTGAATCCCGCGTTTCTGTGGCTGGGAGTTTTTGGCATGAAAATGACATGTGGGGCATAATTAGGTACAACATGTACATATCTAGTCACAAAACAATAGGCATCGATATAAGCGTCAGTATAAGCGTCGATATAAGTGTCGGTATAAGCGATGGTGTAAGCCATGGTATGCCCTTGGGAAAAATAGTCGGTATAAGCATCGGTATGTGCCTGGGAATACCGATGCTTATACCGTCGCCTATACCGACGAGTGCCAGCTCCTTGTTCACCGCATCACTCCCAGGGGGGATTTGTTGATATATTTAGGTAGTGATGTGTGTGAACACTCTAGGACCGTCGGGGCACTTTTTTCCCTCTTTAGGAGGTTTTTATCCCCCGGCTTGTACATACGCCTATTGCCCTAATGGGCTACTTATCTTTGTACATTCTCTAGTAATACATTCAGTATTGTGTGTTTGTACTCCAAGCTTCTTCTTCTTCCTTGTGCTGTTCGCGTGCTTCTGCAAACGTCTATCTCCAACAACACACACATACACACACACATACACACACATACATACATAGACACACACACACACACATATATGTATTATGTGTTTATATATATATATATATATATATATATATATATATATATATATATATATATATATATATATATATATATATATATATATATATATATATATATATATATATATATATGTGTGTGTGTGTGTGTGTGTGTGTGTGTGAGTGTGTGTGTATGTGTATATGTGTGTATATATGTAAAAGCCAAAAACCCTAGTCCTAAAACCCTAACCCTAAAACATGCATATGTGTGTATGTATATATGATGTGTGTGTATGTGTATGTATGTATGCATGTGTATATGTGTGCATGTGTGTATGTATTATGTGTGTATATGTGTAAATGTCAAAACCCTAATCCTAAAACCCTAAACCTAAAACATGTATATGTGTTTGTGTATGTATGCATATGCATATGCATATGTGTATGTAATATGTATGCATGTGTGTGTATGTATCTCTATGTCTCTCTCTTTCTATCTATCTATATCTCTCTCTTTATATATATATATCTCTTCTCTCTCTCGCTTTCATCTCTCTCTCCCTCTCTCTCTCTTATTCTCTCTCTCTTTCATCTCTCTCTCTCTCTCTATTTATAGAAAAGAACAAAACAATCACTTACATCGATGTAATTCTTTTGATTGCTCTCGTCAAAGCCCAATCCACGTTGTCTCTTGTCAAATTCCAAAGAATCGATGCCAAAAAGCTCTTGCAAAACAAAAGAAGAGAGACAATGAAAGAGTATGCACATCACTTACCAAGATGTGTGAGAGAGAGAGATGTGTGTGTAGGGGGAGAGAGAGAGAGAGAGAGAGAGGGAGAGGGAGAGGGAGGGAGGGAGGGAGGGAGAGAGAGAGAGAGAGAGAGAGAGAGAGAGAGAGAGAGAGAGAGAGAGAGAGAGAGAGAGAGAGAGAGAGAGAGAGAGAGAGAGAGAGAGAGAGAGAGAGAGAGAGAGAGAGCGAGAGAGAGAGAGAGAGAGAGAGAGAGAGAGAGAGAGAGAGAGAGAGAGAGAGAGAGAGAGAGAGAGAGAGAGAGAGAGAGAGAGAGAGAGAGAGAGAGAGAGAGAGAGAGAGAGAGAGAGAGAGAGAGAGAGAGAGAGAGAGAGAGAGAGAGAGAGAGAGAGAGAGAGAGAGAGAGAGAGAGAGAGAGAGAGAGAGAGAGAGAGAGAGAGAGAGAGAGAGAGAGAGAGAGAGAGAGATGTGTGTGTAGGGGGAGACAGAGAGAAAGAGATGTGTGTATGCATGTGTATATGTGTGAATGTGTGTATGTATTATGTGTGTATATGTGTAAAAGTAAAAAACCATAATCCTAAAACCCTAACCCTAAAACATGTATATGTGTGTATGTATATGTGGTGTGTGTGTATGTGCATATATGCATGTGTGTGTATACATATGTGAGTGTGTATATATATGTGCATGTGTATGTAATATGCATGTGTGTATGTATGTATGTGTGTGTACATGCATATGTGTGTGTATGTATGTATGCATATGCATATGTGTATGCACATATGTGTGTGTATACATATGTGAGTGTGTTTGTATATGTGCGTGTGTATGTATATGTGCATGTGTATGTATGTATGTGTGTGTACATGCAAATATGTGTGTATGTATGTATGCATATGCATGTGTGTACGTATACATGTGTGTACGTATACATGTGTGTGAGTACATGTATGTATGTATATGTGTGTGTACATGTATCTATGTGAGTATGAGTGTGATTATGTGTGTGTATGTAATATGCATGTGTGTATGTAATATGCATGTATGTATGTATATGTGTGTATGCATATGCATGTGAGTATGTAATATGTATGTGTATGTATATGCATGTGTGTATGTAATATGTATGTGAGTGTGTATGTAATATGCATGTGTGTACGTAATATGTATGTGAGTATGTGTATGCATATGTGTGTGTATGTATGTATGCATCTCTCTCTCTATCTCATTATTTTTCTATTTCATATCTCTCTTTCTTTCACTCTCTCTCTATCTCTCTCTTTCATCTCTCTCTCTTTCACTCTCTCTCTCTCTTTATGTTTCTCTAGATCTCTCTCTTTCTTTCATCTCTCTCTGTCTCTATCTCATTCTACATCAATAAAAAACAAAACAATCACTTACCTCGATGTAATTGTTTGGAGCATTGTCGTCAAAGTCCACTTAATGTTGTCCTTGGTGGAACTCCAAAGAACTCATGCCAAAAGGCTCCTGTAAAACTAAAGAGAAGAGAAATTAGAAAAGGGAAAACACAAAGAAAGAGAAAGGGTGCTACAGTGTGTGCGATATTCACCAAACTTTCAGATCTAGAGAAATAGAGAGGTGAGTGTAGAGAAAGGGAGAGAGAGACAGAGAGAGGGAGAGAAAGAGAGAGATGTGTGTACAAAATATGCTCAGAATGTAGTTTGCACGCGCAAACTCGACAGCAGTAGACTTTGGTTCAAAACGCGAGCAGATATCAAATTTTTGCTCTCGGGTTCGGTTAAAACGTTGCCTCGATATAAGCGTCAATATGAGCATTAGTATAAGCATCGATATAACCATCGATAATTTCCAGTAAATTACCAATGCATATACCAACGCTCATATGGTTGGTATTCCATTCGTGATTTTTCAAGCATTTTCAACGGTCATACTGACGTCGATGCATGACCGTCGGTATGGACAACGTTGGTATGCCCCTCATATGTTGTAGTGAGACCTGCACGGTAGCTTTGTAGTTCCTCTTTTACTACCCGTGCAAAAGCTCGTCGTGGTATGAGTAGCTCAATGGACTTTTGGTAGTGTCATATCTCTGCAAAAGCCCTGTAGTGCCTCCTTCGTCTTTGTGGAGCTCTTGCATTGGGAGGTATGTTTGGCTCTGTTGAGGTCTACGTCATGGTTGATAGTTTTTTTTTCTCCGATGTACACGATGTGAGGGTCTAGCTTCATCTTGCACATTTTGTTGTCGATATGGTTGTTGACTTTGCTCTCTTTCCTCCTGTTTATTGTTAATATTTGGAGTTGTCCTCTCCAATCATTTAGCATAAATAATCAACAATACATCTTATATTTGTCAATCCTGGAAGTATACAAGAGACCACAACCCCTTCTAGATGATAGAATCCAAGAAATAAGAGAAAACTGGCTGGATTTCTGAGAAATAATGAAGATGAAGAGGAATTTCTAGGGTTTTGATTATCTTGAGCAATACTACACCATTTCCAATGATCTTGGTGTCTAAAGTGTGTTATTTTCTCAGAGAACACAATCATGAAGTCGAATCTCAAAAATGGTACCTGTAACCCTCAGATGAGACAATCGCGATTCTGTGAAATTTGATGATTTCCATCTCTAGCATCATTCTTCAACAATTTCTCACTCAACACATCATGAATCAACTCTCTTCATACACATTCATCAGAAATACACAATAGAAACTTAGAAATTCCATGGATACACATAGAATAGACTCAACAAATCAAAGAAATTCACACAAAAGGAAGAATCACGATTTTCTGCAGGAAACTCCTCTCTTTGCTATGATAGCATCAAATACAAATAACCAACCCTCTCATAATAGAGGAAATTGTCTTTTATACATTTTCAAGTGTCCCTTTTCACACTTGAATTTTGGTCCTTTCCCCTTCTAATCTAAAAATATGCTATCTAAGAGTTTCCAAAAATTCTAGAAAAAATACATATGATTCTAATCTACATGAGGAAGACTCTTCCTTATTTTTACATCATTTGCATAAATATTTTTACAATTTTTTGGAATTTTACAATTATTTTTCCATCAAAAATACTTCAAAAATACTTCTTCTAACATTCTTCCCCTCCTAGACCTTTTGGCTCCTGACAAAAGACATTCTTGCTGATATTCCATGAATGCTTCCTTCACTTCTTTTTTCTTTGATATACATGTGACAGTAGGTCATGGCTTTTCCTTTCAGTAATGTTCAAGTTGTTTACCATCTCAATTAACACTTTTCTCCATTGCACAGTAGCCTCTGGTTTATCTATTACATCTTTCTTTAGGTATTCTGTGTATGCAGCTTCATAAGCAGTGAGTCGAGACTTCGTTACTACTGACAAGTTTCCAAATATCTCTGATTCTCTTTCAAAAAATCCATAATCAAATGCATCCTCAAAAATCTGAAGATAATGGCTTTCCAAAAATATTATTCTGCTATAATAAGCCATCAAACATATCCTGTCTGGAGTTTCACTGAGATCAAATAATAAAGCATCAGTTGGTGAATTAAAGCCAATGTAATTGAGAATTCTGACATCTATATCTGTAAAGGTCTCTATGCATGCCAATATGAGTCTCATTACTCTGATTAATAAAATACATGTTGGATCATTGATATCTGTTGATATATTTAGGTAGTGATGTATGTGAACACTCTAGGACTGCCGGGGCACTTTTTTCCCTCTGGAGGAGGTTTTTTTCCACCGGCTTGTATATACGCCTATTGCCCTAATGGGCTACTTATCTTTGTACATTCTCTAGTAATACATTCAGTATTGTGTGTTTGTGCTCCAAGCTTCTTCTTCTTCCTTGTGCTGTTTGCGTGCTTCCGCAGACGTCTATCTCCAACAATTGGTACCAGAGCAGGTCGTCGCTTCTTCTAGGGTGCCGTCGACACTCCTCCGTTTGCAGTCTCAGATTCACACAAAATTTGGTGAGCATACTCAGGGTGTTTCCGAGATCAAAACGGCTTCGCTCTGTGGTCCCGAAATTGCGATCTGAGCTCGTTTCGGCCTCCAAACGCACTATCACAGCGCTTGTGCAGGCTATTTCATCCTTTTGTGCCAAAGATATATACTAGTTTCTGTTCGTCAGTTCAAGCGTCTCGAAGTCTGCTACAGGTCTAGCAGAACTCGTCTGGGCAGTTCCGTTCAACTTTTTGAGATACAGTCAATTTTCTGCATCAAGGTATTTTAGTCACCGACCATGGCTGAAAGCAGTGATGTATTCCGTATGTTGGCTGTTGAGGATAAGTTGGATGGTACCAACTACCCATTATGGGCTTATATGATGCGACATGTACTGGTTGCAAAAGGACTGTGGAACATTGTGCAGGGTGTTGAAAGACGTCCTGTTACACCTGCGACTACAGGTACTACAAATACAGGTGCTGGAGGTGTTGGAGCTGATGAAGATGGTGTCGAAGATGATATTCCATAGATTCCTGTTCGTGCTGCTGTTTCTGTTGCACCTACTGCAGAGCAGATTCGTTGGGATGGCAGAGATGCCCAGGCACATGCATTGATAGCTTTGTCTGTCAAACGTGCCATTATTCCTCACATTTGCTCTTGCAGAACAGCAAAGGATGCTTGGGATACACTTACCACTTTGTACTAGGCTAGGAATGAGGCTCGTGTTGCTTACCTCCAAAAACAGTTGGAGAGTGAGCACATGAATGAAGGTGATTCTATGGATAGTTTTCTCACAAAGATCAAAGACCTGAAGGAACAATTGATTTCTGCTGATGAGGTTATACCAGATAGCTCACTTGTGCAGACCGTTCTGAATGGTCTTCCTGATTCATATCAGAGTTTTGCCTCTACTCTTCGGTTGATGATGAAAGGCAATCCGAATGCCTTGTCATTTGAGGAAATATTCTCTGTTCTGCTGCAGGAAGATCAGTCCAGACACAACAGGTCCATTATGCGTGTTGCAGATCAAGCTTTCCTGGCTAGTCAGAAGGGTAAAGGAAAATGGAGCTCTTCTACTAGTAAGCAGAAATTTGCAAATGCTGCACAATCGAAGAACCAGGATAAAGATGAGAAGAAATCAGAAAAGCAGAAATTATTCTGCAAGTACTGTAAAGGAAATGATCATATTATAAAGAACTGTCCAAAACTGGCTGCTAAAGAGGCAAAGAAGAAAGAGGTTGGAATGGTTGTTGCAGAGGCCTCTACACCAAAAACAGAGTCTGCAAATCTTGTGCAGGAAGAAGAATGGGTGTTTACTACTGTCTACAGTTTTGACCCATCTTCTCATGATCAGTGCATGTCTGCAGTAGACTCAGATGTTTGGTACTTTGACAGTGGGGCGACCAAACATATTACCTCGCAGTGCAGTTTCTTCTCTTCACTCGAGCCTGCCCCTAAAGGGAATATTGTCACATGCGCCAATAACTCCTCTTATCCTGTTATGGGAGTTGGTAAGATCATTCTCACTACTGCTGATGGTAGTTCTTTCACTTTGTCAGATGCTTTATTTGTGCCAGGGATCAAAAAGAACCTGTTATCAGTTTCTGCATTAGCCAAGATTGGCTTGGTTGTGAAATTCGTTGATGACAGGTGTACAGTCCATGATCTCTCAAATGGCGATGTGATTATTGCTTCTGGCATTTTATGTCGTGGGCTGTATAAGCTCATAGACTATGAAAGATCAGTGAATGATTCGGCATGTGCAGTTCATGATTCTCAGGCTATGTTAGATGCAAAGCTTTGGCATGCACGCTTTGGTCATCTGAATTTTGCTAGTTTGTTACGCCTGCAGAAATCTGAAATGGTGTCCTCTTTGCCCAAACTTGAGGCACCTGGAAAACATGTTTGTGAAGGCTGTATTTTGGGCAAAATGCAGTGTTCTTCCTTTCCAAAAGATGGTTCAGTTCGGGCTACACAGAAATTGCAGCTTGTACATAGTGATGTCTGTGGTCCTATGCAAACACCCTCTTTTGGAAATTACCTTTACTTCGTGACTTTCATTGATGAGTTTTCCAAGCATGCATGGGTATATCCACTCAAAGAAAAGTCCGAAGTGTTCATGTGCTTCAAACAGTTTTTGGTTTTGGCTGAAAATCTGTCAGCATGTAAAATGGGCACCCTCCGTTCTGATCGAGGGGGGGAATATATGTCTTCAGATTTTAATGCATTTCTGGCTGAACATGGGATAAAACACCAGTGTACAGTGCCATATACACCTCAACAGAATGGAGTTGCTGAAAGAAAGAACAGGTCACTCATGGAGATGGCGAGGTGCATGGTCAAAAGTTAGGCTTTACCACATAGTTTCTGGCTTGAGGCTGTCATGTGTGTAGCATATGTACTGAACAGGTGTCCCACTAAAGCATTGCAGTCTATTACTCCATATGAGGCTTGGCATGACCGCAAGCCATCTGTTGCTCATCGTGTTTTTGGTTGTTTGGCATATGCATTAGTGCCTGAACAACATCGCAGAAAATTGGATGATAAGGCAGTAAAATGTATTTTTGTTGGGTACAGTTCTGAAAGTAAAGGCTATCGTCTGTATCATCCACAGACTAAACGCATTCTGGTTAGCCGTGATGTTGTCTTTGTGGAAGATGTATTCAGCCATTGCTTTCATGTACTAAGGAGACATCTGTTAGCTCCAAAGACATGTATGATACTTTGATGCCTCTTTTTACAGGTGGACAAGCTAGTGCTGGTCCTAATGAGGCAACTTCTCAACCTTTGCAAGTTTCATATGATGATGCAGATCATTCCATTTCTGATGCAGATTTACATGATGCACTTGTTGATGAGAGAGCTGATATTGAGCAGGCAAAAACTATGCCAAAATGGCTGGTGCAGACTTTGCGTGACAACAAATTAGATGCACCTTTGTCATATCGTACTCGTTGAGGCTCTCATAGTGCCTCCTTTGCATCAGATTGCTATGCTATGGCTGCATCTAGTCTCTGTGATGAGAATGAGCCTATTTCTTTTGACGAAGCACAAAATTCAGAAAATTGGATGGCTGCTATGCAATCTGAATATGATGCTATAATGAAGAATGGTACATGGTCTTTATGTGACTTTCCTCCTGGCAAGAAGGCCATTGGCACTAAGTGGGTATACAAGCTGAAGCGTAAACCTGATGGTACAGTTGACAGGTATAAGGCTAGGCTTGTTGCAAAGGGTTATGCACAGGAAAGAGGCATTGATTTTGATGATACCTTTGCACCTACATGCCGTATGACTACTGTTCGGAGCATTTGTGCACTTGCAGCCCATCATGGTTGGAATGTACATCAGTTGGACATTAAAACAGCATTTCTGAATGGTGACTTGCATGAAGAAGTGTATGTTTTTCAGCCCCGTGGCTTTGTGCAGAAAGGGCATGAAAACCAGGTTTGCAGGTTAAAGAAGGCATTATATGGTTTAAAGCAAGCACCACGTGCTTGGTATGAGAAGATACATGCCTATCTGATTGCACATGGTTTTGAGAACAGTCCAACTGAAAGCACCTTATATGTTAAACGTGCTAATGATGTGCTTCTGATCATTGTTGTCTATGTTGATGACATGCTGCTCACTGGTCCTTTTGAGACACATATTGCTGATTTTAAGGCTGATTTGCATGCCTCATTTGAGATGTGTGATTTGGGGCATTTGCATCACTATTTGGGCATTCAGTTTATGCACGTTGATGGTGGAATGGCTTTGTGTCAAACAAAATATATTGACACATTATTGCAGCGTTTTGGCCTTGAAGACTGTAAGCCTATTGCCACTCCTATGGAGACAGGTTTACAATTGAGTCTTCATGATGATGGAGATGCATTTGATGTTGTTCTCTATCAGCAGGCTGTTGGATGCTTGATTTACTTATGCATTACTCGGCCAGATATTCAGTTTGCTGTCTCACAGATGAGCAGGTTTATGCATTGCCTAGGAGTCACGCATTGGAAAGCGGTTAAGCGCATCTTTCGCTACTTGAGTGGTACTAGGCTACTTGGGTTGTTTTATCCCAAGGGGGGATCACTACCGCCAGATTTGCATGCTTTTTCTGACTCAGATTGGGCTGGTTGCTATGACACTCGTGTGTCCACCAGTGGTTTTTGCTTCATGCTTGGTAGCTCATGTATATCTTGGTTGAGCAAGAAGCAGCCTACTGTGGCCACTTCCAATTGTGAGGCTGAGTATAGGGCAGCTTTCATAGTGACTGTTGAGTGTGTGTGGCGCAGACGCCTTATGGCTGATTTGGGTGTTGGCCAGTCTTCTGCCACCACCATCTTCACTGACAGTCAGAGCGCATTGGCAGTTGCGAGGAACCCTGTGTTCCATGCTCACACTAAGCACATTGAGGTGCATTTTATCACTATGTCAGGAAGAGGTTCTCTGCTGGGGAGATCAGCTTGGCATATGTGCCCACGCAGGAGAACATTGGAGACCTTTTCACGAAGGCTCTGCCTAGGGAGAAGTTTGAAGCTTTCCGCAAAGCTTTGGGCTTACTTCCTTTTGTGGAGTGATTTCCACATAGCTTGGCACTTCCTTATACATGAGTGCCAGCTCCTTGTCCACCGCATCACTCCCAGGGGGGATTTGTTGATATATTTAGGTAGTGATGTGTGTGAACACCCTAGGACTGCCGGGGCACTTTTTTCCCTCTTTAGGAGGTTTTTTTCCCCCGACTTGTATATATGCCTATTGCCCTAATGGGCTACTTATCTTTGTACATTCTCTAGTAATACATTCAGTATTGTGTGTTTGTGCTCCAAGCTTCTTCTTCTTCCTTGTGCTGTTCGCGTGCTTCCGCAGACGTCTATCTCCAACAATATCTTTATATGTGGATATGACAGACTCTGCTGTGTCAACCATATACTTCTTTGTTGGCCATGTTCCTGCCTTTGGGCCTGCTATCTTTGGAAAATTCAACCATTTTCATGGAATCTGTCCCTCCTTCCTTCTTTCCCAAAAGATTGTCCAATCCCTTCTCCTTGCTACTGGACAATATGTTGGATTGACTTTTAACTGTATTGGTGCTTCTTTCCATATTTTTCTGCATTATTTATTAGCATCCAACCACCTATTTCTCCATTTAGGATTAGCTTTCTCAAATAACTCCTTTTTCACATTGATGTCTTCTTCATATTCTAAATACTTATTTGGAGGTAATCCTACCCTTGCCAATTGATAGTTTCTAATGCTTTCCATAATCATGCAAAAGGGTATACCTAAGCCATCTGCAACCCAATGGTGTTGATCCGGATTTATTCCTTTATTCAGAGCAAAATTAACCATTTGTTCTTCATATTCATTATGCATTTTTCTAATAAATTCCATTGTGGATTCTCTGTCTGTCAGAAGTTTCTGGACAAACTCTTCTGAGTACTCTTCAACTGGTGCTTTGTTCTCTTGTTCATCACCATATTGAGTTCTGTCATTATCTCCTACTTCATATTCTTCTGCTTGTGTAGTCTGTACCTGCCCTTCCACATGAGTTTGTGGTTTTTCCAATTTTTTATGTAGCTCTTCTATTGTCAACATTAAACTTCTATTTTGGGAGGTCCATAACTCTCTTTCTGATTTCCACTCATTTCTTTCCTTTTCCATATTCAACTGCCAATCACTTCTCTCTTTTTTTATATCTATATGTAACTTATTATATCCCCTCATAGAAGTAGCAGCATGTATACTGGCTTGTTTTTCCAACTCCTTGGCTTCTTTCAACTCTGTTTGCAATCTCATAATTTCTTTGTCCAGATCTTCCTTCTCATCTTGTGTCACCTGAACAGTCTTGCTTTCTTCCTTCAACTGACCTTCTTCCATTAATAACTTGTTTATTTCCTTATTTTCCTTACCATAATTTGATATGAACTTTGCAGGGTTCTGTATCTCCCTTCAATTTTCTTCAGCTCCATCTCCATTTTGTTGCTATGCTCTGTGTGTTTTACACATTTCTCTTCAAGAAATTGAATTTTGTTCTGTTGTTGAACTTCCAATTCTTCCAAAGAAATCATTCTGTGTGTCAATTGCTCATTTTTTACCTGCACAATCGTCAATTGTTCTGCTAACTGCTCCTTTTCTTTCCTGTGCTCATTAATGATTCTGCTGCCTCTTACAAACTCAGATTCAACCACCATTCCTGATATGATCATGTTTCTACTTGATGGTCTGAATTGTTCTACATTGCTCATAATAACCTTGCAGGCAGATCTTATGTCTTTAGGTATCCTTTCCAACCCAGCTTCTAGTTTTACTTCTATCTGCTTTTCTTCTTTACAGTCATTCTCTTCTTCATTGTCTTCCTCATACTCTATGACCTGATTATTTTGTTTTTCATAGCTCTTATCTGCTTCCATTTCTTCTTTGTTCTCAGATTCTAATATCTGATCCTCCTTATTCTCATGTCCTGATGTGTCTTTAATTGTCTTTGTTTCTTCTGCCTTCTTGTTCTCCTTTACTTGTTGTTCTTCAAAAAGATGTTTCTCCTTTACCTGTACTTCCTTTTCCTGAATTTGGATTGAATCAGTCTCCTCACCAAGCTTTTTCTGATCATTGATTATCTGCTCTTTTTGTCCTTCCTCTTGCTCATCTATATCCATGAGATCCAAATCTTCCTGTGGTTCCTGATTTTCTGTCGATGTGAACTCTTCATTATGATTCAAATCATATAGTATGTCTTCTATGCTTTTATTTATCTCTTTCTCTATAATTCCTTCTTCCATTTCTTGAGCTTTCTTCTTTTCCCTTACTTCTTATGTTTCCTTGATTTGATCTGTATCTTTTTATTTATGTGCTGAGCTGCATAACTGAACTTCTTTTTCTGCTTCTACTTTCCCTTCATCCAATTTGAAATAGGTTTGATGTAAAGGTTTTGTCCCTATTGTCTTTAATCCTGAGTCCACTAATCCACAACTGAATTCCTTCTTGACTTCACTCTCTCCTTCCATCATCACTGCTTTGCCTTTCAACAGCCTTCTCTCTTCTTCATGACTAACTTGTTTTGCTGCTTCTTCTTGGACTTGCTTTTCTTGTGGCTTCCCGTTCAAGTCTTCTGGTGTTTTATTTTTTTCAGAGGCTTGTGTTATCACATTTGGTGTACTAGGCACTGATAAGTTCAAACTTTTTAACAAAAAGTTTTCAATATCACTTTCAGATTCTGAAGAAAATTGTGAAGAGCTTGCTATTCCTATTTTGTCCAATCTTGATTCTTTCACAGCCATAGATTCCTCCTACTTATCTTCTTCTACTTTTGCTTCCTCTGTCTCCATCCTTGGTACATGTTCTGCTACTGATTTTCCTTTACTTTTCTTGGTTAACTTCCTCTTTTGTATCGTTTTCTTCTGAACCTTCTTCTTTGCTACAATTGTAGTTCTTGTTTCAGGAGGTCCTTGTAGCTCTTTGAAATATGCTAATAGTTCCACTTCTTTTTTGACAATAACTTCCTCTGTCTTAGCTGCCATCATTTGATCATGCAGCTCTTCATAGTGTTCTACTTCCTCTTGAATCCAATCAGTTGCTTTGCAAGAGTAGTCCTCCAACATCTTTTGATATTGAGCTTCATATACTGCCCTTTTATTATTTCCTTGAGTCAAATAGGTATACAACTGCTCTTTGCTTGTCTGAGGTGGGTGTGGGTCATTTGAAGACTGTACCTGCTTCTGAGCAGCTTCATGCTCTTCCTTAGTTGCTTCTACCTGTTCCAACTCCACTTTTCTTGGATCCAATCTTCTTTTCTTTACTGGAATGACTTATTCTGAAATTCCTTTTCTTTTCCTTTCTGCTCCCCTCATGCTTGATTGGCCTTCTGATTCTCTTACAGATATCTTCCTTGAGGGACTTTTGATTCCTGCCATCAAATTTCTGAAATATTGGGCTGCTGGAGCTAGTTTTAATTGATCCTCCATCCCTAGAATTGGGCTCCATTCATATACTTCTTTTGCTCCCAATGTTTAGCTGCTTCTTTTAATTGCTCATGTATATATGGAGTTACATCCATCACCCCAAAAGGCTTAGTTTTGTCCTTATTATTGAACATAATCAATGTTACAGGTTTGTGTGGCATGGTGTATCTCGGTAGTTTTGGAAAACATAAGTATTGCAAAAACATTCTGATAGCATACTCCTCATTTTATCTTCCCTTAAAATCAAGAAATTTAGAATATCCTGTATATGTTTCTTTATTCTTCTTGACAAAGCTCTTATCAAACTTAGTTTCCATTGGATAAAACTGTAGAGCTGCCCTGATATGCTCTGCTTTTATTGTGATGTTCACCTCTTTGTTCTCCTTGTCCTTGACTCAACACCTAAAATACGCATCATTTCCCTTTCTAACTTCCAACAGGCTGTTCATCACCTGTGCCACTCTTTCAAAATCTATAAAGAATATGGGTTCATCCAACAACTTGTGTAATCCTACTGCTTTCCATCTTTTGTGATTGACTGCAATTCTTTGAAATTTGCAAAACTCTTGACATAGCATAGTGTACTTGTAACCCCCCACTCCTACTGTGAATATGTGTTGGCCAATAATTCCCAGAGTTTCCTTGAGTTCCTTCACTACTTTCTCTGCTTCTGGAATTTCCTGCTCTTCATCAGACTCCAGGTCCACCTCCTCTAGTGCAACTTCATTGTCCAGGAACCAATGTCCTCTAGACAGAGTAACCGAGTCTGCTTTGAAATCATGGATTGGCAATTCCTTTGGATTCACCATTCTGGAGAGAATATAGCATCACACAAAAGGAAAAACTCCACCCATATGAGTCTCAAGAAATGAAAACTGACATTTGTTTTGAAATGGAATGAAGGAAGAATGAAAATAAAATCTCAATTAAATCCTGACTTCCTTGAAAGACTCAATTAAAGTGATCATTACATGTGTAGTAAGATGTCTAGTGTTCTCTTCTCTCTGACAACTTATATAAAGAAAGGAAAGATTTGAAAACTATAATTAGTTGAAGAAAATTGGATATTAAAAATAGAATAAAAAATTTAAATTAAAATAAAAAATAGAAACCTGCTATACTTCTATCTATATCTTGCTTTGTGCTCTATAACTTATAAAAGAAAAAATGGATAATTTTTCTCTCGTTTCTCATAGAAGAAAAATGAAATGGAAAATTTTCTCTCTTTTTTTCTTTTATTTCTTTTGTTATTATTATTATTATTATTATTATTATTTTAATAATATATATTTTCTCTCTCTTTTATATATATATATATATATATATATATATATATATATATATATATATATATATATATATATATATATATATATATATATATATATATATATATATATATATATATATATATATATATAATTGCTTCCAACTTCCTTTCTTCCCCTCCTATTTCTTTTCTCAGAAAAAGGATAATGTAGAACAAGTTGTCATTATTTCCAAAATGTCAGAATTTGTTCTCTGTAACACTTTGATTTTCTTATCCAAGATACTAACTGCATATCAGATACTCATGGTCTTTTTCCATGGAATCAAATATGATTTTTTTACCCAATAATATTTAACCCTTGCTGACCCTGTTCTAGTGAATAAAACATTTCCTTCTGATAGGCTGTTTTTGGAAACTTTCGGCTTCCATATCCAATTTGTTCTGAAATTTTGTTTTGATGAACAGGGCTTGTGTAAACTTTGTTTCGACATCCTTCTTGTTCTGATGTCTTGATGTTTCTGACTATGCCATAGTTGCCACCTTGCTTCTGTCTCTTCACCCTCTTTTGCTCCTTCAATTTTTTGCTGGTTTTGATTAAATGAAGCTTGATCATTTAGTAATTGTATTGGTAATGTCTGTGTGTTTTCTAATGAAAAAGGAAATCCTTTCAGGTCTGGGTCATGAACATCCTGTTGATCTTGCTGTTCTTCATTATTCAATAAAAACATTAAAAACCTTTTGTCATTTATTGTCAACTTGAGCTTCATTTTTTCAAAATCCAAAATTACTTTACCTTGCTTTAGCCATGGTTGACCCAAAATCAAATTTTCAGTCATCAAGTGATCCGGCCATTCTTCACAGTATATTCTCATATATTCTTTATTGAACTTGACCTCAATAGAAGGTGAAGACATGCTTTGTATTATTTGTCCTTCCAAGGTTTTGATAAAGGTTTTACTTTTAGTCCTTTTTATGTTAAACTTATTCAACAAGGCTGAACTGATCAAATTTACCTATGCTCCTGAGTCTATCAAAACCTTGATTTTTTCATCCTGAAAATCCTTTTTTATCACAAGCAAATGTTCTTTTTGTTTTAGAGGTGTGTCGCATAAAAGGACTTCTCTAAGATTTTTGGTTTTTCTTATCCTTTCCTTTGCCTCCTATTGAGCCTCTTTTCTAATGTTTTCCTCTTCTTTTTTCCTGTTTTGAGCTTGATGTAATCTTCTCCATTCAGAAGCAGTTAATGGAAGATCATACCTTTTAACTCTACATCTACTTATGAAGTTTGACATGATTTCTCCATCTATATTAGCTGATTGAATAGCTCCACTATTACTAATCTGATTGATAATATATGGTCCATGTCCTTTCTTCTGAAATTTCTTTTGATGTTCCTTTACTGTGTATGCCAAAACTAAATCTCCTTCTTGTAGATCTTTTTCTTTTATGTGAACATCATGATAAGCTTTTTGCCTTTTCTTGTCTGCATATATACTCATAATTGCTTGGAGTCTAGAAGCTCCCAGTTGTTCTAATTCCATTACTCTCTCAGATAATTCATGTCCAGTCCAATTGTATTGACTACCCACCTTTAGTGTTGGAATGAGGAATTCCAAAGGTAGCACTGCATTTTGTCCATATACTAAATTAAATGGTGTGGTTCCTAATGCAGTTTTGTATGCCACTCCATAGGCCCATAGGACATGATTAAGTTGTAAATCCCAATCATTCCTGTTTGTGTTTACCAATTTTGAAAATACAGTACGAAGTACTTTATTAGTACTCTCTGCTAACCCATTGGCTTGTGGGTGATATGGGGCTGACTTTCTATGACTAATCATGAAATATTCATTTATGTTTTCTATGATTTGGTTCAAAAAATGAGTCCCCCTATCACTTACCAATTCAATTGGTAGTCCGAATCTAGTGATGATATACTCATAGAGAAATCTTGTAGTAGTCTGAGCATCATTTCTTTTTGTAGCCTGGGCCTCTGCCCATTTTGTCAGGTAATCTGTGGCCACTATTATGTATTCAGCATGGGATTGTTTTGCTGGAGGATGTATGGGTCCAATGAAATCCAACCCCCATTTACTAAAGGCTCTTGCTGAAATTAAAGGTATTAATGGCATATTATCTCTTTTATTTGGTTGACTCACTCTCTGGCAAATGTCGCATCTTTTTACATATGTTCTTGCATCAGGAAATAGAGGTTGCCACCAAAAGCCAGAATATAGTATGAGTTTAGCAGTCCTTTCACTTGAGAAAAGACCTCCTGCCACCCCAGAATGTGCCATTTCTAACATTTCAACATACTTATCTTCAGGAACACAAATTCTTAAATATCCATCCATCCCTCTTTTATACAATTGATCTCCTATTAATTGATACTCTTCAGCAATCACTTGTAAATTCTTTGCGTCTGCACTTTCTCTTTCTTGTTTTCCTTTCTTTTTTCTTTTCAATTCCTCAATGATGTTCTCACTCCATTCTGGGTTCTTCTGAAACCAATATAGAGTTATAAGTTCTGAATTTTGCAAGGACTGGCATTCCCAACAGTTAGCAATATATTTTGTTACATCTTGAAACTTATTGGGCCAATGTACTCCCATCCTATTGAGATTACTTAGGGTGGCTATTATGGAAGCATGAGTACAAGGGTTCCAACAATGAGCTCTTCTCAGATATTCCTATTGCTCCTCTTCCGGAGTACAATATTCCAATATGCCTGTATGGTTGAGGTGATACAAGTGCCCAGCTAGCAACATAAAATTCCTGCTTTGTAATACTAAATGTGTGTTATTTCCAAATGTTCTGCAAGGTCCCATGGTTAGCAAAGGAACTAAAGTCATGGCCCATTCAGGAATACTTTCTACTTTGAACAGATATGTATCTGGCAGGTCATCAATCAAAGGAGAACTTGGTTCTTTAGCATGGATTCTGGATAAATGATATGCTCTCAAATGTGTTTTTCCTTGTCTGACCACAACCTAAAACTCAAACTCCATCAGTAGAAGAGACCATCTGACTATCTTATCAGTGTGACAAGGTTTGTTTACTAAATAGAGTAAAGCTTGGTGATCCACAAAGAATTTAAACTTGTTGGCCAAAAGCTAATGTCTATATTTTTTCACAACAAATATCATTCCCAACCCTTCCCTCTCAGTGGTTGTGTAATTTTTCTCTGCTGAATTCAGTTGCCTACTAGCATAAGCAACTGGGAAATCTAATTTGCTCCCTTCTATTGGTTGTGCTAACACACATCCCAAAGCATAATTTGAAGCATCCACATGGACATGGAAAATTTTATCCCACTAGGGTGTTTTTAGAATTGGTGCTGTTACCAAACAAGTTTTTAGAGTCTCAAAATCTTGGTCACACTCTTTGGTCCACTCAAATTTTGTGATTAAGGCATACAAAGGTTTTGCAATGTCAGCAAACTTGTGTACAAATTTTCTATAATATCCGCAATGTCCCATGAAGGTTTGAAGTTCCTTTACATTTGTTGGTTTTGGAAGTTCTACTATGGCCTTAATTTTCCTTTCATCAGTTGAAATTCCATTTTTGGAGACTATGTGACCTAACATTCTCCCCTGTCTTACAAAGAACACACACTTTTCTGGATTTAGACATACTCTGTATGTTCTACATTTCCTGAATATATTTTCTAGATCTTCCAAATGATCTTGTCTTTTTAATGAAAAAGTACATAGATCATCCACATAAATTTCCATTACATTCCTCAGGAATTCCAGGAAGATATGACACATCAATCTTTGAAAAGTTGTTGGAGCATTAGTTAACCCAAAGGGCATAACCCTAAAAGCATAAATTCCCCATTCTGTGGAAAAGGTAGTTTTATGTTGATCTTCCAAAGCTATAGGTACCTGATTGTATCCTGAAAAACCATCCAAAAAACTATAAACCTCCTTCCCTGCAACTCTCTCTAAAAGATGGTCTGTTATAGGCAATGGATAGCTATCTCTTATAGTTGCAGCATTCACTCTCTTCAAGTTAATGCATACCCTAAGTTTCCCATTCTTTTTTGGTACTACAACTATAGGAGATATCCATTCTGTCTTTATAGATGAAATTGGCAGCTAGTAGCTTGTCAATTTCTTCCTTTATTTTAGCAGAGTATTTATCATTGAATGTGTAATGTCTTTGTTTGCTAGGTTTTGCATCAAGTGTAATAGGAATCTTATGCTCACACATTTTAGGATCAATTCCTTTCAAATCCTTGTAGCTATAAGCGAACACATCCCTATAGTTCTTAGCCAGTTTTCTTAATGCTTCCTCTTCTTGATTTGTCATGTCATCAGCTATTACAATATGTCTTTCTTCCCCTTCTTCCTGGGTGATCATTACCTTTTTAGTTTGTTCCTCATTGTCATATGCCTCTCCTCTTTTCTTTTCCCTCTTTGGTTTGATTTTTAAGAGTAGTCTATCTTCTACTTCATAAGTCTTGAAATTTGCAGGTACATCAAATTGTTGATCCTTGTTTGTCATTTTCTTAGTTTTTCCATCCTCTTGCTCCTCTTCTATTTCTTTGTGTTTGTTTTTTCTATATTTGCCTGAGATTTTATCTTTTATTGCATCTGCAGCTTTTACCTTTTCCAAATATTGTGTTTTTCCATTTTTCAATATCATATCTTTTTCCTTGTCCTCTTCTATTTTTGATACCTTTATCATTTGTATTCCTATGTGAAAAACATCATATCCTTCTTCATTTTGGAATCTCACTCCCACATACTCATCTTTGGCTAGATCCATGGTGGTCAAAATCTGGTTCCAACCATAATGCTCAAATTCTTCATCTTTGAATTTTTGTGGTATATAACTCTCATCTTGTAATTTCCTCCCTTCTATACAATCTTCTTTTCTTAATCTTCCTTTTCCATTTGTAAGGTTTCTTAACACATTGCACTTCCATATTGATGATTCTGTTTCATTATGATCTTCCAACTCTGATTCTTCACTCAATTCCTGATTTTGATGTATTTTGAACCATTCTTGAGGGGATATGTCACAATCATGACCATTTCTCAGATTCACTCTGGTTATCCTCCCTTTGCTCTGAAGGTATAGGCAATCATTACCCCAATCTTGCACAATTTGCATTTGTCTCATAAATGGTCTTCCTAGGATAATTTCATATGAAGTGGATTGTGGAAATTCAATTATGGTAAAAGTATGCTCTATTTCTATTCCACATATATCCACAATCACCTTTTCCCATATTCATAGGGTTTTTTCTATGTGTCCATCCGCAAGTTGCAATCTCATTTTAGTGGGTATCAATTCACTTTTTCCCCATCTTTCCCAAGTTTGTTTAGTCATGATAGCCACACTTGATCCACTATCCAATATGGCTTGGGCATGATTTGAACCAAATTGTATTCTCAGAGTTGAGTTCCCTTCTTCTCCTTCACAATATCCTCCTATTTTATCAATAGGAATGTACAACAACTCCTCCAATTCTTGTGGCTGTGGATCAAAATTGTCTGGTATTCCTTCCCATTTTACCATTTTGTATTGTAAGTGAGGATTCTGTTTTATCAATTCCTCCATTGTCATGTGGTATAAGATTGTACATTGTTTGTCTATATTTACCTGGAATGTTATTTGTGAGTTATCTTCTTGATCAATAATTTCCTTTGTTCTAGAATTATCTAGTTCCCCCAGTTTAAGTTGTGCTTCTTGTATGATTTGTTTACATTTTTGCAATGTTGTGGTTTTTGATAGGGACATTGTTGTACCAAATGATTTTCTCCACAGTTATAGCATTTCTTATTTGTGGCTATCCTGGTGTTTATTAGATTTGTCTTGGTGCTAACTTCTAGGGCTTTGGCAATTGCTTGTGCTAATTCTTCTGCTGGTGGGATTTTATCATCATTTATTCTTGATTGATCAAATGCTAATAGATCTTGTCCGCGGTTATCCTCTAAGTCTATTGCTTCTTTATCACATGCTCCTAGGTTTGGACACCTTCTATAATACACCAAGGTTCTCAATTGGGCACTTCTCAATCCTTCTATGAATAGGGATACTTGTCTTGCCATGGATGGTACCTCCTCTCTAGGACATCTATCAATGTACTGCTTGAATCTCCTGGCTGCCTCTCTAACATTTTCATCTTTTTGCTGTTTAAAGCTATGTATCAAGGTAGCTGTGCTAAGTTTTATTCTAGTTTTTGAGAATTCCCCAATGAAGGCTTCAAGGAAGGATTCAATCTCTGGGTACATTTCCTTTCTCAAAGGAATGAACCAGGATAATGCAGGTCCTGTTAGGGTTAGACCAAATGCCTCAAATTGGACTTTGTAATCCTCTACTTCTTCTGCTCTAATTAATTGTCTAAATTCTGCAGCGTGGGCATGAGGATCAGAATATCCTTCATATTGATTTTTCATGCATTTGGCTACTTGATAGGGTCTAAGCATTCTTCCCTGATTTTGCCAATGATGTCTTCTTCTCAATGGAAAATCATTAAATCCTTCTGCTTCTTTTTCAAAAGGATTTGGGGAAGTATGTGTTCTCCTACCTTGTTGATGTTCACTATTGTTGTGAGTTTCATGTGGTCTTGGCAAGTGTGATTGCCCTAGGTTTTGTTCCCAACATCTCTTGTCTGCACATTGCCCTAGGTCATTAGAATTTTTTGGGTCTTGTGAGAAGATGTATACACATCCCTGCCTATCCTCATATCTACCATCCTTGAATTGTGCTACTGGTGTTATAATTAGATGTACCTCAAACTTATGCATTCCATCCCGATATACATAGGTTCCAAACCTATTTGTATACATGTATTTGAGAATGTTTTTATAATCACCAATTTCAGAGGATTCATTGGTTTCATTTAAATTCTCCATATTAATTTCTTGCCCTAAATCTTTTTCTTGCAATTCTCCTATTATTGACTCTACCTCTTTCCTTCCTAGCTCTTGCTTAGAATGTGTGTACAATTTATTACCAGACCTAAGAATCATTCAAATAATTTCATGATTCTGTGGAGAGAATCGTGTTTTCCACAATTTTGTGGTGAGAATTGTGTTTTCCACAATTCTGTGGTAAGAATCGTGTTTTTCACGATTTTGTGATAAGAATCGTGTTTTTCACGATTCTGTGGTAAGAATTGTGTTTTCCACGATTTTGTGATGGGAACCGTGTTTTTCACGATTCTGTTGTGAAAAATCGTGTTTTCCACGATTTTGTGATGGGAACCGTGTTTTTCACGATTCTGTGGTGGGAATCGTGTTTTTCACGATTTTGTGGTGAAAATCGTGTTTTCCACGATTTTGTTGTGAAAATCGTGTTTTCCACGATTCTGAGCAGAGAATCGTGTTTCTCACAATTTTGTGATAAGAATCGTGTTTTTCACGATTCTGTTGAAAAAATCGTGTTTCCTACGATTTTGTGATGGGAATCATGTTTTCCACGATTCTGTGGTGGGAATCGTGTTTTTCACGATTTTGTGGTGAAAATCGTGTTTTCCACAATTCTGTGGTGGGAATCGTGTTTTTCACGATTTTGTGGTGAAAATCGTGTTCTCCATGATTTTGTGGTGAAAATCGTGTTTTCCACGATTCTGAGCAAAGAATCGTGTTTCTCACAATTTTGTGATAAGAATCATGTTTTTCACGATTCTGTTGTAAAAATCGTGTTTCCCACGATTTTGTGATGGGAATCGTGTTTTTCACGATTCTGTGGTGGGAATCGTGTTTTTCACGATTTTATGGTGAAAATCATGTTTTCCACGATTCTGTGGTGGGAATCGTGTTTTTCACGATTTTGTGGTGAAAATCGTGTTTTCCACGATTTTGTGGTGAAAATCGTGTTTTCCACGATTTTGAGCAGAGAATCGTGTTTCTCACAATTTTGTGATAAGAATCGTGTTTTTCACGATTCTGTTGTAAAAATCGTGTTTCCCACGATTTTGTGATGGGAATCGTGTTTTTCACAATTCTGTGGTGGGAATCATGTTTTTCACGATTTTATGGTGAAAATCGTGTTTTCCATGATTCTGTTCCCAGACAATCGTGATTGCTCACAATCGTTAGAAAACACGATTTTCTTATGAAAATCATGCTCTGGGAATCGCAATTTTGTGTTTTGTTTCAGAGAATCGCGATTTTGTATCTGACTACAGAATCGAGATTCTGTGCAGATTTTAGAAAAAAAAAAATTTAGGTTGTTTATTTTTGAGTTTTGTTTTCTCACAAAGATTCTCCTAATTAAAATTTTATCAGGCAATAAAAGAGCTTTCACAAAATTATTATTATTTGTCTGTAAAATTCAAAATCCCAAAAGTCGCGATTCCGTGATTTTACTGTTTCCTGAGTTTTTTTGTGTTCTAAACATAACCTAAGAACTTGAGATAATGCAAAAATTGATTAGGAAATCCTTACCTTGCTTGCTTGATCAGAAAATGTCCAAAAGCTTGTGTTTGCTGAAAGTCGCGATTCTGTTCTTGCTCTCACTCTCTCTCTCTTCCTCACTCAAATGAGTTTTCTTCTGAGATTCCAAGGTTTTATAGTGTTCACACAATCGCGATCTTGTGCAATTTCCTCAGAATTTTCACTTTTTTTCTTGTCCAATTTTTATTCTTCAACAATTTTATGGTTTTAATCCACAATTCCTAACTTTTCATCATTGGTCACTCCCATTATCCACTGGTGAAAATCGCGATTCTGTACTTACTTTCCCAATTTTACTTATTATCCTCAATTTTCTCTGATATTTTTTGAAATTTGAATTCCTTAACCCACTTTATGAAATTATCTTACAACCTCTTACCTCTATACCCAAATAGGCATAAAAAAATTCAACTTCTTTTTCTTACAGGAAATCGCGATCCTGTGCAGAGAATCGTTTCTTTCTGAACTTCTTGTTTTTTGCAATTCTGAGTCTTCTTTCCCCTTAATCCTCTTCAAGGCTCTTTACCAATTCCAATTCAGCTGTCACCTGCAGTTTTACATCATTAACAAAAAATTAACCACAAAATCGTGATTTTCTGAATAGAATGGTATTTTTCTGATTTTCCAGTTTTTAGCAATTTTTTTTTTCTTTGACTTGGTCTCCTTCACTCTTAATCAACCACACTTCAGTCCAACTTCCTAAGGAAAAAAGAAATTTGTTTGAATGTTTTAATGAATTTTATGATTTTTTTAGTATTTTGCCTTAAATTAAGGTAAACACTTCACTTAGGGTTTCTTGTTTAGTGATCTATTGATCCTGTGTTTCCTGATTGGTTATGCTCTTTTATGCTTTGCTATCTAATCAGTTCATGAGCAAAACTTACCAAAGAAAAATGTGCTAAGAAGTGTAAATATCAATTTATGCAAAGATAAACTCACACATTTTTTTCTTTTCAAGATGCAACTAAGCTTTTTCTCAAGATTATTGCTTTGCCTTGTTTAACAAATGGATCTTATCTTCCTGCATCTAGCTACTTTTCTTGACTTTCCTCAATGCAATCATGTTATCTATCCCAATATCAACAATTTTGCTTGGTACTTGGTCAAAAAGCACTCTACAAATGCAAAGATAGACACATTTTACCATATCTTCAGCTTTCTTGATTCAATTTGTCACACACCTGCACTTTACTTCTCAAAAATGATATGAGCAACTATCAATTTGCAAAAATTTCATCACTTCTTATTTTCAAAAGATTATCTATTGCTTTCTTTTCCCAAAAGAAAAACAAAGAAACCTACCTTTTCATGTTTCCATTTCTTGATTAAAGAGTATTACCTTTTCAATGTGTTCAATACCATCAACATTAGAAGATCCAGCAAGGTCCAACTTCAATGAAGCTTTTGCTATACTCCCCGGCAACGGTGCCAAAAAATGTTTATTGTTAATCTTTGGAGTTGTCCTCTCCAATCATTTAGCATAAAGAATCAACGATACATCTTATATTTGTCAATCTTGGAAGTATACAAGAGACCACAACCCCTTCTAGATGATAGAATCCAAGAAATAAGAGAAAACTAGGTGGATTTCTGAGAAATAATGAAGATGAAGAGGAATTTCTAGGGTTTTGATTATCTTGAGCAATACTACACCATTTCCAATGATCTTGGTGTCTAAAGTGTGTTATTTTCTAAGCAGAACACAATCATGAAGTCAAATCTCAAAAATGATACCTGTAACCCTCAGACGAGACAATCGCAATTCTGTGAAATTTGATGATTTCCATCTCCAGCATCATTCTTCAACAATTTCTCACTCAACACATCATGAATCAACTCTCTTCATACACATTCACCAGAAATACACAATAGAAACTTACAAATTCCATGGATACACATAGAATAGACTCAACAAATCAAAGAAATTCACACAAAAGGAAGAATCACGATTTTCTGCAGGAAACTCCTCTCTTTGCTGTGATAGCATCAAATACAAATAAGCAACCCTCTCATAATAGAGGAAATTGTCTTTTATACATTTTCAAGTGTCCCTTTTCACACTTGAATTTTGGTCCTTTCCTCTTCTAATCTAAAAATATGCTATCTAGGAGTTTCCAAAAATTTTAGAAAAAATACATATGATTCTAATCTACATGAGGAAGACTCTTCCTTATTTTTACATCATTTGCATAAATATTTTTACAATTTTTTGGAATTTTACAATTATTTTTCCATCAAAAATACTTCAAAAATACTTCTTCTAACACCTCCTCTGTTGGTATTTGCCCTTGTCCTTGTGGAAGTGTCTTGCCTCCATGTGTCACCCTATGGCTCGTTGGTATTTGCATATCCTTCCATGGTGATTCATTGCTGCTTTCATCGTTCGGGGATGACTCCTCTTCGCTCTCTGATACAACCCTTCTCATCAACTTCTGTTTGGGTCTTGCTTTGATGGGTGTCCTTGTTGGTGGCTCATCATTTGAAGTTGACTCTGATGTTGCAGTTTGCTTTGTGCGTGCCATTCTCTTGAGTTGCAAAAAGTGTGAAATGAAGTGAGTTCTCTCTATTTATAGAGTTTTTTAAAAAATTGTTTGTTCACACTAGAATGGACAAAACCTATTTAAAACCATACAGAATATTATAATATAAATAATAACACATTGAAACCAATATTACAATAATCCTAGGTTTTGCCACATAAAGGGAAATAACGAATTCACTTTACTCCAAGCTGAGCCTTCTCGTTGTCTCCTAGCACGCCACTGAGCATGATGAAGAGGTCCTTATGATGACTTCCATTTCTCACTGGCAATGTTGTGTTGCATCACTCTCGCAAGTTTTGCCAATTTTGAATCCCTAAGTCGTTCCACAAAAAACTTTCTCGAGAATGTAGTGTGGTAAAACCAATTAAACATCTCCTCCATGTAGTTTGATTGCATTGGACCACCATCATGTCGCGTGTTTTTGAAGTAGACACTCCTCACTTTGTAGTGTGACTTTTCCATTCCTTGGGTACTAAAAATCTCTAATGACCCATATCGATGCATGAAATAAGATCCATGTGCAAACAAAATATGCTAAAAATTGTTAAGTACATTGGAAAAAGGTAAGTGCAATGAACACTTGTAGAAGAAGATTACACTTACAATGTAGTGTGTTATATTGCTCTCTCCCCAAGATTGAAAGAAACACTTGGTAAACTCCACTAATGTTTCTTGATACATTTGATGTTGAATAGCACTAGATCTAGTCAAACCCATTAAGCCTACCAACTTATCAAAGCTCGACCAACTTTGTTTCTCTTATTACAAAGATCAAATTGAGAGTCATTGTCTGTTGTGATCATGCATACATCTTTCCACAGCTCATAATGTTCATTATTTTGAGTGCTAGTACCTCTTCTAAAAAAATGTCTTGCTTTATTCCCTGTCATTGACACTTGTTGCAAACTATCTTGAGATTCTCCAACTTTCTTAACAACTAGGGTTACATTTCCACCATGAAAACCAATTGAATTAAGAAGTTTCTCCAATTTCTTTATAGCTTGAATAGATTTATCAACTGGCTTCATGGCAAATGCATATTCTATATGGAGCTTCAATAGTCTATCGAAAATTCTCATGAAGGGATGCAAGGTGCAAAAGTGGAAATTGACTAAAGGGAATGGAATAATGGGATTCCAATCCTTATCTGACATAAGACACCTCATTAAATGTATATCCCATTCAGTAGATGGAGTTGCATCTGTGTCATCAGCTAAATCATCTATGTTGTTTTATTTTCTCTTTGTTCGTTTATAACCTCGTGTGCAATATGGACAAGGACAGAGAGTAGATGCACCTTGTTTGCACCCTAACATGCATTTTATAGTCTTTAAGTCTCCACCTAAGTGCCACTCTACTTCAAAATCACCGAGGCCTTCTACAATGATTTTGGCACCATGAATTTGAGAAGTTATCACCTCTGTGATCCATGGGGTCCTACTCAAAATCCATGTAAGAACATCACAGGATTCTTGAGGTACTTCAATAGCACCTAACCACCATATATCTTTCTCGGATTGGACACTATATGTAAAGTGATGGGTAGATTCTTCACTTTCATCAATAATGGCATGGGCCGTAGCTTCGTTCATGAGTGTCACACTAAGTCTCTCCATATGTCGTCCCTTTATGATTTGACATTTATTTAGCTTCAATACAAACTTGAGTTTGGAACCACAATCTACATCAAATAACAAACATTATTTTATTAAAAATACTATGAATGTCATTATCAAAACAATGGATATACCTTGAATTGTGGATTTGTAAAATTTAACCATTTCCTTTTGAAGACTCTCCAAATTGACAAATATATTGTTGTACTTTGTGTAGATGAATCCCTTTCTAGATGTGTTTTTCAACTCTTTCTTTGATGTAGATGAATGATAAATGGATGGAGGCATAACATCTTCTATATGCAGGTAATTTCCAAGAGTATTGGCTACATCCTCATTGGTCATCTTCTTCTTCAGAGATACCTTGTAAGGGCATGGAAAAATGCTTTGGAAAATACCTTTGTTTTGCAGAGCCTGCTTCAAAAGATTGTACAATGCAGTGTATGCTCTAGTACTAACACCTGCTTCATCAGATACCATATGTACCTCACTAGGACTAATAATATCTTCTAAGTTGCTTGCAAAATCTTTAATCACTTGGGTTTTGATGTGATTTCCTATTGGTGAATCCAAAATCATAAGCATATGTTTGTTGGTAAGACAAGAATTCAGAAACTTCAATTGATCCTCCATTGTTGAGGAAGCACTCGCATCTTCAACAAAGACCTTCACAATAAGAAACTCAATCTAAAAGTCTTTTAACATAAATAAACAAGCAAAACACATACCTAAGTGCGTAAACACGTTGCTTCCGTGCTCCACCACCGATTGAAAGAGCTTGAAAGGATGATAATGGTTGTTTCCTATATCTTATCCTAAAGTGGAGTCTCTTTTAGTTGTGTAAGATTGGCTTTTAACTTTGTAATTGTGCTCCCCTTTTCTTCCACATCTTGTTGGAGTCTATTATTGTGCTCATCCAAAGATTTGATAGCACTTTCTAAAGTGTGTATAGCACTTTATAAACTGTGTATCTTGAAATGGTTGTGATGACATTGTTGCATCCAATAATTTGTTATAGATGTAGAATGGTTAGACAATCGCTTGCAATAGCCTGGCAATCCATCTTCACCGCTACCAGGGGATTGTAGAAATGTGGAGGTACTATGGAATCTAGGATGAACATTAGCCATTGGATCTAAGGGATACAAAGCACCATTGACCCAAAGATCAATATTCTTCTCTCCAGCAGCACGTCATTCATTTTGAGAATCTATGTCATTGCTACCTCTAGTTATTGGTGCAAATTCTGTTGGAACACGAACATGTACACTCTTTGTGTGAGGAGCACATGCTGGTGCTGGTGTCATGTTCGTAATACATGTGAGCACCATGATGTTCCAAAACTCTAGCACCGAATGGGAAGAAGCACAGAGATGGTTGGAATGGCTAGTGCAGTAGCTATGTGCAACAAAAAAAGTGTGTTTTGGTATGTGGATAGGTCAAAATGAATTTTTTTCAGTGTGTTAGAGGGAAAATGAGAGTTTTTTCAAAAATTCATGTTCTGGGGCAACCAAAGTTATGAGTTTGATGATGTGGCACTTAACTTTTGAAGGGACTTTGAAAAGTATGTTTTTTTAAAGTATTTTTTATAAAAACAAGACTAAAAAAATTAAGTTTTGACACATACATAAAAGTATGGGCCATTTTGAATAAAGAATAGCTGAAAAGAGACTTTTCAGAAAAGTTATTTTTTTATTCATAAAGATGGACGGATTTGATGAGGTGGAAAGTGGTTTTTATCTCTCTCTATGTGTAGAAGAGAGAGAAGATCCTAGCTCAGCCTAGAACAAAGCCTACTTCAGCCTACCAAAAAGTGCTCTATTAAATGCACTTTGTCTCCTTAACAAAGTACACGATTAAGCTTGATCCCTAAAAATTAGGATTCCTTACAACGCCCATGCAGGGTTCACTTTTTTTCCTAATGGTGTTGCTCTTTGGTCCTAATGAGAAGTAAATTGCTGATTTTAAGGCTAATTTGCATGTCTCATTTGAGATGTCATATTTGGGGCATTCACATCATTTTTTGCGCATTCAATTTATGCAAGCTGATGGCAGAATAGCTTTGTGTCAAACAAAATATATTGACACATTATTGCAGCATTTTGGCCTTGAAGACTGCAAACATATTGCCAATCCTATGGAAACAGGTTTATTGTTGAGTCTTCATGATGTTAGAGATGCATTTGATGTTGTTCTCTATCAACAAGCAGTTGGATGCTTGATTTACTTATGCATTATGCGACCAAATATTCAATTTACTATCTCACAGGTGAGCAGGTTTATGCATTGCCCAAGTATCAAGCATTGGTAGGCGGTAAAGCATATCTTTCACTATTTGAGTGGTACCCAACTACTTGGAAAATTTTATCCCAAGGGGGGATCACTACCACCAGATTTACATGCTTTTTTCGACTCTAGTTGGATTGGTTGCTATGACACCCGTGTGTCCACTAGTGGTTTTTACTTCATGCTTGGTAGCTCATGCATACCTTGATTGAGCAAGAAGAAACCTAATGTGGACACCTCTATTTAATGTGGACACCTCTATTTGTGAGGCTCAATATAGGGCAACTTTCACAACGACTATCGAGTGTGTGTGGCTCAAATGCCTTATGATTGATTTGGGTGTTGGTCAAATGTCTGTCACCACCATCTTTATTGACAGGCAGAATGCATTGGCTGTTGCGAGGAAGCTTGTGTTCCATGCTTGCACTAAGCACAGTGAGGTGCACTATCATTATGTCAGGGAGAGGTTCTCTGCTAGAGAGATCAATTTGGCATATATGCCCACACATGAGAACGTTGGAGACCTTTTAACAAAAGCTCTGCCTAGGGAGAAGTTTGAAGCTTTCCGCAAAGCTTTAGGCTTACTTCTTTTTATGGATTGATTCCACATAGCTTCATACTTCCTTATACATGAGTGCCACCTCCTTGTTCACTGCATCACTCTGAGGGGGGCTTTGTTGATATATTTTGGTAGTGATATGTGAAAAAACACTAGGAGCATGTTGCAGAGCTAAAGAAAGCACAAAGCAGAGAAAAAGACGGGCCCCAAAATTTTTCCGATTTGGACATCATATTTTTGTATCATAATCATTCTTGTAATATATTTTCCGTTGTAAAGGCACTAGAGGAGTCCTCTAGATGCGTCCCCATAGAAGATTAGAAGCTTACCCATGTAAAATAGTAGGAAATTAGTCTTTTAGTGAATAAAGTGCCGGTCTCTTGTGTGAAAGGACCATTTTTAGGGCACAAGTATATAAGTCAAATGTGACTCTTTGTAAAGAACTTTTTGCCATTGTGAGAATAGAGAGCACAGAAATTCGAATTTGTGTCTTCTTCACTCCGTATCTTCTTCTTCGTGAGCTTGTATGCATGTGTATTGCTTGGAAAGAGTGCTTGTGAGTGTTGTCTATCCATGAGGGCTGTTGTTTGCTGTAGGTAAGGTGCGTGTGACGAGTAGGAAGTGCTGAAGTGTAGGAAAGTATTCCCGCGACTCAGTATTTTGACCATAACTTGAAGTAGGAGTGTCAGAATTGAGTGAAACCACTGCCATTGGATGCGTCTTCTCGAGAGCTTCGAAACGCATATGCTATTCGCTATATTTGGAGCTCTGAGCTGGGAGAAAAGTCCAAAATACTGACGGCTGCTGCACCAAGTATCGTTTCGCCATAACCGTCAGTTGGAGCTTGTTTGGATAAGTATTTGCCTTATTTACACTCTTCGAGTAGTTCATTTGCATTGATCATCACATGATTGCATGTCCTCATACACTCGGCTAGGTTTGTATACTCTTTGGATTGATAATTAAAAGCGTGTATCCCCACTATATGCACTTGTGAGGGGATTGAGGTATAGTCTCTTTCTCCGCAAGTCCCTAAGTTGATGCTTAGGTCAACACACTTTTTGGCGCCGTTGCCGGGGAGTGACGAATCAAACCGAGGCATTCGTGTGATGGTAAGTAGCTTTTTGCATTGAAGTAAGTGGAGGAGTGGAAATTTTCTCTTCTTTGGTGAGTCATTTTCAACCGCACTTGCTACTTCTCATTCTTGGAGTGTGTGTAGTGAGTTGTTAGTTTTAGGTTTAGGAGTAGTAGGAGGGGAGTAGGAAGAGTGAGGGAGTAGACTAGAGTAGTTTCACCCCTTGCCTGGTTGTTTCATTTTCAGTAGATAGAAAAAAAAAAAAAAAAAAAATTCAAGTATAAAAGCCAAAAAAAAAAGTCATTTTGAAGATCACTTGTTGAGCAAGTATCGTGAGTGTGAGCGTCGAGTATCGTGAGCTGCATAATATCGTGGCAGAGCTTGTGGAGTGTCTTTTGAGCTAGAAAAGGTGCTAGAAGAGTGTGGCAGAGCTTCAAAGGTGAGCCACTCTTTTGCTAGATCCTTCTGATCATTCAAAAAATTCAATATCTGTGTAAAACGATCTGCACGAGGTATCGTTAGAGCTTTCAGGGGGCAAAAAGTTGTGTTTTGATTGATACAGATAGTGAAGAGAGAAGAGAGGAGCTAGGTGATCAAGGGGGCAAAATCAAAACTTCAAAAACAATTGTTAAAAATTGTCTAAGGGTCAAGTATCGTTTTACTCCCGCGGTCGAGTATCGCGATACTTCACAAGTATCGTTTTGCTCCTGTGGTTGAGTATCGCGATATTTCCCATCGATCGTGTATCGTTTCATACCGATCGCGATACTTGGTCAGAGATCGTTTGTCAGCGATCGTATATTGAGTATCGTGGATCGTGTATCGTTTCGTGCCGATCGCGATACTTGGGAAGTATCGTTTGGTCAAAGATCGCGATACCTGATAAGTATCGTGTATCGTTTTCCTAGCGATCGTTTGCCCTAAGTATCGTCATAGTCAAGTATCGTGAAAGATCACGTATCGTTTGGCTCAAGTATCGTGTATCGTTTGGACTTCAGAGATCGCGATACTTGCTAAAGATCGTGTATCGTGGACTTCAAGTATCGTGTATCGTTTGGAGTCAAGTGTCGTCGGAGCCGAAGTATCGTGTATCGTTTTGCCAGCGATCGTTTGCGAGAGATCAAGTATCGTTGTCCTCAAGTATCGTGTATCCCTTCTCAGAGATCGCGATATTTGCTACCGATCGTGTATTGTTTGTCTGAAGTATCGTTTGGTTCAAATATCGTGTATCGTGGGATTTCAAGTATCGTATATCGTTTCCAGCCAAGATCGCAATACTTCCCACATATCGAGTATCGTCTATTCCAAGTATCGTGTATCGCCTGAGACCAAATATCGTGTATCGTTTACCTCCAGCGATCGGTATCGTTTCGCAGGTGTCGCGATATTTGTCAAGTATCGGGTATCGTTTGGCCCAGAGATCGTTTGGTTTAGCGATCGCGATACCTAACAAGTATTGTGTATCGTGTTGTCCACGATCGTCTGCGAGAGATCGTTTCTGAGGTATCGTTTTGTGAGATATCGTGTATCGTCTGGTTCTCAGAGATCGCGATATCTGATCAACATCGTGTATCGTTTCAGATCAAAGATCGTTTTAGCCCTTGGGAGTCAAGTATCGTGATTTGGAAGAAATTCTTTTTCAGTCCTTTCCTTGCCAAAGTCTTCTAGAAACCCTGACCTTTGGTGAAGAATCTCAGAGGCCAGGAGGTTAGAAAAGACAGACCTAAGCTGTGAAGTGGATGAACCTGAGATCCGGAAGAACCCTAGGAAGCCGAAGAAGTGTAATCTCTTCTGTAGGTAGTGTGGCAGAGCCAAGTAACCGTTCACATTACTCAGAGACATCCAGTGAGTCAGAGGAAGAAATTCCCATGGCTTCAGAAGACATGCAGAACACTGTGCCCATGATTGGCATGATGTCAATCATTGAGGGAGAGTACAGGACCTCTTTGGAGTATGTGAACACCAACCAAAATGAGATCCCTATTTATGTGGATGGTCTAAACAGATCAGTGGCCAGGTTAAGGAAGGCATCAGAAGCTTACATAGTGCCTAGACCAGCAGTCAAGTACGTAGGAGGATTCTACATGGACAAAAGAGACATTCAATATGTTGTCACAGAACACCCAGAAAACATTAATGAAATTGGTGAAGAGAATAATGCTTCAAACTTGAATGGAGGAGGAAATGAGGAACAAGTAACTACACCTAGAGGAAGGTCTACAGTTGCACGAACATGGAGAGGAGATCTGATTCCCCAAGATGACACCTTAATGGATGTATATTTGATCAATGGGATGGAGCATCTCCTTAGAGCACATTCTTCTATTTGGGAAGCTGCTCCTAACCCAGTCACCATCTATGAGTTACAAGATCCTGAGTTCCCCAACATCCTCACATATTTGGATAAAAATCAGAGAAGATATTGGCCATTAACAGAATTGGAGAGAGCTGAGTTGAAATATCAGAATATCCCAGTGTTTCCCCCTAGGGATCAAGCCACTACTTCAAGACATCCACTTGGAACATCCCATAATGATTCATACCAGCAGTCGGGACAAACACAACAAACACAACAAACACAAATACCAGTTAGACCACATGTGCAGTTTGCTATGCCTGCAAATAACCCTAACTACCGACCTCAACCAACTATTGACCCCAGACTTGGAACTCATGCTCCAGTCAGACCGCCGGTAGTAAGAGGACCGGGCATACCAATAGGAAGACCAATTTTTCCAGTAATGCCTAGACCACCCGAAGCAGGAAGACGACTAAGGCCAATCCAAGTTGCCAAATGCATGAGAAATCACTATGATGGCTCTAGTGAACCTTACAATCATATAGCGGAATTTAAACAAGTAATCAGAGCCGAACAGGTAGAAGACTTTTTTATTCAATATGAGTCCTTTGGTCTTACACTGTCAGATACTGCGTTAGCTTGGTTTCAGCCATTGGACCCTAATACCTTTCGGAACATGGAACAAGTGTACCAAGAAATGATTGAGGAATTTACTAAATCAGGAATCAAAAACAATTCTTCATCCTTAATCCATAGCTTCAAACAAGCCCCTACCGAGTCAGTGAGATTGGCTGCCAGAAGATTCAAGCAGTACGTAGACAGATGCCCAGTGGAAGAGAGGCCGACACAAAATAAAATGGTGTCATTGTTTTTGGAGGGATTATTGAACGGATCCTTAAGATCGTTGGTGTATGTAAAAAGGGTTCAGACTTTGCAAGAATGCATGAAGGAATGCATAGATTTAGAAGATAATCTGGCAGAGGATCTGAAAATACCTCAAGGAAGCTTGAAAAGTGAAGATTCGGCCAGTAACACATCAATTCCTAAAAATCATGTAGAGGAAATAGCCGATCTATTAGCGAAAAAGTTGAACGTTCAAGGACAGAGGAACTACCCCAATAATCCAATGAGAGTTCCCATGCTCAGAAGGTGTATGCATTGCGGAGGTGATCATCCTTCTCACTTGTGTACTAGAGGAGTAGTCCCACCACCGGCCTATGGTTATAATAGACCCACCGTCCCAGGACCTCTACAATTTTGCAGTTTAGAACAAAAATACACAAATCACAGCACAGAAAATTGTCCATACAATAGGCAAGCAAGACCTGCACAACAATACATGAGACCTTATGGATACCCTCAGAGAGATCAGGGAGGGGAAGCCGTTAGATATCCTACTTATCAGCCGCAAGCATCAGTACCACGACCATATGCATATCAAGGATACACCCAACCACAGCCAGTACTACGACAACAACCGCCCCATCCTCAGAATGTTGTCCCAGTCAAGATTGCTCAACCTGAAGAAAACCTAGAGAGAGCTATAGTCCCAGCCACACCTTTGACTAGTAATGAACCATATGACTCGTTTTATGACTCTAGTCAAGGAACATACCCTGATTATGAAAGCTCAATGATAGAATATGGACAGCTATATGAACCATATGCCTATGGCAGGGAAGTACCAGATAGTTCATACGGATATGAGCAGGACTATGTGTCATTAATGTACACAACTCCTAGAGCAACCATACCACCCCGACCCATAAACAGACCGCCTGTACCCAAAGGACCATGCTACAGATGTGGAGGTGATCACTACATCAGAGAATGCACGTTGACAAATCCACCACCACCACAACGAGTCTGGGAAGGCTACTGTAGTGACTGTGGTAAGGAACACCTTTTCAGAGACTGCCCCAAGAATCCTAACAAGGTTACATCTAACGTGCAAATCAACGTAATAGAAGTGATTGAATCATCAGGGAGTGATAAAGAGTACACAGTACCATTGAAAGCAATAACGAGAGCTAAAGCCAGAGAGAACCCGGATAAAAAGGAGGAGAATAATCAAAGCGACAAGGAGAGGGACACACCCATCCCTCAAAGAGTTGAAGACTCAGAAGAGTCAGAAAAAAGTATTGCAAGTAAAAGGTCCCAAAGATGGAAGCACCGAAGAGATAGGATAAAAGAAAAGAAGTTATTACAAAAGAAGGAAAAGGAGGAAAACAAACAAAAATCAAAGGAAGAACCAAAAAGGGAAGAGGAAATTAAAAATGAAAAGTATCAGAAAGAAGAGACTGGATCAGTTTTAGCAGATCCTATGCCTGAAGAGTTAGCCATGTGGATTCAGGCATACAAGGCACGAGTAAGAGCAGGACCTACCATAGAACAACACGAGAGAGAATATCCAAGAGGCGACTTAGAAAAGGAAAGACTGGAGATCTGCAAAAAATTGATAGAAGTTGCACAACAGACCTTAGAAAAACCTGCATCACCTTTACCCAAGACCCGAATTCTTGAAAAAGAATTCCAAGAGTGCATCATTACCAATGACCACGAAAAAGCTGAAGTAAGTAATACACAGTGTGGCAATGATTGTGAGGATAAAAGGGAAGGATCCATAGTTCCCGAGATAGAAGGAGAATGGACTAAAGATCTATGGGAACGAGTTCAAGAGGACAAATGGAAGAAAGTGGAAGGAATTGAACCACCCTTTGAGGAACTAGAAGCAGGAGATGAAATAGAGGGTTCAGTACCTGAACTAAATTCAGAAGAAATTTTACCGATGGATGCAAGTAACCAAGGAGAAGAAGATAAAAATGAACTACCCAATTACACAGGAGAGTACGAACACAATTCAGAACTTTATCGCATTCCCTCAATAAGGAAACGAGAAACGAACCCATCAGTCCAAACATCTGAGATCATACAACGCCTTAGAGAGGGGAAAATCCCTTGTACCCTAACATTCGAAGAACTGTTAACGGTAAAACCACATTTGAAGGAAAAATTAATCAATCAATGGGAAGTCAAAGAGGAAAAGAAAGAGATAACAGACGAAGTAAACACAGTGAGAATCCCAGTGGATAAAGTAGGAGACTTTAGTGAAGGGGATGAAGGAAATACCTGTCTACCAATCACCTATAGGGGTTACACTACCAAAGCCATACTAGATTCAGGAGCTGGTGTTGGCATTGCTACCAAAGAAATTTGGGAGAAATGGGGACAACCAGCATTAAGACCAACACGCATGAAGATACAAATGGCAGATGGACATACAGAAAGACCCTTAGGATTGTTGGAACGAGTAGTCTTCACTACGTGTGGAGTGGAATTTGAACATACCTTAGCAATATGTCACTTCGAAAGGCCAAGCAATTATGAAATGATTATGGGAAGGCCTTTCATGAGACAATTAAAGGTTGTACAAGATTGGGGAAAAGACGTTGTATACCTACAACATGAAGGAACCACCACTAGAATTAACCTACATACATACACTTATCAAGACGTTCCACCTCTACAATGGAATCAAATTCATAAGGAGGAAGACGATCAATCAATTCATAGCGTAGGTTCTAGTGATCAATCTTGGATGAACGAGGACACTCATTTATGGATATGCCAAACTGCAAAGAAGGAAGAGGAGAGAAGAAAAGGATGGCAGCAGAGACAAGGAATAACTAGGTCTGTACAAGATCCAGCTTACATACCACAAGTATTTCCGGATGAAGAATTTGAACCACACGGTTGGATGGAAATTTTAGCGACCCTCGATGTCTGTGTAAACGAAGAAGTAGTGACCATGAACGAATGCATCGATGAGGAGGGTTATGATGTGAGCCTGTATGTGGTAGTCCTTCAGGAAGCTGAAGAAGGTGAAGTGATCGAGAAAGACTGGAAGGAGGACTATGAGAGCATTGAAATGGAGCCCGAACCAATGGATCTAGGGAATTGTACCACCAACATAAATATTACAGCCCAGGAAAAACACCAGGAACTCACACAGAAGGGAGAATTAGAACTTGAAAGAGAAACTGAAGATGAAGAAAATAAACTCCAAGACCAATTTGAGGTACCAGCTCACTTTAAAAAATATGAAGTGGAGGAGAGAAAAATTGCTATTCAAATGCCTAAAAGAGAGGCACAGCCGGGGATAGCATATGACAATAAGGAACAAACCAAGAAGATAGTAGTAACTGTAGAAGAAGGAGAAGAACGATGTACCTTTATAGGACAGGATGTTTCATTAGAGGAAGAACAGGAGTTAATTCATCTCATAAGAGAATATCGGGATGTCTTTGCTTGGACCTACAAGGACTTGAAAGGAGTCGACCCTTCTATATGTGCGCATAGAATTCCCATGACATCCGAAGCCAAACCTTCTAAACAAAGACCATATACCTATAATGATGTGTATTCAGCAAAAATAAAGGAAGAAATAGACAAATTACTAGATGCTGGATTCATATACGAAATTGAGCACACGGAATGGGTGTCACCCTTGGTGGTTGTACCGAAAAAGAATGGAAAGTTGAGAGTGTGCATCAATTTGAAGAAAGTAAATGCCGCGACCATAAGGGATAGTTATCCTTTACCAATTACGGATCATCTCTTGGAAAGAGTAGCAGGGAAGGAAGTTTATAGCTTTCTAGATGGCTTTTCAGGGTATAATCAGGTAGCCATTGCTCCTGAGGACCAACATAAAACAGCTTTCGCAACTGAATGGGGAGTATACGCCTTTAGAGTCATGCCTTTTGGTTTAACGAATGCTCCAGATACCTTCCAAAGATTGATGTGTCATGTGTTCAAGGAATTTCTGAGAAAAAGTATGGAGGTATATGTGGATGACCTTTGTACTTATTCGGCTGTACGATCGGAGCACATCCCTGAACTAGAAAGGATCTTTGCTAAATGTCGACAATATCGAGTATGTCTTAACCCTGAAGAATGTGTCTTCATGGTTAGACAAGGAAAAATATTAGGACATATTGTCTCAAAAAATGGGATCTCAACCGATGAAGACAAAATCAAGGTAATCTTGGATTTACCACGACCGAGAACTGCTAAAGAAGTTCAAGCATTTATGGGACATTGTGGATATTATCGAAGATTTATACATATGTACGCCATAATTGCTAGACCTCTTTATGCATTATTGACACAATTTAACTGGACCGAAGAATGTGAGAGAGCCTTTAATGAGTTAAAGAAGCGATTGAGTTCAGCACCAATCCTTCGAGTCCCTAACTGGAGTAAGCCGTTTCACATTCATGTGGATGCATCCAAGTTTGCCATTGGTTGCATCTTAGCTCAACCTGCTGACACAGGAAAATTAGACCACCCTATAGCCTATGCTAGTAGACAGTTAAATCAAGCAGAACGCAATTATACCACCACGGAGAGAGAAGGCCTAGGGATGGTGTACGCAGTTAAAAAGTTCAGACATTACCTATTGGCAAACAAATTCAAATTCTTCATTGATCATCAAGCCCTACTGTACTTAGTCAACAAGCCTTGTAATACAGGACGACTAGTACGATGGTTTTTATTGCTAATGGAATTTGATTTTGAGGTAGTAGTCAAGAAAGGAAATACCCACATAAGAGCAGACCACTTATCAAGAATGACCCATGGAGAACCACCCATAGGAGTACCAGATGATCTGCCTGATACGTACCTTTTTAACCTGGAAGTATGTCCTCAATGGGCAGAAAAGTTGATCCCTATACTTACTCATGGACCAAAAGATGGGATCACGCCAAACCAAACCCAAGATCTATGGAAGACTAAAAATCTTCATATCATTGCAGGAAGCTTGTATCACCAGGATTCAAGTGGATTATTAATGAGATGTGTGGAAGAAGAGGAACAAGAAATGTGGCTTCAAAAAGCTCACATAAACCAATGGAAAACTCATTTGAATGCAAAAGGAACGTGGCAAACACTCAAGAGATTTGGCATATATTGGCCTACCATGCAAAGAGATGCACATAACTATGTGTCGACCTGTCAGTCCTGTCAAGAACAAATCCCAGATGAGAACTCTACCTTATGCTATTCTACCATAGCACCAAGATGGAGCATGCCTCTGGTAAAGTTCTTGAAAACCCAAGAATACCCAGAAGGAGCTACTTCAGCGAGGAAACGTGCACTTGAAGAACAAAGTAAGGATTATGCCATTATAGGAAAACAACTCTTTAAACGAGGGAAAGATAACCAATTACGAATGTGCATTCACGAAGAAGAGTATCTTTCTGTTTTAGAGATGGCACATACAGGAGCTGCAGGAGGACACTTCTCTGCAGATAAAACATCAAAAATGATCCTCTTTGCTGGAATGTGGTGGCCAACTCTACACCAAGATGCCGCAACATATGTGCAACGGTGTGATACTTGTCAACGAACGAAATATCCAATTAGGAGAGATGAGATGCCACTGAGACCCATGATAAGTGCCAGAGCTTTCACGAAATGGGGAATAGACTTCATAGGACCCATTAGCCCACCAGCAAAAGGATCCCATGCCGAATATATAATTGTAGCCACAGACTATCTGACCAAATGGGTTGAAGCAAAAGCAACCAAGAAAAATGACGCAAGAACCACGGCCAAGTTTCTCTTTGAGAACATTTTCACTAGATTTGGACTTCCTATAGAGATTGTGAGTGATAGACGTACGCACTTTGTGAATGAAGTAATAGAAGCTTTATTGAATGAATTCTTGGTAATTCATAAGAAATCTGCACCTTATCACCCACAAGCCAATGGACAAGCTGAAAGTTCTAATAAAATCTTGTGTACAGTTCTCACCAAAATTGTTAACAATGGTAGATCAGATTGGGATAAGCAATTACATCACGCTTTATGGGCATTCCGAGTAGCCTATAAAACCGCCATAGGCACTACTCCTTTTAACTTGGTATATGGACAAAATGCTATTTTACCAATTGACTTCTTAATTCCCACTCTGAGAGTAGCAACTACTTATGAGTGGACAGGGCATGAACTATCAGCTCAATTGGATCAAATAGAAAAGCTTCACGAAACTAGGTTACAAGCAGTAGCAGGCATTTAAGCTGCTAAACGTCGACAAAAAGCATATTTTGACGTGCACATTAAGGACAAAAAATTGAAGGAAGGAGATTTAGTTTTGGTATATACATTGAAACAACATGCTAAAAAGTTGCAGAAGAGAGGATATGGCCCCTTAATCATTAATCGCATATCTACAAGTGGAGCCATCAACTTAGCAACCTTAGATGGGGATGTATTACCAAACTATATCAGCGGATGTAGAGTAAAAAAATACCTAGAACCATTGACCGAAGAAATAATGTCTCGATTAATCAAAGGCAAGAATAGACGCATAGAAGAGGAACGGATACGAGAGGAAGCGAGACAGGAAGCATTGGAAAGAATAAAGAAACGGAAAGAGTGGATGAGAGAGCGAGATGAAAGATATCGACGAGGAGAAGAACTCATCCCAATGGCTAATTTTAGAGCCACTCAAAACCAAGGATCACAGAAAACGCAACCATATTTAAATTTGGGAGCAGGAAGAACGGAGTACCACTTGGTGAATGCTCTCATCGACACTGGAGCTGCTGTAAGCTGTATCAAACTTTCTTTAACCCAAAAATTCCAGGAGAAAGTGCGCCCATCGATGGCACAGCTGATAGGAATAGGAGGAACGATTACTCAATGCATAGGTGAGATCACCTTACCTTTACATCTTGGCAACAACACTATGGAACAAAAGCTATTAGTGTGTCATGATCAAGATTTAATGGAGGAGATAGTGTTAGGTCAAGACTGGATTTACGAATACGAGGTGACCATTCAATTGGCATTAGGATACATCTCAGCCAAGATAGGACATCGTGAAGTATTCAGTTTACTAGATGAACGACCATTTGAATCTGCGAGCATAGAGCAAACAGTTCAATCGGATGAACAAAGTCCTGAATGCATGATCACTAGCACCATAGAAACAACTTCGCCAAGTACTATATGTGATGACACATTGAATTCTGCTTGCACACCATGTTCAAGTCTAGCAAGTCATGAGAGTGTCAATCTATCTGAAACCCACCTCACTGAAGCACCATGCATAAGAGAAACTAGTCCTCTGAGTAATTCAAAATCTGTACCCATTAAAACATACCCTATTCCATACTCTAACCAAGCGTGGATAAGGAGAGATCAAGTGAAGGAATATCTTCGACTACCAAAGCACACCCGACATCAGAACAAACCATCAAGTGTGAAAACAAATCAGTCGAAACAACGAAGTCATCAACGAATTGCTACAATCTGGATCCCAAAGAAACTAGTAGCCGCTCAACAGGATCGTTCACAAATCTGGATTCCTAAGTCTTGCGTTCCAAGGAAACCACACCAAAGGGAAGATCCTCAGAACAAGAAGAACCAACGTAGTCCACAGGCAAAACAGCCACAACAAAAGAGTTACTGGAGAAAGAAGGAGTCTGTAAGGGCAACCCAAACCATTCCGCGATTTACAAATCCGATCAAGCAGACCTACAACAAAAAGAAGAAAACCACTTGCAGCGGAAGTGGGCAACATACAACGAAGTCCAGCACAATGAAGCAAATGTGGATACCGAAAGAGAAAATGACTGACATGCATACGCCAATTACTTCCAATTGCACACATATGGAGTTGTCAATACCCAAAGTATGCATGATAGGGCCACATTACAAGGCCAAGCATTCGGCACATCCTTCTTCTATTTCAGGATAATCAAGCACATTTTCCTCACGGGGAAATAGGAGTGCACTTGTACAGATACTAAGAAAATTACTCTAAAAACAATTCAATAACCGCTTCGGCTATAAACTAACTGATCTGTTTTCTTTTTCAGATAAAAAGATAAAAATACATAAAAATAAGAAAAATCCAGGTATTACCTTTCTCACACACGGGAAAGGGACGACACCATTCACTCGGAGCAATATCGAGCTTGTGAAAAACAAATAAAGGAGGATTTATGATCATATATGGCAACTAATTCATGCTCTACATTGAGTGCAGATGACATCAACTGATTCAGAAACTACGCAACAGGAAGAGATGCAGCTTCTTCCATTGGAATCGGTAACCAGAGCAAGAGGCCATTGGTTTCGTGATGACCAACCAGTCTCAGAACTCATCTTCATGGCCACAATCAAAATTATGGATACAGATCATTATTTTCCTATCATGTCACAGGACTTCAAAACGATCATACAAGGATTACCCCATATCGAGGATGTATGGACACAAGCGGGCATAGAAGCATTTCTCAAACTGCCTATCTATGTTCCGGATTTTCAGAGATGTGCACAGGTAATGAATACCATGCAACCTGCTGCAACAAAGATCTCAGTTCCCGAAGCAAAAGTTTTGGATAAAGTCGGAGCTTGGAAGACAATTCAATTCACCCATGAATTGATCAATAAAGCTTTTGGATGGAATCAAGCTGGTATTACGAGTGTCAAAAATGAATGCCATGATCCCAAAAAAAGATCATTCCTGGAAATTAACAGAATTGACATAGAGGACGCTGTACGATTGGTACATCAACATTTTTGTTTTCCCAGCATGCATCGGTATACAGCTCCACAGAAAATTGTAGTCCAACTACTATCGCATGCCATGAGGCAAATTGGAAACAAAATCAACCTAACAGGGTATGTCCAAGAAAGATTATTTGAAGCCCAGAAGAAGTGGGGCCAAAAGAAATTTTTGAATGGTAGTTCTGCTCTCACGTTACTGATCTATGAAGCTTTGGATATGAGGAATTGTTTGAGAGAGATGCCAACTTCAGAAAAACTAGCTCAATATGCAAAACCAGCAACAGTCCCTAAGAAAAAGAAGGTTGCCATTAGCGGAGAAGAAGCCGAAACAAGCTCTCAGCCGAGAATGAGAGGCACAAAAAGACTAAGAGAAGTCAAGCAAGATGAAGAAGGAGAACCTATGACAAAAAGAGTCCATAACCTTCCCAAAGTGACCATTGCAGGACAGAAACGAATCACGGAGGAAGAATTGACTAGAGCACTAGAAGAGACACACAAATACACAGAAGGACAAGTAAACTTACCAGTGCAAGGTCATCATTATCAGCAGTCACGACAGGAATTAAAAACAAAAAGAAGACTCACTAAAGTTCACGGATACCGCGAAATCGGATTAGATAATTCCAGCTCTTCCTCACAGGACAAAGAAGAAAAAGACACATCATTGTTGGATGTGGATATTCGAAGTGAATCCAAAGATGATGGACAATGGATCGAATTAAATGAGGTTAATTATGGTGAAGAGCCAGAAGGCCTCAAGCCGATAAATCAAGAACTAAACGTAGCTCAGAAAACCACCAGCACAAAGACAGAGGAGGAAATATTGAAAATGGACAATGAAGATAATGCTATAGAAGCAGAAGAACCCTTCACGCCAATCAGGGTTGTGGCCGAACCCTCCCCAACGGATGTCATGTTTCAGGGGAGTGCCACTAAAAAGGATGAAACAAAAGAAGATGATGAAGAACCCAGAATACAATTGCAAGTTAGACAACCGCATAATGAAACAATCCAGGTGGCAGAAGGCAAAGATGTGCAAACAGGAGAGACTCCAGGAATAGCAAAGACATGGCTGAATGTAGACATCGCTCAGCTCAAGCCTGTTGTGCAAGATATGATTAGGACTGCTCTGGACACACAACAATTAATGCTTGACGCGGATGAAGATTACGACCAAGCCATGCGAGACAAGAAAGAACTTGAAAGAGAAGGTGAACATCTTTCCAAAGAATTAGCCAAGGTGCGAGAACAAGTGCTGAATAAAGAGAAAGAACTTTAGGAAGTCAGAACACACAACAACATGCTAGAGATAGAACAGACAAAACTGAAAGACCAAGTTCAGGAACTAACAAAGAAATTAGAGATGAGTGAGATTGAGAAGACACGTATTCAAGCACGAAGCAAAATCTTAGAGTCTCAGCTTAAAGTCAGTATGGAGGAAGCTGACACTATGCGACAAAGGAATAAAGAGTTAATGACAGCTCTCATTGGTGATCAGCCACTGGCAATTACTGATGACCAACAAGGAAATATCAAGAACCTGGAAGAACAGATCACTAAATTACAAGACCAGCTCAGACATGAGCAAGCTGTCATTACAGATTGGGAAAAGAGGTACATGGAGGACACAGCTTCCCTTAGAACAAAATGGAAAAAAGCAGAGACTAACTACCTGCGACAGTGTAAGGAAGACACAGAGCACATGAATATTGTGGCTCAGGAATTACTTAAACACCAGGGAACCATTGCTAAAGCTGAAGAGGAAAACAAGAAAAAGGAAGATTTAATCAAACAGCTTCAGGAGCAATTAGAGCAGCAAGCAAAACAGGGGACACCAGTAGTTCCACGAGATACCACGGCTACTGTGGAGGAAGAGGTATGTCCTCTCTCTCCCCCCTCGTATCATTCACCAATAAGGGCGGAAAAGGAGGTTCCCATTGAGCCTAACATTCGAAACATCGCAGAACTAAGCCGGACAGATAGGGCACTACTGGTGTCCCAGCTTACAATGGAATTTGAGGACCAGATCATCAAATTAATGAAAGAGGCTCAAATCGACAGCAAACAACTCGAGCACATATTCAGGCCATTCAATGTACCATATGGGCTATTGAAGGAATAAACTCGGCATTACATAAAGCATACGACAAATAAAGAACCAGATCATAATCTCCACTTTCGGTATAATACGTTTAACTACACTCAAGCTGAGTTTGAGGCAGCAGATCCAATATGGAGAAGGAAGCTCTTGGAAAAGAACCCTACACTACGGGTGCAATGGGAAGCATCCCCGTATGAGCTTCAAGTCAATCCAGCATTTTGCCCACTACCCCGTCGAAGAGCCTGGATGCAATTTTGGGAAGGTCAGCGACAAGGCAACATTAATAATCAATGGTTAAATTATCCACTGTTACCTAGTCCACCACATAACTACCTACCAACAGAGGAATACATGGTCAAAACCATGGAATTTTGGCTTGCAAGATATGCTACCGTTCCAGATTTAGCGGTCAAAATGACAAATAAAATATTTAGCATGTTCCTGACGGTAATAAAAGTGTTTCAACATGCACAGTACACATTTTTGAATTTCATCGGCATTACACAAGGATCGGAGGCATTAATTTTTGATTTATCTACTATTCCCAGCCGGTTAACTATTATGGCATATTTTTCTCGTCTCATGTTTCTGCCATCGATATATATGCAGACTTTTGAAGAAGCATTCTTTACAGGCTTCTTTGAAATGGATTCCGAGATTTTTATTAAAATGACCTCCAATTTGAATGCAAGACTGGTGGCCTATGAGACAAGTTTCTTTGCTGATCATAGACAGGCGCCAGAGAATGGGGTAAAGTCTCAGCAATGGAAGGAATTCATGCTATGTCACGCTAATCTGCTAAATCAAAGAGAGCAACAAGCCATCCAAACCTACACACGTCGCCACAAAAAGCCTGTCGGGGACGATAGAGTTCAGGAGGAGGGCAGTGTTGAGGGTGAGTCAAGTAAAAAGAAGAAAAGAAGAAGACAACGAAAGAAGCAGCTTCACTAAAAAGAAATATCCGAAGATATATCTCTGCAGGAAGCCCCGCAGGGGCGCAACACCCATCTCTGCACAGAGCCCCGCAGGGGCACACACACCAAGGAAAGGACGTAACCCACATGGGTGCTTCAACCTCTTGATCTGTTAGAAGGTCCAGATCGAAGACTGAAGCATCACATCTTCAACCTTCCACTGGTGGCGTGCGTGGCAACCCATAATCAAGAACCTATAGGTGAATTAGACTGCGAAATATCAGGCAGTCAGTCTAACTACAAGGGTTGCGGGCAAGCAAGTCGAATGCATCAGGCCCAGAGAATGTAAAACAAGAATTAAGAAGAGGCCGTCAAAACTGAACACCTGTTTTATAAACAGGTAACAACGAGCAAAGGTGGCTTGCGGAGAACAAACTGAAGACAAGAAGCAAAGCCTGTCAAGGGACGACAGAGACGAAGAGGGGGAGAGTGTTGCAGAGCTAAAGAAAGCACAAAGCAGAGAAAAAGACGGGCCCCAAAATTTTTCCGATTTGGACATAATATTTTTGTATCATAATCATTCTTGTAATATATTTTCCATTGTAAAGGCACTAGAGGAGTCCTCTAGATGCGTCCCCATAGAAGATTAGAAGCTTACCCATGTAAAATAGTAGGAAATTAGTCTTTTAGTGAATAAAGTGCCGGTCTCTTGTGTGAAAGGACCATTTTTAGGGCACAAGTATATAAGTCAAATGTGACTCTTTGTAAAGAACTTTTTGCCATTGTGAGAATAGAGAGCACAGAAATTCGAATTTGTGTCTTCTTCACTCCGTATCTTCTTCTTCGTGAGCTTGTATGCATGTGTATTGCTTGGAAAGAGTGCTTGTGAGTGTTGTCTATCCATGAGGGCTGTTGTTTGCTGTAGGTAAGGTGCGTGTGACGAGTAGGAAGTGCTGAAGTGTAGGAAAGTATTCCCGCGACTCAGTATTTTGACCATAACTTGAAGTAGGAGCGTCAGAATTGAGTGAAACCACTGCCATTGGATGCGTCTTCTCGACAGCTTCGAAACACATATGCTATTCGCTATATTTCAAGCTCTGAGCTGGGAGAAAAGTCCAAAATACTGACGGCTGCTGCACCAAGTATCGTTTCGCCATAACCGACAGTTGGAGCTTGTTTGGATAAGTATTTGCCTTATTTACACTCTTCGAGTAGTTCATTTGCATTGATCATCTTCATTTGCATTGATCATCACATGATTGCATGTCCTCATACACTCGGCTAGGTTTGTATACTCTTTGGATTGATAATTAAAAGCGTGTATCCCCACTATATGCACTTGTGAGGGGATTGAGGTATAGTCTCTTTCTCCGCAAGTCCCTAAGTTGATGCTTAGGTCAACACACTTTTTGGCGCCGTTGCCGGGGACGACAGAGTTCAGGAGGAGGGCAGTGTTGAGGGTGAGTCAAGTAAAAAGAAGAAAAGAAGAAGACAACGAAAGAAGCAGCTTCACTAAAAAGAAATATCCGAAGATATATCTCTGCAGGAAGCCCCGCAGGGGCGCAACACCCATCTCTGCACAGAGCCCCGCAGGGGCACACACACCAAGGAAAGGACGTAACCCACATGGGTGCTTCAACCTCTTGATCTGTTAGAAGGTCCAGATCGAAGACTGAAGCATCACATCTTCAACCTTCCACTGGTGGCGTGCGTGGCAACCCAGAATCAAGAACCTATAGGTGAATTAGACTGCGAAATATCAGGAAGTCAGTCTAACTACAAGGGTTGCGGGCAAGCAAGTCGAATGCATCAGGCCCAGAGAATGTAAAACAAGAATTAAGAAGAGGCCGTCAAAACTGAACACCTGTTTTATAAACAGGTAACAACGAGCAAAGGTGGCTTGCGGAGAACAAACTGAAGACAAGAAGCAAAGCCTGTCAAGGGACGACAGAGACGAAGAGGGGGAGAGTATTGCAGAGCTAAAGAAAGCACAAAGCAGAGAAAAAGACGGGCCCCAAAATTTTTCCGATTTGGACATCATATTTTTGTATCATAATCATTCTTGTAATATATTTTCCGTTGTAAAGGCACTAGAGGAGTCCTCTAGATGCGTCCCCATAGAAGATTAGAAGCTTACCCATGTAAAATAGTAGGAAATTAGTCTTTTAGTGAATAAAGTGCCGGTCTTTTGTGTGAAAGGACCATTTTTAGGGCACAAGTATATAACTCAAATGTGACTCTTTGTAAAGAACTTTTTGCCATTGTGAGAATAGAGAGCACAGAAATTCGAATTTGTGTCTTCTTCACTCCGTATCTTCTTCTTCGTGAGCTTGTATGCATGTGTATTGCTTGGAAAGAGTGCTTGTGAGTGTTGTCTATCCATGAGGGCTGTTGTTTGCTGTAGGTAAGGTGCGTGTGACGAGTAGGAAGTGCTGAAGTGTAGGAAAGTATTCCCGCGACTCAGTATTTTGACCATAACTTGAAGTAGGAGCGTCAGAATTGAGTGAAACCACTGCCATTGGATGCGTCTTCTCGAGAGTTTCGAAACGCATATGCTATTCGCTATATTTGGAGCTCTGAGCTGGGAGAAAAGTCCAAAATACTGACGGCTGCTGCACCAAGTATCGTTTCGCCATAACCGTGAGTTGGAGCTTGTTTGGATAAGTATTTGCCTTATTTACACTCTTCGAGTAGTTCATTTGCATTGATCATCACATGATTGCATGTCCTCATACACTCGGCTAGGTTTGTATACTCTTTGGATTGATAATTAAAAGCGTGTATCCCCACTATATGCACTTGTGAGGGGATTGAGGTATAGTCTCTTTCTCCGCAAGTCCCTAAGTTGATGCTTAGGTCAACACAGAGCATCGGGGCACTTTTCCCCTCTTTAGGAGGTTTTTCCCCCGAACTTGTGTATACGCCTATGGCCCTAAATTATTACTTATCTTTCTACATTCTCTTGCTAATACATTCAGTATTGTGTGTTGTGTTCCAAGCTTCTTTGGTGCTTGCTACAAACCACATACTGCTTTCAACCTTCACACTTTGTTTTCATGCCCTTTCTGCACAAAACCAAGGGGCTAAAAACATACACTTCTTCATGCAAGTCACCATTTAGAAATGTTGTTTTAATGTCCAAGTGATGTAGGTTCCAACCATGATGATCTGCAAGTGCATAGATGTTATGAATAGTAGTCATTCCACATGTAAGAGCAAAGTTCTCATCAAAATCAATGCTTCTTTATTGAGCATAACCTTTTCAACCAAGCCTATCCTTCTACATGTCAACTATTCCATTAAGCTTATGCTTCAACTTGTATACCCACTTAGTGCCAATGAACTTCTTGCCAAGACACAATTCACGTGAAGACCATGTACCATTTTTCATTATAGCATCATATTCAGATTGCATAGCAGCCATCCAATTTTAAGTATTTTTCGCTTCATCAAACAAAATAGGCTCATTCTCATCACAAAGACTATAGGCAGCCATAACATAGCAATCTGGTGCAAAAGAAGCACTATGTGATCCTGAACACGTACGATAAGACATAATGCATCTAATTTGCTATCTCCCAAAGTCTACACCAGCCATTTAGGCATAGTTTTTGCCTTCTCTATATCAGACCTCTCATCAATAAGTGCATCATGTAAATCTACATAAAAAATGGAATGATCTGCATCATCATGTGGAGCCTACAAAGGCTGAGAAATTTCATCAATTGGACCAACACTAGAATATCCACCTATAAAAAGAGGAAGAAAAGTATCTCTGCATCTCAAGCCGCGATAATATCATCTTTTTCTACCACCTGTCCCTGTAAAACTATAATCTGATCCTCTAATAGATTGGCATCTGCTTTGATGACCAGAATCTCTTCTTGGAGTGGCACAATGTCTTCTTCCAACAAGTCTACCTTGGTTTGATATTCCATATAAAGGGATTGATGAGCATCATGTAGTTGATTAGGGAGTTGCTTAGATAGGTGGAGGAGAAAATCATCTATTTGGGCTAACTGGGCAAAGGAATCGGGTAATATAAAGGTTGATACGGATCAAGAGGGGTTGACAAAAGCTGTGGTGAAAGAGGAAGGGGGGAGTAATCAGGAGAAGAGGGAATAGGTTGAGCATGGGAGACGGCCACCGAAGGATGAGGTGAGGGAGGAGGACTAGGGGGTAATGGCACCTTAGACAGGGAAGGGGAGGTGTCACTATAGATTCAATATGGATACCTTGAGTCATAGTTTTTGGTGAGGAAGGATGCGTAGTGGAGGTAACCGCATCTGGTTGAACGACCTAGTGAACTAGAGACTCCTCATTCTGTGTTTGCTCCATTTGGTTAAGAGTGTTCGCGATTGTGTCTGATGATTTATCAGTAGTTTCCTACCATTCTTGATCGACCATATCAAGAGGTTGAACGTCTTCCATGACAGTGTCTTTACCCATTTGACCCTTAGGGGATGGTGGGGCGGAAAGGACCTGCACAGAAGAAGCTGTGTCCTGCAAAAATGCTGTAGGAGACAAGGCTTGTGAGTGACTCTGTGAGGGACTAATTTTTCTATGTTTTTCCCAAAAGAATTGCAGAAGATCTTCATTATCATCATCAACACCCATGACTTGCTCTGATTCTTCGTGAAAGAGGAGGGTGTTCATCGGAGGATTCTGAACAGGTTGAACAGTAGGAAGGAGAAAAGAGAGAAGATTAGGAAGACGGGTTCGAGGGATATCACCTTTGGCCATCTGTCATGAAATTGTCTGACATTCACAGTGGATTTGTTGAAAGAAGAATAACACCCAGTTAACTCCTTCACGGGCAACAGCATTGATCATGGAATAAAAGGGTCGAGAGATCCCATACGTGTGTTTTTGTAGGTTGAGAGCAGCAACTAAAAATTGCAAGGGAGAGCATTCCGGTTCAGGGTGGCAAAGGATAGCGAACTCGTTAGAAGATTGGCAAGGAAATAATTGCTTCATCATCACCATAAGCAGTAGAGGGACATCCACACTTCTAGCGTGAGGTAGATGGAATCCTTCAACCACAATATTCAGAGTAATGACGACGCGTGGATTGAGGCAGGTGATTGGCCAACATGTCTCTGTTTGGGGAGTATCGGCAATAGCGACAATGACTTGAGCGAAGAAGGAATGACATTCGATCGAATGCCAATAACCCAGGGGCACGCAAGAACTCACTCAAGTCGATAGATAAACCAACATGGAAGGTGGTAATATTGGCTAGAGCTTCCATGGAAGTCGACATAAGGTGAATGTGCAACAGTATAGCAGAGAGTACACAAGAGCGCAAGTACACAATAGCTAAAAAGAGGACGAAGATCTTGGTTAAGTAAGAACGAAGAATGGAAGCGCTGATAGAAAATGCAATCATCACCAGTGGAGGGGAAGATGCATGCATAATGACAACATTTTTGCACTAAGGAAATCCCAAATGTGGAGTGCGGTGGCTAATCATGGAGAATTAATCAAAACGGGAAGTTTATGGTCAGATGGTCAATCCAAACATGCGTAATGTAAACAGCGGTTAAGATACAAAACAAACATAAGCCAGATGAATAAAAATAATACCATCACCAAGTTAAGATGAAGTAGATAGTGGAAAATACGAACAAAGTTTCGACCCATTGATATGTTTAGGAAGAGGAGTACCAGTTAAAGTGGATAACCGAAAAGTAGCTAGTCCAACCTGATCTGCAATACGGTAAGGAACGAACCAACGAAGTTTGAACTTGCCAGCGGAATGATTAGACTTAGCATTGTAGAAAAGAACTAATTGTCTTTTGGTAAAGACAAGAGTCCTGAGGAATCGATCATGAGTCTTATCTTGTCTCAGTTGCACTTCTTGAAGCACGAGAAAACTTTGAAGACATTGTTCGCCCAACGACCGCAACACATCCAACTAGAAAGGGAAGGACTCTTCGGGCAATAACTTATGGTCCAATGCTACCCGTAAACTAGGTACCACCAATTCCATAGGCGCAATTGCCTCCAGACCATATGCCAATTTGAAAGATGTACTTCATGTAGCAACTTTATAAGTAGTGCGATAAGCCCATAGGAGTGAAGGAAGGAATTGATCCCAACGCTTTGGACATTCTAGCACAAGTTTCTTTAGCATGTTAAGAAGGGTTTTATTGGTACTTTTAGCTAGTCCATTAGCATGAGGATAGTAAGGGGAGCTAAATTTATGAACAATCTTCAGCGTGCGGGTAAGCACTTGCATTAAGGTATTCACAAAATGTGTACCTTGATCAGAAACAATTTCCAAGGGAAGACTGTAGCGAGGAAAAACATCACTCATCAAACATTTGACGGTCATCGATGCAGTTGCGGACCGTAAAGCCCAGGCTTTAACCCTCAGAGTAGCATAGTCAGTACAGGTAAGTATATACCGATGATTGGTAACCGTAGCAGGAGGTGTAATGGGGCCAATGAAATCCAAGCCCCACTTTTGAAAAGGCTCAAGGGGAGGGACAGGCTGCAGCAGAAAATGATGTTATTGTAAAGGTTGCCTAGATCATTGGCAAGCATCACACTGTTGGACATGAGTAGTAATGTCACGCTGCATCGTGGGTCACCATAATCCACTCTACAAAATTTTTCGGTATGTAAGATCTATCGAAAAATGGCCATCGGACGGAGCAAAATGAGACATTTCAATGACCGAAGAAACTTCATATGGTGGAATACAACGTAAAAGCGCACCATATGGATCCATATAATACAACTATCCCATAATGATCCGAAATCAATGACTGTACATGGCCAGTTTACGGCAAGTAGAAGTGGAAGTATTAGTCAGGGAACATCTACTGGTTAGAAAAAGCATAAGGGTATCATAGTACAACGATGCCACAGGGAGCCCCTGGGAATCATCCGGAACCGAATCAATCGCATAGATAGCGGGAGTGGTATCATCAATACTACCGGGGAGTTCACTGGAAATCAAGCCGAGATAGAAAATCAGCAAGAGCATGTGCTAACCCTGGATGATGTACAACCTCATAATGAAATTCGTACAGCAACAACACCCACCTGGCTAATCTACCCCCTAAATGTTGCTGGCAAACAAGATAAACCAGAGCCACATGATCCACATGAAAGGTAAATGGACATCCCAATAAATAGTGTGGGAATTTTTTCACCGAATAAACCAAACCCAAACATTCACGTTTAGTTATAGAATAATTTCGTTCAGCAACAACTAATCGTCCACTAGCATAATAAATAGGGTGAAACCAATTGTCCTATTGCTGCATTAACACATTGCCAATTGTTATGCAGATGCATCCACAAAAACATGGAATGGGAGTTGCTAGCTCGGTGCTTGTAGAATAGGGGCCAGTGTTAAGAGTGTTTTCAGATGATCAAATGAAAGTTGGTACTCCTCAGTCCACGCAAACTATCAAGAATTGCTAGTAAGCAGTCGATTCAGTGGTATAGCCACATGAGTGAGCCACCAAAGATGTCGTCCATGCCAGTGTATTTGTCCAAGGAATCTCATAACTTTCTTTGGTGTCATAGGGGCAGGTGCATTCAACACTGCTTTCACTTTATCAGGGTCCACTTGAATGCCTTCTTGCAAAATAATATGACCAAGCAATTTTCCACAAGAGACTGAAAAGACTGATTTGTTGGGATTTAAGCATAACCGGAACTCCCGACACTTAGAAAAGTAGCATTATAAGTGATAGAGGTGAGCCGATGCATCACCAGATAACGAAAAATCATCCAGATACACTCGCATAAACGTAGTTAAGTAAGGAGAAAAGATTTCTTGCATGCATCATTGAAAGGTACTAGGAGCATTGTGGAAACAAAACCACATCACGATACAAGCATATACACCCCAGTTCCTAATAAATGCAGTCTTTGGAATATCCATTTTAGCCATGCGCACTTGATTATAGACACTATAACCATCCAAAAAGGAATAAATTTCTCGTCCAACAACATCATCTAGCATCGTGTCCAAAGGGAAGTGGAAAGGGATCAGGCACCGTCACTGCATTCAACTTTCAATAATCTACACAAATACGCAATTGCTTGTTTTTCTTTGGGACAATGACAATAGGAGAGATCCATTCAGCATGCTCAATGGGAACAATGAAGCCTACTTTCAACAGGCGATCCAATTCAGCTTTCACTTGAGTAGCATAGTTGGGATTCATTCGGTAACTAGGTTGTTTAATTGGCTGCGCATCCGGTTTTAGCATCACAGGGTGTTGATAGATGCGAGGGTCCAATCCTTTCATATCACGATAATCCCATGCGAATACATCAATGAATTCTTTCAGCAACTGTAATAAATCATTTTGAAAAGTTTCTCGTAGGCCACTCTTAAGCTTCACCAATCGCGGATTAGCCTCATTTCCCAAATTACAAGTGATTAGTTGATCTTTTGGTACATAAAATTGTCGGGGCATGGAGATATCCTGAGATGGATGGAATAATTTTTGTAGATTCATGGCATTCAAGACTTGATCCGTAACTGGATCCACTCCTTTGGTAAGTTGAACTATCGTACAAGCGGTCGGAGTCCAATTATCCACAATGGCTTGTAAATCAACTGTACCCAGTGCTAGAAAATCCTGGTTAGCATTTAGGAAAGCTTCTTATTCATCATCTGAAAGTCCATCCAACATATGCACGGGTTCGTCCACATAAGGTCAAGCATGAAGGTCACAAGGCTTCATTTCATCCAAGGGTACCACATATTTCCGATGATTACTTTTGAAAATAAGTTCATGTGTAGACCAATCCTGTAACACTTTTGCTTATTTCAACCAGGGTCTCCCGAATAGTAAGTTGTAATCAAGACTCGATTCAAGTAATTCCAAAACAAAAAAAGTCATTTTGAACACTGCTCCCTGGACGGTAATGGGTATATCACGCACCAAACCCACTGGATGTACCCTAAATTGATCAACCATTCTTAGAAAAAATTGGACGGTTCAATCTGAGTCCACCCTAACCTTTTACAAAGTGCGGCTGTAGCTATATTCACACCGGAGCATCCATCAATTAATACTTGAGTAATTTCGTGGTTTTTATACCAAACTATAATTAAAGGAACAACGTGGTCCACCGTAGAATCAAGTTCCGGACTAATAGTTGTTGTAGCAGGTATACACGAAGATCCTGGATTGATTTGTTGCTAGAATTGTTGTCGGATGCCTGGGACCAAGGCGAACAGTTGCCCCAATGGCATTGTAATAGATGCTTTCGATAAAATATTCCACATAGAGTCAAGATTCGATGTACCCGGTACCGAGTCCAATGGACTCTCCAGTGACAATTTGATTGGATTCATATCTTTCGGTAACATATTCGGTACTGTTTGTTAGACCACCGACATCGGATCGGGGAAAATTGTTGGTTCTTGACTGACCCATGTACTAGATTTAGTAAAAATTCTTTGTTGTTCTCGAACGCCTGGCTCAAAAATCTTAGTAGTTGGTTGTAACTCCTTGTCGGACCATGTTTGAACTGTTGTTGCTTGGATATCCACTACTGAAATATATGCCATATTTGCCATTGGATGTTATCGCTCTTTTCTTTGCTTATCATACTCGACTGCTTCTTTGCAATATCTGTGGATATGTCCAACTTTGCCACAAAAATGGCATCTTGGTGGTGGAAGGGATGCACCTTCACCCAATTGGCCTGAGTTCCACTGGGTCTATCCGAAATTGTTTGGTCGTGGTCCCCTGTAATTTTTGTAACTTCGGTAAGAGGTATTTCTCAAATGCGGTGGTACATAGTGGGTAGCATGTTGTCCTTGTTCCTGTATTATGGCATTTACAGTCAGTCTGGTATGCACTTTGGCATTATATGGACATATTTCGATGGAATGACTCATCATCCCACCCACACATCATATAATCATAGCTTGTTTGAGTTGATGGTTTAATCCATTGATGAACCACTAGGTAATCACATCATCTAGTAGGTTAGCATGCATCGATGGCAGCTGCCGTAGATAGTGCGGAATAAAGTTGCATATTCTTGCACATTTTGATGTGGTTTCTATCTATTGTTTTGTAAATAATCAAAGATCTCAGCGGCATTTTTTTAAACCAAAAATGTTGTAAGAAGGCATCCTTAACATTGTCATATTGATCGAAATGATTAATATCATATTCGGTTAACCAACGGGAATCCACCAAATTTTGTATATGTAACTCTAGCAGGTATCGATTGTGGGGGTATGATTTGCTGCTGCTATTGATGTTGTTGTTGTTGGTGTTGCTCTTGTTGTTGTTGATGTTGCTACTGATGTTGTTGTTGCGTAACACTCATGTTGTTTAAATCCAGAGCATCACAATCATCACCTGGGAATCCACCAAATTTTGTATATGTAACTCTAGCAGGTATCGATTGTGGGGGTATGATTTGCTGCTACTATTGATGTTGTTGTTGTTGGTGTTGCTCTTGTTGTTGTTGATGTTGCTACTGATGTTGTTGTTGCGTAACACTCATGTTGTTTAAATCCAGAGGAAGTATCACAATCATCACCTGGGAATCCACCAAATTTTGTATATGTAACTCTAGCAGGTATCGATTGTGGGGGTATGATTTGCTGCTGCTATTGATGTTGTTGTTGTTGGTGTTGCTCTTGTTGTTGTTGATGTTGCTACTGATGTTGTTGTTGCGTAACACTCATGTTGTTTAAATCCAGAGGAAGTATCACTTCAGAATTCAGAATGGCTTGAACAAGTTGATCCTAATTGCTGCTGTGTCGTCTCGCCACCTTGCAAATTCTCTGGTAATATGATATCATTGAGTCGATCACACACACCTAAACTCAACTGCCATTTCTCATTTGGCTTCTAAGGTAAAATTTTCACAAGAACTTTCATCCACCAATACACTAGTTTCTCCGAAATCAAAACCCGAAGTGGGACTGACACCGAAATTGAGCAAACCACCATCAAAATTCTCCAACTTATCATCGAAATTCAACAAATTGCCACCAGAATTCTCCAAACTGTCATCAGAATCAGCAATTACTCCACCAATTGTACTTTCTGCGAATGAGGTTGGTTGCACTTTTGGTATACCCTCTAATCCTTGAACAAGAAAATACTAAGGTGGCACTCCACTAGCCCATATCTCGCGCTTTCCTTCCGAGGATTGTCCTTTACTGCTACCACTAGGAGGCATTCCCAAGGTGCTAGGAACTTTTCGGGGATGCTGATCACTTCTATACTTCGGGTAAGATTCTTCAGAGTGCGTTACAGGCATATATCATAGGATTCTTTCTCAAACCTTAATCTGCTCTCAGACTGGCTATTCCACACCCCATGGCCGGCGCCAGTGTTAAATTGTCAATGAGCCAGATTAATTATAATGGAAACAAGTCTACCAATGGGTTCTTGGGATGGTCAGGGGCATGTAATACAGAGGCCCTCCAATCAATTCGTTATTGTGATGACTTCTTCATTAACTTAATCTGACAATTCTGACGAACTTAACTGCTAAACTCCACAATCAGTACTCAACAGAATATAATCCTCATCGTAGCCAAAATACGCTAGTTCTTAATGTCGACTAACACACTATCATTGCGAACCTTACACTTCACCAAGGACTCACAAAATGTCAACAAGGCATCATAATTATTCAATATTGAACATGAACATAACATAACAGTACAACAATTTAGATGAACTGCATTGGAATCAATCCACAAACACACTGCCCAGACGCACAGTCCGGTGATGCTTCTGTCTCTCTCTTCCACGCACCTCTTCTATTATCAAAAGGTTAGAACGATTGCGCTACATCCTTTTGATGTGCATCTTTTCTAACTATAATTACATTTTCTACTAACTATAATTACATTTCTTCTTGACAGCCCTAACATAAGTGTAGTTTCTATCCATGACTGAAGTGAGGATAGGTTTTCAAACTACAACTCTTTGTGTTTTCTCCTAACAAGGCTAGCTTCCACAAGAATTCTTTGTGATACCTCAATAAGTTGTTTGCATATGTTACGCCTTTTTTCCTCTAGTTGGGAATCAAGATAACAATGGTGGTGTGTCTCTACATTAGGGTCATCTTTTAACCAAGCCTCATAGGCTTTAAAATGTTGGAATTCAAGGTTTGTATAGAATGTATTACCAAGTAAATGTACAAAGATAAGTGACCCATTAGGCTTATGGGCATATATACAAGCTAGAGGGTGTTGATGTATTTTGGTAGTGATGTGCATGAACACACTAAGACCATTGAGGCACTTTTTTCCCTCCTTAGGAGGTCTTTTTCCCCTGGCGTGTATATATGCCTATTGCCCTAATTCTTATCTTTGTACATTCTAGTGGCAATACATTCAGTATTATGTGTTGTGCTCCAACCTTCTTCTTCTTCCTTGTGTTGTTTGCATGCTTTTGCAGACATCTAACTCCAACAATTGGTATCAAAGCAGGTCCTCACTTCATCTAGTGCATCATCAACACTCATCCAATCATAGTCTCAGAACCACACAAAATTTGGTGTGCATACTCAGGGTGATTAGGAGATCAAAATGACTTTGCTTTGTGGTGTAGAAATCATGATCTGAGCTCGTTTTAGCCTCTGAATGCACTATCACAATGCTTATGTAGGCTATTATGTCTTTTTGTGCCAAAGATATATACCAGTTTCAGTTCCCCAATATAAGCGTCTCGAAGTCTGTTACAAGTTTAGTAGAACTCGTTAGGGTAGGTCTGTTCAACTTTTTCAGATATAGCCTTTTTTTTGCATCAGGGTATTTTAGTCAGTGGCCATGGTTGAAAGCAATGATGTATTTTGTATGTTGGCTATTGAGGATAAGTTGGATGATATGAATTACCCATTGTGGGCTTATATGATGCGTCATGTATTGGTCACAAAAGGACTATGGAATATTGTGTAGGGTGTTGAAAGATGTCCTATTACACTTGCCAATACAAGTACTGGGAATATAGGTACTAGAAATATAGGTATTGAAGCTAATGCAGATGGCATCGATGATGGTGATATTCTGCAGATTCTTGTTTGTGTTGCGGTTTCTGTTGCACCTACTACATAGCAAATTCGTTGGGATGGCAAAGATGCTCAAGCACATGCATTGATAGCTTTTTCTATCAAATGTGCCATTATTCCTCATATTCGCCCTTGTAGAATAGCTAAGGATGCTTGGGATACACATACAACATTGTACCAGGCTAGGAATGAGGCTCGTGTTGCTTACCTCCAAAAATAGTTGGAGAGTGAGCACATGAATGAAGGTGATTCTAAGAATAGTTTTCTGACAAAGATCAAGAACTTGAAGGGACAGTTGATTTCTGGTGATGAAATCCTTCCTAACAGTTCACTTGTGCAGACAATTTTGAATGGCCTTCCTTACTCATATCAGAGTTTTGCTTCTACTCTTCATTTGATGATGAAAGGAAATCCAAATGCCTTAACATTGGAAAAGTTAGTTTCTATTTTGTTGGAGGAAGATCACTTTAGGTAGAAAATGTCTATTATGTGTTGATATATTTAGGTAGTGATGTGCGTGAACACTCTAGGATTGTGAGGGCACTTTTTTCCCTCTTTAGGAGGTTTTTTCCCTAGCTTGTATATATGCCTATTGCCCTAATGGGCTAGTAATCTTTGTACACTCTAGTGGTAATACGTTCAGTATTGTGTGTTATGCTCCAAGATTCTTCTTCTTCCTTGTGTTGTTTGCATCCTTTTGCAGACGCCTAACTCCAACAATTGGTATCAGAGCAGGTGGCCACTTCATCTAGGGTGTTGTCGACACCTCTCTGATTGTAGTCTTAAAATCGCACGAATTTTGGTGAGCATACTCAAGGTGTTTCAGAGATCAAAACAACTTCGATATGTAGCAGTGAAATCGCGATTTGAGCTCATTTCGGCCATCGAACACACAATCACAGTGCTTGCTATTTTGTCTTTTTTTGCCAAAGGTATCTACCAGTTTGGTTCGCCATCTCAAGGTCTGCTACAAGTTTAGCAAAATTCATCTTGGTAGTTTTGTTCAACTTTTTGAGATATAGTCAATTTTTTTGCATCAAGGTATTTTAGTCACTGTCCATAGCTGAAAGCAGTGATGTATTCCGTATGTTGGCTGTTGAGGATAAGTTGGATGGTACCAACTACCCATTATGGGCTTATATGATATGACATGTATTTGTTGTAGAAGGATTGTGGAACATTGTGCAGGGTGTTGAAAAAAGTCCTATCACACCTGCAACTATTACAACTGCAGGTATTGAAGTTGATGCAGAAGGTATCGAAGATTGTGATATTCTACAGATTCTTGTTCCTACTATTGTTTTTGTTGTACCTACTGTAGAGAAAATTTGTTGGGATGGCAGAGATGCTTAAGCATATGCATTGATAGCTTTGTCTGTCAAACATGCCATTATCCCTCACATTCGCTCTTGCAGAACAGCTAAGGATGCTTGGGATACACTTACCACATTGTACCAAGCTAGGAATGAGGCTCGTGTTGCTTACCTCCAAGAACAGTTGGAGAGTGAGCACATGAATGAAGGTGATTCTACGGACAGTTTTCTAACAAAGATCAAGGATTTGAAGGAACAATTAATTTCTGCCGATGAAGTCCTTCTTGAAGTTCACTTGTGTAGTGTTCTGAATGGTCTTCAGACCCATATCAGAGTTATTCTTCTACTCTTAGGTTGATGATGAAAGGTAATCCAAATGCCTTAACATTTGACGAGTTAAGTTTTTGTTCTGTTGTAGGAAGACCATTCAAGGCAGAACAGGTCTATTATGCATGTTGCGGATCAATCTTTCCTGGCTAGTCAGAAGGGCAAAGGAAAATGGTGCTCTTCTACTAGTAAGCAAAAATTTACTAATTCTGCACATTCGAAGAAGGAAGACAAAGATGAGAAGAAATAAAAAATATAGAAATTGTTTTGCAAATACTGTAAAGCAAATGATCATGTCATTAAGAGCTGTTAGTTGCTAAAGAGGCAAAGAAGAAAGAGGGTGGAATGGTTGTTGCAGAGGCCTCTACATTGAAAACAAAGTCTGCTAATCTTGTGCAAGAAGAAGAATGGGCGTTTACTACTGTTTGCAGTTTTGACCCATCTTCTCATGAGTAGTGCATATCTACAGTAGACTCAGATGTTTGGTACTTTGATAGTGGGGCGACCAAACATATTACCTCATAGTGTAGTTTTCTCTCTTCACTCGAGCCTACCCCTACAGCGAATATTGTCACATGCACCAACAACTCCTCTTATCCTGTCATGGGAGTTGGTAAGATCATTCTGATTACTATTGATGGTAGTTCTCTCACTTTGTCAGATGTTTTATTTGTGCCGGCGATCAAGAAGAATCTGTTATCCGTTTCGACTTTAGGCAAGGTCGGCTTGGTTTTAAAATTTGTTGATGATAGGTGTACAGTTCATGATCTATCAAATGGTGATGTGATTATTGCTTTTAGCATTTTATGTCATGGGTTGTATAAGCTCATAGACTATGAAAGATCTGTGAATGATTCAGCGTGTGCAGTACATGATTCTCATGCTATGTCAAATGCAAAGCTTTGGCATGCACGCTTTGGTCATTTGAATTTTTCTAGTTTGCTACGCCTACAGAAATCTAAAATGGTGTCCTCTTTGCCCAAACTTGAGGCACCCGGTAAACATGTATGTGAAGGTTGTATTTTGGGCAAAATGCAATGTTCCTCATTCCCAAAAGATGGTTTTGTTCAAGCTACACACAAATTGCAGCTTGTTCACAATGATGTATGTGGTCCTATGCAGACACCCTCTTTTGGAAACTATCTTTACTTTGTGACTTTCATTGATGATTTTTCCAGGCATGCATGGGTGTATCCATTGAAAGCAAAGTCTAAAGTGTTTATGTGCTTCAAACAGTTCTTGGTTTTGGTTGAAAATTTGTCAGCATGTAAAATGGGCACCCTCCATTCTAATCAAGAGGGGAATATATGTCTTCTGAGTTTAATGCATTTTTGGCTAAACGTGAGATAAAACACCAGTGTAGAGTGCCGTATACACCTCAATAGAATGGAGTTGCTAAACAGAAGAATAGTTCACTCATGGAGATGATGAGGTGTATAGTCAAGAGCCATGCCTTACCACATAGTTTCTAGCTTGAGGTTGTTATGTGTGCAACATATGTACTTAATGGGTATCCCACTAAAGCACTGTAGTCTATCACTCCATATAAGGCTTGGCATGGTCGCAAGCCATCTATTGCTCATCCGCATTTTTTTGGTTGTCTGGCATATGCATTAGTGCCTGAACAACATCAGAAAAAATTGGATGATAAAGTAGTAAAATGTATTTTTGTTGGGTACAGTTCTGAAAGTAAAGGATGTCATCTGTATCATCCACAGAGTAAATGCATTTTGGTAGTCGTGACGTTGTTTTTGTGGATTATGCCATTCAACGATTGCTTTCATGTACAAAGGAGATGTATGTTAGCTCCAAAGACATGTATGATACTTTGCTGCCTCTTTTTACATGTGGCCAGTCTAGCGTTGATCTTAATGAGGCAACTTCTCAGCCTTTACAGATTTCATGTGATGATGTAGATCACTCGATTTCTGATGGAGATTTACATGATGCACTTGTTGATGAGAGAGCTAATATTAATGATGCAAAAACTATGCCAAAATGGTTAGTGCAAACTTTGCGTGATAACAAATTAGATGCACCTCTGTCATACCGTACTCTAGTCTCTATGATGAGCATGAGCCTGTTTCATTTGATGAAGCACAAAATTTTGAAAATTGGATGGTTGCTATGCAATCTGAATATGATGCTATAATGAAGAATGGTACCTGGACTTTATGTGACTTGCCTCCTGGCAAGAAGGTCATTGGCACTAAGTGGGTTTACAAGCTGAAGCATAAGCTTGATGGAACAGTTAATAGGTATAAAGTTAGGCTTGTTGCAAAGGGTTATGCACAGGAAAGATGCATTGATTTTGATGAGACCTTTGCCTCTACATGCTGTATAACTACTGTTCATAGCATTTGTGCACTTGCAGCCCATCATGGTTGGAATGTACACCAGTTGGACGTTAAAATTGCATTTTTATATGGTGACTTGCATGAAGAAGTGTATGTTCTTTAGCCCAGTGGCTTTGTGCAGAAAGGGCATGAAAACCAGATTTGCAGGTTAAAGAAGGCATTATATGGTTTAAAGCAAGCACCACGTGCTTGGTATGAAAAGATACATGCCTATCTCATTGCACATGGATTTGAGAACAGTCCAACTGAAAGCACCTTATATGTTAAGCATGCTAATGATATACTTCTCATCATTGTTGTCTATGTTGATGACATGTTGATCACTGGTCCTATGGAGAAGCATATTGCTGATTTTAAGGTTGATTTGCATGCCTCATTTGAGATGTTTGATTTGGGGCATTTGTATCACTATTTGGGCATTCAGTTTTTGCAAGTTGATGGTGGAATAGCTTTGTGTCAAACGAAATATATTGACACATTATTGCAGTGTTTTGGTCTTGAAGATAAGCCTATTGCCACTCCTATGGAGATAGGTTTACGATTGAGTCTTCATGATGTTGGAGATGCATTTGATGTTGTTCTCTATCAGCAGGCTGTTGGATGCTTGATTTATTTATTCATTACTTGGCCAGATATTCAATTTGCTATCTCATAGATGAGCAGGTCTATGCATTGCCCATGTGTCAAGCATTGGTAAGCAGTTAAGCGTATCTTTTGCTACTTGAGTGGCACCCGGCTACTTGGATTGTTTTATCCCAATTGGGGATCACTACTACCATATTTGCATGCTTTTTCTGACAATGATTGGGATGGTTGCTATGACACTCGTGTGTCCAGTAGTGGCTTTTGCTTCATGCTTGGTAGCTCATGTATATCTTGGTTGAGCAAGAAGCAGCCTACTGTGGCCACTTCCAGTTGTGAGGTTGAGTATAGGGAAGCTTTCACAACGATTGTTGAGTGTGTGTGGCTCAGATGCCTTATGGATGATTTGGGTGTTGGTCAGTCTTTTGCCACCACCATCTTCACTCATAGTCAGAGTGCATTGGCAGTTGTGAGGAACCTTGTGTTCCATGCTCGCACCAAGCACATTGGAGCACAACACACAATATTGAATGTATTACCATTAGAATGTATAAAGATATGTAACCACTAGAATGTATTACCACTAGAATATACAAGTCGGGGAAAGAAACATCGGAAATAGGGAAAAAAGTGCCCCGACGATCCTAGTGTGTTCACGCACATCACTATCGAAATATATCAACAAAGGGAAAAGCCTCCTAAAGAGGGAAAAAGTGCCCCTGACAATCTTAAGTGTGTTCACATAAATCACTACCGAAATATACCAACGAATCCTCCTTGGGAGTGATGTAGTGAACAAGGAGCTAGCAGTCAAGTATAAGGAAGTTCCAATCTATGTGGAAAGAGATCAATCGACAAAAGGAAGTAAGCCCAAAGCTTTGCAAAAAGCTTACTTATCCTTAGGAGAATCCTTTGTGAAAAGGTCTACAACATTATCCTATGTGGGCATATAAGACAAACTAATCTCTCAAGCAAAGAACCTCTCCATGAGATAATGATGGTGCACCTCAATGTGCTTTGTGTGAGAATTGAACACAAGGTTCCTCACCACTACCAATGCACTTTGACTGTCACCCAAATCAATAAAAAAGGCATATGGTCCACACACACTCAATAGTTGTTGTGAAAGCTTCCCTATACTTAGCCTCACAACTAGAAGTGGCCAGTGGAGGCTACTTCTTGCTCAACCAAGATATGCATAAGCTACCAAGCATGAAGCAAAGATGAGTGGTGGACACATGAGTGTCATAGCAACCAACATAATCAGGGTAAAATGAAAGCATGTAAATCTAGTGATAATGATCCGCCCTTGGTATAAAACAATCCAAGTAAGTTGGGCATCACTCAAGATATGAAAGATGCATTTAAATGCATGCTAGTGATTGAGACCTAGGCAATGCTCGATAGAGAACAACATCAAATGCATCTCCAACATCAAAAGACTCAACGATAAACCTGTTTCCATAGGAGTGGCAATACATTTGCAATCTTAAAGGCAAAAAGGATGCAGTAACCTGTCAATATATTTTGTTTGACACCAAGCTATTCTCCAATAAACTTGCATAACTTGAATGCCCAAATAATGATGCGAATGTCCTAAATTTGACATCTCAAGAGAGACATTGTCACTCTAGCACAATGGCAAGTACCAACGTGAGGAGCTTCACCTCATAAATGTCAATCCGTAGAGACGTGAGGACTGGTATGAAGACCAAGAGCAAGTGAAGTGCACAACTGAGTGAGTGAAAGCATACACACATGCACACACATACACACACACGCGCACAAGGTAAGAGCAAAGAATGGAACAATGGAAGGACTTCGATTACAAAAGAGCTCTCTTACAAAGCTGAAATCTATAACAAGCTAACCCCAAAAATGAGCTCTCTAGCCCTTTTTATAGTTTTTTGAGTAGTTTTGGCCCTGTCCAGACTGTTGGAGGATAAACACTCCTATGTGCACAAAAAAAGCAAATGAACCCTCCTAGGATCCTGAAATTTTTCAGACATAGGTTCTGTAGTTTCTGAGTTTCTCTGAGTATATGAAGAGACTGAAAATGAAATTTTGTAGGCATCAACAAGACTTTAGGATCTTTCAAATGAGAGTAAAATCACTCCATTTGGATACTGGATGATGCCTCAACCAGCTGCAACAAAACAGACAACTTAATCTCTTCACAGAGTATGAGCTAACTAGACAGACACTATTCTGGACATTTCTCTGCACATGTGCAGGCACTGAACCTTAGACTTATACCAGACAAAGTAGAACTTATAAGCTTTCCAACAAGACAAAAATCATTGGAAATGGATTCTGGATGAAGGAAAAACAACAATTACAAGACCGGGGGGTCTGCCAAAAACATCTAGATATATAGAGTGTGTAAAAGTGAAATTTCTGCAAAATATGCAGAGAACAGCTAGTAGGGGGTGTGCTTAAGCAAGGGGGCAGCTTGGGCACGTATTTCCATGACTCTAAGTCATAATACAACTCATTAGAGGTTTTAAAGACCACATACTAACCTCTTTAACCAATCAAAAGCATATACATGTCAAAAGTGAGGTCCAATCACATCAAGAGGTGAGCTAAATCTTCTCTAATCTACTTCTTTCCATTATGGGCATAATTGGATGCCTCCAACTCGTGGAAATCAGCCTCCTTTGATTGTGGATGATGTGGAAGGTTCAATTTGGGGCATGTTCCCACACTCTTGAGCTTGAAAAACTTTCAACACTCCCCCTCAAGCTCAAGTCTTTTCCTTTCGTTGCTTCAGCCTATGTCTCTTATGTTGATAGCTTCCTTGAATCCTCCAAGCTTTGTACCTTCAAGAAACTTTGTCATCATGTCTGCAACCTGCATTTTAGTGTTCACATACCTTATATCTAGCTCTTTTGCCATCACCTTTTCTCTAACGAAGTGGTAATGAACCTCTATGTGCTTGCTCCTTGCATGAAACATGGGATTGTTAGCTAGATAGATGCTTGAAATGTTGTCTCCATAAAGAGGAAACTCCTCCACTTCTACTTCCAAGTCCTTAAGTAGCTTCTTAAGCCATAATAGCTCACATGTAGCCAATGCTAAACCTCTGTACTCAGCCTCTGTGGATGAAAGAGCAACACTGGGTTGCTTCTTAGAGCTCCAAGAGATCACTTTTGTACCTATCATGAAAACATAACCCGATGTACTCCTTCGATCATCCTTGCTACCTGCCCAATCAGCATCACTATATCCTTTGACACTTAGATCAGCATCATATGAGTAAAATAGACCTTGGTTGATGGTGTGCTTGATGTAACGAAGCAGCTTTCTAGCCACCATAAGATGATCATGAGTAGGTGCATGCAAAAATTGAGAGAGAACACCTACTACATATGCAAGATCAGGTCTAGTGAATGTAGCATAAATTAATGAACCAATTATGCTTCTATATAGTGTAATATCTTGTATAGCCTCTCCTTGACCTGCAACCAACTTTGTATTGGGCTCCATGGGCTGAGAAAGTGGCTTACAACCACTCATACCAAACTTGTATAGCACATCCAACAAGTATTTTCTTTGAGAAGATGCCATTGTGTGCATAGATTACCTCTATTCCCAAGAACTAATTTAGTGTTCCAAGATCAGATATCTTGAACTCCTTCCCTAGCTTTGATTTGATATCTTTAATACCTGCAATATCACTTCCTGTGATGATCAAATCGTCCACATAGATGCATATGTATACCGTCTTGTCTCCTTGCTTCTTCATGTAAAGTGATGGATCTGCAACACTTTCTTTGTATCCACAACTTGATAAATAATCCACTAACCTTTGATTCCAGGCCCTTGGGGCTTGCTTTAGTCCATATAGTGCTTTCCTTAGCTTGCAAACATGATTTGGGTACCTCATACTAGAAAATCCTTGAGGTTGGCTCATGTAGACTACTTCTTCAAGCTCTCCATTGAGGAAGGCATTCTTCACATCCAACTGATATAAGCTCCATTTCCTTGATGTGGGCACTGCAATCAAAGTCCTAATTGTTGGCATCTTGGCTACGGGGCTGAAAGTTTCATCATAATCTATCTCGTAGCTTTGGGAGAAGCCTTTCGCCACCAACCTTGCTTTGTACCTAGCAATGGAACCATCTGAATTTCTTTTAATTTTGTAAACCCACTTATTACCTATCACCTTCATGCCTTCTTGAGCTGGTACCAAGCTCCAAGTATGGTTCTCATCAAGTGCTTTGAGCTCTTCCTTCATTGCCTCTTGCCATTCCTTGCAATCCTTAGCTTCTTCATAACTAGTTGGTTCTTTGTCCTTGATTACCTGAGTCATGTATGCATAATGCTTTGCAATGAAATTATCATATGTTAACCTTTGTACTGGATATCTTACTCTTGAAGACCTTCTTTCACTTCCTTTTGGTGTGGTTGCCATCTTCTTTCTTTGTTTTGCCACTCCTGGAGTTTGAATTTCTTCTATCTCTTCATCTTCCAACATGCTCTCATCCACATAGCTTCCTTCTTCAACCAAAATCTTCTCTTTGCCTTTGAATTTGCTTTCTTCAGAGCTGGTCTCTCTTTCCCTAAGCCTTCCACTCCATGGTGAGGGTGTCCTTGTGTTGCATGAGTTGCTTGGACCACTTAAATCCATGCTTTCTTGAACTCTATCATCATTCTTCAAATCTGTCTCACCTATGTCTTCAACCTGCAATGGACTTGTGCATGCATACCAAGGCTTCAACTCATCAAAGACAACATCCCTACTTACCTTCAGCTCCTTGGTGATGGGATTATAGCATTTATACCCCTTTTGTTCCATAGAATATCCCAAAAAAATACACCTTTCAGATTTGGCATCTAACTTTGACCTCAACTCTTGAGGTACATGTACATAGCATATACAACCAAAGACTCTAAGATGTGAAATGCAAGGTTTTCTTCCACTCCATGCTTCCTCAGGGGTTAGATGATGTATACCTGATGTAGGACATCTTTTCATGATGTATGTGGCTGTATATGTAGCCTCTCCCCAATAACAATGTGGCATATTCATTTCGTTGAGCATACACCTTGCTACCTCTGCTATGTGTCTGTTCTTTCTCTCTGCTACCCCATTTTGTTGAGGGGTATACCTGCATGTAAATTGTCTTTTGATGCCATTGACCTGCAAAAATTCAGAAAATTCATGGGAGAAGTACTCTCCCCCTCCATCGGATCTCAAAGTTTTGATAAACTTGCCAGATTCCTTCTCCACCTGTGCTTTGAATTTCTTGAAGTAGTGGAACACATCTGATTTGTTTCTAATGCAATACAACCACACTTTTCTTGAAAAGTCATCAATGAAGGTTACAAAATACCTATTTCTAGCAAGGGATGCTTCTCTTGTTGGACCCCAAACATCCGTGTGAATGAGGTCTAAAACATTTGCACTTACATAGGTACTCTTCTTGAAGGGCAGCCTTGATTGTTTTCCTTGTTGGCAAGCTACACAAATTTCATGCAACATTTTAGATGTAAAATTTGGTAGGCCTCTTACCAAGCTCCTCCTTTGCATGTCCTTGAGCTTTTGTAGGTTGATATGGCCTATTTGTTTATGCCATAGATCCAAATCTGCTATCCTCTTGTCTCCATATGTGACATACATTGAATGGTGTGGCTGATTTATGTCCATTGTGAACATTCTCACTTGCTTTTTTCCTTTTGCTATGAGCTTGAAACCTGCCCTTGGATCCTCAACAAAACATCCTCTTTCATTGAACCTAACTTGATAGCCTTTTTCTACCATTTGGCCTACCGAAATCAAGTTTTTGGTAATAGTAGGGACATGTAATACCTCTGATAACCACTTTGCTCTTTGATTTCCTTCCAAACTGATATCTCCCACATGTTGAATGATATGCTCTGAGTTATCACCTGTTTCCACATGCCCTTGATGCTTTGGGACCTGCAAATTACTAAAAAAATCCTTTCGACATGACATATGATTGCTACATCCACTGTCTACATACCATACATCTTCACTAGCTTGAGTTGTATCTTCACCATACCTCATGGCAAGTAAATAATCATTCCCTTGGCTGGATGATGTGTTTGCATAATTACCTTGCCCTCTATAATTGTTTTTGTTGCTTTGATTCCCTTGTCTTTGAGCTCTATGATAGCATTCATTTGCAAAATGACCGGGCTTACCACATACAAAGCATCCATTTGAAGTGGCTTGTCCTCTTCCACCAAATCTTCCACCTCTTCCTCTATTTGTGGCTCTTCCACCTCTTTGACCTGCATTTTCTTGTTGTCCTTGACCTCCTTGGTTGCTTTGATATCTTCCTCTTCCTCTTGTAGCACCTCGGTTGTGTCTTCCTCTTCCTCTACCTGCATACAACAATTGCCCTTGGCTATCCTTGGCATTATGACCACCAAGGTTCATCTCCTTTGTCACCATGAGAGTGATAAGTTGATCAAAATCAGGAAGAGAGTCCCTTACATACACTGAAGTTGTGAAAGCCCTCCATTTTTCATCATCCCTAAGTCCATTTAGGGTGTGGGCGACAAGATCGTCATCATCTAGGGCACAACCGATTGACCCTAGTGCATCTGCAAGCTTTTTAACCTTTAATATGTAATCATTAACACCTTGAGAGGGGCTTTTCCTAAGATTATTTAGCTCATTCTTGAGCTGAATTTTTCTAGCTTTTGTGGAGGTTGAGTACAATCTCTCCAAGCACTCCCACACCTTCTTCGATGTATCCAAATCTTGAATATGCCCTACCATAGAGTTGCTAATATGCTGAGATAAAATGAAAATGACCCTTTTGTCCCTTTCATCCCACTCTCTTACTGCTCTTCTCTGGTCACTGGTTGGATTTACCTCATATATGTAGGGTTTTGGCTCTCCACCACTCACAAGTCCCCACAAACCTTTCCCCATCAAAAAATTGCTTATTCTAAATCGCCACGGTTGGTAGTTTCCTTTTTCGCGCTTCTCAATCTGAGCATTGAGATCAGCCATGGTGCCTCCTAACTCTTTTGAACCTCCCCCTTGATGCAATGAAGTTGAAAAGGATGTCCTTTACCTCAAAAAATAGAGCTACTCCTCTTGATGAAACTTCATCTTTGATTTGATGATGTATTTGCTTCCCCTTGTTGTTGATGTGCCCGTTCTTTGCTTCCTTCCTTCAAACTTTGATGAAGTCTTTACTTCACTTCAGTAGCTCCTTCTTCTCTCTTTGATACTCCACTTATAGCTCTGATATCACTGTTGGAGGATAAACACTCCTATGTGCACAACAAAAGCAAATGAACCCTCCTAGGATCCTGAAATTTTTCAGACATAGGTTCTATATTTTCTGACTTTATCTAAGTATATGTAGACACTGAAAATGAAATTTTGCAGGAATAAACTAGACTTTAAGATCTTTCAAATGAGATTAAAACCACTCCATTTGGATACTGGATGATGGCTCAACCAGCTGCAACAAAACAGACAACTTGATCTCTTCATAGAGTATGAGCTAACTAGACAGACAGTGTTCTGGACATTTCTCTGCACATGTGCAAGCACTACACTTGAGACTTATATCAGACAAACTAGAACTTATAAGCTTTCCAACAAGACAAAAATCATTGCAAATGGATTCCGGATGAAGGAAAAACAACAATTACAAGACCCGGGGTCTGCCAAAAACATCTAGATAGATAGAGTGTGTAAAAGTGAAATTTCTGCAAAATATGCAGAGAACAGCTAGTAGGGGGTGTGCTTAAGCAAGGGGGCAGCTTGGGCATGTATTTCCACGACTCTAAGTCATAATACAACTCATTAGAGGTGTTAAAGACCACATAATAGCCTCTTTAACCAATCAAAAGCATATACATGTCAAAAGTGAGGTCCAATCACATCAAGAGGTGAGCTAAATCTTCTCTAATCAACTTCTTTCCATTATGGGCATAATTGGATGCCTCCAACTCGTGGAAATCAGCCTCCTTTGATTGTGGATGATGTGGAAGGTTCAATTTGGGGCATGTTCCCACACTCTTGAGCTTGAAATACCTTCAACACAGACCTAGTGTCCGGCCTAGTTAAAAATTAGGTTCCAAGGCTTATTTGGGGGCTCAAATGGAGTCTAAAAATTATGAAAATTGGTAGGATGCTACTTCTAATACTCCTCAAGCTGAAGGACTACTTGGCTTGAACAAAATGGAGTTGTAAAAATAGAAAATGGTATTTACAATGGTTTTTAGTGACAAAAGTCACAAATTTATAGGGATTTCTTGTGAAAATTTGACATGTGCTTCTTGGAGCTCCCTACATGCTCCTTCTTCTTGTGTATCCACTTCTTTGATGCACTTCCATGCTTTGTCCTTGACCTTGAGCTTCAACACACATGAAAATCAGCCTTAAATTCAGCAATATGCTTCTCGTTAGGACCACTGAGAAGCCTGTGACCAATATGTATAAAAATTAGCATAAGTACATTTTCATGCTTAACATATAAAGTTCTCTCAATTGGATTGCTCTCAAAACCATGTCTAAGCAAGTAGGCATGCATCTTTTCATACCCAACATGTGGTGCTTGCTTCAAATCATGTAATGTTTTTTCTCGATGCACACACTTTCTTCTCATGCCTACTCTACACAAAACCACGGGTCAAAAATACATATACTAATCACCATTGAGAAACGTAGTTTTAATGTCCAATTGTACATTCCAATCATGATGAGTTATAAGTTCATAAATGCTATAAACAGTGGTCATTTGGCATGTGGGAGCAAGGTCTCATCAAAATCAATGCCTTTATCTTGAGCATAGCCTTTTGTAACAAGCCTAGCCTTTTGTAACAAGTCTAGCCTTATACCTGTGAACTCCTCAATCTTAATTATGTTTTAGCTTGTATAAAAAACTTAGTGCAAATGGCCTTTTTGCCTCAAGGAAAATCACATAAAGAAGAAGTACCATTCTTCATGATAGCATCATATTCTGATTGCAAAACATCCATCTAATTTTTTTGAATTTTGTGCTTGAGCAAAAGAAGCAGGCTCATTCTCATCACAAAGACTGGAGAGAGCCATTGCATAGAAGTTTGATACAAAGGAAGCAATATGAGAGCCTAAACGAGTATGATATGCCAAAGGTGCATATAATTTTCTATCTCTTAAAGTGTACACTATCCATTTAGGTATAGCTTTTGCCTCCTCTATATCAACAATCTCAGCAACAAGTGCATAATGTAAATTTGCACCATAAATGGGAAGATTTGCATCATTATTTGAAACCTATAGAGGCTGTAAATTAAACTTTAGAACACATCTTTAGAACTAAACTATGTCTCTTTAGTACATGAAAATGATGGATAAATTGAATCTTCCATGAAAACATCACAACTAACCAAAATGTGTTTATTCTGTGAATGATATAGATGATACTCATTGCATCAGAAGTATACCCAACCAAAATACATTTCACTGCTTTATCATCCAACTTTCTACATTATTGATCAAACATTAATGCATATAGTAGACAACAAAAGACACACACATGAGCAACAAATGGATTATGATCATGCTAATCCTCATATGGAGTGATAGACTATAGTGCTTCGGTGGGACACATGTTACGTACATACAATGCACACATAACAACCTCAAACCAGAAGCTATGTGGTAAAGCTTGACTTTTTACCATACACCTCACCATCCCCATGAGAGACCTATTCTTTATTTCAACAAATCTATTTTTTTGAATACAACACTCTACACTAATTTTTTATCCCATGCTCGACCATAAATGCATTAAAATCAGAAGACATGTATTCCTCTACTCAATCAGAATAGAGGGTGCCCAATTTACATGCTGACAAATTTGAAGCCATAACCATAAACTTTTTGAAGCACATAAATACTTCGGACTTTCGTTTCAATGGATACACCCATGCATGCTTGGAGAAATCATCAATAAAAGTCACAAAGTAAAGGTAGTTCCCAAAAGAAGGTGTCTGCATAGGACCACAAACATCATTATGAACAAGCTACAATTTATGAGCAACCCAAACTAAACCATCTTTTGCGAAGGAGGAATGCTCAATCTTGCCCAAAATACACCCTTCACATACATGTTAACAAGATGCCTCAAGTTTGGGCAGAAAGGAAACCATATTCAGATTTCTGCAGGCATAGCAAACTACCAAAATTCGAATGAACAAAGTGTGCATGTCAAAGCTTTACATCTAAGAGCAAGGATTGTTGACTACTTAAACACCATTGGATTTTTTATGTGTGATGCAGATCATTCATTATATGCAAAGAAGGATGATGATGGAATCATGATTGTGGCTATTTATGTTGATGACTTGATTGTAGGTGAAAAATGAAGCAAGCATTAAAGAGGTAAAGCAACTCCTTATGCAAGAATTTGACATGAAAGATCTTGGTGTGATATGCTATTTCTTATGCATTGAGTTTATACATACAAAAACAAGTATATGGATGTCGCAAAGGCAATATGCCTTGAGTATGCTGCAAAAGTATGGTATGGCTGATTGCAAGCCAATTTCTATGCCATTACATCAGAATTTGAAGTTGGACACTGCATCAGGTGAAGCATTGGAAAATGCTACTATGTACAGGAATGTTGGGTGTGTGTAGAAGTGCGACAGACACACGAGAAGCACATACAAGGAGCACAAATGCAACAAGACACACGGAGAAGATGATGGCTGGAATAGCTCTCTCTATTGATGATGAACTGAACTAAAGTAAGAGTCGAATAACATCCCTAAGTACAAAGTACCACCACATATGAGTGAATCATGTATGTGGTAACATGGGGAGAAAACCTCTAGCCAGCACTACAATAAAAAGTTCCCATGTATAGGGAAAAGGTTCACATCAAAGCTATCGAGGAACACATAAATGTAACAAACCTCCCTAGAGCGAATGATGTGGACACAAGCTACCAATACAAGATGTCATCTCATGGACACTAATCATTGAAAGGTATGTTGAACATGGCAGTGATGAAGAAATGCATGGAACACACTAGGTTTTGTGCGACAGCCAATGCACTTTGAATATCAGTGAGAATATGCATAGCGGCATCAATCTCCATGCAAAGATCCATTAGTAGACATCTCAACCATATACACTCCACTGTAGCTGTGAAAACTACCTTGTAATCAACTTCACAAATCGATGTCACCACTGCAGGTTGCTTCTTACTCAACCAAGATATGCATGAGTCTCCAAGGAAAAAGCAATTACCACTAGTGGACACACGAGTATCATAGCAACTAGCCCAATCACTATCTATAAAAGCATGCAAGCATGGTTGAATATCTCTACCATAAAGGAGGCCTAAGCTCAAAGTGCCTCTGAGATATCCAAACACATGTTTCACCACTTGCCAATGCTTAGTGCCAAGGTTATGCATGAATCGACTCAATTGGGAAACTGAATATTTTATATCCGGCCTTGTGTTGCATGCATATATAAGACATCCCACAACTTGTTGATATAGAGAAGTGTCAAATGCATCACTGGAATCCTCAATTCAGAACCTAAATCCTATCTCAATTGGTGCGGAAACTGGCTTGCGATCCTCAAAGTCGAAATACTGAAGTAGTTTTTCAACATACTTTGCTTGATGCATAAGAATTCCCCCCCTCAATGGATACAAACTAGATGCCAAGATAGTTGCTTAAGAGACCAAGATAAGTAACATCAAAAGTATGCTGCAAATCATCCTCACATGACCGAGTCAAGAGTATGTCATTGACATAAAGAACAAGCACCATAAGATCAGCCCCATCTTTGCGTACATAGAGTGTGCTTTCAATTGGACTACATGTGAAGCCAAAAGCATTCAAGTGCTTATGGATTTTGCCATATCATGCACGTGGAGCTTGCTTGAGACCATATAAGGCTTTATGCAAGTGACAAACCATATGCTCTTGCCCAAGTAGGTGCAAACGTTTCCTCATAGTCAATGCCATTTTGTTGCACATATCCTTTGGCAACCAATCTAGCTTTGTAGCGATCAATGCTACCATCAGACTTTCTCTTAATCTTGTAAACCCACTTTGTACCAATGGCATTCTTTCCTTTTGGCAATTCACATAATTCCCAAATACCATTCCTATGTATGGAATCCATTTCTGATTGCATAGCACTCATCCATTGTGGATCGTCACATGCATCTTCAAAAGTAAGTGGCTCTTCATTACATGTTGTCGCAATAAGAGAATAATCCACAAAATTATTTGATGCATGGTGAGGGCTTGATCTTGTTCTACCAAGTAAAGGTGCACTCAATTTGTTGTCCTGCAAAGTTTGTTTCAGCCACTTTGGCATAATTTTTGCACTCTTGATAGACATGCGTTCATTATGTAATACATCATCAACATTTATATAATGTGTGAGCTAAATTTCATGCTCATTTTCAGCCATAAGCAGTTTTGACATTTTTTGGCTGAAAAATTTCAGCCATTGGTTGGAAGTTCTCTGCATTTTCAGCTCTATTTTACTCGAATTTTTCAGCCCTTTGAGCCTTAGTTGGTTGTTCTACATGGCCATAGTTAATCGCACCATTTTGGAACAAAGGCATGAGTGTATCAAACACATCTTGTGAGCTAACTGTTGGCTATTTTTTGCATTTAAGTAGAGGGAAAACTGAATTTTCAGCAAATACCACATCTTGAATCACAATAATTGTGTTTGTCAATGGATGGTACAAATGATATCCTTTACTTCCAACACTATAACCAACAAATATAAATTTCTTTGCCTTGTCATTTAGTTTGTGACATTGTTGTGATGACACAAGAGCATATGTCAAACAACCAAACACACGCATATGACTAACCATGGGCTTATGTCCATTCCAAGCCACATAAGGAGTGATGTCTCTCAATGGTTTTGTAGGGCAGTGATTCAACACATAGTTTGCACACATGACCGCTTCCATCCAAAACTATCAAGAAGGTGCTTTCCTTTAACCATACATCGTGCCATTTCAAGTAGAGTTCTATTTTTACGCTCGACAACACCATTTTGTTGAGGTGTATATGGCACTATACATTGGTGTGAAATACTTCTTTCACGAAGAAAATCATTAAACTCATGTGACATGTATTCAGCACCACAATCCATGCATAGAGTCAAAAGCTTTTATAAAGAAAATTTTTCAGCCATAGCTAAAAATGCTTTGAAGCAAGAGAATATCTCATTCTTTGCTTTCAAAGGATACACCCATGTATGGCGAGTAGCATCATCAATGAAGGTAATAGAATATACATGCTTCCCAAAAGATGGAGTCTTGACAGGACCACATACATCACAATGAACAAGCTTTAATTTTCTTGTAGTGTGTGTATGACTATCTTTTCGAAAAGAAGCACGATGCATTTTTCAAGAATGCAACCTTCACATGCATGGCTTTCAATGGACTCAAGTGTAGGAAAACCAATAACCATGTCCTTCTTTTGCAAGTAAAGCAAACTATTGAAGTTCAAGTGACCAAAACAAGCATGCCAAAGCTTCATTTCAGCCATGGAAGAAGTATGAGCAACCAAGGCATTCGAGGCAGCCCTCTTGTATGTATCCATGCGATACAAACCGTTACATAATGTACCGAACATCACAATAATATTACCATTGCTGAAATCATGAACCATACACTTATCATCAACAAAGTGTACATGAAGTCCAGCTTTGGCAATCAATGGAACTGAAATTAAGGTCTTTTTTATACCGCATAATACAATGCATTTTTCAAGAGAATCACACCTCCATTTGCAACGGTAAGCTCAATTTCTCCTACTCCAATGATAGGATAAGAGGCATTTTTTGCACAGAACACATGTCCTCGTTTGGGTGCATCTTTCAAAGAGGTAAAAAATCTTTTGCATGAAGTTATGTGCTTTGAAGAACCACTATCAAAGAACCAATCCGAATCACCCTCACTCACAACCATACATTTAGAACGCAAAGATTCACCATAATGACATGTAACAACACATGCCCAAAAATCTTGAGCCATGTTGGCTTCATCATTCTTTGCATTTGCTGAATTTTCAGCAATAGACATGCTCGATTCCTTCTTCTTTTCATTGCGCTTAGCAAGCTTTCTACACTCATCAATAGTATGACTAACCTTTCAGCAATATTTGCATCTCTTCTTCTTTTGCAAATCAGCATCATTAGAGGAATGAGTGGATGAGGAAGGTTGAGGCTTTGGTTTTGATGAAGACATGCTCGATTCCTTCTTCTTTTCATTGCACTTAGCAAGCTTTTTACACTCGTCAATAGTATGACCAACCTTTCAGCAATATTTGCATCTCTTCTTCTTTTGCAAATCAGCATCATTAGAGGAATGAATGGAAGAGGAAGGTTGAGGCTTTGGTTTTGATGAACCCAAAGCTAAACCATACTTGCTTTTTGTGAGATGGAAAGTGCTTGTGTCCCTCAATCAAACCACTCCTATTCACTCTTGATTGCTCTTCTTGCAAAACAAGAGGCACAACCTCATCAAATGCATACATATTAGGATTTCCTTTTGCAACCAAATGGAGTGTAGTAGTAAATTTTTGAAAAGATTCTGGTAATCCTTTCAACAATGTAGAAATGAGTGATGCATCCGAAATGATCTCATCTATGCTTGCCAATTGCTCTTTCAAGTCCTTGATGCATGTCACATACACATCCACTGATTCATTTTCAGCCATATATACATCCTCAAGTTTCTTCCTCAAATATGCAACACATGTTTCATTACGCACCGCATACAAAGAATCAAGAGTGTCCCATGCATGTCCTTCTCTAGAACATGACCGAATGTGTGGAGCATCATATGATGCTTCCCAGAAATCGCAATCAATGCATGAGCTTGAGCATCTTTTCCATCCCATCTAAGCTGCTCCTATGTAGGTGGAGAAGGAGAAACCACTGTACTTGAAGAAGAAGCTCCATCTGTGACAGTAGACTATGAAGTGGAAGAACCTGCGGGTCTTTGATCTACATCTGCCACTATGTTCCAAAGTTGTTTTGCAACAAGAACATGTTTCATCATGTAAGACCACATTGGATAGTTGGTCCCATCAAGCTTATCTTCAGCTTGAAGCATGCCAAACAAGTCATTGTTGCCCGCCATGTCACTAAAGAACAAGAATGTGACAAAATATTTACTTCGACAAAAGTTGAAATGAGTGGTGAAATTTCAACTCACAAATTGTCACTCTAATAGTGATTTTGATTGCACGGATGGGTTCGAAATGGGGTAAAACCCTTGGGCACCTGATGGAAATGTTTCTTGGTTGCTGAAATTCACTGTTCTATGCTCTGAAGTCAATTTGCACTATTAAAAGTGCACACGTGCTGTGACGGAAAAAACCAAAACTTGAGAAGGAGCTGAACCTGCTCTAATACCACTATTGGGTGTGTGTCTGTGTGTAGAAGTGTGAGAGACACACAAGAAGCACACACAAGGAGCACAAATGCAGTAAGACACACGGAGAAGATGATGGCTGGAATAGCTCTCTCTATTGATGATGAACTAAACTGAAGTAAGAGCTTAATAATATCCCTAAGTACAAAGTACTGCCACATATGAGTGAATCATGTATGTGGTAACATGGGGAAAAAACCTCTAGCCAGCACTAGAGTAAAAAGTGCCATGTTGAAGCTGAAAGTCAAGGACAAAGCATATGAGCACATCAAAGAGGTGGACACACAAGAAGAAGGAGCACGTAGGGAGCTCCAAGAAGTACATGAGAATTTTTCAAAAGGAATCCCTATAAAAATAGTGATTTTCATCACTAAAAGCCATTGTAAATACCATTTCCTATTTTTGTAACTTCATTTTGTTCAAGCCAAGGAGTCCTTGAGCTTGAAGAGTATTAGAAGTATCATCCTACCAATTTTCATAATTTTTAGACTTCGTTTGAGCCCTCAAATAAGCCCTGTAACCTAATTTTTAACTATGCCGGACACTAGGTCTGGACAGGGCCAAAACTACTCAAAAAACTATAAAACGAGCTAGAGAGCTCATTTTTGAGGTTAGCTTGTTAGAGAATAGAGCTTTTGAAAGAGATTCTCATGCAATAGAAGCTTTCCATTGTTCCTCTCTTTGATCTTGCCTTGTGCACGTGTGTGTGTATGTGTCTGCATGTTTATGTGCTTTCACTCACACACTTGTGCCTTCACTTGCTCATGGTCTTCATACCATTCCTCACGTCTTCGCGGATTGACAAGTAAAGGAGGCGGTGCTTACTCTTGAGCTACACCAAATTTTGCCACCGTTGTCGGGGAGAGAGCTTCGAGGACGAGCGTTGTATGGTAAGATCGTAGATTTGCGATGTTGGAAGGTAAAAAAAACTGTCATTTCTATTCATTTTCTGATTTTTCTTCTTCATCTTCATCATCATCACCATCTCCATCTTCTTCCATCTTCATCTTCATAGAAATTTCTTGTTTTTTAGTGCATTTTCACACCACTTTTCATGCATTATTGTGTGAGAAGGAGTTAGGAGGTGCAAGGGAGAGCAAGCGCCTTTGTCTTTTCATGATTTTCTGCACATATAGAGCTCGCCATTGCTCGGCGCTCAGAAATTTGAATTTCCCGCCAAAAAACAAGATTCTGACTGAAAATCGTGATTTTCATAAAATTCAAATTTTATCAAAAAAATTCAATTTTCTATTTCCCGCCTAAAAGCTTTTTGAAAAGAACACGATTTTGGGGTCATTCTCAAAATCGCGATTCTCTGGTTGTGATCAAAATCACAATTCTCTAAATTTTTCGAAAACATGATTCTCAGAAGACACGATTTTCAGTGGGCTCAAAATTGCGATTCTCACAAATCACGATTTTCAGCCAAAAACACAATTTTGTGAAAACATGCTTCTCTATGGCTCCAAAATTGCGATTTTCAAAAACACGATTTTCATCCACAATCGCGATTTTCACGATTTTCACTAAGGTACAAAATCGCGATTTTAGAACACGATTTTCGATCAAAATCGCGGTTTTTTTGTCATTCTCAAAATCACGATTTTTCACGCCAAAAACACGATTTTGACCAAACACGATTTTCATTCAAAATCGCGATTTTCATATAAAAAACGCAATTTTGAGGAAACACGATTTTCATTCAAAATCACGATTTTGTGATCATTCTCAAAATCGCGTTTTTCACGATTCTCACTCAAAATCGCATTTTTCACGATTATCACTCAAAATCACGTTTTTCACGATTCTCACTCAAAATCGCATTTTTCACGATTCTCATTCAAAATCACCTTTTTTGGGATTGTTCAGAATCACGATTTTCATCAGTACTCAGCATTGCAATTTCCATGATTTCACCAAAATCGTGAGTTTTGGGATTTCTCAGCATCGTGATTTTCATCATCCCTCAAAATCACGATTTTCATAACAGCTCAGCATCGCGATTTTTAGAGCTCCCAAAATCGCAATTTTCACACAAAATCGTGATTTTTTCAAAAGGTCATGTTTGACTGTTTTGACCCCTAGGAGCCTGATTTGACATACCTTTTTCGTCAAAAGTCCATTGTTCTAAGATGGCTTCGTTTTGTTCTTCCGTTAATCTGGTTCGTGCCCAAACTTTATGCATGTTATTGTAAAGTCGTTGGATGGAAATGGTGTAAGCTACTGCTTCGGACATTTCTTCTTCATACGTGCTAGCTTCTCTTGAAACTTCAACATGTGCTTCAGATTGGTGTACTTCTTCCTCACTATCTTCAGTATCAGCATCGCCTTTGTCGGTCATTGTGCAGTCATCGTCTTCATCTTCAGAATTAGCATTCGCTCCCTCTGATGGTGTAATGGGGAAAGTCGGGCGTTCAAATGCTTGAGAGACGACATGGATATCTGAAAACTAAAAATCACTAGACAATACATCGAGGATCTCAAAATCAAACGTAGTATTGATGTCTTCAATGCCCAAGCTTGTAACTGGGAAGGTGAAGGAATCAAAGACGAATGTAGGAGTTGCTACGGGAGCTTCTACAGTCGTGGTGGCCATAGTCGTAATGGTAGTAGGCACAGTGGTCTCTGCCTGTGAAACTTCACGGAATGTGGCAGAGCGGCTCAATTGAACGCGGAGAGGGCGAATCATTGGTTGGGGTTGAATTGGAGGTCTTTGAGGCGAGGTTTTAGGTGTGGGCTGAGGTGATGGTGACGCTAGCACTTGTAGGCATGGAATGGTGCCACACATGCACTTGGCTTGATGGGGTTTGGGGGGTCTCGTGGTCTTCTTGGAGCCTTTATATTATTTCAAGTGCTCAGCTGGTAGGGCTCTCTCTATAGTAATATCATAGGCCAGACACATGTATATGATGCGTGTGAGAGCACAACATCCATGAACGACCTTCTTCTTCTCCCATCGATGTCCGACCAATAAAAGTTGATCCTGAATATAGGTGGCAATGTCAATTGTCTGAGGCCCTGTGGCGGCCAAATAAAACTCAAACCAAAGACGCTTGTGTGGGATCGTGAATCGTTCGTGAGGCAAAGTGCTGTAGATAGATCCAGAGTGGAGTGGTTAACTGAGGGGTGATGGCAAAGATGGTGGGCCATTTATCAACATCGCTTCGCTTCATTGGTTCTGGGATGAGATGCTCCTTCTCTGTGGGTGTATGAATGCCGTGAATCTTAATCACAGTCTTGACTAAGTCCAAAGACAATGTAAACTTCTTGAAAGGTGGGTCATTCACCAAGGATGGTATATGAAGACGGGGTCCAATTCCTTGCGCTACTGCTCTCTAATAGAAGCCACTAAAAATAATCACCAATAAAATTCCGGTTTCGAGAGTTCCACATTAAAATAATTTGCAAATCCTACCCTCTGCCATATAGGTTGGAGATCTTCACAATTCTGGAGATTCTCAAACTCTTGTGAAAAGAATTGGTAGCATCTCCGCATGTTTGCACCATACATAAAATTAGCTTCATATATGAATTCTACATCTCCTAGGGGCCTTGCAAGCCCTTGAAATTAGTGTGCCTTGTTGTTTACCCTTTCTATTTGTCCTTGAGGAGGGCCTTCAATGGGCATCGATCTAGTAAAACCTTGGAACTCCTCCGGGATATCCTTAGGAAAATTCTCAAATGGAAGATCCGAGAAATCCACAACAGGTTGCCCAAGCGTTGCACTGGTAGAACCTTCCGCTTGCATGATGGAAAGCTAGTGTTGTGGACCTAAGCTGAAGTGAAGAGGAAAACACATTATCCATGGAAAATAATTAAGATCCCAAGAAGATCAGACCTCCATTCCTTTCCACCACCAACATGCTTCCTGTGCAGTTTGTGATTTTAATGATGTGAGAATTGAATTATGATAGGTGTGTGCTTTGAGTGGGATTATGTAAGGTGCATGGCTTTACAATTGATTTCGAACGAGTACTACCTACAGAGTTAGTGTGCCTTACAAGGACAGTGCTGATATGAAGTTGTCTAACTGGGGCTGCATGTAGTGGTTAATAAGAGTGTTAGTTTCACTAAGTCGATGGTCAAGATGAGTTGGGTCAAGAGTCGTCATGATTATGGAAGGCTTAGGGATCCATTTCTATGTCACAAGGGGGGCTACAAGAGATGATGTGTAATTTACAAAGGAAGGTGTGTAGGTTTTCCCAGTAGTCTCAGAAAAGGTCTTCTTAGAATTGACTAAGGTTGGTATAAACTAAGCACCTTTTAGGTACGGAGAGTTGGCAAGACTTGGATTGAGCTGTCACCACGGATTTGGGCACGCAAATTTTCCAAATGTCTTACCTCGATCGAAATTGAGAGGACTGCCAAAGATCTGGAGTGTTTGACTTACTGGGTACAATCGCCTTGTGTATCCACCTCGGTTGAGGGTATGCCTAAGTGAACTGTCTAATGAACCACTCTGATGTGCTATGCCATGTGTCAAAATATCATAAAACGGCAAGTACTGACATGTTTAGCTGCATAGTGAATCATTGACTCCGTTACATATAATCAGTTACCTAGTAGAAGCCAACTAGGCTTATCGAGCACCTATGAACAACTATCATACATCTCCTATGGCGAGGTTGGGTAAGTCTTCCACCTACATCACCAAAGAGCACCGACATCTGGATGTCTTCGAGTTAAGAAAACCTCACCATGACCCTCTTTGTCAAACGTAAAAGGCTTTATGCAAAAACCGTAACTGCTATATCAATGACCACATGGACATACATAAGCGATATCCACAAAAGCGTACATGGTGTGTATGTGCTCAATATATGCACTTAAGTGACACTAAAAAGGTTGAATGCACATGCGAAAAACTAGCTAACACCTACAAGTGTCTGTCAACTTTGATGTTTTAGGCTCAAAAAACCTGCATAAATTTGCAGTGGCTTCTCACACGAAAACTAAAAACCTTTCGAACCTGTAGTTTTACGAGTGTGGCTGAAAACACAGTTGCAAAGGTTGATAGTTATTGTCAGAGAAGTACAAAGAACACTCTTCTTGATGTTCTTGGACCTGTCTAAAGAGAACTATGTGCGAAAGTACTCCAAAATGGCTCCAAAAGACACCCCAAAAATGCTTCAAAAAGAGGTTTTGAAAGCAAAGAATGAAGCTTTGAGGGACCAAAACATGTTCAAGGTAATGTTAACCTTAGTCTTTCCCCTTCTTCAGACATCACACGGGTGTAGTTTAGTGGCAAGAGATTGCCACGACTAAGCAAGCTCTAGGGGGAACACTACTCGGATGGGTGACCTCCCGGGAAGTACTGGGAACCTCTATCTTCCTTGATCATTGAGGTCCTCCCTCGCGCGTAGCCAACGATGCCAACAGCGACTTCGGTGACTTGGATGACAAGGTATGCCAAGTTCTATGTCTTGGTCACCGCCTTAGTCATAAGCCTTGGAGAAAGCCAGGGGGGGAGGGTAAAGCTCACTTCGCTCGCACAAAACAAAAAAAGCTTTTGCATCGAGTTGCTCTAATACCAATGAAGTAATTCGATGGCAATGCACCACGGTGCGCTCTCCTTCAAGAGAGCTCCACGACAATCTTCGGAGTAGAAAACTGATCTCCTAAAGGCCGCACACAGTAGTACGCACAGAGATTGCGGAGTACGCAAAAAAGCACAATACACAAGGAGCATGAAGACAAACTTCTTAGGTCTTACAAATGTGATCAAACTTACAGTCTATGACTGACCAGGCCACTATATGTTTTATTAAAGAACATATACAAAGAAGTGTTCGGTGGCCATTTGGCCTTTCACTTGGACACTAATGGTAACAGCAATGAAAAGCTAGGGAGAGAGTTTTTGCATCCTTAGGGAATCATAGAAGTGCATATGGCACTCAAAATCACCTAAAAAGTGCTCATTGCCTCACCAAGATTGCTCTACCCAATAGGGCAATTGTGTTTGGGATTTTGGTAATTTTCTAGTGTTTTTTGAGATTCCAAAGGATTGTCTTGCCAAGGGCTTGAAAATACTATATGTCAAAAAAAACCCAAATTGCACAAAAGGTGCCACTCCCAATTGCTTTAGGAAATAGGGCAATCACCCGCTAGAATTTGATGATTTTGAAATATCTTTTAAGTTTTTCAAGAACCCAAGGTTTGATATAAGTTTGTACAAAATAGTCTTGTCAAAAATCAAGTTTTAAGCATATGTGCAACTCGTGATTGCTCTAGACACCATTTGTGTCAAGAGGACCTATCAGCTTGTTTTGATCCCTGAGAACCTGAATTCAGGACATCACTTTTTTGAAGTTGACCTTTAAGTGAGAGTGGGAATTCAAGTGGCCCTCATGAGAGCTTCCAGCACAAAGATGGAGGCAAAGGGAACATCAAGAAAAACCTAAGGCCATAACCAAAGAGCAAGGGGTTTTGAGAAATAGATCACATCTAGGGAGGGGGAATTAAACTCGATTTTCTTCACTCTAGATATCATTGAAAGTATACTATTCTAACCATCTCCAACCTCACTATACATAGATCCATGCTCACCTATTCTTTTTCTTACATGTTTGTATATAAAAATATGGTATAATTCTTTGTAGGTGTACAATTTAGAGTGTTGATTCAATTTGAGGAGAGACTCTACAAAGATTCAAACAAAAATTTGCAATATCTAGATACAACTCTTATTTTTTAATTCAATTGAAAGAAGAATAAGAATAACTACACTAAATGGATTTCTTTTTTTCTTTCTTGAGAGTGGATATGTATGATTCTTAGATCAAGTTGAAGATTACTAATAACTTATAGATCAACACATTTGAGAGTATTATTGGCTCAAATAGGAGCAAAAGTTATTATAAAATGGCCTCATCAATTTCTAAGGTAATGGAAAATCTAGATCTGAACATGCAAATAGATTGGATGTCAAGGCTTAAGGGTGCATTTGAATTGAACTCACCTTCACACACACAAATACATTAGGAGCCACCATCTATCAAGATGATTGTGGGCAATCTATTGTTGGACTCGACGATCTCAAGGATCTCAATCTCCCAAACATTATCATGGTCAAATAAGAGGGAGAATCACTAGAAGATAAGATGGAATCGTATTACAAGGTTACACAGAGCAAAAAGAACCACTCTACAAGCGATCAAATTCACAAAAAATATGGGTTCCAATCTAGAGCCACAACCAATTTAGAGTAGAATTGATCCTAATGCTCTATTGTTGGAATATCAAGCTTACACTATGCTTGAGGTGGATTTGATCTACATAAAAAAAGCTATGGTTTGGATTATGCCAGAATATCCATTGAAGTGTTCTTTTACCTATGCTCATTTATTGTATTTTTCTAAAAGATTTTTCATGGATCATTTACCATTGTGAAATCCTAGAGCTTTGCACATGTAAAGGGATACAAAGAGAGCCCAAATTCCACTAATTTGTGGTGGTTAACTTGCAATCAATCAATCACCTAAAAGTAGATCAAACTAGATCTTCACTTTTCCTAGATTATAGGAAAGTGAATTGACTCCCTCCAACAACTAATCCCACCTTCATTTAAATTCAAAATCCACTTGTAGAAGTCGTGGAGCTCTTCAAGAGTCCATATAAAGACTTCAAATCACTTGTACATTACATGGAAGCAATATACATACACTTGTGGCCATCATTGTCTTGCTCCTTCATTTTTCTGCATCCTCTTCTTCAACAATAGTGATCTTGAAGAAGCTATACTCTCTCTACACAGCTCCGCATTATATCAAAGAGGCCTTATTATAAAGATATTAGTTTCTAGTTTATGTGTATAAATTTGCAAAGCATTTGATTGAGTAGATTGGGAGAAATCTTAATTTTTCTATCTTTGGGTCTATCTCTGCACATTCCTAAAAAATAGGAGGTACCACTGTTGAGTCTCAAGTTCATTCCAAAAGCATATTTTGCTTATTCCTTGTACTTTTGTGCATTCTATACACTCCACTCTATGCATATCACTCCTTCAAAAGGAGTTTTTCTAGTTGAAATCACACTGATTGCTATGAGCATTTGAAGTTGATTGTCTCATCAAAGATAGTAAGTTTTTTGAGCTAGTCAATGTGCAAATCTATTTGTTTTGTATCGGCTCTTTCTCCTTGATGCCCCAAAGTACATAGTGCATTTTATTGCACTTATCGCATGCCTATAAGGTCTATTTGAGTCTCCATAATCTCACGGATTGGTCTCGTGCCATTTGGTTGGACCAAATTTCCTCACTTGGCAACTCACTTTTCTACCTCCTACAAGCTTCTCCAAGTTCTTTCAGTGGTATCATAGCTAGATCAAGATGGATGATGGCTTTCCCTCAATGATTGAGAAGCTTGATCAACACAATTATGCGGCTTGGAAAATCAGAATGCATACATATTTGCAATTGGAAATCTTTATGGAATTGTAGCAGGTGATGAAGTTATGCCTATTTCAAGACCCAAAGGAGGACCTACACAAAAGGAGATAGATATGCTCACACTATGGTGTGCAAAGGATGCTCTCAAGCAAGGTTGTATATACTAAACTCTATCTCTAACTTTCTATTACCACATATTAGAGGATGCAAGACATGTCAAGAGACTTGGCATGCCCTAGAGACTTTCTTTCTTGCTAGTACCAAAGCAAGAAAAAATCATCTTTTGAAGGAGTTCAACCAAATGAAGAAGATGTTGGTGCAAATGAGTCCAAGCCTACATACTTGGACAATTAGCATTTATCTCATGTAGTCACATATGACTATTCCCTTGTAAAAGTCAATTTAATTTTATCCTTGCAAAAGTGCATATGTTATTTGTACCACTCTCACATGGAGTTAGGCGGAATCAAATCTCGAATTACCTAGTAGATGATTGATGAGAAATTAAGTCCTATAGTTTAGGATTCAGTTTATGGTAAGAGCTCCAATTTGAATTCAAAAGTTGGCTCCAACTTTAGCTATAAAAATAGATTAAAAAACTCATGTGTAGTGGCCCAGACTCCGAGATCATTTTGAGAGGGATTTATGTGATTAGTGAGCTCATTATATAGCTACTTCACTACCCTTACACTGTGCAATTATACATTGTCAATGTCATTGTATTTCTATTTGATTTAATACATATACATTGATCACATTTCTACTTCTCTTCTATGCTATGATTATCTCAAAACATTGAACTTCTCAGAGCTTGTTCTTAGTGCTTACTTGATCAATTGATGTGATTCAAAGTGATATACATCCAGCATGCTCTCTATTTCATAGCTACAAAGTTTCATTTCTTTTCTTAATCTTGATATATCTTCACATCTCTGCTCACTGGTTTGCATATTGTAGTAGCCCGAAAATATTAGGATAGTCCTCCAACTTGTTAAGCATCATTCTTAGCGTACACTTGATCCTTTTTATTGAAACAACTTGTGATTAGTAGCTATCTAAGTTAGCTAGGTACTTCCAAAAGGAATTTAGTCAATTGCTAGCAGGTTGAGAGCACTGTTCATTTTACTGAACATATGTAGACACCAAAATAACAAGTCTTAGCTCATGATTGAACTTTCTACTCATCTGTTTTGATCCATTGATTAGAGGATCATGCTCCAAAGCACATAGGTGATTATTTGTGATTGTTGGGAACCTCAAGGATTATAATAGCAACAACAAACAAAATGGGAGATGGATTTCCATCATTCATTGACAAATTGGATAGAAGCAACTATCCAGCATGGTCCCTAAGGATGCAAGCTTATCTCCAAGGAAGAAGCTTATATGGATACATCTCTCGAGATGAGGAAATGCCAATATTCAAAAGCAAACAGCAACGTACAAGAGAAGAGCAAGAAAAGCTAACTACATGGTGTGCAAAGAATGCTCTAGCCAGGGCTTATGTGCTTAAATCAATATCTGATTTCTTATTACCTCACATTTGGAGTTGCAAGACCTCCCAAGAGACTTGGGAAGTACTTTCTTCATACTTCTCATCAAATACAAGGGCTAGGAAGAACCAACTTTGGATGGAGTTCACAATCTTGAAGAAGCAACCAAAGCAAAGTGTAGTTGACTATGTAACCAAGATGAAGGATGTAGCTAACCAACTTGGGATCATTGGAGAAGAGACAGAAGAGGACCAGATAGTAAGGCAGATCATAAATGGCATCAAAGTTGATGATAAGTGGGAGTCCTTCACCAAAGTAATGAACCTATATATGGATATGCAAATACCTGACCTCAACACATTGATGGGGCAACTCTTCACACATGAAACAAAGCTCAACAAGAATGGAGACAACTCTAGAGGTAATCAATCTCCTACCTTTTACACAGATAGAAATAAGAGTAAAGATAAAGGCAAAGGTAAAAATAATGAAGAAGAGGCAAGTACCTCTCAAGTGAACTTCACAAGTAGAGGAAGAGGTACCAGAGGAAGGGGCAGAGGAGGAAAGCAGGGTAGGGGGAGATCATATGACTCTTCACCTTGCAATATCTATGGCCTAACCAATCACACCATAGATGAGTGTTTCAAGAACACAAGGAATCAGAGAGGAAGAGGCTTCCATAGAGAAGGCTATGGATAATCCAGAGGCAGGTTCAACAATGGAGGACACAATTACCATCACAACTATAATCAAGGCTACAACAATAACTATCAAGGAGGCTTTAGAGGTAGAAGAGATTATAACAACTACACCAAAACACCAAGAGGATTCTCTATTGATCATGAACATGACATCCACGCAAGGTAAAGATGATGAGCATCTATTCTATATTGATTCTGGTTGTTCCAATCATGTGGCTAGAAATGTAGCATTACTATCAGATCTTGGAGAACCTAAAGGAAAGCATGAAGTGCAGACAGGTGATGACACTAGACACTCTGTTAAGAAGATTGGAAATGTTAAAGCACCTGATGGTAACATGAACCTTTTAAGTAAGGTATTATATGGCCCAACCATAACAAAAAACCTCATTAGTATTGGGCAGATTATTGAGAAGGGCTTATAGGTTAGATTCACAAGGCATGGAGCATATGTGGAGGATCCTCAACAAGGCTTCAAGAGGTGTTGGTGGATTCTTAGACAAGAAGGAGTTTGAGGGTTTGTAGGAGAAAAGGGGAAGAAACAAGAAGAGAAAATACACCTGGAAGCTTCTGCCAATTACAGTAAGACAATTACAAGGTTTGAAGTACAAGACAAGCCAATACCTCTGTGCACAATCCCACAGGGTGCCCAATTACAAAATACCAAATATCCCAAAGTCTTCTTGCCGCCGGCCTCCTCTGCACCAGACCTCCACCTGCTTCAAGCTTATCCTTGTGCACACCTTGCACCAAGCTTCCACAAAGGGGGAGGAGTGAATACCTTCTGTCGGCACGCGCCCACTGCAATGGGACCTTGAGATACTTGGGGGACTAGCTTAGCACACTCTGCACAATCCCTTAGGCACTCCCTATGCACTCCTTCACTTCCACTTCTCTGCGTCGTCGCACTAGTGACTCTTGCACTTCTTCCTCTTGCTTCCTTAGACTATGCTCTCTTGCTTATTCTAAGATTGGTCCAAGAATGGCCCTTGCCTTCATGTGAGTGTGTCGATCACGTACGCTCCTCACTGCAATGGTATCTTGGTCCTCACTTTGATGTCCCAAGATTGTCCTCACAAGTGGCAGCCAACAACTCACTGTTTTGTCCTGTAGTGACTCTAGACTAAAACCAAAAATTTTAATGGGGGGTCCATTCTTTCACTTGTGCGTACACTTTGCCGCTTCACATACCTTCATGTTTCCTTTTAAGTCTTCACTTTTGCACATAAGAGGGGGTTCACCTGAACCTTCCAAAGCAACCTGCAACCCATTTTCTCCAATTTACCCTTTGTGGACAATTCATTGTGCACTGCCTGTGCACTTTGACACCTGCACTTACGCACTTTAACTTTGCACCTGTTCACTTTGACCTTGACCTTGTTGACTTTGACTAGTTGATTTTGACTGCAGTTGACTTTGACCAACATGACTTTTATGGGCTCAACAGTTGCCCACCACCTAATGTGCTCTCCGTCCCGGAGAGCTACAACCAAAACGTTGAACATAGAGGACACCATGAGAATAGAGCTGCAACAACTTGAAGAGAACATCTGAGAACATCCACCAGAACAAGCACCAGAAAAGAACAAGAAGTGGGATTTTGTTATGGAAAAGCAAAAGAGGGGCAATGGGAGGTTAGAATGGAATGGGAAGGGAGGGCTGAGGGTATGAAGATGGATGGGGCCAGGAGGGTGAAGGATGTGGCTGGGCAGAGTGGTAAAGGGAGGGGTTGGAAGTAGGAATCAGGGCCTGGGGGGGGCTAAAATGAGAAAACTGGAGGGCTAAAGAGGGTACAGATGGAATATTATTAAACATAAGGAAAGATAAGGTGAGAATAGACCATGTGGACAATGTGGGTAAATAAAAACATGGGATAAATGTGTGCAAATAGTGAGGGTTTTGACCAAAACTCAGAGAAAATGTGGGAATTTGGAAAAATAAAGCCAAAAACTGAGTCCAGAGGTGCCAAAAAACATGAAAATGACTCCTTTTTTGTAAAAAATGGCCAACCGAGGTACAATCCAGAGCCAAAAGCTTTTAGCCATGAAAATGAAAAAAATAAAATAATAAAAATAATAATAATAAAAAATAAATAAAAAATGGTTTTTTTTTTAAGAACGCCCACTAAAAATATCAATAAAATAAATAAATAAATAAAAATAAAAATAAATTAAAATAATTAAAAAAATAAGAAAATGAATAAAATAATTTTTTTTTCTTTTTTTTTTTAATACGAAAATAAACAAAATGAAATAAATAAATAAAAAAAACAAAAAGAAAAAAATTGAAAAAAAGAAAATGGGGGGGGGGCTGTCAGAACGGGGGGGAGGGGGGGGGGGGTGCGGGGGGGGGTTTTTTTTTTTTTTTTTTTGCAAAAAAAAACGCCTTGGGGTTTTTTTTTTTGAATTTTAATTATAAAAAAACTAAAAAAATACATAAAAATCCAAAAAATTGGCAAAAAATTCCAAAAAAATCTGCAAAAAATTCTAAAAAAATTCCCTACTGGTTGAGGCCACTTTTCTCACTCAAACCCATAGAGAGCTTCCTTTATTCCTCCAATTTGGCAAGAAAAAGACACATGAAAAAGGAGAAAAATGCTAGAAAAATTTGAAAAAATGCTTGAAAAAATTTGAAAATTTTTTCTAAAAATTGTACCTTTGCAAAGTTGATGAAATGGCTGCTAGATTTGCTAAAAACTCAAGAAAAAAACATAAAATGGATAAAAAAAACTACTAAACTTAAGTAAAAATGATGAGAAAAGACTATGTACAACCTGGACAAATATTGCAGGTTCCAGGGGATCCATAAAACTTCAGTTGGCTTGATGATAGGCCTTGAGCCTTGTATTGTTGACTCAGAGAGACTCCTCCATAATCTGCATTTGTACTGCACTTCATTGATTTTGTCTTCTCCTTGGGCACACTGATCATCTGATAGGGTTACCCTAAATGCTTCATTAGAATGTTAGCTCCTCCAGCAACTTTATGACTTAATCTGCAAAATTCCATTTTTACTATTCCAGCAACTTCATCCAATGGAACCCTCTGTTTCCAAAGACTTGCAGGTGCTCCTTCCGCATTCTGGTAAAGCCCTGCACTTGCTATCATTAAACTTGACATAACAATGGATATCCATACCAGGATCCATAAAACAGTGGCCATTGACATATGATTTGAAGCATCTTCATCAGGGCTACACTTAAGGAGTACTTTGCTTTTCTTCTCTTTTCCATGGCCTTTGACTGAGACTGTTTCAACCTGAGTGATTTCCTCTTTTTCTTCATATGCTTCTTCTCTACTTGAGTTTGGGAAAATTCCATAGCAGGAAGATGGGTCTTCTGCATGGAGCCAAGCCAACATGTTTTCATCTTCATATAAATCTGCTCCTTCAAATAGATCTGCTTCTAGGTTGTCCACCACTTCTTCTTCCATACAAATACCAATTGTCTGCGTCATACTAGTATTTCTCTGATTGTCTGGTCCTTCTTCTAAAATTATCTACTGCAACTCTTTTCCCTCCTGCTTTACCCACATTGTGTCTTTGCCCCAGTCATGCAACACATTGGCATGCCTTAACCAAGGTCTCCCAATTAACAGGGGGAAACTTCCCTCTACCTGTGGCAGCCTTAAAACAACAAAGTCCAAGTTAAAGATGGTACCTTGTATTTTGACTGGAACTCCAGGGACCACACCAATAGGCCTTACTATGCTTTGGTCTGCCATTGTTACAGTGAAGTTGGCAGGTCGTGAAGGGTATAGTCCAATCTTTTTCATGGTATATTCAGGCATCAAGTTAATGCCAGAACCACCATCCACAATAACTCCTTGAAACTCATGACCTTTAATAGAGACTGTTAGTCGAGGGCTCTTGTAATCTGTGAGGGGTGCTTCCCCTAAACATTTATCTTTATGCATAACAGCAGCCTTTGCCACTAAACTTGTTGTGGACATTTCATCAATTATCTGCAAGAGTTCTGACCTGAACTTCCCATCCATCTTTATTAAATCAAACATACTAACCTCCTTTTTCATGGACTTGAGTAGTTTGGAAGCTTCTGATTCCTTAAGAGCATGGGCTGCATTTGACTTATCAAACTGCTCATGAGCCTTGTTGAATGCATATTCAATGGCATCACTGGTACCTGTAAAATTTTCTTTTTGCCTTATATTTGCACTTGGGTTGGCTTTTTCTTCAGACACACCTTTGTCTCTGTTTAATCCATTAATCATTGATTCTTGACCTATTTCCACTGGAGCCTTCCCCTTGCTTCTTGTCTGCACTGTAAAAGATTCATTTTCTTCTAAATGCACCACCCTGGTAGATGGAGATGGCACCTTAACCTGGTCTACCCTTTCTTCTTTCTGCACAGAAATCATTTGAATGTGGGGTCCGGAGGAAGAGGCTTGATTCTTAGGACAACAATTTGTATAATGGTCTCTTGCATCAGGGCAATTCCTGCAGGGAGGGGCATTTTCTGGTAGGGTGCACCTACTTTGATAATGCCCACATTCTCCACATCTGAAACAGATGATTGGCCTCCTAGGCCCATTTCCAAAGTTATTCCTCTGTCTAGGATTATAGTTGTTACCTTGATTTGGTACAGCAACCATCACATTTGCTGGTGTTGGGGGTCCTCCTTGTGTCCAGTATGTCGTTGTAGGCATTCCTCTTGATTGGCATTCATGGGCCTCATGACCAACTTTCCTGCATAATTGGCAAGTTACACTTAACAGAGGACACTCACTTACTATGTGACCTTGCTTGCTGCACATGGAACACCAAAGTCCACTCTTGATGCCACCTCCTTTGAGCTCCTGCAACTCCTGTCGCAGCTGAGCCAATTCCTCTGCCTGGGCCTCCTCCTCCTTTTGGAGCTTTAGTGCTTCAATCTCTCTTCTCAACTGAGCAACAACATTCTCTTCCTCTTTGTAGGGCTTATTTCTCTTTAAGCCCTCCAACTCTTTCCTTAGCTGTATCACTGGATCCTCCATATCTGTACCATATGTTGGTTGGGAAGAGGTTGCTCCATACTGGTACCTTATCTGCTCCAAGCGTGTGGCTGTGCTGATGAACTCCTCTATGGAGGCTATAGGTAGCACTAATTCCTTTATTTTGCATTGGGTGGCCACTGGTAGGGGCTTAGCCAACCATTTCTTGACAAAAAAATCGTGGGGTGGATCTGGCAATTTAGCCATTAGTGCTTTGGTCCGAGTCACAAACTCTGGGAACTTTTCTCCTGGACCTAATCTTAAATTTTCTAGCTCTTCTATGATAATCTCCGCAGTGTTGCCATGCTGGAACTGATTTTTAAAAGCATCTTTCATCACATCCCAAGTGGTAAAATGGTTTTCAGCAAACTGGCTGAACCACTTATCAACTAATCCCTCTAATGTGGCAGGGAAGAGAATAAAAAAAGCATCCTCCCTACCCATTAGGCCTCTAGTCTTACATAGTGCTAAAAACCTCCTAATGTGTTCATCTGGATCCTCCTGAGCTAGGCCTTTGAAAGAAGGAAACTTTATATTTAATCTAGAGAGTAAAGTTTCCAGGTCTACTTGACCCGCCATGCTCTTGACTGATGATGTGGAAGATAGTGGACTGGGGGACCTTCTAACAACCTTCCTCCTTGTCTGCTTGCAGGTGACCCTCAATACTTGGGACCGGGTTGTGGTCATGAGCAAAGTCCTTGGATGGAATGATATGTTATGAGGCATGGAATGGCAAGAGATCTTCCTTAAATCATTGTAAAATATTTGGGTGCATTGCTTATGCACATATACCCTCACCGATTAGAGGAAAGCTTGATCCAAAAGCTGAAAGGCATATATTCATTGGCTATGACCAAAACCAGAAAGGATATAGGTTGTACAATCCCACTAATAAAGGATTTATAGTTAGTAGGGATGTGGTGTTTGATGAGAATAATTCAATGTTTGAAGATGATTGCAAGAAAATAAAGCTACCTTATAACTTGGAAAGTGATTTTTCAACCTTGACTCTAGAAGAACTACAAAATTTAGAAGATTTCAACTTAGAAGATGAAGAACAGATTGACTGCAAAGCTTGAAAGTCCAAGGGCAAGATAAAACTCAAGCAATTGGAAGACATTCCAGACTCATCCACTCAAGCACTTAGAAGATCTCAAAGGGAAAGTAAGAAACCCATAAGGTATGGCTATGACTCATCACTAGTCACCAAGCATAGAAAGAATGGAGAGAAGCCATGCAGAAAGAAATTGAAGCACTTTAGGAGAACAACACTTGGGATTTGGTTCCCAAGAAACCAAGCATGAAGGTAATAGGATCCACGTGGATTTACAAAGTAAAGAAAAACTCAGATGGTTCAATAAATAGATACAAAGCAAATCTAGTAGCAAAAGGGTTTGCTCAAACCCATGGAGTGGATTATGAGGAGACATTCTCACATGTGGCTAAGATGCCACCAATCAGGGTTTTAGTAAGTATTGCTGCTTCAAAGAATTGGAACTTGTATCAATTAGATGTTAAAAATGCATTCCTAAATGGATGGATTTCAGAAGAAGTTTACATGGCTCAACCACCAGACTATGAAGACAAGGACAAAATAGACTATCTATGTAAGCTAAGGAAAGAACTCTATGGTTTAAATCAAGCTCCTAGAGCTTGGAACCATAGGCTTTTCACATATTTCCAAGATCAAGGATTTGTTGCTTGCAAAGCATATTCGTCTTTATTCATAAAGAAGACTAACTTAGAAATTATTTATTTATGTATTTATGTGGATGACATTATCATTACAGGGACTGATGCCAATGGCATCAAGCAAATCAAATCTCAGATGATGGAAGAGTTTAAAATCAGTGACCTTGGTTTGTTGACATACTTTCTTGGATTAGAACTTGTATATACAGATTATGGTGTCTTTATTACTCAGAGGAAGTACATTCATGATATGTTAGTTAAATTCAAGATGGGAAATACTAAAGTTGGAGGTACACCCATGGAACTCAACCATAAACTTTGTTCTCATGAGGGAGAACTCCTTGAAGATATTATAGGTTATCAAAGGCTTGTTGGGAGTCTCAATTATGCAACCCTAACAAGAGTGGATATTTGTTATGGAGTAAGTACATTAAGCCAATTTATGCATACACCAAGAAAACCTCACTTGGAAGCTGCCAAGAGGATCTTAATGTATCTAAAGGGTACTATAAATGAGGGGTTGTTTTATCCATTCACATCTGATTTGGATATCAAGATGTATTCTGATGCAGATTGGGCTAGCTCAAAAGATGATAGGAGGAGCACTTCTGGCTACTTATCTTTTGCAAGTTCAAAGCTAACTTCATGGTCATCAAAGAAACAACCAATTGTGGCATTCTCATCAACAGAAGCAGACTATAGAGGCTTAGCAAATGCAACTCAAGAGGCCATGTGGCTTAAGTTACTTTACACAAATTTGGGATTACATTCTGATATTCCAATGATCTTTTGAGATAACACTAGTTCACTTCATTTGGCTATTGATCCTCTGTATCATGCAAGGACTAAGCACATTGAAGTGCACTATCATTATCTGAGAGAGAAATAACTTAGCAAGGATATCCAATTGTCCTATGTATCAACCAATTTGCAATGTGCTGATATGCTAACAAATTTTTTGGATGGAACAATGATGAACAGGTTCAAGATGATGATTGGATTGCAGGAAATCAAAGAGAAATGAAGAACAAGTATGTTGGGCTTGAGTTTGGAGTTGTTGGTGCAGATGAGTCCAAGCCTAACATACTTGGACAAATAGCATTTATTTCACGTAGTCACATATAACTATTCCCTTGTAAAAGTCAGTTTACTTTTATCCTTGTAAAAGTGCATATGTTATTTGCACCACTCTCACGTGGAGTTAGGAGGAATCAAATCTCAAATTACCAGGTAGATGATTGATGAGAAAGTAAGTCCTATATTTTAGGATGCACTTTATGCTAAGAGCTCAAATTTGAATTCAAAAATTGGCTCCAACTTTAGCTATAAAAATAGATCAAAACCTCGCATGTAGTGGTCCCAAATCCGAGAAAATTTTGAGAGGGATTTATGTGATTAGTGAGCTCATTCTATAGCCACTTCATTAACCTCACATTGTGTAGTTATACATTTCAGATGTCATTGTATTTCTATGTGATTTAATATATATACATTGATCACATCTCTACTTCTATTCCCTGTTATGATTATCTCAGAATAGTGAACTTCTCGAAGATTATTCTCAGTGCTTACTTGATCAATTGATGTGATTCAAAGTGGTATAGATCCAGCATACTGTCTATTTCACAGCTACAGAGTTTCATTGTCATTTCTTTTCTTAATATCGAGATATCTTCACATCTCTACTCATTGGTTTGCATACTATAGCAACCCGAAAATATCGGGATAGTCATTCAACTTGCCAAGCATCATTCTCAGTGTACACTTGATCTTTTTTTATTGAAAAAACTTTTTATTGGTAGCTATCTAAGTTAATTAGATACTCCCAAAAGGACTTTAGTCAATTGCTAGCAAGTTGATAGCACTGTTCATTTTACTAAACATATGTAGAGACCAGAATAACAAGTCTTAGCTCATGGTTGAACTTTCTACTCATCTGTTTTGATCCATTGATTAGAGGATCATGCTCCAAAGCACATCGGTGATTATTTGTGATTGTTGAGAATCTCAAGGGGTCTATTATACTCTCCATAACTTGTTCTTGGCTAGTGTGAAGCATGATTTTGTAGCACCACTTCATTTCTCGAATATATCCACCATCTCCTCCAATAGAAGACACCTAAACAAACCATCACAAACTTTGTTACCAAGTTCAAGGAGGCTGCGGATCAGTTAGCATCCATTGGAGAGCTGATTGAAGAAGAGGCTATCATAAGGCAAATTCTCAATGGGATTCGAAGTGATAAGCGATGGCAATCCTTCACCACAGCTTATGATCTCATCATGGATGTGCAAACTCTAGACTTCAACAACTTTCTTGGACAACTCTTCAATCAAGAGGCCAACAATAGCATAAAGGAAGGTAACTTCTATCATGGTAATTCAACAGTGCTCTATATGCAGATAAGAAGGATAAGAAGTTGAAAGGCGAGAAGAAGGAAGAAGATGAAGAGGACACTTCCCAAGCTAACTTTGCAAGCAAGAGCAAGTGGAAAGGGAAGAAGAAAGGACCAAAGCCTGACAAAGCCAAAGTTTAGAATGTTCAACCTTGTGCCATCTATGATAAGAACAACCATACCACTCATAATCGTTGGTTCAATGGGAAGACCCAAAGAGGAAGTGGAAGAGTTGTATATGGCAACAATAGAGGTAGAGGTGGACACAACTTCAACAATAATAATAGAGGCTATAATAGAAGGGACTTCAACAATTATTCAGAAGATCAACCACATGAAGACTCATTGCATCTTATGAATCTACGCCACAAGGAAGATAAAGTAGATGATCACTTGTTCTACATAGATTCCGGATGTTCAAATCATATTGCAAGAAACATTACTCTTCTATCTGATTTGAAAAGTTCAAAGCATAGAAATGAAGTTCAAACAAGGGATGACACAAAGCACAATGTGGGGAAGATTGGTAATATCAAAGCTTCCAATGGCAGGACAAACATTCTGAGTAAGGTTCTCTATGTAAGTGTAGGCCAAATAGCTGAAAAAGGCTTGCAAGTTAGGTTCACGCAACATGGAGCTTTTGTGGAAGATCCATGTCAAGGCTTCAAGAAGATAGCCATGTGAAAAGCATGGTAGGCTCTTTACTTTTGAAGTAGGAGAAACCAGGAACATATCTCTATTCAACTTTGGGTCTTAAACCCTAAGTGAGCTTGGAGTGTGGCATAAGAGACTTGCTAATGTGAATGAAAGAACCTTGAAGGATATATGCAGGGATCAAAGTGTTCTTGGACTACCAAACATATGAAAGCAACACATGATCAATAGATGTGATGCATGTCAGATTGGGAAGGCACAAAGGCAACCATTTAACCACAAAGGCTACATCCACAACAACTTATTGGACTTAGTACATACAGATGTATGGGGGCCAAGTCAAGAACCTTCATTGGCAGGATCAAGGTATTATGTCTCATTTATTGATGACCATAGTAGATGGACTATTCTATACTTTATCAAGAGTAAGAATGAAGTGTTTGATTGCTTCAAAAAGTATGTAGCACATGTAGAGAATCATACATGTAGATCACTCAAGAAGCTTAGATCTGATCGAGGGGGAGAATACTTCTCCAAAGAGTTTGATGAGTTCTTGTAGGATAAAGGTATTAAAAGGGAAGTGACTACCAAGTACTCTCCTCAACTATATGGAATTGTGGAGAGAAGAAACAAGACATTGGTTGGATCAGCCATAATAATGCTTGAAGAAAAGAGGTTGCCACATTATCTATGGTCAGAGGCTTTTTCAATTGTTGTGTACCTTGTCAATAGACTACCATCCAAATCACTTCAAGGTATGATTCCTTATGAAGCATGGCATGGAAGAAAACCTAGTCTTGGACATTGCAAGGTGTTTGGCTGTTTATCTTATGTTCATGTACAATCACAAATAAGAGGTAAGCTAGATGAAAGGGCAAAAAAGGTAGTGTTTATTGGATATGACTCAGGTTCTATAATCCTTCAACCAAGTAATTCACTAGAAGTAGAGGTATTGTATTTGAAGAACACGGATCTTGGTATGATGAAGACAAATAGAAGGTAACTCTATCAATTAGGAAGCAATCATGATACTATTTATATGGTACTATACTTTAATAAAATACAACACCACATATCCAAAGGAATGGGTACGAGAACGGGGATTTATGAATACAGAGTGCACTCATAAACATGTGTTTACATTCCTCTTATAGTTAGTACCGCATAGACTTACAGTACAAATTACACTGCATATGATTCAGCGACTTCGTACACAAACAAACTTCAAAATAAAGGCATTTGGCAATAGAAAGTACTCCTTTGATTAATAAGAGTGCATATACATCATTCTGGAATAAGAACACAATTGCACATTAATGATACAGAGCATCATCTGATAGATCTTCTAGAATATATCTCTTCGTATCAACCTCTTTCGCACTCCGCTCTTCTCCATAAGGTTAACGTATCATAATGAACTACTCCGTTCTTCTTCATAACCTTCACATTGTTCCATACTTTGAAATTTACAATAAACACTGGAAATTATAGATTCTAGAAACCATTGAGATCTGCGTAAACATCCTTTTTCCCATTACAAGGTAAGATTTAAGAGAAATTGTGGTCATCCACACTGGCTGCTCACACTGGCATGCACAGTGGATCAAACCCACTGATTACAAAAATGAGAAAGTTACAGATCATCATCGTGATTTTGCATTTTTGGGAACATTATTCTTTCTATATCATACTGAAGTTATTTGAACATCTCTTCTAAATTCTCGTCCGCAAGTCAAATTTCTGCTTCAAAAAATTCCTTCGGGTCAAGTAAATATTGACTAACACTTCTACAGCTAAGTGTTGCGGCTTCTAGCTCCGGTATTCTACTCTGTAATCTTTCTAACATATTATCAAAAGCTAAAGTTACATTCGATATTTTATCTATAGATTCTTTTGCTAACTTCTTTGCTTCATCTAATTTATACTTATAGGTTAATTCCATAATCGAAGCACTTTTCATCAACTTTGCAATCTCTGCTTCCTTACTTTCTACTACTATATTCCCATCTGCATGGTGCTGCTTCCATTGATTTATCTGTCATTCCAGTTCCGGAATTCCAGCCAACTGTGCAGATACTATATCAAAATTTTCCTAAACAGTGCGGACTTTATCTTCAAGTGTTGTAAATTCAAAATCCTGCACCACCAGCCTTCTTCTACTTCCGCAATAGATAGACCTTGTCTTTTGAGTTCACTGTTCTGCGCCTTGACCTTAATCTTCAGCTTTTGAACCTCTTGCTCTTCCTTCTGTAACTTAGCCACAAGTTCTTTATTGGTCTTCTTTAGCTTCTGTTGTGCCTTTTGTGCCTGTCCAATCTCCGCCTGAAGACGAGCTATGATTTTTGACTTTTCTTCAACTACAGCCTTCAATGTATTATTCTCTATCAGGGCATCATTCAATTCATCCATTATTTCTTCATGAATCATACGATCTCTATCTGCATTGTCCACTCTAGCTTTTTCCACTTCAGCCTTTAGTCTTTCTATCTCTTCCATCATTCCTGCTTTCTCCATTACCCACTTATCCTTTTTCCTGAATCATGGCATTATACTTCTTCTGAAACTCTTTCAACTTTACTGCACTCCACTGAATTCCTCTAGCTAGGTCTCCTAGAAGTTCCAGACAAACTGTTTCATTGTTATACATCCAAGGATAGATAAAATCGCTACACTTAATTGGGGGTAGATTTACTTTACCATCATTTTGTTTCCATTTATCGTTTGGTCTGTAGGAGGAAAATGTATGTAACACCAGAATCTTATGAGATGTCTCTCTCATACGGTCCCCTTATTGGTGTTGCTGTTGCTGGTGGCGTTCTTCATCAGCGTCGGACTTCCTTTGTCTTTCCTCCTCAACACGGTGCTATTGTTCTTGTTCTTCTTCTAATCTCTTTCATGCGGCCTCTTCCTCTTTTCATTCTACCTCTTCCTCTCTTGCCTTCCTCTCAGCTTCTTCCTTCATAGCCTTCCTCTCAACTTCTTTTTGCTGATTCTCCTCCACTTTTTGCCTTCGGGACTGCGCTTCTTCATCTCTATCATTCACTATCTAGTCTCGGAAAGTCCCTTCTACTGGATTCCGCTCTGCAACCCTCTTCTTTAGAATTTGAACGAGAACCTTCACCATGCATACTGTGTAGTCTTGAGGTAAGAATATTGGGCTTTCGGTAAGTAACAACGTAAATATGACTCCAACTTTGGAGTCCAGTACTACGTTAACCGCTCTTCCAAACCTCCAGAATAACCTTCTCACCTCCTTCTTCAACTTTTGAAAAATGATTTTGGCCCAGTTCACTTGCGTTTTCGTTGATTCTTTCATCAATGCAAACAACTCTCAGGATACTCCATAGTTTTTTGCTTGCAATTTTATAATCATTGTCATTAAAAGTAATCCCAGCTTAAGTGGATTATTGTTCAAAAGTTGTGCAAACCGATATTCACTGGAGCAGGATTTTCCTAACAACCAACAAAATTTTGTTGCAAGCTCTGTACTAGTTGTGATAGCTGGAAAATATCATGCCCTATCCGTAGGCTTAGCTCCTGGGTGTCAAGGGAGCACTAGATTGTACTCTTTGACTATACTAGACAATATTTTGGAAATACATTTCTGATTACAAGAACACCCATGCACGGAAATGATATAAAAATATGCAATTGATACAAGATGTCCCACAACCCACGACTGATAGGTATGAATAACTGGACCAGAGATGATACAAGAAATCCCACAACCCGGGACTAATAGGTTTGAAGCAAGATCTCTGGGTTAGAATAACTCCCTTCATGGAGATGATCTAGATACAAGGATAACTAGAAAAGATCTCATACTACAAGAGGACAAGGCTAGATGTCCAAGAACTAGACTAGACAAGACTAGAACAAGGAACAAAACCAGAATTGGAACTAGAACTAAGAGAGTACTTACTTAACGATTACGACTCCTTAAGATCCCAAGACTGATATTGGCAAGACTGAGAACAAATGTGGTTAATCCTTCCTTATATAGGTTTTCCAAGGGGTGTTCAAGGGCGGTTACGACTTGATGATGTCATTGATGATCAATTGAAAACAAGACCTCGAGTATCGGAATTCAGCAAATAGACAGTCGATCTTGGGGTTTTGCATGTTCCAAACGCAATGGAAACATTCATTTATCCAAACTCTGATCCAATCATGAGATATGGAAAGTTAGATGGAATCTAAGGTTTAAGATGGTTTCCTTGTCCATCACATCACCTCCGCCTCAAGCGACGAGTTCCACGATGAGCATCCATGTTCTCTAGCTTGTGTTTCATTGGATTCTCCTATGGAATTCATGGACCTTGAATTTTTCTCTCTAATTTTTTGTAGGCTCCCAAGTACGATCACTGACATCATACCCTTTCCAATGACTAAAGTATTTCAATCCCCCTCAAGAGATTCTTGAATCTAAGACATGAGAATTCTTCATGATCCTTAATCTTGAAAGGTGGTGAAGGACTAGGTCTCCTTGAGCTTCCTTAGGTTCATCATAAGATAGTTCCTTCGAGCTTTTAGTGGTGCATTGTAGTGTTTCCAAGATCTTTCATTGTCCATATCCTCAAATCTATGTAGCAAGCGAATCAGAGTGAGTTAACTAGCATTGATGGCATAGCTAGCTCTGCTCTTATAATATCATATGGCACCAAGGGCTTACTATAAATGAACATGGTTATCATAAGTATATGGGGTCTTTTGAGTAGTGACCATATCGAATCTAGTAGCGTTTGCCCCCATATCGAATCCAGTAGCCTTGGTCCACATATCAAGGCATTATATAGTAAACACGGTGATACTTTAACCTTTGTATAGGGTTACTAGAAGTGTGCTTCATGGCACTATGTCTCCATCAATGCCAATGTTCTGTATCCTCGAATAAGTGAACTATAGGTCATCTGGGTAACAGAAGACCCATATGCTCCTCTGAAAGTCACTCTCGGATATATAGATATGAGTCAATTGTTGAGATATCAACCTCAACATTTGATGATCCAGGATGACACGTATCACTTTTTCATTTCTTTGACATGTACAATGGTCACGCCGGTATATAAGAGGGATACTTCATTGAGATTTACTAAATTTATCTATCGAGAGTGATGGCACATTTGTTTTCTTGCCAACTGACTCATTAGAAGACATTAGGATTTTCCTTATGTACTGTTCTTTATATATTGCACTATTTGTATTGTTATTTTAGGTCATTCTTGTATATTCCTTTTATGTAATAGAAGAAGAAGAAATAGAAGAAGAAGATCATTCTCCCTTGCCTCAATTTGCGTGTGTGCTCCTCTTTGATTATGAGTGTGTGTGTGTGTGAGAGAGCTCTCTTCCTTATCTTCTTCCTCGTGACATGGTATTAGAGCTAGTGTGGTTGTAGAAAACTCGTGGAGAAGGCCGACAGTGAAGAATATGCAAGAAGGCACGGAGAAAGAGCAATCAAGAAATGACCTCAAATTGCTATGAAAATTAGGGTGAAGGTAGACGAAGTCAAAATATTTTCTACTTCGGAGCCATCTCAACCTTGATTTCGAGCTGCAAGGTGGATCCCACATAAAAACTAGGTCAATTTGCAAAATTGTAACTTGTCTCCTGTTTGGCAACGCTGAAATATTCTAGATCTAGAATCTCAAGTGATTTCATGTATCGTTGATACACAAAAACTATGTTTCTTTTAGATCAAACTATCACGTCAAAGTGGAACACTTTTCAAGCAGAATTACTGCTTGTAGTGTTTTTGCGGTCTTGTGAATTGCTGCAAAAAAGGAAAATGTGGATGGAGTGAGTCAGCTTATGAGCGGTAAGCTGGACAAGAACAACTTCCATGATCAAAGATTCTGAATGAAGAATTTCCTGACAGGAAAAGGCTACTAGAAGTACATTGAAAGAGAGAACGAAAATGCTCCACAATTACCAGAGAGAAATCGGAATGCGGACCAGTTAAGAGTATATGAGGAATGGAATCAAGGAGCATGAAAGGTAATGTATTGGCTATGTCTTAGCATACATGATAGCATGATTGGGCACATGAAGGATGCTAAGACTCCGAAAGAGGCTTGGAACACTTTGGTCACATTGTATGAGATCAATACAAAGACATGGAAATTGCAACTCAAGAACGAGTTGCATACATTGGAGAAAAAGGGTATATCCATAAGTGACTACACACTGAAAATCAAAAGCATATGTGAGTCACTTGCATCTATTGGTGTGAATGTAGATGATGTTGATAAGGTAAAAGTGTGCCTTTGTGGTCTGGGAGATGCATATAAGCAATTCAAAACATCTATTCAAACTAGGAAAAATATTCCAAAATTTTTTATCTAGTGTCCATGTTGATTATTGAAGAAAAGAATCTTGGTGAGGACTCAAAACCCCAAGGAAAACCTAGTTATGAGCAGGTATTCTATTATGGCAGAGGAAGAGGCAGAGGTAGAGGCTTCGGAAGTCAAAGAGGACACAATAACGAAGACCAAGATCAACAACAAAATCATGTAGGAGATGGAGGATAGTTTCGAGGCAAGGGGAGCCAAAGAGGCCACAAAAATTTCCAAAGAAATGATTCAAGTAATGACAGTAAAGGATGTTGGAATTGTGGTAAACCTCGACTTTTTGAACGTGGTTGCAAGTTGAAGAATCAAAATAATAGAAGGCAACAAAACAACTATGCATCCATAAGTGTAGATGATTCTAAGAAGTTATTCATGGTCCAATATCACATGATGAATACGATGTCTATTGATGTTTCAAAATAGAATGATAATGTCTGGTATGTTGATTCAGGTGCTTCAAATCACATGACCAGTCATGTAGAATGGTTTAGTAGTTTGCAAAAATTACCGGTTCCTAGATATGTTGGAACAAGTGATGACACATCACACCCTATCGAGCATATAGGAAACATAGCATTGCCTATCGAGGCCGAGAAGGTAAAACACCTTGCTGATATGTTGCATATTCCAAATATAACAAAGAATCTGGTTTCTCTTGGACAAATGGTTGACCAGGGATTAGAAGTTAGGTTCAATGCTGATGGGTTCTATGTAGAAGAGTACAAACAAGACAGAAGATTGATTTCCAAAGGAAACAAAGTGGTAGAATGTTCACCTTAAACGTGAAAATTCCTAAGATGAATGCAGCCATGTTTGCAAAAAGTGCAAGAGTTATTGCTAATATAGAGATCTGGCACAAATGAATTAGACATGCAAACTTATAGAGGCTGAAATTGATGCAGTCAAAGGAGATTATCAATGGACTACCAAATTTCAAGGTTGTAGAGATGCAAAAGGTATGTGCAGCCTGTCAATTTGATGAACAATCAAGAGCAGCATTTTCGCATGAAAATCATGTTAATGAGAATATGCTAGAAATAGTACATACAGATGTTTAGGATCCTACAAAGACCACATCTATGGGTAGTTGCAGGTTTTATGTTACTTTGATTGAGGATCATACACAGAAAGTATGGGTATATTTCATGAAAGAGAAGAGTGAGATGTTCACATTTCCAAGATTTTAAGGCTATGGTGGAAACGTAGACAGGAAAGTATATTCAGACATTAAGATCTGATGGAGGAGGTGCATACATGTCAAATGAGTTCAGCAACTTTCTTAAATGTCATGGAATTCGATGATAGTTTTTATACAAATACACACCACAACATAATGGCATTGTTGAATGTAAAAATAGACATATTGCAGAAATACCAAGAGCCTTGATGGCTGAGAATAATATGCCTCATTGTTATTGGGTAGAAGTTGTGCATACTGTTGTATACATCATGAACAAAACTCTGACTCCTGTTGTACATCAAATTACACCTGAAAAGTTCACAAGTAAAAAATCCAAACTTATCACATATGAAAGTTTTTTGTTGTATTGCATACGTACATATTCGAGATGAGTTGAGGACGAAGCTGATCAAAAAGCAGAACAATGTATCTGCACAAAAATGTATCTTCATTGGGTACTTCCTTGAGCAAAAGGGATATAAATGTTATAACCCACTGTTGGAAGCAGCCAGAGGCATAGAAGACGCGGAAGCATGTAACGACGGAGTAGGGAGCCAGCCGAATCTTTTTTCAAAGAATCATGTTTCAAAAATACTTTTCAAAAACCTCCAACAGTGATTTTTATCACTATTGTAACATATGTAACATAGAAAACCCCATTTTGTAATCCATAGCTCCATTTTGTGCAAGCCGAGGAGTCCTCGAGCTTGAGGAGCTTAGGTAGAACAAGCGTATCAATTTTCATTATTTTTAGACACCGTTTACCCTTCCAAATAGCATCTAGGACCTAATTTTTAAGTATGCCGGTCACTAGATGTGAAACCGGTCAAAACTAGTCTAGAAACTATAAAAAGAGCTAGAGAGCTCATTTTTGAGGTTAGCTTGTGTGAGTAGAGAAGAGCTTAGAGCTATTTTGAGCTTGTAAGAGTGTTCTTGAGTAATAGAGTTAATTTCTCACCTTCCATTGTGTCTTGCGTGTCTCTTCGTAGTGTGTGTGTATGTGTGTGTGCATTTCTATGCTTCTCACCGTCACTCTCACTTCATCTCACATTCACGATCTTCATATCACTCCTATCTCTTCCGCGGATTGACATTAAGGAGGTGGAGCTTCTTAACGTGGTTCTCACCATTGTGCCAGAGCAACACCAAATTTGGCACCGTTGCCAGGGATCGAGTCTAGGACGAATGTGTGATGGTAAGAGTATAGCAAGAAGTAGCGTTGGAAGGTAAAAATTTCAGTTTTTGTTGTTGTTTTTACTTAGTTTTTAGTGTTTTTCACCTCCCCCACACTCCATCTTCATCACCGCATCATCATCTTCATCTCCAAAAAAATCAAAAAATTCACCATATCCACCCATTCTCCTCATTTCCCCTCATTTGTGCATGCGAGAGAGTGAGAGAGAGCTTTTGTGCTTGCATGTGCTTTTGTCTTCTTGAGTTTTCTTGCAGGTACAGTGCTCCAGAGCATCAGGAAAGCTTGGAAAGGTAAAAACTTCACTTTCTGTCAGAGATTTCTGTCTGTGTCAGACCATCGCGATGGTCTGCTAAGTGCGGAATTTTTGGTAAGCAACCACACCACGGGATAGGCGACACAAGCGCACACACGAATCCACAGACGCATCTGCAAAAATCACATTTTGGTGGACCATCGCGACGTTCTCAGACCATCGCGATTGTGTCACACCATCGCGATAGGCTCACGCCATCGCGACGGCTCGGCTGGACCATCGCGACTGTTCAGTTGACCCCACACCATCGCGATTGGCTCACGCCATCGCGCCGACGCTGCCATGTGGCAAGCTAGACCATCGCGACGGTTCACACTTCACGCCATCACGACAACACCCTTACACCATCGCGACAACTCGAATTTTGGACCATCGCGATTGGCTCAAGCCATCACGCCCGGACCATCGCGATTGGCTCACGCCATCGCATATGTGACCATCGCGACGGTTTACTTTGGACCATCGCGATTGTTCACGTTGACCGTTGACTGACGCCATCGCGATTGTCCGCCTGATCGAGCCATCGCAACGGTTCGACTTCACGCCATCGCGATCATTCACGTCTAGACCATCGCGACGGTTCACACTTCACGCCATCGCGACGGTCCCAGACCATCGTGCTTGTTGCAGACCATCGCGATTGTGCACCCCCATCGCAAATTTTAGGGTTTCATTTTTTGGCCAATTTTGAGGCTATTTTTGGGAAATTTTTGGGTGATTAGACTCATAGGAGACCCCTTAGCTCATATTTGGAGAAAAACCTGTTTGTCAGTTTTTACCCCCCAGGGCCTGAACGGTTGGTGTCACTCTAGTACAATGGTGAGTACCAACGTGAAGAGATACACCTCATAAATGTCAATCCGTGGAGACATGAGGACCGGTATGAAGACCGTGAGCAAGTGATGGCACAAGTGCATGAGTGAAAGCACACAAGCATGCACACACATACACACACACGTGCACAAAGTAAGAGCAAGGAGTGGAACAATGGAAGATCTTCGATTATACAAGAGCTCTCTTACAAAGCTAAAATCTACAACAAGCTAACCCCAAAAATGAGCTCTCCAGCCCTTTTTATAGTTTTTGAGTGGTTTTGGTCCTGTCCAGACCTAGTGTTCGGCTTAGTTAAAAAATAGGTTCCAGGGCTTATTTGGGGGCTCAAACGGAGTCTAAAAATTATGAAAATTGGTAGGATGGTAGATCTAATACTCCTCAAGCTCGAGGACTCCTCGGCTTGAACAAAATGGAGTTACAAAAATGGAAAATGGTATTTACAATGGTTTTTAGTGATAAAAATCACTATTTTTGTAGGGATTTCTTTTGAAAATTTGACAGGTGCTTCTTGGAGCTCCCTACTTGCTCCTTCTTCTTGTGTGTCCACTTCCTTGATGCGCTTCCATGCTTTGTCCTTGACCTTGAGCTTCAACACTCCCCCCCCTCTTGAGTCTGTCGTCCCTGACAGACCCTTATTGTAGTGGTCGTTCCATGTAGTACGTTGAGAGGTAGCGTCCTTTGCGTCCAACAGGGGCGATCCCTCTTCCCAATGTATCCTGGTCGTTTGTTTGGTTCTTCACTTTGCCACTGTTATCTCTTGCAGTTTGTAGTCCCTTTGTACGTACTTCTGCCTTGTATTCCATCTGGATGGTGCATTTGTGAGTTTTCCAAAACTACTAGTTGCTCAAAGGAGGTGTTCAATGTTGATTATGAGCAACTCTCAGTGGTGGATGGCTCGCTTGTTCTGGTAGTGGTCACTGTGATGTCCGCTGATTGTTCCAAAGATGGCTTTCATAGTTTTCATGCCAAGTACTTGTAACCCATAATGGATGATGGCTAAGTGCTTTAGTGCGTGGGTTGAACAAAATATGTGCCTTGTGCAAGGCCTTGTAATGTGGCCCTACGTATGCGTACTTGGAAAATGCATGGCAAGAAGTATGGTGCAAGAGATTGGGTCTTGAGCTAAGTGCTCAAGGGTATGCTGACGAAGAGGTTTCCTAATCGATCATGGTTATAGTGTTGTTGAAACATACACGTCTTACCATGGTGAAGGGTCCGTTGATCTTCATCTCTTCGTGTTGTGGTTCCCTCATGGTGTTTGACCGTCGACTTGTCCTTTTTGTTGAGGGATGTCCTTGCTGGAAGTTTGCTGATGAGCATTTTCAAGCACATAGTCTTCTTTTTTTTTTTCTTTTTTTTTTTTTTGGAACACGATGGCATGAAACAAGAAGAAAGAGGTTAGTATCAATAAAATATTTTACATGTGAAAATTTGTGTCTCATATGCCTGGGATTTGTCAATTGTGTCTATGCACGGCCGTGTAAGGTGGCCCTATATTGATGCATACTTTGGAAATGCATGACCTGAATGGTGCAAACGACTGGGTTATGCCAAAGGCACATGGTTGCTGCTGGTCGAGGCTTCTGATGTTACTTGCATAGTTGATGCATTCTTTATTTGGAGGTGTCGATTGGATCTTGAAATGATGTAATCCTCCTAATTGGAACCCATTTTGGAATAGGGTTTGGTATTGTAGAGATCACCTCAGGCCACCTTATCTTTGGATGCTTTCCAAACTGTGGTATCCCGTGTGGTTGGCCTTTTGGTTCCGTGGATGTTGTTGGTGCTTTTGACTTCCAAACCCATATCCTTGATGATTGCCTGCTTATTTTTGCAGAAGGGTTGAGTTTATCTTCTTTGGGTCTTTGTTCATTGCTCTTACCCTTTCCTCTCCTTGGCGTCTTTGTTGAGACCTTTTGCATGGTGGGGAGCAAAAGCCGTTGTGCATGTAAGAGCTTCTTAGGTACCCATATCTGTAAGTGCCCTTGTTGAGCTATCGCTAATTTCTTAGGCACCCAGATTTGTCGGAGATCTTTTGGTTGATATGGCCCTGGTCGCTTATTTCTGGTTTTCACATGGTTAGCTTGCCTGGGTGTAACCTGTGTAGGCAAGGTTGATGGTTGCTCTCCCTTTCGTACCCAGATCTGCTTCATGGTCGGAGATATTTTTTCTTTGAATTCTCGTTGTTTGTTCGACGTAGTGGTCTTCATGGATTGTTTCATTTGCCTTTGTGGTTGAGTGGTGATGGCCTTCCTCTTTATACAAGAGGATTCAACGTGCCTTTGAGTCCTTTCCTCTGTGACCGAGACCTTCTGGGTCATAGCGCTTTGGACACACTCAACATCTTGTGCGTGAAGATTGGTCTTAGAGGAACTAAGAGTGTGTGTGGTGCCATGATCTGTGAGCATGCAGTTCTCTAATTCTAACGTGATGCATTGTTCCTGTACCCAAACTTGAAGAAGTTGACTTCTGAAATTCAAGTTGACGGCATGGTCGTAAATCCAATCTTGACCCAAGACAAGTGGCTCTGTGAGGTCCTCATCATGACACACTAGCATTTTGACTTTTATTGGAACATCTTGAAGGTAGATGGGAAGTTCCACCTCTCCCAAACAGGGGGTTTCCACGCCTCCTAATCCTATGAGATAGGCTTCTATGGGCTTGACGTCCAATTGCAGGTCTTGGCAGTATCAAAGTCGAACTGCACTAGTTGCTGCACCTGAATCAACTAATGCTCTCACAGTCTTTATACTCTTTCCTTGTCCTACCTCTATAGTCACAAAGGGCCGGCGATCAATTATCTGAGAAGTAGTCATGCCCGATTTTTGGCACATGTCCATGTGATATTTTGGAGCTTTTGTGTTGACATCTAGGCCTAGCCGCCGTAGCTTATTTCTTCTGATGCGCTCTCTAGCCTCTGCTTGTGCTTCTTCTCTAACCCTTAACTCTTCTTCTTTTCGCTTCTTAGCAGTGTTGAGTCGCATGAGCATTTCCTCTGTAAGAGGTTCTTGATATAACTTGACTCGACAACCACTTATATAGTTTGGTAAGATATCACCTTCTAAAGTGGCCAATTGAACTGCACCACTAGTGGAGAGTCTATTAATGATCATGGGTCCATATCCTCGTTTCTCCAGTTTGCGGGCATGTTGCTTTAGCATATAAACCAGCACTAGATCTCCTTCCTTCAATCCTTTATCCTTTACATGGGCATCAAAGTATGCCTTTTGCCTTTTCTTTGCAGCATAAATGCCTGTTGCTGCCCGTAGCCTCGTCTCACCTAAGCGTTCTAGATCAAAGATCCTGGAAGACAACTCATGTCCATTCCACTCATGCTCTTGTGCTACTTTCAAGGCAGGGATTAGGAAGTCCAATGGTAGCACGGCATTCTGTCCAAAAACCATCTGAAATGGGGTAGCATTGAGTACCGTTTTGTAGGCAACTCGGTATGCCCAAACAGCATGATGAAGTTGTTTGTCCCAATCAGAGCGTTTATTATTTACAAGTTTCGTCAACACGTTACATAGGATCTTATTCGTGCTCTCGGCTTGTCCGTTAGCTTGTGGGTGATAGGGGGCAGACTTCTTATGTATCACCATGAATTCTTGAAGGAGATTTTCAATAACCTCATTCAAGAAGTGCGTACCTCTATCACTAACCAACTCTATTGGTAACCCATATCTAGTGAACACATTTTCGAATAAGAACTTAGCCGTTGTTTGAGCATCATTCTTTGTCGTGGCTTTTACTTCCACCCACTTTGTAAGGTAATCTATGGCTACAATAATGTATTCTGCATGGGAGTTTCTAGCTGGGGGGTTGATGGGACCTACAAAGTCTATACCCCACTTTGAAAATGCACGTCCTCCCATCATTGGCCTTAAAGGCATCTCGTCTTTTCTTATCGGATATTGGGCACGTTGGCATGTGTAGCTCAGCGATGAGTAGCACCTCCTTTAATGTCAATCCGGGAAGACGTGAGGATGGTATGAAGACCACGAGCAAGTGGAAGCACAAGTGCGTGAGTGAGAAGCACACAAGCATGCACACACATACACGCACACGCGCACACACGGCAAGAACAAAGAGAGTAAGACAATGGAATCACTTCTATTGCAACCAAGTTCTCATACAAGCTCAAAATTACAAGAAGCTCTCCCAAAAATGAGCTCTCTAGCTCTATTTATAGTTTTTGACTAGCTTTGGCCCTGTCCAGACCTAGTGTCCGGCCTAGTTAAAAATTAGGTTCCAGGGCTTATTTGAGGGCCCAAACGAGATCTAAAAATTATGAAAATTGACAGGCAACTACTTCTAAGGCTCCCCAAGCTCGAGGACTCCTCGGCTTGTACAAAATGGAGCTACAAAAAGGTGAAATGATATTTACAAGGGTTTGTAGTGATGAGAATCACTTTAAAATGGTGTGAGGGTTTTGAAAAAAAAATGAAGGGTTGCCTCAGTGCTAGATCTGCATGTGTGTCCGTACTTGCTTCTTCCCGTATACTGTCAACACTCTCCCCCCCCTAGGGTCTGTCGCCTCTGACAGACCTTTGCTCTGCGGGTTGATCAATATAGTTCTGGAGAATGTCAGCTCCCACCTCATGTTCTTTGATTCGCAGCCCTCGGATTAGGTCTCTCTGCAGTGTATCCCAATTGACTGGGCCCGGTATGTCCGTCTGTGGCATTGTGTAGAGTTCTGAGTGCATCGTTTGTTCGCATGCAAAGAGGTGTAACAAATGGGTGGGCCGTGGCGCGAACACCTCTGAGTGTGCTTCCCAGAATCCCGCGGTGAACATCTCATCGAACGTTTGCTTGTAGCAGGCAGGGAGATATCTGATGCGTGCGTGCCATGCGTAAGCCACTCGTATGCTCGGGGTTGTGCTCATATCATATAGCAGGTCGTAGTTACCATTAATAAACCCGGGAATAGGAGGTTGGATACGGCATACATTGCGAAAAGTTTTGAGTACGACCTGCATCATATCAAAGATCTTGAGCATCATCTGGGCAGCGACATCTGGCATGGGGTGGAGGCGTGGTAGCCAATGTCTGATGGTTGCCATCATGTATGACACCGTGGGAGTACCGGTTGGGGAAGCGATGGCGGGGTAATTGAGCCATTCTTTGCAATTGGCATTGTTCTTGACTTTGATTGCAAATGACTTCCATGTCCTTCTCCGTTGTACTGGTCCATAGCAATTGTTGTACTTTAAATGCATGGGTGCGTGGTCCCATGTTCGTAGCATCTCGGGATATGTCTCCAATAGCTTTTGCCTCCAGGTGGGTTGATGTATTCTCCCTTTGCGCGCCTCCTCTGGAATGTCCTCCGGTTCAAATTGCGTTGCGAACGTTGGGTACTTGTTGGTCTTACGTTTGATCTCAGCGTTGTAGTCTGCCAACAGTACAAAGTATGGCTTATATTGTAATTCTGAGCTGGTGATTAGTCTTCTAGGAGCCAACTGTCTGAAGTATTCTGATTGAAGTATGGTTTCTTCAATGGTCTTCATGGCCAACATCTGGTAGGTGATACGTTCTTCATGAGTCTGCCCCATTTCTTCTACCTGTTTCATCCATGCCGATGGGGGTTCCTCATAAGTGTCCTGTCCCTCCTCAGTGGTTGTGCCTCCTGGGAAAGGTTGAGGCTCATAGTTCTCTTCATATGCTTCTGCCACTGGAATAATAACTTCTTCCTCTTCCATGGGTTGCTCAGGTGGGGAAGGAGGTCGCTCGTACTGTATCAACTTCAATTTTAATTCTGCAACCTGTTGCCGTAACTCCAGTACTTCATTGGTCGTTGAATGTTCAGGTGCGGGTGAAGTAGCAGCGTCGGTCATCTCTTTAGGTTCCCGTTGGTGTGGTGTAGACTCTTGGGGTCTCTGTAGGTCCTTCAGTTGGTCTGCAAGCTGATCATGTGCTTCTAAAAGATTGGCATAAGTTTCCAAGATCTGTTGTATGCATTCTGAGGGAACAGCTTGAAATTTAGTCGGGTCTATGGGTGCGTCCGGGGTGTTCTCCATGGCAGCCTCGAGGTTCTCTTGGTTTTGTTGTTGAAGCCGTTTGTTCTCTTCTTGAGCTGCCGCTAGATGTCGTCGTAGCAAGGCCATGTTTCGTTGAAGCCTTGCATTGCGGCCCATTTGATCTCGCAGCTGTTCCTCCATGGCTTTGCTCTCTTCCATATGCCTCGCTTCGAGTTGCACATTTGCATGTTGGAGGGCGGATATTTTGCTTTGTGACTCCGTATGACTGGACTCCAAAGCATTGATACGCTCTTGGAGTGTTGCTGAGAGGGTGCAAAGCTCCTTGTTATTTTCTTCCAATAACTTATATTCCTGTTTAAGCTGAGTGGCAGCTTCGAGCATGGTGTCGAGTGCAAGACTAAATGAGGTGGATGCAGGGGTAAGGCTGGGAGATGCAGGGGGTTGGGAAGTGGGAATGGGGAAGGTGGATGTTGTGTCTACCGTGTGTGGAAGTGGTGATGTGAGTGTAATAACCTGTGATGGTGTTGTGAGAACAGTGGTGGAGGGTGATCCAGCGGATGGTGAGATGTCCATGGGGTCGGACATGAGAGAGTGTGATTCGTGAAATGTGAACACCGGGATGGTGGGTGGTGTGATAGTGGTGGCCGTGAATGTGGGGGAGTGAATTTGGGGAAGGGACTTTTTAGTATGTTCATCAACCTGTTGAAGAATGTTTACAAGTTGGGTCCAGAAGGAGGGTTGGGTGATTAGTGTGGTGCCCGATGCAGTTACAAGGGACGGGGTAGGTAGAGTTTGGGGGGGAGGAAATGGAGGGTTGGAGGTTAAAGGAAGGGAAAGAGTCTGTCCAATGACAGATGGTTGTCCAAAGGCATGGAGGAAGGAAGGGTGACCTAGTTGGGGTTCAAAAATCTGAGTGACAGAGATGGATGAGGGTGAAGGAAGGAAAGTGGAAACGGGGGTGTGTGCAATGATCTCACTATAGGAGGATAATGGTTGTGTAGAAAGACATGTGGAGAGAGGTTCTGAGGGTGGGATAGGAGAAGATGGGGGGGATGGTGCATGCGAAATTTCCTCCGGTTCATTATTGGGCCTAGGGCTAATCATGTGAACATCTTCTGATGTGGATGTGGCTAACGCGGTGGATACTTCCATCTGAATCATCTTTCCTTGTCGAGGCCTTGTATCAATTCTTCTCTGATCATAAGCAGGGTTCTCTCGATAGACTAAGGTTCTCATTGCTTCACTGATGCCACAGATGTCCGCCAAAAGATTTAGCGATTCTACAAAATGGGGGTCGATATTCTCCGACTGCAGCATCTGGTTTACTAGGGCCCTATTCGCTTCTTCTGACATTTTATGGCGTCGTTGCACCTGCTTGATTGTTCGGTATAGTCGTTTGAGTTGTGCCGTATATGCAGGGGCTTCGTCTTCACTCTCTTCTGGGTCACCTCTTGGTGCTTTCTCCTGAGCTTGTGTTCTTAGTCTCTGAGGAAGTTGTGCCACTCCTATCTCCTGTACACTGCTTGTCTCGCCTCGTGCATGTTCTCTTTGGGCTGACGTCCCCGGATCGACATTGTCAGGGCAACCTTCACTGTCTGATAGATGGGCCGTCTGCAGGAATGTTTCAAAATCAAAATTTGGGTCCTCGGTGAAGGTGGCCATAGCTGCAAATTCTGCGTCAGTAGGTAGTGGAGGGGCAGAAGGGGTGGGCTGTACTACCTCTCTTGGTTGAGACTCTTGGAGATGGATTGTGAAAGGTGCCACTTGTGCTTCCTCTCTAGTGGAGACTTCGGCGGTGGCTTCTTGAAGGATCAGGACCTGTGAAAGGGATCCACGCATTCTTTTTGCAGGCTGACTCCCGGACTTTCGCCCTTTGAACAGCTCCAGGTGTGCATACTTTAGGGCTCGGGCAACTGGCACGTCATATGCAAGACATCTGTAGATTATTCTTGTCAGCGCACAACAACCATGTAGAGTGGGCTTCCTCACACCCCGCTTGCCTGCCTCATACACTTGATCTAAGATCCATACCGGCAGCTTCATGGGCAAGCTTCCGGTCTCTGCTAAATACAGCCCGTACCATACCTTCTTGTGAGGCTGAGTGAAACGGTCCTGAGCGGGAAAAGCAAAGTGCTGGAGACACATCCGTAGGGGTATGGCGATGTTGGGGGTGAGGGCGCACATTTCTTTGAGCTTCTTGACTCTATTACTTTTCATTGATTCTGGTATCAAGGGGTCACGATCTGAAGGCACATGAGTGCCATACATTTGAAGGGCTTCCCTTATTAATGTTACATTTAATTCAAACTTCCTCATCTCCTCTATGTTGGATAATGAGGGCACCCAGAATGTGCCTGAGTGATCTTTATCCCCAGTAGGTTTCATCGTAGCAATCAAGTAGTAGCACCTGAGGAAGTCGGGTTTAGGTAGAGCTGCACTGAAGTAAGCTTGTAGTCCTGCCTTTTGCCAGATACCTTGGAGTGGAGCTGCATTCTGTAAGGTCTCAAATTCTCTTGAAAAGAACTGGAAGGTCCACCAAACCCCTCCACACTCCATCTTGGACTCCCAGATGTGATCTGCGTCTCCCAGATCCCCTGGCATTTCATTGAACCAATGGGAGTGCCCTTTTACTCTTTCGGTTAGTCCAGTGGGTGGATCTGGAATCGGAATCCTTCGCACATTCAAGAATTCTTCAGGCCGAGCTGTTGGTGGAGCTTCCACTGGCATGGCATCCCAATTGATAGGAGCACCAGATCCTGCCTGAGAGCTTGTGCCTGCCGCGGTTGCCATGAGAGTAGGTTGCTTATCTGTTGGAAGACGAAAGGCACATTAGTGTTGCATGGGAAATAAGATGTAATGGTGTTCCCTTCACCATACTAACATGACAATCCTGGGGGTCAGTGGTTAGTGATGAGGTGTTTATGATATGTGTGAGTGGTGGTTAGAGGTCAGTGTCATCCTAGATGCATACTTGGGTTATGCAATGGGCTCGGAATGCTCCTATGTTAGTGTGGAAGGATTTACAGAATAGGGTCAGGGGGTTTAGTACACAGTTTAATTCTCCACACTTTGATAGAGGAGTCGTAGCTCTTAGAGCTAAGGACAGGTGAAGATTTCGGTATGAGAGTGTGATGTATTTGGGACCTTTTGGGTACCCATTTCCAGACATTCCTGGGGTTGATGGGAGTGGGGACAGTGAGGGGTGTAGGTATCTTGTCACTTTCTGAGTTGTTGGCCAAGAGTGCTTGTGAAAGCTGCTTCATCCTAGTGCCTGGAGGTGAAGTGCTTTGGGCTTGTAAGCAAGCCTTGGGCACCCATATCTGTCGAGCATTAGGGGTGGCCTTCATGGACCGCTTAGGAACCCAAATAGAAATGGTATGCCTAGGGGTTATCCTAGGGGGCTTCTTTACTTTGTTCCTTGATGGTGAGGCTCGTTTCTTGTCTCCTTGAGAATCTGCTATTGGAGTTGTGGGTTTCCCATCCTTGCGTATCCAGATCTGCTTCCCACCATGAGATGCTCCATGTTGCGCGGGTTGGCACTCCTGCCTCTTGATTAGCGGCGTCCTTCGTGTAGAGTGATGTTCGGTCTGCTCGTTTAGAATCTTCTTTGGATCAGTTATGAACTCCTTCTTGGCCTCTGAACCTTCAGTAAGATTGACATTCCTCTGCACCATAGAAGTTTGGACAAGCACAACAGTGTTATCTTCATGTGGATTCCTGGAGGGACCAGGAGTTGGTGCCCGTTCTATTGGTTTGGGTGCTTGATTTTCTAATTCAATCGTGAGACGGCTTTGGCCTACCCACACTTGAAGATGTCTACTTCTTAGGTTGAGGTTGACTGCATGATCATAGATCCAGTCTTGGCCCAAGACAAGAGGTTCGGTCAGATCCTCGTCTTCACATACTAGCACTTTTGCTGGCATGAGGACCTCTTGTATGTAGAGGGGAAGATCCACCTCTCCCATACAAGGGGTTTCAACACCTCCTAATCCTATCAAATATGCTTCTAGGGGTTTTACCTCCAATTGCAGCTGCTGGCAATAAGAGAGCCGAACTGCACTAGTGGCTGCTCCTGAATCAATTAAAGCCCTCACGCTGGTTGTGCTGTCTCTTTTTCCTATTTCTAGGGTCACAAAAGGTCGTCGGTCCACTATCTTATGGGTACGTTCACCTGAAGCCTCACACATGGCCATGTGATAGCCTGGAGACTCTTGAGTGTCAGTATAGGCTGATCTCTTCCTTGTCTCCTCAACCTCATTCGTCTGATACGCTCTAAGGCCTCTGCCTGTGCTTCTTCTCGAATTCGTTTTTCCTCCTCTTTACGTTTCTTAGCAGTATTGAGTCGGCTTAGCATCTCCTCCGTGAGGGGGTCCTGATACAGCTTGACTCTGCATCCGCTAATATAGTTTGGGAGAACATCCCCCTCTAGAGTGGCTAGTTGTACTGCTCCACTCGTGGAGATCCTATTGATGATCATAGGGCCGTAGCCTCTCTTTTCTAGCTTTCTTGCGTGTTGTTTCAATGTGTAGACTAAAACTAGATCTCCAGCTTTCAAGCCCTTATCCTTCACATGGGCATCAAAGTATGCCTTTTGCCGTTTCTTTGCAGCATAGATGCCCGCTGCTGCTCGTAGCCTCGTCTCACCTAAACGTTCTAGATCAAAGATCCTAGAGGACAACTCGTGTCCATTCCACTCATGCTCTTGTGCCACTCTTAAAGCTGGGATTAGGAAATCTAATGGTAGCACTGCATTCTGTCCGAAGACCATCTGAAATGGGGTGGCATTGAGTACCGTTTTGTAAGCAACCCGGTATGCCCAAACAGCATGATGAAGTTGTTTGTCCCAATCCGAGCGTTTATTATTTACAAGTTTCGTCAGTACGTTACATAGGATCTTATTCGTGCTCTCGGCTTGTCCGTTAGCTTGTGGGTGATAGGGTGCAGACTTCTTATGTATCACCAGGAATTCTTGAAGGAGATTTTCAATGACCTCATTCAAGAAGTGCGTACCTCTATCACTAACCAACTCTATTGGTAACCCATATCTAGTGAACACATTTTCGAATAAGAACTTAGCCGTTGTTTGAGCATCATTCTTTGTCGTGGCCTTTACTTCCACCCACTTTGTAAGGTAATCTGTGGCTACAATAATGTATTCTGCATGGGAGTTTCTCGCTGGGGGGTTGATGGGACCTATAAAGTCTATACCCCACTTTGAAAATGCACGTCCTCCCATCATTGGCCTTAAGGGCATTTCATCTTTTCTTATCGGATATTGGGCACGTTGGCATGTGTCGCAACTCTTCACATAAGAGTGTGCATCCATATGAAGAGTGGGCCACCAAAGTCCTGAGAATAGAATGGTCTTAATTACTCTGTCAGGCCCAAAGTGTCCACCTGCAACACCGCTGTGTGCAGCTTCTAAGACTTTCAAATAGTCTGATTCATGAACGCACAGTCTTAGGTAACCATCCTTGCCTCTTCGATATAGGTTGTCTCCAACTAAGGCATAGTCTCGAGCCTCTTGCTCCATGCTCCGTTTTCTTGCAAGACTAGCCTGATTGGGCAATGTTCCCGATCTCATGAACTCAACCAATGGAGCACTCCAATCTGGGATTAAAGACACGTAATACAGAGTGGCATGTTCCACTGGGGTTCTCTTCTGGCACACTGAACAATTGTGAATCCACTCTCGTATTTCTTTGTCCATGCTAGGCCAATACACTCCTAAACGTTTTAGATTCTGCAATGTTCGTTGTTTAGAGTAGTGATTCCCTAGCAATCCCTCATGGGCTTGTTGCAACCAACTAGTATGTTCATCCTCCTCGACACAACAAGTTAATACGCCCTCGGTATCTTGCTTGTACATACTTCCGGCCAATATTTGATACTTTAGTGATTTTACCACTTCCTCTTTGCTTGTTTTCACATTCTTATTTGCAGGCCCGAAGGTTAGGACCGGTACCAACTTACTTGCCCATTTAGGAACAACTTCTAAATTGAACAGATAAGCATCGGGCAATTCATCAGACACTCCTTGCGGTGGCTCTCCTGAAGTGATGCGAGAAAGATGGTCTGCCCTAAGATGGGTTCTACCTTTCCTGACAACAACTTCAAAGTCGTATTCCATTAGTAAGAGGAACCATCTTACTAAGCGGCCTGTATTGCAAGGTTTATTGACCAAATATAGTAAAGCTTGATGATCAGTGAAAAACTTAAATTTATTGGCCAATAGATAGTGTCTAAACTTCTTCACAGCATACACCATACCTAGGCCTTCCCTCTCCGTTGTGGTATAATTTCGTTCAGCTGCATTTAATTGCCTACTAGCATATGCTATTGGCAAATCTAGGTTTCCTTCACCTGTGGGTTGTGCTAGCACACATCCTATTGCATGATTGGAGGCATCTACATGGACATGGAAGGGTTTGCTCCAATCCGGAGTAGTCAATATTGGTGCTGTGCACAAACGTCTTTTCAGCTCGTTGAAGGAAGTCTCGCATTCCTTGTTCCACTCAAAACTTGTTAACAACCCATAAAGAGGTTTAGCTATGATGGCATACATGTGGATAAACCTACGATAATATCCACAATGGCCCATAAAGGCTTGTACCTCTTTAACATTCCTCGGTCTGGGCAACTCTGCTATTGCTCTTACTTTGTCTTCGTCTGTTGAAATTCCATTCTTAGAAACAATGTGACCTAAGATCTTACCTTGTCGTACCATGAACACACACTTCTCTGGATTCAGACACACTCGATAATTTCTACACTTGTTGAAGATTTGCCTGAGCTCAGGGATGTGGTAACTTCTTTCTTGGGAATGAGCGCATAAATCATCCACATATACTTCTAAGTTTTTTCGCAAGAACTCTTTGAAGACATGACACATGAGTCTTTGGAATGTTGCAGGTGCATTGGTGAGCCCAAATGGCATCACACGAAATGCAAAGATTCCCCATTCTGTGGCAAAGGCCGTTTTGTGTTGATCTTCGAGGGCAATGGCTACTTGGTTGTAACCTGAAAATCCATCAAGGAAGCTATAAACTTCCTTGCCTGCCACACGCTCCAAAAGATGTTCGGTGATCGGGAGTGGATAACTATCTCTGATCGTAGCGGCATTAACTTTTTTAAGGTTAATGCACACTCGCAATTTCCCATTTTTCTTGGGCACCACTACAATGGGGGACACCCATTCAGTGTGCTCAATCTCATAGATGAATCCAGCTTCAATCAGCCTGTCAATTTCCTCTTTTATTTTGGCTGCATAATTGTCATTATATGTGTAGGGCTTTTGTTTGGTGGGCTTGGCATCAGCGGTCATCGGAATCGTATGAGAGCAAATCTCTGGATCTACTCCTTTCAAGTCTCTATAGTGCCACGCGAACACATCCCTATATTCCCTTAATAGAGCTACAAGCTCTGCTTCTTCTCCTGCACTTAGGTCATCTCCTATGTACGTACATCGCTCTTCGTTTCCTTCAATGGTCACTACAATTTTTTTGGTCTTTTCTTTATTGTCATATGCTTCTCCTATAATGACCTCTCTCTTAGGCATTCGTACCAAAATTTTTCGGTCTCCCACTTCATATTTTTTGAAGTTCTCTGGTACCTCAAACGATGTTTCTTCCTCTTCTTGTTTCACTGCTTCCCTTTTCTTTTTCTTTTGACCCCCTTCACTTCCTTTTTTTGAATTTATCGTTTTAATACTCGCAAGGGGTTCTTCTTCTTTTTGGGTTAACACTCCTATGTCTTCTAAGTAGTGTTCCTCTGAGTCAAAGTATGCATCCATCACAATGGATTCTAGATCGTCGTCGTTCTCTTCTTCTTTTATGAACTCACTAGGATCACACTCTTCCAACAAGGGTTGACACATGAACACTGAAATATCATAACCCTCCTCATCACAATGGGGTGTCCATTGTTCCTCATTCACTGCAATGTCCATGGTAGCTAAGATTTCTGCCCAACCATGAGGCTCAAATTCCTCATCTGGGAATATCATCGGTGTATAGGCTGGGTCTTTTATTGGTCTACCTCCTGGGGAAGTTCCTTCTTCTCTCGCTTTTAGGCGCTTTTCCTCTTCCTCTGCGACCTTGCACATCCACAAGTGAGTATCTTCATGCAACCAGGATGGTTCAGGTGAACTTCCAGAATGCACGGAGATAGAGTCCTCTTTCGCTTTGTGGATAGGGTTCCACTGTAAGGGTGGTACATCTCTGAAGGTGTGATCCTTCAGATTGACCTTGGTGGTGACCCCTAAGTGCTGTAAGTACAAGGAGTTGGTTCCCCAATCCTGTACTATTTGCAATTGTCGTAGGAAGGGTCTTCCTAGGATCATCTCGTAAACATTATTCTTCTCAAAGTCACATATAGCAAATGTATGTTCAAACTCTACACCACAAGTGGTTAGAGTTATCCCTTCGAGCAATCCGAGAGGTCTTTCAAAATGACCATCTGCCATTTGAAGTTTCATTCTCGTGGGTCTTAAGGTGGGTTGGCCCCATCGCTTCCACAGGGAGGTGGTCGCAATAGCAACACCGGCACCCGAATCCACAATTGCTTTGGTTGTGTAACCTTGATAGGTGATCTGAAGATAAGTGTTACCTTCTTCACCTTCGCTCATGTCCCCTATCTTGTCGAGAGGTATCCCTGGTACTTTTTGTTTAGAGCCTACTTTTGGTGTATTGGATTCAAGTTCTGGGACCTGATTTTTCACATGATTCCAGAGCTCCGGTTTTGCCTGGAGGAGCTCCTCTACAGTGAGGTGACACTGAACCTTAGTGTTCTTCACAACATCAGTGTTCCTGGGAATCACTGAGTCTTCATTTCTTACCAATATCGTGGGAGCTCTGATCTGGAGAGATTCAGATTCCCATGGGCCTGTGCAATGAGGCAACTCGTGTAAAGAATTAGATTCAAAATCTAATTCCTCATCCTCTTGTTGCTCCGTTTGATCCCCATAGATAGAGGGAATGTCTTGGGGAAATTGATCACGAAGATCATCAATCTCAGGAATCGGAGGGGATTCACCCTTCTCCTTGGCCCATTTCTCTTCTTGTATTTCCCGCAAGAACTCTTGAGAGTACTGTTGAATTGAAGGAGGTATTCCAGCATCCGTGGAATTAGGAACATAAGCTCCCTTAGGTGGTGAGCTTCCTCTTTCAACAACTGGTTGAGCCTGTGGAGGTAAAGAAACCTGTGATTTGTTTACCAACTGCTCTAATCTTTCCAGTAAGCCTTGGAAATGTAAATCCGGCTTGACAGAGTTTGTCTGATTGAACTTCTGAGTAGTCTCAAGTATAGCTTGAGCTTGTTCCACCATTTTCATGCACATTTTCATTCGTTCAATCTCTAAATCTGTTCTTGGGTAACTCTTGTCTAGGTTTGCAGCTGTTGGCCCTTCTTGAAGTCGAGCCTGGTAGGCCTTGAACATCATGTCCAAGCCTTCCGGAGTGGGGTCAGCTAATACTGATCCTACTCGGGGTGGTGGGTGGGATACGCGGGGTGTATTAGAGGGTGGAGGGATGGATGGTGATGGGGATGGTAGCGGTGGGAATGTGTGAGAGTGCGATTGAGATGTGATCTCGATGATCTTTGCTCTAGTTTCTCTCAGGCTTTCTTCAAGTTCGCTCATCTTTTTTGCCCATTGCCTTTTCATTCGTTCACGACTATCCTTCCAGGCTCTCGTTCTCTTTTTGTTGGAAGTGATGGCTGGGTACAATCAGAAGATCAAGTTGGTGCTGCTAGACCTGCTTCACACCTGCCCTCTTTTCTCTTCAGATATGGTTAGGAGACTCCTTGAGCTTCCAAATGACACCAAGAAACTATATATGTGCTTTACAAAATGATTGTGTAATGATCAAATCAAAACAGATGATTTTGAACCTTCACAACTCCAAAAACTTTCTATTCCTGTAATGATACCTGCTGGGTTCTAAGCTCAGTGTAACCAGCACACTTGCAATTGGTTTAATTCCTTCTGGGAGTATTAAATTAACTTAACAAGCTACCATTAGCAAGTTAAATCACTCCAAATAACAAACTATACACTGAGCATGATCTTTAGCAAGATTAGGGACACCCCCGATTTTTTAGGAACAACACAGAAATATACCAGTGATTACTTCGACAGCGATTTCTCCCAATTGGCTGAATAGAATGCCTTGAAATTTTGTAGTGTTGTAGAATGCTTTGATCTGGTTCCAATGAGCCCTGGATCATCAAATTTGGTTCAGTAGATCTTGAGATATGCTCCTCTGAAGTTGACAGACTTGAAGAAGATAACACAGAGTTAAGAACTATGAGTATATGTATTGAATCTATCAAATATACATTCCCATTTGCATGTAAAGTGATGCCCAATGGTACTCAGAGGTGTAGGCTCAATAGTAGCTCTCACACACTCAAAGATTGATACAAGATTGCCTCGGGATCTGAGCTAAGAGGACTGTAATACCCGCGACTTTTCTTCTTCACTTATATATGGTTTTAGTGAGGATTTGAATTTGAACTTTAATTCAAATCTCCTAGAATCTTGTACCTAAAAGTTGATTGAGATATTCTCTCAATCATTCACCCACTCAATCAATCAAATTTTCCACGACTTAGACTAGTAGGTGTGATTACATGAGTCATATTGACTTTTTACATAAAGTAAAATGTAACTAAACATAGGCATGTGTTCCTATGGTCTTCCTTCAAATGAAGTCTTCATGAATTACTCCAAGCTCTTGTGAAACCTTCAAGGTTGATATCCTATGCTTTTCAAGGTACAAGACAAAGCCAAGTGTTAAGGCTTGTTTTGCACCAACAGCTCCCCCTCAAGCCAAACACTTGCTTGAGTCTTCATCTTTAGTCTTCAATGATATCCTGTAATCCTATCATTGATTTAAACCTGCATAGCTTGCTTCCATCCAAAGATTTTGTAAGCAAATCTGCACATTGAATATTAGTGGACACATATGATAATTGGATTTCCTTGCTAAGTAATTTCTCCCTCACATAGTGGTAATGCACCTCTATGTGTTTTGTCCTAGCATGATACACAGGATTAGCTGCTAGGTGAAGTGAACTTGTGTTATCACCAAATATGATTGGTGGCCTTGTGTATAGGCCCAATTCTGAGTATAGTAGCTTCAACCATATGGCTTCTTGAGTGGCATTGGCTAGCCCTCTGTACTCTGCCTCAGTAGATGACAAAGCTACTGTGGGTTGTTTCTTGGATGACCAAGAAATTGGTTTATCACCTGCAAAGCATATGTAACCAGATGTACTCCTTCTGTCATCCTTGCAACCTGCCCAATCTGCATCTGAGTATACCTTGATGTCAATGTCTGATGAATATGGATAATACAAACCATGATTTTGTGTTCCCTTTAGGTACTTTACTATCTTCTTGGCTGCCTCCAAATGTGGTACTCTTGGTTTATGCATAAATTGGCTAAGTACACTAACACCATAAGATATGTCAATCCTGGTTAAGGTAGCATAATTTAGACTACCTACCAAACTTTGATAACCTGTAATGTCCTTGAGTTCTTCTCCTTCATGTGCACTGAGTTTGTGGTTAACCTCCATAGGAATGTTTGAGACTTTAGCTTCCTGCAAATTAAACTTCTTGACCATGTCCTGAATGTACTTCTTCTGAGTAATGAATATACCTGAATTTGTGTAGACCAATTCAAGCCCTAGGAAGTACTTCAATAATCCAAGATCATTGATCTTGAATTCCTTCATCATTTGACCTTTGATGTGTCTAATTCCTTGAACATCATTTCCTGTAATAATGATGTCATCAACATAGACACACAAGTATATTACCTCTGAATTGTTCTTCTTTATAAACAATGAAGTATCTGCTTTACTCATCACAAATCCTTGATCCAAGAGATAGGTTGTCAACCTATAATTCCATGCTCTAGGTGCCTGCTTTAATCCATACAGGGCCTTCTTCAATTTACACACATGATTTACCTTATTGGGATCCTCATAGCCAGGTGGTTGTGACATGTAGACCTCTTCAGATATCCATCCATTCAAGAATGCATTCTTCACATCCAATTGGTACATGTTCCAATTCTTGGATGCAGCTACACTCACCATAATTCTGATAGTTGGCATCTTGGCCACAGGAGAAAATGTCTCCTCATAATCAATGCCTTGGGTTTGTGCAAAACCCTTGGCTACTAACCTAGCTTTGTACCTGCTTATTGTACCATCTGAGTTCCTTTTGAGTTTGTAGATCCATCTGGATCCTATCACCTTCATGGAGTCCTTCTTGGGTACCAAATCCCAAGTATCACTCTCCTTGAGAGCCTCCATTTCTTCATCCATTGCTTCCTTCCATTCTGGTTTAGTAATGGCTTCCTCAAATGTACCTGGTTCTTCACTTAAGATATCCTTTGCAAGATATACAGAGTGCTTGGTTACAAGTGAAGTATCATATCCATACCTAATTGGTTTCTTCTTTTCTCTTTGAGATCTCCTCATAGCTTGAGTTGAGGATTCTGGATTGTCTTCAAGTTGCTTAATCTTCATCTTCCCTTTGGATTTCCAAGCTTTGAATTCTTCAATGTTGATGGTTTCTTCATCATCTGAACTTGTGTCCTCATTCTGAGTTGGTTCTTGCCTGACAAGCTTTGGAAAGTCTTCTTCCATATCATAAGGTAGGCTAACTTTCCTGCACTCATTATCATACCATGAATCATTTTCATCAAAGATGACATCTCTGCTTACCTTGAAGCCTTTATTTGAGGGGTTATAGAACCTGTATCCTTTCTGATTCAAGTCATAACCAATGAAAATACACTTTTCAGCCTTAGGGTCTAGCTTTCCCCTTACCTGTGAGGGAATATGCACATATGCAACACACCCAAAGATCTTGCAATGATCCAGAGAAGGTCTCTTACCATGCCAAGCCTCATAGGGTGTCATTCCATCAAGTGTCTTTGATGGCAACCTGTTGATTAAGTATGTGGCAGTAGATACACTCTCTGCCCAAAGGTAATTTGGTAATTTTTTCTCATTAAGCATAGACCTAGCTGTCTCCACAATGAGTCTATTCCTTCTTTCAGCTACCCCATTTTGTTCAGGTGAGTACCTTGTGGTAATCTCCCTTTTGATGCCTCTTTCCTGCAAGAACTCTTCAAAGTCATTGGAGAAGTATTCTCCACCACCATCTGACCTTAGCCTCTTCAAATGTCTACCTGTTTGATTCTCAACTAATGCAAGATATCTTTTGAAACAATTAAATACTTCATCTTTATGTTTCATGAAGTATAGGACAGTCCATCTGCTATAATCATCTATAAAAGATACATAGTACCTTGATCCAGATATGGATGGCTCCTTGCTTGGTCCCCAAACATCTGTATGCACCAATTCCAAGTAGTCTTCATGCATAAAACCTTTTTTGGTATATGGCAATCTGTGTGACTTACCAAATTGACAAGCCCCACACTTATATATCATGTGTTGCTTGGATACATTAGGTATCCCAAGCACACATTGATCTCTGCTCATTTGTTTTATGGTCCTCTCTCCAATGTGACCCAATCTCTTGTGCCACATCTCCAATTCTGATAGAGTTTGGTCCTTGTAGTTGTATAATGCAATGCTCTTAGTATCTTCAAGTTCAAAGGTAAACAATCTACCTGATTTCTCTCCCTTGGCTATCCTTCTGAATCCATGTCTTGGATCCTCCACATATGCACCATGTTGAGTGAACCTGACCTGTAGACCTTTTTCCACAATCTGACCTACACTCATCAGATTCTTGGTGATTGTTGGAACATACAATACTCTGCTTAGCAAATTCTGATTACCATCACTTGTTTTGACATTACCTACTTTAACCACTGAATGTTTAGTGTCATCACCTGTCTGCACTTGGTGCTTGCCTTTAGGTTCTTCCAAATCAGAGAGTAAGGCAACATTCCCAGCTACATGGTTAGAGCAACCTGAGTCAATATAGAACAAATGATCATCATTGATACCTGATTTAGATGTCATGTTCATAATCAACAAGGAATCATCTTGATCCTCTGCATAATTGTTGTAATCCTTTCTGTTCCTGTATCCTCCTTGATAATTGCCATTGTGATTGTAGCTATTGTTGTAGTTATTGTTGTAATTATTGTTGTAGCCATGGTAGCCTTGAGATTGATTGAATCTGCCTCTGCCTTGGGAGTATCCTCCTCTTTGGTGACCTCTTCCTCTTTGGTTCTTATAATTTTTGTAGCATTCATGTGTAGTATGGTTAGACAAACCACAAATATTGCATGGAGATTGATTGTAGGGTCTCCCCCTACCTGACTTACCTCCTCTGCCCCTACCTCTAGATGATCTACCTCTCCCTGCATAGTTTGCTTGGGAGGTGGATCCTTCTTCATCAACCTTCTTGCTTTTACCCTTGTCTTTAGATTTCTTATCAGTATATAGGGCAGAGGGATTGTTACCTTTTGATTGCTCTCCATTCTTTGTGATCTTTGCTTCATGTGTAAAGAGTTGTCCAATCAGAGTTGTTAGATCAGGTGCTTGGATGTCCATGTACAAGTCCATTGCAGTGGTAAAGCTCTCCCACTTGTCATCTGCTTTGAGTCCATTGATCACTTGTCTGACTATTTGCTCTTCCTCAATTTCTTCTCCAACACTTGCAAGTTGATCTGCAATGTCTTTGACTTTGGTGAAAAAATCTGAGACACATTGTTTTGATTGCTTCCTAAGAGTTGTAAACTCAATCCATAGCTGATTCTTTCTAGCCCTTGTGCTTGATGAGAAGTATGTTGACAAGGTTTCCCAAGTCTCTTGGGAAGTTTTACAGTTCCTTACATGAGGTAAAAGGAAATCAGAGATAGAGTTTAGAAGATATGACCTTGCCAAAGCATCTTTAGCACACCATTGGTTGAGTCTCTCATGTTCATCCTTTGTAGGTAGGCCTCTGGTTTTGAATGAGGGCAACTCCTCATCTCCTGATATATATCCATACAAGCTTCTCCCTTGTAGATAGGTCTTCATTCTCAATGACCAAGCCTGGTAGTTATTTCTATCCAATTTGTCAATGAAGGAAGGGAAACCATCACCCATGATTACCTTATTTGCTCTGATACCACTGTTGGAAGTGATGGCTGGGTACAATCAGAAGATCAAGTTGGTGCTGCTAGACCTGCTTCACACCTGCCCTCTTTTCTCTTCAGATATGGTTAGGAGACTCCTTGAGCTTCCAAATGACACCAAGAAACTATATATGTGCTTTACAAAATGATTGTGTAATGATCAAATCAAAACAGATGATTTTGAACCTTCACAACTCCAAAAACTTTCTATTCCTGTAATGATACCTGCTGGGTTCTAAGCTCAGTGTAACCAGCACACTTGCAATTGGTTTAATTCCTTCTGGGAGTATTAAATTAACTTAACAAGCTACCATTAGCAAGTTAAATCACTCCAAATAACAAACTATACACTGAGCATGATCTTTAGCAAGATTAGGGACACCCCCGATTTTTTAGGAACAACACAGAAATATACCAGTGATTACTTCGACAGCGATTTCTCCCACTTGGCTGAATAGAATGCCTTGAAATTTTGTAGTGTTGTAGAATGCTTTGAGCTGGTTCCAATGAGCCCTGGATCATCAAATTTGGTTCAGTAGATCTTGAGATATGCTCCTCTGAAGTTGACAGACTTGAAGAAGATAACACAGAGTTAAGAACTATGAGTATATGTATTGAATCTATCAAATATACATTCCCATTTGCATGTAAAGTGATGCCCAATGGTACTCAGAGGTGTAGGCTCAATAGTAGCTCTCACACACTCAAAGATTGATACAAGATTGCCTCAGGATCTGAGCTAAGAGGACTGTAATACCCGCGACTTTTCTTCTTCACTTATATATGGTTTTAGTGAGGATTTGAATTTGAACTTTAATTCAAATCTCCTAGAATCTTGTACCTAAAAGTTGATTGAGATATTCTCTCAATCATTCACCCACTCAATCAATCAAATTTTCCACGACTTAGACTAGTAGGTGTGATTACATGAGTCATATTGACTTTTTACATAAAGTAAAATGTAACTAAACATAGGCATGTGTTCCTATGGTCTTCCTTCAAATGAAGTCTTCATGAATTACTCCAAGCTCTTGTGAAACCTTCAAGGTTGATATCCTATGCTTTTCAAGGTACAAGACAAAGCCAAGTGTTAAGGCTTGTTTTGCACCAACACTTTTTGGTTAAGCTCTCTGTTTCACTCACCTCGGGGCTCTTTTCCTGACCAACACCTTGGTTTTGTTGTAGTGCCTGGGCTCTTGTGATCACCTGCACAGGTGCAGTGGAAGTCACACTCCTTGTGGAGTCTACAACTAACCCAACAACATTGATAGGAGTGATTTTAGGCATGTTATTAGGGTTCTTTGGGCAATCTCGTAGGAGATGCTCTTTCCCACAGTCTTGACAGAAACCCTGAATGGTTACTGGTTGAGGTTGTGTAGGGGCAGGTAGTGGACAATCACGTATAAGGTGATCTCCCTGACATCTGAAGCATGGTCCTCTAGGAAATGGGGTTCGTACCTGCCTAGGTTGAGGTCTAGAGTTGGGGTTTGTGTACATGACAGTAGCATACTCAAGTTCCCCACTATTTTCACTTGGGTCCTCATAATAGTATGACTCGTTATGCTCGGGTGACTGCATGTAATAAGCCTGTGGGCTATCAATATGCGTGGAGTCAAAACTATGGTCACTTGGATCACTGTCTGATAGTAATGGGGTGATTGGGACTATGGCTCTGTTCGGATTTTCTTCAGTAGATGCGTATTTCACTGGGATCACATTGGTTGGAGCAGGGGGTTGCTGTACTAGGACTGGTTGAGGTCTCTGCTGCCCTTGATAAGGTGTCTGATAAGTTTGCTGTGGTCTGTTGAATTGTTGTGGTGGGTACTGATTCTGGTATCTACCCTGTTGTGGATATGGCTGAGGGTAATTTTGCCTAACAGTTTGTTTGTTATATGGGCAGTCTTGTGCAGTGTGGTTGGTGTACCTGCGCTCTATGGTACAGTACTGGCTGCTGGGATTCGCCTGGGGTTGGGCGATAATGGGACATACACTTGCCATATGGTCACCACCACAATTGTAACACCGCTTAACTGGGGTGAATCTCGGAATTTGTTTACTAGAGACACCTAGTTTTCGGGCTACCTTCTCTGCAAGTTCCTCGATGGATGTGGATTGACCAGGTGTCAGGTTACTAGAGCTATCAGAATCCTTATAGATTTTTGATAATTCTAATTCCTCACCTAGATTGTCCTCAATGTCTATGCACATGCGTACACACTCTTCTATTGTTCTAGGTTCCTTAAGGTACACATATGATCTGAGCTTAGTGCTCAACAATCCATCTAGGAACAAGGCCACTTGTTTGGCTGGGGTGGGTAATTCCGGCATCGGACATCTCTCCAGGTACTGCCTAAATCTTCTTCCCGCTAGTCTGACCGTCTCTTGAGGTGTTTGTTTGAAGCTATGAATGAGTGAGGAAGTGTTATGCCTGATTCCACTCTTGGAAAACTCAACAATAAATGCCTCTAAGAGTTGGTCTATGTTTCTGAAATGCCTCTCGTTTAGTGGTTGAAACCACGTAAGGGCAGTGTTCCTAAGGGTTAGACCGAAAGCATTATATTGTGTGAATAGGTCCTCCACCTGTTCAGCTTTCAACACTTGTCGAAATTCTGCCACATGGTCATAAGGGTCTCCCGTGCCATCGAAGTAGTTCTTCATGGACTTCACCAGTTGAGTTGGTCGCAGGGTCCTAGTGTGTTCTCTCGGTCTTGGCAGAGGAAAATCGCCAGCAATCCTTTGATTCCATGGAGTTCTATGTCTCTCAGGTTCCACTCTATTCCTTTCCGTTCCCGTTCTTTCTCTTCCCAGGGAGTTGGCAAAACTTACCTCCGGTTTGTCTCTACTTCTATCTCTTTGAGTTCCATGAGCTTGGGAGGACCCAGCTCCTTGGTGACCAAAGAGCGCATTAGACCTTGGTTGGGGAAAAACAAATTCACCCTTCCATGTGTAGGCATGTCTGCCATGCTCCGTGACCACGAAGATCCTCTCTGATGTATTGTCTAGGTATGTTACTTTGCCTGGGCAGTCAGGGTCTTTAAACTCATATATTGTGAGTGCACTCACTTCCGGAGGTTGAGCAGATTTATATCTCCAGAAAGCCTCATCGGTTTCTCGGTTTAAAAGCAGATCTATGCTTTTATTATCCTGTGGAATCCACTCCGGAGTCATGATTCTGGTCAAGACAGATTTACCACGAGGAGTCCTTGGCTCTCTCTCTAAGTTACCTTGCTCTATATCACCCATGTCAGTCTCCGCAATCACATTTCCAAACTCATCAGTTCTATCAGGAAGAGTGGTGACCACATATATAGTCCCCTCTTTATCTAGGTATGCTCCATTCTCAAACTTGACTACTGGGTGGTCTAATCCATGGGGTTGATCGGGGTTCTTAATCTGTACCACCGATCTTCTCAGGCCATCTTCATAGATGCGAGCACCTAGATGATTAGTCCTGATGTATTCCAGTTGAGTCTTGTAAGGTCCTTCTGGCTTTTCTAGATAAGCCAACCCTGAACTGCCTACTGGTCTCTCCATGTGATAGGACATCTCCGAATCACTTGTTTCTGATCTGGGAGTGTATGGGTAATCACTTAACTGTTGGGCCCAAGACCTGGCAGCGTGATTGACACTAGCTTCAGAAGATCTGACGCTTTGTCTGTCTCGGCCTAAGTGTCTGCCTGATCTAAGGTTCATATGCCTAATTTATTCACCTCCTTGGACCTAAGCACACTCTCGTCGCAAGTCAATTTGCATCAATTACTTTGTTCTTTTGAGTTGAATATTATGTTTATGGTCTTGTCTGAAATCGCGTCGTTAGGAGTACTTAAGTGAATTTCCGCACTTGATAAGTGATCGATTCCAGTTTACCTTTTGTCCCTTAGGGTGTTCGCACTTAAGACCTATTTACTTCTTGCACTTGGTTGATTAATACTCTTGGACTTGATTCGTTCCTAACGTTGCCCTAATTACTTACCGTACCTAAGTCGTACTTAGCCTAGGCTAGGAATTGACAAAGGAGGGTTGAGCGATTTTCCAACCTCAATTTAGCTGGTTGACTAGACTGCTACACAAGCCCAGGAAGCCTTCTCCCAAGCTTGGTGCTCACCCTTGCTAGCTTGCTTTGGATTGCTTTGAGTGCACACAAAGTTCCTGCAAAAACTCACCAGTTAGTATGGCTTTATCACCACAAATAATTGGAAGACACACATCAATATTTTTAGTCCCCCTGGAGTAACTCACTGTGCCCCCTAAGTCTGAGGACCACTTAGTTCCACCTAAAGGTCAAAATAGGCTCTCAGGGTTCAGGAGATCCCTCTCTGGTTTCTGGGCCTTTTGCCCACTTCTAGGGTTCCAAAGTTATACCAAGGTGCTCAAAACTAGGCTCATCTACCCTTCCAATCACTCAAAAAAAATAACCCTAATTTTTCATGCGTTAAAGGCCGTGTATCGCGATAGGTCGGGTCGAGGTGTCGCGATAGCTGGGGGTGTCGCGATAGCTGGGAGTGTCGCGATAGCTGGGAGTGTCGCGATAGCTGGGAGTGTCGCGATACCTGGGAGTGTCGCGATACCTGGGAGTGTCGCGATAGCTGGGGGTGTCGCGATAGCTGGGGGTGTCGCGATAGCTGGGAGTGTCGCGATAGCTGGGAGTGTCGCGATACCTGGGAGTGTCGCGATACCTGGGAGTGTCGCGATAGCTGGGGGTGTCGCGATAGCTGGGAGTGTCGCGATAGCTGGGAGTGTCGCGATACCTCGGAGTGTCGCGATAGCTGGGGGTGTCGCGATAGCTGGGAGTGTCGCGATACCTGGGAGTGTCGCGATACCTCGGAGTGTCGCGATACCTCGGAGTATGGTGAATTTTTCTGTTCTGGCTAGTGATTCTAGGAGCTCTAGGCCTGCGCAGTGTCGTGGTGCACTCAGAATCGTGATTGGGCGAAGTTTTTGGAGTGTCGCGATAGCTCGAGCTCAACGCCTCGGGGACTGTGCAGACAATTTCTGTACCTGCTGAGCTTGCTGGAGATGATGATGGAGCTGCCACCTGCAAGAAACATGCAAAAACAAGAACACACTCTTGCTCTCTCTCAAACTCGCACACAACAAATGAGGGAATGATAAGGAAGAGGGAATATGTAGTGGAGAAGGAGGTGGAGGTGGAGAAGGAGATGGAGGTGAAGTTGAAGATGAAGATGGAGAAAAACCAGAAATTTACCTACTACTTACCATTCCAACGCGTCCTCTCTACGTCTTACCATCACACGCTCGTCCTCAAAGCTCGATCCCCGGCAACGGCGCCAAAATTTGGTGTAGCTCAGCGATGAGTAGCACCTCCTTTAATGTCAATCCGGGAAGACGTGAGGATGGTATGAAGACCACGAGCAAGTGGAAGCACAAGTGCGTGAGTGAGAAGCACACAAGCATGCACACACATACACGCACACGCGCACACACGGCAAGAACAAAGAGAGTAAGACAATGGAATCACTTCTATTGCAACCAAGTTCTCATACAAGCTCAAAATTACAAGAAGCTCTCCCAAAAATGAGCTCTCTAGCTCTATTTATAGTTTTTGACTAGCTTTGGCCCTGTCCAGACCTAGTGTCCGGCCTAGTTAAAAATTAGGTTCCAGGGCTTATTTGAGGGCCCAAACGAGATCTAAAAATTATGAAAATTGACAGGCAACTACTTCTAAGGCTCCCCAAGCTCGAGGACTCCTCGGCTTGTACAAAATGGAGCTACAAAAAGGTGAAATGATATTTACAAGGGTTTGTAGTGATGAGAATCACTTTAAAATGGTGTGAGGGTTTTGAAAAAAAAATGAAGGGTTGCCTCAGTGCTAGATCTGCATGTGTGTCCGTACTTGCTTCTTCCCGTATACTGTCAACAGCATGTGTCACATTTCTTCACATAAGTATGTGCATCCATATGAAGAGTGGGCCACCAAAGTCTTGAAAATAGAATGGTCTTAATTACTCTGTCAGGCCCAAAGTGTCCACCTGCAGCACCGCTGTGCGCAGTTTCTAAGACTTTAAAATAGTCTGATTCATGAACGCACAGTCTTAGGTAACCATCCTTGCCTCTTCGATATAGGTTGTCTCCTACTAAGGCATAGTCTTGAGCCTCTCGCTCCATAAACCGTTTTCTTGCAAGACTAGCCTGATTGGGTAATGTTCCCGATCTCATGAACTCAACCAATGGAGCACTCCAATCTGGGATTAATGACACATGATAAAGAGTGGCATGCTCCACTGGGGGTCTCTTCTGACACACTGGACAATTCTGGATCCACTCCTGTATTTCTTTGTCCATGCTAGGCCAATACACTCCTAAACGTTTTAGATTCTGCAATGTTCGTTGTTTAGGGTAGTGATTTCCTAGCAGTCCCTCATGGGCTTGTTGCAACCAACTAGTATGTTCATCGTCCTCGACACAACAAGCTAATACGCCCTCGGTATCTTGCTTGTACATACTTCCGGCCAATATTTGATACTTTTGTGATTTTACAATTTCTTCTTTGCTTGTCTTCACATTTTTATTTGCAGGCCCAAAGGTTAGGACTGGTACCAACTTATTTGCCCATTTAGGAACAACTTCTAAATTAAACAGATAAGCATCGGGAAATTCATCAGACACTCCTTGCGGTGGCTCACCTGAAGTGATGCGAGAAAGATGGTCTGCCCTAAGATGGGTTCTACCTTTCTTGACAATAACTTCAAAGTCGTATTCCATTAGTAAGAGGAACCATCTCACCAAGCGGCCTGTATTGCAAGGTTTATTGACCAAATATAGTAAAGCTTGATGATCAGTGAAAAACTTGAACTTACTGGCCAATAAATAGTGTCTAAACTTTTTCACAGCGTATACCATGCCTAAGCCTTCTCTCTCCGTTGTGGTATAATTTCGTTCAGCTGCATTTAATTGCCTACTAGCATATGCTATCGGCAAATCCAGGTTTCCTTCACCTGTGGGTTGCGCTAGCACACATCCTATTGCATGATTGGAGGCGTCTACATGGACATGAAAGGGTTTGCTCCAATCCGGAGTAGTCAATATTGGTGCTGTGCACAAACGTCTTTTCAGCTCGTTGAAGGAATTCTCGCATTCTTCGTTCCACTCAAAATTTGTTAACAACCCATAAAGAGGTTTAGCTATGATGGCATACATGTGGATAAACCTACGGTAATATCCACAATGGCCCATAAAGGCTTGTACCTCTTTAACATTCCTTGGCCTGAGCAGCTCTGCTATTGCTCTTACTTTGTCTTCATCTGTTGAAATTCCATTCTTAGAAACAATGTGACCTAAGATCTTACCTTGTCGTACCATGAACACACACTTCTCTGGGTTCAGACACACTCGATAATCTCTACACTTGTTGAAGATTTGTCTGAGCTCAGGGATGTGGTATCTTCTTTGTTGGGAATGAGCACATAAGTCATCCACATATACTTCTAAGCTCTTCCGCAAGAACTCTTTGAAGACATGACACATGAGCCTTTGGAATGTTGCAGGTGCATTGGTGAGCCCAAATGGCATCACACGAAATGCAAAGATTCCCCATTCTGTGGCAAAGGCCATTTTGTGTTGATCTTCGGGGGCAATGGCTACTTGGTTGTAACCTGAAAATCCATCAAGGAAGCTATAAACTTCCTTGCCTACAACACGCTCCAATAGATGTTCGGTGATTGGAAGTGGATAACTATCTCTGATTGTAGCGGCATTAACTTTTTTAAGGTTAATGCACACTCGCAATTTCCCATTCTTCTTGGGCACCACCACAATGGGGGACACCCATTCAGTGTGCTCAATCTCATAGATGAATCCAGCTTCAATCAGCCTGTCAATTTCCTCCTTTATTTTGGCTGCATAATTGTCATTATATGTGTAGGGCTTTTGTTTGGTGGGCTTGGCATCAGCGGTCATCGGAATCGTATGAGAGCAAATCTTTGGATCTACTCCTTTCAAGTCTCTATAGTGCCAAGCGAACACATCCCTATATTCCCTTAATAGAGCTACAAGCTCTGCTTCTTCTTTTGCACTTAGGTCATCTCCTATGTACGTACATCGTTCTTCGTTCCCTTCAATGGTCACTACAATTTTTTTGGTCCTTTCTTTATTGTCATATGCTTCTCCTATAATGGCCTCTCTCTTAGGCATCCGTACCAAAATTTTTCGGTCTTCCACTTCATATTTCTTGAAATTTTCTGGTACTTCAAACAATGATTCTTCCTCTTCTTGTTTCACCGCTTTTCTTTTCTTTTTCTTTTGACCTCCTTCACTTCCTTCCTTTGAATTTATCGTTTTAATACTCGTGAGGGGTTCTTCTTCTTTTTGGGTTAACACTCCTATGTCTTCTAAATAGCGTTCCTCTGAGTCAAAGTAAGTATCCATCACAATGGATTCTAGATCATCGTCATTCTCTTCTTCTTCTATGAACTCACTAGGATCACACTCTTCCAACAGGGGCTGACACATGAACACTGAAATATCATAACCCTCCTCATCACAATGAGGTGTCCATTGTTCTTCATTGACTGCAATGTCCATGGTAGCTAAGATTTCTGCCCAACCATGAGGCTCAAATTCCTCATCTGGAAATATCATCGGTGTATAGGCTGGGTCTTTTATTGGTCTATCTCCTGGGGGAGTTCCTTCTTCTCTCGCTTTTAGGCGCTTTTCCTCTTCCTCTGCGACCTTGCACATCCACAAGTGAGTATCTTCATGCAGCCAGGATGGATCAGGTGAACTTCCAGAATGCACAGAGATTGAATCTTCTTTTGCTTTGTGGATAGGATTCCACTGTAGGGGTGGTACATCTCTGAAGGTGTAATCCTTCAGATTGACCTTGGTTGTGACCCCTAAGTGCTGTAAGTACAAGGAGTTGGTTCCCCAATCCTGTACTATTTGCAATTGTCATAGGAACGGTCTTCCTAGGATCATCTCGTACACATTATTTTTTTCAAAGTCACATATAGCAAATGTATGTTCAAACTCTACACCACAAGTGGTTAGAGTTATCCCTTCGAGCAATCCTAGAGGTCTTTCAAAATGACCATCTGCCATTTGAAGCTTCATTCTAGTTGGTCTTAATGTGGGTTTGCCCCATCGCTTCCACAAGGAGGTGGTCGCAATAGCAACACCCGCACCCGAATCTACAATTGCTTTGGTTGTGTAACCTTGATAGGTGATCGGAAGATAAGTGTTACCTTCTTCACCTTCGCTCATGTCTCCTATTTTGTCTAGAGGTATCTCTGGTACTTTCTGCTTACGGCCTACTTTTGGCACATTGGAATCAAGTTCTGGAACTTGATCCTTCACATGATTCCAGAGCTCAGGTTTTGCTTTGAGCAGCTCTTCCACAGTGAGATGACATTGAACCTTAGTGTTCTTCACAACATCAGTGTTTCTTGGAATCACTGAGTCTTCATTTCTTACCAATATTGTGGGAGCTCTGATCTGGAGAGATTCAGATTCCCATGGGCCTGTGAAATGAGGCAACTCTTGTAAAGAATTAGATTCAAAATCTAATCTCTCATCCTCTTGTTGCTCTGCTTGATCTCCATAGATAGACGGGATGTCTTGGGGAAATTGATCATGAAGATCATCAATCTCAGGTATAGGAGGGGAATTACCCTTCTCCTTGGCCCATTTCTCTTCTTGTATTTCCCGCAAGAACTCTTGAGAGTATTGTTGAATTGAAGGAGGTATTCCAGCATCTGTGGAATTAGGAACATAAGCTCCCATTGGTGGTGAGCTTCCTCTCTCAATAACTGGTTGAGCCTGTGGAGGTAAAGAAACTTGTGGTTTGTTTACCAACTGCTCTAATCTTTCTAGTAAGCCCTGGAAATGCAAATCCGGTTTGACAGAGTTTGTCTGATTGAACTTTTGACTAGTCTCAAGTATAGCTTGAGCTTGTTCTACCATTTTCATGCACATTTTCATCTGTTCAATCTCTAAATCTGCTCTCGGGTAACTCTTGTCCAAGTTTGCAGTTGTCGGCCCTTCTTGAAGACGAGCCTGGTAGGCCTTGAACATCATGTCCAAGCCTTCTGGGGTTGGATTTGCAAGAACAGACCCTGGTTGTGGGTTATTTACAATGGGTGGTGGGGTGGAATGAGGTGGAGTGGATGGAGCTTTGGCGTGTGAGGGGCTTTGAGATGCAATGTCTTCTATTTTTGTTTTGGTATCCCTTAGGCTTTCTTCTAGCTCGGATAGCTTTTTGTTCCACTTACGATTAGCCTTCTCTCTGGTATCCTTCCATGTTCTTGGTTTCCTCTTACTAGGTTCTCCTGCCTCACTTGACTCCGATTGCTCAGATGGTTTTGCTTGTTGTGCAGCCTGTGCCCTAGTAACTGCCTGTACAGGAGCCACATTATTGCTACTTGAACTTGAATCTGCCACTAATCCTACCACGTTGATGGGTGTGACCTTGGGTGCACTAGAGGGGTTTCTCGGACACTCTCTAGGAAGATGTTCCTGGCCACACTCAGGACAAAAGCCTTGTATTGTAATGTTTTGCCCTTGTCCCAGAGCTGGTTGGTGGGGGCATTCATGAATGAAATGGTCGCCCTGACATCTAAAGCATGGTCCTCTAGGGGCTTGTGGTCGTACTTGTCTCAATTGGGGCCTAGGATTTGGATTCGTATACATGACATTGGAGTATTCTGGCTCCCAATTTTGTTCCATAGGTGGTGTTTCATATTGACACTGAGAAGTCTCACTTTGCTCAGGTGACTCTATATAATAAGCATGTGGACTATCTTCATGGAAGTAGTCTGAACCATGAGCGTGAGAATCATTTGCTGAGACCAATGGGGTTAGTGGCACCAATGCTCTATTAGGGTTCTCCTCCGCCATCGTATATTTAACTGGGATCACATTGGCAGGAGCTGGCGGTTGGTTTCCAAGGACTGGTTGTGGCCTATATGGTACCTGATATTGTTGCTGGTATTGAGGTTGATATTGTTGTGGCCTATAATATGGCTGTTGGTACTGATTCTGATACCTACCCTGCTGGTAAGGTTGCTGATAATTTTTTCTAACAGCCTGCCTATTGTAGGGACAATCTTGAGCCGTATGATTTGTGTATTTTCTCTCAATGGTGCAATATAGAGCATTAGGGTTTCCTTGGGGTTGAGTCATCAATGGACAAACATTAGCCATGTGATCTCCTCCACATGTATAACATCACTTCACTGAGGTGACCCTTGGCATTTGTCTATTTTGAACTCCTAGCTTTTTGGCCACTTGCTCAGCTATCTCATCTATCTCAGTGGAGGTTCTAGAGGTATGACTTGTAGAACTATCAGAGTCCTTATAGAGTTTGGATAGTCCTAACTCCTCACCCAAGTTGTCTTCTATGTCAATGCATATCCGTATACACTCTTCTATGGATCTAGGCTCTTTCAGGTATACATATGACCTTAATTTTGTGCTCAATAGGCCATCTAAAAACAGTGCCACCTGTTTAGCTAATGTGGGTAATTCTGGTACAGGGCATCTTTCCAAGTACTGCCTAAACCTTCTTCCTGCAAGTCGCACTGTTTCTTGGGGTGTCTGCTTGAAGCTGTGGATCAAGGATGATGTGTTATGCCTGATACCGCTTTTGGAAAATTCCACCATGAATTCTTCTAGCAGCTGACCTATCTCTCTATAGTTGCGACTGTTTAGAGGTTGAAACCAAGCTAAGGCAGTACCCTTAAGAGTCAAACCAAATGCCTCGAACTGGGTGAATAAGTCTTCAACCTGTTCAGCTCTTAGCACTTGTTTGAACTCCGCCACATGATCATAAGGATCTCCAAATCCATCAAAGTAGTTCTTCATTGTCTTAACCACTTGAGAGGGTCTAAGTGTTCTTGAGTGCTCTCGTGGTCTAGGCAATGGAAAATCATGTTCATCTCTTTGGTGCCTATGAGCTCTATGTCTCTCCCTTTCAAGTCTTTCCATTCCATATCCTGATCTGCCTCTGCCCATAGTGTCTGCAAAGCTTACCTCCGGTCTCTCTCTAGTTCTTTCCCTGTGGGTTTCATGACCCTTGGATGATCCGGCTCCTTGGAGGCCTTGGGAAACATTAGATCTTGGTGGAGGGAAAATTGATTCACCTTGCCAAGTGTAAGCATGTCTGTCATGATCTGATACTAAGAATAATTTCTGAGATGTGTGATCTAGATAGACAGCTTTCCCTGGTGTCTCTGGGTCCTTGAATTCATAGATGGTGACTATTGGGCTGGGTTGATCTGGCCTAAATCTCCAAAAGGCTTCCTCCGTTTCTCTATTCACGAATAGTTCTATGCTTTTATTATCTTGAGGAATCCATTCTGGAGTGAGCACTCTGGTTAAGACTGACTTACCTCTAGGGGTCTTGGGTTCTCCTCCTAGGTCTCCTTGCTCTAGGTCTCCTATCTCATTCTCAGGAAGGATATTTCCAAACTCATCTGTCCTATCTGGTAAGTTGGTAACCACATACATTGTTCCTTCCTTATCAATGTAAGCACCCTCTTCAAACTTGACCACTGGGTGTTCAAGTCCAAAGGGTTGGTCAGGATTCTTGAGTTGAACCACTGATCGTCTTAGACCATCCTCATAGATGCGAGCACCTAATTAGTTGGTCCTGATATACTCCAATTGGGTCTTATAAGGACCTTCTGGTGTTTGTAAATAAGCAGTGTCTGAGCTACGTGTGGGTCTTTCCATGCTAAAAGACATTTCTGAGTCATTGGTTTCTGAACTTAGCATGTAAGGACAACCACTAAGCTGTTGAGCCCAAGACTTGGATGTATGGTTGACACTAGCCTCAGATGACCTAATGCTTTGTCTATCCTTGCCTAAGTGTCTGCCAGATCTCAGGTTCATAAGCCTTGGCTTCTAGTCCCAAAGTTCTCTTCTATTGCTCAAAATCCTTTGGAACACCTTGGTTTTCCAGTTTTCCTGAGGGTCAACTTCAAAATACCCTATCTAATAATCCTGGTATTATTTTTACCGTAACCAATCGATGTTTTGGTTGTACTCCCCACGAGCTTTCCAACAAAACCAAAATCACAGCAAACGGATTTCGTATGAGAAAGTTATGCCAGTTCAGGGTTCTAGGGTTTAAAACAGGGAAACAGGATCTCTCTGGGAACTCAGAACAGGCGATACGATACCAGATTTTCCACGATATGATACCTTTGTCTTACACGATACCCCTTCAGACGATACCACCTAGACGATACGATACCACTAGGATAACTGCGATCGCGATACCAACCTCACGATACGATACTGCTCTCTTAGACGATACGATACTGAAAGTGGTCACGATACGATATCTCTAATTTTGCACAATACGATACTTGATTAGTTGGCGATACGATACCAGTGATTAGGACGATACGATACCACTCCAACCGCGATACGATACTGCTTGTACCACGCGACCTAGTGGGCGATACGATACCAGAAATTTGACGCGATACGATACTAGTATGACCCACGATACGATACCTGTTTGCAAGCGATACGATACCGCACAATAGACGATACGATATCTTCCAGGTGATACGATACCAAGACTAGCACGATACGATACCAGAATCTCAGGCGATACGATACCACTTGGTCAACGATACGATACTGTGACCGTCGCGATACGATACCACTGAGGCAACTGCGATCGCGATACCAACACTTGACGATACGATACCAAAATGGTATCGCGATACCTCAAGTGGGCGTGCACGATACGATACCTCGACAAGTATCGCGATACACGGGAATTCTGGTATCGCGATACCAAAACTCAACCGGACACGATACTTGGAGATTTTTAAGCCCAACTTCAAAAGTTTTTGCAGATTTGTGTACCTTGTGTCCTCCTTGTCACTTCTATCAGCCTGTAGATGTAAAGTCACTCTCCAAAGTCACGATACAATGCTTGCGATACCAGGCGCAGTTCCTCTCACGCCGCGATACCACCGCTCAGATTCTGGTGTTTTTGAGAGTTTTTCAGTGTTTTTCTTCAGCGTTTTTGGTTCTCAGCTCCTCCTAAGCTTGTTCCTCACAGCCACGAGTAAAAAACGAGTGAATGTAGTGACGAAAATGGAAAAAATCAGAGAATACGAAGAGGGAAGAAGATGATGACGAAGGTGAAGATGAAGAAGAAGAAAAAACTCAGAAACTGAACTGAAAATGGTGATTTTTTACCTTCCAACGTCGCTACTCTACGTCTTACCGTCACACGCTCGTCCTCCAAGCTCTCTCCCCGGCAACGGCGCCAAATTTGGTGTCACTCTAGTACAATGGTGAGTACCAACGTGAAGAGATACACCTCATAAATGTCAATCCGTGGAGACGTGAGGACCGGTATGAAGACCGTGAGCAAGTGATGGCACAAGTGCGTGAGTGAAAGCACACAAGCATGCACACACATACACACACACGCGCACAAAGTAAGAGCAAGGAGTGGAACAATGGAAGATCTTCGATTATACAAGAGCTCTCTTACAAAGCTAAAATCTACAAGAAGCTAACCCCAAAAATGAGCTCTCCAGCCCTTTTTATAGTTTTTGAGTGGTTTTGGTCCTGTCCAGACCTAGTGTCCGGCTTAGTTAAAAAATAGGTTCCAGGGCTTATTTGGGGGCTCAAACGGAGTCTAAAAATTATGAAAATTGGTAGGATGGTATATCTAATACTCCTCAAGCTCGAGGACTCCTCGGCTTGAACAAAATGGAGTTACAAAAATGGAAAATGGTATTTACAATGTTTTTTAGTGATAAAAATCACTATTTTTGTAGGGATTTCTTCTGAAAATTTGACAGGTGCTTCTTGGAGCTCCCTACTTGCTCCTTCTTCTTGTGTGTCCACTTCCTTGATGCACTTCCATGCTTTGTCCTTGACCTTGAGCTTCAACAACGGTCATAACTTTTGCATCCGAAGTCCGTTTTTTGAGTTGTTCGACTTCACGCCATCGCGATCATTCACGTCTAGACCATCACGACGGTTCACACTTCACGCCATCGCGACGGTCCCAGACCATCGTGCTTGTTGCAGACCATCGTGATTGTGCACCCCCATCGCAAATTTTAGGGTTTCATTTTTTGGCCAATTTTGAGGGTATTTTTGGGAAATTTTTGGGTGATTAGAGTCATAGGAGACCCCTTAGCTCATATTTGCAGAAAAACCTGTTTGTTAGTTTTTACCCCCCAGGGCCTGAACGGTCATAACTTTTGCATCCGAAGTCCGTTTTTTGAGCTTAATAGCTCATTTTTTAGATAAGCTATTTTGAGGTTGACCTAGTTTGGGACTAGAAAGCCAGGGGGCAAGCATTAAAAAGTTGGGCAAAAGGGAAGGGACTTAAAAGGTGTATATACTCAAGTGATTGATCATCCAACTGTGAATTGGTCTAATATTGGATTTTTCAAGGTCTAGCAAGGGCAATCAAAGGCAACCAAGGCAAGGCAGTGAAGGGCATAAAGCTTGGGAAGCGCGGCTTCTTGGGCATCAGAGCAACTAGAAAAGCTGACTCGAGGTTGGAAGATTACTCAACCCCCTCAGTCAATTCTTAGCTTAGGATAAACGTTAGCATTGTGGATTTAAGACGATAGGAATGCCTCAAGTTCAAGAGAATTAAATTTATCAAGTCCAAGACTAAAGGTAAAGGTGTGTGACACGAAAACCTAAAGGAAAGAACATAAGTCTGACGGAACGAGAACTCAAAGTACCACGGAAAGTCGAATTCCTTACGCATACATTAAGACAAGAATCTAAAGAAATCTAAAAAGAATCAAGAAAGTAATAACAAATAATCATTGACGATCTGAGCGTGTACTGAGTGTGCAAGGAAAAAAATTAATGAACCTTAGATCGGGCAAACATATAGGTAAGTCAGACCGACGAAGCCTTAGATCATCAGAGGCAAGTGTAAGAACTACTGCACGATCGTGGGCTCAACAATTGAACACTAGTTATCCCTACGAGAGCTCAGATACTAGCAAATCAGAAATGGCATTTAGCACAGACAGACCAGAAGGAGGGTCGAATGTAGCCTATTTAGAAAAACCAGAAGGACCCTATAGGACTCAACTAGAGTTTCTCCGAACCAACCGATTAGGTGCTCGCATCTATGAGGATGGTTTGAGAAGACAAGTGGTGCAAATGCACAACCCCGATCAACCCATTGGATTGGAACGTCCAGTGGTGAAATTTGAGAGAGATGCGTACATAGACAAGGAAGGAACGATGTACATCCTAAGTACGCAGCCAAACAATACCAATGAGTTTGGCATGATTCAGTCAGAGACGGAAACAAGACCTCAAGGAAAAGAACCATTAGAAGAGCCTAGAACACCTAGAGGGAAATCTGTACTGACACGAGTACTAATCCCAGAATGGATCCCTCAGGACAACAGAAGCATAGAGTTGTTTGTAAATAAAGAAACTGATGAAGCCTTTTGGAGATACAAGACAGAACTACTTAGTGAGGTAGGTAACATCACGATATACGAGTTCAAGGACCCGGATACACCTGGAACGGTTGTATACCTGGATGAGACTTCAGAAAGAGTCTTTGTGGTGCCTGACCACGCTAAAAACACATACACATGGAGAGGTGAATTGGTATTCCCTCCATCTAGAACCAACATGAATACAAGTCAACAAGGGGCAGGAACATCCTCAGCCCATGGAAATGAAAGAGAGAAAAATAAAGAGAGACCCGAAGTAAGCTTCACTCATCCCGTAGGGAGAGATAGAACAACCACGGACACTAATAGAGCGGATAGACAAAGAGATCATGGAATACCAAGTGGTAGAGATGATTTTCCTCTACCTAGACCACGTGAACACGCAAGAATATTGAGACCCACTCAGTTAGTGAAATCCATGAAAAATTTCTTTGATGGGACAGGAGATCCCTATGACCATGTTGCAGAATTCAAGCAACTACTAAGAGCAGAACAAGTCGAAGACATGTTCACGCAATACAACGCATTTGGACTAACGTTAAAGAATACCGCTTTAACTTGGTTTCAACCTTTGCAACAAAGGCAATTTAGAGACATCCATCACTTTTTAGAGTCATTCATCACTGAATTCTTTAAAAGTGGGATTAGACATGACACGTCTTCGTTGATTCATAGTTTCAAACAAACCCCTCAAGAAACAGTTAGACTGGCAGGACGTAGGTTTAGACAATATGTTGAACGATGTCCAATGCAAGAGCTACCCTCACAAGCCAAGCAAGTGTCATTGTTTTTAGATGGCTTGTTAAGCTCTAAACTACGCTCCTATGTGTACCTAAAAGAACCCAGAATGCTAGAGCAATGTGTAAGAATTTGTATAGACATTGAGGACAACTTAGGAGACGAGTTGGAACTCTCAAAGGTCTATAAGGACTCAGACTGTTCATCTCTAGCATCCACAAAATTGTCTAGCTCAATAGAAGACCTTGCAGAAAAAGTGGCCCAAAAACTAGGAGTTTCTAGTAAACCTAGGGTACTAATGAACAGGCATTGTTACACCTGTGGTGGTGATCATATGGCAAATGTGTGCCCCAATGCACCACAACCACAAGCCAACCCTAGTGGCCAATACTGTACAATGGAGAGAAGATACACGAATCATACGGCTCAAGACTACCCACACAACAAACAGACTGTGAGACAGAACTACACGCAAGCATACGCACAGCCAAGTAGGTATCAAGGCCAATACAATGCTCAGCCTTATTACTATAGGCCTCCTCAGAACTACCCATACCAGGCTCAACAGAGACCTCAACCTGTCTTAGCTCAGCAGCCACCCCCACCAGCGAATGTCATCTCAGTTAAATACGCTGCTGCAGAAGAGAACCTAAGTAGGGCCTTAGTGCCTTCTTCACCTTTGATCACCGAGAGTGACCCGAACTCAAACAGTTTTGACTCTACGCATGTAGATAGTCCACCCGCTTATTACACGGAGTCACCAGAACATGTGGAGACATATCATTACGATAGTCCATCAGTGGAACCTAGTTGGGAGCCAGACTATGCTAATGTGATGTACACAAACCCAAATCCATGGCCCCAATTGAGACAACAAAGACCACAGGGCCCTAGAGGACCATGCTTTAGGTGTCAAGGAGACCATTTCATAAAGGATTTTCCACATCCTCCGATAGCAGGACAATCACAGTACTATAACATCCAAGGCTTTTGTGCCGATTGTGGCAAAAAGCACATCATAAAAGATTGTCCTAAGAACCCTGTTAATGCTTCGAATGTGACACCGATCAATGTGATAGGTATTGTGAACAACGCAGATGGATCCAACCCTACCTACGTGCCTATCCAAGCTATCACCAGAGCCCAGGCTCTCCTACAGAACCAACAGATTAATCAGGAGAAAACAACTGGAAGTAGTGAAGTGGCAGAATCTAGCAGTAAAAAGACAAAATCTTGGAAAGATTCTAGAGAAAGAATTAAGAGAAAATGGTAAAAAGATAACAGAGTTGGAAGGAAGTTTAAAGGAATCTAGAGCCAAAATCATAGAAGTGACTTCACAGGAATTGAATCAAGAGAATCCATCTCAGAAATCAGGATCAGTTTTAGCGGAACCCATACCAGAAGATCTAGACATGATGTTTCGTGCATATCAGGCTACATTAAAAGAGGGACCTCAAGTTGCTGAAATGAGTAAAAACTACCCTCGAGCAGACTTAGAAATTGAGAGGACTAAACTGTGCATGAAGATGGTAGAATTAGCACAAGCTTTGTTCGAAGCCTCTAGATATCTTAATTGGAATAACATGGCCAAACCGGAATTACATTTTCAAGGACTAATGGAGAGGCTAGAATACTTGATAGAAAGCAAAGAGAAAAAGGATCAGCATAGGAACCATATCGTCCCAGAGACACAGGAAAATAATGTACCATCCCTGTCTCAAGTACCCAATACAGAAAGTCAAGACAATTTGTCTTCCATACATAGGTACTCACATGAATTTTTGAGAGAAATCCAAGAAGAGAAATGGAGAAAAGAACAAGGAACTCATCCTCCTATTCAAGAAATAGACGACTTGCAGGAACAATTTCCCCAAGATATTCCCTCTATTTACGATGATGTAGAGGAGGAACAACTGAGTGAACACACAGGATTTGAATCTAATTCTTTACAAGAATTACCTCAGTTCACAGGACCTTGGGAAGCAAAATCTATTAGTATGAGAGCACCCACGATAATAGTGAGGAATGAAGAATCAGTAATCCCTAGAAACACGGAAGTAATCAAGAATACCAAAGTACAGTGTAATCTCACTCTAGAGGAGTTGTTAAAGGTTAAACCAGAACTGTGGAAACATGTAGCAAATCAATTCCCTGAGCTTGCTATTACTCCCTCACAAATAGGATCACAAAATAGGGTACCAGAGATACTCGTAGAAAAGATTGGAGATGTAAGCGAAGGAGAGGAAGGTAACACTTATCTTCCGATAACCCATCAGGGCTACACCAGGAAAGCCATCTTAGATTCAGGAGCCGGCGTAGCCATAGCTACCACCGCTTTATGGAAACGTTGGGGTAAGCCAGCATTAAGACCCACCAGGATGAAGCTACAAATGGCTGACGGACACATAGAAAAACCATTAGGCTTACTAGAAGGAATATCTCTCACCACTTGTGGTGTAGAATTTGAGCATACTTTCGCCATTTGTGATTTTGCAAAAAATCATGCTTATGAGATGATATTGGGACGACCATTCATGCGTCAGTTGCAAATTGTACAAGATTGGGGAGCTAATTCCTTGTACTTGCAACATTTAGGAGTGACTACTAAAGTCAATTTTAAAGACTATTCACATAGAGACGTACCCCCAATACAATGGAATACCATCCATAAGACACCAGTAGAGACAGAATCCGTGCACTCATTATAATCAGATCCTTCTTGGTTGCACGAGGACACTCACTTATGGATGTGTAAAGTAGCAAAACAAGAGGAAGAAAGATTAGAAGCAAGGACCTTAGGTGCAGAACAACATCCACGAACCCTTCAAGATCCAGCCTACGCACCTGTAGTATTTCCAGATGAAGAATTCGAACCCCATGGTTGGGCAAAAATCCTAGCAACCATGGATGTAGCCATCAATGAAGAACAATGGACACCCCACCGTGACGAGGATGGCTATGACATTTCAGTTTTCACGATAGAGCCAATTATGTGCGATGCAATTTTAGAAGATTGTGAACCTAACACTGATGCATTTGAGGATGCAAGTGATTTTGATTTAGAATCAATTATCATGGACCCACCCTTTGCATCAGAAGAAGAATATTTTTACGAAGTAGAAACTCACCCTCACAAACAGGAAGAAGTTATGAACGATGTGAGAATAGCCACTCAAGTGACTAACAAGAGTGAAGGCAAGAAAAGAAAGAAGAAAGAAACCATGTTAGAAAAAGAAGAATCTTTATTTGAAGTACCCGAGAACTTCAAGAAATATGAAATCGAAGATAGAAGAATCATGGTACGAATGCCTAATAGAAAGGCGAATGACGGACAAGTATATGATAACCGAGAGAAAACCAAGAAAATAATAGTAGCCATAGAAGGAGAAGAAGAAAAATGTACGTACATAGGGCATGATTTGACGAAGGAAGAAGAAGAAGAATTAGTTGCTCTATTGCGCGAATATAGAGATGTGTTTGCTTGGAGTTACAAAGACCTAAAAGGAGTAGATCCAGACATATGTTCTCATAGAATCCCTATGACTCCAGATGCAAAACCGACAAAACAGAAATCGTACACATACAACGATAACTACGCTGCGAAGATTAAAGAGGAAATAGATCGGCTGATAGAAGCAGGATTCATTTATGAAATTGAGCATACCGAATGGGTATCCCCCATTGTGGTAGTGCCCAAGAAGAATGGAAAATTGCGTGTGTGTATTAACCTTAAAAAAGTTAATGCCGCCACGATTAGAGATAGTTATCCTCTTCCTATCACACAACATCTATTGGAAAGAGTTGCGGGCAAGGAAGTTTACAGCTTCCTTGATGGTTTTTTAGGTTATAATCAAGTAGCCATTCCTCCAAAGGACCAACACAAGACGGCATTTGCCACCGAATGGGGCATATTTGCATTTCGTGTAATGCCATTTGGCTTAACAAATGCACCCGCCACTTTCCAGCGACTCATGTGTCATGTTTTTAAGGAATTCTTACGCAAGAGTTTGGAAGTTTATGTCGATGACATATGTGCTCATTCAAATGTAAGGCAGACGCATATCCCAGAGTTAAGGCAAATATTTGACAAATGTCGAGAATATCAGGTTTGTTTGAACCCAGAAAAATGTGCTTTCATGGTCAGACAAGGCAAAATTCTAGGACACATTGTGTCAAAAAATGGAATCTCTACGGATGAAGAAAAGGTGAAGGTAATTGCAGAATTACCTAGACCAACTAATGTGAAAGAGGTACAGGCATTTATGGGCCATTGCGGTTATTATAGGAGATTCATACACATGTATGCAATCATAGCCAAGCCTTTGTACTCTCTTTTAACCAACTTTGAATGGACAGATGAATGTGAAAATTCATTCAATGAACTTAAACGACGCTTGTGCTCATATTGACTAACCCAGATTGGAGTAAGCCATTCCATGTACATGTGGATGCATCCAATTACGCCATAGGATGTGTGTTAGCACAACCCACGAGTGAAGGTAACATAGATCTCCCCATAGCTTACGCGAGCAGACAATTGAACGCAGCAGAAAGAAATTACACCACGACGGAACGAGAAGGATTAGGGATGATCTACGTGGTAAAGAAGTTCAGACACTATTTGTTGGCAAACAAATTCAATTTCTTTACAGATCATCAAGCCCTATTGTACCTAGTCAACAAACCATGTAACACAGGACGATTGATACGTTGGTTTCTATTACTCATGGAGTATGATTTTGAAGTAGTAGTCAGGAAAGGAAAAACACATCTTAGAGTTGACCACCTTTCGAGATTAACCTCAGGAGAAGCTCCTCAAGGAGTAGCGGATGATCTACCAGATGCATACTTGTTTAATCTTGAGATAGCACCAGAATGGGCTAAGCCGATAGTCCCTATTCTCACGTATGGACCCAAGAATCCTAGGATAAAGATAAAAGAAGGAGAGATTACCAAATCTCAGAGATATCAAATCATAACAGGAAGCATATATAAACAGGATAATTTTTAGAAGCAGAACAAGCAGCACCACTGAACACAACGTTCGATTTTGAAATGCCCGATGCATTCTCCAATGAGTTCCAAATTTCAGAAGGACAACTGTTTTCTCAAGGATATGAAAGACCCAGCTATCCCACCACACCCCGGGATCAGCCACAAGGACAGATTGTGTCTAGCTCTGATGACGAAAGAACAGCAACCCATGACGACGAAGGAGACGACGAAGCTAGCCAGGGAACTCAGGAATCCCAAGAGCATGAACAGACAGATGGCCAAGGCTAACACACAGACACACATGGTGATACAAGTAACCATGAAGATGAAACTTGTGAAGCAGCAGCTTACACACTGGCGATTAAGAAGCTGTATAGAACTATGGAAAAAGTTTGGGCACGCAAAAAACTGACGGAGGAAGAGAGTCAAGCGATAATAGAACAAGAACTTGTCACAGGCGGATTCGAAGACGCATACATCAAAGGATTCAGGGAGTTAGTCAAATCAGTAGGCTCCAACGAAGCACTCATATACTTGCAAAGAAAGCCACTACCACAGTTTGACCCCCGCAGAGTACGACTACTTTCGAAGCCCGGCGAATACATTCGTGTACCAATAGGAGCACAGTCCTCAGGACCGGCCAGGGAGGCACGCCTCGCCCCCGAAAGTTCGTTGGCAGCAGAAACCATCCTTGTAGATTCCCCACCCCGCGCTACAACTGTACATACATCAGTAGTCACTGAACTACCGACCACCCCAACCGCTCCTCCATCACCGCCCATACCTCCAGCCTCCCCTCTTCACCCTCCTTCTCCCAGACCAACATCTTCTATCGCTGGTGACGTAGCAAAAATCGTCTTTACGACCACTAACCCCACAATTCCTGCACCCACTAGACCTAGTCTACCCCCTCACACACCCACCTTTCCATTCAACCCATTCCTCCATCCAGCTTTTCCATCCTTCCCCACAACTCCAAGACCCCTTTTTCCATTCCCGCCGCCATTGACCTTTTCCCCAGTCTCACCTCCCCGACCCATTGTAACCCCTCTTTCCACTTTCCACCCAGCTGCACCAGCCAATCCCCCTGTAAATTACTCCTCAACCTTTGTAAATCCCGTATTTACACCAGCACAAGCACCCACAGTCACACCCATATTCACAGTCACCGCACTGGACACGTCCAATGACATGGACATCTCACCACCCACTGCACCATCACTCACTTCACTCACGACACAAACATATTTAGGCACCTCACAATTTTCCACAATCACCACAGCATCCACCTTCCCACCCCCATTCCCCATTCCCTTTGCATCTACACCCACTGCATCTTCATTTAGCACCCCATTAATACTATCACCCACTGTAGATAATGCATTTCGACAGATGTTCATGTGTATGAGGCAAGTAAGAGATGAGTTCACATCTCTTGGCGATAATTATCAGCAGCTGCAGAGGACAACCACTGACTTATAATCGCAGCTTAATTTATTGTCTATAGAGAATGCCTAACTGAACAGCCGCTACCAAGAGTTACGAGAGGCCTATCATAAATTAGAACTAGAAAGCGAAGAAAAGACCAAGGAAGCCACTGTTGACCTGGATAACTTATTAAGAGCCCAGACAGTCCGCAATGCAACGCTAACACGAAACATGGGCTTACTCAGAAGACATCTAGCAGCAGCAAAGGAGGAAAACCAGCGCTTACAAGACCAGAATCGAGAAAACTTAGAAGCAGCCCTAGACCATCCAGACCAACCACTCAGTCCTAGTCGGTTCAAAGCCATTCCCTCAGACTCAATGAGGATGCTGCTAGAAGATCATGTAAGACTGCTAGATGAATACGATCGCATGAATGAGGAGTTACAGAAACTCAAAGATGATCACAAATTACTCCAGTTACGAGCACCGGCACACCAAGACATACCAGCACCTGTGGACCCCTCTCCTGACATCTTAGAGGAACTCAACGCATTACGGGCCTAGGTATCAAATCTTGAATCAAGGATCGCAGTATATGAAGCACCACCAAGGCCAGATTCCCCACCTGAGCTTCCAGCTGAGGAAGAAACTGTCACCATCCCGGTGGAGGAAACGTTCGAAGAGGCGTACGAGCCACAACCCATCCCAGGCGGACGCGTCACGGCCGAAGGCCAGATGACTTACGAACTACCGACCCCCGCGTGGATGAAGACTATTGAGGAACTTGGGACCACGCACTCAGCTAGAGTAGAGGCACAATTCCATGCCATGGTGATGATAGAAGAAAGAATTTTACAGTCTCCATTCTTTGCTCATTTGGCCCCGCGACGATACATATCTGGGCATGAGCTACAGTATAAACCATATTTTATGTTAATGGCCGAATACCAATTAGCCATTGAGAAAGAGACAGGTAAGAAACCATCGCATGCGACTCAATTCGAGGAGGACGATCTACCACTTGATGCGCAACAAGGAGAGATCTATCAACCAGAGTGGCGCAAAGATTTACTACAGAAGTATCCAGAAATGATGAGTACATGGGTAAAGGCACCTTTGCATTTAAAGTACAACCCATGTTGGGGACCAGTACCACGACGCTGCTCCTGGACTGCCTTCGCTATTAAGGTACAAAACAAAAAGCAGTGCCAGGACTGGTTGAATTACCCCTACTTTAAGCCACCCATCGAGTTACCAATTGTAGGCTACATGATGGCTACAATTCGCCATTGTTCCCTAGATTAAAGCATATGGACGATATAGCGGCGCATATGACTGTCAAAATCTTTGACATGATGCAAATGATTTTTAAATTCTTCCGACGCGTCAAGGCACCTCATGTAAACACCCCGGGCTTCGAGCATGGCAACTTCGATCTGGTATATGATATGAGTACAACGCCATCGCTACGAGTGTGTTATGACTGGCATTGCAGAATAAAGTACCTATCGGCATGCTACAAGGAGACTTTCGAAGAGATGTTCACAACCGGCTTCTGGTACTACCATTTAGAGGTATTCATAAGCAGGCCTACACATTTATTACACTTATTTGCCTGTGAATGAATGGTCTATTCCACACACTATCAGCTCCCGCCACCGGAAGAACCACAACCAATAGACTGGGAGAAACTCGAGGCCGATCTGGCCCGCGGCATTCGTATCTCCGAGCACACCCTCGCTCAGGACCTCCTACAGAACTATATCCGGCAGACCTTACAACAAGGTTCTGTCAGGGATGACAGAAGCGAGAGGGAGGGGGGTGTTGGAAGCAGCCAGAGGCATAGAAGACGCGGAAGCATGTAACGACGGAGCAAGGAGCCAGCCGAATCTTTTTTCAAAGAATCATGTTTCAAAAATACTTTTCAAAAACCTCCAACATTGATTTTTATCACTATTGTAACATATGTAACATAGAAAACCCCATTTTGTAATCCATAGCTCCATTTTGTGCAAGCCGAAGAGTCCTCGAGCTTGAGGAGCTTAGGTAGAACAAGCGTATCAATTTTCGTTATTTTTAGACACCGTTTACCCTTCCAAATAGCATCTAGGACCTAATTTTTAAGTATGTCGATCACTAGATGTGAAACCGGTCAAAACTAGTCTAGAAACTATAAAAAGAGCTAGAGAGCTCATTTTTGAGGTTAGCTTGTGTGAGTAGAGAAGAGCTTAGAGCTATTTTGAGCTTGTAAGAGTGTTCTTGAGTAATGGAGTTAATTTCTCACCTTCCATTGTGTCTTGCTTGTCTCTTCGTAGTGTGTGTGTATGTGTGTGTGCATTTCTATGCTTCTCACCTTCACTCTCACTTCATCTCACATTCACGATCTTCATATCACTCCTATCTCTTCCGCGGATTGACATTAAGGAGGTGGAGCTTCTTAACGTGGTTCTCACCATTGTGCTAGAGCAACTATTTGTTATTGACTTTGGAGTTGTCCTCTCCATTCAAGTACAAAAGAATCAACAAATCATCTTTATTTTGTCAATCCTGGGAATATCCATAAGACCACAGCCCCTTCTAGATGATAGATTCATAGAAATAAGATATTGATGGCTGGAATTCTGAGAAAATGAAAATGAAGAGGAGATATCTAGGGTTTACCTTATCTAGAGCAAATCTTCATCATTTTCTATGATCTTTGTGTCTAATTCATGTTATTTTCTCATCAGAATACAAATATGAAATCAGAATTGGAAAATATCACCTGTATCACAGAGACAAGACAATCGCGATTCTGTACCAGTAGATGATTTTCACATTTCTGCAACATTCTTCAATCCTTCTTCACTCAATACATCAGTAATCATATCTCTTCATACATCTTACTCAGTATTACACAAATGAACTCACAAATCTCCATGATAAAGCAAGAAATAAGCTCTCACATCAAAGGAAACACACACAATAAGAGAAAACACGATTTCAGCAGAAACTCTCTCTTCTCTACTGATAGCATGTACAAATGACTAACCAACCTCTCCAAAATAGAGAAAATTGACTTATATACATTTTCAAGTGTCCTCTTTCACACTTGCATTTTGGTCCTTTCCTCTATTATTCTAAAAATATGCTATCTAAGAGTTTCCAAAAAATCTATAAAAAATACATAAGATTCTATCCTACATAAGGAAGACTCTTCCTTATTTTTACAACAATTGCATAAATATTTCTACAAATTTTTATCATTTTACAATATTTTTCCTTCAAAAAAGGTTTCCAAAAATGCATCTTCCAACAGCAACACCCACTCATATGACAAGTGTAGGTAAGCAAAGATATGGTGTTTGATGAAATGTCAAGTTTCTATGCAAATGCCAAAGATGAACTTAATCTTGAACAAAATGACAAAGAAAATGTTGAAATATCAAGTGCATAATCTCTAGTTTTGAGTGGACTAGATGCATCACCAAGCAATAGTCCCAACTCAAATCCATGGAGTGGAAGATTACGTGGAAATTTCAATCCAATGAATTCATCAAATACATCTAAGAAAGGTAAAGAAAAGCTTTTTGCTGCTAGTAAAACATCTACAGGTTTTGAAGACATTGATGGAGATTCAAGCAGTTCAAAAAAGAGCCTTGATGAGGAACTTGGATTGCCCTCTATGAAGACTCCAAGAGTAAAAGAGGCATATGCAGATGATACAAGAAGTGATCGAGGAACAAGAAGATCTAGGAGGATGCAAAATTCAGTGCAAAGATTGACATACGATAGTTACATGGCTCTTCATTGTGCCTACATGACCAAGGTTATACAAGATGTTGAACCTTCTTATTTTGAAGATGCAATTGGAATTGTTGATTGGGAAAAGGTTATGGATGAGGAGATGACTGCATTTTATGGAAATGATACATGGAAGCTGGTTCCATTGCCACAAGGAAAGAAACCCATAGGCTACAAGTGGGTTTACAAGGTACAACACAATGCTGATAGAAGCATAAGCAGGTATAAAGCACTATTGGTAGCAAAAGGGTATGCACAGACATATGGCATTGATTATGAGGAAATGATCAGTCCTATAGCTAAAATGTCTACTATCAGAGCACTTGCTACATTAGCTACAGCAAAAGGATGGACTTTGCATCAGATGGATGTGACGAATGCTTTCCTACATGGTGAGTTATTCTTCTATACATGGAGCAACCACAACGATATGAAGATTCAAAGCACCCAAAATATGTTTGCACATTGCAAAAGGCTTTGTATGGCCTTAAACAAGCTCCTCATGCTTGGCATGCAAGGATTGTTGACTACTTAGCCACCATTGGATTTTCTATGTGGCATGCAGATCATTCATTATATGCAAGGAAGGGTGATGATGGCATCACAATTGTGGATATTTATGTTGATGACTTGATTGTAGGATGTGATAATGATGCAAACGTTAAAGAGGTAAAGCACTTCCTTATGCAAGAATTTGATATGAAAGATCTTGGTGTGTTGCCCTATTTCTTGGGCATTGAGTTTATATATACAAAAACTATTATATGGATGCCACAAAGGCAATATGCCTTGAGTATGCTGCAAAAGTATGGTGTGGCTGATTGTAAGCCAATTTCTATGCCATTAGATCAGAATTCAAAGATGGATACTACATCAGATGAAGCATTGGAAAATGCCACATGTACAGGAAATTTATGGGAAGTTTGATATATCTTACAATTACAAGGCCTCATCTAAGCTACATTGTTGGAATTGAAAGTCGATTTATGCATGTTCCTAGGAAGTCGCATTTAGATGCTATGAGGTACACTCTACGTTATGTGAGTGCTACTTTGAATTATGCATTGTTTTATAAAGCTCCTATAGATTAGGTTCATTGATACACTAATGCAGATTGGGCTGGTGGTATTCTAGATAGAAGATCTAGTGGCTTCTATTCTCACTTGAGAGTGCAGCTATTACATGGAGCAACAAGAAGCAACCCACTGTTGTATTTTTACTAAAGCACTTGGAGCAGAGAAGCTAAAGAAGTTTCGAAAGATGCTTGGATTAGAGGAAATGATGTTGAGCTTGAGGGGGAGTGTTAAGATATCAAGCTCAACATGTGATGATCCAAGATGACACGTATCAATTTTTCATTTCTCTCACATGTACAGTGGTCACGCCTGTATATGTCAAGGATACTTCATTGAGCTTCACTAGATTTATCTGTCGATAGTGATGGCACATTTGTTTTCTTGCCAGCTCACTCATTTGTGGACATTAGGATTTTTCTTCTGTACTATTTGATGGAGAGTGTTAATCTCCAAAAGAACAACCTACTCTTGAATTTAGAACACCTCTATATCAAGAGTAAGTCAAAACCTTCACCAATTTAAACTATCAATGACCAAATATCAATTTCTTGACTAAACTGTGAAGAAGGAATTTCCTCAGAAAGTCTGTTGCATAGATCTTGCTCATTGACTGAGTAAATGTGTAAATTTTTTTATGAAACTTTGCACAAGGTGTCGCCTAAAGATTGCGCACCTTCTCCAAGTCGAATTACTTCAAAAGGTTCAGTAGATCTTGAGAAATATACTTACCAAGTCAGCTATGTCTAAATCTGCACTTCTGAGAAGTCGATTTGGACACCCCTAACTTCTTAACTTTAATTCTCTCAGTATAAAACCCGTTTAAGCAAATGCTTTTAGCCACGAGTAGCTTACCTTCCAACTTAAAGATTAAGTGCTTACTTGCACAAAACTTTAAACTGTGGAGTGAGAAATGATCAAATCATTAAGATCAAAATTTGCGCCTGTTTCAGGAACCAGTGAGTACTTTCTCACATGTAAATGTTCCTACACACAATTCTCTTAGCCTGATCACAATTAGACTCTCAAACTCTAGCCATAGATTGATTAACTATGGACTTAGATATCTCCAAAAGGAATTCACAAAAGCTCTATCACACAGGGAGAAAACACAGAAACATCGGGCGCAATTTTTCCTTCTATTTCTCAGAAATTTACAACTGAGTGAGGATGGAGAGTTCAACTCACTTCACACATGTCTAATGACATTTTCTACTACTCAATACACTAATCTCATGATCTCCTATTATCTCTCCTTGTCTTCTCTTCTTGCCCTGACATTTCCAAAAGTATTTATAGGCAATTATGTACAGACTTATATCAAAGCATAAGTATAAGTAACCTATGTCTTAACTAATGTACATATGTGTACATGTCTTTCACTCTATGAATGTATCCATCTTCTTTGCTTCAAAACTTGATCTCATCTCCATCCTTTGTCCTTCAAATCTTCAATTGGTGATTGTTCTGCACCAACAGCTCCCCCTCAATCATCAATTGAGGTTTCTCTTATCTTCTTTATACCTGCCATGTCTTTAAACTTCTGTAGCTTTGGTCCATCCAAGCTCTTTGTAAGCATATCAGCTATCTGATCTTTTGTTGAAGTATGTATGACTTCAATCTCCTTATCCATAACCTTCTCTCTTAGAAAGTGATACTGTATCTCAATGTGTTTAGTCCTAGCATGAAAAACAGGATTAGCAGCTAGATATAATGAACTCATGTTATCACCATAAATGATAAGTATGTTCTGTATAGTGTCAAAACTCTTCATTAGAGTCTTAAGCCATATCACTTCTTTTGCAGCTTCAACCATGCCTTTGTACTCTGCTTCTGTAGATGACAAAGCAACTGTATGTTGCTTCTTTGAGCACCAGGAGATTAACTTATCTCCCACATAACACATGTATCCATAGGTTGATCTTCTATCATCTGGATTACCTGCCCAATCTGCATCACTATAGATCTTGATGTTTGTATCTGATGTATACCCATAATATAAACCTTCTTTGAGTGTACCCTTAATGTACCTCAACACTCTTTGACCTGCAATCCAATGCTCTTTCCTAGGACAATGCATGAATTGAGACAAAACCCCTACTGCATATGATAAATCAGGTCTAGTTAAAGTAGCATAGATAAGACTACCAACCAAACTCTGATATTGTCTCATGTCCTTGAATTCTTCACCTCCAAATTTACTCAATTTGTGATTCACCTCCATTGGTGTAGGTGCTACCCTGCAATCATCCATTTTAAACTTGATTAACAAGTTCTTCAAATACCTTTCTTGGGTCACAAATACTCCATGTTGAGTATATGTAATCTCCATGCCCAAGAAGTATGACAAGTCTCCCAAATCACTGATTTTGAACTCCTTTTCCATTTGCTTCTTTAGTCTTTGGATTCCTTCCTCATCTGTACCTGTAAGGATTATATCATCAACATATATGCACATGTATATGAAACCATTATCACTTGCTTTGACAAGCAAGCTACTATCTGCTTTAGACACCTGAAATCCAAGTTCTTTCAAGAACTTTACAAGTCTATAATTCCATGCCCTTGGGGCCTGCTTCAAGCCATACAAAGCTCTCTTGAGCTTGCACACATGATCTGGGTACCTTTTATCTCTGAACCCTTGAGGTTGCTCCATGCATACATCCTCTGAAATATAACCATTCAAAAAAGCATTTTTCACATCTAATTGACACAATTTCCAACCTTTACATGCAGCAATTGCTATAAGTGTCCTGATGGTTGTCATCTTTGCCACAGGACTATAAGTCTCATCATAATCAACACCATATGTCTGAGCAAACCCTTTGACAACAAGTCTAGCTTTGTACCTAGACACACTTCCATCTGCAAATCTTTTTGTCTTATAAACCCACTTACATCCAATGATCTTCTGGCTATTTGGTTTTGGAACCAAATCCCATATTTGATTCTCCAATAATGCATCATATTCTTCCTGCATAGCTTTCTCCCAATTTTCTTTACCTTTTGCCTCTTCATATGTAGAAGGGTCTTCATCTGTTTTAATCATGTAAGCATAATCTTTGGTAGCCAGAAATGAAGTATCATAGCTATACCTTGTAGGTTGCCATTTGTTCCTTGTAGACCTCCTAAGTTCTCCACTTCTTGAGGTTTCTGGTTCTTCATATTCAGGATCAAACCTAGGTGTTTCTTCCACTTCAACCTGCACTTCATTATTCTCTTCTTCATCAATTATTTGAACCTTTGACTTACCTTTCCTTTGGCTCACAACCTCTTCATCATCTGTATTAATATTGATAGTACCTGCATACCAAGTACCTTGCTCATCAAATGTAACATCTTTTGATACAAGAAAATGTTTTGTGGATGGATTCCACAACCTGTATCCCATCTGCTTATCATCATAACCAATAAACACATATTTTTCAGCTTTAGGTTCCAATTTGTGCCTTAATTGTGATGGCACATATGCATAGGCCAAACATCCAAATACTTTGCAGTGGTCCAGTGTAGGTCTCTTACCCTACCATGCCTCATAAGGTGTCATTCCCTGCAAAGCTTTACATGGTAACCTATTGACCAAATAAGTAGTTGTATTTACAGTCTCAGCCCACAAATAATTAGGGCAATTTTTCTCCTTCATCATGGACCTTGCAAACTCAACAAGAGTTCTATTTCTCCTTTCTGCTACACCATTTTGTTGAGGAGAGTACCTGCAAGTAACTTCCCTTTTTATACCTGCATCCCATAAGTAATTACTGAATTCATTAGAGAAATACTCTCCCCCTCCATCTGACCTTAGTCTTTTCAACTTATGTCTTGTAATTCTTTCTGCATATGCATGATAGTGTTTAAATGTATTAAACACTTCTGACTTATCTTTGATCACATAAATAGTGATCCATCTAGTAGCATCATCAACACAAATCACATAATATCTTGACCCATTTATACTGAAATCCTTTGATGGCCCCCACACATCTGTATGTACCAACTCAAGCTTCTCTGAGTACATAAAACCATGCTTGGAGTAGGAATGCTTATGAGCCTTACCTAATTGACATGCCTCACATCTGTATGTCATATGTTGACCTGCAACATTAGGCAAACCAAGCACTGAACCATTGTTAATCATGTCTTTAATACCTCTTTCATTGAAATGTCCAAGCCTCTTGTGCCAAAGATCTAACTCAGAGATCTTATGTCCTCCATATGTGAACATGGCATGACCAATATTACCTTGAATCTTCAATGTGAACAATCTTCCTTCTTTCTTCCCTGAAACAATTTGTTTATACCCATTGCTAGGGTCTTCCACAAACACTCCTTCATTAGTGAATCTTACTTCATAACCTTTTTCCACAATTTGTCCTACACTTATCAAATTCTTAGGAATTGTAGGAACATACAAGACCTTACTCAATAAGGTGCTTCCATCCTTGGCCTTCACTGATCCAATTGACTTCACATTGTGTTTTGTGTTGTCACCTGTTTGAACAACATGATTAGATACCTTATTCTCCAAATCAGTCATCAAGGCTATATTACCACTCAGGTGATTGCTACACCCTGAATCAATGTAGAAGACTCTTTGATCTTCATTCTGCCTTTCACAAGTTGCATTCATTATCAATGTTGAATCTTCCTTTTGATCTGAAGCATAATTGTAGTAGGTGTTGTTATATTGTTGACTTTGGAAACCTCCACCTGCATTTCTTCCAAAGTAACCCCTACTACCTTTGCCTTTGAAGTTACCTCTTTGATTTCTGCCACCTCTTCCTCTTGTATTATAGTTCTGATTATATCCACCATTACTCTGATTATTATGCCAACAATCATTAGCTAAATGATTTGTCTTACCACAAATCCAACAAGCTTTGCCTCCATCTTTGTTGTTTCTGCCTCTTCCTCTACCTTTGCCACCTCCTCTACCTCTTAGGAAGTTGGCTTGACTAGTTGTACCTTCATCTTCACCTGCTTGTTGCTTTCCTTTGTTAGCTTTCTGTACATTGCATGACCTGTACTTTTGTCACCATCTCCTTTAACATCCTGCTCAAATGTTAGCATATGACCTAGTAACTGATTTAAATCAGGAGTGAAATGATCAAGTGATAATTCTGTAGACAAAATGAATGGCTTCCATTTGTCATCACCTCTTAAACCTATAAGGATTTGCCTTACCAATTTATCCTCCTCAATGTCTTCATCAACAGCTCCTAAAGCATCTGCAATATCTTTCATTCTTGTCACATAGTCTGAAATGGATTGAGAAGCCTTCTTCTTAAAGGTGGTAAACTCTGCCCATAAGGATGCCTTCCTTGACTTAGTAGTATTCTGGAAATGCTCCTCCAAAGCATTCCAAATATCAGTTGCACTTTCAAGACCTCGAATATGAGGTAACAAGTAATCATTGACTGCCATATATATAATGCTCCTAGCTTGAGCATCTTTCTTCATCCAATTTTTCAAATCTGCTAACTCTTCCCTAGTTGGAACACTAGGATCTCTGAACTGTGGCTTCTCTTCTTCTCCTGTGATGTAAGCTATTAAATCTTTGCTCATAAGATGAGCTTCCATCCTCATTGACCATGCAGGATAGTTTTCCCTATCCAATTTCTCTATCTATAGAGAATCTCCCATCTTGTGTCCACCTGTGTATTGAAATCTTCAAGCTTTATGAATAATATATGTACCTTTACTTCAAATTAGAGTCCTTTTGTCTTTCTTGATGTCGTATGGTCTCCTCCTCAAGCTTTGCCTTCAAGCTTTCACCTTCTAGTTCTTCAGTTGTTGAATTTCTTGAAACTGCAGCAGTCGGGATCCTCCTTTCCTTGATTTTGATGTTTCCTGCTCTGATACCACTGATGGAGAGTGTTAATCTCCAAAAGAACAACCTACTCTTGAATTTAGAACACCTCTATATCAAGAGTAAGTCAAAACCTTCACCAATTTAAACTATCAATGACCAAATATCAATTTCTTGACTAAACTATGAAGAAGGAATTTCCTCAGAAAGTCTGCTGCATAGATCTTGCTCATTGACTGAGTAAATGTGTAAAGTTTTTTATGAAACTTTGCACAAGGTGTCGCCTAAAGATTGCGCACCTTCTCCAAGTCGAATTACTTCAAAAGGTTCAGTAGATCTTGAGAAATCTACTTACCAAGTCAGCTATGTCTAAATCTGCACTTCTGAGAAGTCGATTTGGACACCCCTAACTTCTTAACTTTAATTCTCTCAGTATAAAACCCGTTTAAGCAAATGCTTTTAGCCACGAGTAGCTTACCTTCCAACTTAAAGATTAAGTGCTTACTTGCACAAAACTTTAAACTGTGGAGTGAGAAATGATCAAATCATTAAGATCAAAATTTGCGCCTGTTTCAGGAACCAGTGAGTACTTTCTCACATGTAAATGTTCCTACACACAATTCTCTTAGCCTGATCACAATTAGACTCTCAAACTCTAGCCATAGATTGATTAACTATGGACTTAGATATCTCCAAAAGGAATTCACAAAAGATCTATCACACAGGGAGAAAACATAGAAACATCGGGCGCAATTTTTCCTTCTATTTCTCAGAAATTTACAACTGAGTGAGGATGGAGAGTTCAACTCACTTCACACATGTCTAATGACATTTTCTACTACTCAATACACTAATCTCATGATCTCCTATTGTCTCTCCTTGTCTTCTCTTCTTGCCCTGACATTTTCAAAAGTATTTATAGGCAATTATGTACAGACTTATAGCAAAGCATAAGTATAAGTAACCTATGTCTTAACTAATGTACATATGTGTACATGTCTTTCACTCTGTGAATGTATCCATCTTCTTTGCTTCAAAACTTGATCTCATCTCCATCCTTTGTCCTTCAAATCTTCAATTGGTGATTGGTCTGCACCAACACTATTTTTTATATATTGCACTACTTACATTGTTTTTGTAGGTCATTATTGTATATTCCTTTTATGTAATAGAAGAAGAAGAACATCATTCTTCCTTGCCTCAAATTGTGTGTGTGCTTGTCTTTGATTCTAAGAGTGTGTGTGTGAGCTCTCTTCCTTATCTCCTTCATCGTGACATCAAATACCTCAATGCTCCCTCCTCTTCTCTCGCATCCCAACTACTGTATAAGAACTTTGTCTCCCCACCTATGCTAATGTGTCGAAAATAAGTACCTTGTTTCTACTAAGGTTCAGTAAGAGACATCCATGCAACAAAAAAATCATCTAAATCATGCAGATGATGTATAAGTCCCATCTTTGACTCTAAGATCAGTACATTTTCAGTTGCATATAGGAGGACGTGAATTGTGGTCTTCCCCAACTCAACTCCCTCGTCTTCTCATTGTGGAATGAAGTGAGCTATCTCATCAATGTAAATCCCAAGAATAAAGGGCGAGAGGGAACACCCTTGTTTCACACCAATGGTGCTAACAAGGGGATCAAAAAGAGATCTCCTTGGCATCTAACTTTGCCTAACACTTGCTCATACAATGCAAAAATACTCCAAACCATATCCTGTATTAGCCTTAGATCTAAGATTCTCTTGAAGGGCCACTCTCTAGGTATTGTATGAAAAGCTTTGCAAAAATCCACAAAGCAACAATGTAGCCTCCTCTTTCTCACCCGTGTCAGGTAGTTCAAGCACCTCGTAGTGAAGTTGTGATCAATGGTGGAAAAAGATCATCTAAAGCTCGCCTATAATGGAACACGGAGGCCCTCCTCGACAAGCATACTCAATCTCTCCTCTAAGACCACCCCATAAAGCTTGGCTAGTATAGCACCAATGTTGAAACTTGATAGTCTCATAGGTGCCTTAATCATAACATCTCCCCATTTGTGGATGGACATGATAATATACTGTCCAAAAATCCAAAAACCCTTCAACCAAAGTATTGTTGAAGAAGTGGGCAATGAAAGTGCAAGGATCCCTCTCCCATAGATAAGATGCTCTACCTATAAAACAAATCGATCTCTAGATCTACCATGTTGCATATGTAAATTAGCTCTGCTAACCATCCTCAGTGTAAAGAAAAAGGAGGTAGTCGGACAAGATCCACATGAGTAGAGATCAATGCCTAGTCTGGTATCTAATAAAGCGCCTCTACATATCCCTTCCCATATCTCTAGATCATAGATGGGGATAGGCATCTCATGTGTCACCATGCAACCTTATTATCCCTACTCATAAGCAAGTGGTACATATCCGAATAGTGCTTCTCCTCTCACTTCTTCTTTTTATGACACATAAGACTCTATATATATGATACTGTGACTATCTATATGTGATCTCTCCTCAAACCTCTAATACGTTCAAATATCAACATAACTCACGAAACTCATCATCATACCAATTGTTTTGAGGCATAGATCGTGTGGGTGATGGATAAGTGTGCCAGGCGAGCACTTGATTGTGCTCTCTAACTACACTAGACAAGATTTCGAAAATATACTTCTGATTAGAAGAACACCCATGTAGGAAAAATAATACAAGGATATGTAACTGATATAAGATGTCCCACAATCCAAGACTGATAGGTATGGATAACTGGACTAGAGATGATACAAGAGATCCCACAACCCGAGACCATAGATATAAAACAAGATATCTTGATTACAAGAATCCCCTTCACGAATATGAACTAGATACAAGAAATAACTAGACAAGATCTTGTATTACGAGATTACAAGAGGAAAAGCCGAGATGTCTACAATACAAGACTAGATAAGACTAGAACAACGACAAGACGAGAACTTGAACTAGAACTTGGAGAGTACTTACTTGGCAATCACGACTCCTTGAGCTCCCAAGACTAGTATTGGCAAGATTGAGTATGTATGTGGCCAAGGCTTCCTTATATAGGAATTCGAGGGCGGTTCCCAAGGGCAAGTATAAAGTCAATTATGAGCTAATGATGTCATCAATGATGTCAACAATCCGAAAAGGACCTTCAAATATCAAAATTTAGCAAGTAGACAGTCGATCTTAGGGTTTTAGTACGTTTTGGATGTAATGGAAGCATTAGTTTATTCAAATTCTACACCAATCATGAGATATAGAAGTCACATGGAATCTGAGGTTTAAGATAGTTTCCTTTGTTCATGACATCACCTCCCCCTTAAGCGACGAGTTCTATGAGGAGCGATCATGTTCTCTAGTCTCAGCTTCATTGGATTTTCCTTATGGCATTCTCGAACCTTGATTGGTGCTTCCGCCGCACTTTCTCCACCATCGATCACATCTTCATACTTCGTTGCTTGATTGAGAGCACGAAGGCGAGGAAGCGGTAACTATACTGTTGCTTTGTGGGTTTTCGCAAAGCCTTCGACATGGTCCCTCAAGAGAGACTACTATGGAGACTCCAGGATTTGTCGCTACCATCAGACATGCTACAGGCCATCCATGCTTTGTATGCACGAGTCATAGGCAGGGTCTACTGCCCCGGCGGCCTATCAGACAGCCTTGTTAGCACCATTGGTGTGAAACAAGGTTGCCCTCTCTCACCCACTCTCTTCAGTCTCTACATCAACAAGATCACAGAGTATATACAGCGAGCAGGAGGGCTGAAGGAGACCTCGGAGGTACGCCAGTACACATCCTATTATATATTCATGACATTGTTCTGCTTTCACAATCACAAGAGGGGTTGCAGTCACATTTACAGGTGCTCGATACCTTCTTCATGGAGAGAGGACTCACAATGAACCTTGGCAAGACCAAGGTCATGATCTTCCATACCTCCAGAACAGTACGCCATCGCGCCTCCTTCACCGCAGTTGGAGGACAGATAGAGGTAGTGAACTCCTACGTCTACCTAGGTATCACCTTCTCGGGTAGAACAGGGGTATTCTCCATGGCACAGGCAGCGAGAGATAGATTGATGCGAGCCTATGCGGCACTTGCAAGATTGGAGAGACGCTGCTTTCAGGCACATTTTCAGGAGCCTCGGACTAAGGGGTGGCTCTTTGATACTCTAGTGACACCCGCATTGATGAATGCAGCGGCAGTATGGGCACCAGGAATCACGGAGGCGATGTGGACGTGGATTGAGAGGCCCCAGATCACCATGATCTCATGCTTGCTCCGCAACAAGCCCTCCGTTCCACATGACATTATACGAGCTGAGCTTGGCACACCACCGATGCTAGTGGAGGCCCTCTTTCAGCTGGAGACCTTTATTCTAAGAGTCAGAGAGCTCCCCACCAGCACTCTCACCAGGCTTGCATTTGAGATCTCTAGACATTTGGCAGAGACGGGGCATGAGAGTATGGTATGCACAGACCTACTAATGGTTAGCACACCATGGCATGAGCATTATAGATCTCCCCCCTTTTCAGTATGACCTCTCTTCCCCCTACATTACCGTCTCTCATTCGAAGAGGAATAGGATTATCCGTCAGGACCTACTACAGATACACGTCAGGGAGACATGGATAGCACCACGGGAGCCTCTTCCCACAAAGACGCAACACTACAAAGACCACTTCCTGACTGTGACAGCGAATGGTTTCATTCAGAGACCACGATACATGGATACATACATGGCACCAGCAGAGAGAGTGGCCATTGCGCAGATCAGAGTATCATCACACCAGCTCGAGATTGAGGTTGGTCGTGCGACACATACCCCCAGGGATGAGAGATTATGCAGGATATGCCGAGAGGAGGTGGAGGACAAGAAGCACTACACATGCAAATGCCAGGCATATGAGGACATCAGAGACCGCTACCCATAGCTCTTCAGGGGGCCCAAAGAGATCAGAGCATTATTGGAGACGCAGGACAAGTGCCCTCTAGATTGTTTCCTAGTAGAGCTCCAGCGCCGTCGTCCGCCACTTCTCCAACAGCAGATGGAGATACACCTGACCCCCATACTTATATTACATAGTTTTTTAGACCCACAACCACCCGAGGGCCCAGATTGATGCGGGGTGTCACATTACAGAGAGCAGAGGAGCTTAGACGACAGTGTCGATGACCGAGACCCCCACTCCGGAGAGCCCGTCCCCACTAGAGAGAGATTTAGGCGATTCACGCATGCCATGACATGGAGATACTGAGACATTAGCAGCGCATCCCTGTCGATCTCGATGTGCAAAGCATTTTGCGAATCGCCACGATGCCTTACCCACCGATGCATTATATCATACACCCACTCCAGACATTTAGAGGATTATGAAACCACCGAGCCTCCCCTCCCTATGCATATCATATTTGTATCTCACCTATTGAGCATATAGAGTGCATGCCCATAGCACACCACACCCTCGACGCCAACTATGATTATCCACTCCTTTTATACTCTGTTTTGTACTCACACTTTATTTTCCTTTTGGGATCACAATGGATTGGATCATACTGATGTATATGTTTTGTCTCATAGGCCGATTTTGGCCTCTAGTAGACGTTCAATAGTCTTTCTTTCTTTCTTTCTTTTCTGCACATTCCCAAGTACAATCATTGATGTCATACTCTTTCCAATGAACAAGGTACTCCAATCTTCCTCGAGATATTCTCAAATCTAGGACGTGCTCGACTTCAAATTCTTCATGATCATCAATCTCGATAGGTGGTGAAGGAATAGGTCTCTCCTCCCTTAATGGTGAAATCAGATATGATTCTAACATGGACACATAGAAAACTAGATGTATTCTCATGGCACTTGGTAATTGGAGCTTGAAAGTGACTGAATTAATCTTAGCCAAGATGGTGAATGGACCAAATCTTTGATGGTCTTGAAGTTTGCAAATTATTTCTAAGTAACCACACTTTATTCCTAATTTGATAAGATGGATTCATACACGATGTTGATCTGTATAATACTTATATTGTTCTTGAGCTTTATGGATCTCTTCCTTGAGTTCTCTGTGAATGTCCATGAGGTCATCTTTGTAAGTATATCCACTATAACAAGAATGGCATCATACTTATCTGACTTTGGTAGGTCTATGATGATATCCATGGATAATGAAGCACGTGGATTTTATGGAATAGGTAAAGGTTGCAAGAGGCTATGAGGTTTATGTCGTGGTACCTTATATCTATTGCAAGTGTCACAGGTTTGAATATATTCTTTTACTTCCTTCCACATTTGAGGCCACCAAAAATCCCTTGATATGCGTTTTCTTGTTTTATTCGCTCTGAAATGTCGTACTGCAAGGTTTTCATGACGTTGTTGAAGTACTTGGATCTAGGGCTTTCCAGGAGAGACATACAATAGGTTCTTATAGAATAGTGACCCATCCTTTTCTTGAAACTCATTTACTTCTTGAATTTTTCCTCCTTGAGTTTTTTACTCAACGTTACAAAACAATTCATATTGTGGTAGAGTCTCACGAATCAAATAATTCATGGCTGAATCTTCATGATGGCTTGAAGACATAACTGCTAACTAGAAATGCTCAGGCTTGAATAATACACTCTTGTTGATCAAAGGCCTCTTCACCTCTCTTTGGTGCAAGGTAAGAATCTGGACAAGGCATCTGACTTATATTGCTTACATCCTAGATGATATATCATGACAAAGTCGAACCTGGATAAAAAGTTACTCCATTGAGCTTGCCTTCTACTGAGGATGCAGGTGGTCATAAAATACTCTAGGTTCTTATGATCTGTATACACAATAACTTTATGAGCTGCTCCTAGATGGTGACACTAGGTATCAAATGTGTCTGCTATGGTAAGAAGTTCTTTATCATCGATTTCAGAATTAATCTTTGGAGGGGGAAATTGCTTTGAATGATATGCAACTGGATGTAGGTCTCCATATTCGGATAGAATGGTCCCTAGGGCGAAGTCTGATGCATCTGTCTCTAGCAAATAGGGCTTACAAGAATCAGGATGAACTAGAATTGGAGCAGTGGCAAATGCTCATTTCAAGGTCTACAAGGCTTTTTCTACTTTTTCCACCCATGAGAATTTTGCACCTCCTGTAAGCTTGGTAAGAGGTATCACTATCTTGGAGTAATCCTTGATGAATATCCTATAAAAGTTAGAAAACCCTAGAAAAAATTATACATCTCAAACACATGAAGATGGTTGCTAATCAATAAAGGATTATCTCAATCTTCTTAGGGTCCATAAAGATTCCTTTCTCTGATAAAATGTACCATTAAAAATCTACTTCTATCTACTAAGAAGAGCACTTCTCCAATTTTGCATATAAACCTTTTTCTCTGAGTTTCTCGAGGACTATCTTTACATGAGCTTCATGATCCTCTAGATTTTTGGAGAATATCAAGATATCATCGAGATATATTACTACAAAATCATCTAAATACTCTCCAAAGATATCATTCATCATATGTTGAAAGATGGCCACAGCGTTTGTGATACCAAATGGCATAACTACATATTCAAACTATCCATACCTTATCAAAATATTGTCTTCCATTCATCTCCTTCTCTTATCCTGACAAGATTGTAAGCTCCTTGAAGATCAATCTTTGTAAAGAACTTTGCTTTTCCAAGGCATTCCAAGAGCTCTAATATAAGTGGTAGAGGCTATTTTTTCTTTTTGTGACTTTATTCAACCCATGATAGTCTACTCATATTCAAAGAGTCCCATGATTCTTCTTTACAAATAGAATTGGGGCTCCTACAGGAGACTTTGAGTGTCTAATAAACCGCTTGGCTAGATTCTCATCAATATTCTTACGTAATTCTGTAAGTTCCTTTGGGGATAGTCTATAGATTGGTCCAAAGAGTGGTTGTGCTCCCTCTTGATGTTCTATGGCACAATCATTAGGTCTATGCTCTACGAGGATATCTATATTCTTCTTCTCAAAAACATCTTCGAAACCTTGGTACTGGTTGGATAGCTTCATTGAATCATCTTTCTTTGACTCTTGAGTTGGGGTCGCATAGATCATATATATCGGTTCCTTCCTTATTGTGTATACATATATGGAGGCCTTGGCTCCGATATATGTCCGGTTCTTTTGGATATCTCAATGAGTGATTTTATTCTTCTCCCAATTAATGTCTAGATTGTGTTTCTTTAGCCAGGGCATTCTAATGATAACCGTATTTATTGGACTCGATATTACATTGAAACATGTGGGACATGGTCACCAAGGTGTACTCCTAATGCTAGAGGTCGTCCATCTACTACTTCAGCTACTACGGGTTTGTTCTTCTGAAGTATTGGAATTTTATGTTTCTGAACCAATCCTTCATCAATGAAACATGAGGAGGCTCCTGAATCTACTAGGGCTGTAAGGGAGAGAGTCTTCTTAAGCATGATTAACTTGATAGGGATAAGACATGTTTCTATGGATGTAGTTGAAATTATGAGACCCTTTCTTATATCATGGTCTGGTTGTAAGGTCTCTTTTACAACTGGACTTCCTCATTTCCTTACTCTTCAAAGGTGACTGCGACTTTGGAGTTTGTTCTCTTGTTGGGACAACTAACTGCAATATGGCCAGGGTTTCCATAATAGAGACATAATTTGTTATCTCTCCTCAGTTTCTCTTGTGGTGTTAGAGCTTGGAACCTAGTTACATCTATCTGCATAGGTTTAGGCGAAGACTCATCTTTAGGAGTGAGCAGGAAGGGTTTCCATTGGCAAGATCTTCCTTCTACTTGTTTTTCTTATTTCCTTTCAAAAAGTCAGTTATCACATTGAATAGAGCTTGCGTAATGTATTCATTCAATGTCTTAACCTCTGGCATCATGAGTAGAAGGTGTTTCACATCATCTCTTAAATCCTATCTAAATTGGCTTATGAAATAATCTTCATGCCAAGTGAGATCATATATCAACTGCCTAGATTCTTATGCATAGGTAGAGGCAAGGCGGTTACCTTGACATCGCTTCCCATTTCTGCCACTCAACTTGTGTCTACATCATCAAATGTGGTGGTGAGTTCTCGAAGAAACCCCTCATAGTCCTGAAGTACTGCCATGTTCTTCTCTAAGATAGGGGCAAACCATGATAATGCTTGGCCACAGGGCAAGGTTCAATTTTGGATGCCTCATCAAGGTATCTATCAAGTTGCATATGAATGTACAGTTTAAGTTGCCAGAGAAATCTGGGAAACTTCATGCGATCCCCATCGAAATTTTCTAGCATGCAAATCTTCAAATCCTTCATGAAGGATGTACAAGGCTGTTGATTCATTTGAATACTCCCTTGATTTCCTTGAAGATTCTCGATTCATTCTAGTAATTCTTGGAGGAGTGCGCCTACATGCACCGGATATCCCATGTCGACTTGTGTTTATCGATGAGTTAGGTCCTCGACTTGTTGTTGGAGACTGTGAAGTGATGCGATAATCTCTTCATAAGTATTCTCCATGATGCCTAGTCTTGGGTAGAGGCTAGTCTTGCCAAAATATTAGGGGAGCACTAGATTTGTGCTCTCTGACTACAGTAGACAAGATTTTGAAATATACTTCTGATTACAAGAACATCCACGTAGGGAAACTAATACAAGGATATGTAAATGATATATAAGACGTCCCACAACCCAAGACCGATAGGTATGGATAACTAGACTAGAGATGATACAAAAGATCCCATAACTCGGGACCATAGGTATGAAACAAGATATCTCGATTACAACAATTCCCTTCAAGGATATGAACTAGATACAAGAAATAACTAGACAAGATCTTGTATTATGAGATTACAAGAGAACAAGGCAAGATGTCCAACATACAAGACTAGAAAACATTGGAACAAGGACAAAACAAGAACTGGAACTAGAACTTGGAGAGTACTTACTTGCCGGTTACAACTCCTTGAGCTCCCAATAGTCGTATTGGCAAGACTGAGTATATATGTGGCCAAAGCCTCCTTATATAGGAGTTCGAGGGCGGTTCCCAAGGGCAGATATAAAGTCAATTACGAGATGATGATGTCATCAATGATGTCAACATCCAACTGTCAAAATCTAGCAAGTAGACAGTCAATATTAGGGTTTTCGCACATTCCTGCAATGGAAGCATTAGTTTCTCCAAATTCTGAACCAATCACGATATATAGAAGTCATATGGAATCTGCGGTTCAAGATAATTTCCTTTGTCCATGATAGTGTGTATGTGCCATGGAGAAAGGTTTGTCTAGCCGAATCATGAAGGATAATAGTAATCTATGAAGTAAAGATGTCGAGAGGGGTATGTGGATCAAGTGAAAGCAAGATTAAGATCAACAATCGAGTATGGAAGAGAATGATGAAGCCATGTTATCATCATCAACTAGAAAGAAGGAGACAAAGATGGAGAAGAAGAGTTAGCAACCCAAGAAGGAAATTAAATCTTCTAAACCAAAGTCTTTTCTTGAAGATAGGTATCTCTCATCAACTCACTATTGCTTACATGCCAAAATGTAATGGTGTAGCAGAGAGAAAGAATAGGATACTTGTTGAGATGATGTGTAGTATGATGTCATCCAAAAAGCTTTCTCCCAATTGATATAGTATATACAACTAATCACATTTTAAATGTCTTCCACGAAAGCTTTGAAGGTCATCACATGGAAAGAAGCCCAATGTGAGTCACTTCAAAGTTTTTGGTTCTCCAACGTATATTGACATTCAAAAGAAGGATCGTGATAAGCTTGATATAAAAGCCATTAAAGTCGTCTTTATTGGTTATGCAATTGAAAGCAAAAGATAAAGATTCTATGTTCCAGATACAAGTGATATCCAACTCTCACGCAATGCATATATAGCATGAAGTCATATTTATGGTAAGAAGGAAGAGATTCTAGATTTCATAAAAGCAAATGAGTATGCATTTTTCAAAAGGAATTTAGATTCTTATATTCGGTCATACAAGGGTGATGATGAATTATCTCAAATCCTAAGATATAAACTTGGTGAAGGTAAAGAGAGAGTTATATTACGTACATCAATACCTAGTGCATCATTACTACCTCTTGATGTTCCAACTTATGTGGAAAAGTAGATAGGAAAGTATATTCAGATATTAAGGTCTTATGGAGGAGGTGAATATATGTCAAATGAGTTCAACGACTTTCCGCTCTGAACGCCGTGCTTGCCTTTTCATTAATCAATAAAAAGTTACATCTGTTTGCTACGCCTTTTCGGTGCGTGCGAATATGAAAAATAAAATTACATATTCCAATCCGGCGGCCTAACACTGGCACGCACGGTGGACTCGAACCCAAAAAAAGAAGAATACAACTAAGGCTCATCAATAATGCCTTGTATATACAGGGTTCTGTCTAGTTTAAAAGTGCGAGTGATCTTCTGCTTTAATGAGTCCAGCATAGTCTTCAAAATATCCGGCTCGACCAGTTGTGCATCTATTCAAACCGAACTAGCAGCAACTACTTGACTCATCAATAATTTTGTCTGTGTTTGCAAAAATGATTCCTGAAGATAAAAGTCATTGGCTAGCGCAACATCTCTCCTCAGCTTTATTTCTGCAATCTCTGCATCAATGGCGACAATCTATCTGCCTAAAATCCCAACTCCTTTTCTCTTCGTTCCAGTTCCTGAGCTTGATACTAGATAGTTTTATAATAGGCATCTCTCTCTTTCATAATACCTTCCATCTCTTTCTTTATCTGAATCGTCCGGCCCATCTGTGCCTCCAAGTCACGACTCTTCTTGAAAAGTTCGACAGACAGTGTCTTGAGTTCTTCAGTGTTCTACATGGCCAAATCGGCCATTTCTTGTCCTTTCTGTGTCACTAGCTCAAGATCCGCATGTGTTTCTTCCAGTAAATTGTCAAGCGCAATGCAAGCATCTTCTTTATCTTGTACCAGCTCCTTCAATTGAGAAATTTCTTCCTCACGATCAGCAAGGACAGTCTTTTCCTGTAATTCCGCAAAATCGCTATCCCGTTGGGCAATCATAGTGTCCCTTTCTGCTAATTGTGCTTGAAGTTGCTGGAGCTGAAGCTGGAGTGCGTGATTCTTGGCTTTGACCGCAATGGTTTCTTCTTGGAGCGAAGCAATGTCAGCTTCAAGTAAATCCAACTTACTCTGCAACTCTTGACGAATATTCTGAGTGGCTAACTTCATTTGGAGGGGCAATTGCTAGGAAAATTGAAAAAGAAGATGACCCATAGACTCCAATTCGGTGAACATGACTGTTGGGGGCGGAAGAGAAGGAGGAGGTTGTGACAATGAAGCAGAGAGCAGATGAGGGGAGGATGGTGGAGAATAGTCGGGAGAAGATAATTGAGGTGTTAATGCCGTGGGAACAGCAGTGGAGGGTTCACCGGAAAGAACAGCAACATGCTCCACACTTGTATTGGGCGGAGGAAGAGGAGGTAGAGTGGTGGACACCAAAACTATTCCGGTCTCGATCTGATTACTTTCCACAACTTCAGTAACTTTCTCGGCATGTTCAATCAGATGTGTGACTGCATCTGCTTGGACCGTGACTGCATCTGCTTGGACCGTGACTGCATCTGCTTGGACGTCAGAAGTTGGTGACCCAAGAGATTGGAAGTCTGTAACCGTAGCAGCTTTCGCTACCTCCTTTACTACCTCAGCATCCGGTTGATGAGATTCTTCTCGTGAAGAGACTTCCATGCGTGCACCTTGTTCTGACTGCTTGAGAGGAGAAGATGGGACGGAGGATTCTACCTGGAGAGAGGTGGCGGTGTCGTGGACGACTTCAGCGTCGTGACCTGCATTAGAGCCATGTACCTGGCTTTCGGATGGGCTAACGCGTCTGCGTTTGCGGTGAAAAAATTGAAGCAAATCGGCATCGTCATCATCTTCGTCTTCGACCATTTGCGTAGATTCTTCATGTAACAGAAAAGGAGCGGTTGGAGGAGGTTGTGCGGCTTGTATCACCGGAAAGAGGAAGGTTAAGATATGGGGTAAGCGTGTGCAAGGGATGTCATGCTTTGCGATTTGTTTTGTAACCACGACGCATTCACGATGAATGCGCCTAAAGAAAAATGCCGTGAAATTCACAAGTTCACGGGAAGCCGTATCTATCATGGAATAAAAGGGTCGAGTTATACCGTAGGTGCGTTTTTGCAAATTGAGCGCGGCAACCAGGAATTGCAGAGCAGTACGCTCTGGTTCGGGTCGGCAAAGGATGGCAAACTTATTAGATGAGTGTCGGGGAAACAGTTCCTTCATGGTGGCAAAAGGAAGAAGTGGACCATTCTCCAATCCTTCCTGAGGGAGTCGAAATCTCTCAGCAAACATGGCTAGAGTGATTAATACACGAGGGTTTAAACATGTAATCGGCCAACACTGCTCCGTAGCAAGCGTGGCGGTGATGGCAGAAATAATCTGTGCGTCAAAGGGGTGACACTCCACCGAATGCCAAGGCAATTCAGCGGGGAAACAGTTCCTTCATGGTGGCAAAAGGAAGAAGTGGACCATTCTCCAATCCTTCCTGAGGGAGTCGAAATCTCTCAACAAACGTGGCTAGAGTGATTAATACACGAGGGTTTAAACATGTAATCGGCCAACAATGCTCCGTAGCAAGCATGGCGGCGATGGCAGAAATAATCTTTGCGTCAAAGGGGTGACACTCCACCGAATGCCAAGGCAATTCAGCGAAGGCCAGCAATCCCCGAGTGCGCAAGTACTCACTCACGTCTGGAGTGAGACCTGCACGGAAGGTTGCTATATTAGCCAAAGCTTCCATGGCGCGCACAAGAATACACGAAAACACAGAGTACACAGAGCTCGCAAACACACAAACACAATAGCTATTAACAGTGGAAAGAACAAGATTAAATAGGAATACGGAAAAAAATCAGGCGACAAAACCCTACTCATAACGTAGTATTGGAGAGATATCTCATAAGTGTGGCACGCATGCAGGAACAGAAACAGGGACACAGAGGCGGCTATTAATCAGAGTTAGATACCAAAAACGGGAAGATTACGGTCAGTTGGTCAACCAAAATACGAGGGGATAGAAAAGAAAATCAAGTGACACTCGAAAAAGAGGAAAAAGACTGAGTACACCTCATGAGTTACTAGACGGTTGGTGATATGGGCGGAGCTTAGAACCATTAATCACTTTTGGAAGGAGAACACCTGTTAAGATCGTCAACCGAAAAGTGACGGGTCCCACCTATTCAACAATCCGATATGATCCAAACCACCGTAACTTAAATTTTCCGGCAGAGCGATTGGCTTTAGCATTAAAACGAGTTGGCCAATCGTGAAGACGGGTTTTTAGAAAGCGATCATGAGTACGGGCTTGGCGTAGCTGAACTTCTTGAAGAATCATGAAGCTTTCCCAACGTTGTTCATCCAATGATCTGAGCACATCCAACCGAAATGGAAAAGATTCTTCGGACAGCAATTTCTGAGATAAGGCAACTCGCAAGCTCGGTACCACCACTTCCATTGGCGCAATAGCTTCCAGTCCATAAGCGAGTTTAAACGGAGTCGTTCCGGAAGCCACTTTGTACGTGGTCCGGTAAGCCCACAATACTACAGGTAAGAGTTGGTCCCATCGTTCCGGACATTCCAATATCAATTTCCGAAGAATATTCAACAGAGTCTTATTGGTACTCTCAGCAAGACCATTCGCACGTGGATAGTAAGGTGAGCTCAATTTATGCACAATCTGGAAAGTCTGAGTCAGCACCCGTATTAAGGTATTTGCAAAATGTGTACCTTGGTCCGTCACTATTTCCAGAGGTAATCCATATCAAAGGAAGACATCCTTCATCAAACATTTGGCCACCAAAACGGTTGTGGCAGAACGTAAAGCCCAAGCTTCCGCCCACCTAGTGGCATAACCTGTACAGGTCAAAATATATCGGTTGTTGGTGAGGGTAGCTGGGGGTGTAATTGGGCCAATGAAATCTAATCCCCACTTCTGAAAGGGCTCCAAAGGTAGAACCAATTGAAGAGGAAAGGAATGGTGCTACAAGGGCTGTCCAGACCGTTGACAGACATCATACTGTTGCACAAATTGAACAACATCTCTGTACAGTGTAGGCCACTATAGCCCACTTTGCAGAATTTTTTGGTGAGTAAGATCAGCTGCGAAGTGTCCTCCAGTGGGTCATGAGTGAGCCATGGCCATAATTGAGGCTGATTCATGTGAAGGGATACATCTGAGCAAGACACCAGTATGATCTATGTAATATAGTTGACCCACAATCAACCGGAATCGTCGACTGTAGACTGTAATTTTACGACGCAAAGTAGCGAGAGTATTAGGAGGGAGACAACCATCAGTAAGAAATGTCATTAATGTATCATAGTATGTAGGGGCAACAGGAAGTTCTGCAGATTCTTCAGGAGTTGTCTCGGTGACGTAAATAGCCGGTGTAGTGTCATCAACACCTACCGGAGATTCACCGGAATCCAATCGAGATAAAAAGTCTACCAAGACGTGTGCCGTACCTGGTCGGTGAATAACTTCATAATCAAACTCCTGTTATAATAACACCCATCTTTCCAGTCTACCGCCTAAGTGTTGTTGGCGGACCAAATACACCAATGCGGCATGATCCACATGGAAAGTGAATTTGCGTCCCAGCAAGTAATGCCGAAATTTCTTAACAAAGCATACCAGACCAAGACACTCTCGTTATGTCACTGAGTAATTCCTTTCGACAGGAGCTAATCTGCGGCTCGCATAGTATACTGGTCGAAACCATTTGTCGGTTTGTTGCATCAACACACTGCCAATCGCTATGTCCGATCAAATGTGAGTTGACACTCATTAGTCCATCCATACTTTCGCGGGGTGCGGGTCATCAATCGGTTAAGTGGCGTCGCTAAATGAGCCAACCACCGTAAATGTCTGCCATGCCACCTAATCTGGCCAAGGAACCGCATAACTTCTTTCGGTGTCTTTGGGACCGATGCCTCCGATACTGCTGCTACCTTATCAAGGTCTACCTGTATTCCTTGTTTGAAGATAATATGACCGAGCAACTTCCCACAAGAGACCGCAAAAACCGATTTGGTCGGGTTCAAACATAATCGATACTCCCGATACTTTTCAAAGCAACACTATAAATGATACAGGTGTGCTGAAGTATCGCCAACACTTCCTACATACATCTTTGGAATGTACGCGGGGCATTCCGTAAACCGAACCACATTACGGTGCAGGCATAGACACCCCAGTTAGTGATGAATGTTGTCTTCGGTATATCATGTTCCGCCATCCTCACTTGATTGTATCCACTGTAGCCATCCAATAAAGAATACATTTCGTGAACAGCTATCTTATCGAGCATCGTATCTAGAAAAGGATGAGGGAACGGATCCAGTATGGTGGCTGCGTTAAGCTTCCGATAATCGACACAAATGCGTAACTGTTTATTTTTATTCGGCACTATCACCATTGGTGAGATCCACTCTGCATGTTCAATAGGAACAATGAATCCAACTTCAGCAAGCGATCTAACTCTGCTTTTACCTGGGCTGCATAATGCGAATTCATCAGGTAGCTAGCTTGCTTGAAGGGTCGCACATCTGGCTTCAGCACCACCCGGTGTTGATAAATTCGTGGGTCAAGACCTTTCATGCCTCTGTAATCACAAGCGAAGATATCTGAGAACTCGCGTAGGAGTTGCACCAAATCTTCTTGGAATTTCTCTACTAATCCTACCTTAATTTTTACAGGCCTCAGGTTGACCGTGTCGCCCAAGTTGTATGTTACCAATTGATCCTCCGGTACATAAAATTGTCGAGGCTTGGCCACGTCATGAGCTGGCTGCAACAGTTGCTGTAATGTCGATTCATCCATGATTATATCAGCATCTGCTTCTGCTTCTCCGATCACTGATACGACCATACAAGCTGCCGGACTCCACTTATCTGCTACCGACTGTAAGTCTACAGTACCTAATGGGATAAGATCCTTATTGGTCTTGAGGAAAGCCTCCTCCTCATCATCAGATAGCCCATCCAACATATGGACTAGCTCTGCTACATATGGGCATGCATGTAGATCACAAAGTTGCATAGCATCCAATGTAACGACATATTTCCGGTGATTGTGCTTAAAAATTAGCTCATGAGCTGACCAATCCTGCATGACTTTGGCTTGCTTGAGCCATGGTCGACCAAAAAGTAAGTTGTATTCGAGGCTAGATTCGGATAATTCCAGGACTACAAAAGTCATGTGAAATGTAGTTCCCTGCAGGGTAATAGGAATATTACGTACTAGTCCCACCGGATGGACTCTGGACTGGTCCGCCATTCGCACAAAGAACTGCAATGGTTCAATTTGGGTCCAACCCAATTTCTTACAGAGTGCAGCTGTTGCAATATTCACCCCAGACCCTCCATCAATTAAAACTTGTGGGATCCTCTGGTTTTTGTACCAAACGGTGATCAGCGGTACTGTATGATCCACCGTAGGATCCATTTCGGGTTGTATGGTCGGAGTTGCCGGAGTACATGAAGATCCGGGGCTGACATGCTGCTGGAATTGTTGTCATACACTAGGAACTAGGGCGAGCAACTGTCCCAGAGGAAGTGTGATTGAAGCCTTAGAGATCACGTCCCATACCTGGTCTGTTTGTGTTGTGGTCATCACCGACTCTGGTTGTGATTCTGATGTTGTCGGGGAAGAAGTTTGTGCATTCGATCTTGTATTTGGTAGAGGAACCTGTATTACCGGAATTGGATCAGGGAATATCGTCGGCTCCTTAGTTATCCATTGACTGGCCTTTGTAAAATCCGTTGTTGATCACAAATTTCGGGCTCGAAAACTTCAGCTGCCGATTGCAACTGTTTCCTCGATCTTGTCTGTACTATGGCTGCTTGGGACTCCATCGAGGAAATATAAACCATATTTGTCATCGGATTTTGTCTTTCCTTCTTTCTTTTGTCATACTCTGCAGCTTCCTTACAAAATCTACGAATATGCCCAACCTTGCCACAGAAATGACACCGAGGGGGTGGGAGAGAAGTGCCTTCAGCCGATATACCCGCCTGCCATCAATTTTGATTAAAATTGTTACTTCACGGTCCTCGATAATTCCTATATCCCTGCTACTGATTGGTCTGCAACTGTGGCGATACATAATGGGTGGCTGACTGGCCCTGCTCCTGTATTATGGCGTTTACTGCCGCTCTATCCTGCACCTTTGCATTGTATGAACAGGTTTCTGTTGAGTGCCCTAACGTATTACAAATGGCACAGTACATTTGATTGAGCGCACATGTGGAACTGGTGTGCCCAGGATTCTTACACTTAGTGTAGTAGACTTGTTTGGATAGATCCTCGGTTATGTTCTTACTTGCTTTCAACCATTCCAAATCCTCCGTAAACCCTCCAACTTTGTGCTCCAATTGTAAGGCCATTGCAATGACAGCATCCAATGTCATTCCGCCCACACAACGAATGATCATAATCTGTTTTAACTGTGGATTCAATCCGTTGATGAACCATTGTGTTATGACATCATCTAGCAAGTAGGCATGCGCGAGGCGACTGCCACAAATGAGTTCTGAACAATGTCGCATACTCCTGAACACTCGTGTGGTTTCTGTCGATTGTTTTGCAAATAGTCAAAAATTTCTGCAAGGTTCTTCTTCAAACGAAACCTCTGCAAGAACGCGTCCTTCACATCGTCATAATTACCAAAATGATTAATATCGTATTCTGTCAACCATCTATCTGCTTCATTAACCAGCGTGGCCTGAAACATGATGGCCTTATACGCTGGATCTGGTGGATGGTTCAACACTGCATAACTAATTTCGAATGTGCGAACATGTGCGTCGGGATCATCCCCCGAAAATACACCAAATTTCGTATACGTCACTCCGGTTGGGACCGGTCGAGGTGGAACGATTGGTTGTGGCTGCTGTTGTTGCTGCTGAAAAGCGGTTGCGGCTATGGCGGTGTTTGTTGCTGTTGTTGTGAGCCACTCATGGTGCTATTGTTGGTAGTGTTGTTGTTACCTGAATTTTGAGGGGGTGTCTCTTGACCTTCCGAATCTGTATGGTCAGCTTGCTCACTTTCCGGTCCAAAAATATCGTCGAACCGTTTGTTTAACTCCAAATCAAGCAACCTTTCCTCAGCTTTGGTGTCGAAGTTAGGTAGACTTGCACCGAAAAGGGATGAACGCAATAAGTGTCCACCAGGCAGCACCGCAATGTCACCGAAAAACTTCAAATTGCCACCGAGTAATACCAAACTTCCATCGGAACTCGCCGAAGTCTCACCGGACCAAGTTACCCTATCTCCTGAAACATTCTCACTCGGTACCGCGAACCTGTCACCGAAACTGGCCGAATTCTAACCAGATAGTGCAAAACTGACTCCGCACTGCGTCTCTGTACACCCAGACGTCATTGTACCTTCTCCAAAAAGTACCAGACTCACACCGGAATTCACCGAAATCTCGTCATGTGTTACCGAACTAGCACCGGAATCACTACTGATTGGCTCCGATCCTTCTGCAACTGGACTTAACTGGCCTGTACTTCTACCACCCGGGGGTGTTCCTAATAAGTTTGGAACTGCCCAAGGATGTTGATCTCACCTATACTTTGGGTAGGACTCACCGGAACGAGTAACCGGCATATATCACTTTGCGAATTCTTTCCTTGAGTACTGCTCTTCCCTTACTGATTATTCCAAATCTGTTTCATCTTCCCACAGACGGCACCAGTGTTAAAAGCGCTTTTTGTTAAGCCACTTTTAATCTCATTTCTGGGTTCTTGGGGATGGATAGGGGTCTGACAGTGTAGAGGCCCTTTGTTTAATTTTCCCAATTTAACATTCAATTAAGTAGTTAACTGTCTGTCAATCCGAAGATTAGCACGACGTAGTACGCTTATCACGCGAATTAATAACTACGAATTCGCACAGGCTTATTAATATTAACATAGCATTACTGTGTTAATAATTAATCACTAAAACTTTAAGAACAAGACACAGTACTCAGAATTTGGGCGAATCTGCAATACCACAGCTCCAGCGTGATCGCCCAGACAGACAGTCCGACGATCCTCTTCTCCGCTCTAAACGCCGTGCTTGCCTTTTCATTAATCAATAAAAAGTTACATCTGTTCGCTACACCTTTTCGGTGCGTGCGAATATGAAAAATAAAATTACATATTCCAATCCGGCGGCCTAACAGAGGTGTCACTATCTTGGAGTAATCCTTGATGAATATCCTACAAAAGGAAGCGAACTCTAGAAAACATTATACATCTCGAACACACGAAGGTAGTTACTAATCAAGGATTATCTCAATCTTCTTAGGATCCATACTTCTCCAATTTTGCATAAAAACCTTTCTCTTAGATTCTCTAGGACTATCTTTACAAGAGTTTCATGATCCTCTAGATTTTTGGAGAATATCAAGATATCGTCAAGATATATTACTACAAAATCATGTAAATATGCTCAAAAGATATCATTCATCATATGTTGAAAGATGGGTAGGGCGTTTGTGAGACCAAATGGGATAACTATATATTCAAAATATCCATACCTTATGAAAATGTTATCTTCCATTCGTCTCTTCTCTTATCCTAACAAGATTGTAAGCTCCTCAAAGATCAATCTTTGTGAAGAATTTTATTTTTCCAAGGCATTCCAAGAGTTGTGATATAAGTAGTAGAGGATATTTGTTCTTTATTGTGACTTTATTCAACCCATGATAGTCTACTCACATTCAAAGAGTCCTATCATTCTTCTTTACAAATAGGTTTGGGGCTCCTACAAGAGACTTTGAGTGTTTAATAAACCCCTTGGCTAGATTCTTATCAATATTCTTATTTAATTACGTAAGTTCCTCTAGGGATAGTCTATAGATTGGTCCAGAGAGTGGTGCTCACTCTTGATGTTCTGTGGCACAATCATTAGGTCTATGCTCTGGGAGGATATCTACATTCTTCTTCTCAAAAACATCTTCGAAACCTTGGTACTGGTCAAGTAGCTTCATTGAATCATCTTTCTCGGACTCTTGAGTTAGTGTGGCATAGATTTTACATGTCGATTCCTTCCTTATTGCATATATATATATATATATATATATATATATATATATATATATATATATATATATATATATATATATATATATATATATATATATATATATATATATATATATATATATATATATATATATATATATATATATATGGAGGCCTTGGCTCCGATATATGTCGAGTTCTTTTGGATATCTTTATGAGTGATTTTATTCTTTTCCCAATTAATGTCTAGATTGTGTTTCTTTAGCCAGGGCATTCTAATGATAACCGGATTTATTGGACTCGATATTATATTGAAACATGTGGGAATCATGGTCACCAAGGTATACTCTTAATGGTGTGGTTTCCATGGTAATATCCCCAAATGCTAGAGTTCGTTCATCTACTACTTCAATTACTACTGGTTTGTTCTTCTGAAGTATTGGAATTCTATGTTCCTTAACCAATCCTTCATCAATGAAACATGAGGAGGCTCTTGAATCTACTAGGGCTGTAAGCGAAAGGATCTTCTTAGGCATGATTAACTTAACAGGGACAAGACATGTTTCTATAGATATATCTAAAATTATGAGACCATTTCTTATATCATGGTCCAGTTGTAAGGTCTCTTTCACAACTAGACTTCCTCATTTCCCTGCTCTACAAGGATGATTGTGACTTTGGAGTTTGTTCTCTTGTTGGGACAATTAACTGCAATATGGCCAAGGTTTCCACAATAGAGACATAACTTGTTATCTCTCTTTCTAAGTTTCTCTTATGGTGTTAGAGGCTGAAACCTAGTTACATATATCTGCATAAGTTCAAGCAAAGATTCATCTTTAGGAGTGGGCTGGAAGGGTTTCCATTAGCAAGATCTTCCTTCTACTAGTTTTTCTTGTTTCCTTCAAAAGGTCAGTTATCACATTGAATAGCTTGCGTAATGTATTCATTCAATGCCTTAACCTTTGGCATCGTGACTAGAAGGTGCTTCACATCATCTCTTAAATCCTATCTAAATTGGCTCATGAAATAATCTTCATGCCGAGTAACATCACATATCAACTGCCTAAATTCTAATGCATAGGTAGAGGTAGGGCGGTTACCTTGATGTAGCTTCCGAAGTTTTATTTCTGCCAATCGACTTGTATCTACATCATCCAATGTGGTGATGAGTTCTCGTAGAAACCCCTCATAGTCCTAAAGTACTGTCATGTTCTTCTCTAAGATAGGGGCATACCATGATAATGCTTGGCCACACGGCAAGGTTCCAATAAACCCGATCTTAGATGCCTCATCAAGGTATCTATCAAGTTGCATACGAGTGTACAGTTTAACTTGCCGGAGAAATCCGCGAAACTTTGTGTGATCCCCATCGATCTTTTCTGGCATTCAAATATTCAAATCCTTCATGAAGGATGTACTAGGCTGTTGATTCATTTGAATACTCCTTGATTTGCTTGAAGATTCTTGATTCATTCTAGTAATTATTGGAGTGCGCCTACATGCATCAGATATCTCATCTCGACTTGTGTCTATCGATGAGTTAGGTCCTCGACTTGTTATTGGAGATTGTGAAGTGATGCTATAATCTATTCATAAGCGTTCTCCATCATGCCTAGACTTGGATAGAGAGTCTTGCCAAAATATTAGGGGAGCACTAGATTTGTGCTCTCTGACTATACTAGACAAGATTTTGAAAATATACTTGTGATTACAAGAACACGCATGTAGGGAAAATTATACAAGGATATGTAATTGATATATAGGATGTCCCATAACTTGAGGCCGATAGGTATGGATAACTAGACTAGAGATGATACAAGAGATCCCACAACCCGAGAACATAGGTATGAAACAAGATATCTCAATTACAAGAATTCCCTTCAAGGATATAAACTAGATACAAGAAATTACTAGACAAGATCTTGTATTACGAGATTACAAGAGGACAAGGCGAGATGTCCAACATACAAGACTAGACAAGATTGAAACAAGGACAAAACAAGAATTGGAACTAGAACTTGGAGAGTAATAATTTGACGGTCACCACTCCTTGAGCTCCCAATAGTGGTATTGGCAAAAATGAGTAGGTATGTAGCCAAAGCCTCCTTATATAGGAGTTCGAGAGGGGTTCCCAAGGGCGGTTATAAAGTCGGTTACGAGATGATGATATCATCAATGATGTCAGCAATCGGAACAAGACCTCTGAATGTCAGAATCTAGCAAGTAGACAGTCGATCTTAGGGTTTTGGCACATTTTGGATGCAATGGAAGCATTAGTTTCTCCAAATTTTGAATTAATCATGATATATAAAAGTCATAAGGAATCTGAGGTTCAAGATAATTTCCTTTGTCCATGACAATGTGTATGTGCGATGTAGAAAGGTGTGCATGGCCGAATCCTGAAAGATAATAGTAATCTATGGAGTAAAGATGTCGAGAGGAGTATGTGGATCAAGTGAAAGCAAGATTACGATCAACAATAGGATATGGAAGAGAACGATGAAGCCATGTTATTATCATCAAATGGAAAGGAGGAGACAAAGGAGGAGAAGAGTTGGCAACCCAAGAAGGAAATTAATTCTTCTAAACCTAAGTCTTTTCTTGAAGATAGGTATCTCTCATCAACTCACTATTGCTTACATACCAAAACATAATGGTGTAGCGAAGAGAAAGATAGGATACTTGTTGAGATGATTCATAGTATGATATTATCCAAAAAGCTCTCTCCCAAGTTTTGGTTTAATGCAGTACATACAACTAATCATATTTTAAATAGGTCTTCCATAAAAGCTTTGAAGGTCATCACACCTTATAAAGCTTATTATGGAAAGAAGCCCAATGTGAGTTATTTCAAAGTTTTTGGTTCTCCATCTTATGTTGACATTCAAAAGAAGCATCGTGGTAAGCTTGATGTAAAATCCATTAAGGTGGTCTTTATTGGTTATGCAATTGAAAGCAAAAGATACAGATTCTATGTTCCAAATACAAGTGATATCCAACTCTCATGCAATGCATATATAGCAAGAATTCATATATATGATAAGAAGGAAGAGATTCTAGATTTCATAAAAGCAAATAACTCTGCATTTTTTAGAAGGAATTTGGATTCTTATATTTGGCCATACGAGGGGGGTGATGAACTATCTCAAATCCTAAGATATAAACTTGGTGAAGGTGAAGAGAGAATCATATTACCTACATCAATACTTAGTGCATCATTACTACCTCTTGATGTTCCAACTTATGAAATTAGAGAAAATTATAGAGTTCCAGAAGAAAGAGATCTTAAAGAACCAAAAAGAATTCCATCACTTTTCAAGGATATGCCTAAATGGTTATATCAAACTTGCAAGGACAATGGTATAAACGAATATATTGGAAGAACCAGAATTCAAACAAGGAGACAACAAACAAGCCAAGTAAATTAAGGCGAACATTTTGAGATTCATATTATTTTAGCTCTTACTTCAGTTGACAATGAACTAGCTAGTGTTCAAGATTCACTACATAGTCCTGTATGGAAGAAAGCTATGCAAGAAGAGATTGATTCTATTCATAAGAATCAAACATGGAAGCTTTGTGAGTTACCAAAAGGTACGAAAGCGATTGGTGTTAAGTGGATCTTCAAAATCAAAAGAAAAGTAGATGATACTATAGACAGGTATAAAGCAAGGTTAGTCGTCAAAGGTTATGCACAAAAGAAAGGTATTGACTATGATGAGACTTTTGCTCCTACATCTAGAATGACAGTTGTCACAACAATACTCTTTAGCGGCATCCTTTGGTTGGAAAGTATACCAGTTCAATATCAAAATTACAGTTCTTAATGTTGATCTTCATGAAGATGTTTATGTTCAACAAGCAAAAGCTTTTGAAGAGACGCGTAAAGAGCTTTTAGTATGCAAAGCTTATTAAAGCTTTGTATGGACTAAAGTAAGAACTAAGCGCTTGGTATAAGATACATGTCTATCTTCTATCTATTGGTTTTGAAAACTTAGATGTGGCTCCTACTCTTTATCTTAAAGCTGAGAAAGATGTTTTGATTATTATTATTATTATCATCATCATATATGTTGATGATATGATCATGATAGTTCCCAGGGATTCAGACCTCCAATTGTTTAAAGCAAAGTTTAAGCATACATTTGATGTAAATGACTCAGGTATTTTGCATTATTATCTTAGGATTGAATTTATATACAGAGATGGGTGTATCTACATGACTCAGCCGAAATACATTGAGAAATTATTGGAAAGGTTTCAGATAATAGAATCCATGCCTATGCAAAGACCTATGGATTTCAATGTATCATTATAGTCGAAAGCACATTCAGAAACATTTGATGCTACATTATGTAGTCAAGCAATTGGTTGCTTGATATATCTATGTAATAAGCGTCCAGATATTCAGTTTATAGTTTCTCAAGTATTTAGGTTCATGCGTAATCCGTAGAAAATTCATTGGAGAGCAATTAAGCGAATTTTCAGATATTTGAGAGAAACTTCCAATTATGCTATGTATATCCGAAGTCTTCACATTTATTAATTAAAGGTTTTTAGATTCTTATTGGGCAAGTGATAAAGACTCAAGAAGCACAAGTTGCTATTGTTTCTATCTAGGACATTGTCTTATCTCTTGGTTATCCAAGAAACAACCTACCATTGCTACATCTTCAAGTGAAGTAAAGTATAAGACTTCCTTTGCAGCTACACTTGCATCAGTTTGGTTACAGAAGATTCTTAGTTATCTTGACGTTCATGTTGTTGGAAACAATGTCACAATATCCCAAAAGTCCTCAATCTGTAGCAATATATTGTGTGGTCTTTAGAAGATCCCACAAGAAAAGCATGTGCGCATGTTGGTTTAGAGCAAATCATTTGACTTACAATCAACTGGCACAAGTTTGAATCCTAACAGCAACGCAATGCATTTGCATAGATTTTTGGCAAACATTTATTTTCACTATGAATTACATTAATTTTGGTGATTACGAGTGGCACCGTCTTGGCGATTGTTGTTTTTAGAAAAAGCTATTACATGCTTTTAGTTTTATCGTTAAAAAGATTAGAAAACTATAAATTGGAGGTCTTAGCTCATTGTTTGAGCATCACTCAAGGAGTTCAAGACTCCACACTTGATGATCAATGACATCCTCACTTAGAGGAGGTATTCTTACACACTTAGAGGATGTGTGTTCTACATCTAGAGTATCTCGAGGAGTTCGTATCAATCAACCATCGGCACATTGTTGAGTTACTTTGAGTAATAAGTCTATTTCTATCCTTACTTATTCATTCACTAGTTTCTGATTTAAGTTGATCACAATTAGGGTTTGTTGTAAAACAACCCTATATTGTGCATATTCTCCATATTCTCACACATACACTCTTCATCCTTCTTAGACACTATACACACAATTTCTTGAATCTAATTCCTATTTCTACCTAAATTCAGATAGTCAATTTGTATTATATTCACACATTGTAATTTGACATTGGGATATTCATATAGGTGAGCATCCTAGCTTACCATACCGCATGCATGCATGCATGTATGTATGTAAGTATGTATGTATGTTTGTATGTACGCATGCATATACTTCCGTACATATGTATGTATGTATGTATGTATGTATGTATGTATGTATGTATGTATGTATGTATGTATGTATGTATGTATGTATGTATGTATGTATGTATGTATGTATGTATGTATGTATGTATGTACGTATGTATCTATGTATGGATGTATGTATAAATGTATATATGCACATATGCATGCATGCATGCATTTACTCATGAATATCTGTATGTGATATATATATATATATATATATATATATATATATATATATATATATATATATATATATATATATATATATATATATATATATATATATATATATATATATATATATATATTCAAGATAAAAGTGTTTCATCTTATTGTGCCCACAAAACGGATCAAGATATTTCAAAAAGCAAAACAAAAGCAAGAATGTAGATTCAATAAAATCACGATGAGCATATTCATAAGTTTTCCAAGGAAGATCAAATTTCTCAATGCAACATCAACGTAAGAGGCAATTGAAATTGTGAGAGACCTCTACTTCCTCAAGACAATAAAATATGGACACTTATAAAGGACTGAGAATGTGTGCTATTCATGTGCATGAATGTGTGTTTCCATTCCTAGTGAGTGCATGTATGTATACAAATAATTGGATATGTGTACATACATGTGCAAAATGTGTGTGTGTGTGTGTGTGTATGTGTGTGCATGAAGTTATGAACACAACCACAAGTGCATAAGCATGCAGGTATGCATGTATACGAAAACATGCTTAGCTCTTTTGAACGATGACACAAGTGCAGAAAACATGTGATTCAATAGATTCCCAATAACCATATTCATATAATTTACAAAAATTACTTATCCACTAAAAAATTATTTTATAAATTTTATAAAACAAATCTCTATGAAACATCACAAGGAAAGAGGCATTTGAAAAAGGCCATAAGATATAATATAATGCTCATGTCATTTTTCTGTGTCTGAAAATCTCCAGAGCTTGCGAGGGTGGACAAATCATTACAGACGAAATGTTTACAATCTTGTTCTCCTCTCTTAAAGGAGGTCCAGGTTTTGTTATTCATGTGCATGAACCCATATATTCTTAGTTGTATACTTGGGTTCATGAGCATAAATATGCAAATGCTTATATACAAATTCACAAGTGCATGTATGCATGCATATGCATGTGTGTGTGTGTGTGTGTGTGTGTGAGTGTGTGTGTGTGTGTGTGTGCGCGCGCGCGCATGCATGAACCCATACATTCTTAGTTGTGCACTTGGGTTCATGAGCATACATATGCAAATGCTTATATACAAATTCACAAGTGCATGTATGCATGCATATGCATGTGTGTGCAAGAGTGGATGTGTGTGCACGCGTGCAGGCACGCACATGTGCGCACGAGCGTGCATGTGTGTGCGTGTGTGTATAGGTGCAAACGCACGTGCGTGCATGCGTGTGCGTGTGTGTATAGGTGCAAACGCACGTGTGTGTGTGTGTGTGTGTGTGTGTGTGTGTGTGTGTGTGTGTGTGTGTGTGTGTGTGTGTGTGGGGGGGGGGGGGGGGGGGGGGGGGTGGGTGGTTGGTGGGTGGGTGGGTGGGTGTGTGTGTGTGTGTGTGTGTGTGTGTGTGTGTGTGTGTGTGTGTGTGTGTGTGTGTGTGTGTGTGTGTGTGTGTGTGTGCGCGCGCGCGCGCGCGCGTGTGTGCACTAGAAGAAAAGGGGGGGAGGGGGGGAAGGGGGGAAGGTGGGGAGGAGGGGACATACTCATGCACATCCATGTATGTTTATAAACATGATCAAGAGATCACACATGCACGCAGATGTGCGATCATGATTCACATGTGTGCACCAGTATGGGTGACCATGTTATAGACGCAGTGCATGACTCCAACATGAGCATATAATAGCAAGAGAGAGGATGCAACACATTATTGCTAGGGAATAGAACTAAGCATTTTCACAATACTACAAGGAATTGAGGACTATTCTACACATTCTTATTGCTGAAAGCCTTATGCCTTGGGAGTCCACAATGCAGCACTTGGATGCATGTGTACGAATTTGTACAAGAGATAATACATGCGTGCAGATGTGTGATCACATGTGTCAGCAAACAATAAAGGAGAGAGAAATGCAAAAGACGCAATGCATAACTGCTCGAAAAGAAAACTAAGCATTTGCACAGCAACACATGGCATTGAGAACTATTCTATATATTCTTATTGTTGGAGCCCTCTGGCCTCGAGTCCACAATGTATATCTGACCTGGGAACAGCTCTTTATAGCTTTATGCTCCTATGCCTGCTGGAAGTTTTTATCTTCAATATACCTTGCTGCTCTTTTTATGATTACTGATTCACAATATATTACCTGCAAATAGCATGAAATCTAACAACCCTCAACAGGACTTTAAAATATAGACTTTAAAACTATATCAGAGAAGATCAACATAGAGTTTAAAACTATACCAAGGAAGATTAAGACAGCTTTTAAAACCATATCACAGAAGATCTAGCATGAAAACCCCCAGAAGGTAAGACAAGTTCCTAAGCACATGCATGCATGTCTGTGCATGTGTGCATGGACGTGGGCATCTGTGTGCATAAACCTACACGCATGCATACAGATGTAAGCATTAGTTTAGAAACAAGTGAGAGCACACATGCATGCAAACAGATGTGTCATCACATGCAGAAACCAGCATACCACATGCATGACTCCAGAGAAAACATCTCATGCAGAGATACATGCAGGAAATGTGCATCACTGATGGAGAGCAGAACCAAGCATTTGCATGACTCCAAAGCAAACATCTCACACAGAGATACATGCAGGAAATATGCATCACTGATGGAGAGCAGAAATGTTAGGGGCCATAGGCCATGAGCCCACAGTGCATGTCTGACCTGGGAACAGCTCTTCAAATGTTCATGCTCCCATGCCTGCTGGGAGTTTTTGTTGTGAATCAATCCCACTGCTCTTCTTATGAATACTGTTTGATAATAAATTTATCTGCAATTAACCCAAAATCTAACAATTTTCAAAAAGACATCATTGACTTGAACATAGCTTCTAAAATCACATCAAAGAAATTCAAGATTAACCTTCGAATCCACACCAGAAAAGATATAGGATGAAACCCTACAGAGAATAAGACAATATCCAAAGAACATATCCTACCTTTCTGCCATCTGATCAGTTTATTCCATCAGTGTATGATAGATGGTCTACATGCTAAACCATTATGTATTTTATCAATCGATACCTACGACTTTAGGGACCTAACATAGCTGTAGACTGAAGATACCACTGAAAAGAACACAAAAACCAAGCACATGACACATCTAGCAGCCTTCAAACTGTCTCTTCTTCCAGAATTTCTCAGTTACAGAAAGAAAATTAAAATTCATTCATCATCTATATAACCCCAGAAAATGTTAATGCCATAAAATGACTATGAAAATAAGTCAGCATTTATATTTAAGACTTGAAATGGGAGCATTGGACCTTCAAAATTTCAGATTTTGGATGTGGATGGAAGTAAGCAGCAAGCACGCCAAAATGAAAATCCTGGTTTTTGGCCAAAAACACAAACAGAGCAGCTGTAAGTTGCACTTCTAATCTCACGAGTCAGAAATTTGAAGAAAGCTTATTTTACCCGAAAAGGATCGCCTCGCAAAGATTGAACATAAATGGATGCTTTGGAACCTCGACCCTTACAGAGACAAATTGTAAAAATAGGTTTCAGTGTAAAATAGTTACATCCTTTATCACAAAAATAACTTTAGAGAACTGTTAAGCTAATCATGTAGTTAAGGTTTTGTCACAAATGAAGTGTAAGACTAAATAGATCAACACTCACTGTATTACAAACGAACTTACTGAGAACATTTTTAGGCCACCCACTGTCAGCACAGTACCAAATGTCCAGTCACATGATAGGTAAAGATGGGACTAACTAGTAACATTATATACATACTGGGTGACTTTCACCAGGCACAGACTACAACAGGACCACAGAAGACGAAAATAATATTCTATAAGTTACAATAATTCTATTTTTTATTTATTCTCAACACTGACAAGTCATGTTATATAATTAAGTGCATATAAGTTGTAACATCAAGTTCCATAAAATGTTAAGCACACAAATGGCCAAAAAAGTGCTTCAATAGATTATTCACGAAGTTTCAAGTGGGTCCATTTTTATCCTGCTACCCTCAAGGCTCATATCAGATTACAATGGTCAATCACATTGCTTTATGCACATCTGTAGACCATTAAAGGTCATTAAGCTGCCCTAGCTAAAAAAGAAATGTTGATTTCTCATGGTGAAACTCTCTCTTACAGCCTTGTGTCCCCATTACCTCCATAGTGTAACAAAATCTCAATTTAAATCTTTGGAACAATTTTTATTACGATTTTTTTTATTATACCTATTTAGGGAAACCTTGAGACTTACACATTTTCAGAGGCTTGTGTGTTGACCATATGAGTTTGATATTATGTGAAATTTGATATCATGATTGGAAATGTTGTAATATATACACACTTGGTGCTTTAAAAATAAAAATCTCCTTGAAGGGATAAAAACTTCAAGTTTTATTTTGGGTCCAAATGATTTAAACAATTCAAGCGATTAAATCTCAATTTAAATCTCAGCCTTCAAGATTTTTCTCTCTCTTTCATATAATGATTGCCTCACATATCACATACAGGTTACAGCATGTGCTCTTAACCCTCGCCTTCTCCATTTTCAGCTGGCATTTCTATTTTGCAGTTCACAGCAAATGTTGTTGGTCATCCATAACCAGCACCTCTTTTTGTTTCTCTACAGGTTTCTTTGCCTATCACTGTTACTCTTTCATGCACTGCCATGTTTTTGTGCTCCATAAAATCTCCTAGAAGAGACTTTGCCTTTTAGACACTAAACAAAACATGAACACAAAATCCTTGCCACTTGCAAATGTTTGTAGCAAGCCCTGCACAATATTTGATGCCCATTGCCTCTCTAGAGACGTTTTGTCTTCTTGTCAAGGAAAAAATGGTATATGGTGTTCAAACTATGTATATCTCAATCTATCCATTTATTTTTCCACCTTCTCCGATGAAGGATGTTGCATGGCTATGCCTAACCATGTGCGGATTATTCCTCAATGTAGGTGAAACCATTTTCAACATGCCTCATCATGTATGTTCTATTGTATGAGAGCAATGTTGGAACTGTAATAGGCCCAAACAATAATCACGCATTAATTCCAAGATCTTTCCAACACTTGAACTTAGCACATAGCACACCTTGACTTGATCAAGAGAGATATAAGAATACAATTATAGAAGTGGAGCAGCTTAATGCAACTATACACACTAATAAATGCAAAATGTGAATATACATCTTCCAACAAATGAACCTTAGCATACACACCTTAAGACTCAAAATTAGATGAATGAGAAGTAGAGAGAGAATACACAACTTGTCAAAGTGTACAGTAAGGCAAAATGCTTACCTACACTAACTGATATTCGAATGTCAAATTACAAAATGTGTATATGACTACAAAACTGAATGTGTGTCGAATGTAGATACAAAACTAAATGGGTATTGAATGTAGATACAAAATCTGAATCTAGGCAAAATTTCGAGTTCTAGATACAAGAGTTTGTTCATAAAGTGCTTAAGAAGTATTAAGGGTGTGAGTATGTGAGTTTGAAGGGAATAGAAACAGTTTATAATTGTTTGTACAGCAAACCCTAACTAAATAACAAGGGAAACTCCTTATGCTGATGTAGAAAGCTTTAAGCCTAGGAACAGCAACACTAAAAGAAGAGAACAGACTATAGAACTTGCTACTCACAAAATTCAGCAAGATGCTGATGGTTAGCTTCCAAAATCTCCTCAAAAGCAACATCAGAAGTTAGGTCACACCTCCTCCAAAAGTTAGTCACCTCCAGGACTGAATGATCCTTGAGCTTAGGTCTCAAGTGATCGCAACAGTGACCCCTAAGGCCTTTTTATTTAGGCTTAAAGACTGATCCACGAAAATTAGGCAAAAAAATAGCTTTTTAATCTAAAAAGCATGCGCATGACTAAAAATATCAAAAAGCTTTTTTCGTTAAATTTGCTTTTCGGGCACTAATTTGCTGCGATCTCATCATTTGGATATCCACTTGATAAGAGAACTTGCTTTGCAGGTCATGGGCACTCTATTTTGACATCTTGGAGCAAGAGTTGATGCTTACTTGTGTAAATTTTGGAGTTCTGAAGCTTTGGAGGTGAAGGAAGGTGAAGGAGAGGCTACTCTCTTGGAGCAAGGAGTCTTCTACAAGGTTGTGGCAGCTATCTTTTGTAAGTTAACATTATTTTCTGTTTTTAGGGTTTCTGAACCCTCATGGCAGTCAGGTGCGTTAGGTGCATTCAATTGGGTGCGCGTAAGGTGCGTGAACCGAATGGTATGGGGAGGTAAGGTGCGTCACACACATATATATACATACATACATACATACATACATACATACATACATACATACATACATAGATATATATATATATATATATATATATATATATATATATATATATATATATATATATATATATATATATATATATATATATATATATATATATATATGTGTGTGTATATATATACATATCAATGGTGAGAGAGAGAGATGACCTGAAATCATAGATTAATGTCTATAAATGGTAAAAATGATATGAGACCAACAGTTACAACCTGTCAATATGATACAATGTGTATGCGTACTTGTATGTAAAAATGCATAGATGCTTAGGTCATATTCACCTTCAATATACACTTTTACCAAAAGAGATTGTAGAGTTATTAATGAGTCACATATAGATACAACTTAGAAAAGCACACATTTTTGTGCACTTCTTCCTTCTACATCCCCATCATAAACACTATGTTCTGTAAAAATGAGGCACCAACAAACAAGAATAGATATCTAGAGGCATGTCCACAACAAAATACATTCATCACATAAATTTGGGAGCAATTTTAGGGTTTGTGACCAAAAACAAAACTCGGCACTTTTTCAAAGAACCGCATGATAAGGTTGGAACCGAATTGAACGAACCAGAAAATGGTACCGGAGGATAAGGTGCGCGAACCGGTGTAGCTATGCTTCACACACACTCAGATTATAACTGCATAATCTGAATTCTATACATCATCGTCTTCTTGGCTATTCTTCCATCTAGTGAGTGCACAATTATATGGTTGGGTAGTACGCCCATGTTGTAATTCGGTCATCTACATTTAGTGAGTAAGAACTTTGCTTACGTTACTTATCCTTGTCTCAAGATCTCTTTCTTTCTATTTCACTTATAATCTTGTTTAATTAAGAGTGTATGCTCAAAGGTTTTTAGTATTGGAAGATCCTAGGGCCCCAAATTCCAATATTATTGACTATAAATGATGCATTATCCCGGACATGGATTGTTGATTCTGGTGCTTCGTTTCATGTGACTCCTGTCAAGGAGTGTTTTGTTACTTTTCATGCGGGAAGTCATGGCCATGTATATCTAGGGAATAATCATAGCTGTCCCATTGAAGGTATTGGCACTGTGCATCTTTCAACAGATGGCACAAATGAGCTCGTCCTGCATAATGTGAGATATGTACCAGGAATCAAGAAGAGTTTGCTCTCTGTTGGGTAAATGGATAAGCATGGTTACAACGTTTTATTTGAAAGAGGCTCATGGAAGATGACCAAAGGGTCACGATTGATTGTTAAAGGCACAAAAAGGGAAACTTTGTATTGCTTGCATGGAAAGGCCTTGCATGGCAACTTCATTGCATTGGCTGAGATTAATTCTCATATAGAATTATGGAATAAAAGACTTGGCCATATGAGCCAAAAGGGTCTATCCAAACTTTGTAACTTGAAGAAGCTTGATGTTAAAGGCACTAAGCTAGTTTTTTGTAATGATTGTCAATATGGAGAGCAAGTGAAAAGTTCCTATTCCTCTGGTATGTCTCGTAAGCCTTGTATATTAGATCTTGTCCATTCTGATGTATGTAGCATGCCCACCAAATCTATGGGGGGTGCTTCATATTTTATTTCTTCTGTTGATGATTTTTCTAGGAAGATTTGGGTGCAACTACTCAAATCAAAAGATGCAGTGTTTGCTGCATTTAAGAGATTTAATGCATTTGTGACTATCCAAACAGGTAGAAAGCTGAAATGCTTACGTACGGATAATGGGGGTGAGTTCACAAGTGCTGAATTCAAAACTTTTTGTGAAAATTTGGGCATAAAAAGGGAGCTTACTGTTCCATATAGCCCCTCTTCTAATGGTGTGGCTGAAAGGTATAATCAAACTCTTTGTGAGAGGGTGAGATGCATGCTTTCCAAAGCTAATCTCCCTCATGTTTTTTGGGGAGAGGCTCCTAAAACTGCAGTACATACATGCAATCGATCCCCTCACATGTCCTTGAAAGGTGACATTCCTCAAGAGGTTTGGTCTCGCAAACCCGCTTCATATGATCACTTACGAGTCTTTGGCTATGAAGCTTTTGTGCACACAAGAAATGAGTTGAGGAGTAAACTTGATGCCAAATCCATTAAAGGCCTCTTCATGGGTTATGGTGGAGAAGGTGAAATGGGTTATAAAAAGCCATACGCAGCCGGGATGTTGTTTTTAACGAGGCAAGGCTTCTACAAAATGATGTTTCCACGAAACATGACCATAAAAAGGTCACATTTCAGCAAGATCAGCCACATGTTAGGCCTATTTCAGACCCTCAGGATGCACTACACATGGCTGAAAATATAGATAATCCAGTGGCTTTGAGCCAGATGATGTCGGACAGCAGGATGATTCTCCTGAAGGGCGTATGCAGCCACAAAATAATGCTGAAAACGATGCTGAAAATGATCTCCAGCAGCATGTAAATGATGATTTTATTATATCACCTGATGTAGACCCATTACCAGAGAATGAGGATCATTGGGTGAGACATCTACTCGTATTAGGCGTAATGTGAGTAGATATGACCCCTCGTTGGGAGCTTGCTATGCAGCAAGAAATTAAAGCTTTGCATTCTAATAATACTTGGGACTTGGCTGAATTGCCCAAAGGAAGGAAAGCTATTCCTAACAAATGGGTATATAAAATCAAGATTGTTGATGAGAAACCCAAGTATAAAGCAAGGCTGGTTGCAAAAGGATATGCCCAAACTAAGGGCATAGATTTCCAAGAAGTGTTTTCTCTTGTAGTGAAGATGACCACTTTGCGGATACTTTTTGCCATAGTGGCTGCTATTGACCAGATGGATGTACATGGATGTACATGCAGCTTTCTTGCATGGTGATGTTGAGGAAGAGCTATACATGAAACAACCAGAAGGCTTTGTTATTCCTGGAAAGGATGTATGTAAGCTCAATAGAAGCTTGTATGGGCTGAAACAAACCTCTAGGCAATGGTACAAAAAGTTTGATGCTTTTATGCTCAAACATGGGTATAAAAGAAGCCATGCAGATCATTGTTTGTACATAAAACGTGATGAAGATGGCAGCCCAATCATTCTTGTGCTCTATGTTGATGATATGCTCATTGTTGCCAAGAAAAGGACCATTGTTGATGCCCTTAAAGATCAGCTGAAATCTGCATTTTCAATGAAAGACCTTGGGGCAGCTGAACATGTATTTGGAGTAAGGATTAGGAGGCAAAGAGAACAGCACATATTATATTTATCTCAAGAAAAATACATTGAAAAGGTGCTGAACAGATTTAACATGGCTGATGCAAAGCCTCGTGGAGTCCCATTACAACCATATGATAAAATCTCCAAGGAAGATTGTCCCAAGACGCAAGAAGCAATCAATGATATACAAGGTGTACCTTACGCTTCAGCTTGTGGTTCACTTATGTATGCTATGGTTGCTACTAGGCCTGACATTGCCCATGCAGTGGGAGTTGTAAGCCGATTTATGGCTAATCCAGGAAAGTCACATTGGAATGCAGTAAACTCCATTATGAGGTACTTGAAAGGGACTAAAAACAAATGCCTCTGTTATGGAAAGGACCCATTAGAGCTGAAGGGATTATGTCATTCTGACATGGCAGGTGCTGTGGATACACAAAAATCTACAAGTGGCTATGTTTTCACTCTTGGAGTTGGTGATGTATCATGGTGCAGCAGACTCCAAAAGATTGTTGCTTTGTCTTCTACTGAGGCTGAATATATTTCAGCCACTGAGGCTTCCAAGTAAGTGATATGGTTAGCACGTCTTTGCAGTGAGTTTGGTTTGCCTGACAGAGCACCTATGATGCTTGGTTGTGACAGCCAGAGTGCCATATGTTTGGCAAAGAATGCCATGTTCCATGCACCCACAAAACATATTGATGTGCGATATCACTTCATTCGAGAAGTGCTTGAGGATGGCCTTATCACATTGGTTAAGGTCCATACATCACAGAACCCTGCAGATGTTCTCACTAAGTGCTTACCCAAAGCACAACATCAGTTATGTGCATTGCAACCGTAGAGATAGGTTGAGATAGGTTCTGGCGACAAGCATTTTCCATAGGAGATCACTCATCGTGGCCGAAGCGATGGCTTTGGTGATGGCTACTCATTCGGGATGAGCGATGACTGTGCCCCAATCCATGTAGCGCGAAGGTAAGCAGACAACAGTGGATGAGATGGTGGCTCATTCAATCCATCATCTTCTAAAATTACAAGACAGAGAGTTTAGAACGCAAAAAGAAGGTAGCTCACAATTTTAAAAGAACCTCGGCTTACTAGGAATCAAAGTGAAAATTTTTCATAAAAAGTAAGCATTTATATAGAAGACCAACATAACTGTTGACACGGATTCGAGGTAATCATTGTCAGGGGAGCACTAGATTGTGCTCTCTCACTACAGTAGACAAGATTTCGGAATTACACTTTTGATTACAAGATCACCCACTAAGGGAATAATACAAGAATATATAGCTGATACAAGAAGTCCCACAACCCGAGACTCAACCAAGGATGACACAAGACGTCCCACAACTCGAGACTGATAGGTTTGAAGCAAGATCTCTCGGTTACAAGAACTCCCTTCACGGAGATGATCTAGATACAAAAAATAACTAGACAAGATCTCGTACTACGAGATTACAAGAGGACAAGGCTAGATGTCCAATAACTAGACTAGACAGGACTAGAACAAGGAACGAGACAAGAACTGGAACTAGAACTTGGAGAGTACTTACTTGGCGGTTATGACTCCTTGAGCTCCCAAGACTTGCATTGCCAAGACTGATAATGAATGTGGTCAACCCCTCCTCATATAGTTTTTCCAAGGGCGGTTCAAGGGCGGTTACGAGTTCATGATGTCATCGATAATTCATCAACTGAAAACAAGACCTCCGGTGTTGGAATTCAGGAAATAGACGGTTGGTCTTAGGGTTTTGGCAAATTCGGAACTCAATGGTAGCATTAGTTTCTCCAAAATCTTAACCAAACATGAGATATAGGAAAATCACATGGAATCTAAGGTTTAAGATGGTTTTCTTTCTGTCCATGACATCACCTCCCCCTCAAGCGACGAGTTCCACGAGGAGCGGCCTTGTTCTCTAGCTTGGGTTTCATTGGATTCTTCTTATAGAATTCACAAACCTTGATTTTTGCTCTCTGAAGATTTTCTATAAGTTTCCAAGTATGATCACTGATATCATACACTTTCCAATGAATAAGGCATTCCAATCTTCTTCGAGAGATCCTTGAATCTAATACACGTACGACCTCAAATTCTTCATGATCCTCAATCTTGATAGGTGGACAAGGATTGGGTCTCCCTTGAGCTTCCTTGGGTTCTTCATGCGATAGATCCTTTGAGGTTCTAGTGGAATGTGATGGTGTTTCCAAGATCTTTGATGGGGTGCCTTGAGTAAGCACACCTCTTTAATAGAACACGAACTCCTCCTTGTCCTTTATCTTCTTGTTATCTTCAAAATTTGTATGCTCCATATCATTCATAATGACTTCTTAGTCTTCAAAACTTTTTGATTCGAATTTTTGAGGAATAGTGTCTTGATTATTCAACACTTCTAGCTCTTGGACTTGGCTTTCTTTGAATAATTAATTCTCACATTGAACTACTTGATTGATAACATCCTCCAAGGTAATTGCTTAGGCATGGATAGCAAGAGATATTTGACTTTAGGATTGAGGCCACTTCGAAACTGATTAACCATGTAGTCTTCTTGATATGTAGTTCCACAAAACAACATCTTGATATTCAAGGCATAGCTTGAAACTGATCATCTTGTCGTAGCAATCTTTTCATCTCTTGGACATGTTCGATCAAGTCCTTTATGGTAGATTAAATCTCCTTGCATAGGGAATCCATGGTGCCTAGTCCTGATGAAGGTAGTCTTGCCAAAATGTTAGGGGAGCACTAGATTATGCTCTCTTACTACAGTGGACAAGATTTCGGAATTACACTTTTGATTACAAGATCACCCACTTAGGGAATAATACAAGAATATATAGCTGATACAAGAAGTCCCACACCCCGGGACCGATAGGTATGAATTAACTCGACCAAAGATAACACAAGACATCCCACAACCCGGGACCGATAGGTTTGAAGCAAGATCTCTGGGTTACAAGAACTCCCTTTAGGGAGATGATCTGGATACAAGAAATAACTAGACAAGATCTCGTACTACAAGATTACAAGACGACAAGGCTAGATGTCCAATAACTAGACTAGACAGGACTAGAACAAGGAACAAGATAAGAACTGGAAATGGAACTTGGAGAGTACTTACTTGGCGGTCACGACTCCTTGAGCTCCCAAGATTGGCATTGGAAAGACTGAGAATGAATGTGGTCAGCCCCTCTTTATATAGTTTTTCCAAGGGCGGTTCAAGGGCGGTTACGAGTTCATGATGTCATCGATGATATCATCAACAAGAAACAAGACCTCGGTTGTCAAAATTCAGGAAATCGACAGTCGATCTTAGGGTTTTGGCAAATTCCCAACTCAATGGTAGCATTAGTTTCTCCAAAATCTTAATCAAACATGAGATATAGGAAAATCACATGGAATCTAAGGTTTAAGATGGTTTTCTTTGTGTCCATGACATCACCTTCCCCTCAAGCAACGAGTTCCACGAGGAGCGGCCATGTTCTCTAGCTTGGGTTTCATTGGATTCTTCTTATGGAATTCACAAACCTTGATTTTTGCTCTCTGAAGATTTTCAGTAAGTTTCCAAGTACGATCACTGATGCCATACACTTTCCAATGAATAAGGCATTCCAATCTTCTTCGAGAGATCCTTGAATCTAGTACATGTACGACCTCAAATTCTTCATGATCCTCAATCCTGATAGGTGGTGAAGGACTGGGACTCTCTTGAGCTTCCTTGGGTTCTTCATGCGATAGATCCTTTGAGCTTCTAGTGGAATGATGTGGTGTTTCCAAAATCTTTGATGGAGTGCCTTGAGTAAGCACACCTCCTTAATAGAACATGAACTCCTCCTTGTTCTTTATCTTCTTGTTATCTTCATAATTTGTATGCTCCATATCATTCATAATGACTTCTTGGTCTTCAAAAGTTCTCGACTCAAATTTTTGAGGAATAATTTCTTGGTTATTCAACACTTCTAGCTCTTGGACTTGGCTTTCTTTGAATAATTAATTCTCACATTGAACTGTTTGATTGATAACATCCTCCAAGGTATTTGCTTAGGCATGGATAGCAAGAGATATTTGACTTTAGGATTGAGGCCACTTCGAAACTGATTAACCATGTAGTCTTCTTGATATATAGTTCCACAAAAAAAATCTTGATATTCAAGGCATAGCTTGAAACTGATCGATCATCTTGTCGTAGCAATCTTTTCATCTCTTGGAAATGTTCGATCAAGTCCTTTATGGTAGATTGAATCTCCTTGCATAAGGAATCCATGGTGCCTAGTCTTGATGAAGGTAGGCTTGCCAAAATTGTTGGAAATCAATGTCACATCAGTCCAAAATCTTATTAGGGCAGAAACCCTAATTTTGGTACTTAAGTCATTTTTTGCACAAAATTCGGGTAAAATTTTTATGATCCTATCTTATAGAGCTTGATGAGAGCTTTTTGATGGTATATGATATTCAGTCATCAGAGATCAGATTTGGGAGAAAACCCTAACCCAAATTTTTTGTTGATTTAGGGTTTTTCCCTCATTTAAGAGCTCTTAGCTTATAGGTCATAAAAATATGTTCAAGTCATTCATCAGGTTGTCAAATAGTTTAAAAAAGCTTGAAGAAAGCATTCTTCAGCGATGATTAAAAATAAAGCAAACGATCTTTAAAATTAGCAATCAAATTTAGCGATCCAGCTTTTCGATTAAAAAACAGCTTTATTCATGAGATTTTCGCATGAGGACTTAGAAGGCTATATAAGACGGGTTTGTGGTCACTTGTTGAGTTATCCAACATCATCGTTTGGTTAAGTTTTGGCGATGGTTGTGCTGATGCACACATGGGGCAGCCATGGTGCACATATGGGAAGCTATGGAGCAGCTTTTGAAGCACATTAGGAGCAACTATGGAGTTCTTCTTGGAGAAGAGTGTGCTCACACTCTTGCTTATGGAGAAGACTTACTTATCAGCATATTGGTGGTGTGGATCATCCATCTACATGATGTATTTGAAGATTTTCTTCTAAATGAAGATTATGGAGTACTTCAAAGACATTGGATGGAGCTTAACATAAGATTGCATCTTATGTTAACTATTCAGGTACATATTCTCTTTATGCACACAGGTACTACTTGGAGCTTAGAGAGGCGGTGACATCCATATCTAGAGGAGTCCTATTCGGCATACATGGAGGCAGTGGCATCCATAAAGGAGAATCAATACATGCATGCTACATGCATCAGATGAGATGTTAGAGAAGGTGTTTCCACATGAGTATGAGGATTTCTGTCAGCAACATGTTAGCATTCTATGCTAATTCCGTAAGTATGTGATCTATCACACACACATCTGATTTAGGGTCTTCCATAGCCTAAATTCAGATTAGGGTTTGCTGAATATCAGTTTCAAACAGATAGTTCCTTTTTTTGTCACTCATAAACACTCTTCTACAACTTATCAGGTCATACATCTCATACATATTCAGATTTCTATCCCTACATCTGAATATTCTTGTAAATTCTGTACATACACCCTTCCATCTATTTCTGTTCACATAGAGTGGTTGAGATTTTGACTCCCACATTGTAAATTGACATTTGTATATATGATGGTGTGAGTAAGCAGTGGCTTATGTAACACTTTGAATATGTTGTCTAATCTCTCTCTATCTTTGTCTCATCATTGTATGATTAAGTGTTGTATGTTCATGTTTGTCAATTTTGGAAGATGCTGAAATCTATGTTGTAGATCCTGGAAACCTGTGGAATTTGTTATGGACCTACCTAATTTCCAACATTTGGTATCAGCGCTCCCAGGCTACCAACATATGGTTTCAGAGCATCTTCTAACATTTGACATATGACATACACACTTAATCTAGATGAGTGGAGATTTGAGAATTAGACAATTCAGTCACATGTTTATTTATCAGTGTGGAGTATGAAGTTGATAATCTGTAAGCACCCAAATACTTTTGGAAGTACGAAAATACTTTACAGAAGTATTGCTTGAAGACCAAGACTTGATGAAGAGAAGGCTACTTCAAATTCAAGGAAAAACAATGATTTAGAGAAGATGAAGGAACCAAATCAACATCAAATCACACGTATTAGTTTCTACTATCAGATTGTCATTTGTAGGTCATATCTTAGAAGAGCAGTTATGAAGAGATTTGAAGGATTCAAGAAGCGCTTTTAAACACTTTCATTACTTTGAAAGTTAAAGCATTAGCTACATCAAAACAAGTATCTAGAGGTTGTTCTTGATAGTTTTGATAGAAGATCTCTTTCATGGAAAAAAAAAAAAACTCATCTAAGAAGACAAAGTTGGAGATTAGATCAGTTTTGTTTTCAGCCAACACAAGGTTGGAAATTTTTTTTATCAGATTTTGTACCTAGAGAGGTAATTCAGCATTCAGCCAACTCAAGGAAAAAGTTGTTGAATTCAGTCATACCAGTCAAATTTGAAGCAGAGTTTTGATTCAGCATATGAGGAGATGGTAAAACATGCTTCTATGTTCACTTCCATTTACATACCATGTTTGTTTTGTCTCTTACTCTTAGCACTAGAGGAAGAGAAAAATTCATTTGAAGAAGCTAAGAGTGCTTGCTACTTCAAGATGAAGAGAACAAAAGGTATGGAAGAGAAGTTTGAAGATGTTGACATCATCATTAGGAGGAAGAAAGATGCAGAAGAAGAAGGTCCAACAATTCCAAAGGGAAAGTAAGACTTATATAGCTGATACAAGAAGTCCCACAACCCGAGACCGATAGGTATGAATAACTCGACCAGAGATCACACAAGACGTCCCACAAACCGGGATGATAGGTTTGAAGCAAGATCTCTGGGTTACAAGAACTCCCTTCAGGGAGATGATCCGGATACAAGAAATAACTAGACAAGATCTCGTACTACTAGAGTACAAGAGGACAAGCCTAGATGTCCAATAAGTAGACTAGATAGGACTAGAACAAGGAACAAAACAAGAACTGGAACTGGAACTTGGAGAGTACTTACTTGGCGGTCACGACTCCTTGAGCTCCCAAGACGGGAATTGGCAAGACTGAGAATGAATGTGCTCAACCCCTCCTTATATAGTTTTTCCAAGGGAAGTTCAAGGGCAGTTACGAGTTCATGATGTCATCGATAATATCATCAACAAGAAACAAGACCTCCGAGTGTCAGAATTCAGGAAATAGACCGTCGATCTTAGGGTTTTGGCAAATTCCCCACTCAATGGTAGCATTAGTTTCTCCAAAATCTTAACCAAACATGAGATATAGGAAAACCACATGGAATCTAAGGTTTAAGATGGTTTTCTTTGTGTCCATGACATCACCTCCCCCCTAAAGTGACGAGTTCCACGAGGAGCGGCCATGTTCTCTAGCTTGGGTTTCATTGGATTCTTCTTATGGAATTCACAAACCTAGATTTTTGCTCTCTGAAGTTTTTCTATAAGTTTCGAAGTATGATCACTGATGTCATACACTTTCCAATGAATAAGGCATTCCAATCTTCTTCGAGAGATCCTTGAATCTAATACACATATGACCTCAAATTCTTCATGATCCTCAATCTTGATAGGTGGTGAAAGACTCGGTCTCTGCTGAGCCATGCAATAGATCCTTTGAGCTTCTAGTGGAATGTTGTGGTGTTTCCAAGATCTTTGATGGGGTGCCTTAAGTAAGCACACCTCCTTAATAGAACATGAACTCCTCCTTGTCCTTTATCTTCTTGTTATCTTCATAATTTGTATGCTCCATATCATTCATAACGACTTCTTGGTCTTCAAAAGTTCTTGATTCGAATTTTTGAAGAATAGTGTCTTGATTATTCAACACTTCTAGCTCTTGGACTTGGCTTTCTTTGAATAATTGATTCTCACATTGAACTACTTAATTGATAACATCCTCCAAGGTATTTGCTTGAGGCATGGATAGCAAGAGATATTTGACTTTCGGATTGAGGCCACTTCAAAAGTGATTAACCATGTAGACTTCTTGATATGTAGTTCCACGAAACAACATCTTGATATTCAAGGCATAGCTTGAAACTGATCGATCATCTTGTCGTAGCAATCTTTTCATCTCTTGGAAATCTTCGATCAAGTCCTTTATGGTCGATTGAATCTCCTTCCATAGCGAATCCATGGTGCCTAGTCTTGATGAAGGTAGTCTTGCCAAAATGTGAGGGGAGTACTAGATTGTGCTCTCTCACTACAGTAGACAAGATTTTGGAATTACACTTTTGATTACAAGATCACGCACTTAGGGAATAATACAAGAATATATAGCTGATACAAGAAGTCCCACAACCTAGGACTTATAGGTATGAATAGCTGGACCAGAGATGACACAAGACGTCCCACAACCCGAGACTGATAGGTTTGAAGCAAGATCTCTCGGTTAGAAGAACTCCCTTCATCTGGATACAAGAAATAACTAGACAAGATCTCATACTACCAGATTACAAGAGGACAAAGCTAGATGTCCAATAACTAGACTAGACAGGACTAGAACAAGGAACAAGACAAGAACTAGAACTAGAACTTGGAGAATACTTACTTGGCGGTCACGACTCCTTGAGCTCCCAAGATTGGCATTGGCAAGACTGAGAATGAATGTGGTCAACCCCTCCTTATATAGTTTTTCCAAGGGAGGTTCAAGGGCGGTTACGAGTTGATGGTCATCAATGATGTTATCAACTGGAAACAAGACCTCTAGGTGTTAGAATTAAGCAAATAGAAAGTCGATCTTTGGGTTTTGGCACATTCTGGACTCAACAGTAGCATTAATTTCTCCAAAATCTTAACCAAACATGAGATATAGGAAAATCACATGGAATTTAAGGTTTAAGATGGTTTTCTTTGTGTCCATGACAATCATCAAAAGAGAACGCAATCTAAAACAATCAAGTCACGCGCATGACCATGCAAACGTGGACGATGATGGCTAATCATTAATTATCTATATGGTGAGCTTACACAACGCAAGGTAATTGGAATGGCGGGAGCTTTGGCCCATTGATCGAAACTTTGAGCGGTTGTCTAACCAAGGTCTCCAACCGGAAAGTTATTGGACTGATTGATGCTGAAATCTGGTGCGGTTCAAACCAACAGACTTTAAATTTCCACACTGCTTTTCCTACTTTCGAATTATAGAACAGGACAAGCTGTCCCTATGAGAATACAGGAGTCTTCAAGTGTTGATCATGCGTCCAGGATTGTCGTACCTAGATTATTTGCGATAGTAAAAAGCTCTCAAAACGGTCTTCATCCAAGGCTCTGAGAACATCCAGCCATGATACAGAGAATCATGGCGGTAGTTTATGCTCCATGGCAACTCTGAGACTCAAGACTACAACTTCCATAGGTGCAATAGCTTCAATCCCATATGCTAATTTGAAGGATGTAAAGGCAACAAAGACTTTGTGCGTAGTGCGATAAGCCCATAAGACAAATGACAAAAGTTTATCCAAGCACTATGGACTTTCCTGAATTAATTTCTTGAGCATCGTCAATAGGGTCTTGTTCGTGCTTTCAACCGAACCATTAGCTCTAGGATAATAAGGAGTACTATATTTATGTATAATATTGAAATCGATAGTTAGGGTCTTGATTAAATCATTGGCAAAGTGGGTGCCACAATCAAAAACAATTTCCAATGGCAACCAAAACGTGGAAAAACTTCACGGGCGGAATGGTCAACATGAAAAGTAAATTTTTGGCTGAGGAGGTAATGAAGAAATTTCCTTATCAAATATATCAATCCAAACACTCTTTCTGTGCAAAATAATTGCGTTTGGATGGTGCTAATCTTCTGCTAGCGCAAGAGACCACTTGTTAGATCCTCACTATTATGTTAGATCCTCCCTGCTCGACAAGACAAGACACAAGCCATATTCACGAACAAAAGAAGGGCGAACATCAGACTCACCCCCCAACCGTAAAAGATGGTGCTAATCTTCTTCTAGCGTAAGAGACCAATTGTTAGATCCTCCCTATAATGTTAGATCCTCCCTGCTGGACAAGACTAGACACAAGCCATATTCACAAACAAAAGAAGGGCGGACATCATACTCACCTCCCAACCGTAGAGCCAATACGGGCTCACCCTCGAGCCTGGGAACCTTCAGCCAAGCTGGCAGCCGCCTCAAAGGGATTAGTGTCCCATACCACCAGCCCCCCACTAGTACAGGTGACGAGGCTTTGCCAAAGGGCCAAGAGATCAAGTGCCTCACACTAAGAATCCCTCGCAAATGAGCCCATGGGTCCTATTTATAGGCTCAAATGAGGAGGTGGCCAAGTTCACACCAGGCGGCCCATTCATATTTGGCAAGACACTTTTAACTACGTGTGCCCATCCAAGTGTCCTTTAATTTTGGGGATGTAACACTTCCCCCATTATTTTTAATTGTTGTCCTCAGCAATTTCCTTGACTAAAAACCAAGAGACCAATCCCCTGACAACCTAACTGACTCCCGAATCGGAATAGACTCCACTAACGAGCTACTCAAGATAAGAAGTCCCCCAGAACTTCTTCTCCCTCTAGTCTCGAACCAAGTCCAATTCTAGTGGAACATGTCGGACAATATCTTCCAAGCTCATATCTCCTCTAGAACTATCACAAAAATCAGTGTGTCCAAGTTGTGAGGCAAGGCAACTATCTTGGAACCAAGATACCTACCCAAGCTTCCAAATGGGCAACTCCCGTGGGACCAAGATACTTGTCCAAGTCACCAACCTGTCAACTATCACGAAACCAATCATGGAACCAAGATGTCAGTGATTCCTCAACATACATCTAACTTGTAAGATACACTACCAATCACTGATCAAATATGGATCACCACTGAGAAGATAACATCATGCACGTGTCTATTTAAATTGTCTCAAGATCTCAAGTTACCCTAAGGTACAACCTCCTCCCCCACCAAGACCATGAGGTGCGCACATACCGTGCAAATAGTATGGAGAACAATTCAATGCAAGGGAGAAAACATAATGCAATTTTCTCTTCATCGTCTTCTCCTCCTCCCTCTGTAACAATTCCTGCCTCCGCAAAGGAGCCTCTCCTATAGACTAAGGATCCATGCCTCTAGGTCTCGTGGTTGAGGAAGAGGTTAGCTCATGATTAAATATCAACATCAATGGGCTATACATCAGCCGATGTTGAATACTATCATGATCATATAACTAGCAAGGAAAGTCACTCACCCAATCGAACCGCAATAAAGAGGTATATGCTAGGTGACCATACCAAGTGTGGGCATGACAATGGAGTATATACTCATGGGCAACAGCTCTTGGGTAAAAAACCCAAGGAGCTACCATCACAACTAAGGGGCTAAGAGGGCTTCTATGATCCATCAAGGGCAACATCCTCTATAACATATCCAACTCCATGACGATCGTGTCTACATAGGTATCCCTGGTGGCTACACCATCTATGATCAGCATATGATCAGCTTGCATCATAGGACGCATGATCATCACCCCATTAACATATTCTACAGGATCTAAGGGTTGATCCTTTGATCTCTAAATGATCTCTGGATAAGTACAAACCATACTCCCAAAGAAAACCAAAAGCTAGGAGTCTCCAAAATACTAGAAACTCCCTTTCGGGAAGACAACACAACTCCCTTTCAAGAAAACAACACAAGTCCCTTTCGAGCATAACTAATAGGTGTCCCAATGGGAATCGAGTGCCAAGATATGTCAAATCACTAACTCCTCCCTTTTGGGCACATCACACAATGGACATAACCGTTCCAGAAGAAGGTGAGCAAAGCCCACTACTAACGACGGAACTACAACTAGGACCCTCACCAAAATTGGACTCATCCCGTGACGAATGCAATGGCATTCTGACCCATGCAAGGTCAAAAAACTATCTGATGATAGAGTCCATAGTGGTGCTAGCTCTCCACTATTGGAACTCTGGACATGAGGCAATGCATGTGTTGTGTGCTCATCCATCATAGGCATAGCACCGATGCATCCCAATTCTCGATGGATACCTCAAGGTAGAGGTTTCCATCCTATGCATGTATCCCGTACATGTATCTCTACGGATACCAAATACATGGTATCTCATACACATGTACCTGTGCCTGGCCCATGCTAGCCTGATACCATGCGAATCTCAATGGACACTTCATACAGAAGGTCCCCAATCATGTACTGATGAACAAATACATCTTGCACTAATGAACAAATACCAGCCTACTAGGGCCAAGGTGCACGATGTATGATGGGGCATAATTGCTTGCATATCCCCATCCTAGTATGTGTCTACCTTTCCCACATCGGGAAGCAATCCAATAATATTGGAATATCTTCCTACCATCTTTCTCTCATTGTGACCAATCATATAGGTACCTGGGACCCATGACTATCGATAATTGCACGATCCCAAAGATGGCAATCATATAGTAGTCCCCTCCAAGAGAGAGACATATAGTTGAGATCTCTATGGCACAAAGCAGAGCACACCTCATAAATCCAAGGGTAACTGTCACCCTCATGTAACACCCTTTGTAAGGTATCTTATAAGTCCACCTTGGCATGTTTGCCAACGTGGTTAGACCGACTTCGGTCCTAGCAATACCTAACACCGAGTTCCCATACATGTGCAATAATTAGAATCACCTAGACTCTAATGTCCAATGCACATATCTATGTGGCCCAAAGGCATCTATTCAACAAAAAGCTCATGGCTCACAAATTATAGATCACATGCCACTCCATTGTCAAAAGACACTGATGAACCCCTATGTCCACCATATGTGGACTAGAACCATGTTTGCTATCTTTGAATCCTTCATCAAGAAAATGAAGGTGCCAATACCCAAACATGGTCTCTGATGGTCATGCCATAAACATGGTTCAGCCCCATGTGCATGGTCAAGTCATCCCATAGCACCATTATGCTCCTCATGGTCTATCATCCATTAGGATGTCCTAACACAAAGAATAATTAGCTCATAAAAACAATCTAGCCCTTGTGACTGCTTCATCTCCTGCAATACTTCGATATTCAAGAAAAAACACCCAGAGGAAAAGGGGGATGGTGGTGATGTGGCTAAAGAGCACGGAAGAATTGCTGGAATCATTGCTCATGTTCTATCCCAATGTGGTGCTGTTTGTTGTATTCTCCCCATACCCATTTGTTTACATTTCTCTCTCCGATGCAATATTTTTACCTATTACCGTTTCCGTTTTATGATTCTGATTGTAAACAAGGAGATTTACTGATGTACTGCTTTTTGCTTATAATGACAAAAAACAATCTAGGATCTTCACATACATTTTATGTTAAAGTAAGATACAAATAGCTCACCCAAAAGACAAATGGCAAACTTCTCAACTCAAGTCCTAAAGGCATAGAGGAATCGCTGGGGTTATTGCTCATGTTCTATCCACATATGATGCTGGTTGCACTCATATTCTCTCACTCCTGTTTGTTTACACTTTTCTCACCAATAAGCTAATTTTGAGCGATTTCCTTTTCTCTTCTATGATTCTGATTGTAAATACAGAAATTTACTGACGTAATAATTCTTGCTAATAATAAAAAAAGACAATCTAGAATTCTTCACATACATTTTATGTTAAGTATGATACAAATAGCTCACTCAAAAGAATGACAAGCTTCCTACCTCAAGTGCTAGATCACGTAAGTGTCGTCCTGTCCGAGCACAATATATACGTACAACATTCTCTTCACAGCTCCCTGATATGATGTAATCGCGTCCATTCATGTAATATGACCTTGTATAATTCTGCGTACTTCCTGAAGGAGGAATGTCATATTTCATGTGCAATCGCCCATCAACTGCCAAATGTTGTCTTACCTGGAAAATATATGCAGAATATTATAAGTATGGATAGACAGTGAAACCCCAGCAACTTTCTTGAGGTTCCTCTAACTTCCACTATGTGAGCTCCTTAGAAATGATCAAGAAGATAGTGATCAAGCAATTCACGCAATAACCTGGCACATAGCATCAGAGGCCATGTGTCAGTGCGGAAAAGTGAAAGCAAGGCAGTGCAAGAGCATATTTCAGGTAAAGGACACACATCTACTCATATCATAACTTATGAACCACTTTACCTCATTGTCAACAGCTGATGAAAGAAGATAATGGTCATCCCGTGAAAAACAAACCATTACATTGCCTCCCAGACTTTTTACTGTATAAATAGGTACCCTGACTCTCTGCCTTAGGTCCCACATCTTTATTTCCTTGTCAAATGAGGAGGTAGCGAAAAGATTTGGAGAATGATGAGCGAATTTGACCACATTAATGTGCTGCTGATGCAGATCACTGAAAACTTGGAGCTGCTTACCAGTGCAGATATCATATAACCCCACGTTCCTTGAATAACCACTAGTGAGGAAATATTCATCACAAGAATTCACATGCACGGAAGTTAATTGCTCAAAGTCCTCATATACATGAACAGCAGGACTCCTGTGCCTAGAATACCCTTCTGACAATCTGTTAGCCCCAAACTGTGAATTACTAAGAGCACTATAATTCGGTGTTCGCATGCGATCCACATCATACATTTGTAGAGAGCCATTATCAGCCCCAGCAATTAGCTATTCCAAAACAAAATATATGATTAGGTTATTGCAAAGGCCAGTGGGGATGAAAGATAAAATAAACAATATACCTTGCTTGGATCTCTGTTCAACCAGCACAGTCCAAGGATGCTGTCAGAAGATCCGTTTGACTGCACTTGACCGACGATTTTGTCACTTTCATGGTTCAGAACTACAACTTCCCCATGTAGTGTTCCAAACACCATTAGTGAAGGATCAGATGGATGATATTCAAACTGGCGTGGCCTGTATTTCCTGCTTAGTTGTGAGGATGAATCTCTCTCCTTACACAGTGGTACACATGATGGCCAGGCACATGATGACATCTTTAATGCACACACTGACCTTGTGAAAGATATACCAGCAAGACCCATGCCTGCCTTCACCTTGGATGATGAAGAATCTATTACTGGGCTTGAGGTTTCTCTGCACTTCAACGCTGCAAGCATATTCTTCTTGTTGTGTGGACTGTTGGCTGAACCTTCAAAATGCTCAGCATAAACTGCAATAGCATTTTCTCTTTCTTCTTCGCTTATTGGTATGTTATCTAAAACACTCAGATGAGGAAGATTCACAAGCATAAATTCCCTGTAGAATTTCCCAGAGCATATGGGTGCTGAATGAAGAAACCCACCATATCTTAGCAAAAGAGACTTCCGCATATTAGTGGAGTGTGGGAAACCATCTTCCTTCTGAAAATCTACCCTCTGATATCGTGTTGTAGAATTGCCAGGATTAGTATGAACTTTATCTGGGCTTCTACGCAGAGGCTGATATACCCTTTGATCATTTGAGCAAGAACCAGCACCATGCAAGAGAGACGCAGACCCATGGTCTATATCAACATCCCCCGATATTACTTTGTCTTCCATGGTGTCATTTTCAGTCGGCGTATTTGACAAATCAAACATGTCTACAGTATAATTTGACTGGACATCCACACTCATTGTGTCCAAGTAATGGGCATCTGACTCAGGTTCACTGTCAGCTAAAAATTCCTCACTGGATGAATGTAAAGGATGGAAAAGCATTGCTGAATCAACATCAGAGAAAAACTGATCATAGTCAGAGCTATCTGTGTTTGAAGAAAATGATGCCTCTGAATCTAAACTCACACAATCATCCATGTGCATTGGAGTTGTGTCAGTATTCCAGTTAATTCCTGAATGTTTGATTTGTTGGCTCAATGTATGCTTCTCATTTATGAGCAAAGATCTACAAGGCCCCGTGCCTTCACAACATTTACAGCTCTGAAATCGGAGCTCCACAAGAGATGGAAGCTTTTTCAAAGAGGCACAAGTAGTCCATAAATTTGCAACCTTGGTTTCACACATTGAAATTCTGGCTAAATATGGTGCTGATCTGAAGCAACCTTCTGGTAAGCTTGTTATATAGAAACTGAAGTCCAGGATTAATGTATGCAGTTGTGGGAAATGGCCAATCATGTCCAACCTCCGGAATCTGGAATATGTCAGATCCAAACACTGGCATTGGATTCCCCTATGCAGAAGGTCCCTGTATGCATCCCCCTGTCAATGATGAAATATCGATATGGACCATGACATAAAAAGGATAATTGAGAACTACAGAAAATTAGTTACCGAATGACATCCCTTCCTAATGCAGCTTTTTTCAAGTCCAGAAGTCTGAGTTTTGGACCTATTGATCGCAGAACTCTTAGCAACAACTGTCCATTCGTAGACTCCCTATTGTAGACAATATCTACTGCATGGCAGTCTGAATTGCCCAAATGAGCAAACATATCAGTGAGGGCCATCATATCTGCTTCTGTAGATTCTTCTAAATTAAGCTTCATCACAAAATCCAGTGATGCATCTTGTGCCTGGGAACCATCATGCAAAACTTTAGTACATGCCACAAACTTGAAAATTATTATAAAACTAAAACATGTAACCTGAATAACACCTTAAATATGGAATTTCGTATGTCAAGGTTAGGGGTGACACCATGCTTCTCACATGCCTCCAAATACCTGGATGACACCAAAAACAAAGACATAAGGTAGCTCTCTATAATCATCATATATAGAACACCAAACAAAGGACCAGAGGTATCCATGAGAAAAAAGGAAGATCTTATATTTCAAATATGACGTACATTAATTTTACATATCAGACATATTACAAAACCAAATACGAATGTGTTATTGGGCAATAAAAACACAATTTACTTATTTTCTCAGAGACACGGGTGGGCACCCAGCAGACTATTACTCAGTTCTTTCAGTGAGTTGAGCCACATCAGACAGACCAGCCTTCCAGAGGTCTAGGGCTCGCAGCGACACAGAGAGTGCGACACAGACCACATATGGTGGGGTACCGACAACCACGACTGCATCAGGAGGACATCTCAAGCGCACAACCACATGATGGAGCAGAGGTGCACTACCACCACTTGGGCTGCCCTCTTACAGGACGTACTGAGTTCACCGCCAATGTACCACATACTCCACCCTCATCCACCCATCTATAGCAGCTCGGGTATACACATTCACCCCCACATAGGTCCCCATGTGTTAGGTGGCCATTGTCTGCGGAGTCAGAGCCACGCTCCCCCCCCCCCCACACACAGCACTACTTTATCCCCACAACTCCACGAGTACCAGGTACACCAGTATTTTGCTGTTTTCAGCCTACACAGTTTCTTTTTTTGCAGTGAGTATTTTTCTTTTCATTGCTACACAGGGATGACTACAGTTGTACATAATTTTGTCTCATAGGCCAAGTTTGGCCTTTTAGAAGACGTTAATATGAATTTCTTTCTTTCTTTCTTTCTCTCTCTCTTTCCAAGCACTAACTCAAGTTTCATGATAATGAGAACAGCACATATGATGTGCATATAGTAGAAATCAAGGTACCATCTCCAGCTAATGTATAAGGGTTGCATCATAAACAAGGAGCCCAGCAGGACCTAAAACTGAGGAGTACCCAACAGAAGAGAACTCCTGAAAAGTTGAAGCCTGAAATATAACATGTTAGCAGATTATGTACACTACTACTGGATGTAGAATGAGGAAAGAAAGAAAGAAAGACTTTTTAACGTCTATTAGAGGCCAAAATCGGCCTATGAGACAAAACATATACATCAGTATGACTTTTTAACGTCTATTAGAGGCCAAAATCGGCCTATGAGACAAAACATATACATCAGTATGATCCAATCCACTGTGATCCCAAAAGGAAAATAAAGTGTGAGTACAAAAAACGGGTATAAAAGAAGTGGATAATAACTGCCATCAAGGGTGTGGGGTGCTATGGGTATGCACTCTATATGCTCAATGAGTGAGATACAAATATGATATGCATAGGGATGGGAGGCTCGATGGTATCACAACCCTCTAGGTGCCTGGAGTGGGTGTAGGATATAATGCATCGGTGGGTAAGGCATCATGGCGATCCTCAAAATGCTCTGAACGTCCAAATCGACAGGGGTGCGCTGCTGATGTCTCCGTATCTCCATGTCATGGCGTGCGTGAATCGCCTGAATCTCTCTCTGATGTGGACGGGCTCTCCGGAGTGGGGGTCTCGGTCGTCGACGCTGTCGTTTGAGCTCCTCTGCTCTGTGTAATGCAAGGTGGAAAGGTACGTAAGGTACGGTACAAATACGGTACGTACGGAACGTACATTTGTATTGAATGATTTTTAAGGTACGTGACCAATACGTACCTTTTGTAGAAGTTGAAACAAAACTCAACAATTTTGCAATATTTTGTACCAACTATCTCAAACTCATGTAACCCATTATCCACATACATACGCACATACATACATACATATCAATGATTATATACATATATATGTCCACTGTGAGTCCTCTCTCCATGCAGAAGGTATCGAGCTCCTGTAAATGTGACTCCAACCCCTCCTATGTCTCTGAAAGTAAGACAATGTCATCAGCATATAATAGGATGTGTACTGGCATACCTCCGAGGTCTCCTCCTAGCCCTCTTGCGCGCTGTATATACTCCATGATCTCATCAATGTAGAGACCGAAGAGAGTGGGTGAGAGAGGGTAACCTTGTTTCAAACCAATGGTGCTAACAAGGCTGTCTGATAGGCCCCCGGGGCAGCGTACCCTGCCTGTGACCCGTGTATACAAAGCATGGATGGCCCATAGCATGTCTGATGGTAGCTGTAACTCCTTGAGCCTCAGTAGTAGTCTCTCTCGAGGAACCATGTCGAAGGCTTTGCGGAAATCCACAAAGCAACAGTATAGTCTCTGCTTCCTCACCTTCGCGCTCTCAATCAAGCAACGAAGCACAAAGATGTGGTCGATGGTGGAGAAAGTGCGGCGGAAGCCTGCCTGGCCGGGTGCTCTAATCAGCTGGCTCAGCGTGTGTACTCAGCTCCGCCTCTAGTACTGCCCCATAGATCTTGGCCAGAATATGGCCTATCATAATAGTCCTGTAGTTCCCTGGGTCCATCGTATCGCCGGACTTATGGATAGGCGTAATGGTATGCATAGTCCACGAGTCAGGTAATCCCTCAACCAGAGCACGTTTGAAGAGATTGGCGATCAGGTGGGAAACTACATCTGTTGCGTATATAAAGTGCTCGCCCTGTAGCCCCGTGTGGTCTGCTGAGCGGCCATGCTGTAGTCTATGGATGGCATGTCGTACCAAGCCTGCCGTGAATAGGGTGGATATCATAGGACGCGGTGTGGGAGGGATCGGCAATGGTGGCTGTCGTGGGACATCATATAACCTCTGGGCGTAGGTGTGCCAAGTCTGAGGATCTACTATGGGTGTAGGTGGGCGTGGCTCACGTAGGGCCCTCCACGCGGTGGCACAATCCCTACTCATGAGAAGGTCGAACAACTCTGCCTCCTGTCGCTCCTCGAAAGCTCGCCGCTTCCGGCGTGTGAGGGCTCGCATCTGTCGTCGTGCCTCCCTCTCTGTGATGGATCCAAGGATACTCTGTGCTCTGAGATGTCGGTATAGTCTCCTGCACTCCTCATCGTACCATCTATTCTGGGGTGTATGCCCCAGCCATGTCGAATGAGCATTGCTGTGGGTGGTGTATGGAAAGCTAAGAGTAGCGGATGTGTGGAGGATCGAGGAGAAGTGGGCGGTGAGGGTGTCCAATGAGGCAGAGGGATCAAGGGAGTAGATGCGCTCTCGAACATGGGAGCTATAGATATGTGCTAGCTCATGTTTAAAGTGAATGGTGGTGTGGGCATGTGGCTGTATGGTGACGGGGTGGGATATGCATGGTGATCCGCGTATGGAGAGGGCAAGATATGCGTGATCCGCTCCAATCGGTATGGGTGGGATAGTGAATGAGGTGATGAGATGTGTCCCCTCGGGGGGTCCGATAACATAGTCTACCACACTACCCCCTGCGGTGTCGTGGATGGAATGCAGGTGAGACCACCCGAGGTGGGCCCGGTCGCCATCCCATTATATATAATGAGACGGTGTGCTTCTCCCATCTGGAGTAGGTGTCGGCCGTATGAGGTGGGTGTGGCGGTGTCGGCTGAGGCTCTGAGTGTAGACATATCCTCTATGGTACGAAGCATCTCCGGGTCGTCAAAGTCGTAGATATCACACTGGTGGCTCTGAGTGCGGGCATTGAAGTCTCCTACAAGGAAGACTTCGCCCATCCCGGTATACTCCATAATGGTGTCACTGAGGCCGTCATATGGCGATGTGGTGTCTGGTCCCTCCCCCCCTGAGGGCTGCTCGGGGGAATATGTGAAGCGCGAGCCGATGGGTGCAATATAGCAAACGGCGAAATATGCTGCTCTCTCCTCTGATAGCTGAAGGCGTATCCACATGAAACGTGCCTCTAGGTCTCTGGCTACCACCTGTACCCTGTGCTGTAGAGACTGTCTGTAGAGCACGGCTACTCCTCCCGATCCTCGTTTGGTGTGCTGTCTCATCTGTCGGCGGTGAGCTGACTCCCACATATAGCCCTCAATCCTCGGTAGGCTCCTCCCCGAGCTCTCGTGTGTCTCTGTCAAGAATATCATGTCTCTGCCCTCCATCACCTCCTCGAGGCGCCCTGGATGTGTCCACAAAGATCCATTGCAGTTCCAGACTGCAATGTTCACCTCCTCCTGTGCTGTCTCATAGGCCGCGAATCCCTAGTCAATGGGCCGTCCATCAATGATGACACGACCGTCTCTGTATAGGGCACGATGTCCCTCCCGTCGGGCCTGGAGGACACGCGGCATGCATGCACGTCTGTGCTCTACCTGCATCCGTGTGAGGTCGTCATCCAAATAGATGGGGGTGCCCGGTGTAGTGCGTAGTACCGCCCGTCGTCTGAGGAAGTCTCTCCTCCCGACCTCATCTGAGAACTGAATAATAAGTGCTCTGCTCCGTGTGGTGTCCCGTCCTTCTCTCCAGGCTCTGGTGAAAGGGAGAGGCTCATCCGCGCGGTATCCAAGTAGTGTGCACAAGCGGCGCCCGTCCTGCTCTGGTGATCCATCTGTCTCTGTGAGGCCGGAGACACGAACATTGAGCCTGCGAGCCTGTCTCATCCACTCCTCCTCAATGGTGGTGTGTACTATGTGGATCTCCTCATGGTGGTTGTTCTTCTTTGCCTCCTGTCAAAAGTTCTTTTTTACAACCTCGACCCATCCATCTTTCTTAGTCTCAAGCTTGCTCTGAACCACCTCCATGCACTCCTTGATAGTTACCCGAATGTCCTCTAGTTGCGGGGCGATCTCCCCCTCCTCGCGTATACTGTCCAGTTTCATTCTCATTTCAGTAAGCTGAGTGTGCAACTCCTCCTGGTCACGTGAGTGCTGCTTGCGGGTAGCAAGAAGCTCTTCCCGAAGGGACTCGTTTTCCTTCTCCAAGGTTGCCACCTTGGCTTCGAGGGCGACGACTCTGCGGGTAACCCCATTCAGTCTAGAATCTCCTTCTTTCTTATGTTTTGCTATCAGCTCTCGGAGGGTATGCTCTAATGTGGCCAGCTGTTCCTCCAATTTGGGAGCCATGGAGAGAGAGAGAGAGAGAGGGCTGAGGCTAGGTGAAGGGTTTGGGGTTAGGTTTAGGTTTGGGGGTGGGTGTTTAGGGTTAGGGTTGGGTTTAGGGGTGGGTGTTTAGGGTTAAGGTTAGGGTTAGGTTTAGGTTTAGGGTTAGGGTTAGGGTTAGGTTTAAGATTAGGGTCTTCAAACGTAAAAGCCAAGTGTACATGAAATGAGAGCACAATACAAAGAAATTAAGGGGATGTCACAATACCTAAGCTATCGATGACATATCTTAGTATAGAAGGTTGGCAGATGCATAAGCTTCAAAGACGGAAATGACATGCTACACATTTGAAGCTGGTCTATGATTTCATAAGACAGCTCCTCAATCACTAAATAGAGCACAAGATGTAACAAACACAAATGCTAAATTGCACCTATGAAATCAGAGTACATAGTGACACCTCATTGACCCGAAAACTAGCACCCCTTCCAATATTTCTATTTTATTAATTGCTATTACTTAAGATTTACAAATAAAGCATACGCAGAACTGATAGACTCACACTCACCTGCATTCTAGCAAATAATTAGGCAGAAAAGAGTCAAGCTCTAGATTTCATTTCACACAGGAGACTGATCGTAAGGTAGGTAGAGCTCTGAACAAAATATAAGTTGAACAAATAGGAAGATAAGGAAGCAAGGTTGCAAGGGCAATATCCAGCAGCAACAATGAACCAATGCACCAAAATGAGAAATTTCCCAAGAAAGTCTCAAACCACTCTAAAGATCATCCTCACCATGGATCTTACGTATGATTCACCAATGCAACTCAAATACAACATGTTCATCTGTGATCAAGCCTTTGAACATGCTTTGATATTCTCAACCTACATTTGACTATATGACTAGAATCACAAATACCAAGCATCAGCCTTAGTACCTCATCTATTTAGGTGCTTAGATACCTTGTGGCCCAATTGTTGCTTTTTGGCCCACAACGAATATAAAGACATAGAGAAAATAGAGACAGGATGGAGAATAGACAACACATGAGAGACACAAAAGAAGCGAAGCTCAAAATATATTCATTACGTTCCATGTTGAAGTACATGAAGTTTCAAGATAGCATAGAGAATATGCAAGAAATACAAGCTGTCCATAACTCCACAATCTCCACAATCTCTGAAGCTGAAGATAATCTTCTCCAAATAAATAAGCATCAAACAGCTCCACACCTTGTAGATGATGAAGTAAGCACAACTCCACCTCTTCAAGTTGTAGAGACCACCTCTCCTCCAAACAAAACACATGAGGAGCTCCAAGATTGATGAAAACAAGTGCTCAATACTTGTTCTTCATATAGACTATTTTCGTAACAAGTCATAAAAAAAGTTGAAAAGCTATTTTCGTACATTTCAGCAAGAAATCTGCCACAAATTACAAAATCATGTTTTTTTATCTTTCTTGATGTTTTATTGACTCTGAGTGGCACATATACAAGCCATTAGATTGGATGCATAAGATTTTGATATGTAGCATTTGCTTTTTACATTAGAACTTTGCTTTTTACATTAGACCTAGTTGTACATTCGAAATACTCAATCATTATATATCATTAGATAGTTCTCACGGAGTACTATCACAATATGTAATGGAAATTTTAGTCAACTTTTGACCAATTTGACCAGCCCTTTGACCAAGCTTTGACTATCCATATTTGGATCTTATGCACCAAGTTGAGCTCCCCATTGAAAGTTTCACATTTTCTAACACCAATCGACCAATCATCAAACGCTTCTCAAAAAAAGACACGAGGTTTAACAATTATCAAGAAACGGGACAAGGAATCGGTTTTTTTTTCAAAAGAGAGAAAACAAGAGAAACACGTACAAGGACGGGTAGAAAATGAGAGTTTCTTATTCAACAACATTGTTCTAGTCATTTCAATTGGAGTCCTATTTTTTATCTCAACTACACCGTTTAACTCAAGTATCATTCTAATAGTTAAATGGTGTTTAATACTTCATGATGTCAGAAAATCATTGAACTCTCTAGAAATATACTCCCCCCTATCTCAATGTAGAATTTCAATCTTATCACCTGAATCATTTTTAATAATGACTTGGTGAAGACGATTGACTTGACTTTGAGTCCAAAGATCCAAGTAAATCTAAAGTATTGTGAATGAATGTAGCGAAGTATATGAATCCACTTCTAGACTTAGTACTCATAGAGCCACAAAAGTCAAAATGGATTAACTAAAGGTTTTTAGAGCTCTTATTATGTATCCCTTTCTAAAGGGGAGTTCATCCATTTTACCTTGGATGTAACTCTCACGCTTAGAGTTAGGTATACACCAGAATGAATCCGGACAAACCCCAAATTCAGCCTCAAATGAAAGTGCAATTACAAGCTCATGGTAGTACACCACAAGACTATATAGCAAATCAGCTCCATTATGCACAGTATCAACTCGATACTATGACATCCCCACTAATGTCATCAATGCCCAATAGCACGTATAGAACTCTGAATGAATACATGCTCACACATGCACCCCACAACGCACACACCACGAGCATGAACTCACAAGAAGATCTGCAAACTGAGTTTCTATCACTTCCGGAAGTGATGGGCAAACTTAGTCATAATGAAGCCTAGCACAAAATGCAAAAAAAAGATGGGAAAAGTTACAAAAAATGCATAGCTGATAGCGTATACACACCCATCAACTGATCATAACTCGGACGAAGAATCCAAGAGTGAAAACTGCATGTCCGTTAATACAACAATCACACATACCAAAATGAATCCGGGAAAAACCCCAAATTCACCCTCAAATGAAAGTGCAACTATAAGCTCATAGTAGTCAACCACAAGACTATATCGCAAATCAGCTCCATTATGAACAGTATCGACTCGATACTATGGCATCCCCACTAACGTCGTCAGTGTCCAATAGTGGGCATAGAACTCCAAATGAATACATGCTCACACACGCACCCCACAACACACACACACCATGAGCATGAACTCACAAGAAGCTCTGCGAACAAAGTTTCCATCACTTCCGCAAGTGATGGGCAAACTCAGCCATAATGAAGCCTAGCACAAAATGCAAACAAAAGATAGGAAAAATCACAAAAAATGCATAGTTGATAGGGTATACACACCTATCAACTAGCCGTAACTCGGATGGAGAATCCACAAGTGAAAACTGCATGTCCGCTAATACGACAATCATATATACCACAATGAATCAGGCAAACCCCAAATTCGCCCTCAAATCATGGTAGTCAACTACAAGACTATATAGCAAATCAGCTCCATTATGCACAGTATCGACTCCGTACTATGACATTCCCACTAATGTCATCAATGCCCAATAGTGGGCATGGAACTCCGAATGAATACATGTTCACACGCGCATCCCACAACGCGCACACACCACGAGCATGAACTCACAAGAAGCTCTGCGAACTGAGTCTCTATCACTTCCGAAAGTGATGGGCAAACTCAGCCATAATGAAGCCTAGCACAAAATGCAAACAAAAGATAGGAAAAATTACAAAAAATGCACAGCTGATAGGGTATACACACCTATCAACATCTAAATCTAGCAAACATCTAATTTTATCATGCTTTTTCAAAGTGATTAAATCTTTAGAGTTCAGATGGCCAGATCTATTATGCCAAAGCTTCATGTTCTTTAAAGATGGCAAGGTTTGTTGCACCAGAGCTCTATATACTTCAACGAACTATGTCAGGATCCCCTTTCTCTATGGCTTCCCTTCCCTCTAATAGACTCAAGTCATTCACTAGTGAGATCTAAGTAAAACATAGTCCATTTAACATAGGCATGCAGCTAAGCAAATCAGCCAGCACATTAAACTTTCCCTTCCTATACCTATGCTCATAGTTAAACTTCTCCTCCAAGGTCTCTGCCCATCGGGCCTTACGACCTTTAAGGTATGTTTAATTAGAGAGCCACTTAATCCTCTCTTGATCAAACACTATCATAACCTTGGCATCATATTACATAATGATGTCACTTCTTCAAAGCATGGGCATATGCATACAACTCCTCATAGATGGAGTGATTCTTATTAACCAGTTCCAACTTTCTCCTCTCAAAAGCCACTGGACGACCATCCTGAACTAGAACTTCTAGAGCAAAATCACTCGTGCATGTCTCAACCACAAAGGGTTTATTCGGATCCGCTATATGTAAAAGTGGAGTTATAGCACTCGCTATTTTCAACTTTTCCACACTTTACTTCTGTTCGTCTCCCCAATGAAAGGATTCCCTTTGCCTTTATGTTGTTCTGGCATCGGGTCAACAATCTTGGCACGATTCTTGATGAATCTTTGACCGAGACTTGACAAACGTAGGAAGATCTAAAGCTCTTCCAGGATCTTGGGATGTGGCCATTCCATGATAGTGCATACTTCGTTAGGATCCATATGGACTCTATTTTGGGAGACTATATGTGCAAGGTATCTAACCTCTATTTTGAAAAACTCACAGTAGGACTTCCAACCTAGGCATTATGAACCTATTTTTTATCATTACCTTGTTTAGTGCTCTATAATCTATACAAAGTCTCATAGAGTCGTCTTTCTTTTTAACAAGGAGCATTGGCGATGCCCAAGGTGAGTTACTAGGTCTATGGAGCCTTTATCTAAGTAATCCTAAAGTTGCTTCTCTACTTCCTGATGTTGAGATACACTAAGCCTATAAGGTGGCTTGCAAATAAGGTTAGAATTAGTAACTACCTCTACTGCATGGTCAATGTCCCCTCTCTCTCGTGGTAGCCCACTAGGGAGGTTAGTCGGGAAAACATCTTTATATTCAAACATTAAACCCTTAAAATACTTAACCACACACTCTTGCAAATAAATAATGGAAATTCTTGTCTTTATTTACATTATTGCCATGAAAATATACATCACATGAAGCGTCTATAAAATGCTCAAGATCATAACTAATAACTATACAATAAAAACATCTTTCGTACATACTGAAAATGAAACAAAGTATCTAACTCTAAAGATTAGATGAGAGATGCACTAGGTACATCTCTCTCTCCCTTAAGACAAAATCTACTTCCATACTTCACAAACTCAAGTTTGAAGTGTGTTATTTTGATAGCTCTGTTAAGTGTGTTTCCCAACCCCCAAAGCCACTCTCTACCTAACACAAGGTTTGTCCTCTCCATCTTCATAATTCGGAAGTCCACATGATCTATATATCTTTGTATCTGAACCTCCAAATTGGAAACCACAATGTTCCATATCCTCTTATCCTCACTCTACCTCATGGATGCAATATATTTATGTGTGTTGGATTGCTAGGGAATCTTTAATTTTTTTACTAGAGGGTAGTTTATAAAATTATGAGTGGCGGAGTCATCTATCATGACTCTCACCCTTGTCCTGTGTACACTACCTTGAAGCTTAACCAGATCATGTGATCCAAACAACGATGAACATAGTGATTGAATCAAGCAACAAGTGTGTTATATGTCCTCATGCATCACCTCCATCTCCTTGGAGCTAGAGCTCCTATGTATCGGAAGTATCTCCACAAGATGGACTACATTCTTTCCCTTGTCAAGGGTCACACTAGTTCCTGGTCCTTTTTTCTTTTCCCCCTTACAAAGAGGACCGTTCCATTGTACATTATTAGGAGACAAGCAACTAAAGCACAAGTTTTCCCTCTTTGCTTTTCATACTATTCAATGGGTAATTTAGGCCCATGTGGTTTTTGTTTCTTGATAAAAGAAACCTTGTTTTCCCAAATCACTACCTTTTTCTTAAACTTTATGGTGCTAATAGGTTTGAGGAATTGATCCGTCTCTATAAGAGTATATTGAGGACCGTTATGGTCCTCATATATCTGTGCATACTTGATAGCCTCCTCAAACATTTTAGGTGTGTTTCTTACCTTTTTCTTGATATATATCGAGGATCGTCATGATCCTCATATATCTATGAATACTTGATAGCCTCCTCAAACGTTTTAGGTATGTTTCGTCTTACCTCCCTCTTGATAGCCTTGTCTAACCCTCTCACAAACCCCTTGGATTTTTTAAAATCGTCAAGCCCTTTGAATTTTAGAATGATCCTATCCCACTCATCCCACTCCCTCTCTTCTTCATTCTCAAAAAGAAACTCCTTCAAGAAAAAAGTTTCAAATTGGTTCCAGTATGTAGGGATGGAATTCGTCTCCTTAAGACTCATCCACCACTTATATAACTCATGTGCTAAGGGAAAGACTCGCTTCAAGCACACGATAATTAGGTGGGGTGCCCTTTAGTTGATGCAGGTCATTCCACTTCTGTAAGAAAGTGTAGACCGCATCCTTATTTCTATCTCGATTATCCACATGAAGGTTGGTGACTTTAAGCCTTTCATGAGCGGAGACCGTTTGGGCTTTCAATTGTTCTATTAGAGAGCAATGCTCAGTGTATTGGTCATCTTCTTGTTCGGCCTCTCTCATTTTTTTATCCTACCCCTCTAGTGTTTTGTCTTTAAGTGGGGAAGAGTGTCCTACTTGTCCTTGATCCTCGGGTTCCACGTCCCTCCTCCCCCCCCCCCAATATAGAAACTAGAGAGCTAAATGAAGATGGAAGTAAACTTTATATAACAAAAGAGAGAGAAACAACACAAGAGCACCCTTGATAATATCCAAACTATCCAAAGCGGTTGTGAAGTGATCCTTGAGGTAGAAAAGCTTTGATTTGAGCTCCTTGCAAGGCCCGAAACAAAATTCAACATATCGAATTGTCCCAGGAATATCTTAGCACCATAAATGCTCAAAATAGCTCCAAAAGTGACCTCAAAGTGCTCAAAAACCTCAAGCGAAGCAATATTGAACAATCTTTGACTTCTCGCAAGTCTTTAAAATGTGTTCCAGCACCTATGCATCATCTCCATGACGTTAGCCCAAGTGACGAGAATGAAATCGGTCACCAAACACTCCAAAAGGAGGACGGGAAGTGATTGACTAGTTCGAGTTGAAGTTTCAGAGCTATTTTGACCAGTCAAATCTTGTGCAAATGGCAAACCATTTTGCAAGTCAAAATCTTGGAAAATAAGCTTTGAAACAAGACCTAGATCTCCAACAACCGATCTTCGAGCACAAAGTCATGGCTCCCGAAAGATGTAGGTCAGTTGAGGCTGCAAAGCTATTTTGACCAGTCAAATCTCGTCCAAATTGCAAAACCATTTCGCAACTCAAAATTCTGGAAGATAATCTTCGAAGCAAGACCAAGATCTCCAAAAACCGATCTCTGAGCACAAAGTTATGGCTCTCGAAAGATGTAGGTGCAGGAGTAGGTAGATGAAACCAAAGAAATTGATTTGCAAGCTCACAATTCCATCCAATTGTACTTCATCACCTATTTTTCTTGTCCCATTCCGATTTCCACAACCAGTATTAGATGTGTATATGATTGTTTGCTTCAAATCTCTCCAAATTCCCATCCAAAAGTTTTTGAGAATGGCACAAAAGCTAAAATTGAAATAGCTTTACCTTCTACTTGAAAGAGATGACGATGAGAAGTTGTGGAATTCCCGTGAGCATTCGGGCTTTGGCCTCCTTATCCCACATACGTGGTTTGCAGAAGGAAAATCAAAGAATGTATAAGGAGCCCTCTTCGATTTGCTTTCACTTAAGAGGAATGGAGGGAGTCAAAGAAAGCTTGCTCTCTATGGCTAACAAAGAGCTCTAAGGCTGGATGTGAATAGATCTTGGTCTTCCCTCCACGTTTGCGCATCCTCTATTGTCTTATTTGATGTTGTTGGAGTTAGACGTGTGCGGAAGCACGCGAACCGCACAAGGAAAAAGAAGAAGCTTGGAGCACAACACACAATACTGAATGTATTACTAGAGAATGTACAAAGATAAGTAGCCCATTAGGGCAATAGGCGTATATACAAGCCAGGGGGAAAAAACCTCCTAAAGAGTGCCCGGCGGTCCTAGAGTGTTCACACACATCACTACCTAAATATATCAACAAATCCCCCCTGGGAGTGATGCGGTGAACAAGTAGCTGGCACACATGTATAAGGAAGTGCCAAGCTATGTGGAAATCACTCCACAAAAGGAAGTAAGCCCAAAGCTTTGCGGAAAGCTTCAAACTTCTCCCTAGGCAGAGCCTTCGTGAAAAGGTATGCAATATTCTCCTACGTGGGCACATATGCCAAGCTGATCTCCCTCCCATAATGATAATGCACCTCAATGTGCTTAGTGCGAGCATGGAACACAGGTTTCCTCGCAACTGCCAATGCGCTCTGACTGTCAGTGAAGATGGTGGTGGAAGAAGACTTACCAACACCCAAATCAGCCATAAGGAGTCTGAGCCACACACACTCAACAGTAGCTGTGAAAGCTTCCCTATACTCAGCCTCACAACTGGAAGTGGCCACAGTAGGCTGCTTCTTGCTCAACCAAGATATACATGAGCTACCAAGCATGAAGCAAAAGCCACTAGTGGACACACGAGTGTCATAGCAACCAGCCCAATCTGAGTCAAAAAAAGCATGCAAATCTTGCGGTAGTGATCCCCCCTTGGGATAAAACAACCCAAGTAGCCAAGTGCCACTCAAGTAGCGAAAGATGCGCTTAACCGCCCGCCAATGCTTGACACCTGGGCAATGCATAAACCTGCTCATCTGTGAGACAGCAAACTGAATATCTGGCCTAGTAATGCATAAGTAAATCAGGCATCCAACAGCCTGCTGACAGAGAACAGCATCAAATGAATCTCCAGCATCATGAAGACTCAATCGTAAACCTGTCTCCATAGGAGTGGCAATAGGCTTACAGTCTTCAAGGCCAAAACGCTGCAATAATGTGTCAATATATTTCGTTTGACACAAAGCAATTCCACCATCAACTTGCATAAACTGAATGCTCAAATAGTGATGCAAATGCCCCAAATCAGACATCTCAAATAAGTCATGCAAATCAGCCTTAAAATCAGCAATATGCTTCTCAATAGGACCAGAGTGAGCAGCATGTCGTCAACATAGACAACAATGATCAGAAGCACATCATTAGCACGCTTAACATATAAGGTGCTTTCAGTTGGACTGTTCTCAAAACCATGTGCAATCAGATAGGCATGTATCTTCTCATAACAAGCATGTGGTGCTTGCTTTAAACCATATAATGCTTTCTTTAACCTGCACACCTGGTTTTCATGCCCTTTCTGCACAAAGCCAAGGGGCTGAAAAACATACACTTCTTCATGCAAGTCACCATCAGAAATGTTGTTTTAATGTCCAACTCATGTACGTTCCAACCATGATGGGCTGCAAGTGCGCAAATGCTCTGAACAGTAGTCATACGGCATGCAGGTGCAAAGGTCTCATCAAAATCAATGCCTCTTTCCTGTGCATATCCCTTTGCAACAAGCCTAGCCTTATACCTGTCAACTGTACCATCCGGTTTACGCTTCAGCTTGTATACTTACTTAGTGCCAATGGCCTTCTTGCCAGGAGGCAAGTCACATAAAGACCAAGTACCATTCTTCATTATTGCATCATATTCTGATTGCATAGCAGCCATCCAATTTTCTGAATTTTGTGCGTCATCAAACAAAACAGGCTCATTCTCATCACAGAGACTAGATGCAGCCATAGCATAGCAATCTGATGCAAAAGAGGCACTATGAGAGCCTGATCGAGTACGATATGACAGAAGTGCATCTAATATGTTGTCACGCAAGGTCTGCACCAGCCATTTTGGCATAGTTCTTGACTGTTCAATATCAGCTCTCTCGTCAATAAGTGCATCATGTACATCTACATCAGAAACGGAATTATCCGCATCATCACGTGAAACGTGCAAAGGTTGAGAAGTTGCCTCATTAGGACCAACACTAGACTGCCCACCTGTAAAAAGAGGAAGCAAAGTATCATACATGTCTTTGGAGCTAACAGATGTCTCCTTAATACATGAAAGCAATGGCTGAATATCATCTTCCACAAAAACAACATCACGGCTACGCAGAATGCGTTTAGTCTGTGGATGATACAGACGATAGCCTTTACTTTCAGAATTGTGCCAAACAAAAATACATTTTACTGCTTTACCATCCAATTTTCTGCGATGTTGTTCAGGCACTAATGCATATGCCAAACAACCAAAAACACGTAGATGAGCAACAGATGGCTTGCGGTCATGCCAAGCCTCATATGGAGTGATAGACTGCAGCGCTTTAGTGGGACACCTATTCAGTACATATGCTGCACACATGACAGCCTCAAGCCAGAAACTATGTGGTAAAGCCTGACTCTTGACCATACACCTCGCCATCTCCATGAGTGACCTCTTCTTTCGTTCAGCAACTCCATTCTGTTGAGGTGTATACGGCACTGTACACTGGTGTTTTATCCACGTTCAGCCAGAAATGCATTAAAATCTGAAGACATATATTCCCCCCCTCGATGAGAACGGAGGGTGCCCATTTTACATGCCGACAGATTTTCAGCCAAAACCAAAAACTGTTTGAAGCACATGAACACTTCGGACTTTGCCTTCAATGGATATACCCATGCATGCCTGGAAAAATCATCGATGAAAGTCACGAAGTAAAGATAATTCCCAAAAGAAGGTGTCTGCATAGGACCACATACATCACTATGTACAAGCTGCAATTTCTGAGTAGCCCAAACTGAACCATCTTTTGGAAAGGATGAACGCTGCATTTTGCCCAAAATACAGCCTTCACAAACATGTTTTCCAGGTGCCTCAAGTTTGGGCAAAGAGGATACCATTTCAAATTTCTGCAGGCGTAGCAAACTAGCAAAATTCAGATGACCAAAACGTGCTTGCCAAAGCTTTGCATCTGACATAGCCTGAGAATCATTTACTGCACATGCCAAATCATTTACAGATCTTTCATAGTCTATGAGCTTATAGAGCCCACGACATAAAATGCCAGAAGCAATAATCACATAGCCATTTGACAGATCATGAACTGTACACCTGTCATCGACAAATTTCACAACCAAGCCAACCTTGGCTAATGCAGAAACTGATAACACATTCTTCTTGATCCCTGGCACAAATAAAGCATCTGACAAAGTGAAAGAACTACCATCAGCAATAGTCAAAATGATCTTACCAACTCCCATAACAGGATAAGAGGAGTTGTTGGCACATGTAACAGTATTCCTTGTAGGGCCAGGCTCGAGTGAAGAGAAGAAACTCCGCTGCGAGGTAATATGTTTGGTAGCCCCACTGTCAAAGTACCAAACATCTGAGTCTACTGCAGACATGCACCGCTCATGAGAAGATGGATCAAAACTGCAAACAGTAGTAAATGCCCATTCTTCTTCCTGCACAAGATTTGCACAAGATTAGCAGACTCCGTTTTTGGTGTAGAGGCTTTTGCAACAACCATTCCAGCCTCTTTCTTCTTTGCCTCTTTTGCAGCGAGTTTTGAAAAGTTCTTTATGATATGATCATTCCCTTTACAGTACTTACAAAACAATTTCTGCTTTTTTGATTTTTTTCTCATCTTTGTTTTGGTTCTTCGAATGTGCAGCATTTGCAGATTTCTGCTTACTAGTAGAAGAGCTCCATTTTCCTTTGCCCTTCTGACTAGCCAGGAAAGCTTGATCTGCAACATGCATAATGGACCTGTTCTGCCTGGACTGATCTTCCTGCAACAGAACAGAGACTAACTCCTCAAATGACAAGGCATTTGGATTGCCTTTCATCATCAACTGAAGAGTAGAAGCAAAACTCTGATATGAATTAGGAAGACCATTCAGAACGGTCTGCACAAGTGAGCTATCTTGTATAACCTCATAAGCAGAAATCAATTGTTCCTTCAAGTCTTTGATCTTTGTTAGGAAACTGTCGATAGAATCACCTTCATTCATGTGCTCACTCTCCAACTGTTTTCGGAGGTAAGCAACACGAGCCTCATTCCTAGCTTGGTACAATGTGGTAAGTGTATCCAAAGCATTCTTAGTTGTTCTGCAAGAGCGAATATGAGGAATAATGGCACGTTTGACAGACAAAGCTACGAATGCATGTGCCTGGGCATCTCTTCCATCCCAGCGAATCTGCTCTACAGTAGGTGCAGGAGAAACCGAAGCACGATCAGGAATATGCAGAATATCATCATCTTCGACACCTTCTGCATCAGCTTCAGTACCTGTTGTTGTAATAGTTGCAGGTGTAATAGGACATTTTTCGACACCCTGCACAATGTTCCACAGTCCTTTTGCAACCAACACATGTTGCATCTTATAAGCCCATAAAGGGTAGTTGGTTTCACCAAATTTCGTGCGAATCTGAGACTGCAAACGGAGGAGTGTCGACCATGCCCTAGATGAAGCGACGACCTGCTCTGATACCAATTGTTGGAGTTAGACGTTTGCGGAAGCACGCGAAGAGCACAAGTATGAAGAAGAAGCTTGGAGCACAACACACAATACTGAATGTATTACTAGAGAATGTACAAAGATAAGTAGCCCATTAAGGCAATAGGCGTATATACAAGCCGGGAAAAAAAACCTCCTAAAGAGGGAAAAAAGTGCCCCGGCAGTCCTAGAGTGTTCACACACATCACTACCTAAATATATCAACAGATGTCGCGGTCATTCTCCGGCTTCAAGAATCAATACCGATTGGCATGCTAACTCCCGATGATACCATCCATTTTGGTAGAACTTGAACACGCATATCGATGCTAAAGATGACAAATAACTATTTCCAAGAACTCACGCACGGAGATGCTTCATAACCTGACCATCCAGCCACGTACCTTTTTAATGATCCCTGCACTTTTCATAAAATGAGAACCATGGTGGCTCCTCACATGACTGCCACTTGGCACTCTTGTGAGAGCCCATGTGTCTAAAAGACCAAGGAAGGATTCACACCTCCCTTCACTAGAGTTCCAATGTAACAATCATCAAAAATTATTGTTACATATTGTGATATTGCTCCTTAAGAGCCATCCAATGGTACATAACACTAGGGTATTTGGCACCTATATGTTGATCAAAAGTCAAACCCTAATTTTCAAGTTGTGTAAAGAACACTTTTTGATGTGAAAAACAACCATGAAACATGTCATGATCATATGAAATCTCACAATTATAATCAATGGTCTAAACTATGCCATGTGGCGATAACCAAAAGCAATCAGAAGCCTCACTAAACTCTAGACGAAAAAACAAAAAGCCTAATTAGCTTTTTAAATAACAATCCCTGCTTCTTGTTTTTCGTGGATGTTTTTCTCCTACTCATCCATCAATGAGAAAACATACATCAGTTCTCCTTAATTTTTCCTTCCTAAATGGTGGGGAATTAGACTCCCACATGAAAGATAATTATAATGAAAATAGAGTAAATAAATTCCTAAGTAGATTCATAGCTCTACTCCTGAAATATCAACAAAGAGATGTTCACCAAACACCTCTTCTTTGTCTAGCAGATATCATAATCTATGGATCATACTCTATGGATGATAAGTCCTCTTCTTCTTGGCCATGCAAGAAGAGTTCTCAAAGGGAGATAATTCCCACCAGCCCATACCAATGGTTCTCATCTCCAAATTCCAATCCATGGAATATGACTCTACTAAACAAATCATATATCTAGCTTCCATAACAAAGATGTAGCTCTCATAAAATATCTCGCATGGTGGATTCTCATGAATCCCATATCCTATGACTAGGCTAGCTTGGTTTATATGATACCTACCAAGCCTAACTAGTCTATAAGTACCAATGTAGGTACTTTCTAGATCCCCTACTAAATGACATCCTATTTATCTTCTTTCCTTGGGATCTAATGCTTTGAATGGAGCTAAGGTCAATCCAAAGACCTTAAGTGAGCCATATGAGCATGAATCTAGGCTCCTTGTGAAACCCATAATGATGCCAAATACTCTAAGTGGTCTCATTGGCATACTTTGGAAAGCAATAAAACGATCATAACATCACAAAAAATTGTTTTGTAATCACATCAATAGATTTCAGCCACCTACAAATACTTGATTTCCATGTTTCACAAATCCTTGCCAGACTTGCAAATAGCTCAAAAACATCCAATCCAAGTAGATCGATCAGTCAAAGTGAAATCATGTCGTTTGAACGCAAATGGCAAAGTTATACATTTCAGAAGGTTAGCTAGAGGTATTAACATAATCTTCAGAGTGGTTCAAAAAATTCAAATTTTCTTAGAGATTAACTATTTTAAAATATATGAGAAGAGCATTCCTCCTCAAAGGAGCCTTCATACATCAAAAATAGAGCTCGGATGAGAGACATATGGCCAAAAGTGTATTAGCATGTACGCACAAAATCTCTAAGAATTATGGTGAGTAAAAGTGGCATCAGACGGTATTAAGAGAGCCCAAATCCCTTTCACCTATAGATTTTCTCAAAAATTCTTAACACCTCATGGGAGTAAAAGTGAGTAAAAGTGGCATAAGAGGGTATTAAGAGAGCCTCCCTTTCACCTATAGATTTTCTCAGAAATCCATAACATAATCCAAGTGTGCACCATTTCTCCTAAGTAAGTCCTCTTAAACTCTTTTTTCTCTCCCAAAATGGAGCAAGTCCTCGAACTCTTTTTTCTCTCCCAAAAAGGGCACTTGCTCAATGTTGCACCTGAAAAATATCAAGAAATGGTGGAAAGGGGAAGTTTTGAGTACCAAATGCTCATCCTTCTCTATATTTCGGGGGGTTTTTAAAACTCCTCATAAAAGTGCATACCTTATTCTTCATATGTGTACACTTTTGCTCTTGCAATTCTCACACATATATACTTGGTTCCAACACTCCAAAATGGAGGCTTCTCCATGGAAAAGAAAGTATATATATTATACTTGGGTATAGAGAGATGGAGTTCCAAAACTCTCACACAGGCAGGCGCCTTGATCAACTTCAGAAAAATCCCATATATCATTCTTCTCCCGAAAAACTAACCTACATATGTGTTTCCTTCACAATCCTTTATCACAATCATGAGAAGGAGAAGCTCCGTGGCTCCTCTGTTTCACATGGGCAAGAGCACCTGGGTGGTTGGCGCTCAATTCCGAAGTCTCTGAGACAACGGGCTCCATCCTCTTGGTGTCCCCTCACACACAATGTTGGCCACAGCCCGTGAAACGTTGCTATGATACCATTGTCACAACCTTTTCGACATCACTCCAAAGCAAGGAGCTCGTCCCGACCCCCTTACAGGTATTTCAAGTAAGAATGAAAGAACACGCGAATGCATCTACATACACCTAAAAATCAAGAACCTGACTGATTGCCAAAATCAGATGACCAGTTGGCACATGAAAATTGATGAAGGTAGCCTTATTTTTTTAAATGATGCATTCTTTACTTCAAGTAAGATGTAACTGACCAACTACTTATTTTTACCCAAAGGTAAACTAATCCATCGGCCAGTGACTGTGGGTGGTTATTACATGGTAACATGCAAACAATGAGATACAGCCAAGCCTGCCCTACCTTCTAACAGATAAATATACCGAATAGATAGGAACCAAGCCAAAACTGTCAAGTAAGAATGAAACGGACACATGCGTGCAGCTACATGCACCTAAAAAGTAACTCAGGTTTACAAGAACCTGACTAACTGCCATAATCGAATGACCAATTGGCGCATGAAAATTGATGAAGGTAGCCTTGTTTTTCAGTAATGCATTCTTTACTACAAGCAAGATGTTACTGATCATCCAATTATTTACTTTTACCCTGAAAGGTAAACTAATCCATCAGTCAGTGACGGCGGGTGATTATTACATGTAACATGCAAACCATGTGATACAGACAAACCTGCACTAACTTCTAACAGATAAATATGCCGAATATATGAAACCCAAGCCAAGTTGTCAAATCACCCTGGAGTTGACGGGCCCCAAAAAAAAAAAACGTTCAAATAAAAATGTATGTCGAGCACAACCTGGAAATAAGCATTCAACACTGCAGCTAGAATGAAACAAATATAATTTGATTCAACAGACCCTCACACCATAGTTACCCGATTATCAATGGCAATGAAACCGGAAACGCAAATGTAAAGGAAATGCGTTGGCATAACTAATAACTAACATACTGCAAACACTGACAGTCAACGAGCACCTTTGCAACAGAGGCATGTGGCGGCTTTCCTTGCATGAAGAGATAGCCATCGCAGGAGCCAACGACAAGCCTTTTTTAATTTTTTTGAATCAGACTTGAAGGCTTCGACGCCAACGACAAAAATCATCAGATCTCAGAGATCTAGTGACTGATACATGGAATACATGAAATAGAGAAATAAGGAAGGTAATTGCTTTTCTTTTCCTTTCTGAGAATGAACTGAATTAAAATGAAAAAAGAAGAAAATACAAAGGCCTGCCTTTTTTTTTTCCTTGAAAATGGAGTTTCGGTCGAGGCCTACTCCCCGGGCTTTAACTTTGAAATTGCAATTGTACAAGGAAGTGCATAGTACCCATGGGACCCTCATTATCCCACAAGAACAGGGGTTTACACAACTGGGTTAAACTATAATCACAACTACCGCAAGGCATAATAGGCAGTGGCACATCAGCCACATGATACATCATTCCAATGTCATACATGTCCCTCACATGTTGTCGGCGGGGGTTGAACCCTCACCCCCACCTCAAGAGACGAGCGGCCCAACCACTCGGACAGCGGCCTGGGATAAGCTTGCTTTTTTTTTTTTTTTTTTTGGGGGGGGGGGGGCAGGGGGGAACATCCCTTCATGAGGTCAAAGACAAATAGTCATAGATCATACACATCCTATCTTTGGAACAAATAGCAAGTTGGTTATCTCTCCACTTATGTGGTTCGTTATATCTCTTTATATCCATAAGCTTAAATAGAAATTTTATTAAGCTTATACAAAATAACATGGTGATAAAGGAAAAATTTTCCTTGAAATAAAGTATGATTCTTCTTCAAGAAGAAAGTCCATATAAATTTCAACTTTGGAGGTTCCAAAGAGTAAAATTCATCCTCTTACACACCCTTAGCAATATTTGTTTATAATCAAAAGCTTGGGTTGGAGAGTGTTACATGCATCAGAGACAAGTTTGAAACCATTCTTTAGAGGCCTACATCCTAAGAAAATGTTTGTGAAATCTTCTTTTTATTCACATCTACTACAAAGATCATTCCCATAAGAAAATGTAATGATTGAATACATATGCTTTTACAAGGGACGGAAGACAAGGAAGCAGAAGAAAGAAGTAAAGAAAAGTAGGCCCCAACATTTTCAACAAATGGCCCATTTTCTTTTTTCACAAAAATCTTTAGTAAAACCTTGAGAAACCATGTAAATGCTCTAGAGTATGTTGGAGTTGGACGTCTGCGGAAGCACGCGAACAGCACAAGGAAGAAGAAGAAGCTTGGAGCACAACACACAAGACTGAATGTATTACTAGAGAATGTACAAAGATAAGTAGCCCATTAGGGCAATAGGCGTATATACAAGCCGGGGGAAAAAAACCTCCTAAAGAGGGAAAAAAGTGCCCCGGTAGTCCTAGAGTGTTCACACACATCACTACCTAAATATATCAACAAATCCCCCCTGGGAGTGATGCGGTGAACAAGGAGCTGGCACTCATGTATAAGGAAGTGCCAAGCTATGTGGAAATCACTCCACAAAAGGAAGTAAGCCCAAAGCTTTGCGGAAAGCTTCAAACTTCTCCCTAGGCAGAGCCTTCGTGAAAAGGTCTGCAATGTTCTCCTGCGTGGGCACATATGCCAAGCTGATCTCCCCTGCAGAGAATCTCTCCCTGACATAGTGATAATGCACCTCAATGTGCTTAGTGCGAGCATGGAACACAGGGTTCCTCGCAACTGCCAATGCGCTCTGACTGTCAGTGAAGATGGTGGTGGCAGAAGACTGGCCAACACCCAAATCAGCCATAAGGCGTCTGAGCCACACACACTCAACAGTCGTTGTGAAAGCTTCCCTATACTCAGCCTCACAACTGGAAGTGGCCACAGTAGGCTGCTTCTTGCTCAACCAAGATATACATGAGCTACCAAGCATGAAGCAAAAACCACTGGTGGACACACGAGTGTCATAGCAACCAGCCCAATCTGAGTCAGAAAAAGCATGCAAATCTGGCGGTAGTGATCCCCCCTTGGGATAAAACAACCCAAGTAGCCGAGTACCACTCAAGTAGCGAAAGATGCGCTTAACCGCTTTCCAATGCGTGACTCCTGGGCAATGCATAAACCTGCTCATCTGTGAGACAGCAAACTGAATATCTGGCCGAGTAATGCATAAGTAAATCAAGCATCCAACAGCCTGCTGATAGAGAACAACATCAAATGCATCTCCAGCATCATGAAGACTCAATCGTAAACCTGTCTCCATAGGAGTGGCAATAGGCTTACAGTCTTCAAGGCCAAAACGCTGCAATAATGTGTCAATATATTTCGTTTGACACAAAGCCATTCCACCATCAACGTGCATAAACTGAATGCCCAAATAGTGATGCAAATGCCCCAAATCAGACATCTCAAATGAGGCATGCAAATCAGCCTTAAAATCAGCAATATGTGTCTCAATAGGACCAGTGAGCAGCATGTCATCAACATAGACAACAATGATCAGAAGCACATCATTAGCACGTTTAACATATAAGGTGCTTTCAATTGGACTGTTCTCAAAACCATGTGCAATCAGATAGGCATGTATCTTCTCATACCAAGCACGTGGTGCTTGCTTTAAACCATATAACGCCTTCTTTAACCTGCACACCTGGTTTTCATGCCCTTTCTGCACAAAGCCACGGGGCTGAAAAACATACACTTCTTCATGCAAGTCACCATTCAGAAATGCTGTTTTAATGTCCAACTGATGTACATTCCAACCATGATGGGCTGCAAGTGCACAAATGCTCCGAACAGTAGTCATACGGCATGTGGGTGCAAAGGTCTCATCAAAATCAATGCCTCTTTCCTGCGCATAACCCTTTGCAACAAGCCTAGCCTTATACCTGTCAACTGTACCATCAGGTTTACGCTTCAGCTTGTATACCCACTTAGTGCCAATGGCCTTCTTGCCAGGAGGCAAGTCACATAAAGACCATGTACCATTCTTCATTATAGCATCATATTCAGATTGCATAGCAGCCATCCAATTTTCTGAATTTTGTGCTTCATCAAAAGAAACAGGCTCATTCTCATCACAGAGACTAGATGCAGCCATAGCATAGCAATCTGATGCAAAGGAGGCACTATGAGAGCCTGAACGAGTACGATATGACAAAGGTGCATCTAATTTGCTGTCACGCAAAGTCTGCACCAGCCATTTTGGCATAGTTTTTGCCTGCTCAATATCAGCTCTCTCATCAACAAGTGCATCATGTAAATCTGCATCAGAAATGGAATGATCTGCATCATCATATGAAACCTGCAAAGGCTGAGAAGTTGCCTCATTAGGACCAGCACTAGCCTATCCACCTGTAAAAAGAGGCATCAAAGTATCATACATGTCTTTGGAGCTAACATATGTCTCCTTAGTACATGAAAGCAATGGCTGAATAGCATCTTCCACAAAGACAACATCACGGCTAACCAGAATGCGTTTAGTCTGTGGATGATACAGACGATAGCCTTTACTTTCAGAACTGTACCCAACAAAAATACATTTTACTGCCTTATCATCCAATTTTCTGCGATGTTGTTCAGGCACTAATGCATATGCCAAACAACCAAAAACACGCAGATGAGCAACAGATGGCTTGCGGTCATGCCAAGCCTCATATGGAGTGATAGACTGCAACGCTTTAGTGGGACACCTGTTCAGTATATATGCTGCACACATGACAGCCTCAAGCCAGAAATTATGTGGTAAAGCCTGACTTTTGACCATGCACCTCGCCATCTCCATGAGTGACCTGTTCCTTCGTTCAGCAACTCCATTCTGTTGAGGTGTATACGGCACTGTACACTGGTGTTTTATCCCACGTTCAGCCAGAAATGCATTAAAATCTGAAGACATATATTCCCCCCCTCGATCAGAACGGAGGGTGCCCATTTTACATGCTGACAGATTTTCAGCTAAGACCAAAAACTGTTTGAAGCACATGAACACTTCGGACTTTGCTTTGAGTGGATATACCCATGCATGCCTGGAAAAATCATCAATGAAAGTCACGAAGTAAAGGTAATTTCCAAAAGAGGGTGTCTGCATAGGACCACAGACATCACTATGTACAAGCTGCAATTTCTGCGTAGCCCGAACTGAACCATCTTTTGGAAAGGAAGAACGCTGCATTTTGCCCAAAATACAGCCTTCACAAACATGTTTTCCAGGTGCCTCAAGTTTGGGCAAAGAGGACACCATTTCAGATTTCTGCAGGCGTAACAAACTAGCAAAATTCAGATGACCAAAGCGTGCATGCCAAAGCTTTGCATCTGACATAGCCTGAGAATCATGAACTGTACATGCCGAATCATTCATAGATCTTTCATAGTCTATGAGCTTATACAGCCCACGACATAAAATGCCAGAAGCAATAATCACATCGCCATTTGACAGATCATGGAATGTACACCTGTCATCAACAAATTTCACAACCAAGCCAATCTTGGCTAATGCAGAAACTGATAACAGATTCTTTTTGATCCCTGGCACAAATAAAGCATCTGACAAAGTGAAAGAACTACCATCAGCAGTAGTCAGAATGATCTTACCAACTCCCATAACAGGATAAGAGGAGTTATTGGCGCATGTGACAGTATTCCCTGTAGGAGCATGCTCAAGTGAAGAGAAGAAACTGCGCTGCGAGGTAATATGTTTGGTCGCCCCACTGTCAAAGTACCAAACATCTGAGTCTACTGCAGACATGCACTGATCAGGAGAAGATGGGTCAAAACTGCAGACAGTAGTAAACGCCCATTCTTCTTCCTGCACAAGATTTGCAGACTCTGTTTTTGGTGTAGAGGCCTCTGCAACAACCATTCCAGCCTCTTTCTTCTTTGCCTCTTTAGCAGCCAGTTTTGGACAGTTCTTTATGATATGATCATTGCCTTTACAGTACTTACAAAACAATTTCTGCTTTTCTGATTTTTTCTCATCTTTGTCTTGGTTCTTTGAATGTGCAGCATTTGCAGATTTCTGCTTACTAGTAGAAGAGCTCCATTTTCCTTTGCCTTTCTGACTAGCCAGGAAAGCTTGATCTGCAACACGCATAATGGACCTGTTCTGCCTGGACTGATCTTCCTGCAATAGAACAGAGACTAATTCCTCAAATGACAAGGCATTCGGATTGCCTTTCATCATCAACCGAAGAGTAGAGGCAAAACTCTGATATGAATCAGGAAGACTATTCAGAACGGTCTGCACAAGTGAACTATCAGGTATAACCTCATCAGCAGAAATCAATTGTTCCTTCAGGTCTTTGATCTTTGTAAGAAAATTGTCCATAGAATCACCTTCATTCATGTGCTCACTCTCCAACTGTTTTCGGAGGTAAGCAACACGAGCCTCATTCCTAGCCTGGTACAAAGTGGTAAGTGTATCCCAAGCATCCTTTGCTGTTCTGCAAGAGCGAATGTGAGGAATAATGGCACGTTTGACAGACAAAGCTATCAATGCATGTGCCTGGGCATCTCTGCCATCCCAACGAATCTGCTCTGCAGTAGGTGCAACAGAAACAGCAGCATGAACAGGAATCTGCGGAATATCATCTTCGACATCATCTTCATCAGCTCCAACACCTGTATTTGCAGTACCTGTCGTTACAGGTGTAGCAGGACGTCTTTCAACACCCTACACAATGTTCCACAATCCTTTTGCAACCAGTACATGTCGCATCATATAAGCCCATAATGGGTAGTTGGTACCATCCAACTTATCCTCAACAGCCAACATACGGAATACATCACTACTTTCAGCCATGGCCGGTGACTAAAATACCTTGATGCAGAAAATTGACTGTATCTAAAAAAGTTGAACGGAACTGCCCAAACAAATTCTGCTAGACCTGTAGCAGACTTCGAGACGCTTAAACTGGCGAACAGAAACTGGTATATACCTTTGGCACAAAAGGACGAAATAGCCTGCACAAGCGCTGCGATAGTGCGTTCGGAGGCCGAAACGAGCTCAGATCGCGATTTTGGCACCACACAGCAAAGCTGTTTTGATCTCGGAAACACCCTGAGTATGCTCACCAAATTTCGTGCGAATCTGAGACTGCAAACGGAGGAGTGTCGACGGCGCCCTAGAAGAAGCGACGACCTGCTCTGATACCAATTGTTGGAGTTGGACGTCTGCGGAAGCACGCGAACAGCACAAGGAAGAAGAAGAAGCTTGGAGCACAACACACAAGACTGAATGTATTACTAGAGAATGTACAAAGATAAGTAGCCCATTAGGGCAATAGGCGTATATACAAGCCGAGGGAAAAAAACCTCCTAAAGAGGGAAAAAAGTGCCCCGGCAGTCCTAGAGTGTTCACACACATCACTACCTAAATATATCAACAGAGTAGTCCTCTAGATGCATGATCCCTGAAGATTGTGATGTTACTCATGTACATTAGTAGGAATCTAGTGATTTATAAGAAAAGTGTCGGTCTCTTATGTGAAAGGATCAATTTTAGGGCACATGTATATAAGTCACTTGGTGACTCTTTGTAAAGACTTTTTGGCCATTATGAGCAGCTAATAAGTAGAATTTTGAAATTGCTTCTTCTTGGTTGTGATCTTCTTCTTCTTGAGCTTATATGTGTGTCTGATGCATGAAATGTGTGCCAAGAGGTGTTATCTACCCATTCCCCTTCTCTTTTTTTCATTGTAATGTGTGTGTGAAGCTTTGTGACTGTTGGCATGAGAGTTGGAGTTTCCCACCATTCTGTATCTTCCCATAACTTGAAGCATGCTTGTTAGATTAAGTTGAATATATCACCATTGGATGCATCTAATTGAGAGCTTCGAAATGAACATGATAGTTACTGCATTCAAGTATCAGAGCTGAGAGATATGGCTTGACTTGTGCTTGTTGTTGCAATAAGTATGGTGATACACATTTTCAATGAGAGAGGTGTTTTGAGAGATAGATTTCCCTAATTTGCATGCATGCATTACTTGAACATTCACTTCATTAGCTATCATGAGAGCACATGTTTTCGTACACTTGATGTGGTCTAATTCCTTGGATTGATAAATTAACAAGTGTATCAAATCTACCACTATACGCACTTGTTGATGATTGAGATATAGTCTCCTTCATCACAAGTCCCTAAAACCTTGTGAGCTTAGGTACACACATTTTTGGTGTCGTTGTTCGGGATTGATTCCGATCAAGGTGCTTTCATAATGGTGAAAATAATGGTGTGAAGGTAGTGAGCTTGAAGAATCTGAGACTTGTGGCAAAGTCTGAAATTTCCTGCACTTGTTACTTCATACACTTGAGAGTGAAGGAATAGGGTCAGGAAGTAAGGAAGAGTGCTTGGAAGTAGGGTAACCTTTTCAATTTCAAAAATCCACAAAATAAAAATTTTCTTCCTTTTTTTTCTTGAGTCTCTAATCTCAACCAAAGGCGAAAACACAAAAATCACCACATTTGGGGTCACTTGTTTTTTTAGCAAGTATCGCAAAGAGATCAGAATGACCAGTATTACAGATCATGGATCGTCTAGAATGCAGAGTGTAGCAAGTATCTAGCAACAAAAACTTAAGAAAATACTATTAGAGGTGAGCACTACACTCTAGAAAAACCAAAATTGTGTTTGCTCACTCACATGGGGTAACACGACACCCATCGAGTATTGTGAGGTTTGCTTAGGGAAATTTTGAAAGAGTTTGCTAGCTACAAGCAGATAGGGGTGACAAGGAGAGCACAAAGAGCATATAAACACAAAAAAAATTAAAATTTGGACTTAGGAAAGCCAAAGTATCATGGCCGATTGAGTTTGGTATTGCAATACCAAATTCCCATGTGTCATGATACTTAGCAGGTATCATGCATCGTCGATACCTTCTACTCCTAGTGTGTTGTGATACTTAGGTATTGTGTATCACCTTGTCAAGTATCGTGATCACCCAAAATCATGTATCACCGATACTGTGAAGTATTGTGCATCGCAATCTTGGGCTAGTATCATGTATCATGCAGAGTCTTGTGGTATATTGTCGATATTGTGAAGTATCATGTATAAAGGAAAGCGCAAGTATCGAATCATGTACTCTAAGTATCATGTATCGTGACTCTACCAAGTATCATGTATCATCTCAATTAAAGTATTGTGTATCATCTCAAGTATCATGTATTGTCATTACATCATGTATTATGTATCGTGTTCAATTCAAGTATCATATCGTGAAATCTGAGTATCGTGTATCATGACTCTACCAAGTATTGAGTATCATCTCAATTGGAGTATTGTGTGTCATCATTACATCCTGTATTGTGTATCATGTTCAAGTCAAGTATCCTATCGTGAAATCTAAGTATCGTGTATTGTGGGTAACCAAATTTCATGTATCATCCTTGGTGAAGTATCACGTATCGTGGAAAAATAGAAACATCTGTAATTGGACTCAAAAGTGAAAATTGAGAAATTCTAGTGCTTCATTATTGAGTTTGAGAGATCATCCTAAGGAAATCATAAGATCCCTACCTATGAATGAACCTAAGATTAGGACATGTAATAGGGAGTAGAAGAAGTGTGATGTAATCAGTAGGAAGTGCTACCCAAAAGAGTGTCCATTCCATCTATTCTGACACATCTAGTGACTCACAAGGAGACTCAATCATGGCCTCTGAAGACATGCATAGCTCAGTGCCTTTGGTCAGGTTCATGTTGATAATAGAAGGAGAATATAGGACATCCCTACAATATGTTTCCACTAATGTGCATGGGCTACCTATCTACTAAGACGACCTCAATGGGTATGTGGCAAGAATGAAGAACTCTACAAACTCAGAGATTGTACCAAGGCTGACTATAAAATATGAAGGAGGATCTTATATGGATAAACTAGGGCAAATATATGTAGTGACTGATTACACAGAGGGAATTAATGAGAGCGGAGAAGTAGAGAAACCTGAAAATCCCACTAGGACCGGTAGTGGAGAAATAGTGGCCACTCCTAGAGGAAAATCAATGATAACCAACATGTGGAGAGGATTAAAAAAACTCCTATGGATGATGACTTAATGGATGTTTACATGGTAAGAGGACTTAACAAATTGCTACAAGCCACGTCACCCATACAAGGAGAAGGCATCAACCCCACCACTATCTATGAGCTGTTAAACGCGCTTTTGCCGTCAGAAACGCTTTTAAGCTCTTTTCGGGTTCCTGGGAGTGGAAGGGGTCTGAATAATCAGAGGCCCTATACTTGATTTTCCCAATTAATCACTCATACCACAATACTGTAATGTTAAATCTCTGTTAATATGAATTACTTTCCAGACTCTAACTCATTCTCTCACAGTCTTACTATCTGTACTCAGACTATTGCTAGTTCTTCCACATCCATATAGCTTATACTCTGTTTGATACGTCCTCAACACACACAACACAGAAACTATTCATTACCGTAATACAGACTCACAAGTATTAATTAATGGAACAGCGTTAAACACAATTGAAGATAACCACACAAAAGCGAAATAATACAGTACTACTCAAAATTCTCCAACATAACACAACGGAACTCCACAGAACGTATCGCCCAGACAGACAGTCTGGCGATTCTTCTGGTTGTTACCAAAGCATCCTTTCATTGATTTATAAGAGATTACAGTTCTTTGCAACGACCTTTCGATTCGTGCGGAATATGAAAAGAGACAGGTTTACAATTGCCAATCCGGCGGCTTACACTGGCACGCACGGTGGACTTGAACCCGCAGGTATACAAAATTTTATGGCTCATCTATGATACCCTGTAGATACATTGTTCTAGCTAATTTAAATGTTCTGGCAATTTTCTGCTTGAGGCTATCCAACATTTTCTTTAGAATATCTGGTTCTACTAGTTGCGCATCAGTACGGACAGAATTTAAAGAAATTACTTGGCTCATCAAAATTTCTGCCTGTGTTTGCAGAAAGGCTTCTTGCAGATAAAAGTCATTTGCCAAAGCTGCATCCCGGTTCACTTTCATGTCTTGAATTTGAGTATCAACTCTAGATAATCTTTCTGCTTGAGCACCCAATTGGTTCTCTCTTCTCTCCAATTCTTGATTCTGAAATTGGATGGTCTAGTAATAAGCATCTCTTTCTCTTTGAGTTCCTGCGACGTCCTTCTGAAGTTGAGCGACCAATGTCATCTGTGTTTTAAGAGCAGAATTTGATTCAAACGAGTTTTCATTTGCAAACTGGAGCTCTGTATTGGTTTGCTTTAGTAAATTTGTCATTTCCTATCCTTTCTGCACGGCTTCATCCAATTGTTCTCTAGTTTCTTTTAACAAGTTTCCCAGTGCTATGCGGGCATCATCTTTATCCTTAACTAACTGTTGTAACTGAAGAATTTCTGCATCAGCACCACATAATAAATCATCTTTGGCTGTTACTTCAACCAATGCAGCATCTCTTTGACTGATCACTGTTTCCTGTTCAGCAAGGCGAGCCTGTAACTATTTAATTTGGAAGTGCAGATTATGATTCTCTGCCTTCACTGCATCTACCTCTTCCTGCAACGGAATGATATCCGCTTCTAAAACATCAGCTTTATGTTGTAGTTCGTGTCTGAGATTATAAGTAATCTCCTTCATCTGTGCTGGTAGTTGCTTCGATAGTTGGATCAACATATGACCCATAGATGCTAACTCTGTAAACATAGGTATTGAAGGAAACAGAAGAGGAGGACGTGGTTGAGATGAAGAAGCTGTCAGGAGTTGATGGGAATTGGGTGGAGAATAATTAGGTGAAGAGGATGATGAATCCGATGCTTCAGGTACAATCGGTGGAATGGAGACAATAGGTTTAAGTGGAGGTATGGGTGGATGAGTGGGTTGCAGATTGTTAGCTGCTTCGGTAAGTTGCTGCGTAGTTACTTCAGGTTGGGCAATTGCAGACTCTACTGCCGTAATCAATTACTGGAAAATTTCTGCAACAATAACCTGTGCATCTTCTTGCATATCTTGTTTGGATTGCTGCTGAGATTCTTCCTTAGAAGATCTGTCTTCAGAATTGGCAGTAACACTTTGATCTTGTTGCTGGGTTGGAGATGACTGAGCGGATGAATCATGGTGAATCGATGTAGCTGTGTCGTGAAAAATCTCTTCTTCATTTTTATCTGCTTTATTTCCAGCGGCAGACTCTTGCACTTGACTGTCAGACGAACTTATCCGGATGCGTTTGCGATGAAGGAGCAGAAAGAGTTCTTCGTCATCTTCTTTGGTATCTTCAAGTATTTGAGCAGATTCCTCATGATATAAAATTGGAGCTCGTGGAGGTGGTTGCGCTGCTTGGAGGGCCGGAAACAAAAAAGTGAGTATTTGCGGAAGACGGGAACGCGGCATATCTCCTTTCTTAACCTGCTTAATGACCGTAACGCATTCACGATGAATGCGCCAGAAATAATAGGAAGCAAAATTGATAGGCTCTCTAGCAGCCATATCAATCACCGAGTAGAATGGGCGAGAAATCCCGTATGTATGTTTCTACAAGTTTAATATGGCTACTAAAAATTGCAAAGCTGTTCTTTCAGGCTCAGGGCGATAGAGTATAGCATACTCATTCGAAGAGTACCTGGGGAACAATTCAATCATTGTAGCGATTTGAAGGTTAGGGCCATTCTCGCGTCCTTCCGGAGGGAGTCGGAATGCTGCAGCAAATGATTCTAAGGTGATTACTACACGAGATGGTAAAGATGTAATTGGCCAACTCTGCTCCGTAGCAGGTGTGGCAGCGATGGCGGCAATAATCTGGGCGTAAAACGGGTGACATTCTACTGAATGCCAAGGCAATTCAGCAAAATTGGACAACCCACGTACACGCAAGAACTCCCCCACATCCGGAGGGAGTCCATCATGGAAGGCAGCGAAGTTGGCTAACGCTTCCATGATGCGTACACAAGAGCACAAGAACACAATTGCACAGTAAACACAGAAATCACAACGCGCAGAGCACACGGATACAATAGCGATTATCAGTGAAAAGAAGAAGATTAAGTAGATACTTGGTAACGGGAGGCGATCAAAAATGCTAATCATCACGTGATGTTGAGATGATAACCTCATAACTACGGTGTCCATGCATGAGAAGAATCAATAACAAAAGGCGGCGATTATTCATGGTTATGTAGCAAAACGAGGAATTTATGGTTTTTTTCAATTAACACGCAAAACTAGAAAAGGAAAAGAAAAAGAAAAGAAAGAAAAAAGAAAAAAAATACGCGGGTAACTGCAGAACACTTCAGTGCGAATCAGGTGCTTGATGATACAGCCGTAACTTTGAACCATTTATCACTTTAGGAAGAGGAACTCCGATCAAAGTAGTCAACCGAAAAGTAGCTGGGTCCACTTGTTCACTAATCTGGTAAGGACCAAACCATTGTAATTTGAATTTTCCAGCCGCACGATTTGATTTAGCATTGTAAAATAACACAAGCTATCCCACCGTAAAAACTGGAGTTCTAAGATACCGATCATGAGTATGTGCTTGCCGCAACTGAACTTCTTGAAGGGTCAGAAAACTTTCCCAGCGATGTTCATTCAAGTTTCTGAGTGCTTCCAACCGAAATGACAAAGAGTCTTCGGATAACAGTTTTTGAGTGATAGCCACGCGTAAACTGGGTACCACAAGTTCCATTGGAGCAATTGCTTCCAATCCATAAGCAAGCTTGAAAGGAGTCAGTCCGGTTGCAACTTTGTAGGTAGTCTGGTATGCCCATAAGACTGCTGGTAGTAACTGATCCCATCTTTCTGGTGATTCCACAATCAGTTTTCGAAGTATACTCAGCAAGGTCTTGTTGGTACTTTCAGCTAAGCCATTAGCACGAGGATAATATGGTGAACTGAATTTATGCAGAATTTGAAAACTATGCGTTAACACTCAAATTAAATTGTTAGCAAAGTGTGTTCCTTGATCTGTTACAAGTTCCAAAGGTAATCCATATCGTGGGAAAACATCCTTCATCAGACATTTTGCCACCGAAACAGCTGTGGCGGACGGTAAGGCCCAAGCTTCTGCCCATCTGGTAGCATAATCTGTACATGTCAGAATGTAGAGATTGTTGCTAAGGATTGCTGGAGGTGTGATTGGTCCAATAAAATCAAGACCCCATTTCTGAAAAGGTTCCAAAGGTAATACAGGCTGCAGAGGAAAGAAATGGCATTGTAAAGGCTGTCCAGATCGCTGACAAGTATCACACTGCTGCACAAACTGAGATATATCTTTGTACATAGTAGGCCACCAGAGCCCACTTTGCAGAATTTTTCGGTGCGTTAAATCTGCTGCAAAATGTCCACCGGAGGGTATTGAATGTGCCAATACAATAACCGAGTTTACTTCATGTGGTGGAATACAACGAAGCAATGCACCAGTATGATCCATGTAGTACAATTGTTCAGCAATCAACCGGAATCTGCGACTATAAACTACAATTTTCCGACGCATAGCAAGAGAAGTTTGAGGTGGAAGACATCCATCAGTAAGAAAGGTTAATAACTGATCATAGTAGGTCAGTGTCACAGGAGGTTGTGCAGATTCATCACTAGTTGTTTCAGTAACATAAATTGCTGGTGTGGTGTCATCAACCCCGACCGGAGCTTCACCAGAATCCAACCGAGAGAGAAAATCTGCTAATGCATGTGTAGTGTCGGGTCGATGAATCACTTCGTAATCAAACTCTTGTAACAATAAAACCCAACGCGCCAAACGACCACCTAAATGCTGCTGCCTAACCAGATACACCAGTGCAGCATGATCTACATGAAAGATGAATTTTCGGCCTAACAAATAATGCCGGAATTTCTTTACAGAATACACCAAACCAAGACATTCTCTTTCAGTCACTGAATAATTCTTTTCAGCAGGAGCAAGCCGTCGACTTGCATAATAGACAAGCCGAAACCACTTATCAGTTTGCTGCATTAAAACACTTCCAATGGCTATATCCGATGCGTCTACAAAAACATGAAATGGGCGTTCCCAATCAGGAGGTTGTAGAATTGGAACATGCGTTAATAATCCTTTTAGACGATCAAATGCAGTTTGACATTCCTGAGTCCAATCAAACTGTCGAGGAGTACTAGTTATTAGCCGATTTAGGGGTATTGCCAAATGGGCAAGCCACCGTAAATGTCGACCATGCCACCTGACTTGACCCATGAATCGCATCACTTCTTTCGGCGTAGTAGGCACAAGTGCTTCTAACACGGCTGCAACTTTGTCTGGGTCAACTTGTATACCCTGTGCAGATACAATATGGCCAAGGAGTTTACCACAAGAAACCGCAAAAACAGATTTGGTTGGGTTCAGGCAGAGTCGATATTCACGACATTTCTCAAAGCAACACCGTAAATGATACAGGTATGCGATCATCTTACCGAATAAAGAGAAGTCATCTAGATATACTTGCATAAAAGAAGTGAGATAGGGTGAGAAGATTTCCTGCATACATCGTTGAAAGGTGCTAGGAGCATTTCTTAACCCAAACCACATGACTGTGCAAGCAAAAACACCCCAATTCGTAATAAATGTTGTTTTTGGTATATCTTGCTCAGCCATTCGGACCTGGTTATAGCCATTGTAACCGTCCAAAAAGGAGTACATCTTATGTCCTGCTACTCTGTCTAACATTGTGTCAAGAAATGGAAGAGGAAACGAATCAGGCACCGTGGCCGCATTCAGTTTTCGGTAATTCACACATATTCGGAGCTGCTTATTTTTCTTAGGAACAATAACAATCGGAGATATCCATTTAGCGTGTTCTATTGGTATGATGAATCCGACCCTTAGTAACCTATCAAGCTCTGCTTTGACCTGTGCTGCATAGTTAGGATTCATCCGGTAGCTGGGTTGTTTCATTGTTTTTGCTTCTGGTTTAAGCACGACCCGATGTTCATAGATATGAGGGTCCAGACTTTTCATATCACGGTAATCCCATGCAAAAACATCAGAGAACTCACGAAGAAGCTGGATCAAATCTGCTTGAAACGCCTCAGACAATCCTTCCTTTATCTTGACAGGTCGCGGATTTACTTCATCACCCAAATTATAGGTCACTAACTGATCTTCGGGAACATAGAATTGACGAGGTTTCCTTGGATCGTCAGCTGACTGTAAAAGTTGTTGTAGAGAGGCTTCATCCGTAGCAACAGTATCTTCTGTCTCCACTTCTTCGGTCACAGGAACCACCATACAGGCTGTCGGACTCCAGGTGTCTACAACAGATCGCAGATCTACAGTACCTAAGGAAATGAGATCTTCATTGTTCTTCAGAAATACTTCTTCTTCATCGTCAGATAAGCCATCCAACATGTGGACCGGCTCTGCTATATATGGTCTGGCATGTACTTCACAGGGCTGAATAGCATCCAATTTGACAACATATTTACGGTGGTTGTCCTTAAAAGTAAGTTCCTGTGCTGATCAATCCTATATAACCTTAGCCTATTTCAACCAGGGTCGGCCGAAAAGAAGATTATAATTGAGACTAGACTCTGGTAGTTCTAAGACTACAAAAGTCATCTTAAACGCTGTACCCTGCAAAGTTATCGGGACATTCCGTACGAGTCCCACCGGATGGATTCGGGATTGGTCGGCCATTCTTACAAAAAATTGGACAGGCTCGATTTGCGTCCAGCCCAACTTCTTACAAAGTGCTGCAGTGGCGATGTTTACACCAGACCCACCATCAATTAGTACTTGAGTAATCTTGTGATTTTTGTACCATACCGTAATTAAGGGGACCGAATGATCCACCATAGAGTCAGCTTCCGGTTGTATTGTTGTCGTTGCTGGAATGCAGGAAGACCCAAGACTGAGTTGTTGCTGGAATTGCTGCCGAACTCCCGGCACTAGTGCAAGTAACTGTCAAAGAGGGAGAGTAATGGACGCCTTAGATAAAATTTCCCATGCCTGATCTGCTTGAATTGTACTTTTCACTGGTTTTGATGATGATTCTCCTATTACTGGTGTACAATCTTGTTCGTGCGATCCTTCCTTTGGCAGCGGACCCTATGTCACCGGAATTGGATCTGGGAACACTGTAGGCTCTTTGGTGGTCCATTGGCTAGCTTTGTTATACATCCTCTACTGTTCACGGATGCCAGGTTCAAACACCTCGGCTACTGGTTGCAGTTGCTTACCGGATCTTGTCTGAATCACTGCGGCTTGTGTTTTCACTGGTGAAATATGGACCATGTTGGTCATCGGATTCTGACGCTCTTTCTTTCTCTGATCATATTCGGCTGCATCTTTACAAAATCTTCGGATGTGACCCAGCTCACCGCAAAAATGACAACGAGGTGGTGGCAAAGAATTACCTTCCTGTGATGTACCTGTCTACCAGCGATTTGCATTGAAGTTTGTATTCCTCTGTCCCCGATAATTTCTGTATCCTTGCTGCTGGTTGTTTCTCATCTGAGGTGGTACATAGTGGGTGGCCGGCTGTCCTGGTTCTTGTATAATGGCATTTACAGTTGCTGGTCCCTGCACTTTGGCATTATACACACAATTTTCGGTGGAATGTCCGGTGGTATTGCAGATAGCGCAATACATCTGAATAAGGGCACATGTGGCACTGGTATGCCTTGGATTCTTGCACTTGGTGCATTACATCTGTCTAGCCGGATCCTCTTCAACATTTTTACTAGTTTTTAGCCACTCTAGGTCTTCGGTAAAGCCTCCAACCTTATGCTCGAGCTGCAAGGCCATTGCAATAACCGCATCTAGTGTCATAGCTCCCACACAACGGATGATCATAATCTGTTTGAGCTGCGGAGTCAAACCATTAATAACCACTGAGTGATGACATCATCCGGTAGGTTGGCATGGGCCAACGGTAGTTGTCTCAAATGAGTTCTAAACAGGGTGGCATATTCCTGCACAGTCTGGTGCAGCTTCTGTTTATTGTTCTGCAAGTAATCGAAGATTTTGGCAGGGTTCTTCTTCAATCGGAATCGTTGTAAAAACGCATCCCTCACAGCTTCATAAGTAACAAAGTGATTGAAATCATATTCTGTGAGCCACCTCGCTGCTTCATTAACTAATGTTGATTGGAAGACAATGGCCTTGTATGCCGGATCGGGTGGATGATTTAATACTGCATAACTTATTTCAAAGGTGCGTACATGGGCATCAGGATCATCACCTGGAAATCCACCGAATTTGGTGTAAGTTACTCCTGTTGGAATCGGTCGAGGTGAGAGCGGCTGTTGTTGCTGTTGTTGTTGTTGTTGTTGTTGTTGTCCACTCATGGTGCTAGTGGTGGTACTGTTACTATCTCCTGAGTTCTGAGGAGGTGTTTCCGGTCCTTCTGAGTCTGTATGATTAGACTGCTCACCTTCCAGTTCGAAAATAGCGCTCAACCTCTTACGGATTTCCAATCCAAATAGCCTATCCTCTTCTTTGGTATCAAACGTAGGCAAGCTTATCCCGAACAGTGGTGTCCGGAATGAAGATTCACCGGGAAGTATAACACTGCCACCGGAAAATTGTAAATTTCCTGCAACCTGGACCGAACTGCCACCGGAATTAGTGGAACTGTCCCCAATCCAAGGTATTCTTTCACCAGCAATGGTTTCTCTGGATAACACACCTCTATTCTTAGAGAGGTTCGAATCTTGACCAGACGGTGTCGGGTCAACTGCACAATGTGTTCCTGTAGACTCCGAAGTTACTATACCTTCTGTAGACTGTGTCGAAGTTATACCGAAATCTACCGGAATTGCAGTATGTTCTACCGGAATGCTACCGGAATCACTGCTAACGCGCTTCGTTTCTTCTACTACTGGGCTTGACCGATCTATGCTTCTGCTTCCTGGGGGTGTCCTTAACAAATTTGATACCACCCAAGGCTGTCGGTCTCTCCTGTACTTCGGATACGACTCGCCGGACCGAGTAACCGGCATATATCACCTTTACAACACTTGCGTACTACTCTATCTTACTATCAATTCACAATCTATGATCACCTTCCCACAATCGATTTGCAACACTCTGGTGCCACTCAGAAACGCGTTTAAGCTCTTTTCGGGTTCTTGGGAGTGGAAGGGGTCTGAATAATCAGAGGCCCTATACTTGATTTTCCCAATTAATCACTCATACCACAATACCGTAATGTTAAATCTCTGTTACGAATTACTTTCCAGACTCTGACTCATTCTCTCACAGTCTTTCTATCTGTACTCAAACTATTGCTAGTTCTTCTGCAACCATACAGCTTATACTCTGGTTGATACGTTCTCAACACACACAGCACAAAAACTATTCATTACCGTAATACAGACTCACAAGTATTAATTAATGGAACAGCGTTAAACACAATTGAAGATAACCACACAAAAGCGAAATAACACAGTACTACTCAAAATTCTCCAACATAACACAACGGAACTCCACAGAACATATCGCCCAGACAGACAGTCTGGCGATTCTTCTGGTTGTTACCGAAGCGTCCTTTCATTGATTTATAAGAGATTACAGTTCTTCGCAACAACCTTTCGGTTCGTGCGGAATATGAAAAGAGACAGGTTTACAATTGCCAATCTGGCGACTTACAGAGCTACAAGATCTTGAAGACACTTCTAAAGTTACCTACCTGGACTAGAATAAAAGAAGATATTGGCATGTTGATGACATGGACAAGTCTAGAATGAGGTACTTAGGGTTGCTAGTGTTCCCTCCCAGAGACTAGGCAACTACTTCTCATAAGCCTCTTAAGACACAGTAGAGTAATGAAAATTCAGCGTTTGGGCAAACCAATCAAGAGAGTGTGTCAGTGAGGCCACATGTGCAATTTTCAATGCCAATTACCAATATTGTACATCATATCAATCTAGGAAGTGGAACTACGAATAGAACCCCTTTCCCTTTGAGACCCCCACAAGGTGTAGGACTAGGTATGCATCCTATAATTCTTATAGTCCCTGGACCCCTTGAGGTAGGTAGAAGACTAAGACCAATCCAAGTAGCAACTATGTGTAAGAAATCCCTTTGATGGTTCACAAGACCCTTATGATCACATGGTTGAGTTTAAGCAAGTGTTACATGCCAAATAGGTGGATGATTTCTTCACCAAATATGAGTCCTTTGGCCTCACTCTTACTGGAACTTCTTTGCCCTGGTTCAAACCATTACATCCCAATCGCTTTTTGAATATGGAACAATTCTTTGAAGAATTCATTGGTGAGTTCACCAAGAGGGGTATTAAACATAACCCCTCCTCCTTAATCCATAGTTTCAAATAGGCTCCTAATAAATCTGTAAAGACAATGGACCGATGATTCAACCAACATGTGGAGAGGTGCACCTTGACAGAGAGACCCTCTGAGCAAAAGATGATATCTCTATTCTTAGATGGCTTCACCAATGGGACCTTAAGAACCTCACCTCAAACCATAGGAGACTTAGAAGAACCATAAGACACTTCAAGACTGAAAAAACTCAACGATGGAAGACAAGACAAGAAAAGATAAAAAATGAGTGGATTTAAAGAAGGGTTGAAGAGAAGGAAAAGATGATAAAAGAGATTGAACCCAAAAAAAGGAATTCAGCCAATGGGAATACGAATGAGGTGACTAAGAAAGAAATGGAGAAGCAAGCGGTATCAATTCTAGCAGATCCTATGCCTGAAGACTTAAATATGTGGTTAAAAGCTTATCAATCTAGAATAGAAATTGAACCTAGTCTAGAGCAACATGAAAGAACTTATCCAGAGGAGATCTTGAACAGGAAAGACTCGAAATATGCAAGAAGTTATTTGAAATTGCTCAGAACACACTAGAAAAGTCAATACCCACCCTCTCGAAGACTAAAGTACCCGAAGAAAAGTTTCAGGGATGTATAGTGTTCAAGGCAAAGGTTTGAGTACTGGTTCTTGTCATAGAAGAAGAGGAAGCACCTAAAACTGTTGGAAATCAATGTCACATCAGTCCAAAATCCATTTAGGGCAGAAACCCTAATTTTGGTACTTAGTCATTTTTGGCACAAAAATAGGTAAAATTTTTATGAGCCTATCTTGTAGAGCTTGAAAAGAGCGTTCCAATGGTAAATGACATGCAGTAATCAGAGATCAGATTTGGGAGAAAAACCTAACCCTAATTTTCTATTGATTTAGTGTTTTTACCTCATTTGATAGCTCTCGGCATGAGGATCATAAAAATATTGTCAGATCATTCATCAGGTAGTCAGAAGTGTGAAAAAGCAGGTCAAGAAGTTATTTTTTTAATTAACTAAAAGCAACTTTAAAAATAAAGCAAAAGCAATTTGAAAAGCGATGTGATTAAAATAAAGCACTTTTTTGTGATTTTTTCACACGGAGCTTTAAATCCTATGTAAGAGAGTCTTGGGTCACTTTGTTAGACATCCTACACCAATTGCAACGCCAGCTTTGGTCCCTCAGTAGAGGTGGTGCTCTAGCACACATGGGGCAGCCATGGTGCACTCTAGGAGCATGTTGAGGAGCACCTATGGAGTTCTTCTTGGAGAAGAGTGTGCTCGCACTCTTTCTTATGGAGAGGGCTTACCCATCAGCAGCTTGCTGGTGTGGATCAACCATCTACATGATGTATTTGAAGATTGTCTTCTACATGAAGATTATGGAGTACTTCAAAGACATTGGATGGAACTTAACATAAGATTGCATCTTATGTTAACTATTCAGGTACATATTCTCTTTATGCACACATGTACTACTTGGAGCTTATGGAGGCAATGGCATCCATATCAAGAAGAGTCCTATTCGGCATATCTGAAGGAGAATCAATACATGCATGCTACATGCACATTCGGATGAGGTGTTAGAGAAGGTGTGTTCACATGAGTATGAGGATTTCTGGCAGCAACATGTTAGCATTCTATGCTAATTCTGTAAATATGTGATTTTTCACACACACATCTGATTTAGGGTCTTCCATAGCCTAAAATCAGATTAGGGTTTGCTAAATATCAATTTCCAACTGATCTTTCCTCTTTCTGTCACTCATATACACTCTTCTACAACCTATCAGGTCATACATATCATACATATTCAGATTTTTGTCCCTACATCTGAAGATTCTTGTAATTCTGTACATACACTCTTCCATCTATTTTTGTTCACATAGAGTGGTTGAGAGTTTTGCTCCCACATTGTAAATTCGAACATTTGTATATATGATAGTGTGAATACGCAGTGGCTTACGTAACACTTTACACATGTTGTCTAATCTTTCTCTATCTTTGTCTCATCATTTGTACGATTAAGTGTGGTATGTTCATGTGTTGTCAATATTGGAAGATTGTTGGATTCTATGTTGTAGATCCTGGACCTATGGAACCATGAACCTGTGGTATTAGTTATGGGCCTACTAAATTTCCAACATTTGGTATCAGAGCATTCAGGCTCTCAGATCATACAAGATCATAGATCCTGAACATAGGAAACTATGGACCTGTGGTATTAGTTATGGGCCTACTAATTTCCAACAAAAACTACTCAGAAGAATGCATCTTGGCAACAATGATTTTTATCACTAAAACAATGTAATATATGTACATACACCCAATTATCACGGATGCAACTCCATTTTGTGCAAGACGAGGAGTCCTCGAGCTTGAGGAGTCTAGGTAGTAAGCTCACACCAATTTTTGTAATTTTTGGAAGCCGTTAGATAGTTCAAACTAGAGGTAGAACCTATTTTTTAACTATGCCGGTCACTAGATGTGAAACCGGTCAAAACTAGGCAAAAACTAGAGAGCTCATTTTGAGGTTGTTGTTAGTTTATGATTGAACCTATAAGCTAGAACTAGAAGAGCTATTGTAACTAGATGATGATGAATATGATTAGGAGTTCTTTTCTTGCCTTCCATTGATCTCCATTGCGTCGTTCCTAGCGTGTGTGTATGGATGTGTGTGTATGCTCTTGCATTTCTCATCATCTTCTTCATACACATCATTAGCTCTTGATCTTCATATTGGCCTAAACTCTCCACAGATTGACAATTACGAGGTGAAGCTCATCACGTTGGTACTTTCCATTGTGCTAGAGTGACACCAAATTTGGCGCCGTTGTCGGGGACGAGCTATAGGTTGAGTGTGTGATGGTAAGTGTAGCTTGTAGTTAGTTTTTACACACTTTTACTCCTCTATTCCTCTAGTACCACTCCCTATCATTATCTCAAACTCCAAAAAATAACAAAAAATCAGACATATTTCCCCTTTCTCTTCTCTTTCCTTCATTTGTGTGTGTGCGAGAGTGAGAGAGAGATTTTGCAAGTGTATATTCGTGTTTTCTGGTGCACTAATCTTGTAGGGAAGCCTCTGGACCCCACGGATTTGCTGGAAACACAAGTAAAAACTGCATTTTTTTCTCAGAAAGTTGATGTTGAAGCTGACCATCACGACTGTCAGGAAAGGTATGAATTTGTGCAAACCTTTTGCATGAAGGAGGAGCCTAGGTAAGCACTTGCACACATCTATGCTTGATTTTGTGAAATTGCATAATTTTTTGACCATTGCGATGATGAGACATCATCGCGATTGTGTATGACCATCGCGATGGTCACTGACTGTCGTGGTGATTGGCTCACACCATTGCGATCGTGTCTCACCATCGCGACATTGACTCACCATCGCAACGGTGCTTGACAATTGCGATCTTGACTAGCCATCGTGGCTTGATCATCGCAATCGTGCCTGATCATCGTGACCCTGACCGTTGTCGCTTGACCATCATGTACTGACCATCGCGATCCTCACTCATCATCATGGGTTGACCGTCGTGACTTGACAATCGCAATCTTGGGTGATCGTCGTGACTTGATAGTCGTGATTGGATGCCCCAAGACAACATAAGTATAGAATTGTTCTGGAATAAGGAGATTGATGAAGCCTTTTGGAGATATAGGCCAGAACAACCTACTACGGCAGGAACAAACATGATTTATGAACTAAAGGACCTAGAAATCCCAGGAAAAGTGGTATACTTAGATGACATCTCAGAAGGGTGAATGTATAAGGTCATAGAACATGGACAACATGCGTATACATGGGGAGGAGAATTAGTTTTTCCTCTAGTAAGATCCCAAGCACTTAAGGATAGTTTGGGTGTTGGCACATCTCAAGCACACAGAGAGAAGAACAAGGAAGGGGCAGAGAGTAGTTTCATCCATCGTGCAGGAAGGGAGAGGATCCCCACCGAAAGTGGAAGGGTTGAAAGAGAACCTCTCAGGGATCATAGGGCTCACAGAGGTGGGGATGGATTTCACGTACCTAGACAAAGAGACCACCCTAGAACCTTGAGGCTTACTCAATTCGAAGGCCATGAGAGAATTGTTTTGACGGATCAGGACATCCCTACGAGCATGTAGCAGAATTCAAGCAAGTGCTACAGACTGAACAAGTTGAAGAAATGTTTACACAATTTAATGAATTTGGACTCACTCTGAAGGGTGATGCATTGGATTGGTTCTGACCATTGCATCAACATCAATTTAGAGACATCCACCACATGATGGAGTCCTTCATTATGGACTTTTCCAAGAGTGGAATCAGACACAACACGTCTTCTTTGATACACACATTCAAACAAACTCCTCAAGAGATAGTGAGGATGGCCAGTTGAAGATTTAGATGGTACATAGAAAGATGTCCCCCATTAGAAGTACCCACTCAAGCGAAATTGATAGCTTTGTTCATAGAGCCTTCTGAGTGCTAAGCTGAGATCATACGTCTTCTTGAAGGAGCAAAGAACCTTGGATCAATGTTTACGGATCTATGTAGACATAGAAGATAACTTAGGAGATGAGCTAGAACTTCCTAAGGTTTGTAGAGACTCGGATAGCACCACAAAAACTTCACCCTAATGCAAACAGTTTTGACTCCACTCATGTGGATAACCCACCAGCGTACTATACGGAGTCACCGAAAAACTCAGACCCTTACTATGAGAACCCTGTATATGAGCAAAACTGGGAACCAAATTATGCTCAGGTCATATACACAAACCCCAACCCGAGACTGCATGCTAGACAAATAAGACCACAAGCACCCAAAGGACGATGTTATAAATGCCAAGGGGACCACTTCATATGAGATTGTCTACACCCAGCAACTATAATGCAGTCACAATATTTCAATATTCAAGGATTTTGCCCTAAATGTGGAAAGGATCACTTCATAAGATATTGCCCCAAGAACCCTACAAAAACCTCTACGAAAGTGACGCCCATCAATGTGATAGGCATAGTGCAACATTCCAAATGTTCTATACCTCAATACATACCCGTCCAAGTAGTTAATAGAGCCCAAGCTCAAAGGCAAATGCAACCAGAAAACCTAGGAAAGATAGCTGAAGCCAGTGAGGTAGAAGAATCAACAGGGAAGAAAACTAGAACTTGGAAAGAATCACGAGAGCGACAAAAGAGGAAATGGGGTAAAAAGATCAATGAGTTAGAAGAAAGACTAAGGGAAACCAGAGCTAAAATTTTAGAAATGACATCACAAGAGGCCGAACCACAAATAATCACCTTTAAATTAGGATCAGTACTAGCAGACTCCACCCCATAAAACCTTGATATGATGTTCAAAGCCTATCAAGCGAGAATACAAGAAGGACCACAAGTAGGAGAATCTAGCAAGAATTATCCAAGAGCTGACTTAGAAATTGAGAGAACCAAATTGTGCATGAAAATGGTAGAATTAGCTCAAGCAATGTTTGAGGCATCACAATACCTCAATTGGGAAATTATGTCCAAGCATGAGCTACATTTTCAAGGAATCCTAGAGAAACTAGGGCAAGTCGTATCTAATTCTGCAAAAGTCAACTCTAGCACACAAACTAGCCCAACGGAACCCTTGAAGACCCCTCTATTTGAACGGGCTAGGTCAGATGTAGAAAATCATCAAACGGGTTATATGGATTCACACACCATCTTGAAAGAGATTCAAGAAGAAAGACGGAGACAGGAACAAGAATCTTGACCACCCATACTCGAGATTGATGACTCAGGAGAATAGTTCTCTGCAGATATCCCATCTATCTATGGAGATCAAGTGGATGATTGGCCAAGTGAGCACACTAGTTTTGAATCTAACTCTTTGCAAGAGTTACCTCACTTTATGGGCCCTTGGGAAGACTGTTCACTTCAAGTGAAAGCCCCCACTATTCGAGTAAGGGGAGAAAACTCAGTTCTTCCTAGGAATACCAAAGCTATTAGGAACACTAAAGTTCAGTGCCATTTAACTTTGGATGAGCTATTGAAGATCAAACCTGAACTATGGAAACATGTAGCAAACCAGTTCCCAGAAATAGCCATAACCTTCGCTAGACCAAGTGCATGAGGAAAGGTGTCTGAGATACCCCTAGATAAAGTGGGCGATGCGAGTGAAGGAGAGGAAGGTAATGCTTATTTTCCCATTACGTACAAGGGGTCACACTACCAATGCCATTCTAGATACAGGTGCAAGAGTAGACATCGCGACCACTTCATTGTGGAAACGTTGGGGAAAACCAGCCCTTAGACCTACTAGGATGAAGCTGTAGATGGAAGATGGACACATCGAAAGACCCTTAGCATTGTTGGAGGGAATTACACTATCCACTTGCGGAGTAGAATTTGATCACACCTTTGCAATATGCGATTTTGGGAAGAATCAAGCATACGATATGCTCTTAGGTGGACCTTTTATGCGATAGTTGCAAGTTGTACAACATTGGGGAACCAACTCATTGTACCTACAACACCTAGGAGTAACCACAAATGTGAACCTCACAGACTATTCACATAGGGATGTACCACCTTTGCAAGGAATACGGTACATAGGAACGAAGAGGAGAAGGAATTGGTACATTCCTTAACATCAGATCCATCTTGGTTACATGAGGATACACACCTTTGGATGTGTAAAATTGCAGCCAAGGAAGAGGAGCGTGCTACATCAAGGACATCAGGAGTAGGACACACTTCTAGACCCATTGAGGATCCAGCATATGTCCCGATAGTATTCCAGACGAGGAGTTCAAACCCCATGGTTAGGCAGAGATTCTAGCAACTATGGATATTGCAATCAATGAAGAACAATGGACCCCCCATTGTGATGAAGATGGTTATGATATATCCATCTTCACTGTAGGCCTAGTAAGAGAAGAAACATAAGCAAATCATCTTAAAGAAAAAATCTTGGAATGCAGTAAGCAAGTGAACGACTTGGAATGGCAAGTAGATTCAAACAGACCTGAATGTTCATCGAAAGAGGAATTCCTAGGCTGGGTAGAAGCCATGTCCCTAGAACTCACCACCCCTAAGAAGAAAAAGGAAAATTCAAGTTCCAGTCGACGAGATCAAAAGGTGAGGAAGAAAAAAAGTGTGAGTACTGAGGAGGAAGAACCCTTGATGAAAGTGCCAGAAAACTTTAGGAAATATGCGGTAGAAGACCAAAAAATCATGATCCGAATGACCAAAAGAGACAAAAGTTCGGGAGAAGCTTATGACAATGAGGAAACCACGAAGAAAGTTGTAGTGAAAATCGAGGAAGGAGAAGAATGATGCACATACATAGGATAGGATTTAACGGACGAGGAGGAAGAAAGTTTGATTGCTCTATTGAAGCGGTATAGGGATGTGTTTGCATGGAGTTACAAAGATTTGAAAGGCATAGATCCGAACATATGTTCCGATAGAATACCCATGACCACCGAGGCAAGACCCACTAAGCAAAAGCCCTATATGTATAATGATAATTATGCATTAAAAATCAAAGAAGAAATAGACAGACTCATAAAAGTCGGATTCGTTTACGAAATAGAACATACCAAATGGGTTTCACCCATCGTAGTCATGCCTAAGAAGAACGGTAAGTTGAGAGTGTGCATAAACTTAAAGAAGGTCAATGCCGCCACAATTAGGGATATTTATCCTCCACCCATTATAGAACACCTATTGGAAAGAGTCCCAAACAAGGAAGTGTATAGCTTCCTTGACAGATTCTCAGGCTATAATCAAGTTGCTATTGCACCCGAGGACCAACACAAGGTGACATTTGCCACTGAGTGGGGTATCTTTGCATTTCACGTAATGGCTTTTGGGCTAACGAACGCACCTACAACTTTCCAAAGGTTGATGTGCCATGTGTTCAAAGAGTTTTAAAGAAAGAACCTAGAAGTGTATGTGGATGACTTGTCTGCTCACTCAGTACTTAGACCACAACATATCCCTGAGCTCGAATGCATCTTCGAAAAGTGTAGGGAATATCAAGTCTGTTTAAACCCAGAGAAGTGTGTCTTTATGGTCAAACAAGGCAAGATACTCGGCCATCTAAAAAATGGAATTTCCACGGATGAAGATAAGGTACGAGTAATCAATGAATTACCTAGGCCAAAGAACATCAAAGAAGTACAAGCATTCATGGGCCATTGTGGTTCTTACTGACGATTCATACATATGTATGCAATCATTGCTAAACCACTCTACAACTTGCTAACCAATTTTGAGTGGATAGAAGAATGCGAGAGTTTGTTTAGTGAGTTTAAACGACAATTGTGTTCTGCACCTATTCTAGCGGCACCTAATTGGAACATACCTTTTCATGTACACGTAGATGCCTCTAATCATGCCATAGGATGTGTGTTGGCACAACCCACAGTGGAGGAAAATATAGATTTAGTCACCGCTATTGGGAGTAAGCTTTCCTACATTTGACATCAAGAAGGCAGGTAGCTTGTTCGAAGCCCAGATCCGAAACATACTGAACCATATTATCGTATCCGAAGGAGCACAGGCTGACGATACAGACTCCGACTGTTCAGATATTCCGCCTCGGGATACAAAAGATAGTCACAATACAACCACTAGCAAGATGAGTGGACAACAACAACAACTATGTCCACCCAGGCCGCCTCCAACAGGAGTAACGTACACTAAATTCGGTGGATTTCCAGGTGATGACCCAGATGCTCATGTACGCACATTTGAGATAAGTTACGCAGTGCTCAACCATCCACCTGATCCAGCGTATAAAGCTATTGTCTTCCAGTCGACATTGGTTAATGAAGCAGCCAGGTGGCTTACAGAATATGATATTAACCATTTTGGCACCTATGAAGCGGTAAGGGATGCATTTTTGCAGAGATTCAGGCTAAAGAAGAATCCAGTCGAAATTTTCGACTACCTGCAAAACAATAGGCAGAAGATAAATCAAACAGTGCAGGAATATGCCACTCTATTCAGAACCCATTTGAGGCAATCACCACCAGCACATGCTAACCTGCCGGATGACGTTATCACGCAATGGTTTATCAATGGATTGACTCTGCAACTTAAACAGATTATGATATACGCTGTGTAGGAGCTATGACACTAGATGCGGTGATTGCAATGGCTTTGCAGCTTGAGAACAAGGTTGGAGGATTTGTAGAAGACTTGGAATGGTTAAAAGCAAATAAAAATGTTGCAGAAGATCCGACCAGATAGATGTACTGCACCACATGCAAAAATTTAGGCCATACTAGTGCCACTTGTGCACTTAATCAGTTGTTTTGTGCTATCTGCAATATTACCGGACACTCCACTGAAAACTACGCATACAACACCAAAGTACAGGGACCAGCAACTGTCAATGCTATTATACAGGAACCAGGACAGCCAGCCAATCACTATGTACCACCTCAAATGAGAAACAACCAGCAACAAGGCTATCGAAATTACAGAGGATAGAGAAATAATAACTACAATGCAAACCGCTGGCAGGCCGGACCAGCACAGGAACATACTAATTTGCCACCACCGCGCTGCCATTTTTGTGGTGAATTTGGTCACATTAGAAGATTTTATAAGGATGCAGCTGAGTATGATTAGAGAAAGAAAGAACGTCAAAACCCAATGACTAATATGGTACAAATCACACCAGTATAAACGCAAGCTGTAGTAATTCAGACTCGATCCGGTAAGCAACTGCAACCAGTAGCAAAAGTATTTGAACCAGGCATACGTGAACAACAAAGGATGTATGATAAGGCCAGTCAATGGACCACCGCCAAACCTCCAGTGTTTCCAGATCCTATTCCGGTGACCCAGGCTCCATTAACCAAGGAAGGAACACAAAAACAAGATTCTAATTCAGTAGCAGGCACATCATCTTCAGTAGATACATCATCTTCAGCCGGCGCATCATCTTTAGAATCTGTGGAAAACACAATTCAATCACATAAGGCCTGGGAAATTTTATCTAAAGCGTCCATTACTCTTCCTCTTGGTCAATTACTTGCACTAGTACCAAGAGTTCGGCAACAATTCCAACAACAGTTCAGTCTTGTACCTTCTTGCATTCCAGCAATAGCGACAGTGCAACCGGAACCTGATTCTACGGTCGATCATTCGGTTCCTTTAATTACGGTATGGTATAAAACTCATAAAATTACACAAGTACTAATTGATGGAGGATCTGGTGTCAACATTGCTACTGTTGCACTGTGTAAGAAGTTAGGATGGACCGAAATCAAACCAGTTCAGTTTTTTTTCAGAATGGCTGACCAGTCAAGAGTCCATCCAGTAGAACTTGTACAAAATGTACCAATAACTTTGCAGGGTACCACATTTAAGATGACCTTTGTCGTCTTAGAATTACCGGAATCCACCCTTGATTATAATCTTCTTTTTGGCCATCCTTGGCTGAAACAAGCTAAGGTTATACAAGATTGGTCTGCACAGGAACTCACTTTCAAAGACAATAATGGTAAATATGCTGTAAAATTAGATGCTATACAGCCCTGCAAATTACATGCTAGACCATATTTTGCAGAACCAGTTCATATGTTAGATGGTCTATCAGATGATGAAGAAGAAGAGTTTTTGAAAAATAACATTGATTTGATCTCCCTAGGGATTGTTGATCTACAATCTGTTGTAGATAATTGGAATCCCGTAGTTTGTACGGTGATGCCTGTAACGGAAGAAGAAAAGAAGGAAGATAGTGCTGCTGTAGACGACGCTGATCTGCAACCACTTTTTAAGCCAGTTGATGATATAGAGAAGCCTCGACAATTTTATGTTCCAGAGGATCAGTTGATTACCTGCAATTTAGGGGATGAAGAAAATCCACGTCCTGTCAAGATAAAGGAAAGCCTACCGGAAGTATTTCAAGCAGACTTAATCCAGCTACTCTGAGAGTTCTCTGACGTCTTTGCATGGGATTACAAAGATATGAAAGGTCTGGACCCGCGCATCTATCAACACAGGGTCATGCTGAAGCCGGAAGCAAAACCAATCAAGCAACCCAGCTACCGGATGAATCCGAACTATGCATCATAGGTAAAGGTAGAGCTTGATAGGCTACTCAAAGTCAGATTCATTGTACTAGTAGATCATGCTGAATGGATCTCACCAATTGTTATTGTTCCTAAAAAGAATAAGCAAATGCGAATCTGTGTGGATTACCGGAAACTGAACGCAGCTACGGTGCCTGATCCATTTCCGCTACCTTTTCTTGACACGATGCTTGATAGAGTAGCAGGACATGAAATGTATTCATTCCTAGATGGTTACAGTGGTTACAATCAGGTCAGAATGGCTGAAAAGGATATACCGAAGACCGCTTTCATTACCAATTGGGGTGTTTTTGCATGTATAGTTATGTGGTTTGGGTTAAGAAATGCCCCTAGTACTTTTCAAAGATGCATGCAAGAAATATTCTCCCCTTACCTTACCTCTTTTATGCAAGTATATCTTGATGATTTTTTGTTATTCGGTAAGATGGTAGCACACTTGTTCCATTTACGGTGCTGCTTTGAGAACTGCAGAGAATACAGACTCTGTTCGAACCCAAACAAATCTGTGTTTGCGGTTTCATGTGGAAGGCTACTTGGCCACATTGTATCTGCACAGGGAATACAGGTCAATCCAGATAAAATTACAGCTGTGTTAGAAGCACCTGTGCCCACTACACCTAAAGAAGTAATGCGCTTCATGGGTCAAGTAAGATGGCATGGCCGACACTTACGATGGCTTGCTCATTTGGCGATACCACTGAACCGATTAATAACCAAAACTCCTCGGCAATTTGAATGGACTCAGGAATGTCAAATTGCTTTTGATCGTCTAAAGGGATTACTAACACAGGTTCCAATCTTACAGCCTCCTGACTGGGATCGCCCATTTCATGTATTTGTTGATGCTTCAGATATAGCAATTAGGAGCGTTCTAATGCAACAAATCGATAAATGGTTCAAGCCTGTGTACTATGCAAGTCGAAGGCTTGCTCCTACTGAGAAGAATTACTCTGTAACTGAAAGAGAATGTCTGGGTTTAGTATATTCTGTAAAGAAATTCAGACATTATTTAGTGGGCCGAAAATTTACTTTTCATGTAGATCATGCTGCACTTGTCTATCCGGTTCGGCAACAGCATTTAGGTGGTCGATTAGCGCGTTGGATTCTGCTTTTACAAGAGTTTGATTACGAAGTTATTCATCGGTCAGGCAGTTCACATGCCTTAGCAGATTTCCTTTCTCGCCTAGATTTCGGTGAAGCTCCAGTCGGTGTAGATGACACAACACCAGTGATTTATGTTTCTGAACCAACTAATGATGAAATCGCAGACCCACCTATGCCATCTACATATTATGATCAGATATTGACCTTTCTTACTGATGGATGCCTTCCTTCTCACACTTCTCCTGCAATACGAAAGAAAATTGTAGTTTTTAGTCGCCGATTTCGGCTGATTGCTGGGGAATTATACTATATGGATCACACTGGAATTTTACTTCGTTGTATTCCTCCACACGAAGTTAATTCAGTCATAATGTTGGCTCATTCAATTCCATCCGGCGTGCATTTTGCTGCAGATTTAACACACCGAAAAATTCTGCAGAGTGGGCTTTGGTGGCCTACTATGTACAGGGATGTATTGCAGTTTGTCAAAAAATGTGATAATTGTCAGAGGTCTGGATAGCCCCTACAACGTCATTTTTTCCCTCTACAACCTATCTTGCCATTGGAGCCTTTTCAAAAGTGGGGTCTAGATTTCATTGGACCTATTACACCTCCGGCAATCCTCAGTAATAATCGTTATATTCTGACCTGTACAGACTATGTAACCAGATGGGCAGAAGCTTGGGCTTTAAGGTCTGCCATAGCTGTTTCGGTGGCAAAATGTCTAATGAAAGATGTCTTTCCGCGTTTTGGCTTACCTCTGGAACTTGTTACAGATCAAGGCACTCATTTTGTCAACAATTTAATCAAAGTACTCACACATTCTTTTCACATTATGCACAAATTCAGTTCACCCTATTATCCTCGTGCAAATGGTTTGGCTGAGAGTACAAACAAAACTTTGTTGAATATGCTTCAAAAATTAATTCTGGAATCACCGAAAAGATGGGATCAACTGTTACCTGTAGTGTTGTAGTGTTATGGGCATACCGGACTACATACAAGGTAGCAACAGGATTAACCCCTTTCAAACTAGCTTATGGATTGGAAGCCATAGCACCAATGGAGATCATTGTACCAAGCTTACGAGTAGCCATCAACCAGAAACTGCTACCTAAAGAATCTTTGTCATTTCGGTTGGATACACTCAGAGAACTGGATGAGCATCGATGGGACAGCTTTCTGACTATTCAGGAGGTACAGCTAAGACAAGCTCGAACACATGATCGATATCTAAACACTCCAGTTTTTACGGTGGGACAACTTGTACTCTTTTACAATGCAAAGTCGGATCGCTCTGTTGGCAAATTCAAGTTACGATGGTTTGGCCCCTACCGGATTTCTGAACAAGTAGGCTCAACAACTTTTCGATTGACTACTTTGACCGGAATACCTCTTCCAAAGGTGATAAATGGTTCAAAGCTGCGGCCGTATCAACAAGCATCCCATCCACACTGAACGTTGCGCAGGTTGGCCGCGTATTTTGCATTTCCTTTTCTTTTCTTTTATTTTCTTTTATTTTCTTTTAATTTTGCGTGCTTAACAAAATAATATAAGTTTGTAAATATCCGCGTTTTGATAACTAATTATGTCAACAGCCGCCTTACCTTATCAATTTTGCTCATGCATGCACACCGAAGTTATGAACTTATCATCTCAACGTCGCATGATGATTAGTGATTTTGATTGCTCTCCACTGCAGCGCATCTACTTAACCTTCTCTGTTTCGTCGAAAATCGCTATTGTGTTTGCATGATTTGTGTGACTGTGTATACCCTGTGCATTTGTGTCTTGTGCTTGCTATCATAGTGTGTGCCATGGAAGCTCTGGCAAACTATGCCGCCTTCCGTGACGGACTCCCTACTGAGGTAGGAGAGTTTCTGCGCACCCGAGGGTTAAGAAATTTTGCTAAAGTGCCGTGGCATTCAGTGGATTGCCACCCCTTCTATGCCCAGATAATTGCCACCATCGCTGCCACACCTACCACCGAGCAGAGTTGGCCTATCACCTCCCTGCCTTCCCATACCGTAATCACCTTCCAAGCTTTTTCTAATGTGTTTCGACTCACTCCGCAAGGTCGAGAAAACGGCCCAAATCTGCCACTAGCAACCATGAACCAACTATTCCCTAGAAATTCATCCAACGAATATGCCATCCTCTGTCGTCTTGAACCTGAGAGATCCGCATTATAGTTCCTAGTAGCCATCCTCAACCTGCAGAAGCGAACCTATGGAATCTCTCGACCTTTTTATTCTACTATAGATTTAGCTGCCTGAGAACCAATCAATTTTGCATCATATTTCTTCCGATGAATACACAAAGAATGTGTTGCAATCATCAAGCGGGTCAATAAGGGTGATATGCCAAGATCGAGACTCCCTCACATCATCTCCTTTCTATTTCCGACCATTCTAGCTGCACAACCACCACCCCACGGGCCTGTTCTACGCCATGAGGAATCCGCACTATTATTAGAGGACGATGAAGAAGAAGACGAAGAGATATTCCACCTTCTCCGTCGGAAAAGAATCAGGATAAGCTCATCCGACAGCGACGTACAGGGTTCAACCGTAAATAATAAGGCAGACGACAAAGAAGAAGAAGCAAACGAAGACGAAACATTTCACGATACCACAACGTCCATGCATCATGAATCTTCAGCACAGACATCTTCAAAAAACAACAACAACAACAACATGAGGCCCCCACCGAATCCGAAACAAGTTCGTCAGAAGAAACATCTTAGCAGCAATTTGAGCAGGAGAGGCAAGAAGAGGGAGAACATATCATCAAAGAAGTGTTCGAAGAACTACTGAAAGCAGTCGAGTCCACAGCTGCCAACACCACCGACACTACACAACAAACCACAGATAAGGTAACACAATCTAACGCTGTTCTTCCCACTCCCCCACCGGAGCCGCCACTCGAACCCATTATCCCTATCAAACCCATTCACTCCAACGAATCCTCTGCCTCTTCATCCTCATCCCCAAAGTACTCACCACCCAACTCCCAACAACTCCTCACCGCATCCTCATGTCAACCTCGTCCTCATCTTCCACTCCTGTCCACTCCCATATTTTCTGAGTTAGCATCTATGGGACAAATGCTAATCCACTTATCACAACAACTGCCGCAACAAATGAAGCAAGTCACAGATACTATTTGCGATGACTTTCAACACAAATTGGAGGTACTGGAGGCAAATATCACTCCCCTCCAGGAGGAATTACAGGCAGTAAAGGCTGAAAATCATGCGCTAAATGAACAAATTAAGCAATTACAGGCAAGACTTCAAGAACAGGAAGTAATTACAACTCAACGAGATGAGGCCCTGGCAGCAGCACAAGAGAAGGAGGAATTGCTGAATGTTGCAGATGCAAAGATAATTAACCTGAAGCAATTACTCCAGGATAAAGATGATGCAAGAATCGCTTAGGGAATCTATTGGAAGAAACAAGACAGACGCTAGATGAAGTGGTACAGAGAGGCCAAGAACAGCATGATCTGGCTATAAAAACAGTTGAAGAACTACAGAAATGTAAGATGGACTTTGCAGAAGTGAATAATATCCTCAAACAAAAATTGACAGTAGAAGCACAATTACAGAAAGTGATTACAGATCTTCGCAGAGAAAGAGATGCATACTCAAGAACCATCCAATTTCAAAATCAAGAAATTGAAAGAAGGGAGAACCAGCTGGACGCACAAAAAGATAGAATAATCAGAATGGAGAAGCAAGTTGCAGAGATGAAGGTTTCCAGAGATGCAGCCTTATCAAACGAATTTTACTTACAAGAGGCTTTTCTGCAGACACAGGCAGAAATTTTGCTGACCAAAGCCATTTCCCTAAGCTCTGTAAGAATAGATGCCCAATTAGTAGAACCCGATGTTTTAAAACAAATATTAGAAGCTTTGAAAAAGAAAATCGCCCGAACCTTTAGATTAGCACGATCCATGTACTTAGAAGGAATTATAGATGAACCGTAACTTTTGTAAAACCTGCGGGTTCGAGTCCACCGTGCGTGCCAAGTGTTAGTCGGCCGCCGGATTGTAAATTGTAAAAACTGAATCTTGTTCGCATGAGCGAAAGGTTGTTACGCAGACACCTTGTAATCTTTATATAAAGCAATGAAAAAGAGACGCAGAGTGACGTTCATTGGATTCACCAGACTGTCTATCTAGGTGATTAAATGAACGTTACTGTGTTGTTTGATTGAGCAATCCTGAGTATATTGTTCTTGTTTTTGTTTTGTTATCTTTTGATACCTGTCTGTTGGTGAGTTTCATAGATGTTCAGAAGATTATCCGACTGTGGTCTGAGCAAGTTATTCTGTGGAGTTTCTCTGGCATTGATCAATTAAGTATGTGTATCGTGGTGTCACTCTTCTTGTAATGCACCGTAACGTGCTGAGGAAGTCTGTGTAGTTGTGGTAGTGTTTCTGGGATTCTGATCTGTATTGTGTTGTCTTCAGTGTGACAGTGGCTTGTATTCAGAATAGATCTTGAATTAATCAACCAACTTTGTATCACTATACTGAATAGTCGGGTACAGTGTGGTTGGCCAACTTGGGGAGAATTTAACCGATTACTGTAAAAGTGTAAGTGTAACGGAGTCTTGATAGAGTTGGAGCATCAGTGTCTTTCTGTATATGAAGTGGTTAATCTGGGAACCAAGTATAGGGCCTCTATCTAACAGACCCCTTCCACTCCCAAGAACCCAATAACGTTTAAACGCACTTCTGACAGTTAGAACAGCGTTTAACAGAAGGATGATGGCTACTAAAGACTCCCTTTGATAGATATAGAGATTAGCATCAGCATTGCTTTTGTGAAATCCCTTGTCTTCAAAGAACTTATGAATCTTTTCATACCAAGGCCTGAGAGCTTGCTTAAGTCCGTAAAGTGCCTTGTGAAGCTTGTAGACTTGATCTTCTTTGCCTTTGATCTTGAAGCCTTCAGGTTGTTCAACATATACTTCTTCTTGAAGATCTCCATTGAGGAATGCACTTTTGACGTCCAGCTGGTAAATGGGCCACTTAAAGTGAGCACTTAGTGCTAATATGATTCTTATGGTTGTGAATCTTGCAGTAGGAGCAAAGGTTTCTTCATAGTCAATGCCATGTTGTTGCTTGTATCCCTTAGCTACCAACCTTGCTTTGTACTTGTCTAATGTGCCGTCTGACTTGTACTTAACTTTATAACGCCACTGAACTCCAATGACTTGATGATTTATGGGCTTCATGTGTATCTCTCCTTGGTGGGTATTTGCCTAGATACGATCCCAAGAAGGGGACTCACAGAATATCCACCCAACCAAGGGCATCAAAACCTGCAACTCCAAGAATTATGAAAAAGCACATTTGGTACTTGAAACTAGAAGAGCAAGCAAGTCATTAAAAACTATAGCATCATGAAGCCTACCTGAATGACAAGGGATGATGATAAATAGATTTGAGACAACATTAATACCACTCAAGGAGATCAATCATCAAAAGAGTATGGGATGAAAGTGGACCAAAGGGGATCACCCTCCAAGTCCAAGGTGCCAAGGGTGGCCTTACCACACCACCTTGAACACATGTGTCCCATAGCCTTACACCACTATGGAGACCAGATGACATCCCAAGATTGATGGGAATCTCTAAGAGGGTAGATGCTTGAACTGTCTATGTTAGAAGTGCAACATCCGCCAATCCAAGGTTTCGTGGATGCAATCCCAACCTAAGGGCCTGAAAAAGAAATCTCAAGAGCCTAGGCAAGAATTTACCTTTAATTTCAAAACCCTAAAGCAAGCATACATCACAAATATTTTTTGTAATTGTTGAGGTAGAAGAAATAAGCCTTTAGTTATTGAACAACCGACTTCCTTAGCTACGTGCTTTTGATCAGGTCAAGATTTTGCATGACTGTAACCACAAACGTGTACCACTTACCATACAATTGCGGGAGTTATGTGTACTTTTGAGCATAGGAGTGATGTAACATACCGAAGAAAACATACATTCATTCTTCCCATAAGTGCAAATACTTAGCCCATGTCTACACAAAGTTCCTCTCAACGTGTAGGTGAAGGTTCAGTACACTCAACCAGGGGCAGTCAACCAAAACCCCATCAATGATAAGAAAAGTCAATCTGGTATACGTTGTTACAACCCATTTCCTTGGGCACATGCAATGTACCTGAAAAGTCATACAATCTTGCAAGACATACATTCATAGCACCAATCACAACCCTCACCCCCAATTGATGGTAAGATGTATGGATGCTCTCCCTATCCTAGGGCTATCACATTCCTCTTATCAAATGACACATCTATAAAAACATAAGTGATTATACTCAGCCAGGGAGAACAATATAAACGGGCATGCAATTACATATCCATGCATCTGATTTTTCCATCTAATATCAAAGTAGACAACACCAAAAACATCTCTCTTTTTCATAGGGTGAAAGTCTAAGAAAATGGGACCAATCCCCTAAAGTAGGGCAATCACAACCACTCAATAGACATTTGGAAGCAAACACATCACGCACATTATGGCCTGGTTTTAGGGCAATGGACCTCAAGTTGTTTTGGCAGACAACGTCCTACAAAAGCAGGCAACCTAATGCATAGAGTTGTTCAAAAATCCACGAAACATGTAACCATGAAATGTATGGGCTTCTTAAGCATATGAGCATACTTGATCACAATGATGCATAGGGAGAGTGTCATGTGGTAGAACCTTTCCCTCTTCTTGTATCAAAAAGAGAAGTGAAGTGAGGATACATGCAAATTCCAGATCACCATCAAGAATCTTAAGCCTTAAGATCAAAACATTCATAGTGTGCAATATGATTTATCATTCAGATGCATGCTTCCCTAGCTATGTACTCAAAACTTAAAAGCCAAAAAGTATCATATAATGGCAGGAAGTATGTACAAACATACGGATCAAGGAGTATTAGCCTATTGTTTGGAAGAGGACGAGTACGTGAAGTGGTTGCAATTAGCACATGTGGGTGCATTAGCGCAACACTACTCGAGACAAAGAACCTTACAGACATTGAAAAGACTTGGAGTACACTGGCCAAATATGGAAGCTGATGTCCATAGGTTGTGCAAAGAATGCTCAACCTGCCGCACTAAACCACCAGTGGAACATGCCACTCTTTATCAAGTGTCTTTAGTGCCAGATTGGAGTGAACCCTTAGTAGCCTTCTTGAGGACAAAAACCTTTCCCCAGGATATGACATTGGCTAGACAAAGGAGCTTAGAACAAGAAGCTTTAGATTATACTCTCATTGGGGATAATCTATACAGAAGGGGAAAAGATGGGTATCTTAGATTCTGCATCCACGAGAGTGAATATCTGAATATCTTGGAGACTGCTCACCAAGGTGTAGCAAGAGGACACTTTGGACCAGATCGGGTGATCAAGGCAATTTTATTTGCTGGTCTTTGGTGGCCAACCCTTCACATGGATGCACATACCTACGTGAAGAGGTGTGATGTTTGTCAGCAAACCCAGTACCCTATATGAAAAGATGAGATGCCATTGAAACCTATGATGGGTGGATGTGCATTCTCCAAATGGGGAATTGAAGGTCAATCCTATTGAGGCATACCTCATAGGGTTGGGAGGTGTTGAAACCCCTTTGTTGAAGCTGAAGGTCAAGGACAAAGCACAGGAGCACATCAAAGAGGTGGACACCCAAGAAGAAGGAGCAAATAGGGAGCTCCAAGAAGTGTATGTCAAATTTTCAGAAGAAATCCCTATAAAAATAGTGATTTTCATCACTAAAAACCATTGTAAATACCATTTTCTATTTTTGTAACTCCATTTTTTTCAAGCCGAGGAGTCCTCGAGCTTGAGGAGTATTAGAAGTATCATCCTACCAATTTTCATAATTTTTAGACTTCATTTGAGCCCTCAAATAAGCCCTGGAACATAATTTTTAACTAAGCCGGACACTAGGTCTGGACAGGGTCAAAACTAGTCAAAAAACTATAAAAAGAGCTAGAGAGCTCATTTTTGAGGCTAGATTGTTTAGAGAATAGAGCTTTGTAAGAGAACTCTTGTGCAATCGAAGCTTTCCATTGTTCCTCTCTTTGATCTTACCTTATGCGTGTGTGTGTATGTATGTGCATATTTGTGTGCTTTCACTCATGCACTTGTGCCTTCACTTGCTCGTGGTCTTCATACCGGTCCTCACGTCTCCGCAGATTGACAAGTAAAGGAGGTGGTGCTTACGCTTGAGCTACACCAAATTTTGGCGTTGTTGCTGGGGAGAGAGCTTCGAGGATGAGCGTTGTGATGGTAAGATCGTAGATTTGCGATGTTGGAAGGTAAAAAAACTATCATTTCTGTTATTTTTCTGATTTTTCTTCTCCATCTTCATCATCATCATCTCCATCTTCATCTTCATAGAAATTTCTTGTTTTTAGTGCATTTTCACCATTTTCTTATCATTTTTCATGCATCATTGTGTGAGAAGGAGTTAGGAGATGCAAGGGAGAGCAAGCGCCTGTTTTTTTTTCATGATTTTCTGCACATACGGAGCTCGCCATTGCTCGGCGCTCAGAAATTTGAATTTCCCGCCAAAAAACATGATTCTGTGATGAAAATCACGATTCTGTGAAAAATTCAAATTTTTTTGAAAATTTCGATTTTCTATTTCTCGCCTAAAAACTTTCTGAAAGAAACACGATTCTGTGGTCATTCTTAGAATCGCAATTCTCTAGTTGTGCTCAAAATTGCGATTCTCTGGTTGTGCTCAAAATCGCGATTCTCACAAACCACGATTTTCAACCAAAAACACGATTCTGTGAAAACACGATTCTCTGTTGGCAATCGCGATTTTCAAAAGCACGATTTTACCACGACTTTAAGAAAAGTCGATTTTCAGTGGGCTCAAAATCGTGATTCTCACAAATCACGATTTTCAGCCAAAAATACGATTTTGTGAAAACACGATTCTCTGTGGCTCCAAAATCGCAATTTTCTAAAACACGATTTTCATCCAAGGTACAGAATCACGATTGTCATAGGTGCTCAGCGTCGCGATTCTCTTGATTTCACAGCATCGCGATTCTCTTGAGATTTACAACATCGCGATCCTCTTGAATTTCACAGCATCGCGATTCTCTTGATTTCATAGCATCGCGATTCTCTTGAGATTTACAGCATCGTGATTCTCTTGATTTCATAGCATCACGATTCTCTTGAGATTCATAGCATCGCGATTCTTTCCAACTCAAAAATCCTGATCAACCCTTTGGACTTGAACACCCGGTGGTCAAGTTCAAAGAGGGTTCATACATTGATAAGGAAGGAACCATGTATGTGGTCACCAACCTACTAGATAGGACCGATGAGTTTGGAAATATCATTCATGAGAATGAGATAGGAGACCTAGAACAAGGAAATGTAGGACAAGGACCCTAGACTCCTAGATGTAAGTTAGTTTTGACCAGAGTGATCACTCCAGATTGGATCCCTCAAGACAACAAAAGCATAGAAGTATTCTTGAATAGAGAAACAGAGGAAGCCTTTTGGAGATTCAAGCCAGATCAACCTAGCCAATTGGGCATAGTTATCATCTACGAGTTCAAGGATCCAGAGATACCAGGCAAAGTTGTCTACCTGGATAACACATCAAAGAAGATATTCTTGGTAACAGAACATGATAGACATGCATATACTTGGAAGAGTGAATTGATCTTTCCTCCACCACGATCCAATGTGTCCCATGGCCTCCAAGGAGTAGGATCATCCAAAGCTCATGAAGCCCAGAGAGAAAGAACCAGAGAGAGACCTGAGGTAAGTTTTGCACACATTGTGCGCAAGAATAGATCAGGATTTGAATATGAAAGACCTGAAAGAGAGAGACATCAAGCACCTAGGCAACAAAGAGATGAACAAGATTTTCCATTGCCTAGACCCCGAGAGCACCCAAGAACCCTTAGACCCACTCAAGTGATCAAGGCAATGAAGAATTACTTTGACGGGATAGGAGACCCTTATGATCATGTGGCCGAGTTCAAACAAGTGTTAAGAGCTGAACAAGTTGAGGATTTGTTCACCCAGTACGAGGCATTTGGTTTGACTCTTAAGGGCACTGCCTTAGCTTGGTTTCAGCCACTGAGTAGTCGCAACTATCACGATATAGGTCAACTGCTGAAGAATTCATTGTAGAATTTTCCAAGAGTGGTATCAGGCATAACACATCATCCTTGATCCACAGCTTCAAGCAGACACCCCAAGAAACAATGCGACTAGTAGGTAGAAGATTCAGACAGTTTTTAGAGAGATGCCCTGCTCCAGAGTTACCCACACCAGCCAAACAAGTGGCTTTATTTTTAGATGGCTTACTAAGCACCAAGTTAAGATCATATGTGTACTTGAAAGAGCCTAGAAGCAAAGAAGAGTGTGTGTGGACCTGCATTGACATAGAAGACAACTTGGGTGAGGAGTTAGGACTATCCAAACTCTATCAAGACTATGACAGTTCTACTAGTCATACCTCTAGAGCCTCCACTAAGCTGGATGAGATAGCAAAGCACGTTGCCAAGAAGCTAGGAGTTCAAAATAAACAAATACCAAGAGTCACCTCATTGAACCGGTGTTATACTTGCAGAGGGGACCACATGGCTAACATATGCCCAATGCACAACCAGAACATGAGAGAAAGGAATTCTCCATATTGCACTATTGAGAGAAAATACACGAACCATACGGCTCAAGATTGTCCATACAATAGACAGGCTGTTAGATAGAATTATCTACAACCTTACCAGCAAGGTAGGTATCAAACCAATACCAACAGCCATATTATCGACCACAACAACAATATCAGGCATCATATAGCCACAGCCAGTCCTAGGAAACAAACCACCAGCGCCTACCAATGTAATTTCAGTTAAGTATGCAGTGGCAGAAGAGAACCTTAATAGAGCATTGGTGCCAGTGACCCCACTGATCTCAGAGAATGACTCTCATGCTCATAGTTCAGACTACTCCCATGAAGGTAGTCCACATGCTTATTACATAGAGTCACATGAACATAGTGAGATTTACCCCTATCAATATGAGACACCACCTATGGAGCAAAGTTGGGAGCCAGAATACTCCAATGTCATGTACACAAATCCTAAGCCTAGGCCCCAATTGAGACAAATGAGACCACAAGCCCCTAGAGGATCTTGTTTCAGATGTCAAGGTGACCATTTCATTCGAGAAGAAGCACAGGCAGAAGCTTTACAACGCATTCGGCGAATGAAATTGAGAAGACAAGGTAGAGGCCAGTCCATGCCGGATGCTCATGAAGCTCTAGGTTATCACATTGCCATGTGCGAGGCTTCCGGTAAATGGTCCCATAAGATAGTTGATCGATGACCTTTTGTGACCCTAGAAGTAGGACAAGGAGAGAGTGCAAGCACCGTGAGAGCTTTAATTGATTCAGGAGCAACCACTAGTGCAGTTCGGCTTTCTTACTGCCAAAAATTGCAATTGAAGGTCAATTGTTGGCATACAAGTCAGATGAAGAGCATACTAGCACAACGGGGCAGTCATGCACAATACGGCAACAAGGCCTAATCATTTTTTCCATGGACCATTCACAACTCAAGTGATTTTAATCACTACACAAACATTGTAAATTCCGTTTTTGGTAGAATAGACTCCATTTTGTTCAAGCCAAGGAGCCCTCGAGCTTGAGGAGTATTAGAATTAGCTACATACCAATTTTCATAATTTTTAGACTCCGTTTGAGCCCTCAAATAGGCTCTAGAACCTAATTTTTAACTAGGCCGGATACTAGGTCTGGACAAGGCCAAAGATAGTGAGAAAACTATAAAAAGAGCTAGAGAGCTCATTTTGGAGGTTGGATTGTTTGTGAATTAAGCTTATGTAAGAGACTTTGTGACTAATGCAAAGAACTCCATTGTTCATCTCCTTGTTCTTGCCTTGTGTGCGCGTGTGTGTGTATGTGTGTGCATGCTTGTGTGCTTCTCACTCACGCACTTGTGCCTTTACTTGCTCATAGTCTTCATACTAGTCCTCACGTCTCCACGGATTGACAATTATGAGGTGGATCTTCTCACGTTGGTACTCACCATTGTGCTAGAGTGACACCAAATTTGGCGCCGTTGCCGGGGAGAGAGCTTTGAGGACGAGCGTGTGATGGTAAGACGTAGAGTTGAGACATTGGAGTCATAGGTAATATCCTTTCTTTTCCTTATTTTTCTTCTATTTTTCTTGTTTTTGCATCACCATCATCACCATCATCATCCTCACCATCTCCCACCTCCATCTCCATCTTCACAAAAATTCCAGTTTTTGAGTATATTCCACTCCCCACCTCATTTCCCTCATTTCACTTGTGAGAGAGAGCGAGAGAGAGCTTGCATGCAATCTGTTTTTGTGTGTTTTTTGAGTTTTTGCTGCAGGAACTAGTTGTACCACCATCTCCAGCAGCTTGCGCAGGTACGACAGACTCTGCACAGGTCCCGGGACGACGACCTCTGTCTATCACGACAGACAGAAAAACTTAATATTTTTTGAATGCATGCTTGGCATGATAACCCACACCATTAGAGCACTCCAAATCACTAGAAGTTTCTAAAAAATTTGCATTTTTTCAGTCTATTGCGACAGACTCAGTCTATCGCGATAGACACCATCTATCACGACAGACCAAAACCACGACAGACGATAGACACCGTCTATCGCGACAGACCAAAACCACGATAGACGACAGATAGCGTCTATCGCGACAGACAGGAACCCATGATAGACCCCATCTATCACGACAGACACCATCTATCGCGACAGACAGAGACCCACGATAGACCCCGTCTATCGCGATAGACACCGTCTATCGCAACAGACACCGTCTATCGTGACAGACCAAACCACGACAGGCGACAGACACCCGTCTATCGCGACAGACACCCGTCTATCATGGCAGACAGGCCCACGCAACAGTCAGCATCTATCGCGACAGACACCCGTCTATCGCGACAGATAGGCCCATGCAACAGTCAGCATCTATCGTGACAGACACCCGTCTATCGCGACAGACACCCATCTATCGCGATAGACACCCGTCTATCGTGACAGACACCCGTCTATCGCGACAGACACCCGTCTATCGTGACAGACACCCCTCTATCGCGACAGACAGGCCCACGAGATAGTCAGCGTCTATCGCGATAGACAAACATTTTCGGCAAAAAAATAGAGGGGTAAATTTTTGAAAATTTAGGCTAAATTCTGGGCATATTTGCATACTCGATTACTCCCACACTCACGAAGCCCTTAGAAAAATGCACTAAACTCTTGAAAGGATCTGTTTGTCTGTTTAACCCCCCAAACCCTGAACTGTCATAACTTTTTCATATGAAATCCATTTTTTGAGCTCTGGGGCATTGATTTTCAGATAGGGTAATTTGAAGTTAACCCTCTGTGGGGTAGGTACACCAAGGGAGCTCTAGAAAAAATTTTCTGGCAATAGAAAAGGGGGAAAAAAGGGTCATTAAAAGTGTCCGAACTAAATTGTCTGTCAATTGAGGGTGAAAAGTGGAGCTAAACTTGGAATTTTTACAGGATCATTAAGAGCTTTTGGAGATAGCAAGGCAAGTGCCATTGTGTGCAAGCTTGGGAATGCGCTTCCTGGGCAGACGAGCATAGTAAGAAGGAGCGACTTGAGGTTGGAACATCTCTTAACCCCCTCAGTCCATTCTTAGCATAGGCTAAGTGCGAGCAGTGGTCCAAATTGACTAGGGATATGATAGGAATACTCAAGTTTTAAGAGCCTTTAACTTCTCAAGTCCAAGAATAGGCTAAATTGCAGTCAAGGTATAACTTAAGGGAAAGGGACTTAAACTAAGTGGACGAAGAACATCAAGTGCGACACACTTAAGTGCTCCTAACGACGCATAATTAAAGACAAGAAAACACATACAAAGGAACTCAAAAGGAACAAGTGATTGATATCAAAGAATCAGCAACGTACAAAGGGCATATGAATCTTAGATCGGGAAGGCACTTAGGGAGAGATCGTCAAAGTATTAGATCATCAGAGGCTAGTGTCAATCATACAGCTAGATCGTGGGCCCAGCAATTGAGCGATTACCCCTATGCTCTAGACCCAAAAACTAGTGACTCTGAGATGTCTTATAACATGGAAAGACTGGTAGGTAGCTCAGGGGTTGCATACCTAGAAAGACCTGAGGGTTCTTACAGAACTCAATTGGAGTATATCCGGACCAACCGCTTAGGTGCACGCATCTATGAGGATGGTCTGAGAAGATCTGTTGTCCTAATTAAAAACGTGGATCAGCCCATTGGACTAGAACACCCTGTAGTCAAATTCAAAAATGGTTCCTACATTGATAAAGAGGGAACCATGTATGTGGTCACAAGCCAACCAGAAAGAACAGATGAATTTGGCAACATAATCCCAGAAGTTGAAATAGGAGACATAGATCAAGGGAACTTAGGAAAGGAGCCAAAAACCCCTCGCGGCAAGTCGGTTCTGACGAGAATAATCACTCCCGAGTTGGTGTCCCAAGACAATAGGAGCATAGATTTGCTTGTGAATCGAGAGACAGATGAGGCTTTTTGGAGGTATAAGCCTCATAAGCCTAATGAAGTATGAGCTCTTACCATTTACGAATTCAAAGATCCTGATATCCCAAACAAAGTGACCTACTTAGATGATGCTTCAGAGAGGATCTTTGTGGTCTCAGAGCATGGAAGACACGCATACACTTGGAAGGGAGAATTTGTTTTTCCCCAACCTCGATCCACTGTGTCTTATGGTAACCAAGGCGCTGGAACATCTCAGGCTCATGGAACTCAGAGAGAGAGGAGTAGAGATAGACCCGAGGTGAGCTTTGCCAATCCACTTGGAAGAGAAAGAACGAGGACAGAGACTGATAGGATGGACAGGGAGAGACATAGGGATCCAAGGAATACAAGAAATATAGACGAATTCCCTCTCCCAAGGCCTAGAGAACACGCTAGAATCTTAAGACCCACACAATTGGTTAAGTCCATGAAGAATTGCTTTGATGGCATAGGAGACCCGTATGACCATGTAGCAGAGTTTAGGAAAGTTTTGAGAGTTGAACAAGTGGAAGACTTGTTCACTCAATACAATGCTTTTGGCATAACACTCAAGAACACTGCATTGACTTGGTTTCAACCACTTCACCAAGATCAGTACAGAAGCATAGATCAATTGCTTGAAGCATTCATCATTGAGTTTTCCAAGAGTGGTATTAGGCATAACACATCTTCCCTGATATACGGCTTCAAACAAACACCTCAAGAGACAGTGACGCTCGCAGGAAGAAGGTTTAGGCAATACCTAGAGAGATGCCCCGCTCCAGAGTTACCCACTCCAACCAAGCAAGTGGCCTTATTTTTAGATGGATTGTTAAGCACCAAACTGAGATCATATGTGTACTTGAAGGACCCTAGATCCATAGAAGAATGTGTATGCATGTGCATAGACATTGAGGATAATCTAGGGGAGGAATTAGAGCTCTCAAAAATCTATAAAGATTCAGATAATTCTAGTAGCATCATTTCCTCACAATCCATATCAATTGAGGATCTAGCAGAAAAGGTAGCTCTAAAATTAGGTGTCTCTAGCAAGCAGATTCCTAGATTTTCCCCAGGAAAACGATGCTATACCTGTGGAGGAGACCATATGGCTAATGTGTGCCCTATCATGGCCCAACCCCAAGTGAACTCTAATAGCCAATACTGCACCATAGAAAGGCGATACACCAATCACACTGCACAAGACTACCCATATACCAAACAAGCTGTTAGACAAAATTATCCTCAGCCATATCCACAACCAAGAAAGTACCCTAATCAGTACCCACAACAACAGTATGCTAGGCCCCAGCAAACCTATCAACCACCCTATCAAGGGCAACAAAGACCGCAACCAGTCCTAGCGCAGCAACCTCCTGCCCCCACCAATGTGATTCCAGTGAAGTATCCAGCGGCAGAAGAAAATCTAAATAGAGCTTTAGTGCTAGTGACATCCTCGCTTTCGGAAATTGATCCAAGTGATTTGACTCCACCCATGTTGAGAGCCCCCAGGCCTACTACATGCAATCACCGGAGCATAGGGAGTCATATTATTATGAAGAATCGAGTGAGTCCAGTTGGGAGCCAGAATATGCAAATGTCATGTACACAAACCCCAACTTAGACCTCAACCTAGGCAGATAAGACCTCCATTTCCTAGAGGACCATGCTTCCGATGTCAGGGAGATCACCTCATTCGTGATTGCCCTCTACCTGCACCCACACAACCCCAATCCGTGACAATTCAAGGTTTTTGTCCGGATTATGGAAAGGAGCATTTGTTACGAGAGTGTCCCAAGAACCCTGCCAATATGCCAAAAATCGCTCCTATCAATGTCATTGGGCTAGTAATAGACTCCACGGGTAGTCTGACTTCCACGGCCCCAGTGCAGGTCATCACGAGAGCTCAGGCACTTAAGCAAAACCAAGAGTTAGGCCAGGAAAAGAACGCGGAGGTTAGCGAGACTGAGAGCTAGAATAAGAAGAGAACAAGAGCTTGGAGAGATAGCCGTGAACGTATGAAAAGGCAATGGGCAAGGAAGATGAGCGAACTTGAGGAAAGCCTACGAGAAACCAAAGCCAAAATCATAGAAATCACATCTCAAATGCACTCTCACACATCCCCGCCACTACCATCCCCTTCACCCTCCATTCCTCAACCATCTAATCCACCACACATAACCCACCCACCACCCCGAGTAGGATCAGTCTTAGCAGATCCCACTCCAGAAGACATAGATATGATGCTTAGAGCATATCAGGCCAGGATCCAAGAAGGGCCAAATGTAAGGGATCATGAAAGATGTTACCCTAGAGCTAACCTAGAGCTAGAACGAACCAAGTTGTATGCCAAGATGGTGGAATTGGCTCAAGCCATGTTTGAGGCAAGTCGCCTCTTCAATTGCTCTAGCTCCACTAGAACACCATTGCATTTTGATGGTCTATTAGATCAATTGGAGATGATAATTGCAAAGTCTGGAAAAGGAGCCAACTCCTAAGCTAAGAGGAAGGCAAGTGATAGAATAAGCATTCCTCCCATGGAAGCTTATGTGCCTAACGAAATGGGCTAAAGAGAGTGAAATTCCTCCTCCCATTGAACTTGTGGATGACACACACGATCAATTCCCACAAGACCTTCCTTCCATTTATGGAGAGCAGGAGAGTACCCAATCTCAAGAGAGATTAGACTTTGAGTCCAATTCCTTACAGGAGCTACCCCATTTCACAGGACCATGGGAGGCAAAGTCCACTTGTATGAGAGCACCTACGGTCATGATAAGAAATGAAGAATCAATCATACCTGGGAACACAGAGGTAGTAAAGAATACTAAAGTGCAGTGCAATCTCACTTTAGAAGAGCTGCTCAAGGTCAAGCCCAAATTGTGGAAACATGTAGCCAAACGAGTGCCAAACATAGCAAAACCTCGTTCCCAGGTAGGGTCTCATAGGACAGTGTCGGAAATACCTTTGGACAAGATAGGAGACATGAGCGAAGGAGAGGAAGGAAACACCTATCTCCCTATCACTCATCAAGGTTACACAACCAAGGCCATTTTGGACTCAGGTGCAAGAGTTGCAATTGCTACCACTTCCTTATGGAAACGATGGGGCAAGCCAGCACTCAGGCCAACAAGAATGAAGTTGCAAATGGCTGATGGTCACATTGAGAGACCCTTAGGGCTACTAGAAGGAATAACTCTCACCACTTGTGGTGTAGAGTTTGATCATACTTTTGTTATATGTGACTTTAGCAAGAATCATGCCTACGAAATGATTATGGGAAGACCCTTCTTGAGGCAATTGCAAATAGTGCAAGATTGGGGGACAAATTCTTTGTATCTGCAACACTTGGGTGTCACAACCAAAGTAAATCTCAAAGATTTCTCTCATAGAGACGTACCCCCCATTCAATGGAATCCCATCCATAGAGCCAAAGATGACACTGAGTCAGTGCATTCCATAGGATCAGGATCCTCATGGATACATGAAGACACCCACTTATGGATGTGTAAAATAGTAGTAGAAGAAGAGAAGAGGGAAAAAGCCAGAGAGGTAGGTGCAAAAGATACCCATAGATCAATTCAAGACCCAGCCTATGCACCTGTAGTGTTTCTTGACGAAGAGTTTGAACCTCATGGTTGGGCAAAAATCTTAGCAACTATGGATGTAGCCATCAATGAAGAGCAATGGACACCTCACTGTGATGAGGATGGCTATGACATTTCAGTTTTCACAATAGAGCCAATCATGTGCAATCCAATCATTGAAGAATGTGAACCTAGCACTGATGCATTCGAGGATGCAAGTGACTCCGATCTAGAGTCAATCATTATGGACCCACCCTTTGCATTAGATGAGGAATATTTCTATGAAGTAGAAGCTCACCCTCAGAGACACGAAGACATTACAAATGAGGTGAGATTAACCACACAAGTGACCACTAAGAGTGAAGGAAAGAAAAGGAAGAAGAGAGAAGCCACACTAGAGGAGAAAGAATCCCTGTTTGAGGTCCCAGAAAACTTTCAGAAGTATGATATAGAAGACAGGAGAGTCATGATAAGAATGCCGAAACGCGATGCACAAGCAAGAGAGGCCTATGATAACAAAGAAACCACCAAGAAAATAGTGGTGGCCATAGAAGAAGGAGAGGAGCGATGCACATACATAGGACACGACTTAAGTGAAGATGAGGAGCAGGAGTTGATAGCCTTACTACGAGAATATAGGGATGTGTTTGCATGGAGTTACAAGGACCTGAAAGGCGTAGATCCCGACATATGCTCCCATATGATCCCCATGACCTTAGAGGCTAGACCCTCTAAACAAAAGCCATACACATACAATGACAACTATGCTGCCAAGATCAAAGAAGAGATAGATCGCTTGGTTGAAGCTGGATTTATATATGAAATTGAGCACATTGAATGGGTATCCCCCATTGTAGTGGTGCCCAAAAAGAATGGCAAATTACGTGTCTGCATTAACTTGAAGAAGGTCAATGCAACCACTATCAGAGATAGTTATCCGCTTCCAATCACTGAGCATCTATTAGAAAGGGTAGCAGGCAAGGAAGTATACAGCTTCTTGGATGGGTTCTCTGGTTACAATCAAGTAGCCATTGCACCAAAAGATCAGCATAAGATGGCTTTTGCCACAGAGTGGGGCATATTCACTTTTAGGGTAATGCCATTTGGGCTTACCAATGCTCCTGCAACCTTCCAGAGATTGATGTTCCATGTGTTTAAAGAGTTCTTGAGAAAGAATTTGGAAGTCTATGTTGATGATCTCTGTGCCCATTCCAACATTAGACAGAAACATATACCTTAACTCAGACAAATCTTTGACAAATGTAGAGAATATCAAGTCTGTTTGAACCCAAAAAAGTGTGTTTTCATGGTCAGGCAAGGCAAGATTCTAGGACACATAGTTTCAAAGAATGGCATCTCCACTAACGAAGAGAAGGTGAGGGCTATTGCAGAACTACCTAGGCCTAAGAACGTCAAGGAAGTGCAAGCTTTCATGGGGCATTGTGGCTATTACCGACGTTTCATACACATGTATGCCATCATTGCACGGACTTTTGACAAACTTTGAGTGGACTGATGAATGTGAGAACTCTTTCAATGAGCTTAAACGACGATTATGTTCAACACCAATCTTGACTACACCAGATTGGAATAAGCCCTTCCATGTGCATGTGGATGCATCCAATTATGCCATTGGATGTGTGCTTGCACAACCTATTGGTGAAGGTAATATGGATCTTCCAATTGCCTATGCGAGTAGACAGTTGAATGCAGCTGAACGAAACTATACCACTACCGAACGAGAGGGATTAGGCATGTTGTATGCAGTTAAAAAGTTTAGACACTATTTGCTTGCAAATAAGTTTAAATTTTTTACTAATCATCAAGCCCTACTATACTTGGTAAACAAGCCATGCAATACAGGCAGATTAGTAAGATGGTTCCTCTTACTAATGGAATATGACTTTGAGGTAGTGGTGAGAAAAGGCAAGACTCATTTGAGAGCAGATCATCTCTCAAGGCTCACATCTGGAGAGGCACCGCAAGGAGTATCAGATGATCTTCCTGATGCTTACTTGTTTTAATTTGGAAGTTGTACCACAGTGGGCCAAGAACTTAGTGCCAGTACTGACATATGGGCCTAAACATCCAGTAGTAAACACTCAAGATAGGGAGGTAGTAAAAACCCAAAAGTACCACATAATGGCAGGAAGTATGTACAAGTACACGGATCAAGGAATATTATCTTGTTGTGTGGAAGAGGATGAGTATGCTAAATGGTTGCAATTAGCACATGTAGGTGCATTAGAGCAACACTACTCAAAGCAAAGAACCTTACAGACATTAAGGAGACTTGGAGTGCATTGGCCGACTATGGAAGCAGATGTCCATAAGTTGTGTAACGAATGCCCAATCTGTAGCACTAAACCACCAGTCGAACATGCCACTCTTTATCGAGTGTCTTTAGTGCCAGATTGGAGTGAACCATTAGTAGCCTTTCTGAGGACAAAAACATTCCCTCCAGACATGACTCTGGCTAGGAAGAGAAGTTTAGAACAAGAAGCCCTAGACTACTCACTCATTGGAGATAATTTATACAAGTGTGGCAAAGATGGTTACCTTAGACTATGTGTCCATGAGAGCAAATATCTTAAAATCTTGGAAACTCCTCACCAAGGTGTAGCAAGAGGACACTTTGGTCCAGATCGGGTGATCAAGGCAATACTATTTGCAGGATTTTGGTGGGCCACCCTTCATATGGATGCACATACCTATGTGAAGAGGTGTGAGGTTTGTCAGCGACCTTAGTATCCTATACGCAAGGATGAGATGCCATTGAAACCTATGATGGGTGGACGTGCATTCTCTAAGTGGGGAATAGACTTTGTTGGTCCTATTAATCCCCCAACTAAGGGTTCACATGCTAAGTATATCATAGTGGCCACAGACTATCTAACCAAGTGGGTAGAAGTGAAAGCCACAACGAAGAATGATGCTCAAACGACAGCTAAGTTTCTATTTGAGAATGTGTTTACCAGATACGGTCTACATATAGAACTAGTTAGTGATAGAGGCACTCACTTCTTGAATGAAGTTAATGAAAATCTTCTCCAAGTGTTCTTGGTGATACACAAGAAGTCTGCCCCCTATCACCCACAAGCTAATGGCCAAGCCGAAAGCACAAATAAGATTCTATGCAATGTGCTGATGAAATTAGTAAATAATAAATGCTCTAATTGGGACAAACAACTACACCATGCCATTTGGGCATATAGAGTTGCTTATAAAACGGTACTCCAAGCCACACCCTTTCAGATGGTATTTGGCCAGAATTTCGAGGCACCCTTACCCAAACCAGATCTCCTCTGATGCTACTATTTGGTCTCAACATTACAGGCTAATGCAGAAAAGGACAAACCAGGAACATTCGTTCTTCCTTCCTTGCTGGGCAACAATGAATTGAAGAGGTTCGAACTTACCTTGGAATTGGTGAGCTCTGCTTTGAATATGCACGGCACACATGTACCTTCTGAGAAGGATGCTCTCATTCCCACCAACATGAAGGATCGGAAACTATTGAAGCTGAAAGATATGGAAGCACTCACACCAAACGTGTCCATCCCTCTCCATATGTGCATGCAACATTTTGCTTTTCCTGGTCAAGATCAATTCACACAACCTCACAAAAGAATATGGTTTGCTCTTTACTTGGCGGAGACAGGTGCGTTACCGATTAAGCTTCCTATATGGATTGTGGAGCAGTTGTATGAAGCAAATAAAAGGTCATCTAGAAAACTAGTGGTGAATGGCTGTTGTGCAATCACATGCATTATCTACAGATGCTTAGCATATGATGTACCCATTGAACGTGCTTTAACTTGGGCGCAACTACAAATGTTTAAGAGGCTCAAAACTGCCACACATCAATCCAAGCGCATGAGGGGTTCGATCCCTTGTGTTCAAACACGTGAAGTTTTGACGACTCCGAAAGTGTCGCCACGAGGGGATGCCACTGTGCCTCCCTTTACCATTCGTATACCAAGATCCGGATCTGAAGGCACCTCACAAGTTGCCCCCTCGGCTCCTCCTGTCCCTCCTGAATTTGAATTTCCTACGACTGGAGACGCTGAAGGGATGGGTCCCTTCGACTTTGAATCATTCTTGCAGAATACACAAATCTCTGATGTAGAGTTCTATTCAGATACAGAAGAACAGGGAACATCTTCCCAAAGAAGGAGGAAATCCACAGAAGGCCACCATGTACACTGGGATGATGAGCAGCAGAGAACTTTGTCACAACAACTAGAACACTCGGAGGCAAAAGAAGAAGCAGAAGCAGAAGAAACAACTGAAGCCCCAGCCTATACAGCAGAACTCCGGAGGCTATATCAAGTAATGGAACGAGTGCAGTCGCAACAGTTGCTCACCGAACAGAGCAGTCGGGTGCTCATGGCTCAGCTATTGGAAGAAGCCGAATTTGACTCAGAATACAGTGAAAGTCTCTTATTGATGGCAGAAACATATGGGGTAGTAGAAGCAGTTCGAACAGCGATTAAGAGGTCTCCAGTTCAATATGATCCATGAAGATTCCAGACACGACCACGGTCTGGTAAAAACATCCAGATTCCCATTACTACGGAAGAAGAACCTATTGTTACACCCGAACCCATTGAGACAACCTCCCAGACAACAACAACCACTGGCCAAGAGATCCTCGTCATCCAGGATGAGTCAACCGAACCACTACCACCGACCCCTCCCCCATCACCTCCTCGAACGGAAGCTATAAATATCACTTCGACTACCCAACCCACAGAGCAAGCCTTCATCTTCCGTAGTCCAACCTCTAGTTCTACTTTGTTCTCCTCCTTTGAAAACCCCCTATATAATACCGCCACCATCATAACTGAATCCTTCATAGATCCTACCCTAGGACAACCATCCCCCATGCCCTCAGCCATAGGCCATCCTAACTCTAGATCCATTTTCTTCGGATTCCCAGCCACCACATCCCCTTTTACGGCTTTCCCACCTCCAAGCTCTCATTTTCCACCTCCCATACCACCATTCCTTCAACCCGCCCATGATTACTTTTGTAGAATGTATCAATCCACCACCCAACCCTCCTCATCAATCCCATCCCCACCATCCACACAACACTTCTTCACTACTCTCTCACACACACCACCTACCATTCCAATATACATGGTAGACACCACACTTGCATCCACTCCTGAAAGTATGGACATTTCACCATCCACAGCACCTCCCCCACCCCCCACGCTTCCACCTTCTCCCATTCCCCCTCCACCAATTTCACCCACACACACATCTCCAATAGACACATCATTCACTCTTCCCATTCCCCAATCCCTTCCCCATGCATCTTCAATTGTACAAACCACACCCTCATCCATAGGCAACACATTCGACACCATGCTCGCATGTATATCACAGTTAAGGACATAGTACAATAAGCTCCAGCAACATAATGCACAACTGCAAGAATCAGAGGGGCTACAACATCGTCTCGCTGCACTAGAAGAAGAGAATGCTCGCCTCCATACACAATTCCAAACTTTGCAAGAGGCTCATAGCATATTGGAATTGCAGTTACAGAATACAGACCAGGAAGCAATACAAGTGGTAGAAGGTCATCTACAGACATAGCTAGAACGCAATTCAAAGCTTCAGCGAAATATGGCCTTACTCAAGCAACACCTTGCAGCCACTCATGAAGAGAATTGATGCCTGCAACTACAGAATCAGGAAAACCTAGAAGCAGCTATCGAAAGCACACTTGGGGCAACCATCAGTCCCTCCAAGTTTCAAGCTGTGACCATCGACAATATCAGGATCATTTTGGAAGATTATGCTATGCTGCTTGAAGCACATGACCAGTTATCAAAGGAACTGGATCAACTGAAGCAGAAACAACAATTAGACACGACTACCTCTCAAACCACCTCCTCAGCGGCTTCACTTCTCATAGAATCAGAGGCCCTAAAAGATCTCCAGAAACAGGTCATAGAATTGCAAGCACACCTACTACAATATGAGAGACCACCTTCCCCACCAGAGGCTCCCACTGACGAGGAAACAGTACAAATTCCGATGGAACAAACGTTTGAAGAAGAATATGACCCACAACCCTTCCCAGGAGGTCAACAAACGGAAGAAGGTCAGGATACGTTTGAAGCACCATGACCCCCATGGCTACGACAAGTGGAGGAAATCGGGAGTTCACATGAAGAACGAACAGTAGTGCAAAATCAGGCCATGAGGGTCATAGAAGACATTGTACCTGTCATCTAGACACCTTATCCTCTCATCAGAACTCCAATACAGGCCCTACTATATCATTTTGGCAGATTATAACGCAGAAATACAGAGAGTCACAGGAAAGATACCTTCCTTTGCAACCCAATTTCAACCTGAAGACCTTCCTCCAGAGGTACAAAAAGGCAAGATCCGTCAACCGACATGGCGGCAGAAACTTCTTGAAACATATCCTAAAATGCTGCGCACCTGGAACAATGCGTCATTACATCTACTTTACAATCCATGATATGGCCCTATTCCACGACGTCGCTCTTGGAAAGCATTCAACATTAAAGTGCAGAACAATGCACAATGCAAGGAATGGCTAAACTACCCGTACATAGCGCCACCACAAGGACCACCCTCAGTAGCCTACATGATGGCCACAATTCGACACTAGATGCCTCGACTGAAGCCCATGCCAGATGTGGTGGCCCAAATGATGCTTAAGATCTTGGATATGATGCAGGTAGTACTCAAAACCTTTCGACATGCAGCAGCACCACAGATACGTCAACCGGGGTTTACCAATGGGAATTACGATTTGGTGTATGACATGAGCACCACCCCCAGCATTCGGGTAGCGTATGCTTGGCATGCATGAATTAAGTATCTTCCCGCATGCTATAAACAAACATTGGAAGAAATGTTCCGACCAGGATTTTGGGAGTACCACTCAGAAGTGTTTGCACCTAAGCCAACACACCTGCTCCATCTCTTTGCTTGTGAACAAGCCATGTACTCCGAGTACTACACCACACCACAACCAGAGGTCCCCGATGCAATCAATTGGGATGCATTGGAAGCTTATCTAGCAAGAGGCTTAAGGATAGGAGAACACGAACTTGCCACCAACGTCATCCAGTACTATATCGACCACGCTATAGAACAAAGGTCTGTCAGGGGCAACAGATGCTAGGAAGGGGGGAGTGTTGGCATACAAGTCAGATGAAGAGCATACCAGCACAACGGAGCAGTCATGCACAATACGGCAACAAGGCCTAATCATTTTTTCCATGGACCATTCACAACTCAAGTGATTTTAATCACTACACAAACATTGTAAATTCCGTTTTTGGTAGAATAGACTCCATTTTGTTCAAGCCGAGGAGTCCTCGAGCTTGAGGAGTATTAGAATTAGCTACATACCAATTTTCATAATTTTTAGACTCCGTTTGAGCCCTCAAATAGGCTCTAGAACCTAATTTTTAACTAGGCCGGACACTAGGTCTGGACAAGGCCAAAGCTAGTGAGAAAACTATAAAAAGAGCTAGAGAGCTCATTTTGGAGGTTGGATTGTTTGTGAATTAAGCTTATGTAAGAGACTTTGTGACTAATGCAAAGAACTCCATTGTTCCTCTCCTTGTTCTTGCCTTGTGTGCGCGTGTGTGTGTATGTGTGTGCATGCTTGTGTGCTTCTCACTCATGCACTTGTGCCTTTACTTGCTCATAGTCTTCATACTAGTCCTCACGTCTCCACGGATTGACAATTATGAGGTGGATCTTCTCACGTTGGTACTCACCATTGTGCTAGAGTGGCATCAATCCTATTGAGGCATACCTCATAGGGTTGGGAGGTGTTGAAACCCCTTGCATGGGAGAGGTGGAACTTCCCCTCTACACTCACGAGGTCCTAATGCTAGCAAAAGTGCTAGTATGTGAAGACGAGGATCTTACTGAACCCCTTGTCTTGGGTCAAGACTAGATCTATGATCACGCAGTCAACCTCAACCTAAGAAGTGGACTTCTTCAGGCTTGGCAGGCCAAAGCCGCCTTACAATTGAATTAGCAAATCAAGCACTCAGGCCATTAGAAAAGGCACTAACTCCTGGCCCCTCGAGGAACCCACATGAAGATAACAATGCTGTTCTTGTCCAAAGTTCTATGGTGCAGAGGATTGTCACTCTTGCCGAAGGTACAGAAGTCAATGAGGAGTTCCCATCTATTCCAAAGAAGATTCTAAAGGGGCAGGCTCAGCAACACATGGCACTGAGGAGACCGATGATCAAGAAGCATGAACACCAACCTGGGCAATATGAAGTACCTCTTGGCATGAAGTAGATCTAGCTACGCAAGGGGAAAAAACTATGGCTCCAGAAGCAGGTTCTCAAAAAAGCATCAAGCAAGCCACACCGTCAAGTACTAAAATGCAGGAGTTCCCTATGCAACACTCTAGACATACCATTTCCATTTGGGTCCCTAAGCGGTCAATGAAGGCTATCCCCAATGCTATCTAGATATGGGTGCCCATGGTTTGCTTACGAGCCCAAATGGCTTCACCTCCAGTCACTGGCATAAATCAACACGCACAATTACTCTTGGCAAACAGCTCAGGGAAGATACCTACACCCCACACTATTACACCTTCGGTCAAACCTAGAAATGTCGAGAAATGGGTACGCAAAGAGTCTCAAATCCAGCATAATCTAGTTCATAAACCTTTACCTGTCATCCGCCCCAAGGGCTACGAATCCTCAATCACAGTTTGGAGACTTAAACCATGTATCAAACCCCATGACCCAATTTTGTAAATCCATCCACTCTGATGTAGGTGCATTTTGAGTACATTGCATATCCAAAGTATGCATCTAGGATGACACTAACCTCTAACCAACATCCACACTTATCACAAACACTTCACCTCTAACCACTAACCACCTAGAATGTCATGTTAGTATTGTGGAGGGAACACCATTACATCCTATTTCCTATGCAACATTAATGTGCCTTTCGTCTTCTAGCAGATAAGCATCAGAAGTCTCATGGAAGCAGCAGTAGGCACGAGCTCCTAGGCATGCACTAGTACTCAAATGGATTGGGATACCATGCCCGTGGAGATTCCACTAACAGCTAGACCTGAGGAGTTTCTGAATGTGAGACGAATTCCCATCTCGGATCCACCAAGTGGCCTAATAGAAAGAGTGAAAGGACATTCTCATTGGTTCAATGAGATGCCACGAGATTTGGGGGATGCGGACCACATCTGGGAGTCCAAGTTGGAATTCGGAGGAGTTTGGTGGACATTTCAGTTTTTCTCAAGAGAGTTTGAAGCATTACAAAATGTAGCACCTCTTCAAGATATCTGGCAGAAAGCCGGATTGCAGGACTACTTTAGCGCATCTCTGCCTAAACCAGATTTCCTTAGATGCTACTACTTGATAGCAACTCTTAAAGCGACAAGAGATTGAGATCAGTCAGGCATATTCCTGGTGCCCTCTCTATCAAACCAAGAGGAAATGAAAAATTTTGAGTTGAACATCACTTTAATCAGGGAGGCCCTTCAGATGTACGGCACCCATGTACCCTTCGATCGAGACCCATTAATATCGGAGTCTATGAAGAACAGTAAACTCAAGAAGTTGAAAGAAATGTGTGCCCTCACCCCAAACATTGCCATACCATTGCGAATGTGCCTTCAACACTTAGCATTTCCGGCTCAAGACCGATTCACACAGCCCCATAAGAAGATTTGGTACGGGCTATACCTAGCGGAGACAGGGAGCCTACCTATTAAAATGCCAGTGTGGATCCTTGACCAATTATATGAAGCAGGCAAACAAGGAGTGAGGAAGCCTACTTTGAATGGTTGTTGTGCCATTACAAGAATCATCTACAGATGCCTCACTTATGATGTGCCAATCGCACGGGCCCTTAAGTACTCACAGTTGCAATTCTTCCAGGGATGAAAACCAGGGGTTCAACCAGCTAAAAGAATGCGTGGATCACTTTCACATGCTCTAATTCCTCGTGAGTCCACCACAGAAATCCCCCTTAAAGAAGAAGAATAAGTAGCCCCATTCACGATCCATCTCCAACGACCACAATTAGAGGGTGTGGTAGAACCCACTCCATCAGGCCCTCCACTACCCACGGATGCTGAGTTTGCCTCCATGGCGACATTGGTAGAGGATACATCCTTTGACTTTGAGAGCTTCTTGCAAACAACACAATTATCTGAGAGTGAGTTCTTCTCAGACACTGACGGTCCCGGATCATCATCCCAGAGAAGACGGCCACATAGTGATGCATGAAGAGTACATTGGGAAGATGAGGCACAACACACTCATGTTGAAGGCACACATGAACAAGAAGAGGCACAGGAAAATGAATTACAGGAGAGTGAGGAGGAAGGCCCTGCCTACATTGCACAACTCAAACGGCTCTACAAGACCATCAAGCAAGTACAAAAAAGGCATAAGCTGTCAGAAGAGGCAAGTAGAGCGATGGTGAACTAGATGCTGCAGGCGGACGAAGTCGATCCTCATTTTATAGAATCATTGAATCTTTTGGCAGATACCTGTGGAATTGTGGAAGCCATGCGGACCATGATATATCGTACCCCCCCTCAATACGACCAACGAAGGCTCGATACATGACCGCAAAGGGGAAAGATGATTCAAATGGAAGTATCTACCTCCCTCCCTACCATAGCTCAAGAAGATGTTCACATGGCCAGCCCCACTAACAGTGATGCACTCGACGATGGCACACAGGTACCATCTCCACCATCACCTCCCATCCAACCCACCGAAACCCTCACCACTAGTATTCCTGAACAACCAGTATTTGCCCTTAGTGAACCTATATCGCACACCACCCTCTCTCCATCCTTCCCTTTACCTACATCCACCAGTTCTAGCCAATTTTTCAAACCACCGATAGGTCATCCCATGGACATTTCACCCTCCATAGGACCACTCACCACCACTTTTGCCTCAACATCACCACTTGTAACTTCACGCACATCACCACATACACCCACTGTCAGCACAACATCCACTTTTCCCTTCCCCATTTCATGACCCCTTGCGTCTTTCACCTCCACCTCTGCATCCACCTCATTTAGTCATGCACTGGACACCATGTTCGAAGCTGCTGCCCAGCTTAAACAGGAATACATATTATTGGAAGAAAACAATAAAGAGCTTTGTACTCTATCGTCCCACCTCCAGGCACGTGTCAATGCCTTGGAGTTGAATAACACTGCATTACAACAAGAGGTTACCGCCCTCCAACAATCTCATGCGGAGCTTGAAGCCAAATATACAGAGACGGGAAAGGCGACAGAAGAACAACTTAGAGATGAGCTATCCCACAATGCTAGACTACAAAGAAACATGGCCTTACTTCACCGACACTTAGCAGCTACTCAAGAAGAGAATAGACGACTACAACAACATAATCAAGAGAATTTAGAAGCAGCCATCGAAAACACTCTAGGGGCACCTATAGATCCTGCTAAATTCCAAGCTATCCCCTCAAAAAACATTCAGCAGGTATTGGAAGATTATGCGACCCTCTTGGAAGCACACGACCAAACTTGCAGACCAGGTGAAGGAACTGCAAAGACACCATGTGTCCACACCGCACCCAACAGAACCTAGAGAGATGGTGAGTGTTGCTACTTCTCCACCACCAGAATCTTCAACGGCCAATGAGGTACTTGAGCTACGCCAACAAGTGGCAGAATTAAAGATTAAATTGTTACAATATGAACGATCTCCATCTCCACCCGATCAACCAACAGAGGAGGAGGCTATTGTCATTCCAGTGGAAGAAACATTTGAAGATACTTATGAGCCTCAACCTCTTCCAGGAGGTAGGGTCACTGAGGAAGGACAAGACACATATGAGGAACCCCCTCCGGCATGGATGAAACAAGTTACAAAGATTGCTCTATGAGCATGGAGACTCCATGAGGAGTGGATGCACACTCTTGGCAATGACCTAGAGTGGAATTACTTGTGTGGAGTGAAGGGAGGCCTTGCTTATATGGAGTTTGGGAGAATTCCCTTGCATGTGGGATAAATGAGCTTGCATGAGAATGAAAGTGAATTGGGACAAAAGGGTGGAGCATGGAACTCTCAACACTTCTCACTCACACACTTGTGCCTTCACTTGCTCGAGGTCTTCATACCATCCTCATGTCTTCCTGGATTGACATTAAAGGAGGTGCTACTCATCACTGAGCTACACCAAATTTTATGATATGAGCATGACCCCGAGTTATTCGAGTTTCTTATGCATGGCATGCGAGAATCAGATATCTCCCTGCTTGTTATAAGCAAACCTTTGAAGATATGGTCACCACGGGGTTTTGGGAATCTCACTCGGAAGTTTTTGCGCCACAACCCACTCCCCTCGTAGAGTTATTTGCATGTGAACAAACAATGCACTCAGAGCTCTACACCACACCACAACTTGAAATTCTTGGCGTAGTCAATTGGGATGCTCTTCAACACGATCTGGTCAGGAGACTCAGAATCAAAGAACAGGAACTAGCCACTGACATAGTACAACACTACATTGATCACCCAGCGGAACAGAGGTCTGTCAGAGACGACAGACGCTAGGGGGGGAAGAGTGTTGGCATCATACGGGAAGAAGCAAGTACGGGCATACATGCAGATCTAGCACTGAGGCAACCCATCCAAATGTTTCTGATCCTTATATTATTTTAAAAGTGATTCTCATCATTGAAAACCCTTGTAAATACCGTTTCAACTTTTTGTAGCTCCATTTTGTGCAAGCCGAGGAGTCCTCAAGCTTGAGGAGCTTTAGAAGTAATTGCCTATCAATTTTCATATTTTTTTAGACCTCGTTTGAGCCCTCAAATAAGCCCTAGAACCTAATTTTTAATTAGGGTGGACACTAGGTCTAGACAAGGCCAAAGCTAGTCAAAAACTATAAATAGAGCTAGAGGGCTCATTTTTTAGGCTAGCTTGTTGTAGTTTTGAAGTTGTATGAGAACTTTGTTGCAATAGAAGTGATTCCATTGTCTTTCTCCTTTTGTTCTTGTCGTGTGTGCACGTGTGTGTGCATGTGTGTGCATGTGTGTGCATGATCGTGTGCTTCTCACTCACACACTTGTGCCTTCACTTGCTCAAGGTCTTCATACCATCCTCATGTCTTCCGGGATTGACATTAAAGGAGGTGCTACTCATCACTGAGCTACAACATGGTAAACAGATTGAGGAACCCAAAACACCAAGAAGAAAATCAGTACTAATAAGGGTGATAACTCCTAAGTGGATGCTCCAAGACAATAGGAGTATAGAATTGTTATGGAATAAGGAGATCGATGAAGCCTTTTGGAGATATAGGCCAGAACATCCTACGACAAAAGGAGCAAACACGATTTATGAACTAAAGGACCCAAAGATTCCAGGCAAGGTAGTATACTTAAATGACACCTCAAAACGCGTGTATATGGTCATAGAACGTGGATGGCATGCGTATACATGGGGAGGAGAATTAGTTTTTCCTCTAGTAAGATCCCAAGCACCTACAGATAGTTTGGGTATTGGCACATCTCAAGGACATAGAGAGAAGAACAAGGAAGGTGCCGAGAGTAGTTTCATCCATCGTGCAAGAAGGGAGAGGGCCCCTACCAAAAGTGGGAGGGTTGAAAGAGAAACCATCCACCACATTATGGAGTCCTTCATTACAGACTTTTCCAAGAGTGGAATCAGACACAACACGTCTTCCTTGATATACACATTCAAACAAACCTCTCAAGAGATAGTGAAGATGGTCGATCAAAGATTTAGACGGTACATAGAAAGATGTCCCCCATTGAAGTACCCACTCAAGCCAAATTGATAGCTTTGTTCATAGACAGCCTACTAAGTGCTAAGCTGAGATCATACGTCTTCTTGAATGAGCCAAGAACCTTGGATCAATGTTTACGTATCTGTGTAGACATAGAAGATAACTTGGCAGATGAGCTAGAACTGCCTAGGGCTCACAAAGATTCAGATAGCACTACAGAGACCATCCAGACGTTCCAATTCAATAGAGGACTTAACGGAACAAGTGGTCAAACAATTGGGAGTCTCTAGCAAATGAGGTATCAAATTAGTGCTCCCTCGAAGGTGTTATAATTGTGGAGGTGACCATATGGCGAACATGTGTCCACATGCAATGCAACCCATATGAAACTCCAATGGAGTGTATTGTACCATAGAGCGCAGATACACTAACCACATTGCTCAGGATTATCCATACAATAAATAAGTGGTTAGGCAGAGTTACCCTCAGCAATATCAACCAGGTAGATACTAAGGGCAGTACCAGCCACATCAATATTATCATGCCCCCCCTCAGTATCAAGCACCATATCAAGCACAGCCTAGACCTCAACTTGCCCTAGGACAACAACCTCCACCCCCTACTAATGTTGTTCTGTAAAGTATGCCACACCAAAGGAGAATTCAAACATGGCATTAGTACCCATGACACCTTTGATCACAGATAATGATCCTAATGCAAACAGTTTTGACTCCACCCATGTGGATGAGCCCACTGGCATATTATATAGAATCAACGAAAAACTTAGACCCTTACTATGAGAATCCTATGTATGAGCAAAACTGGGAACTGGATTACACTCAGGTCATGTACACAAACCCAGCCCGAGACCGCAGGCTAGACAACTAAGAACATAAGCACCCAAAGGACCATGTTTTAAATGCCAAGGAGACCACTTCGTATGAGATTTTCCACACATCAACTACAGTGCAGTCGCAATACTTCAATATTCAAGGTTTTCGCCCGGAACGTGGAAAGGATCACTTTATAAGAGTGATGATTCTAGTGCTAAATTCCCTTGCTCTATGTCACCTAGGTCTATCTCTAGAATCACATTACCGAATTGTTTTGTTCTATCCGGTTGGTTGGTGACTACGTACATTGTCCCTTCTTTATCTATGTATGCACCATTCTCAAATTTGACGACTAGATGTTCTAGTCCAATGGGTTGATCTGAGTTTTTAATTTGGACAACGGATCTTCTTATGCCATCCTCATAGATGCAAGCACCTAATCGGTTGGTCCTAATGTATTCAAGTTGCATTTTGTAAGGGCCTTCGGGTTTCTCTAAGTAAACCACACCTGAACTTCTTATGGGTCTCTCCATGCCATAAGACATCTCTGATTCGCTAGTTTCAGAGCTAGGGTAGTGTGGATAATTGCTCAACTACTGGGCCCAAGACCTAGCAGTGTGATTGACACTAGCCTTTGAAGACCTAAGGCTTTGTCTATCTCTCCCTAGATGTCGTCCTCATTTAAGGTTCATATGCCTGATTAATCAATCCCAACTTTACCCAAAGTACAACCTCATTGCTGATTCTTCTCTTTTTTTTTCAATCACTGGATTCTTTTTATTTTGTTATCGTGTTTATGATCTTGTCTGATTTTGCATCGTCAAGAATACTTAAGTGATTTTTTGTACTTGAAGTTGATCGCAACAAAATTAGTTCTTTCCCTTGGGGTTATCGTCACATGCACAAATTATCTCTTGACTTGAACTTGATTACTTAGGTAGTCTTCAACTTGTCTCGTGCCTATCATTGCTCTAACTTACTCCGAATACTATGCGTTCTTAGCCTAAGTTAGGAATTGACTGAGGGGGTTTCAAGAGAATTTCCAACCTCAAGTCCTTTTCCTTTTGATTGCTAGTCGATCACAGGATGCGCTCGCCCAAGCTCCATGATCACCTTGCTAAAGTTGCTTGAAATCCTTGCTTGCGCACCACGGACCTGTGAAATTTTACCAGTTAAAAATGGACTTGACCACAATGTATTGATAGATAAAAACAACCCTCAACATAAACTAAAAGTATAGACCCTTGCTTTCCTTTTTGCCCTAAAAAGTATTCTCACTCCCTAGTACTGATTGATGATCAACTTTCCAATGGGACCAAAATTGTATCAAACGGAGTTCATATGAAGAAGTTATGGCAAGTCAGGCACTCGAGAGTCAAAACAAGTGAAACAGGCACTCAGGGATAGCTCAGAGTGTTTTCTAAGGTTTCTTTATGCTCTAATGACCCTTAATTTTCCCAAATTTTGGCCAAAAATAGGCTAAATTTTTAAACCCTAAAAAAATGCCAAATTTTCTTGTCAATCACGATCGATTGGTCTGTCAATCATGATTGATATATCAATCATGATTGATATATCAATCACGATTGATGTGTCCGTCGGGGCTATCCATCATGATTGATAGGTCAATCGTGATTGACACGTGGCCCAAAAACTCAGTCGATTGTAGTCAAAGAATTGTTGACTTGGTCAGTCGCGATCGACAACTCCATCGGGATGGACTTGTTGGTCACGATTGACATGTGGCATCGATAGACTCAGTCAGTCATGGGTCAAACAGTCATGGATCGTGTCCGTCGTGATGGACACATCCGTCGCGACTGTCGGTCGCAATTGATGAGTCAATCACGATCGATGGGTCGGTCACGATTGACACGTGGTACACGTTGGCTCCGTCAATCATGGTCAATCAGTCGTGGATCCCGTCAATCGCGATCGACGTGTCCATCGCGATCGGCGTGTCCATCGCAATTGATTGGTCCATCGAGATATGTCTGTCATCGTTTATCAGTCACGGTTGACGTGTCAATCGTGATTGACAGAAAACTGTGGAATTTGAACAAATTAATCACACATTTGGGATCCCCCAGGCCTAAAAATCATGGTTATGCACTTAGTTTTGCAAAATGGTCAACTTTTCTATCAGTCATGATTGATCGAAGTCAATGACTTGGGACCTACACAGTCAAATTTTTTACCTACTAGAGCTGGTACTGATGGAGAGTGTTAATCTCCAAAAGAACAAGCTACTCTTGAATTTAGAACACCTCTATATCAAGAGTAACTCAAAACCTTCACCAATTTGGAGGCTCAATGAAAATTTTGGATAAACTATGAAGAAGAAGACTCTACAGAAAGTCTGCTACACATAACTCTCTCATTGACTTATCAAATGTGTAAAGTTTTTTATAAAACTTTGCACAAGGTGTTGCCTATAGTTTGCGCACCTCCTTCAAGTTAAATCATTTCCAAAGATTTAGTAGATCTTGAGAGATGATCTTAACAAGTCACCTATGTCTAAAATTGTTCTTCTGAGAAGTCGATTCAGACACCTATAACTTCTAACACTTGCTTCTCTCAATCTAGAACATGTTTATGCAAATGCTTTTAGCCATAGATAGCTTACCTTCCAACTTAAAGAATGAGTGCTTGCTTGCTCAAAACTTTACACTGTCGAAGGAGAACTGACTAAAACATTAGCATCAAATTTTGCACCTCCTGCAACTTCTCTTCTTTCCACTCACACATATAAATGTTCCTATAATCAATTCTCTCATCCTGACCACAATTAGAAATTGAAAATTTGTACAGAGGTCAATCAACTATAGACTTAGACTTTTACAACAACATTTCACAAAAGATTCAACACAAAAGGAGAATACTCAGAAAGATCGGGCGCAATATTTTTCATTTCTGAGAAATTTACATCTGAGTGATGAGAGAGATTCTACTCACTTCGAACATGTCTAATGGCATCTAGTTCTCCTCAAAACTTATTCTAACACATTCTCTCTCATTTTCCCCGACATTTTCTTTGTATATATAGGAAAATATTTACAAGCTCATGACCATACAAAAGTATAAGATGAACTGACTCTAAATTAATGTACATATGTATACACATCTTCATCTTCTGGATATGCACTTCCTTCATGCTTCATAACTTGATCTTTTCTTCAATCCTTGACTTCCAAGACTTCATCAAAACTTCAATTGTTGATTGCCCTGCACCAACAGCTCCCCCTCAATCATCAATTGAAGTTTTCTCTATCTTCTTTATGCCTGCCATGTCTTTGAATCTCTGTAGCTTTGGTCCATCCAAACTTTTGGTTAGCATATCAGCTATCTGATCTTTTGTTGAAGTATGTATTACTTCAATCTCCTTATCCATCACCTTCTCTCTTAGAAAGTGATACTGAATCTCAATATGTTTAGTCCTGGCATGAAAAACATGTTGGAGATAGACGTCTACGGAAGCACGCGAACAGCACAAGGAAGAAGAAGAAGCTTGGAGCACAACACACAAGACTGAATGTATTACTAGAGAATGTACAAAGATAAGTAGCCCATTAAGGCAATAGGCGTATATACAAGCCGGGGGAAAAAAACCTCCTAAAGAGGGAAAAAAGTGCCCCGACGGTCCTAGAGTGTTCACACACATCACTACCTAAATATATCAACAAATCCCCCCTGGGAGTGATGCGGTGAACAAGGATCTGGCACTCATGTATAAGGAAGTGCCAAGCTATGTGGAAATCACTCCACAAAAGGAAGTAAGCCCAAAGCTTTGCGGAAAGCTTCAAACTTCTCCCTAGGCAGAGCCTTCGTGAAAAGGTCTGCAATGTTCTCCTGCGTGGGCACATATGCCAAGCTGATCTCCCCAGCAGAGAACCTCTCCCTGACATAGTGATAATGCACCTCAATGTGCTTAGTGCGAGCATGGAACACGGGGTTCCTCGCAACTGCCAATGCGCTCTGACTGTCAGTGAAGATGGTGGTGGCAGAAGACTGGCCAACACCCAAATCAGCCATAAGGCGTCTGAGCCACACACACTCAACAGTCGCTGTGAAAGCTACCCTATACTCAACCTCACAACTAGAAGTGGCCACAGTAGGCTGCTTCTTGCTCAACCAAGATATACATTAGCTACCAAGCATGAAGCAAAAACCACTGGTGGACACACGAGTGTCATAGCAACCAGCCCAATCTGAGTCAGAAAAAGCATGCAAATCTGGCGGTAGTGATCCCCCCTTGGGATAAAACAACCCAAGTAGCCGAGTACCACTCAAGTAGCGAAAGATGCACTTAACCGCTTTCCAATGCGTGACTCCTGGGCAATGCATAAACCTGCTCATCTGTGAGACAGCAAACTGAATATCTGGCCGAGTAATGCATAAGTAAATCAAGCATCCAACAGCCTGCTGATAGAGAACAGCATCAAATGCATCTCCAGCATCATGAAGACTCAATCGTAAACTTGTCTCCATAGGAGTGGCAATAGGCTTACAGTCTTCAAGGCCAAAACGCTGCAATAATGTGTCAATATATTTCGTTTGACACAAAGCCATTCCACCATCAACATGCATAAACTGAATGCCCAAATAGTGATGCAAATGCCCCAAATCAGACATCTCAAATGAGGCATGCAAATCAGCCTTAAAATCAGCAATATGTGTCTCAATAGGACCAGTGAGCAGCATGTCATCAACATAGACAACAATGATCAGAAGCACATCATTAGCACGCTTAACATATAAGGTGCTTTCAGTTGGACTATTCTCAAAACCATGTGCAATCAGATAGGCATGTATCTTCTCATACCAAGCACGTGGTGCTTGCTTTAAACCATATAATGCCTTCTTTAACCTGCAAACCTGGTTTTCATGCCCTTTCTGCACAAAGCCACGGGGCTGAAAAACATACACTTCTTCATGCAAGTCACCATTCAGAAATGTTGTTTTAATGTCCAACTGATGTACATTCCAACCATGATGGGCTGCAAGTGCACAAATGCTGCGAACAGTAGTCATACGACATGTAGGTGCAAAGGTCTCATCAAAATCAATGCCTCTTTCCTGTGCATAACCCTTTGCAACAAGCCTAACCTTATACCTGTCAACTGTACCATCAGGTTTACGCTTCAACTTGTATACCCACTTAGTGCCAATGGCCTTCTTGCCAGGAGGCAAGTCACATAAAGACCATGTACCATTCTTCATTATAGCATCATATTCAGATTGCATAGCAGCCATCCAATTTTCTGAATTTTGTGCTTTATCAAAAGAAACAGGCTCATTCTCATCACAGAGACTAGATGCAGCCATAGCATAGCAATCTGATGCAAAGGAGGCACTATGAGAGCCTGAACGAGTACGATATGACAAAGGTGCATCTAATTTGCTGTCACGCAAAGTCTGCACCAGAAGCCTTCACAAACATGTTTTCCAGGTGCCTCAAGTTTGGGCAAAGAGGACACCATTTCAGATTTCTGCAGGCGTAACAAACTAGCAAAATTCAGATGACCAAATCGTGCATGCCAAAGCTTTGCATCTGACATAGCCTGAGAATCATGAACTGCACATGCCGAATCATTCACAGATCTTTCATAGTCTATGAGCTTATACAGCCCACGACATAAAATGCCAGAAGCAATAATCACATCGCCATTTGAGAGATCATGGACTGTACACCTGTCATCAACGAATTTCACAACCAAGCCAATCTTGGCTAATGCAGAAACTGATAACAGGTTCTTTTTGATCCCTGGCACAAATAAAGCATCTGACAAAGTGAAAGAACTACCATCAGCAGTAGTCAAAATGATCTTACCAACTCCCATAACAGGATAAGAGGAGTTATTGGCGCATGTGACAGTATTCCCTGTAGGGGCAGGCTCGAGTGAAGAGAAGAAACTACGCTGCGAGGTAATACGTTTGGTCGCCCCACTATCAAAGTACCAAACATCTGAGTCTACTGCAGACATGCACTGATCATGAGAAGATGGGTCAAAACTGCAGACAGTAGTAAACGCCCATTCTTCTTCCTGCACAAGATTTGCAGACTCTGTTTTTGGTGTAGAGGCCTCTGCAACAACCATTCCAGCCTCTTTCTTCTTTGCCTCTTTAGCAGCCAGTTTTGGACAGTTCTTTATAATATGATCATTTCCTTTACAGTACTTGCAGAACAATTTCTGCTTTTCTGATTTCTTTTCATCTTTATCCTGGTTCTTCGATTGTGCAGCATTTGCAGATTTTTGCTTACTAGTGGAAGAGCTCCATTTTCCTTTGCCCTTCTGACTAGCCAGGAAAGCTTGATCTGCAACACGCATAATGGACCTGTTCTGCCTGGACTGATCTTCCTGCAACAGAACAGAGACTAATTCCTCAAATGACAAGGCATTCGGATTGCCTTTCATCATCAACCGAAGAGTAGAGGCAAAACTCTGATATGAATCAGGAAGACCATTCAGAACGGTCTGCACAAGTGAGCTATCTGGTATAACCTCATCAGCAGAAATCAATTGTTCCTTCAGGTCTTTGATCTTTGTAAGAAAATTGTCCATAGAATCACCTTCATTCATGTGCTCACTCTCCAACTGTTTTCGGAGGTAAGCAACACGAGCCTCATTCCTAGCCTGGTACAAAGTGGTAAGTGTATCCCAAGCATCCTTTGTTGTTCTGCAAGAGCGAATGTGAGGAATAATGGCACGTTTGACAAACAAGGCTATCAATGCATGTGCCTGGGCATCTCTGCCATCCCAACGAATCTGCTCTACAGTAGGTGCAACAGAAACAGCAGCACGAACAGGAATCTGCGGAATATCATCTTCGACACCATCTTCATCAGCTCCAACACCTGTATTTGCAGTATCTGTCGTTACAGGTGTAACAGGACGTCTTTCAACACCCTACACAATGTTCCACAATCCTTTTGCAACCAGTACATGTCGCATCATATAAGCCCATAATGGGTAGTTGGTACCATCTAACTTATCCTCAACAGCCAACATACGGAATACATCACTGCTTTCAGCCATGGCCGGTGACTAAAATACCTTGATGCAGAAAATTGAATGTATCTCAAAAAGTTGAACAGAACTGCCCAGACGAGTTTTGCTAGACCTGTAGCAGACTTTGAGACGCTTAAACTGGCGAACAACAACTGGTATATACCTTTGGCACAAAAGGACGAAATAGCCTGCACAAGCGCTGTGATAGTGCGTTCGGAGGCCGAAACGAGCTCAGATCGCAATTTCGGCACCACAGAGCGAAGATGTTTTGAACTCGGAAACACCCTGAGTATGCTTACCAAATTTCGTGCGAATCTGAGACTGCAAACGGAGGAGTGTCGACGGCGCCCTAGAAGAAGCGACGACCTGCTCTGATACCAATTGTTGGAGATAGACGTCTGCGGAAGCACGCGAACAGCACAAGGAAGAAGAAGAAGCTTGGAGCACAACACACAAGACTGAATGTATTACTGGAGAATGTACAAAGATAAGTAGCCCATTAGGGCAATAGGCGTATATACAAGCCGGGGGAAAAAAACCTCCTAAAGAGGGAAAAAGTGCCCCGGCGGTCCTAGAGTGTTCACACACATCACTACCTAAATATATCAACAAAACAAGATTAGCAACTAAATACAATGAACTCATGTTATCTCCATGAATAGTGGATGTACTCTGAATGATGTCAAAACTCTTCATCAGAGTCTTAAGCCATATCACTTCCTTTGCAGCTTCCACCATACCTTTATACTCTTCTTCTGTAGATGACAAAGCAATTGTGTGTTGCTTCTTTGAACACCAAGAGATTAACTTATCTTCCACATAACACAAGTATCCATATGTTGATCTTCTATCATCTGGATTACCTGCCCAATCTGCATCACTATATATCTTGATATTTGTATCTGATGTAAAAACATAATACAAACCTTCTTTGAGTGTACCCTTAATGTACCTCAACACTCTTTGTCCTGCAATCCAATGTTCTTTCCTAGGACAATGCATGAATTGAGACAATTCTCCAACTGTATATAACAAATCAGGCCTAGTTAATGTAGCATAGATCAGACTACCAACCAAACTTTGATATAGCTTCATGTCCTTGAACTCTTCTCCTCCATATCTACTTAACTTGTGATTCACATCCATTGGAGTAGGTGCTACCCTGCAATCATCCATTTTAAACTTGATCAACAAGTTCTTCAAATTCCTTTCTTGAGTTACATACACTCCATGTTGAGTGTAAGAGATTTCCATGCCCAAGAAATATGACGTCTCCCAAGTCACTAATCTTGAACTCTTTCTCCATTTTTTTCTTTAGGCTTTGAATACATTTCTCATCTGTACCTGTAAGAATTATATCATCAACATATATACACATGTAAATAAACCCATCTTCACTTGCTTTGACAAGCAAGCTACTATCTGCTTTAGATACTTGGAATCCAAGTTCTTTCAAGAGCTTCACAAGTCTATAATTCCATGCCCTTGGGGCCTGCTTCAAACCACACAAAGCTCTCTTGAGCTTACATACATACTCTGGATACCTTTCATCTCTGAATCCTTGTGGTTGCTCCATGAAAACATCATCTGAAATATAACCATTTAGAAAAGCATTCTTCACATCTAATTGACATAATTTCCAACCTTTACATGCAGCAATAGCTATGAGTGTCCTGATGGTTGTCATCTTTGCCACAGGACTATAGGTCTCATTATAATCTATACCATATGTCTGAGCAAACCCTTTCACAACAAGTCTAGCTTTATATCTAGACACACTTCCATCTATAAATCTCTTTGTCTTGTAGACCCATTTGCATCCAATGATCTTCTGACTATTTGGTTTAGGAACCAAATCCCATGTCTGATTCTCCATCAATGCATCATACTCTTCCTGCATAGCTTTCTCCCAATTTTCCTTACCTTTTGCCTCTTCATATGTAGAAGGGTCTTCATCTCCCTTTATCATATAAGCATAATCTTTGGTAGCCAAAAAAGAAGTGTCATAACTATACCTTGTAGGTTTCCACTTGTGTCTTGTTGACCTTCTGAGTTCTCCACTTCTTGAGGTTTCTGGTTCATCACATTCTGGATCAAACCTTGGCACTTCTTCTACGTCAACATGTACTTCATCTTCATCAAATATTTGAACCTTTGATTTACCTTTCTTTTGACTCACAATTTCTTCATCACCTGCATAAATATTGATTGTACCTGCATACCAAGTACCTTGTTCATCAAATGTAACATCCTTAGAGACAAGTATTTATTTTGTGGATGGGCTCCACAACCTATATCCCATCTGTTTATCATCATATCCAATGAATACATACTTTTCAGCTTTAGGTTCCAATTTATGTCTCAATTGAGATGGCACATATGCATATGCCAAGCATCCAAATACTTTGCAATGATCTAGAGTAGGTCTTTTACCCCACCATGCCTCATATGGAGTCATACCCTGCAAAGCTTTACATGGTAATCTATTAACCAAATAAGTAGCTATATTTACAACCTCAGCCCACAAATGATTTGGGCAATTTTTCTTCTTCATCATGGATCTTGCAAACTCAACAAGAGTTCTATTCCTCCTTTCTGCTACACCATTTTGTTGAGGAGAGTACCTGCAAGTAACCTCTCTCTTTATACCTGCATTCCACAAATTATCACTGAACTCATTAGAGAAATACTCTCCCCCTCCATCTGACCTTAGTCTCTTCAACTTATGACCAGTAATTCTCTCTACATACACATGATAATGTTTGAATGTATTGAATACCTCTGATTTATCTTTGATCACATATATAATGATCCATCTGGTAGCATCATCAACATAAATCACATAATACCTTGAACCATTGATATTGAAATCCTTTGATGGTCCCCACACATCTGTGTGTACCAACTCAAGCTTTTCTGAATACATAAAACCATGCTTGGAATAAGATTGCTTATGAGCTTTACCTAATTGACATGCCTCACATTTGTATGTCATATGTTGACCTGTAACATTAGGCAATCCAAGCACTGAACCATTGTTAACCATATCTTTAATACCTCTTTCATCGAAATGTCCAAGCCTTTTGTGCCAAAGATCTAACTCAGAGATCTTATGTCCTCCATAGGTATACAAGGCATGACCAACATTACCTTGGATCTTCAATGTGAACAATCTTCCTTCTTTCTTCCCTGAAACAATTTTTTTATACCCATTGCTAGGGTCTTCCACAAACACTCCTTCATTAGTGAACCTAACTTATAACCTTTTTCAACAATTTGACCTACACTTATCAGATTCTTAGGAATTGTAGGAACATACAAAACCTTACTCAAGAGAGTACTTCCATCCTTGGCCTTCACTGATCCAATTGACTTCACATTGTGCTTTGTATTGTCACCTGTTTGAACTACATGATTAGTTACCTTATTATTCAAATCAGTCATCAAAGCTATGTTGCCACTCAGGTGATTGCTACACCCTGAATCAATGTAGAAGACTCTTTGGTCTTCACTTTGCCTTTCACAAGTTGCATTCATTATCAATGTTGAATCCTCCTTCTGATCTGAAGCATAATTGTAGTAGGTATTGTTGTATTGTTGACTTTGGAATCCTCTACCTGCATTTCTTCCAAAGTAACCTCTACCTCTGAAATTACCTCTTTGATTTCTGCCACCTCTTCCTCTTGAATTAAAATTCTGATTATATCCACCATTACTCTGAGTATTATGCCAACAATCATTAGCTAAGCTATTTGTCTTACCACAAATCCAGCAAGCTTTGACTCCATCTTTATTACTCCTGCCTCTTTCTCTACCTTTGCCACCTCCTCTTCCTCTTAGGAAGTTAGCTTGGCTAGTTGTGCCTTCATCTTCATTTGCTTGTTGCTTTCCTTTGATATTCTTCTTCTTATCCTTTGAATACATTGCTTGACCTGCACTCTTATCACTTTCACCTTTGACATCCCGCTCAAAGGTTAGCATATGTCCTAGCAACTAATTTAAATCAGGAGTGAAATGATCAAGTGATAATTTAGTAGACAAAATGAATGGCTTCCATTTGTCATCACCTCTCAATCCTGTAAGGATTTGCCTTACCAATTTATCCTCCTCAATGTCTTCATCAACTGCTCCTAATGCATCTGCAATGTTACATAATCTGAGATGGATTGAGAGGCTTTCTTCTTGAATGTAGTAAATTCTGCCCACAAGGATGCCTTCCTTGACTTTGTGGTGTTTTGGAAATGCTCCTCCAAAGCATTCCATATATCACTTGCACTTTCAAGACCTCTAATATAAGGTAGCAAGTAATCATTAACTGCCATATAGATAATGCTCCTGGCTTGAGGATCTTTCTTCATCCAAGTCTTCAAATATGATAATTCCTCCCTAGTCGGAACACTAGGATATATGAACTGAGACTTTTCTTCTTCACCTATGATGTATCCTATCAAATCTTTGCTCATGAGATGAGCTTCCACCCTCATAGACCATGCTGGATAGTTTTCTCTATCCAATTTCTCTATCTGAAGAGAATCTCCCATCCTTTCTTCACCTGTGTATTAAATCCTTCTAGCTTTATGAGGAATAAGGTTATCTTTACTTTGAATGACACTCCTTTTGTCTTCCTTGATTCGTATGGCCTCCTTCTCAAACTTTCATCTCAAGCTTTCACCTTTTGAACCTTGAGATGTTGAAATCTTTACAACTGCATCAGTCGGGATCCTCCTTCCTTCAATTTTGATACTTCCTGCTCTGATACCACTGATGGAGAGTGTTAATATCCAAAAGAACAAGATACTCTTGAATTTACAACACCTCTATATCAAGAGTAACTCAAAACCTTCACCAATTTGGAGGCTCAATCAAAATTTTGGATAAACTGTGAAGAAGAAGACTCTATAGAAAGTCTGCTACACATAACTCTCTCATTGACTTATCAAATGTGTAAAGTTTTTAATAAAACTTTGCACAAGGTGTCTCTTATATTTTGTGCACCTCCATTAAATCATTTCAAAAGATTCAGTAGATCTTGAGAAATGATCTTAACAAGTCACCTATGTCTAAAATTGTTCTTCTAAGAAGTCGATTCAGACACCTGTAACTTCTAACACTTGGTTCTCTCAATCTAGAACCCGTTTATGCAAATGCTTTTAGCCATAGCTAGCTTACCTTCCAACTTAAACAATGAGTGCTTGCTTGCTCAAAACTTTACACTGTGGAAGGAGAACTGGCCAAAACATTAGCATCGAATTTTGCACCTCCTGCAACTTCTCTTCTTTCCACTTACACATATGAATGTTCCTATACTCAATTCTCTCAGCCTGACCACAATTAGAAGCTAAAAACTTGTACAGAGGTCAATCAACTATAGACCTAGACTTGCACAATAGCATTTCACAAAAGATTCAACATAGAAGGAGAATACTCAGAAAGATCGGGTGCAATATTTTTCGTTTCTGAGAAATTTACATCTGAGTGATGAGAGAGATTCTACTCACTTCTAAAATGTCTAATGACATCTAATTCTCCTCAAAACTTATTCTGACACATTCTCTCTCATTTTCCCCGACATTTTCTTTGTATATATAGGCAAATATTTACAAGCTCATGACCATACAAAAGTATAAGATGAACTAACTCTAAATTAATGTACATATGTATACACATCTTCATCTTCTGGATATGCACTTCCTTTATGTTTCATGACTTGATCTTTTCTTCAATCCTTGACTTCCAAGCCTTCATCAAAACTTCAATTGTTGATTGCCCTGCACCAACAGGTACAACTGCAGGAGATGCTGATTCCTGCAAAAAATCTCAGAAAACGCACAATACACAATCGCATACAAGTCGCTCTCTCGATCTCGCACTCAAATGAAATGAGGAGGTGAATGGAGATGGAGGTGTATGGTCAGGATGGTGAAGATGATGCTGGATGGATATGGAGTGTAGAAGTGAAGAAGAAGATGAAAACAAATAAAAGAAAAGTTTACCTATGCTTCCAATGTCTCCACTCTACGTCTTACCATCACACGCATCCTCAAAGATCGATCCCCGACAACCGCACCAAAATCTGGTGTAGCTCAAGCGTAAGCATCACCTCCTTTACTTGTCAATCTGAGAAGGTGTGAGGATGGTATGAAGACCTCGAGCAAGTGATGCACAAGTGGTGGAAGAGAAGCACACTCACATGCACTCACACACACACACAGGTAGAACAAAGAGTGGGACAATGGAAGCTTTGATTACTCCAAAACAGATTACACTTGCTTTAGATTTAGTTTATTCTTTAATTTGCTCTCCCAGAAATGAGCCTTCTAGTCCTTTTTATAGTTTCTCACTAGCTTTGGCCCTGTTCAGACCTACTGTCCAGCCTAGTTAAAAATTAGGTTCTAGGGCCTATTTAAGGGCTCAAACGGAGTCTAAAAAATATGAAAATTGATAGGTAGGTACTTATAATACTCGTCAAGGTCAAGAACTCCTTGGGTTACACAAAATGGAGCTACAAAAAATACGAAATGGCATTTACAATGAGTGTTAGTGATGAAAATCACTATTTTAAAGGTTTCTCTTGAGAGTTTTGACATACATTTCCATCAGTCTTTTCTTCGTTCGCTCCTTTGTTGGCTTGTGCTTTGTGTCTCTTCATTGTGGCACGTACTTCCTTGAAAAGTTAGCCCTTGAATTCCAATAGGCATTAAGTACTGTTTTATAGGCTACGTGATAGGTCCACAAGGCATGGTGTAATTGTTGATCCCAATCCGAACGTTGATTGTTCATAATTTTGGTGAGAATGTTGCACAAAATCTTATTAGTGCTCTTAGCTTGTCCGTTAGCTTGTGGATGATACGGTGCCGATTTCTTGTGTACGACCATAAAGTGCTGTATTAGATATTCAATAACCTCGTTTAAGAAGTGAGTACCCCTATCACTTACAAGCTCAATAGGAAGTCCATATCTTGTGAAGACATTCTCAAACAAGAACTTAGCAGTGGTGTGTGCATCGTTTTTCCTTGTGGCCTTGGCTTCTACCCATTTAGTAAGATAGTCAGTGGCAACTATGATGTACTCAGCATGGGAATTCCTTGCAGGGGGATTAATAGGTCCCACAAAATCTATTCCCCACTTCGAGAATGTGCACCCTCCCATCATGGGTCGTAGGGGCATCTCATCCTTGCGTATGGGATACTGAGTCCTTTGACATACATCACATCGTTTTACGTAGGTGTGGGCATCCATATGCAGAGTGGGCCACCATAATCCTAAAAATAGTATGGCCTTGATAATGTGATCAGATCCAAAATGGCCTCTTGCTACACCCTGGTGTGCAGCTTCCAATAGGTTAAGATACTCACTTTCGTGCACACATATCCTTAGATAACCCTCTTGTCCTCGCTTATACAAATTATCACCAATGAGTTTGTATTCTAAGGCCTCTTGTTCTAGGCTTCGTCTACGTGCTACAGTCATGTCCTCTCGAAGTCTCTTTGTCCTTAGGTAAGTAACTAAGGGCTCACTCCAGTATGGCATTAGGGTCATATGGCATAAAGTGGCATGTTCTATTGGGGGTCTATCACAACAATTTGGACATTCATCACAGAGTCGTCGAACATCTTTTTCCATTGACGGCCAATACACACCTAACCTCAAATAGTGTTGCTTGTCTCGAATGGTGGTGCTCTAGTGCACCTACATGTGTTGAATGCAACCAATTGTTATACTCCTGTTCTTTCACACAACAGGCAAGGATATTTTGATGGTGTTGCCTATAGATACCTCTTGCGAGAAGTTGGTATCTCTACGCTCTCACTATCTCTTGCTCTTGGGTTCTCACTTGAGGGTTCTTAGGTCTGTATGTCAGTATTGGAACTAACGACTTGGCCCATTCAGGGACAATCTCGATATTGAAGAGATACGCATCTGGTAGCTCATATGCTACCCTAGTAGCAGTTTCTCCAGAAGTTATCCTAGAGAGGTGGTATGCTCTCAAGTGTGTCTTCCCCTTCTTGACTGCAACTTTGAAATCATACTCCATCAACAGTAAAATCCAATGTATAAATCTACCTCTAGTGCATGGTTTGTTTACTAGATACAAGGCAGCCTGGGTGTTGGTAAAAAATTTAAACTTATTTGCCAATAAATAATGGCAAAAATTCTTCACTGCATAGACCATTCCTAGCCCCTCTCTCTTAGTAGTGGTGTAGTTTCTCTCTGTAGCGTTCAACTACCTACTGGCATATGCAATTGGTAAATCTATGTTTCCCTCCTCTGTGGGTTGTGCCAACACACATCCTATGTTATGATTCGAAGCATCTACATGTACATGAAAGGGTTTATTCCAATCATGCACAGTTAGAATAGGTGCAGAACACAATCGACTTTTAAGCTCATCAAAGGAACTCTCACATTCTTCTGTCCACTCAAAGGTTGTTAGCATGTTGTAGAGTGGTTTAGTGATGATTGCATACATATGTATGAATCGACGATAATAATCATAGTGGCCCATAAAGGCTTTCACTTCTTTGATGTTCTTTGGCCTGGGTAATTCACTGATTACTCGTACCTGATCTTCATCCGTGGAGATTCCATTTTTTGAGACTATATGACCAAGTATCTTGCCTTGTCTGACCATAAAAACACACTTCTCTGGGTTTAAACAGACTTGATATTCCCTACACTTATCGAAGATGCGTTCAAGCTCAGGGATATGTTGTGGTCTACGCACTAAGTGAGCACACAAATCATCCACATACACTTCTAGGTTTTTTCTTAAAAACTCTTTGAACACATGGTGCATTAACCTTTGGAAAGTTGCAGGTGTGTTCGTCAGTCCAAAAGGCATTACTCGAAACGCAAAGATACCCCACTCGGTGACAAATTCCGCCTTATGTTGGTCCTTGGGGGCAATGGCAACTTGATTATAGCCTGAGAATCCATCAAGGAAGTTATACACTTCCTTGCATGTGACTCTTTCCAATAGGTGTTTTGTAATGGGTAAAGGATAACTATCCCTAATGGTAGCAGCATTGACCTTCTTTAAGTTAATGCATACTCTCACCTTATCGTTCTTCTTAGGCATGACTACAATGGTTGATACCCATTCGATCTGTTCTATTTTGTAGATAAATCTAGCTTCGATGAGTTTATCTATTTCTTCCTTGATTTTCAATGCGTAATTGCCATTATACGTATAGGGCTTTTGCTTAGTGGGACTTGCCTCGATGGTCATGGATATACCTCTTTGTAACTCCATGCAAACACATCCCTATACCTCTTCAATAGAGCAATCAAACTTTCTTCCTCTTCATCAATCAAATCATGTCCTATGTACGTGCATCACTCTTCTCCTTCCTCTTGCCACTACAACTTTTTTTGTGGTTTCCTTATTGTCATAAGCTTCTCCTGAGTTTTTGTCTCTTTTTGGCATTCTGATCATGATTTTTCAGTCTTCCACCACATATTTCCTAAAGTTTTCTCGCACTTCCATCAATGGTTCTTCTTCCTTAGTTTTCACATTCTTTTCCTTCCTCATCTTTTGATTTTTTTGATTGGAACTTGAATTCTCCTTTTCCTTCCTAGGGGTGGTGAGGTTTGGGGACATGGCTTCTACCCAGCCTAGAAATTCCTCTTCCGATGAACATTCAAGTCTTTTCGAATCTACTTCTCATTCCTCGTTGTTCACTTGTTTACTCTATTTTGAGATTTCTTCTTCAAGATCATCCTCTTCTATTTCTTCCTTTACTAGGTTTAGCACGAAGATGGATATATCATAATCGTCTTCGTCACAATAGGGAGTCCATTGTTCTTCGTTAATTGCAATATCCATAGTCGCTAGAATCTTTGCCCAACCATAGGGTTCGAATTCCTCATCTAGAAACACTATTGGAATGTATGTTGGGTCCTCCATAGGTATAGAGGTGTGACCTACTCCTGACGTTCTGGCTTTTGCACGTTCCTCTTCCTTGGCTACGATTTTACACATCAAAAGGTGTGTATCCTCATGTAATCATGATGGATCTGATGTTAAGGAATGTACCGATTCCTTCTCCTCCTCGTTCCTATGTAACGTATTCCATTGCAAAGGTGATACGTCCCGATGTGAATAGTCAGTGAGGTTCACTTTCGTGGTTACTCCTAGGTTTTGTAAGTACAAAGAGTTGGTTCCCCAGTCTTGTACTACCTGTAATTGTCACATAAAAGGTCTACCTAAGAGCATCTCATATGCTTGATTCTTTCCAAAATTGCAGATTGCAAAGGTGTGATCAAATTCTACTCCACAAGTGGATAGGGTAATTCCTTCCAATAGTCCTAAGGGTCTTTCTATATATCCTTCTTCCATCTATAACTTCATCCTAGTAGGTCTTAGGGCTAGTTTTCCCCAATGTTTCCATAGAGAAGTGGTCGCAATAGCTAATCCTGCACCTCTATCTAGGATGGCTTTGGTAGTGTAACCTTTGTACGTAATGGGCAAATAGGCATTACCTTCCTCGCCTTCACTCGCATCTCCCACTTTATCTAGGGGTATTTTGGGTACCTTTCCTCGTGCACTTGGTCTAGAGGAGGTTGTGGCTATTTCCATGAACTGATTTGCTACATGTTTCCATAGTTCTGGTTTAATCTTCAATAGCTTGTCCAAAATCAAATGGCATTGAACTTTAGTGTTCCTAATAGATTCTCTATTCCTAGGAAGAACTGAGTTTTCTCCCCTCACTCAAATAGTGGGGGCTTTCATTTGAATTGAACATTCTTCCCAAGGGCCCATAGAGTGAGTTTACTCTTGTAAAGAGTTAGATTCAAAACTAGTGTGCTCGCTTGGCCAATCATCCACTTCATCTCCATAAATAGATGGGATATCTCTTGAGTCATCAATCTCGAGTATATAGTGGTTGAGATTCATGTTCCTACCTCCATCTTTCTTCTTGAATCTCTTTTAAGATGGTGTGTGAATCCATATAACCCATTTGATTATTTTCTAAATCTCACCTAGCCCTTTCGAATAGACTGGTCTTCAAAGGTTCCGTTGGGCTAGTTTGTGTGCTAGAGCTGACTCTTGCGGGGTTAGATACGACTTGTCCTAGTCTTTCTAGTAATCCTTGAAATGTAACTCAAGCCTAGTCATAATTTCCCAATTGAGGTATTGTGATGCCTCAAACATTGCCTAGGCTAATTCCACCATTTTCATGCACAGTTTGGTTCTCTCAATTTCTAAGTCATCTCTTGGGTAATTGTTGCTAGATTCTCCTACTTGTGGTCCTTCTTGTATCCTCACTTGATAGGCTTTGAACATCATATCAAGGTTTTCTGGGGTGGCAATAAGAGCATAGATCTGCTCTTAAACCGAGAGACCGATGAGGCTTTTTGGAGGTATAAGCCCGTCCGGACTAATGAAGTAGGAATGCTCACAATCTATGAGTTTAAAGATCTTGATAGCCCATGCAAGGTGAGCTATTTAGAAAATACTTCAGAAAGGATCTTTGTGGTTATAGAGCATGGTAGGCATGCCTACACTTGGAAGGGAGAAATTTTTTTTCCCCAACCAAGATCTAATGTCTCTTTTGGTCACCAAGGAGCTGGAACATCCCAAGCTTATGGATCTCATAGGGACAAGAGTAGAGATAGGCTAGAAGTAAGTTTTGCTAACCCATTGGGAAGAGAAAGAACGAGAACGGAGATGGATAGAATGGAAACGGAGAGACCTAGAGACCCAAGGAACCAAAGAAATACAGACGAATTTCCTCTACCAAGGCCTAGGGAACACACGAGGATCTTGAGGCCTACACAACTAGTTAAGTCCATGAAGAACTACTTGCATGGCACCGGAGACCTGTATGATCATGTGGTAGAATTTAGGCAAGTCTTGAGAGCCGAGAAAGTTGATGACCTATTCAAGCAGTACAATACATTTGGTCTAACTCTCAAGAACTCAACCCATACATGGTTTCAACCACTATACGAGAGGCGGTTTAGGAACATAGACCAACTTCTAGAGGCTTTCATCATAGAATTTTCTAAGAGTGGCATATAGCATAATACTTACTCACTGATTCATAGCTTCAAGCAGACACCTCAAGAGATGGTTAGACTTGCAAGAAGAAGGTTTAGGGGGATGTCCTATTTGAGAGCTACCCACTCCAGCAAAACAAGTGGCCTTATTCCTAGATGGGTTGTTGAGTGCCAAATTGAGATCCTATCTGTACTTGAAGGACCCTAGGACCATAGAAGAGTGTGTATGTATGTGCATAGACATTGAGGATAACCTAGGGAATTAGAGCTGTCAAAAATCTACAAAGATTCAGATAGCTCTACTAGCCTTAATTCAAATCCATCCACATCTATTGAGGAACTCGCTGAGAAAGTAGCTCAGAAGTTAGGAGTCTCAAGCAAACAAATACCAAGGTTTGCCCTAGTGAAAAGATGGTATACTTGTGGAGGTGACCATATGGTGAATGTATGTCCCATTATGGCTCAACCCCAAGCAAACCCTAGCAGCCTATACTGCACCATAGAACGGAAATATACCAACCACACTGTAGCTCAGTGATGAGTAGCACCTCCTTTAATGTCAATCCGAGAAGACGTGAGGATGGTATGAAGACCTCGAACAAGTGATGGCACAAGTGCGTGAGTGAGAAGCACACTAACATGCACACACATACACACACACGCGCACACACGGCAAGACAAAGAGAAAGACAATGGAGTTCTTTTATATTACTTCAAAAGTGCTCATACAAGTTCAAATCTATTACAAGCTAACCTCCAAAAATGAGCTCTCTAGCTCTATTTATAGTTTTTGACTAGCTTTTGGCCCTGTCTAGACCTAGTGTCCGGCCTAGTTAAAAATTAGGTTCTAAGGCCTATTTGGGGGCTCAAACGAAGTCTAAAAATTATGAAAATTGGTACGATGCTACTTCTAATACTCCTCAAGCTCGAGGACTCCTCGGCTTGCACAAAATGGAGTTACAAAAAGGTGAAATGGTATTTACAATGATGTAGAGTGACTAAATTCACTATTTAGGAAGTATTATTTCATGGAAATTTTTGGATGACCTACTTGCCAGATCTTCGTTGACTACTTTGTCTGCTGGTGCTTTATCTTCGCTCTGAATCCCTTCTTTGACTTTCTTGTCTTGTGAGTCCTTGTGTACCTTGACTACTGCCAACACCCCCCCCCTCTCTCGCGTCTGTCGTCTCTGACAGACCCTTGTTGAGTGGGTCGTTGGATGTAGTACGTCTGTGGCTAAATGATGTTCTGCTATTCTCAACCCTTTGGCCAAATCAGTGAGTAGAGCATCCTTGTCTACTGGCCCTGGAACTTCTAGATATGGCATACGTAGCTTTTCTGAATGTAGAGCTTGTTCCACCACAAATAACTATAATAGATGAGATGGTCTAGGAATGAATATCTCTGAATGATATTCCCAGAACCCTATGATGAACATTTCTTCAAACGTCTTTTTGAAACAGGCAGGTAGATACTTTATACGAGCATGCCACGCATATACGACATTAATGGATGGTGTGGTGCTCATATCGTAGACAAGGTCCTGATTCCCTTCATTAAATCCAAGAGCCAAAAGATGAGGTTCTTTGATATTCTTAAATGTCCTGAATGTAACTAGCATTAGCTCAAAGATTTTGAGGCACATCTGTGCCATAACATCTGGTATGTTCTTGAATCTGACTGCCCAGTGTCGGATGGTTGAAATCATGTAGTTAACTGTGGGTTGGCCATGAGGGGGTGCTAAATACACATATTTTAGCCACTTTTCACATCCTTTAACCGTCAGAACTGATTTGGTGTAGTCTGGCCATGATCTTCGTCGAAAAACCGGGCAGTAGCATGGGTTATACTTGATATATAGAGGCATGTTATTCCAAGTGCGTACCATCTCAGGGTATGTTTCAAGCACGCGGATCCTCCAGGTAGGTTGGAATATATTCCCATGTGTGGCACTTGGAGGGATGTCTTCTGGTGCAAACTGTGTCGCCGAGGTTGGTTCCTTCGTTGTGCGGTGCTTGATTTCAACATTATAATCTGCCATTAGGACACAGAATGGAACATATAAATCAGCGGACGTGCCAATCCACCTATGATGGGAGAGGTTTCTGAAGTAATCCAATTTTATGAAGACTTCTTCCAATCGGGACATAGATGTTATCTGTACTGCAACTCTCTCGTCATGGGTTGTAGCAACCTTCTCTAACCTCTGCATCCATTCAGGAGCTTCGATCTCAATTGTGTCCATTCCTTCTTCTGTGCGCTTACCTCTAGGTGCTGGCATGGGAACATATGGGTCTTCAAAAGTCTCTTCCACTTCAATTGGCACTAAGTCTTCAGGTTCTGGTTCCACCAGGGGAGAGGGCTGATGTTCGTATTGAAGAACTTTACTTCGTAGTTCTTCTAGTTCTGCTCTGAGTTCTGCGACTTCTTCATATGTGTCGGTTGCGGTTGTGACTTTGCTTGGTGACTCCTGCTGAGTTGCCAGTTGCTTTAGTAGGTCATCTCTTTCTCTTTCTAATGCTGCGTGGGCTTCCAGGAGGTCGGCATGGGTTTCCAAGACAATTTGCATATTCTCTGAGGGGGTGGCTTTGAAATTCTCTGGTTCGATTTCGTGCGGGTAACCTTCCATGGCTGCTTCCAGGTTTTCTTCGTTCTGTTTCTGCAGTCTTTTATTCTCTTCGAGTGCTACGGACATGTGCTTTCGTAGTAGGGCGAGGTTGCATCGAAGCTTGAGATTGTCCGTTATCTGGGCATGTAACATGTCATCGAGTTGTTGTTTTTCTTCAGTATCTGACTGGGGTGGATTGGCAACTAATTGATCATGTTGTGCTTGCAATGTAGTATACTATTGTTGTAATAGCCGCTTCTCCTTCTCTAAATCAATGAATCTTGCTTGGAGCGTTTCATGGTCTCTGAAGAGGCTCGTATGTTGTGCGTCTAGGTGTTGGTAATGTTGTTGTAGTTGAGACATACACTGGTACATATTATTAAATACATTATTAACAGGAGTGGATGCAGGAAAGGTGTTGAATGCAGAAGGGTAGGGAAAGGGGAATGGGAGTGTGTATGTTGTGCTTGAAAAGGGTGAAGTGGGTGGTGGGGGAATGATAGATTGTGGAAATATGGGGGGAGGGAGAGGTGCCGACGTGGGTGATATGTCCATGACATCATATGTGGATGCAATCATGGGAGTGATTGTGAACATGGGAATTGTGGGTGCGGTGATAGTCATGAAGGTGTAAAGTCGTGTGTGCAGTTGTGAGTATGAACTAGGAGGAAGTGTGATAGGGGGAATGGGGTTTTCAGAGGCGACAGTCAGAATTACAATGTCAGTGGTGACATTTACAATAGGGGTGGTGAGGGGTTCTGTAGATTGTGAGGGTTGACTAACAGTCTGTGCGGAAGTGGAATCTAAAGCTATGACAGTGGTGGTAAGAGGGGACGATGGTGGAGTTGGAGGGAGAAGGGGCAAAGGGGGTGACGGAGGTGCACTGGAGGTATGGGCTTCCTCAGTGTCATGAATGGTATGAGTTGTGCCCGTGGTGGTGGATGTGGTGCCCTGTGGTTTTGATACTAATACATTCATCTGTTTCCCTGATCGAGGGGGACGTGTGCCGTATCTTCGCTCCGATCTTCGTGAATATGCGAGAGTGGTATGCACCGTCTCAGGTACCCCCAATGCATCCGCAATCATGTCGAAGGTTTCCCTGTATTGCTCATCTATGCCTTCATCTTCCAGGATCTGGTTCATCAAGGCCTTTCCTGCTGCCAAGGATAATTTATGTTGCGCTTGAACTTGGTTGATGGTATCATACAATCTCTTCAATTGCTTTGTATATGCAGAGGCTCCTTCAAGTTCTTGTACCACGTCTTGCTCATATTCATGCTCTTCTTCATCAGACAGTCCTTCTTGCTCATCCTCTTGCTCCTCTTTTGCATTCTCTTCTTCAACTTCATCCACTTCCACAACTTCTGGTTGTCTAGGATGGGGTTGGTCTGTAGCAGTTTGTTGCCTGCTCGCTTGCTCTGCCTCGACTTCCAAATTAACAGCATCAATGATTCTGGCTACCTCCTCATCCGTTAAGTCTTCGAGTGTGAAGCCATGAGGGAACTCTAGGTCGATGGGTATAGGTGGAAACATTAGATTTGGTCCTTCTGTGCTATGCCTTGGTAATCTAATAGTGAAGGGTTGCACCCGTCTTGGAAGTCGTGGGGTTGTTTCTAGTGTCAGTGTAGCACCGCGGGCCTGTGCACAAGGCATCTGAACGGCTCCCCTCATTTTCTTGGGTGGGGGGCCTGCAGTTGATAGTCTACGTTGAAATTCTTGCACCCTGGTCCAAACCAGCGCTCTTTGAATTAGCACATCATATGCCAAGCATCTGTAAACGATCCTTGTGAGAGCACAACATCCATAAAGTACTGACTTTTGCTTCTTATACCACCGTTGATGCGCTAAGTGTATCTAGTCAATAATCCAATGTGGCATGTTGATTGTCAAATTGAAGGCATTTGCTAAGTATAAACTGAACCAGATCTTCTTGGGTGGCATTGTGAATCTCTCTTGAGCCAGGAACGCGAAGTGCTGCATGCACATTCGAAGGTGAATGGCAATAGTCGGCATCATTGCCACCATGTCCTTTAGTTTCGTCAAATTCTGGTTCTTCATGTTGTCGGGGACCATAGTCTCTTTCTCGGTAGGGATATGCATGCCTTTCATGTCGAGAGCTTCTCTTACCAAATTGTTCATCAACTTGAAGTGCTTCAGCTCATTTCCTCTTGTGAGAGATGGTAAGACAAAGGTGCTATACCCCTTTTTCTCTTTACTAGGAGTGAGGGTGCTAATCAGATATGAGCATCTTAGAAAGTCGGGCTTCGGTAACTGGACTTTGAAGTAATCATATAAGCCCGCCTTCTTCCATATCGGTTTCAACCCTTCATCATTTTGAAGCCTCTCAAACTCTCTGGTAAAGAAGTGATACCTGCCCCAACGTCCGTTGAATTCTATTTCGGCCTCCCACAAATAAGTGCCGTCTCCAAGAGTTCCTGCCACATCACTGAACCAATGTGAGTTTTTGCTTACTGGTGATGTGTGCCCTTGGGGAGGATTCTAAATAGGTAGGGCATGTAAAGCTCTTAATGCCAGTGGTCTTTCCTTCAACTCTTCCTCAATGGGGAGGCTTTCAATGTCCACAATTTGAGGGTTGGTGCCTGCCTGGGACCTAGTTCCTGCAACCTCGACCATTTTACTTCTTGTTTGCTGGCTCTGTGAGAATATAGAAGCATGTGTTAACATTGTAAAGGACAAGATAGAACAATTTTTGTCCCCGTTACAAGATTAACATGAGGTGAATGATGGGTTAGGAGGTCAATGAGTGCTCGATGATTGTGGGTGTAGTTAGTGAATGGATAGTCCTAAGAGCTAAATGGAAAGATGCAGTGTAAGAATGATGTAGTTAGTAAGTGGAGATGAATTTAAAAATGGGGGTCGGGGGGTTGATTACAAGTTTTAGGCTGCCAAACACCGTCGATGGCTTTCGGGTTTGGTTTCGTGGAGACTTTCAAGGGCTTTGTGAGAGTGTCTACTTGGAAATGAGGCTTTTTAGGGACCCATTTACAAATGATTCTACTCGTGCTCATGGGTGAATATGTGTTCGTGTGTGATGTATAAGAGTGGGTATCAGCTTTTCGAGTGAGTGAACTATGTTGTACAGGGTGTGGTCTCTGTGTATCTATTTGAGCCCGCAAGCAAGCCTTACGCACCCAAATTTGTCGTGATTGTGGCCTAGCCTTCATCGACTTCTTGGGTACCCAGATAGACTTCACTTTCACAGAAGAATTTTTGAGAGACTTCTTATTAGTGTCATGTCGTCGATCACTAATAGGAAGTTGAGCCAATTGTTGTGGCTTGACCGCAATAGGATGCTCGCCTTTCCATACCCACATCTGTTTTGGTGGTTGGGACACCTTGCTTCGTACTTTCTTTTGGCGTCGAGCATAAGTCCTCTGCTTCTTCTGCGTTCGATCTGCCTTTGGTTGCTGTATTCCTGTGGCTTTTGGAAAAGAAGGGAGTTCCATCGTATCCTTGACCTCTTTGTTGAGACAATCATCCCTCTACATCACATAGTTTTGGACAAGAACAACATGGTCATCTTCATTTCTACTCCTGGAAGGACCAGGAGTGTGTGCCTTTCCTAGTTCCTTGAGTGCTTCATTTTCTAACTCAATCGTAATGCGATTCTGATTTACCCAAACCTGAAGAAGTCCACTTCTTAGGTTGAGGTTGACTGTGTGATCATAAATCCAGTCTTGACCCAAGACAAGGGGCTCAGTGAGATCCTACTCTTGAAACACTTGTACTTTAACTATCATAAGAGCCTCTTGAATGTAGAGGGGAAGTTCCACCTCGCCCATGCAAGGGGTCTCCACGCCTCCCAATCCTATGAGGTATGCTTCCACAGGATTGACATTTAAGTTCAATTCTCGACACTAAGAAAGTTTAACAACACTAGTGGCTGCACCTGAATCAATCAAGGCCTTTACAGTCCTTGCACTCTTTCCTTGTCCTATCTCTACGGTTATAAAAGGGCATCGATCAACTATTCTATGAGAGCTAATACCTGAAACTTCGCACATAGCCATATGATATCCTTGATCTGCATATGCATCTGTCCTACATTAGGGCGAAAAACGGCCGAAAAGGGGCTGTTTGCTAATGAGAGATTAAGGAAATTGACAAATAGCGTCTTTCCACGTGTACAAGAATATAACATTGTTGTCTCTTTTAACCGTATGGAGAATTTCTTTTTTTAATACAATTTTCTTTCAAAGCGCCGCTAAAGTGATGAAGAGTCTCGTATTCAGTGTACAATTTTTCGGTTTGATGCAAAAAAAGATACTTTTGCACACTACACAAAGCATATTCTCGAATTTCCAAGAAGGAATTGATTTTTGAAGATACGAAATATTTTTGGGTTCACAAAATGTCATGATCATTCAACGACAGGGTTAACATCAAATCAAAAGTTTCCACGTGTACAAAGCCTTTTTTTCTATAAATACTGCCAAAATTTGTGAACGTCGGTTTCTCGCTTTGAACATTCTTCTTCTCCTAAGTTCAAATGGCTTCTTCTTCTCGTCGTCCTTCCAATCGCGTAACTTCATGTGAGGTTTACAACAGAAGAGAGGATTCTTTGTGGAAACCTCTTTCTGTGAAAGTAAATGACTGGGTTACTATGCTTCCTAGCTGTAGAGGTGTCCATAAAGTCAAGCGTGCCAAAAGAGACAACACAAGAAACCATTGGAAGGGACGTATTCTCAGTTTCAAATTGAAGAGATGCGGTTGGTTTGCACGAGTACAGCATGTGTACACCGCTAAGGATCTTGTTCTAGAAAATCATCTTCAATTCCCTTCGTACTGTAAGTGAAGTTTGACAATGCTCTTCTATCATTCCAGTTGATTTTGTATAATGAAACATATGTTTTTGTACTGCAGATATCTTTCCTTCCAATATTGTGGAATGGCAACCTGTTGAATGTTTAACAGGAACATTCAGAGTTCTTCATAAGGAATATGCAGAACTCATGTATGCAGAGAAATCTGTTCAATTCTTCAATAGCATAGAGTTATTTGTCCATTATGCAGATTATCAAGTGCCGTCAGGGAGGAGTTCTTATGGAATTCTTGTACACGTACCTAGTCCTTGCATCTCTTCATTAGATTGGGATGCTCCTGATCATTCAACAGTTTCAAGTTTTCTCTGCAAAATTAAATTTGACATCCAGAAGGCAATGTCAGCAGGCCGAATTTCGAGAAGGATAAAGATTCAATGGTTTTTGCCTATTCATGTCTTTGTAGCATGCTTTAAAAACATGTTATTACAGAAAACAAAAACAATGTGGTTGAATAGGAGAGTCCCTATTTCAGAGATTGATGATGTTTTAGGTAGGGAATGGGATAGCAAAGAAGTTCAAAAGCTAGGTGACATTATTTTATGTAAAGTTAGTCCCAATTCTCTTTCAATCTCATATCAGATTTGTCGACAATCTCTGGTTCTAGGATATGACTATAGAAGGTGGAAAAAAAAGCTTGGACTTTGGATAGCCTTGGACTCAGAGGAGAGCTGTCCAGAATTTGAGTTAGAAGTATTGATTCATCCAGATTTTCAATCAAGGAAAATAATTGTCACTGCAAATTGGAATCTCAGAAATGTAAGGGAGCTTCTAGAATACCTTGATGAGGTATCATCTCAGTGTAGATTCTCAATTGATGATGCAATAGTTAACATTAGATAAGAGAAATCATTATCTTGCATAAGCTGCCTGCCACCAAGGGTGATTAAGTTCCAACCTTTAAGATTGTAACAAGTTAACCCTGACATTCTTACATAATGTATCTTCATCTAATAGAAGCTTCTATTGATACTTCCATTGAATTTTCTTGGCAGGATGGTTACAAACAATGTGTGTAAAATTATTAATTTTAGATGTCTTAGATATTTTTTAGGTCCTTAATTTCATATTTCCATTGATTTTTTTTTGCAGGAGTGAATTGATGACTAAGAAATAATTATACAGGAACTTGCATAAGTTAATTCTAGATGAAGAAGAGATCTAGAATTGAATATCTAATTTCAATTTAATAATTATAGTCTATCAAAGGTGCACACTAGGCTCAGCTAAATAATTTGATTCTATGCAACTTCCTCAAGTAATGCAAGAGAAATTATCATGGTACACATAACAAGTAATATAAGAGAGTGTGGAGAACTTGGTGCAAATTCCAATCCAAGGTTTGGTATTTCAATATTAGAAGAGCATGTCTTAAGGCATAAAGCAGAGGAGACGAGATAAGTGAAGACGACCGATGCAAGCGACTAGTGCAATCTGAATTTGTCGGATGGCCCTTATCGCTTACATCGGTCGTGTTAGCAAACTACCGCGAGAGAAATTATCATGGTACAAACGCAAACTACCAAGTAATATAAGAGAGTGTGGAGAGCTTGGTGCAAATTCCAATCCAAGGTTTGGTATTTCAATATTAGAAGAGCATGTCTTAAGGCATAAAGCAGAGGAGGCGAGATAAGTGAAGACGACCGATGCAAGCGACTAGGGCAATCTGAAATTTTCGGATGGCCCTTATCGCTTACATCGGTCGTGTTAGCAAACTACCGCGAGAGAAATTATCATGGTACAAATGCAAACTACCAAGTAATATAAGAGAGAGTGGAGAACTTGGTGCAAATTCCAATCCAAGGTTTGGTATTTCAATATTAGAAGAGCATGTCTCAAGGCATAAAGCAGAGAAGACGAGATAAGTGAAGACGACCGATGCAAGCGACTAGTGCAATCTGAAATTGTCGGATGGCCCTTTTCGCTTACATCGGTCGTGTTAGCAAACTACCGCGGTAGACTTCAAGAAGTGACCTTGCGTAAAGATTTGACTCACGAGTATAAAAACTAGCAGCAGCGATGAAATGGATAATACGACCGATGCAAGCGATAGGGGCAATCCAAGATTCTCCGATTCCCCGTATCGCTTGTATCGGTCGTGTCCTCTTAATTCTTTATGTCCTTCTGTAACTTCTCGAATTTAAACACTTTCCAACAAGAATGAAGTAAAAAACCCACAATGCATTCATAATTGTGACATAAATAAATTTAATTGGACCATCCAGTGAACTTTTGTCAAACTCTCAAGAGGTTCAATACAACTGTGACCATCTTCCAGATGAAGATTGGCATAACTACATACAATTTGTTAAAAAATAAATATTCCAACCTCGGTTGGCTTTACAATTGATTTCAATCTACGACTCAAAAATTGATTTAACCCTTTCTATCCTTTTTAGAGCCTTGCTTTCTCTGTTGCTTCTGTCCCTTTTTGGAGGTTTCAGCTTGACTCTTTATGTTGTTCATATGCTTTAGTGGTGAGTGAAGAGGAAGCCCTTTCTTTTTATCTTCAGACTGTTTTCTATCAGGTGGAGGGGGTGGAGGTGAGTCTGGATCATGTGGGCAGATTGCATGTTTCATGATACTATTTATTGCTCTCTCTCTGATCAAGATGATCCATGCATCTGGGTAGTCTGATAAATTCAATCCAGGACTGTAGAACCTTCTTTCCAAGAATCTTACAGCATTTGCAATCACTCTCCAGCCACATGATGTTGAGTCTCTCTGCAATGGCACATGAATTTGGCTGTATCCAAATTGCTTTTGTTCATTCATTTTAGCTATTCCTGGAAAATTCTGATCAATATGCATCTTGAGAAGCTTTGCAGCACTGCATTGTAAAGTGAAAATCAAAACGGGGCATGGCTTTAAAATAGAGAACAAAATGTATAGTAACTTACACTTTGCAATTCCCATGCTGTGATGGAAGAGAATTTAGGAAAAGAGCTTGATATGCATTGAAGTCCACAATAATCAAACTCCAATGGCCCCTGTCAATGAGTTGCATGTAAATATACTTTCTTAAATGAAACAAATATGTTTCCAAAATGAAGATGAATACTTACTTTTCAATGTATGGGTAAATTACACATTCTACTTCTTCTGTAAAACCCGTAGAAAGGACTTGGCATCTCCATGTTTATGTAAAAAACATTGTGTCACTAGAGGATCTAAAATAAATACTTTTCTTTGAACCTTTTCCTCACATTGTTGAAGAAGAACCCTACAAATCAAGAAATAAAAATGCAGTTAAGGAACTAGAAAATTATGCAAAACAAAAGCATTTTAAGGCCTCTAGATATACCTGAGTGAAATGTTGACCACACTATCTGATATTTCAAGATGAAGCTCCCTCAACATTTTGTTATCTTCAGGTCTAATGTCAAGAAACAATTCACTTTGCCATGGCATTGCAACATTAACTATAACCTGCCCATCTCCTTTCTTGAGGAGCTCTTTATTTGCTTTCTGTAACTTTTGAATCTGGGTTAAGATGGCACTTTCCTCTGTAAATAATCCCTGCTTTTTCCTCTCCTCCTCACTATTTGCTGCAGCTCTAGTCTCATGATCATGAGTGACTTGAGCGTTGATCTCTTCAATGACAACTGTTGTTTTAGGTGCTCGAGCTGGAGGTATATTTAAAATATCGAAGAATTTTTTGTCGTGGTGATCAATAGGAACCAGAGCTTTATCAAACTTATATCTTATTCTTGAAACAATAACATAATCCTTCGCCATTAAAGTTACCCTATGAGAATGAGCAGCACATAAGTAGGCATCATTCATGAAATCAATAGCAAAGTCCTCTGCAGCTTCTTGCAGGCATAGCAGTGCTTGAGTTTGCCACCTCACATTGACAAAGGATGAGGTCTTCATCAAAGAACAGAGGTTGGATGAGATCTGCTTGACAACTCTCATAAATGGAAGTCTTGGGATCAACAATCCCACAGACTTTTGGGCTCTTCTTATTTCCCTCAAAGACTTAACATGGTAGTTGACCCTTTTTTTTGAAGGCTGCTCTGGCACTTTGGCTTGAACCTTCTGGGAATTTTGCTCCTGGACATTTTCCCCTTGGGCATTCTTGTCCTGACCCTCAGGGTACAACTTCCTTGCTGTCTTTTTGGTTCTAGCCATACTCTGCAAAAAATCAATCTTTAGGCAAGGAATTAGGAAAAGTGGAATATTCCACTGTCAAAACTTACTCTCTAAAAGCTATGATCAATGACTCTTTCCACTATGAGAGGCACGACCGATGCAAGCGATAACAGTCATCCGGAAATGCCCGGATGTCCCTGATCGCTTGCATCGGTCGTCTTTAAATTAATCATCAAATATCAATAAATAATATCTGACAATGCAAAACACTCAATTATCACTAAGATAAAGATAATTGGAAAGCTATAATCAATGACTCTTTCCACTATCAGAGGCACGAGATGAAAAGGAACGTCCGAGATATGGAAACCAAGACATTAAAGATGCTACCTTGCTTACTATAAAGAAAAATTTGAACAGCCAGACAGAAGAGTCAGCTTCTCAAATCCTCTACTAGCAGAACCCGCTTCCTCCTTTTTGATGGAGACCTCCCACACCTATATCTCACGAAACCCCCCACTGGTGTCCTGCTCCTCGAAAAAGATCCCCACATGCATGTCAAGGATTTGAGAAGCTGACTCTTCTGTCTGGCTGTTCAAATTAAGCAAGGCAGCATCTTTAATGTCTTGGTTTCCATATCTCGGACGTTCCTTTTCATCATAGCAAAGGAAACCAAAATTTGCAAGCTATGATCAAGGACTCGATGATATTAAAAAACATGACCGATCCAAGCGATTAGGGTTTTCCAAAAATCTCGGATGTCCCTAATCGCTTGCATCGGTCGTGTCCACATTACCTTACGTAGAGAGCGCTCTCTATAGAAATTGTGAAGTAGGCTAAAAACGTGGTGGCAATGGAACCTCGACGCTTGGCAAGTGTTGACAGAAAAAAATGAAGGAAATGAATAGGAGGAAGCTTAAATAGGTCCCAAAACTGAGTTGATCATTGTGCCACGTGGCATGCTCCGATTGGTCCACGTCAGATACCGGTTGCGAATTCCAACGTCTTTTGCCACGTGGCATGATCTGATTGATCCACGTCATCAATCCGTTGCATCGGGGAACGTACACTTTACCACGTGGCACTCTATGATTGCTCCACCTCATTCGACCGTTTCTTCCCTCCTCACTAGAGACACGACCGATCCAAGCGATAAGAGTCATCCGTAAATGCCCGGATGTCACTCATCGCTTGCATCGGTCGTCCCTGAATTCATCATCATATTTCAATAAATAGAAGTTAAAATAAAGGTAACAATGCGTTATACTCAAGCAACACAAAAGAAACCAAAATTTGCAAGGTATGATCAAGGACGATGCTATTTAAAAAACATGACCGATCCAAGCGATTCGGGTTATCCAAAAATCTCGGATGTCCCTAATCGCTTGCATCGGTCGTGTCCACATTACCTTATGGAGAGAGCGCTCTCTATAGAAATTGTGAAGTAGCCAAAAAACTTGGTGGCAATGGAACCTCCACGCTTGGCAAGTGTTGACAAAAAAAAAAAAAAGCAAATGAATAGGGAAGCTTAAATAGGTCCCAAAACTGAGTTGACCGTTGTGCCACGTGGCATGCCCCGATTGGTCCACGTCAGATAGCCATTGCGAATTCGAACGTCTTTTGCCACGTGGCATGATTTGATTGATCCACGTCATCTATCCGTTGCATCGGGCAACGTACACGTTGCCACGTGGCCCTCTGTGATTGGTCCACCTCATTTGACCGTTTGTTCCCTCCTCGCCTATAAATACCTATTTCTTCACAAACTCAAATTTTCAACCTTCAGAGAATTTCTCACCTACATGTGTATTTTCCTTTCGTCGCCGACACGACCGATACAAGCGATTTTCGCCATTTGACCTACGTTGATTCGCTCTAGTCGCTTGCATCGGTTGTGTTCTCCTTATAGACATACAAGAGAAGCTGCAGCTTAGATGGAGGTAATGAATGAGATCCTTAGTGTCTCTCCATCAGAGAAACTTCTTGATTTCATGGTTCAAGAGGGTTTAACTGTAGATTATTTTCCTGATGCAATGACCATATTCAACCCCGAAATTGATTTTGAAAAACTCTTAGAGAACTCGAAAAGTTTTCTTAAGGATGAGTGGGAGATTTTCTTGGGGTTGGTCGATGGGAGGATCCTTTCTATTTCTCAGAAAACCTATGTCCATCCTCACATCTTTGGGAAGGATCCAACAGATAGGGCTAAAATCACAAGAAAATGCAGAAGGATATCCCCTTTGCCAGGGAAGCTTGATTTTTGCCCAGAGCATGAAAAGGACTGCTGCTTGCTCCCTTTAAACATTGCTTTCTTGATATGGCTTGATCATATCTTAGTTGAAAGGGAGGAAAATGTTCATGATGAAGACGAGCCTTGCTTAGAGCTGGCACTTGAGGCTAGCTCAAAAACTATGAAAGGTGTCATGGAGATTGTTGAGGAGATCAATCTGCAAGCAGAAGAAGAGCAGGTCAAAGATTTTGATGTGGCCACTTTTAAAGCAGAGACTGCAATAAGGGAGCCAAGTGAAGAAGTTCAAGTGTCTGAGAAGTCCCTACTTCTCCCAAATCTACCTTTTTACTTTATCTCTGGGAAAGAGTTCATACCTCTATTTTACATTCAGGAACTTTTCAATCTAAGGGAGGACTACTGTCTTGCAGCTATAGCTGAGGCAGAAGAAGTTGCAAGGAGATTCATCAATAAGAAAGGAGAAAGAAGAGAGGAATTTTTGCGTCTTGATTTGGATTTGTCTAATGAAGAATTCAAAGATTCATCACAAGCTCTTTCAAAATGCTTTGAGAAAGCTATCTCAGAGAAGCCAAAACTTGCTGATGAAGAGTTTGATGAGCATCAGAAGCAACTTGGAATATACTCGTTTGGACGTGGCTATTCATTCTTGGATGTCGCTGAGGACAAAGGAACAATTTGTATTGACTCAAAAGAGCTCATTGAGGAGGAAGATGAGGTCAAGGTATGTTGTTTGATATATTCTATCAATTAAAGTTTTGTCCGAGATCTCTATTTTTTTAAGTGAGAAAATGACCACGACCGATGCAAGCGATACAACCTAACGGATAATCTCCGTTGGGCCTTATCGCTTGCATCGGTCGTGTTCGGACTTGAAGAGGAAGATGAGGTCAAGTATGTAGTAAAATATATTCTCATGATTTAAAGGAAAAGGAGATGAGATGGGCTTGATGCAAAATCTCTATCTTGTGTCAGTTTGTCCAAGTTCTCCATTAGAAGTGTCAGAAGTCGATCACGACCGATGCAAGCGACAAGGCCCATCAGATATTTTCCGTCGGTCCTCATCGCTTGCATCGGTCGTGTTTGGACTTTAGGAAGATGACTTCAAGGTATGCAGTTAACTATATTCTCAAGAACTTTAGGTTAAGGATTTGAGATGGGAACAATGCAAAATCTCTTTCTTGTATCAGATTTGTCAAAGTTCTCCATTCGAAGTGTCAGAAATGGATCACGACCGATGCAAGCGATTATGCCCATCGGATATTTTCCGCTGGGCCTCATCGCTTGCATCGGTCGTGTTTGGACTTTAGGAAGATGACGTCAGGGTATACAGTTAACTATGTTCTCAAGAACTTTAGGTTAAGGATATGCGATGGGACCAATGCAAAATCTCTTTCTTGTATCAGATTTGTCCAAGTTCTCCATTCGAAGTGTCAGAAATGGATCACGAACGATGCAAGCGATTAGGCCCATCGGATATTTTCCGTTGGGCCTCATCGCTTGCATCGGTCGTGTTTGGACTTTAGGAAGATGACGTCAGGGTATACAGTTAACTATGTTCTCAAGAACTTTAGGTTAAGGATATGCGATGGGACCAATGCAAAATCTCTTTCTTGTATCAGATTTGTCCAAGTTCTCCATTCGAAGTGTCAGAAATGGATCACGACCGATGCAAGCGATTAGGCCCATCGGATATTTTCCGTTGGGCCTCATCGCTTGCATCGGTCGTGTTTGGACTTTAGGAAGATGACATCAAGGTATACAGTTAACTATGTTCTCAAGATCTTTAGGTTAAGGATATGAGATGGGACCAATGCAAAATCTCTTTCTTGTATCAGATTTGTCCAAGTTCTCCATTCCAAGTGTCAGAAATGGATCACGACCGATGCAAGCGATTAGGCCCATCGGATATTTTCCGCTGGGCCTTATCGCTTGCATCAGTCGTGTCTCTTGCTTTTCTTTCTAATAGTTTCAAGTTACTTCACATGTTTTCTTAAGTGTGCTTGCACTTCATCTAACCATGTTTTTCATTTTTATCACAGTTAACTTTATTGGATGAAGACAATTACCTTGGCAGGGGCAAGGGAACAAGAAAAGCCTTAGAAGAGAAAGGAAAAGCAAAGGTGGATATTCATTCTATTATCCACTACCTTCCAAAGTTGGACCCAGCCACTTTTTGTGTTATTCACAAGCACTATAGTGAGGAGCCAGACTTTGGATTATTCTGCTTGAGGACTCTATCAAAATACATGGGTTTTACTCCAATACCCTTTAATGCTTTCAGAGTTTTACTGCTTGAAAGAGCAACTGCATTCAGAATTTTTGGATATGCCCCTGGACTCAATGCTTCAAGGGCAGGGTACTTTCTTTGTTATTCAAGCTATGCAATGGCTGCAGGGGTGTCAAATTTAAAAAGCATTGCTGGATACAGGAGAAAAGAGTTCCTGAGATATAGAGGTGATTTGCCAAAGCCAAGCTCTTTCAAAAGGCTCAAGGAATGACTTGATTTTTTCAAATTCTATACTCAACAAATGTACATATACAGAAATTGCCCAATGTGATATAAGACATTGCAAATTGATACATGATTTGATTCAGTTTGTGATATTGATACATGATTTGTCTGGAGATAGCCATATCCTTCTGATTATATTTGGCATGAGGTCCTTTGTAATTGTCTTCTAAAGAGCTTGAAGGTCTGCAACTTGAGTGATGCTTAACTACTTCATGTACCAGAGCATCCAAGGAGATATCTGCACAAGGTAGTTCTGGAGGAGAAGACTCCTGCATATGGTGAGCTAAAGAGAATATGTGAAACTCAGATTGGTGAAGTTACACGATGTTGCTTGCCAAGGAATATAAAGCAATTCAATTCTCAGTATTTCCTGAATGGAACAGTAGCACTGGTGAATGGTCTATGTCAATCAGCATGGTAATCTCTTAGGAACCGGCACGTGTCCAATATTCCTCTGAGTGTCAATATAGGGAAGTGCACGTGCATGAGCCTAAGCTCAAAAATGCACATTGTTAGTGACAAATGTTGCTTTGAAAAGAGGAGAGGTCCTTTGTAATTGTCTTCTAAAGAACCAATCAAAAAGCTCTCTGAAGGCATTGCTCTTTGTTACTCCTCCTCCTTTCCTTGTACACCTAAAGAAGCTTGTCCTTGCTTGATAATGAGATTTTTCCATGCCTTGGGTGTTCCACATGGCAAGTGGTTCTTTTTCTGCAAAGAATGCACCATGCACAAGAAGAATATGCTGGAAAGCAGAAGAATTTCATTAGATCTTTATTTCAATTAAAAATAAATAAATTGAATAAAATATCTTTGGAGCTCACCAAGTAGTATGTTATGTCTTTGGCACCCCATGCCTCTATGATGGTTTCTATAAGCTCTGTGGTCGCCTTTCTGAAATCTGTCACATAACTTTTTGATGTTACGTGCTGCCTCATGATCTTTAAAAGATTATCTAGTTTGACCCACACCTCCATTCTCTTTTTTGCTATTTCTGGTTTGCTTTTTACATTAGTCGTGACCTCACAAAATGTTTTCCATGAATTCCACATGGCATTAAGTTGTTTGCCATCATGGTTGCTGAAGAATCTCCTTGCTTTTGCACCTCCCATTGAGACATCCTGTAAAACATCACCTGTATTTTGTGAAAGCTTTGGATCTTTTCTTAGATGAACATCACCACCATGAAACCCCATTTCTGAAAGAAGACATTCACATTTTTTTATGCATTCATCTGCAAGAGTTGTAGGCTTGATAGAATATGCATAATCCAAGTGAAGACGGACCAACTTGTCAATGATTCTTAACTCTGCATGTAGTGTACATATGTGTACATTTGTCAATGCTATTGGAAGTATGGGATCCCAAATCATTGAAGAAGATGAGTAGTTACGAAGAATAACATTTTGTCTAGAAGGAGCCTCTTCACCCTCAGCTCTAGTAATCCATCCATTTGTGCCTGGGCTTTGCATGCAGTACAAGCAAGGGTATTTAGAATTTGCTCCCCCACTTATACCAAACATGCATTTGAGTGTCTTTAGGTCTCCACTCAAATGCCACTCAACTTGAAAGTTTCCGTAGTCTTTGACATTCAACAATTCTCCTGCATGATGCCCTTGGATAACATTTGGAATGTTTGTCTGTGAGAATAACCATTTAAGTGTTTTATGGCTCTCAGATGGAACTTGAGCACAGCCAACCCACCATAACTCCATTTCTGATTGTACTTTGAGAGATGGAGTATCCAATTTCCCAAGGCTATAGTCCAAAGCTTTGTTCATCAGTGCAATGCTTATTCTCTCCATCTTTTGATGTTTTTTAAGCTCAGCTTCATCAAGTTTGATTACAAATTTCAATAGACCAGAACATTCATGCTCTTTTATATTATAGAACTGAACCATGTATGTTTGAAGTTTTATAACATCTATCCATATGTTGTTAAATGCATTGTAAGTGAAATGTAACTTTTGTTTTCCTACTTCGTAAGGCATGTTACCGTGAATATGTTTATATTCACCAAATACTGATGTGATCAATTTATTCAAGCAGAGCCGAAACTTTCCTACATGATGGGGTCTAGGCAATCCAAAACTTCTAACTTTGTTAAATTTTAAAAATTCACACCAAACTTTTGAAATTGCTCTATAACCTTTCCTACTCACTCCGACACTATCACAAATATTTTGAATTTGAGATGGTTCTAGTAAAAGATTCATTTCTGTCATGAGTTTTTGAAAAACAAAGCGTTTCAAGCATGTATTTTCATTTAGTTTCAATAGTTTTAAAACATCATTTTGACTCAAAATTTCATTACAGAAATGTATGCGCTCAAAACTGCTCGACATATTGAAACCTAGCACATTTGTCACATGATCTCTAACAATTTTCATTCTTTTCTTTTTCTGGCCAGATTTTTCAGTCAAATCTAAAAAAGGTTTTACTCGTTTTGACCGCATTCTCAAACCTATAGGAGTTTCTTTCATTTTTTTAAAAGACTCTAACTGAGAAGATAAAGTGGATAATTTGTTTTCTAGCTCCCTCATATGTAAATTCTTCTGGTGTAGTGTGTTTTGTAAATAGTTTATGTATTGTACATAATTCCTTGAAATATCCCAGAGCCTTGAACAATAGCCTCGTAAACCATCCTCACCATCTCCCACAAATCTAATCAGATCATGAAGATTATGAAAAGGGGGGTACCTTCCAGTTTGTGGATCAATTGGATAAACAGATCCATCTGTCCATATGTCGATATGTTTCTTGCCTTCCTTTCGCAATCCATCTACTTCAAGAGGATGAAGAGCCCTTCGAAATACGTTTCTTGTCGTCGCATACTCCTGACTAACTGCAATGTTGATATGGAACTTTTTACAATGATTTCGAATGTTTGAAAGCTCAGGGAGAGTATTTGGGTTAACGTTCTCCATGGTCTGCTATGAAAAATGACCAGCAAGTGTCTAAAATGACGTGAAAGGGAGAAACAGGCTTGCTATGAAAAGTAGAGAAAAAGAGCGCAAAACGTGATCAGCACACATTATATAGGTCCGTGAACAAGAGGAAAATTCAACTTTTGAGGCGTAAGATATCACACAAACTTCGAGGCGTAAGATATCACACAAACTTTTCATGATTATATGATACGAGTTTCTCTCTCTTCAAAATTTGCATAAGATACGTTTTAAATGAACTTACACGGAATTTCTTAAAGGATTTGACAACTTTAATCCCGATTAAGCACAACTAATTGAAATCCTTACACGGCCCTTTTTGGGCCGTTTTTCGCCCTAATGGGTTGCTCTCTGCCCTGTCGTCTCAATTTCATTCTTTGTATGCGTTCCAATGCTTCTGCCTGGGCTTCTTCTCTGATTCGTTTTTCTTCTTCCTTACGTTTCTTTGCAGTATTGAGTTGATTTAGCATCTCCTCTGTGAGGGGTTCCTGATATAACTTGACTTTGCATCCGCTAATGTAACTCGGGAGGATGTCACCTTCTAGAGTGGCTAATTGAACTGCTCCACTTGTGGAGATCATGTTTATGATCATAGGTCCATAGCCTCTCTTCTCTAATTTTTGTGCATGTTGCTTCAAAGTGTACACTAAAACTAGGTCTCCCGCTTTCAATCCTTTATCTTTAACATGGGCATCAAAGTACGCCTTCTGTCTTTTCTTAGCTGCATATATTCCTGCTTCCGCTCTTAGTCTTGTTTCACCTAGTCGTTCCAGATCAAAAATTCTCGAAGTGAGTTCATGACCCATCCACTCATGCTCTTCTACTTTCAATGTAGGTATCAAGAAGCCCAATGGTAGCACTGCATTTTGGCCAAATACCATCTGAAAGGGCGTGGCTTGGAGTACCGTTTTATAGGCAACTCGGTATGCCCAAACAGCATGATGTAGCTGTTTGTCCCAATCAGAGCATTTGTTATTCACTAATTTAGTGAGCACATTGCAGAGAATCTTATTTGTGCTTTCGGTTTGCCCATTAGCTTGTGGATGATAGGGAGCAGATTTCTTGTGTACAACCAAGAATTCTTGGAGTAGATTTTCAATAACTTCATTCAAGAAGTGAGTCCCCCTATCACTAACTAGCTCTATAGGTAGCCCGTATCTTGTGAACACATTCTCAAATAAGAAGTTAGCTGTCGTTTGAGCATCGTTCTTGGTTGTAGCTTTCACCTCTACCCACTTGGTTAGATAGTCGGTGGCCACAATGATATACTCAGCATGTGAACCCTTAGCTGGGGGATTAATAGGACCTACAAAGTCTATTCCCCACTTAGAGAATGCACGTCTGCCCATCATAGGTTTCAATGGCATCTCATCCTTACGTATAGGATACTGAGTTCACTGACAAACATCGCACCTCTTCACATAGGCCTGTGCATCCATGTGAAGTGTTGGCCACCAACGACCTGCGAATAGTATAGCCTTGATCACCCGATCTCGTCCAAAATGTCCTCCTACTACGCCTTGGTGAGAAGTTTCCAAGATCTTAAGATACTCGCTCTCATGGACACATAGTCTCAGGTAACCATCTTTACCACGCTTGTATAAATTATCACCGATGAGTGAGTAATCTAGGGCTTCTTGTTCTAGACTTCTTTTCCTCATCAGGGTCATATCTTGAGGGAATGTTTTTGTCCTCAGGAAGGCTACTAGTGGTTCACTCCAGTCTGGCACTATGGTCACTTGATAAAGAGTGGCATGCTCCACAGGTGGTTTAGTGCAACAGATTGGGCATTCCTTGCACAACTTTTGGACATCAGCTTCCATAGTCGGCCAATGCACTCCAAGTCTCCTTAGTGTCTGTAAAGTTCTTTGCCTTGAATGGTGTTGATCTAATGCACCTACATGTGCTAATTGCAACCATTTTGCGTACTTGTCCTCTTCCACACAACAAGCTAGGATCCCTTGATCTGTATGCTTGTACATACTTCCTGCCATTATATGGTACTTCTGGGCTTTTACTACCTCCCTATCTTGAGTGTTTATGATTGGGTGGTTAGGCCCGTATGTCAACATTGGCACTAATGGCTTAGCCCACTGAGGTACAACTTCCAAATTAAAGTAAGCATCAGGAAGGTCATCTGATACTCCTTGCGGGGCTTCTCCGGATGTGAGTCTTGAGAGGTGGTTCGCTCTCAAGTGAGTCTTCCCTTTCCTCACCACAACTTCAAAGTCGTATTCCATTAGTAAGAGAAACCATCTTACTAATCTACCTGTATTGCATGGCTTGTTTACCAAGTATAATAGTGATTGATGGTCAGTAAAAAATTTAAACTTATTTGCAAGCAAATAGTGTCTAAACTTTTTAACTGCATATACCATGCCTAATCCCTCTCGTTCAGTGGTGGTATAATTTCGTTCAGCTGCATTCAACTATCTACCTAGCATAGGCAATTGGAAGATCCATATTACCTTCGCCCGTAGGTTGTGCAAGCACACATCCAGTAGCATAATTGGATGCATCCACATGAACATGGAAGGGCTTATTCCAATCTGGTGTGGTCAAGATTGGTGCTGAACATAATCGTCGTTTAAGCTCATTGAAAGAGTTCTCACATTCATCAGTCCACTCAAAGTTAGTCAAAAGCCCATACAGAGGCTTGGCAGTGATGGCGTACATGTGTATAAAGCGTCGGTAATAGCCACAATGCCCTATGAAAGCTTGTACTTCCTTGACATTCTTTGGCCTAGGTAACTCTGCTATGGCTCTTACTTTTTCTTTGTCCGTAGATATGCCATTCTTTGACACTATGTGTCCTAGAATCTTGCCTTGCCTGACCATGAAAACACACTTTTCAGGGTTCAGACAGACTTGATATTCTTTACATTTGTCAAAGATTTGCTTCAGTTCAGGTATATGGGTCTATCTAATGTTGGAATGGGCACAGAGATCATCAACATAGACTTCCAATTTCTTCCTCAAGAACGCTTTAAATACATGACACATCAATCTTTGGAAGGTAGCAGGAGCATTGGTAAGGCCAAATGGCATTACCCGAAAAGCAAATATGCCCCATTCTGTGGCAAAAGCAATATTATGCTGGTCCTCGGAAGCAATGGCCACCTGATTGTAGCCAGAAAATATGTCAAGGAAATTGTATACTTCCTTGCCTGCTACTCTTTCTAAGAGATGTTCCGTGATAGGAAGCAGATAGTTGTCTCGAATAGTGACATCATTAACCTTCTTCAAGTTTATGCACACACGTAGCTTTCCATTCTTCTTGGGCACCACTACAATGGGGGATACCCACTCAGTGTGCTCAATTTCATAGATGAATCCAGCTTCTACCAGTCTATCTATCTCCTCTTTGATCTTAGTAGCATAATTATCGTTATAAGTGTATGGCTTCTGCTTGGATGGTTTGGCATCTGCGGTCATGGGAATAATGTGTGAGCATATGTCAGGGTCTACACCTTCCAGGTCCTTGTACCTCCAAGCGAATACATCTCTGCATTCTCTTAGCAAGGCTATCAATTCGTGCTCTTCTTCTTCCGTCAGGTCATGTCCTATGAAAGTGCATCTCTCCTCTCCTTCTTCTAGGGCTACCATTATTTTCTTGGTGGTTTCTTTGTTATCATAGGCCTCTCCTGATTGTGCCTCGCGTTTAGGCATTCTTATCATGACTCTCCTGTCGTCTATCTCATACTTTTTAAAATTATCAGGGACCTCAAACAAAGATTCTTCCTCTTCTGGTGTGACTTCTATCTTCTTTCTTTTCTTTCCTTCATTCTCAGGGGTCACTCGTGTGGCCAACCTTACATCATTTGTAAGCTCTCCATGTCTCTGAGGATGAGCTTCCACTTCATAGAAGTATTCTTCATCTGATGCAAAAGGTGGGTCCATAATGATTGACTCTAGATCGGAGTCACTTGCATCCTCAAATGCATCAGGGCTAGGTTTGCACTCTTCTAAAACTGCATCTCCCATGATTGGCTCTATGGAAAAGACTGAAATGTCATATCCATCCTCATCACAGTGGGGTGTCCATTGTTCTTCATTGATGGCTACATCCATTGTTGCTAAAATTTCTGCCCAGCCGTGAGGTTCAAATTCTTCGTCAGGAAATACTACCGGTGCATAGGCTGGGTCTTAAATTGATCTATCTGTCTCTTTCGCACCTACGTCTCTGGCTTTTTCTCTCTTCTCCTCTTCTACTGCCACTTTGCACATCTATAAGTGGGTGTCTTCATGCATCCATGAGGATCCTGATCCTATGGAATGCACTGACTCAGTATCATCTTTGGCTCTATGGATGGGATTCCATTGAATGGGGGGTACGTCCCTATGAGAGTAATCTTTGAGATTCACTTTGGTCGTGACACTTAAGTGTTGCAAATACAAGGAATTGGTTCCCTAATCCTGTACCACTTGCAACTGTCGCATAAATGGTCTTCCCAAAATCATCTCATAGGCATGGTTCTTGCTAAAATCGCATATAGCAAAAGTATGCTCAAACTCAACACCACATGTGGTGAGAGTTATTCCTTCTAGCAATCCTAAGGGTCTCTCTATGTGACCATCAGCCATTTGCAATTTCATTCTCGTTGGCCTGAGTGCTGGCTTGCCCCAACGCTTCCATAGGGAAGTGGTAGCAATTGCAACTCCTGCACCAGAGTCCAGAATTGCCTTGGTTGTGTATCCTTGATGGGTGATGGGAAGATAGGTGTTTCCTTCTTCTCCTTCACTCATGTCTCCTATCTTGTCCAAAGGTATCTCTGGCACTGTTCTATGGGATCCTACCTGGGAATGAGGTTTTGGTATCTCTGGTACTTGTTTGGCTACATGTTTCCATAGCTCTGGCCTTACTTTGAGTAGATCTTCTAAAGTGAGGTTACACTGCACTTTAGTGTTTTTCACTACCTCTGTGTTCCTAGGTATGACTGAGTCTTCGTTTCTTACCATGACTGTGGGTGCTCTCATACACGTGGACTTTGCCTCCCATGGGCATGTGAAATGGGGTAGTTCTTGTATGGAATTAGATTCGAAGTCTAATGTCTCATGAGATTGAGTGCTCTCTTGCTCTTCATAAATGGATGGGATGTCTTGTGGGAATTGGTCATGTGCATTATCCAAAAGTTCAATGGGAGGAGGGACTTCACTTTCTTTGACCCATTTGTCTTCTTGAATCTCTCGTAGGAATTCTCGTGTGAACCGATTCATAGAAGAAGATGCGTCTGGCTCCGTAGAGTTGGGTACATAAGCTTCCTGGGCAGGAAGGCTTAGCCTTTCACTTGGCTTGTCCTTATTTTGAGAGGCGGGTTCCTTTTCTGATTGTGCGATTAGCCTCTCCAATCTTTCTAGCAGTCCATCAAAGTGCAACTGCGTCTTAGCTGAACTAGAGAAGTTAAAGAGGCGACTGGCTTCAAACATAGTTTGAGCCAATTCCACCATTTTAGCACAGATTTTGGTTCGTTCAAGCTCTAGTTCTGCTCTAGGGTAACACTTTTCATGATCGGTTACATTTGGCCCTTCTTGAATTCTGGCCTGATATGCCTTAAGCATCATATTTAGGTCCTCGGGAGTGGGATTTGCTAAAACTGATCCTACTCTAGGGGGTGGTGGGGTCGCATGAGGCGGGTTAGAAGGTGGTGGATCGGATGGAGATGGGAATGGAGGAGGTGGGGTGGCGTGAGAGGGAGGGTGAGATGTAAGTTCAATTATCCTGGCTCTCGTTTCTCTTAGGCTTTCCTTGAGTTCACTCATCTTCTTTGCCCATTGTCTTTTCATTCTTTCTCGGCTATCTCTCCAAGCTCTAGTCCTTTTCTTGGTTATGCTCTCCGTTTCACTAACTTTGGCACGCTTTTCCTGTCCTACACCTTGGTTTTGCTGCAATGCTTGAGCTCTAGTGACCACTTGCACTGGCGCAGTGGAGGCTACACTTCCTGAAGAGTCTACAACTAACCCAATCACATTGATGGGAGTAACTTTTGTTACATTCTGTGGGTTCTTTGGGCAGTCTCGTAAGGGGTGCTCCTTTCCGCAATCTTGGCAAAAGCCTTGAATGGTTACAGATTGGGGTTGTGTGGGGGCAGGCATCAGGCAATCGCAAATGAGGTGATCTCCCTGACATCGGTAGCATGGCCCTCTAGGGAATGATGGTCTTACCTGCCTAGGTTGGGGCAGCGAGTTGGGATTGGTGTACATGACATTGGTATACTTTGGCTCCCAACTTGGTTCACTCGGTTCTTCGTAATAATAGGCCTCATTATGCTCAGGTGATTGCATGTAGTAAGATTGAGGGCTATCAATATGAGGGCTATCAAAACTATGGTCACTAGGGTCACTTTCTGAAAGCAGTGGTGTCACTAGCACTATGGCTCTATTCAGGTTCTCTTTTGCAGCTGCATACTTTACTGGAATCACATTGGCTGGAGTAGGAGGTTGTTGGGCTAGCACTGGTTGAGGTCTTTGTTGGTTTTGGTAGGGATGTTGGTAAGTCTGTTGAGGCCTCGCATATTGCTGTGGTGGGTATTGGTTTTGATATCTTCCTTGTTGTGGATAGGGCTGAGGGTAATTTTGTCTGACAGCTTGCTTGTTGTACGGGCAGTCTTGGGCAGTGTGATTGGTGTATCTTCGCTCTATCGTGCAGTATTGGCTACTAGGGTTCACTTGGGGTTGAGCCATAATGGGACATACATTCGCCATATGGTCACCACCGCAAGTATAGCACCTTTTTACTGGGGCAAATCTTGGGATTTGTTTACTTAAGACTCCTAACTTCTGAGCTACTTTCTCAGCGAGTTCCTCAATGGATGTAGACTGCGTGGAAGAGAGGCTAGTGGAACTATCTAAATCTTTGTGGATGTTTGAAAGTTCCAATTCCTCCCCTAGGTTATCTTCAATGTCAATGCACATGCGTACACACTCTTCTATGGTTCTAGGTTCTTTCAAGTACACATATGACCTCAACTTTGCACTCAGTAGTCCATCTAGGAATAAAGCCACTTGTTTGGCTGGTGTGGGTAGCTCAGGAACAGGGCATCTCTCTAGATATTGTCTAAATCTTCTTCCTGCAAGTCTCACCGTCTCTTGGGGGGTTTGCTTAAAGCTATGAATCGGTGAGGAAGTGTTATGCCTTATGCCACTCTTAGAGAATTCAATAATGAAAGCCTCTAGAAGTTGTTCTATGTTCCTGAAGTGTCTCTCATTTGGTGGTTGAAACCACGTAAGAGCGGTGTTCCTAAGGGTTAGACCAAAGGCATTGTACTGCGTGAATAGATCCTCCACTTGTTCCGCTCTGAAGACTTGCCTAAATTCGGCCACATGATCATAAGGGTCTCTAGTGCCATCGAAGTAGTTCTTCATGGACTTAACTAGCTGTGTAGGTCTCAAAGTCCTCGTGTGCTCTCTAGGCCTCGGCAAGGGAAAATCCTCAGCATTTCTTAAGTTCCTTGGAACTCTAGTTCTCTTTGTTTCTTCTCTATTCGTCTCTGTTCGCATTCGTTCTCTTCCTATTGGGTTGGCAAAGCTCACTTCTGGCCTATCTCTACTTCTATCCCTTTGAGCGCCATGAGCCTGGGATGTTCCAGCCCCTTGGTGGCCAAAAGAGACATTAGATCTTGGTTGGGGAAAAATAAATTCTCCCTTCCAAGTGTAGGCATGCCTACCATGCTCTGTGATCACAAAGATCCTCTTTGAAGCGTGATCTAAATAGGTCACTTTGCCTGGGCTATCGGGATCTTTGAACTCATAGATGGTGATCGTCCCTATCTCATTCGGCTAATCAGGCTTATACCTCCAAAAGGCTTCGTCAGTCTCTCAGTTCAAGAGCAAATCTATACTCGTATTGTCCTAGGGATTTACTCGGTTTTGAGGAAGGAGATGTCCTACCCAACTACATTAGCGGGTGTAGAGTGAAACTATACCAAGAAACCCTCACCAAGAAGATGTCCTACCCAACTACATTAGCGGGTGTAGAGTGAAACTATACCAAGAAACCCTCACCAAGAAGATGCTCACTAGACTTAACATTGTGAAGGAGATGTCCTACCCAACTACATTAGCGGGTGTAGAGTGAAACTATACCAAGAAACCCTCACCAAGAAGATGCTCACTAGACTTAACATTGTGAAGAAACGAAAGGAAGAAGAGAAATGCATTAGAGAAGAGGCACGGGCTGAAGCTTTACAACGGATTCAAAGGATGAAGCATAGGAGGCAAGGAAGAGAAAACCCAAGGGTAGAAGTCGACGACGTACCTAGGTATCAAATGGCTATGTGTCAAATCTCTACTGAACGTTCCTCATGAATTAGGGATAGAAGACCGTTTGTCATGATAAGGTTAGGGCACAGAGAGGATGCAAGGACTATCAGATCCTTAATTGATTTCAGCTCTGCTGCAAATGCTATTAAGTTGTCCTATTGTCAGGATATGCAATTGAATGTCAATCCTATTGAGGCATACCTTATAGGATTAGGTGGTGTGGAAACCCCTTGCTTAGGTGAGGTGGAACTTCCCATCTACCTTCAAGAGGTTCTTATGAAAGTAAAAGTACTAGTATGCCAAGATGATGATCTCACAGAACCTCTGATCCTAGGACAGGATTGGATTTATAATAATGCAGTCAATCTCAACCTAAGAAGTGTACTTCTTCAGGTTTGGGTGCAACAACAATATTTAACTATCGAATTAACCACTCGAGCACTCAAGGAAGTAGGAAAGGCACCGAATCTTGGTCCTTCCATGAGCACACTGATGGAAAACCATGCTTTTCTTGTCCAACCCTCCGTGATGTAGAAAACCTCCACTCTAGGCGAGGCGGCGCAAGTTGAACTCCCTTCTTGTCCAAAGGAAGTCTTGGATCCAAAACATGAAGTCCAGGAGACCTGAATCAACCAAAGCAGCAGTTTTCCTAAACCAAAGATCACCTTTGCAAAGGCATCTCGACCATCGAAGCAGATATGGGTACGAAAGGGGGAACTTTCCTAAGCAACTTCGGTTGAAGCCTCAACCAAACCCTACTCTAGTGATCAGTGTAGGATGCCTAATAAAACATTTCTCCAACAATCATCCATGAAAATAATGTCTATTTGGGTACCCAAGAAGTCGATGAGGGCCAACCCACAATCAAGACAAATTTGGGTACCTAAGGCTTGCTTGTGGGCTCAAGTAGCCACCATTAAGCTTCACGAGACAAAGCTCCATTCACACACAATCACACATGCATCAACAGGCACTAACACGATCACTTGTAAATGGGTCCCTAAAAAGCCTCATTTCTAAGTAGATACTCATGTAGAGTCTCCCATAGCCCACAGGCGGTCAACTTGTAAAGCCATGAATTATGTTTGGCAACAGAAAGCTTGTAATAAACCCCTCGACCCCCAATTTTTAAATTCATCTCCACCTACTAACTGCATCATCCTCACATTGCACGATTCCACTTAGCACATAGAACTCTTCATCCAGTAACTACACACACGATCACTGAGCACGAACTGACCCCCTAACCTTACCACAGTGCCTCATGTTAATGTTGTAACGGGGACAAATGGTCATATCTTGTCCAGTGCAATGTTAACATGTGCTTCTATATTCTCACAGAATCAGCAAGCAAGGCAATAGCATGGCAGAAGCAGTAGGAACTAGTTCACGGGCAGGGTCAAGCCCTCAAATAGTCGACATTGAAACCCTCCTCCTCGAGGAACAACAAATAGAGAGACCCTAGGAACTCAGGGTGGTTCACGTACTTCCAATTCAAGACCCTCCATAGGGGCACACCTCACAGGTCGGCAAGCATGCCCATTGGTTCAATGATATTGTAGGACCACTAGGAGATGGTACCTACTTCTAGGAGGCTGAAGTAGAATTTAATGGCAAGTGGGGAAGATACCACTTCTTCACTCGCGAGTTTGAAAAGTACCAAAATGCAGACAATATGAGATCAGTATGGGCTAAAGCCGGTTTGGATAGTTACTTTAGAGCGATGTTGCCCAAACCCAATTTTTTGTGCTACTCATACATGATCAGCACTCTCATGCCTAGCAGAGCCAAGGGAGGAGATAGTACCTTTGTGTCTTCTAGCATTAACACGAGGACATGAATTAAAGAGGTTTAAACTGACCATCAACTTAGTACGGGATGCCCTTGACATGAAGGGCATGCATATTCCGACAAAGAAGGAAACCCTGATTCTTGGAAGAATGAAGCACAAGTACCTCAACAAATTGAAGGATATGGTGGCCGTGACTCCAACCATCGCTCTCCAGTTATGCACATGTATGTAGCATTTTGCCTTCCCTGCTCAAGAACGCTTTACCATGCCACCAAAGAAAATTTGGTTCAGTTTGTATTTGGCAGAAACAGAGAGCCTCACCATCAATATGCCCCATTGGATCATCGACCAAATCCACCTCATGCATCAGCGGTGGAACAAGAAACAAAAGAATGTACTTCATGGATGTTGTGCTCTTACCAGGATCATTTACAGGTGTTTGGCTTATGATGTACCCATCCAACGAGCATTGGTATAGTCAAGATTCAAGGAGTTCCAGAGAAGAGCATCAACTGCAGGCCCACCATCAAAGAAAATGAGGGGAACCATTCAAATACCTTGTGCACAGGCAAGGGGTGCCACTCTCACACCAAAGGTGACACCACCTCAACATAGACGTGTTTGCCCGTTCACTATTTGATTACCCAAGTAGAGTACAGAAGGACCAAACCTCGTCTTCCCTCCTATTTCTTCTGAATTGGAATTTCCACAAGGCTACACTTTGGATGGATTAACCCATGAAGAAATCGACAAAATGATCAACGAAGCGAGTCTCGAGATTGAGGAAGACAGACCAAAGTACAACACACAACTACGGAGACTCCAGCCCCTACCCGACCCGAAGTAGTAGAAGTGGACAACGACGAAGAAGAGACCAAAGAAGAAGAATGAGATGAAGAGCACGACCGGGAGAAGGAGGTAATTCGAGAGTTTGTGGGAGCACCGGCCCACACAACACAAATCAAGAGACTATACGAGAGCATGAAAAGAGTTCAGGAGCATCACCAATTATCATTAGAGAGAGGGAAATTACTAATGAACCAAATGTTAGGAGAAGAAGGGGTAGATGAACTATTCATCAATTCTCTGAACCTTCACGCTAACGCACTTGGGCTTGATGAAGCCATTCACTCAACCATGGCTCACATTCGTCGCTTTGAACAACGAGTACCTACACACCCCACTCAATCCAAAAAGCAGATTCATATACATGCTTTGGCACCAATTGACACCACCCACACTGAAGAATACCATGATGCACCCTTGTCCCCACCCTTCGAACCCTCACATCCAAACCCACCCCCTTCACCTAACACTACACAACCAACTCCTTCTCATGACACTGCCACCATAATCACCACCACCACTGAACCCATTGTCACAACCCTCTCATCAACATTATCACATCTGGAAACCACTGAAGTTGTAAACATGACTATGGGCTATCATCTTATTTCTGATGTTATAGGATTTCCCTTCGTCTCGGGCACCCAACTAGGATGGGCTGCCACACCCATGTTCACAACACTTTTCACAAACATCACGACCACCACACCTACCATCCCTACATACATGGTAGCACACACTTTTGATCGTATGGATACATCACCACCCACTGCACCACTCCCTCCCTCCGCACTACCACAATCTCCCCTTCCCCCTCCACCCACATCACCTCTTATTTCCACTACATTCACCACCCATCCCCTCATTCCCATTCCCCCTGTATCATCCACCTTCCCAGCATATATGCATGTAACTAATATTTTTTCTACGCTACATCAATGTATATATCAGTTGCAAAATATTGAATATCATACTTTAGAAGATCGTCACCGCAATATACTTGACAACAATTACAGGAGCGACTGACAACCTTAGAAGAAGAGAACGCAGCACTCAATCAACACTATACTACTCTAGCGCAAGCCCACCAAACCTTATTGGATAATCCTCGATAATCAGATTCTCAAGACATTAAAAAACTAGAAGCTTTAATTGAAATTTATCAGGCTGATAATATCAGAATACATTGTAATCTTGCATTACTGCGAAAGCATATGACAACTGCTCTAGAGGAGAATAAACGACTTCAGGAGCAGAATGAAGAGAATCTAGAAGCAGCAATGGAAGGCTCTCCTCAGGAGATAAATCTAGAAAAGTTTAAAGCTATTCCTTCAGACACAATGAGAACCATCCTCGATATGTATGCTGATCTTCTTGAAGTGCATGACACCTTGGAAAAAGAATGGGACACCCTCCACCGAAAGCTAAGGGCACAAGAAGAGCAAACGAGGGTCACAATTTCTATATCAACTACCAAAGAGCTAGATGCGCTCAAAGCACAGGTTGCAGAATTGCAGAGTAAATTACTTCAATACGAAAGACAACCCTCCCCCATCATAGAACTGGAATCTGAAGAGTTGGTACCCATCGAAGTGGAAGAGTCATATGAGGAACCATATGTACCTATGTCCATGCCTGGAGGTCAACAAATGGCTGAGGATTAGACACACTCAAAGTCGAAGCCTCGGAATGGCTGCAGAAGCTAGAAAAGATGGGCAACGCACATGACGACAGAGTAGTGGTTCAAATCCAATCAATGTCAAAGATTGAGGAGACCGTCATCAAGTCAAAATACTTCAGAATTATGTCCCATCATTGATGGATAGGAACATCCGATTGCCAATATGTGCCATACTGCGTACTACTGGCGGATTATAATACTAAAATTCAATGACGCACTAGCAAGGTACCGACTTTCGTTGCTCAATTTGGTCCCGATGACATACTCGAGAGCACTACACGTGGATCCATCTACCAACCCACTTGGCAACTATGTCTTATAGAAACATATTCGGAGATGGTTTGTACATGGAACAATATGCCACTCTTCATCAAAGACAACCCATGTTACCTTCCTGTACTTAGAAGACGCACATGGCCAGAATTCGCAATCACTGTTAAGAATGTGAAAGGCTATGAGAGATGGCTCAACTATGTGTACCTAGCACCACCACAAGGACTTGCCATGGTAGCTTATATGATATCAACCATCCACCACTAGGGTACTGGACTACAAAACATACCTGTAATATGGCCCATATGTGTATGAAGATATTTGAACTGATATTGGTCACTTTCCAGAATTTCAAGAACATTAAAGATCCTCACTTCTCTACACTTGACTTCAACGAAAGAAATCTAGATTTGGTGTACGACATGAGTACAACCCCTTCCATTAATGTAATTTATGCATGGCACGCAAGGATCAAGTACCTCCCAGCCTGTTACAAACAGACCTTTGAGGAGATGTTCATTACGGGGTTATGGGAGTACCATTTAGAAATATTCATTCCCAAACCCTCACATCTCCTACAACTATTCGTTGCGAAGAGGACTTCACATTCTGATCAGTTGCGCCTGCCACATCCAAAAGTCCTAGGCCCGATGGATTGGGATACACTACTTAGAGATCTTGTAAAAGGATTAAGGATTGAAGAACACCACCTCACCTCGGACATCGTCGCATTCTATATCAAGAAACATCCCCGACAAGGTTCTATCAGGGATGACAGACATGAGAGAGGGGGGAGTGTTGGAAGTCAAGGGCTAACTCATCAAGGAAGTACGTGCCAAGGTGAAGAGACAGGAAGAACAAGTCCACAAAGGAGCCAACAAAGAAAGGATTGATGGAAATGTATGTCAAAACTCTCAAGGAAAACCTTTAAAATAGTGATTTTGATCACTAACACTCATTGTAAATACCATTTCCTATTTTTGTAGCTCCATTTTTGCAAGCCAAGGATTCCTTGAGCTTGAGGAGCATTAGAAGTACCTACCTATCAATATTTTTTAGACTCCATTTGAGCCCTCAAATAGGCCCTAGAACCTAATTTTTAACTAGGCTGGACACTAGGTCTAAACATGGCCAAAGCTAGTGAGAAACTATAAAAAGGACTAGAAGGCTCATTTTTGGGAGAACAAGTTAAAGAATGAACTAAATCTAAAGAATTGTAATCTTTTTTGGAGTAATCAAAGCTTCCATTGTGCCACTCTTTGTTCTACCTGTGTGTGTGTGTGTGAGTGTATGTGAGTTTGCTTCTCTTCCACCACTTGTGCATCACTTGCTAGAGGTCTTCATACCATACCATCCTCACGTCTTCCCGGATTGACAAGTAAGGGAGGTGATGCTTAGGCTTCAGCTACAATGCCACACCATTCCAGATGGTGTTTGGTTAGAATGCTATGTTGCCTTTATACTTTCTGATACACACACTCAAAATAGCTCAGGAATATGAGTGGATGGGTCATGAGCTTTCCTCGGCAATACTTGACTTAAAACGATTGGGAGAGACAAGATTGTGAGTAGCAGCAAGAATTTATGCCACAAAAAAGATAGAGAAAGCCTACTTTGATGCTCATATTAAGGATAAAGGATTACGAGTAGGAGATTTGGTGCTAGTCTACACCTTGAAGCAACATGCCCGCAAGTTAGAGAAACGAGGTTATAGACCCATGATCATCAATAGGATATCAACTATGTTGGTGGAGGGCAATCAACAATTGAAGTTTTGATGAAGGCTTGGAAGTCAAGGATTGAAGAAAAGTTCAAGTTATGAAGCATGAAGGAAGTGCATATCCAGAAGATGAAGATGTGTATACATATGTACATTAATTTAGAGTCAGTTCATCTTATACTTTTGTATGGTCATGAGCTTGTAAATATTTGCTTATATATACAAAGAAAATGTCAGGACAAATGAGAGAGAATGTGTTAGAATAAGTTTTGAGGAGAATTAGATGTCATTAGACATTTTAGAAGTGAGTAGAATCTCTCTCATCACTCAGATGTAAATTTCTTAGAAATGAAAAATATTGCGCCCGATCTTTCTGAGTATTCTCCTTCTGTGTTGAATCTTTTGTGAAATGTTGTTGTACAAGCATAATTCTATAGTTGACTGACCTTTGTACAAATTTTCAGCTTCTAATTGTGGTCAGGCTGAGAGAATTGAGTATAGGAACATTTATATGTGGAAGTGGAAAGAAGAGAAGTTGCAAGAGGTGCAAACTTTGATGCTAATGTTTTGGTCAGTTCTCCTTCCACAGTGTAAAGTTTTGAGCAAGCAAGCACTCATTCTTTAACTTGGAAGGTAAGCTATCTATGGCTAAAAGCATTTGCATAAATGGATTCTAGATTGAGAGAACCAAGTGTTAGAAGTTACAGGTGTCTAAATCGACTTCTCAAAAAAACAATTTTAGACATAGGTGACTTGTTAAGATCATTTCTCAAGATCTGCTAAATCTTTTGAAATGATTCAACTTGTTACATAATCTGAGCCTCCAAATTGGTGAAGGTTTTGAGTTACTCTTGATATAGAGGTGTTCTAAATTCAAGAGTAGCTTGTTCTTTTGGAGATTAATACTCTCCATCAGTGGTATCAGAGCAGGAAGTATCAAAATTGAAGGAAGGAGGATCCCGACTGCTGCAGTTGTAAAGATTTCAACATCTGAAGGTTCAAAAGGTGAAAGCTTGAGAGCAAAGTTTGAGAAGGAGGCCATATGACATCTAGGAAGACAAAAGGAGTGTCATTCAAAGTAAAGGTAACCTTATTCCTCATAAATCTAGAAGGATTTAATACACAGGTGAAGAAAGGATGGGAGATTCTCTTCAGATAGAGAAATTGGATAGAGGAAACTATCCAGCATGGTCTATGAGGATGGAAGCTCATCTCATGAGCAAATATTTGATAGGATTCATCACAAGTGAAGAAGAAAAGTCTCAGTTCAGATATCCTAGTGTTCCAACTAGGGAGGAATTATCAGATTTGAAGACTTGGATGAAGAAAGATGCTCAAGCCAAGAGCATTATCTATATGGTAGTTAATGATTACTTGCTACCTCACATTAGAGGTCTTGGAAGTGCAAGTGATATATGGAATGCTTTGGAGGAGCATTTCCAAAACACCACAAAGTCAGGGAAGGCATCCTTGTGGGCAGAATTTACTACATTCAAGAAGAAAGCCTCTCAATCCATCTCAGATTATGTAACAAGGATGAAGGACATTGTAGATGCATTAGCAGCAGTTGATGAAGACATTGAGGAGGATAAATTGGTAAGGCAAATCCTTACAGGACTGAGAGATGATGACAAATGGAAGCCATTCATTTTGTCTACTGAATTATCACTTGATCATTTCACTCCTGATTTAAATCAATTGCTAGGACATATGCTAACCTTTGAGTAGGATGTCAAAGGTGAAAGTGATAAGAGTGCAGGTCAAGCAATGTATTCAAAGGATAAGAAGAAGAATATCAAAGGAAAGCAACAATCAAATGAAGATGAAGGGACAACTAGCCAAGCTAACTTCCTAAGAGGAAGAGGAGGTGGCAAAGGTAGAGGAAGAGGCAGGAGTAATAAAGATGGAGTCAAAGCTTGCTGGATTTGTGGTAAGACAAATCACTTTGTTAATGATTGTTGGCATAATACTCAGAGTAATGGTGGATATAATCAGAATTTTAATTCAAGAGGAAGAGATGGCAAAAATCAAAGAGGTAATTTCAGAGGTAGAGGTAGTAGAGGTTACTTTGGAAGAAATGCAGGTAGAGGATTCCAAAGTCAACAATACAACAATACCTACTACAATTATGCTTCAGATCAGAAGGAGGATTCAACATTGATAATGAATGCAACTTGTGAAAGGAAAAGTGAAGACCAAAGAGTCTTCTACATTGATTCAGGGTGTAGCAATCACCTGAGTGGCAACATAGCTTTGATGACTGATTTGGATAATAAGGTAAGTAATCATGTAGTTCAAACAGGTGACAATACAAAGCACAATGTGAAGTCAATTGGATCAGTGAAGGCCAAGGATGGAAGTGTTGGGGATGTAAGGGTCATGTGACCTTACCCCCATATTCATATATATACATCATATATAGAGCATTGCCTCAAGAGAGATCATTATGTGGGTTTCGAGGCTCCCACGCATATCCGCGCATCACTCCTCTCTTCTCTCTCACTCCATCTCATCTTTCCTCCTCTTGTTCTGCACACCAAAGCCCTTCATTGGTATCAGAGCATGCTGAAGGCTGATGTGCAAGAAGCTTCAATGGAAGCTTAGGTCACAAGAGGTAGAAGTGCAGGTCGGCATCTCTTGACACCTGTTCAGTGTTTCGGTCATAACTCGAACTAAGAAGTTCGGATTGACGCGTTTTAAAGTTCTGTGTGTAGCTAACACAGAGAGCTACAACTTCACAGAAGGGCGCAGAACCTGATTCGGACTTCTGAAGTGCCGAAAATTTGAAAAACGCAGAGTAATTGTAGAAGGCGAATCTACATTGAGTAGGACAGCAGGTCGGTTTTTTTGTCATAACTTGATTTCTACAGCTCGGAATGCGATGATTCAACTTGCTGCGTGTAGCTTGGAAAGATAGCTACAACTTTGTAGAAGAACTCAGATCCAGATTCTGAGTTTTAGGTTGCCGAAATTGCAGAATACAGAACAGTACTGTTGCAAGTGAAAGTGAAATTGACAGCAGGTGCTTGATTTGAGCATATCTTGAGCTACCCACCTCCGATTGAGGTGTTCTTTATCTCGTTACGTAGCCAAGACTCAGATCTTGAAGTTTGCTGAAGAGCAAAAGTTCAGATTCAGAGGTTATCACCTCTGAAATAGCAAAACACATAGCAGCACATCTTTGTCATAACAACCCTAGTTGCATTTGGAGTTTCATTTTGGTTTGGAACTTCTTCGAGAGAGAATTTTTTGGTGTGCAAGCTCTTATTCGTAGAGCTTGAAAGCATTGTACATGTATGATCATTGTGGTAGCTCCTCCATATGAGAGTAGAGCATGATCTTGTCACGTGTTTGACATGTAAGATGACATTGTGGTATACTCTTTTTTGAGGTTTTATGTCATCATGAGTTCGATCATGGATGTATAGTGGCATTGTGGTCTATATCTTGCTTATGCCACTTGGTTATGGATTTACTTTCCGGTTGCACACAATTCTGTGAGAGTTGATTGTGGATCTTGGTTGGTACTTGTATCTTTTGTTTTCTTTGCAAGTACATGATCCAGATTGGAGCCTCAATTGCATACTTGTTTGTCACCTTGATTTGCTATTGTATTAGCAAATGTTCATTGATTTGATATTGTGGATGGTGATTCCCACATGGTTATTTTGGTTCTAGAGTCCATTTTACAGAGGAGATGCTGCCGAAATTTTGACAACTTTTATGCTAGAAGAGAAGTCTAGTGGATCTTGAAGCTTGTGTGATAGCTTTGGATCATTGTTGATCTCTATTTACTTGGACTTAGTCACAAGTTGTTTATGACAGGTTGGACCATCTTGCAGGATCAATTCTTGAGTGGGAGATACATCATCATTGTATGTATTGGCATGTATTGCTATTAGTTTTTGGCATATGTAGTTGCCATTATCCTTACTTGGATCAGTGATAGGTGGTGACAGGTTACTTATTGTTCTTTGGTTATTGGTTATCTTGTTTGATTGCTCAGTTTACAGGGGATACTCTACCGAAATTTTCCCAGGATTCTTTCACATCTACTTGGTCACTTTGGAGACTTGGTGAGCAGGCTTATGCTCATGGTTTTATGTGCATGCTAGATGCATGGTTATGTGACATGTGGTTCACATGGTTTTCTTCTCCACAGAGACATATGTGATATGAGTTATGCATATGGATATGCAGGTGTGATCCTATTCAGGATAGAGTATTGTTTCTAGTCTCTTGTTACATTACTAGTCTTGGATTGCCAGCATGGTGTCTTCTCGATTTGATGGCACTGACTTTCCGAGATGGAAAGCTCAGATGTGGCATACATTGGTTCGTGCAGGGTTACACATGTATGTGCATAGAGATGCACAGAGGCCTCGTGACATGCCGGACCACGTATGGATGGATATGGATGCATTGGCCAGCTCCACTATCCGATTACAGCTTGTGGATTCTATATACGAGTCTGTTATGTATGAGGAGACGAGTAGTGCATTATGGCAGAGACTACATGATATGTATGCGAGTCCATTGACTCATGTGAGACATAGATCACATCGACGACTTCGATGTTGGCATTGTGGTCATGAGGGCCATATTCGACGATGTTGCTTCAGGCGGATGCGACGACGACGTCAGAGATATGCACGTGATGCAGGTCAGGTAGCGATTTCAGGAGAGTCTATGGCAGTTGATTATGCTAGTGATGGTGATATCACTTTCTCCTATGGTTCATCTCAGGATTCCTCTTGTTCATTGGATAGCACACATATGGCTTGGTTGCTTGATGCATTAGCCATTTTTCATGTTACTCCACATCGTGAGTGGTTTTATCGATTCTCAAGTGAGAGTCGTGGATGTGTGCACATGCCTGATGGTATGGCATATGACATTGAGGGTGCAGGAGATGTATGCATTATGCTACCTAGTGGAGCATCACTTATACTCAGACATGTATGTTATGTGCCTTCATTCCCTATGAGCTTGATTTCAGTTAGCCAGTTACAGGAGAGCAGATGTTATGCATTCCTTGGCGAGCATCATTTTTAGTTGCAGTTGGGACAACTTATGCTTGTCAGAGGTGCTAGGATTGGGCACAGGTATCCACTGCAGGTACTTCATGTGCGAGACAGTCTCGTCTCAATGGGAGTTCAGCCTTATGTGCGATGTGAGACTCGTCATGTCTCATTTTGTCTACCTATAGATAGGTCTATTGACATTCATGATGCACATGTATGGCAGGATTCAGATGCTCAGATGGATGCACATATAGAGCATGTTTTGGATGCTCATGATGCTTATGCAGAGCATGATTGTTTTGATCATATGGATGCTCTTGTGGAGCACACTTTGGATGATCATATTGATGCTTTAGAGCATGATGTGGATGCTCGTATAGAGCATTGTGATGATACTCAGTTAGAGTGTGATCATCAGTTTGACCTTGGTGTTGATGTTGTGCAGAGAGCTCATGTGGAGCATGATGATACACTTGGTTTGGTAGAGCAGGATAGCTCTCATGATACACAGTGTGTGGTAGAGCATATTAGCTCTCAGGATGCACAGCTAGATACATCCTTGGTTGCGAGCATGGCTGATTTATATGTTGAGGAGTCAGCAGTTATGCAGTCATTCTTGGATTCGCTCATGCCAGATGTTGACATAGATATGTCAGGACATGTTGGTCTTGATGATAGTGCTTTGGATGCCTTGGATATAGGCATGGCCGACATACTTAGGTTAGCCAGGATAGCACATGTTTTGTCAGCATTTGGGAATCTGATGTATGAGTTGTTATGCTCGAGACCAGACATTGCAGTTGCTATTGGAGCATTTGCACTTGGAGTTGTCAGTCGTTCGATGATTGACATAGGCATAGAGCGAGTGGGAGCTTTGCAGGAACTTCATCAGTTCTTGCATCAGTCATATGTGAGCTCGACTCTTATCGATATGAGTCTAGAGCAGTTTGAGGTGCATGGATACACCTTGTTCGAGGCAGTTGGTGTAGGCTGATGTGGTATGGGTAGAGATCCGGACTCTTCCTCTACATTCTTGTAGAGTCCTACATCATTCTTTGTATATGTTACCACTTATGGTCACATTGACCCTTAAGTGGGAGATTGTTGGGGATGTAAGGGTCATGTGACGTTACCCCCATATTCATATATATACATCATATATAGAGTATTGCCTCAAGAGAGTTCATTATGTGGGTTTCGAGGCTCCCACACATATCCGCGTATCACTCCTCTCTTCTCTCTCGCTCCATCTCCTCCTTCCTCCTCTTGTTCTGCACACCAAAGCCCTTCAGGAAGTACTCTCTTGAGTAAGGTTTTGTATGTTCCTACAATTCCTAAGAATCTGATAAGTGTAGGTCAAATTGTTGAAAAAAGGTTATGAAGTTAGTTTCACTAATGAAGGAGTGTTTGTGGAAGACCCTAGCAATGGGTATAAACAAATTGTTTCAGGAAAGAAAGAAGGAAGATTGTTCACATTGAAGATCCAAGGTAATGTTGGGCATGCCTTGTATACCTATGGAGGACATTTCAATGAAAGAGGCATTAAAGATATGGTTAACAATGGTTCAAAGCTTGGATTGCCTAATGTTGCAGGTCAGCATATGACATACAAATGTGAGGCATGTCAATTAGGTAAAGCTCATAAGCAATCTAATTCCAAGCATGGTTTTATGTATTCAAAAAAGTTTGAGTTGGTACACACAGATGTGTGGGGACCATCAAAGGATTTCAGTATCAATGGTTCAAGGTATTATGTGATTTATGTTGATGATGCTACCAGATGGATCACTATATATGTGATCAAAGATAAATCAAAGGTATTCAACACATTCAAACATTATCATGTGTATGTAGAGAGAATTACAGGTCATAAGTTGAAGAGACTAAGGTCAGATGGAGGCGGAGAGTATTTCTCTAATGAGTTCAGTGATTATTTGTGGAATGTAGGTATAAAGAGAGAGGTTACTTGCAGGTAATCTCCTCAACAAAATGGTGTAGCAGAAAGGAGGAATAGAACTCTTGTTGAGTTTGCAAGATCCATGATGAAGGAGAAAAATTGCCCAAATTATTTGTGGGTTGAGGCTGTAAATACAGCTACTTATTTGGTTAATAGATTACCATGTAAAGCTTTGCAGGGTATGACTCCATATGAGGCATGGTGGGGTAAGAGACCTACTCTAGATCATTGCAAAGTATTTGGATGTTTGGCATATGCATATGTGCCATCTCAATTGAGACATAAATTGGAACCTAAAGTTGAAAAGTATGTATTCATCGGATATGATCATAAGCAGATGGGATATAGGTTGTGGAGTCCATCCACAAAACAATTCCTTGTGTCTAAGGATGTTACATTTGATGAACAAGGTACTTGGTATGCAGGTACAATCAATATTTATGCAGATGATGAAGAAATTGTGAGTCAAAAGAAAGGTAAATCAAAGGTTCAGATATTTGATGAAGAAGAGAACAATGAAGTACATGTTGAAGTAGAAGAAGTGCCAAGGTTTGATCCAGAATGTGATGAACCAGAAATCTCAAGAAGTGGAGAACTCAGAAGGTCAACAAGACACAAGTGGCAACCTACAAGGTATAGCTATGATACTTCTTTTTTGGCTACCAAAGATTATGCTTATATGATAAAGGCAGATGAAGACCCTTCTACATATGAAGAGGCAAAAGGTAAGGAAAATTGGGAGAAAGCTATGCAGGAAGAGTATGATGCATTGATGGAGAATCAGACATGGGATTTGGTTCCTAAACCAAATAGCAAGAAGATCATTGGATGCAAATGGGTCTACAATACAAAGAGATTTGCAGATGAAGTGTGTCTAGATATAAAGCTAGACTTGTTGTGAAAGGGTTTTCTCAGACATATGGTATAGATTATGATGAGACCTATAGTCTTGTGGCAAAGATGACAACCATCAGGACACTCATAGCTATTGCTGCATGTAAAGGTTGGAAATTATGTCAATTAGATGTGAAGAATGCTTTTCTAAATGGTTATATTTCAGATGATGTTTTCATGGAGCAACCACAAGGATTCAGAGATGAAAGGTATCCAGAGTATGTATGTAAGCTTAAGAGAGCTTTGTATGGTTTGAAGCAAGCCCCAAGGGCATGGAACTATAGACTTGTGAAGTTCTTGAAAGAACTTGGATTCCAAGTATCTAAAGTAGATAGTAGCTTGCTTGTCAAATCAAGTGAAGATGGGTTTATTTACATGTGTATATATGTTGATGATAAAATTCTTACAGGCACAGATGAGAAAGGTATTCAAAGCCTAAAGAAACAAATGGAGAAAGAGTTCAAGATTAGTGACTTGGGAGACTTGTCATATTTCTTGGGCATGGAAATCTCTTACACTCAACATGGAGTGTATGTAACTCAAGAAAGGTATTTGAAGAACTTGTTGATCAAGTTTAAAATGGATGATTGCAGGGTAGCACTTACTCCAATGGAGGTGAATCACAAGTTAAGCAGATATGGAGGAGAAGAGTTCAAGGACATGGAGCTATAACAAAGTTTGGTTGGTAGTCTGATCTATGCTACATTAACTTGGCCTGATTTGTCATATGCAGTTGGAGTATTGTCTCAATTCATGCATTGTCCTATGAAAGAACATTGGATTGCAGGACAAAGAGTGTTGAGGTACATTAAGGGTACACTCAAAGAAGGTTTGTATTATGGTTTTACATCAGATACAAATATCAAGATATATAGTGATGCAGATTGGGCAGGTAATCCAGATGATAGGAGATCAACATATGGATACTTGTGTTATGTGGGAGATAAGTTAATCTCTTGGTGTTCAAAGAAGCAACACACAGTTGCTTTGTCATCTACAGAAGTAGAGTATAAAGGTATGGTGGAAGCTGCAAAGGAAGTGATATGGCTTAAGACTCTAATGAAGAGTTTTGACATCATTCAGAGTACACCCACTATTCATGGAGATAACATGAGTTCATTGTATTTAGCTGTTAATCCTGTTTTTCATGCCAGGACTAAACATATTGAGATTCAGTATCACTTTCTAAGAGAGAAGGTGATGGATAAGGAGATTGAAGTAATATATACTTCAACAAAAGATCAGATAGCTGATATGCTAACCAAAAGTTTGGATGGACCAAAGCCACAGAGATTCAAAGACATGGCAGGCATAAAGAAGATAGAGAAAACCTCAATTGATGATTCAGGGGGAGCTGTTGGTGCAGGCCAATCAACAATTGAAGTTTTGATGAAGGCTTGGAATTCAAGGATTGAAGAAAAGATCAAGTTATGAAGCATGAAGGAAGTGCATATCCAGAAGATGAAGATGTGTATACATATGTACATTAATTTAGAGTCAGTTCATCTTATACTTTTGTATGATCATGAGCTTGTAAATATTTGCCTATATATACAAAGAAAATGTCAGGACAAATGAGAGAGAATGTGTTAGAATACGTTTTGAGGAGAATTAGATGTCATTAGAAATTTTAGAAGTGAGTAGAATCTCTCTCATCACTCAGATGTAAATTTCTCAGAAATGAAAAATATTACGCCCGATCTTTCTGAGTATTCTCCTTCTGTGTTGAATCTTTTGTGAAATGCTGTTGTACAAGTCTAAATATAGTTGATTGACCTCTGTACAGATTTTCAGCTTCTAATTGTGGTCAGGCTGAGAGAATTGAGTATAGGAACGTTTATATGTGTAAGTGGAAAGAAGAGAAGCTGCAGGAGGTGCAAAATTTGATGCTAATGTTTTGGTCAATTCTCCTTCGACAGTGTAAAGTTTTGAGCAAGCAAGCACTCATTCTTTAAGTTGGAAGGTAAGCTATCTATGGCTAAAAGCATTTACATAAATGGGTTCTAGATTGAGAGAACCAAGTGTTAGAAGTTACAGGTGTCTGAATCGACTTCTCAAAAGAACAATTTTAGACATAGGTGACTTGTTAAGATCATTTCTCAAGATCTACTGAATCTTTTGAAATGATTTAACTTGGAGGAGGTGTGAAAACTATAGGTGACACCTTGTGCAAAGTTGTATCAAAAACTTTACACATTTGATAAGTCAATGAGAGAGTTATGTGTAGCAGACTTTCTATAGAGTCTTCTTCTTCACAGTTTATCCAAAATTTTCATTGAGCCTCCAAATTGTTGAAGGTTTTGAGTTACTCTTGATATAGAGGTGTTCTAAATTCAAGAGTAGCTTGTTCTTTTGGAGATTAACACTCTCCATCAAACTAGTGGTGTGGTTCAAGTAGCTACTCTTGAAGGTGAAGTAATGCCTAACCATATCAGCGGATGTCGAGTTAAGCTATATCAGGAACCCTTAACTGCAGGCATGCTTAAACGACTAACTCTTGCCAAGAAGCGAAAGGAAGAGGAGTTCGAATTAGAGCTGAAGCCCAAGCAGAAGCGTTGGAACACATTAAGCAAATGAGACTACGAAGAAGAGGACTAGGTAGAGAACCTCAACCGGTGGATGCCCCTCGATATCCTGTAGCTATGTGCCAACTTGGAGGAAGAGATGTCCTGAGTATTATTGATAGGAGACCATTCATTAATATAGCTCTAGGATAGGATCCCATGCGTACGCAATGTAAGACTTTGATCGACTCTGATGCAGTAACGAATGCAATTTGATTCTCACTTTGTAGAGAAGATGAAACTAAACCTCTTGAAGCCTATCTCATAGGACTCCATGGATTAGAAACCCCTTGCATATGCAAGGTCGAGCTACCAATCTCCATTAATGATGTGGCCTTGACAGTAAAACTGTTGGTTTTCCATGACGACGACTCAATAGAACCTATGATCTTAGGCCAAAAATGGTTATACCACTATTCAGTGACTTCAAATCTTCGTAGAAGTGTGCTTAAGTTGGAACTTGCAAGACAGTGTCATGAACTACCTCTCCAAAGTCGGTGCAAAGAGGTGTTGGATGTGACAGAAGCGCCCCTACTGCATGTGGTCTCCCCCCAACCTTGTCGGAGTCAACACACCCTACCGGACAAAAACACAAATTACCACCCATCCAGGAGAGGAGACTGGGGAGACAAAGAGGAATTAGACAAGTATGGAGGCATAAGGCTCTGTCTTCAAATGGACGTGAAGAGTCACCACTTTTGAGCATGATAGCATTGTATTTCCCTTCTTGTCCAAAACAGCATGTGAATACGACATCTCACTATTGGCCAACAACTTCATATCACCACCATCCTTGTAAAATACACTAATTTTGTAGGAAATACTCATTCGAAGTCAATTGTAAAGCCATGCACCTCACACACTCCCACTCACAATCAAAGCACGCACTTCTCACAATTCACCTCTCACAACATTAAAATCACACACATTGCATAGGAAGCATGTTGGTGGTGGAAAGGAATGGAGGTCTCATCTCCTTGGGATCTTAATTATTTTCCATGAATATTGTATTTTCCCTTTCAGTCCAACTTAGGTTCGCAACACTAGCTCCAATCATGTAGGCAGAAGGTTCTACTAGTGCAACACTCGGGCGGCCTATTGTTAACTTCTTGACTCCTCCATTCGAGAGCCTGCCTACTGCTATGCCGACATAGTTCCAGGGTTTCACAGGACCTATGCCCATTGAAGACCCTCCTCAAAGACAGACAAAAAGAGTAAGCAACAAGGCACACTGGTTCCAAGGTCTTGGAGGATCCCTGGGAGATGCAAAGTTCATATATGAAGCTAACTTGACTTACGGTGCAAATGTGTGGAGGTGCTACAAACTTTTCTCACAAGAGTTCGAGAACCTCCAGAATAGTGAAGATCTCAAACCCATAGGGCAGAGGGCAGGATTTGCGAATTACTTCAGTGCACCACTCCCAAAACCTAACTTTTATCGGTGTTACTATTTGGTGGCTTCTATTAAAGATCAAGAGCGCAAGGAGTTGGACCCTATCTTCATACTACCATCCTTGGTTAACGATCCCCCTTTTAAGAAGTTTTCCTTGTCTTTGGACTTAATCAAGACCACGCTTAATATTCACGAAAACCATACACCTAGAGAGAAGGAGGGTCTCATCGCAGAACCTATGAAGCGAAGTGATGTCGATAAATGGCCAACCATCTCAGCCATCACCCCTCAATTGACCACTCCACTGAGAATATGCCTTCGACACTTTCCCTTCCCTGCGCAAGAGTGATTTACGTCCCACAAAAACGTCTATGGTTTGGTTTATACCTTGACACTACATGGACTCAAACAGTTGATATTGCTACTTATATTCAGGATCAACTTTTATTGGCCGGATGTCGTTGAGGAAAAGAAAAAGGTTGTTCATGGATGTTGTGCCCTCGCATGCATCATATACATGTGTTTGGCTTATGATATTGCTACAGAGAGATCCCTCCCAGCTGTGCAATTACAACAATATAAAGGCTCCAAGAAAACCACGAGACCCCCCAAAACCCGCCGAGTCAAGTGCATGCATGGCACCATCCCATGCTTACAAGTGTTGGAGTCACCATCACCTCAGCCCACACCCAAAACCTCTCCCCAAGGACCTCCAGTTCAACCACAACTAGCTATCCCATCACTTCGGGTTTGCCTGAACCGATCTGCTACACTCTGTGAGGTTTCACAGGCAGAGACCACTGTTCCTACCACCATCATGACTACTGCCACCACGACTATAGAAGTTCTCAAAGCAACCTCTACGTTTGTCTCTGATTCCTTTACCTTCTTGGTTAGTCATGTCGTCTCTCAAGAATTTGAATGCCTTGCTTACCCCACTACACCCTCTGAGGGAGAGAATGCTGATTCTGAAGATGAAGACGATGACCGTACGGTGATAGATGAAGGAGATGCTGACACTAAAGCTAGCAAGGAAGAAGCACAACAATTGGAAGCACATGTTGAAGTTTCAGGGGAAGCTAGCACGTATGAAGAAGAAATGACAGAGACAGCAGCTTACACCATCGCCATCCGATGACTCCACAATAATATGAATAAAGTTTGGGCACGAACCAGATTAACGGAAGATCAAAGTGAAGCCATCTTGCAACAAGAACTAGTCAACGGTGGTTTTGAGGAAACTTCTATCTTTGCCATGCATGAATTGGTTAAATCTTTCGACGTGCTGGAAGAATTATGATATTTGTTAAGGAAACCCTTACCCAAGTTTGACCCTCGATGGGTTCACATTCTCAAAAGCCCAGGTACATGTATTTGCGTCCCCACTGATCCTATCACATCAGCACCCCCTGTGGGTTCCTCCACTATTGACTTAACCATGGAAGATACTTCCCATGTATGTACCTTTAGCAAAATCCTCCCTTCTCAACCGGTTCCAACCCTAACCTCCCATGATATTGTAGATAGTCCTAATGTTCATATCCCTTCCCCCGTTTTCGTTTGGCCCCGTGTATCTAGCCCAATTCTGACTACTGCTCCCACTCCACTTGTTTCCATTCCACCCATTATGAAACCACCCATCATTTCCCCGCCTCCTCATTTCCCCTCATATACCATTAATCTGTTATACTCCTTTACCATCTCCACACATCCAACCTCCTTCTATTCCTCTTTCACATCCTTTTTGCACCCCCGATCTACACCTTTTCCATTTGTAAGAGCCTCTCAAGAACTTCATCCACAAGTCCCCTTCTTATGGCCACCAAGTACACCACCTCACTCACCTCTCACCACACAACTGCACCCACCACCACGCACAATCGCACCTACATCAATCTTTCATATTGCGATCACTAAAGGTACCACTAGCGACATGGACATCTCACCCATTGCTTCACCAGACGCACAATTGCATGATCCCCCAGACCACGTAGCACACTTCACACATCACTTATTCACACATCCCTTCCGTCACTTGCCACGACATCCACCATCCCTACCCCTACTCCCACTCCCATTGCATTACGAACCACCCCGCATGTATCATTCCCCACCCTTGCATCATCATCGTCATCCATTGTTGATGCTGCTATCTAGCAAATGATACAGTGTCTTCAATAGATTAATGTATAATATTCGTCGCTCGAGCAACAACATTCCTCCCTACAATGGACTACATAAGATTTGTAGGTACGCTTAGATGCACTCACCTTGCAAAACCAGGACCTTAATATAAAGTATCAAAACTTGGAAACTGAACATCAGAATAAGCAACAAACTTTTGAAGCTCAAGTCTAGGAATGCGTCAAAGAGGTCAAATCATAGTTAAATGTTTACTTGATGTGCAATGCCCAACTGTCATGTAATATGGCACTTCTTCGTCGACATCTCAACGTAGTAAAGGAGAAAAATCAACGTCTACAACAATAGAATCGCGTGAATTTTGAAGCCACATTGGACAATCCAAAAAAAACAACATCACGGAGAACCAGAATGCATTTAGTATGTGGATGATACAGACGACAACCTTTGCTTTGGAAATTGTACCCAACAAAAATACATTTCATTTCTTCATTATCCAATTTTTTGTGATGTTGTTTAGGCACTAATTCATATGCTAGACAACCAAAAACATGTAGATGAGCAACAGATGGCTTGCGACCATGCCAAGCCTCATATGGAGTGATAGACTGCAATGCTTTACTGGGACACCCCTTAAGTACATATGCTACACACATAACAACCTCAAGCCAAAAACTATGTGGTAAAGCATGACTCTTGACCATACACCTCGCCATCTCCATGAGTTACATGTTCTTCTGTTCAACAACTCCATTTTGTTGAGGTGTATATAGCACTGTACACTGATGTTTTATCCCACATTCAGCCAGAAATGCATTAAAGTCAGAAGACATATATTCCCCCCTCTATCAGAATGGAGGGTGCCCATTTTACATGCTGACAGATTTTCAACCAAAACCAAAAAGTTTTTGAAGCACATGAACATTTCGGACTTTGCTTTCAATGGATATACACATGTATGCCTGGAAAAACCATCAATGAAAGTCCCAAAGTAAAGATAGTTTCCAAAAGAGGGTGTCTGCATAGGGCCACAAACGTCACTGTGAACATGCTGCAATTTATGTGTAGCTCGAACAGAACCATCTTTTGGGAATGAGGAACGGTGCATTTTGCCCAAAATATAGCCTTCACATACATGTTTACTAGGTGCCTCAAGTTTGGGCAAAGAGGACACCATTTCATATTTCTGCAAGTGTAGCCAACTAAAAAAATTTAGATGACCAAAGCATGCATGCCAAAGCTTTGCATCTGACATAGCCTGAGAATCATGTACTACACATGCTAAGTCATTCACATATTTTTCATAATCATTGAGCTTATACAGCCCACGAGATAAAATTCCAGACGCAATAATCATGTCGCCATTTGACAGATCATGAATTGTACATCTGTCATCAACAAATTGCACAACCAAGACAATCTTGGCTAAAGTCAAAACTGATAAGAGATTCTTCTTGATCCTTGGCAGAAATAAATCATCTGCCAAAAGTGAAAGAACTATGATCAGTAGTAGTCAGAATGATCTTACCAACTCCCATAACAGGATAAGAGGAGTTGTTTGTGCATGTAACAATATTCTGTGTAGGGGCAGGCTAGCGTGAAGAGAAGAAACTACACAGCGAGGTAATATGTTTGGTCGCCCCACTATCAAAGTACCAAACATCTGAGTCTATTGCAGACATGCACTGCTCATGAGAACATGGGTCAAAATTGCAAACAGTAATAAACGCCCATTCTTCATTCTACACAAGATTAGCAGATTCTATTTTCGATGTAGAGACCTTTGCAACAACCACTCTGGCCTCTTTCTTCTTTGCCTCTTTAGCAGCCAGTTTTGGACAGCTCTTAATGACATGATCATTTGCTTTAGAGTATTTGCAAAACAATTTTTGCTTTTCTAATTTCTTCTCATCTTTGTCTTCCCTCTTCGATTGTGCAAAATTAGTAGATTTCTACTTACTATTAGAAGAGCTCCATTTTCCTTTGCCCTTCTGACTAGCCAAGAAAGCTTGATCTGCAACACACATAGAAGACATGTTCTAGCTAGACTGATCTTCCTGCAACAGAACAAAAAGTAACTCTTCAAATGTTAAGGCATTTGGATTGCCTTCAATCATCAAACGAAGAGTAGAAGCAAAACTCTGATATGAGTCGGGAAGACCATTCAAAACAGTTTAAATAAGTGAGCTGTCAGGAAAGACTTCATCAACAGAAATCAGTTGTTCCTTCAAATCCTTGATCTTTGTTAGAAAATTGTCCATAGAATCACCTTCATTCATGTGATCACTCTCCAACTATTTTCAGAGGTAAGCAACATGAGCCTCATTCCTAGCCTGGTACAATGTGGTAAGTGTATCCCAAGCACCCTTAGCTATTTTGCAAGAGCGAATGTGAGGAGTAATGGCACATTTCATAAACAAAGCTATCAATGCATGTGCCTGAGCATTTCTACCATCCCAAAAAATTTGCAATGCAATAGGTGCAACAAAAACAACAGCACGAACAAGAATCTGTAGAATATCACCATCTTCAATACCATCTGCATCAGCTTCAGTACTTGTATTTGCAGCACCTATGTTCGCAGGTGTAATAGGACATTTTTCAACACCCTGCACAATATTCCACAGTCCTTTTGTGACCAATACATGATGCATCATATAAGCCCACAATGGGTAATTGCTCCATCCAACTTAATTCAATAGCCAACATACGAAATACATCACTACTTTCAGCCATGGCCATTGACTAAAATACCTTGATGCAAAAAAATGACTGTATTTGAAATAGTAAACGAGTTCTCCTAGACTTGTAGCAGAGTTCAAGATGCTTATAATGGCGAACCAAAACCTATATATATCTCTAGCACAAAAAGACGAAATAGCCTACACAAGCACTATGATAGTGCTTTAGGAGGACAAAATGAGCTCATATCACAATTTTGGCAAACAAATTGAAGCCCTTTTAATCTCCTAATCACCCTGAGTATGCACACCAAATTTTGTGTGATTATGAGGCTATGACTTGAGGAGTATTGACGATGTCCTAGATGAAGCGATGAACTACTCTGATACCAATTGTTGGAGTTAGATGTCTACGAAAGCACGCGAACAGCACAAGGAAGAAGAAGAAGCTTGGAGCATAACACACAATACTGAATGTATTACCACTAGAATGTACAAAGATAAGTAACATTAGGGCAATAGGCATATATACAAGTTGGGGGAAAAAACCTCCTAAAGAGGAAAAAAAGTGCCCCTGATGGCCCTAGTGTGTTCACACACATCACTACCTAAATATATCAACAATACGAGCCTCATTTCTTGTTGAATATAGTGTGATAAGAGTATCCCAAGCATCTTATGCTATTTTTCATGATTGAATGTGAAGAATATGGCATGCTTGATAGATAAAGCTATTAATGTGTATGCTTGTGCATCTTTGCCATCCCAATGAAGATACTTTATAGTAGGTGCAACAAGAACCATAGTAGGAACAATAAATTGAAGATCATCATCTTCAACACCACAAGTGTCACCTCTTGTGATAACATTTGCAAGTCTAGGAGGACAATTTTCATCACCCTACACAATATTCCATGAACCTTTTTCTACCAATACATGATGCATCATGTATTCCCATAATGGGTAGTTAGAATCATCCAACTTATCCTCAATAACCAACATATGAAATACATCACTGCTTTTGGCCATGGCCAATAACTATCAAAAAGTTGGATAAAAACACCCAAATAAGATATACTAGACATGCAGCAAACTTGGAGATGTCTGTACTCGAAAACCATCAATTGTATATGTGTTTGGCATAGAAGGATGAAATTTCTTGCACAATCATTATGAGTATGCAATTAGAGACCAAAATGATCTCAAATCAAAATTTTGACACCACATAGTTAAGTTTTCTTGAACTTCTAATTATCTTGAGTATGATCACCAATTTTTGTTCCATTACGAGATTGTAATCCACAAGGGTGTTGATGATGCCCTATAGAAAGTGGAAACTTGCTCTGATACCAATTTTTGGAGTTATTGGATTGCAAAAGCATGCAAATAACACAAGGAAGAAGAAGAAGAAGAAGAAGAAGAAGAAGAAGAAGTTTGGATAACAACACAACAGTGAGTGCATTACCAAGTGAATGTAAAAGATTGATGGTCCATTAGGGTTATAGGTTTACATGCAAGCCAACAAAAAAACCTTAAGAAGAGTTTAAAAAGTTCGTCATGGTCCAAAGTGTGTTCACACACGTGATTACCAAAATGTATCAATATGTATATCAATTACACATGGAAACTACATTTTTGAATGGGGACTTGCATGAAGAAGTGTATGTTTTCTAGCCCCGTGGTCTTGTACAAAAAAGGTATGGAAACAAGATATGTAGGTTAAAGAAGACATTTTATGGTTTAAAGCAACATCACATGCTTGTTATGAGAAATACATACCTACTTATAAGAATATGGAAGTCCAACTAAAATCACCTTGTATGTGGTGTGTAGATGATGCACTTCTCATCATTGTTTTTTATGTGGATAACATGTTGTTCATTGGTCCTCGTAAGATGCATATTTTTAATCTAAGTTTTATTTGCATGCCTCTTTTAAAATGTCACATTTAGGTCGTTTGCATGATTATTTAGGTATTCAATTTATCCAAGTTGAACAAGGCATTGCTTTTGCGTGAAACAAAGCAGGTTGACACTTCATTGCAATGTTTTTTTTTAGGATTGTAAACCCATTGCCATTCCCATAAAGATAGGTTTGTGATTGAGTCTTCATGATTTCTGAGATGAATCTAATTACTCTATATCAAGAAGAAGTTGGATGCCTTATTCATGGATAGATCATTCGACCTAATATTCAGTCTTTTGTCTCTCAAATGAGAAGATTTATACATGGAGCAAGTGTCAACAATTGGCATATAATTAAGTGTAACTTTTGATCCTTATCTAGTACATGGTATCTTGTGTTTTTTTATCCCAAGGGGGACTAATATTGTTAGATTTACATGCTTTTTGTTTACTAAAATTGGGCTAGTTGCTATGACACTTTTTTCCACAAGTGGGTTTTTATTCATTCTTTGTAGTTCATGCATATTTTTGTTGAGAAAGGATTAGACTATTGTGGCCACTTCTAGTTGTGAGGCTACCTATAGGGCAACTTTCACAAATATTGTTGAGTGTATGTCAATCAGATACCTTATGGATGATTTCGATGTTAGTCAAACCACTACCACCACCATGTTTACTCATAGTTAGAGTGCATCAATAGTTGCAAAGAACGCAAAGTTATATGCTTGCCCTAAGCACATTGAAGTGCAGTATCATTATGTTAGCAAGATACTCTTTGCTCGAGATATCAGTTTGGCATATGTGCCTACACAAGATAATGTTGTACACCTTTTCACAAACGCTCCACCATACTATGAAACTTGAAGGTTTTGAAACACTCTGTGCCAACTCCATTTTTGTAGATTGATCTTCGTCCACAATGGTTGGCACTTCCATATACATAAGTGAAAATCCCTTGTTCATTATTCTTGGTGATAGAAGTTTCTATAGAGAAAATTATCTTACCACAAGTTATCTAAACTAGTCTCTAGGATGAGTGCTTAAGGAATACTTTCTATCCACCTACCCTATCCATGAAATATAATGAAAAGTAACATAATTTTTACATCGTCTAGAATAAGAAACGTCTATGAATTTGACAACTTATTCGTTTAAATTTTGATAGCGACAAGAGAATTAAGCGACACATGAGTTTTCAAAGACATCCAAAGAATGTTTTTTTTTCATATTTCATAAAAAAAATCATCGTATCATTGGAACTACTTCACAAAATTCACAAAAAACTCAAGAACTCTCACATATTTGTTGATTTTCTTATAAAGAACTATGTCATTGCTATCTCAAAATATTGCAATGAGCTCAAACTCCAACTCTACCTTCATATAGCACTAATTATATGCAAGAATATCTATCCATAAAAAGAGGGTTGAAAAATGGGAAGTGTAGATTCATGCCTTGGTCGAAATCCTAAAAAGAAAAAAAAAAATCTTGAAGACTCCCATCCTTTACATGCTTGTAGTTATCTCCTCATCTCACTCATTCCTTTGCACTTCCACTCACCTGAGGGAAATAAAAAAACAAAAGTTCATGAAGGTCTCTCTAGTTTGTGAGGAAGTTTTTGCAAATTTGGGATGTTCAATAGAAGTGGTTAAACTTTACAAAAAGTTTGAAAGCAGATTTATATGACAAGAGAATTGTAGTAGATTGATGTTTATAAAATCTTTCTCAATAGCATTATCATTTCTTGATGTATTTGTGTTCTATGAGTGAAAATGCATTTAGTTTTTTGTGAGATTTACCCATTGTGGAATGTGCATAGTATGCATTAGGAAACAAAGCCTTTCGGGACTCTATTTATTATTTATGTCCCCTTACAGTATACCTCCATGTACCTTTCTAAGAAACCCTTGTGGAACACCTCTTTGGAGGTTTGCATGTAGTGGGTAGGAAGATATTTTCATCTAACAAAAGGTTTCTCCTTTTAGAGTCTCACGATTTTAGATTACGGGAGCCATGCCAAAAACAACTCCCACGTCCCATAAGTAATGACTAGGAGTTCTTTTGAAGGTAATGGTTATTGTAGACCAGCTAGCACAAAGCAAAGGCAACTTCTTGTGGTGTAGATTAACTTAAAGGTCAATCCAAGTAACATCACCCTATTTAAGTGTATAGAGGCATGCCCCCTAGAAGCTATGGAACATCAAAGGACAACATTTGGAGAAAGATCAACCTACACACACAACCAAATGGCAAGAAAAAATTGATAATAGCATGAAAAAACATTCTTAATAGGTAGAGGTGGGGTTGGGACACCCCAAGAACATCATTGTTGCAGAGTAAAGAAGAGCAGAGATACAGAGAAAAAGAAGGGCCCCAAAAATTTTTCCGATGCGGACACTTTATTTTTGTAACATAGTCACTTTGTAATATATTTTCCCATGTAAATGCACTAGAGGAGTCCTCTGGATGCATACTCATAGATATATGTATCATTACCTTTGTAAATTAGTAGGGAATTAGTCTTTTCATCAATAAAGTGCCGGTCTCTTGTGTGAAAGGACCATTTTCAGGGCACAAGTATATAAGTCATTTTGTGACTCTTTATAAAGACTTTTTTCCATTGTGAGAATGAAGAGCATAGAATTTTGAATTTTTTTCTTCTCCTCTATATCTTCTTCCTTGTGAGCTTGCATGCATGTATGTGACTTGAAAAGAGTGCTTTGAAGTGTTGTCTATCCATGATAATGTGTGTGAGAAGTGTAGGAACTGTTGAAGCGTAGGTAGGTCATTCCCACAGCTCAGTATTTTGCTCATAGCTTGAAGTAGAAGTGTCAAAATCGAGTGAAAATGCACTATTCGATGCGTCTTCTCAAGAGCTTCGAAATGAACCCACTATTTGCTATATTTTGAGTTTGAAGCTGAGAGAAAAGCTCGATTTATTGTTGGTTGCTGCCCTAAGTGTCGCGACACCATAGCCAACCATGAAAGCTTGAATGTGATAGGTTATACTTGTTTGCACCTTGTTAGTTCACATTTGCATTGACCGTCATTTGAATGCATGTTCTCATTCAATCGGCTAGGTTATGATACTCATTTGATTGATAATTAAAGTGTGAATCCCCAATATATGCACTTGTAGAGGATTGAGGTACAGTCTCTTTCTCCTCAAGTCCCTAAGTCGATACTTAGGTACACATGTTTTTTGGTGTCGTTGCCGAGGAATGTCGAATCAAACTGAGGCATTCGTGTGATGGTGAAAGCTCTTAGCATTGAGATGAGTACAGGAGTTGTGAATTTCTCTTCTTTGGTAAGTCACTTTCGTCCGCACTTAATACTTCTCACTTTTGGAGTGTGTGTAGTGAGTTGTTAGTTTAGAGAAGTGAGTTAGAGAGAGAGTTAGGATAGGTGGGTAGGTACAATTTTCAAGTTCTTTTTCTTTCAGCCCTTTTCAGCTTTTGTACCCTACACAGGCTTAAAAGCCAAAAGGAAGCCATTTTGAAATTACTTGTTTCTTAGCAAGTATCGTGAGTGTGCAGACGACAAGTGTCACGGAGCTGATATCGAGGCCTTTAGAGTTAGAAATAGCAGGTGTCGGATGAAGGGAGATTAAGGCAGCTTGGTAAGGTGAGCTGATCAAGTCTTTGTGCTAAAATTTCCATTTAAATCAAGGGAAATAGGAAGACAACCTGCGACTAATGTCGTGAGGGAGATATCGAGGGTTAGCAAGGGAAGGGAGTAATTCAAGAGGTTCAGCCAATGATACAACTACATATTCCGCATCCACACCAAACAACACTACATGTGGCACAAGGAAAAGATGTTACCATAGGTGAAGAACCTAGTATATCTAAAACATGTTTAAACATGGATGTAGCTCAATTAAAGCAAGTAGTGAAGCAAATAATACAAGCAGTGATGGATATGCAACAAAAAATGCTCGAAATGGATGCAAACTATGACAAGGCTATGAGAGAGAGAAGCCAATTCCAAGTGATGAGTGAAAACTTGTCTGCACAATTAATTCAAGTTCAACAGGCACTCTCAGCCAAGGAATCAGAAGTTAAAGAAGCCATGGAACAATGCACCATGCTAACACACGAGAACCAAAAGATCCAAGATCAACTCACAGAGTTACAAAGAAAATATGAAGCCAGTGAAGAAGAGAAGGCAAGAATGAATGCTACAAGTAAGCTGCTTGAAACTCAGATCAAGGTATACATGGAAGAAACAGAAAATTTACAAAATAGAAATAAAGAACGTATGAATGTCATACTATGCAACCAACCTATAGAAGCACGAGAAACAACCACAAGTGACACAAAAGCATTGGAAGACCAAATTGAAAAGTATGAAGCTCACCTGAAACAAGAGCAAACAATCAGAGATGAATGGGAAAGGAAGTATATGCGTGCTAACGAACTCAAACAACGATGGAAATCAGCTGAAGACAAACTTCTTGTGGTATATAATGAAGATGCGGACCAGATAGCCATCATCGGAAATGAACTTTTGACGACCAAAGAAGCACTAACAAAGGCCCACAATGAAATCAAAGAAAATGAAGAACTCATTGCACAATTAGAAGCTCAAATGAATTAATGCCAGACTTGTGGCATATGAATTAAAATTCTTTGCAGACCATCGACATGCGCCACATGATGGTGTAAAAGCAGAACAATGGAAGCAACTCATGATACGTGAATCCAATCTGCTTAATGAAACAGACCAAAAGGTATAAAAGACGTACTCCCGCCGAATTCCAAAGCTCGTCGGGGACAACAAAGTTCAAGAGGGGGTAGTGTTGAAGGAGAGTCAAGCAAAAAGGAAAAAAATGAAGAAAACCAAGAAAGAAGCTTCACTAAATAGAATAAATATGAAGACATATCTCTACAGGAAGCCCCGTAGGGGCACACAACACCCATCTCTGCACAGAGCCCCGCATGGGCATACAACAGTGGAAAGTATGCAATAGGCAAGGACAGATCAAGGCGAGCAATTATCCATGAAGAAGTGCAAGAAGATATCCGGCAGATCCAGAGCCCCAAGAAGGTGCTTCAACCTGTTGATCTTCGGCAGGTCCAGATCGAAGGCTGAAAATCTAGACCTTCATACCTTCCACTCATTGTGTGCGTGGCAGCCCGACTTAACATAGCGACCCAGATTCAAAGAGGCAATTGGAAAATTAGACTACAAATTAATTGTAGTTTATTTCCAAGGGTTGCAAGCGGTGAAAAGAAAAGAATAGGTTAAAAAATTCATCAGGTCCTAGAGGATGTGAAAGAAGATTCAAGAACAGGGCCTTTAAAACGTAATGCCAGCCTGAAAAGGAGGCAAGGTCGACCAAGTGATGCATGCAGTGGAAAGAAGTAAACAAGCTAGAGACAAGAAGCAAAACCTGTCAAGGGACGACAGAGACAAAGAGGGCGAGAGTGTTCCAGAGTAAAGAAGAGCAGAGATACAGAGAAAAAGAAGGTCCCCAAAATTTTTCTGATCCGGACACTTTATTTTTGTAACATAGTCACTTTGTAATATATTTTCCCATGTAAATGCACTAGAGGAGTCCTCTAGATGCATACCCATAGATATTTGTATCATTACCTTTGTAAATTAGTAGGGAATTAGTCTTTTAGTCAATAAAGTGCTGGTCTCTTATGTGAAAGGACCATTTTTCAGGGCACAAGTATATAAGTCATTTTGTGAGTCTTTTGTGTCTTCTCCTCTCTGTATCTTCTTCCTTGTGAGCTTGCATGCATGTATGTGACTTGAAAGAGTGCTTTGAAGTGTTGTCTATCCATGGTAGTGTTTTTTTGTTGTTAGTTATGTGTGTGAGAAGTGTAGGAAGTGTTGAAGCGTAGGTAGGTCATTACCGTGGCTCAGTATTTTGCTCATAGCTTGAAGTAGAAGTGTCAGAATCGAGTGAAAAGGCCACCATTGGATGCGATGCATCTTCTCGAGAGCTTCGAAACGAACCCGCTATTCACTATATTTCGAGTTCAGAGCTGAGAGAAAAGATCGATTTACTATTGGTTGCTGCTCTAAGTGTCACGACACCATAGCCAACCATGAAAGCTTGAATGTGATAGTTTATACTTGTTTGCACCTTGTTAGTTCACATTTGCATTGACAGTCATTTGAATGCATGTCCTCATACACTCGGCTAGGTTATGATACTTCTTGGATTGATAATTAAAGCATGAATCCCCACTATATGCACTTGTAGGGGATTGAGGTACAGTCTCTTTCTCCTCAAGTCCCTAAGTCGATACTTAGGTACACAATCATGTTGGTAGATGTGATAGAAGTAAAGAAATTGAAGTGTACACAAGAAGCAAAGGCTTGAAGACTTGAAGGGGCCCACCATGAAAGATTCCAATTAGCTACGTGTCACTCTCCTCCCAACCTTAAATAGCCTTTGCCCTTGGCACATCTAGAATCTTCTCTAAGGTCCAAACACTCCTCATATGCCCACTCTGAGGAGACGGAATAACCTCGAAGTCTCGTGCTAGATCCTTGGCTCCCCCGACTCTGGTCCTTGACCTGGCTAGGGTCCTCGACTAATTACAGGTAGACCAATGGTAGATCATGGAGTCTAAATAAATCTAACACACCAATTTTTTTTATTTGGGCCATGAAGACTATGCAAAATCCCTTGGAAAGATCCAAGAAATAAAGAAGTTTTAGAGGAAAGAGAGTGGGGAAAAAGAGGCATCACATGTCAAATATGCCTTTTTTTTAAATCAATTTATGTGTATGTTTACTTATCTGATGAGGTTTAATGTAATCCCACTCCATTTTGGTAAAGGCTAAGGAGTCCTTGAGCCTCTATATTCTTTTAGGATTTTTCAAGCCTCTTTTTGATAGTCAAATAAGCTTTAGGACTATTTTAAAGTGACTTTTATCCAAATTTCATGTCAAAAGGGCCATATCCATTAGTATAAAGGACAAAAACCCTAGTTTGTAGAAAACTTTCTTGAATACATGAAATGGAATTTCTTGCGTCTTGCTTCTTGGGTGGTTTTGTCTCTTCTCCTTCTTCAGTTGGATCTTCTACGGTATGCTTAAAGTGTCTCAAACCCATCCCCATCTATGGTAAGTGATTATGCATGCTTTAAGAGTATATTTCTTGCTACTTGTGTATGTTTTTGTGGATGATCTTCTTCAATAGTGCATGCTTGAGATCCATTTCTTCATGTGGGTGTATTTTCATGCACTTGAATATGTTGAGCACTGTTGAGAAAAGGGGAACAACAAACCCTAACCGCCTCACATGGAAGTGAGAAGTCTCTCCAAGTTGGGGCAAAGAATGAGAGGAGAGGTTCATCCACGCTCATGGACCAATGGCAACAATGGCCAACGTCACAAGGAGCAAAGGGGAACATCCTCCCAACCATGCACACACACATGCAAATCCATACACCAAGACCAGCGCCATTGCACACAAGGAGGCAAGAGAGTAACAAATGACACCTTCTTCCATTACCAAAATGGAGGCCAAGGCCATGGCCAAGGGACCCCCCTTTTACAAGAAGTGAGCCTCTACTTATAGGCTTTGCATAATTCCCCATGTGCTCATTTGGAAAAGTCAAAAAGGTGATTCTCTCTCTAACTGCCAATCTTCTAGGATATTCTAAAGATCAAATTTGTAACCACCCAATCTCCAAGAAGGGCATGCGTGGGTTTTCTACGTGGGGAATCTTTCTAGAAGGTTCATAAAGGTGAGACACACTATCCTATAGTATGAAGAAATATTAAAAAGGGGTTTAGGAGAGTGTTCATATGGACATCTCCTAATTTACAAAAAGAAGGTATTTTCATGAGGGCTAAAGGATGCCATAGCATGAGAAAAATTATGGGCAACCCCTATAACAACACTCCTCCCCCTCCTAGACTTTGTCGTCCTTGACAAAGCTAAGAGAAGAGCATACATAGCTGAAACGACCCAAGGTAGAGTCTTTCAAGTCTGAAAATCTTCAAGTCTTCAAAATCTGCAATTCTTCAGTCTGCAGGGCTTCAAGCTGCAAGTCTTCAGTCTTTACTTCAAGCTGCAAATCTTCAATCTTCAGAGCTGCAACACACCAGTCTTCAATCTTTCAGATCTGCAATACTACAAGCCCTCAGTCCATGCTTCAATTTGCAACTCTTCAGTCTTATAGCTGAGCGACACAATCCCCTTGGGGGGCAGTCAGCCCAGCCTCCATCCAATGTGCCTTTTCTTCAAGGCTCCAACTCCTGAAAATTAAACATACACAACAAGTAGACTGAATTTGAAAAGAAGCAGCCACAAAATGTCATTCCATGTTTAGTTTCCGCTTCAGGGACAACTTTCACTTAGGACTTGCTCTTCTAATGAGAAGAGCTCCTGAAAATCTTCTTATCTCTGCAATCCAAAAAATGATGCCAAATTCTATTATCTCCAAGTGAGTGTGACATTTTGCAAATTGCATGAGAAGAATATGTAGTTGCATGTTTAACTCATGTTCCTGCCCTCATTTATACTATGCTCCTAGTCAATCAAGCTTGCAATTTAACATGAGAGTTATGTTTCATAAAATGAAAAGACAATAGTACAACATTATGAGTCCTATCATTTTACAAGCATTCATGAGATTCAAACAACTTATCCAACACTATTCCTGCAAAGCATAGAAGCAAATCATCCATAGGAGGTAAGAAGGATATGAAGTTCTAAGTGTGTTGACTTGCAATATATTGTGAAAAAATAAGCCCTAAATGAGCAATGTGAAACTAGAGAGTTTCTTCCCTAGCAAAAAACAAGCACCCATTCAGAGACTTCACACTTAATTTAGTTCAAGTCTGAAAACTTTCAATCCCCTATGTGCATGTTCACCTGCAAATATCCTTTAAAGGATGCGTGCTCACATTATGCAGAACATTTTGAAGCATTATGTACCCAACCCCCCATATATATTAAGTCATCGTCATGAGGCACACAATGAGGACAAACAGGGTCAACCATTTATCTTTTCATGCTAAGAATATCTAAGTGAGGCACCGGATGCCAGAGAGCAGTGAGCAATTTCACCAACTTATTATAATAGCAACAATGTTATGAAAACATGATGAATGAGGCAAGATTCACATTCCCATGTGCAAGGGTAGCCACGACCATGCATCAGACATTCTAGCACCTAGTGGCTTGCTTCTAGAGTTTCCAAACTTCAAGTTTTTTTTTTTTTTTTTTTTTTTTTTAACATAACATCATCCTATGTCCGCAAGCAACCTAATGCATAGGCCTGTTCAAAAATCCACACCATCTGGACACAACCCTGGAGGGTAGCCAAAAAGACATCACCTTAGAGTGAGCACCAGGTTTCGTAGGAAGATGTATTGGACCTTCCTTCTGCCTGGTTTGATTTCAAGGAACAATGATAACAAGATGCATCTGAAACATGAAACTCATGAATTGAGTATATCCCTAAAAACAATAATCCTCTAATATTTTCATGAGCTTGGATGATGTAACCGCAATACTGTTGAGAACAAAATTGATGGATTCAACAGGCACTGCAGAATAATAGCACTCAGGCATGGCTGCAAGACTAAAAACATTATGACATAACACGATACTGAAGCAATCAGAAATAGAAATTTGTCATATCTTATGGATGCATGTTCTCAAACTAGAACGAATCTATTTCCACAGAGTGAAACAAGCATTAGAGAATTGGACATCAAGATTCGCAGAGTATAGACAACCCGCCGTAGCAACTTTCCTGACCAATCCCTTATGGAGATGGGAGAGGTCAGCCTATTTTAGCTCAAACCAGTGGTGTTCTGAGGTCAAACATGAGAAGTACAATCAGATTATTAAATATACATACACAACGAGAAGATAAACATGTCCTGAAGCATGAGTCCAAAGTCATCAACACATAGGGCAATCTTCAACGTGCTTGGCCAGCAGCCAGCCATGGACAACAAACCGATGAATGGTTTTGAGAAGTTGAACACATGAATATCTATGTCATAAAGATATCAACTATCTTATTGCCTTTTCCCCACTAAAATCATACTTCCAAGGTCCGTCTTCCAAAACTTCAAAATATGAAAGATCTTGAAACATTCAAACAACAAAAGATTCAAGTCATAGTCACACCTCCCCTTTTTTTATGGCCCAAAATTTATCCAGCTTCTGCAATAATGTGTACTTAATGATGTATCAACCCAAAGCATTAATAATTATTGGAACCTCATCCTAGTAAAGATTGGAGACGGGCCTACTCAAAACATGTGGAACTCACAGACTTCATTATTTCAATCAAGGTACATATGGCTTTTAATTTATTCAAGAAGGCTACGCCCGCAGGGGCATTTACGTGCCAAACTCAATCTTTAACTAATGGAATCTCCAAGAAAGCTGGAGCACATTATGATTTTCGTATAAGTCTATCCTTTTGAAAAAAACCCAGAAATTTAGAATGTTAAGAGAAAAATCCAATCAATGTGCTTCCATCATATGCTTAAGAACTATAATAATGCATCCTGTGTGCTCGTGTGGGATTTCAAATGCAAGGCTTTCAAAAAAAATTCATCCCTTTGAGTTATGACCTGTGGAGTTTTGGACACAAACCCCATTGGATGGGTCGTTACAAAACCTTGTACCAACATTTCTACTTCTACACAACAGTCAAGGTTAGTCAGTAGCAACGGAAGCCCGAATTGTGAAGGTGCATAGAACTTCTACGAAAGATAACATGAAAAAGAAAAATTTTGCAGCTCTGCACCAACATAACTCCTTAAAAATATCATTTGTGATGCTTTTATATCCCTACGCAATTGCAAATCTTGAGAAAATCCTATGACCATAATGGCATGTTGCCATAGATTCCTTAGAGTTGTGGAGGGTGTGCCACCAACTTAGTCATAAACCTTGAAATGAAGCTATTTAGAGTCTCGAGTCCTAGGCACGAACACTAGGATGGGAGATTTACAACAAATAGTATTCATGAGGCACATGAATCTCCAAAACAGTGGACACTTACTCAAACCATACTAGTTATCCTTCACAAAAAAGATGTGAAACTATATGTCAGCTTGATATATTGCTCCTTGTATTTGGAGAGTTCAAGATAAATAAACTCTGCAGGCATCCTGAAAACATAAAAACGGAGAATCTGAATCATATCCTTGAGGAGTATTAAAGTTATTGGCAAGTTCTAATCACAGCGTTCCAAGAGATACGAGCATATGACTGCTAACTGTAAGAGAAACCTTGCATGCCCAACACAGTACGAAGAGATGCATATAGTGCACCAATCAACGTGAACTTTATCATGCACAAATACCACAAATAGAGAAAGAGTGCACACAGTTATTTTTATGGGGCACGCTCAACATCCGCATGTTGTACCCAAAAGGTCCTACATGGTCGATGTGAGATTTTAGCCTTAACCGCATGCCCTGAAAACCTCCATGTGACATTATCAGCATAGAGTGATCCCTAACAGTAACAACCAAGCCGAGTGACTCAGCTCCCTTGAAGGGATGTGAAATCCAAATCATCTGCCACGAGGATGAGCAGAGCATGACCCCGCCATCGAAAAATTATGCGTCAATAGAGGATCCAAGCACTAGGCTTCGAGGTGATGCAATATCTCCGCAGTGTCGAGGAGCAAGGCATGACCCGCAGGAAGCTGTTGCACAAATAACGAGCGAGAGGGGATACATACCCAAAGGGAAGGGGGAAGCCAAGATCGAACCCAAGGGCAGAATGCATATGTGCGGTCTGAGAGTAAGAAGCTCCACCTTGAGTTTCAGTAGCCTCGAAGGAATGTATGGGTAGTTGCCATAGAATTCTTCTAACAACACAGACAAGAAGCCCGGGGAGCCAAAGACTCCACCCAAGAGAAATGAGCAGGTTAAAGAAAAGAGAGGAGGTGTGATTGCGGAACCAGAACCTCCCATACACCCGGAGAGAGTGGTGATTCTTTCGTCTGCAGAATATGCAGGTCGATTATCATTGCGTGGAGCAAAAGAGTAAAAAGAACACTAGAATAAGCCCTTCATCAGAAACTATATTCCAATCCACATGCGTGGCAATCGACAGGCAAAGAAACCATTAAAGCTCACTTCCACAAGTATCCTGAGCTTCAGACTTCTGAGGGGGACTCATGACACAACCCGAGCAGCTTGCGCAATGGAGAAGGGCACCCCCGAAAGCTCGCTTCGAGCACAAGAAGGTCAACTAGAGATCCCTTATGCCCTCGTGCATCAGAGATCACCAGGGAGCATAGCTCGACCTGTTGGGAGAAAACAAAGAGGAGTAGATGGGGTGAAAGAGGGATCGTATTCTCCTCACCTTCCCGCTCGAATCAAGAGAGTAAAACGTCTCCCCAGCCATTTGCGCCAGTGTTGTCAGAGCATACCATACCAGAGATGGGATAGAGGGTAGATTAATGCACATCCCTTCAAGCCGTTTGCGTGACAATCCGTGCAAAAAAAAGAGAGAAGGCATTAAGAGAATTCAACAAGCTGTCAAGTTCGAATGAGACTTTTATATATTTGTGGGAGGATTTAGTGTTGAACGCATACACATGAGAGAACAAACATTGTGGGAATTTGGAATGCATAAACCACATAAACTTCAACCTCTTGTTTTTTACTAGAAATGAAGAGAGGGAGGGAAAAGAAATGGAAATACCATCCCTCTTTCCAAGGCATACACTAAAATAGAGGTGTCAAAGATGGAAAGTGAGGCCAGTGAGTGAGTGTGGATATGTGAGAAGAGAGAAAGAGAAGGGGGTTAGGGGGTGTTTTTTGTGCAACAAACAAAAATAAAGAACTAAACTACTCAAAAATTAACAAATAGGGGGTACCCTAGGCCAACCGAAGGCCACACGTATTCATCATCCTCCAAGTGTCAAGGTGCATCTCATGAAGTATGGACACGCAAACTTGGAAAAACCAACGGCTAAAGGCCGACGTCCCCGGCAACGGTGCCAAGTTGTTGAGAAAAGGGGAACAACAAACCCTAACCGCCTCACATGGAAGTGAGAAGTTTCTCCAAGTTGGGGCAAAGAATGAGAGGAGAGGTTCATCCACGCTCATGGACCAATGGCAACAATGGCCAACGTCACAAGGAGCAAAGGGGAACATCCTCCCAACCATGCACACACACATGCAAATCCATACACCAAGACCAGCGCCATTGCACACAAGGAGGCAAGAGAGTAACAAATGACCCCTTCTTCCATTACCAAAATGGAGGCCAAGGCCATGGCCAAGGGACCCCCCTTTTACAAGAAGTGAGCCTCTACTTATAGGCTTTGCATAATTCCCCATGTGCTCATTTGGAAAAGTCAAAAAGGTGATTCTCTCTCTAACTGCCAATCTTCTAGGATATTCTAAAGATCAAATTTGTAACCACCCAATCTCCAAGAAGGGCATGCGTGGGTTTTCTACGTGGGGAATCTTTCTAGAAGGTTCATAAAGGTGAGACACACTATCCTATAGTATGAAGAAATATTAAAAAGGGGTTTAGGAGAGTGTTCATATGGACATATCCTAATTTACAAAAAGAAGGTATTTTCATGAGGGCTAAAGGATGCCATAGCATGAGAAAAATTATGGGCAACCCCTATAACAACAAGCACTGACTCAGATTGATCTTGAAGCTGATATAGTTCCAGTAGAAGTTAGTTATGCTTTGTGTTAGTAGGTCTATGATAACTTTTGGTGCTATTATCGAGGACCATGCTACAATTCAATGTCTCCATTGAAGCTTGAAGCTAAGGAGAAGAGTTATTTTGTATTTGACAAGTTATTTTGTACATTTTTTTGTTCGTTTTCATCATTGTCCTATTTTTAGCAATAGAAGTAGGTGCTAGAACAAGTAGATAGTCCTTCTTCATCACCTTTATCAAGTGAGAAGTAGTGTCAGTGAGTAAAGAAGCTTATAGAGAGGGTTAGTAGAGTTTTTTCTTTTCAAAAAACAAAAAATAAGTGTCATTGATTCAAAAGATAGTGTTGATATATTTAGCTAGTGATGTGTATGAACACTCTTAAGACCATCAAGGGTATTTTTTTCCCTTGTTAGGAGGTTTTCTCCCCTCGAATTATATAGATGCCTATAACCCTTTTGGATCACTTATCTTTGTACATTCACTTGGTAATACATTCAATATTACGTTGCTCTCCAAGCTTCTACTTCTTCTTCTGCATGTTGTTCATGTGCCTCTATAGATCTCAAAATCCAACACTTGATATCAGAGCAAGTGGTCGCTTTCTCTAGGGCATCATTGACACCCCTCCAATCAGAGTCTTAGAATCGGATGAAAATTTGTAAGCATACTCAAAGTGATTAGAGCTTGTTTTTTCCTTCAATTGCAGTATTGTAGTGACTATGAAACAAATTTATTCCTTTTGTGCCAAACATATATACATGTTTCCGTTTGCAAGTACATGCATCTCAAAGTTTGCTACAAGTATAGTAGAGCTCAAATGGGTATTTATGTTGAAATGTTTGAGAAACAATCAATTTTCTGTACCGAAGTATTTCTTCACTTGCTATGGCTGAAAGCAACGATGTATTCTTTATGTGGCTAAGGATAAGTTGGATGGTACTAGTTACCCATTATGGGCATATATGATGCATCATATATTAGTAGCAAAATTCTTGTGGGATATTGTGTGATGTAATGAAATAGGATCATAAGGACCATCTCCTTCTAGAGAGATGACTCTCCTCCCAATCTGTTGCCTCTATGTATAGCTTCTCAAATCAACAATGATCGCAAGATTAATTGAAGTCCATGTGTGCATGTGTGATCTCCACCACTACTTTAGCACCTTCCATTAGAGTCCACTAGTGTTAGGTGTACTTGGAACTCAAGTTAAGTCTCTCTAGACTTAAGTTAACTCATGTGAACTTGAGTTAGAAGGCTCTAGATCTCTTTGGGCAAAAATTTCTCCATGATGAATTAAAATGAGTTAGAAGGCTCTAGAGCTCTTTAGGAAAAAATCTCTCCCCATGCTCCCCATGGGAGTTGAACCCAAGACCTACATAAATTTTACAAAGTGGTCTATGGTATCAGTGTCTAACTGGTTCAGACATATCTAAAACTGGACATAATTTTATCATTTTTGTGTAAGGCCAAACATCTTGAGATTAGACTTAAGCATAGGTTCATGTTCTTTCTAAACAAGTAATCCACTTAGCTTAATGATTAATTCTCAAGGATGGGAAGGAAGAGGTCTTGGTTTCAACCCTAATAGGGAGTATGGGGAGAGAGGTTTGCCCAAAAAGCTCTAGAGCCTTCTAATTCAAGTTGTCATGAGTTAACTTGATTCAAGAGAGATCTAACTTGATTGGCAAGTATACCTACCACAAGTGGACTCTAGTGAAAAGTGCTAAAACAGTGGTGGAGATCGCACATGGACATGTGGACTTAAGTTAATTGTGTGGTCATCATTGATTCAAGGGGCTATACATAGAGCCATGAGGTCGCACATGGACATGTGGACTCTAGTTAATCATGTGGTCGTCATTGATTCGAGAAGCTATACATAGAGGCATGAGGTTGGGAAGAGAGTCATCTCTTTAGTATGTGATGGTCTTTATGATCCTAGTTCATTACATTGGTATCAAAACCATGGAGCATCCATGGAGACCTTGACCTTGTTGGTGCTAGTATCTTCTTCATGAGATGAAAATATTTTTGTTTCATACGTCATCTCTTCCTACTTCATCTCGTCATGCATCATGATTTTTTGTGTTCATTCTCTCTGAGTAGATTGAATTCTACTAGCACTCGTGTATGTTTCTCCATTTTTTTTTGGATTGTGAAGCAAAATATTATCTTCCATTCGTGAGTGCAAATCTAGGGAATTGAACCCATGAGCTCACATTAATGAGTGCTTCCTTGAAACCATGTGGGATCAGATTTGTCTTGCAGAACAATCTTATTCTTACTATAGCTACATGCTTTTCTTTCCCTCTTAAACGTAAGCCAGCGAGTGGTGTTCTCCATTCAGTTGTCTGGTATTGAAACTATGTGACCTTAGGCAAGAAGAACCACGGCCTATCAAAGGTAGCATGCAATTGGTATGCTCCAATGTTCTTCAATACAATATCTATTGTCACACTGAGTAGAGGACCAAGATGCACAATGGAGTCTTTGGCTTCAATTGGCATTCTTTGGACCACCGCTCCCATAGATTCGAGAGGAGTCCAAGAAACCGATTCACATAAATTAGCAAAAAGTTTATCCTTATATTGTCTTATCCTGATTTCTTCCTCTTCTTTTCCTCAGAGTCATAGTAGAGATTTCAAAGTTATAAAAGGAATCCATCATGTATGAACATACATCCTCATGATAGGAACTCATTATGCTTTCAGTGCATGCAATAGCCACAACATGTGTTGTTATGTTTAGTAGTGATGTGTGTAAACACATGTAGGACCGCCAAGGATCCTTTTTCCCTCTTTTAAAGGTTTTTTCCCCTGGGTTGTTTATATGCATATAAACCTAATGGATCAGTTATCTCTATACATTCACATCATAATATATTCTATATTGTTTTGTGCTCCAAGCTTCTTCTTCTTCATTGTGATGTTTGTGTGTTGCCATAAACCTCAAAATCAGACAAAAACTGGCGACCATACTCAGTGCTATTAGGACCTTCAAAATAGCTTTGTTTTATGGCACATAAATGTTTGATATGAGCTCATTCCAACCTTCAAATGCACTATCGGAATGATTATGCATGCAATTTTGTACTTTTGTGCCTATATATATATATATATATATATATATATATATATATTTCGACTCACCAATGAGATTCTTCTACAAGTTTACTATAGCTCCACAGGGTGTTTTTGTTCAACTTTTTGAGATACAATCATTCTTTTGCATCAGCGTAATTAGTCACTAGCCATGGCTGAAAGCAATGATGTATTTTGTATGTTGGATGTTTAGGATAAATTGGATGATACTAGTCACCAATTGTATGTTGGATGTTTAGGATAAGTTGGATGATACTAGTCACCAATGATGCATTTGAAACTACATACTGTATATCTAGAATTGTGTTGCATGCATATATAAGACATCCCATAACTTGACAATAAAGAGAAGTTTCAAATGCATCATTGGAATCCTCAACTGAGAACCTAAATCCTATCTCCACTAATGTGGAAACCAGCTTGTAATCCTCAAAGTCAAAATGTTGAAGCAGTTTTTCAACATACTTTGCTTGATGCATAGCGATTCCCCCCTCTACTTGAATACAAAAAAAGATTTAAATTAAACTCACAAGATGTGTTTGATACATTCATGCCTTTGGTTCAAAGTTATGTAGTTGACTATGGCCATGTAGACTAGGGAATTGAGGCTCAAAGGGCTAAAAAATTCCAACAAAAGAGAGCTAAAAATGCAGAGAACTTCCAACGAAACATGTCTAAAAGTTTCTAGCCAAACAGTGTTGGAATGACTCGAAAATTTCAGCCACATATGGTTAAACATTTGCATCAAAATATGGCTCAAAATGATCATGAAATTCAATCCACGTATGATATACAAGTTGACGATGTAATACATAATGAAATCATGTCTATCAAGAGTGCACAAACTATGCCAAAGTGGCTGAAACAAACTTTGCAAGGTAAAAAATTGAGTGCATCTTTACTTGGTAGAACAAGATCAATGGTTTTGCCATGCATCAAGTAATTTTGTGTTATTCTCCTATTGTAATATCATTTCATGAAGAGCCATTTACTTTTGAAGATGTATGTGATGATCCACATTGGATGAGTGCTATGCAACCTGAAATGGATTCCATACATAGGAAGGATGATAGAGACAATAAGAAAATAGAAATGCAAAAATTGCTCTACAGATACTGTAAAGGAAATGATCATGTCATAAAGAGTTGACCAAAATTGGCTGCAAAAGAGGCAAGGAAGAAAGAGGCTGGAATGGTTGTTGTAGAGGCCTCTACACCCAAAACAGATTTTGCTAATCTTGTGCAGAATGAAGAATGGGCATTTACCACTTTTTGGAGTTATGAACCATCTTCTCATGAATAGTGTATGTCTGGAGTAGACTCAGATGTTTCATACTTTGATAGTGGGGCAACCAAACATATTACCTCGCAGCACAGTTTCTTCACTTCACTCAAGCCTGCCCCTACAGGGAATACTATCACATGCACCGAAACCTCCTTTTATCCTATCATGGGTGTTGGTAAGATCATTCATACTACTACTAATGGTAGTCCTTTTATATTGTTGGATGCTTTATTTGTGCCAAGGATCAAGAAGAACTTGTTATCAGTTTCATCTTTAGCCAAGATTGGATTGGTTGTGAAATTTGTTGATGACAAATGTACAGTTCATGATCTGTTAGATGGCAATGTCATTATTGCTTCTAAAATTTTATATCATGGGCTGTATAAACTTATAGACTATGAAAAATATATGTGAATGATTCAACATGTACATTACATGGTTCTCAAGCTTTGTCAGATGCAAAGCTTTGGCATGCACACTTTCCTCCTCTGAATTTTGCTAGTTTGCTACACCTGCAGAAGTCTGAAATGGTGTCATCTCTGTCCAAACTTGAGGCACCTGGTAAACATGTTTGTGAAGGCTATATTTTGGGCAAAATGTAGCATTGCTCATTCCCGAAAGATGGTTCAGTTTGAGCTACTCAAAAATTGTAGCTTGTTCATAGTGATGTTTGTGGTCCTATGCAAACACCCTCTTTTGGAAACTATCTTTACTTCGTAACTTTCATTGATGATTTTTCCAGGCATGCATGGGTATATCCATTGAAAGCAAAGTCCAAAGTGTTTATGTGCTTCAAAAAGTTTCTAGTTTTGGCTGAATATCTATCGACATGTAAAATGGGAACCCTTCATTTTGATCGAGGGGGAAATATATGTATTCTGATTTTAATGCATTTTTGGCTCAACGTGGGGTAAAATAGTGTACAGTGTTGTATACACCAGAATGGAGTTACTGAATGGAAGAACAGGTCACTCATGGAAATTGCGAGGTGCATGATCAAGAGTCAAGCTTTACCACATAGTTTTTGGCTTGAGGCTGTTATGTGTGCAACATATGTACTTAAGACCTATCCCACTAAAGCATTGGGGTCTATCACTCCATATGAGGATTGGCATGGTTGCAATACATCTGTTGGTTACTTGCATCTTTTTGGTTGTCTGGCATATGCATTAGTGAATGAACAACAATGCAAGAAATCGGATGATAAAGTAGTGAAATGTATTTTTGTTGGGTATAGTTCTAAAAGCAAAGGCTATCATCTATATCATCCATATACTAAACACATTTTGGTTAGTCGTGATGTTTTTTTTGTGGAAGATGCTATTCAGCCATTACTTTCATGTATTAAGAAGACATCAATTAGCTCCAAATACATGTATGCCACTTTACTGCCTCTTCTTAAAGGTGGACACTCTAGTGTTGGTCCTAATGAGGCAGCTTCTCAAACTTTATAGGTTTCATGTGATGATGCAGATCATTCCATTTCTGATGCAAACTTACATGATGCACTTGTTGATGAGAGAATTGATATTGAGGAGGTAAAAACTATGCCAAAATGGCTCGTGCAAACTTTGCGTGACAACAAATTAGATATACCTCTATCATATCAAACTCATTTTCACTCTCATAGTGCTTCTTTTGCATCAGATTGCTATGTCATGGCTTCCTCTAGCCTGTGTGATGAGAATGAGCATGTTTTGTTTGATGAAGCACAAAATTTAGAAAATAGGATGGCTGCTATGCAATTTGAATATGATGCTCTAATGAAGAATGGTACCTAGTCTTTATGTGACTTGCCTCCTGGCAAGAAGGCCATTGGCACTAAGTGGATATACAAGCTAAAGTGTAAACCCGATGGAATACTTGACAGGTATAAGGCTAGGCTTGTTGCAAAGGGTTATGCATAGGAAAGAGGCATTGATTTTGATGAGACCTTTGCAGCTACATGCCGAATGACTACTGTTCGTAGCATCTCTGCACTTGCAACTCATCATGGTTGGAATGTACATCAGTTGGATATTAAAACTGCATTTCTAAATGGCGATTTGCATGAAGAAGTGTATGTTTTTGAGCCGTATGGCTTTGTGTAGAAAGGGCATGAAAACAAAGTATGTAGGTTGAAAAAGGCACTATATGGTTTGAAACAAGCACCACGTGCTTGGTATGAAAAGATACATGCCTATGTGATTGCACATGGTTTTGAGAATAGGCCAACTGAGAGCACCTTATCCATTAAGCATGCAAATGATGTGCTTCTGATCATTGTTGTGTATGTTGATGACATGCTACTCATTAGTCCTCATGAGAAGCATATTGCTGATTTTATATCGCTAATTTTAATGCTGATCTGCATGCCTCATATGAGATGTCAGATTTGGGGCATTCACATCATTATTTGGGCATTCTGTTCATGCAAGTTGATGGTGGAATAGCTTTCTGTCAATAAAAATATATTGACACATTATTGTAGTGTTTTGGCCTTGAAGAGTGCAAACCTATTGCCACTCCTATGGAGAGAGGTTTACGATTGAGTCTTCATGATGTTGGAGATGCATTTGATGTTGTTCTCTATCACTGGGCTATTGGATGCTTGATTTACTTATGCATTACTCGACAAGATATTAAATTTTTTGTCTAACAGATGAACAGGTTTATGCATTGCCCAGGTGTCAAGCATTGGCAGGTGGTTAAGCATATCTTTCACTACTTGAGTGATACACAACTACTTGGATTGTTTTATCTCAAGGGGGGATCACTACTGCCAAATTTACATGCTTTTTTTTTACTCTGACTAGGTTGGTTGCTATGACACTAGTGTTACCACCAATGGCTTTGCTTCATGCTTGGTAGCTCATGCATATCTTGGTTGAGCAAGAAGCAGTCTACTATGGCCACTTCTAGTTGTGAGGCTGAGTATAAGGTAGCTTTCACAGTGATTGTTGAGTGTCTGTGGCTCAGACACCTTATGGCTAATTTGGGTGTTGTTCAGTCTTCGGCCACCACCATCTTCACTGACAGTTAGAGGGCATTGATAGTTGCGAGGAACCCTATGTTCCATGATCGCACTAAGCACATTGAGGTGCACTATCATGATGTCAGGGAGAGGTATCTGCTGGAGAGATCAGTTTGGCATATGTGCCCATGCAGGAGAACATTGCAAATTATTTCACAAAGGATCTAGCTCGCGAGAATTTTAGAGCTTTCTACAAAGCTTTGGCCTTACTTCCTTTTGTGGATTGATTCCACATAGCTTGGCACTTCCTTATACATGAGTGCCAGCTCTTCGTTCACCACATCACCCCCAGGAGGTATTTTTTGATATATTTAGGTAGTGATGTGTGTGAACACACTAGGATTGTTGGGGCACTTTTTTCCCTCTTTAGGAGGTTTTTTCCCCTTGGCTTGTATATACCTCTATAACCCTCATGGGTCACTTATTTTTGTACATTCTAGTGGTAATGCATTCAGTATTGTGTGTTGTGCTCCAAGCTTCTCCTTCTTGTGTTGTTCGTGTGCTCCCGTAGACCTCAAACTCCAATAGAAATTGGTTGAAGAGTCCAATTCTATAGATCATGGTTGCCCTAAGCTAAGGAAATTTAGGGTAACCATCCTTGAGCAATTGAACTTAAAGCAATTCAAGTAATTCGATGGTGATGCACACAATGCACTCTCCTTCAAGAGAGCTCCACGATGATACCTTTGGAGTAGAAAATCGAGCTCCTAAGGCCGCACACAATACTACGCATAGAGACTGCGATATACATAGAAAAGCATAGTCCATAGGGAGCACAAAGACAAACTTCTTAGGTCTTACAAATGCAGTCAAACTTACAATCTGTGACTGACCATGCCACTATATGTTTTATTAAAGAACATATACAAAGAAGTGTTCGATGGCCATTTGGCCTTTCACTTGGACACTAACGGTAACAATCTCCCATTAAAGGCAAATATGGCCAAAGTAATTGTGGCAGAAAAATAAAGAATGATAAAGAATACCTAAGTATAAGTATACAAACTATACCTCCCACCTGATGGGCATGTTACATAGTATACAAGTGACTATGTAAGATCATGAATCAAGTAACCCCCATCAAGTGAACAGTGCCAAAAGCTATCCTGTGGTAGAGCTTTAGTCAAAGCATCTGCAGCATTATCTAGAGTGTGAACCTTCTCAAGAATAATGTGTTCAATGGCTAAGCAATCTCTAATGAAGTGATACGTCACCTCAATGTGCTTGGTCTTTGCATGATAGATCGGATTCTTAGCCAAAGCAATGGCACTCTAACTGTTATTGAGAAAACGAGGCACATGTTGAGGTAAACTCATATCACAAGCAAGATGAGAAAGCCACAATGCTTCCTTATATGCCTCACTTTCTACAACATACTGTGGAGGAAACAATTGTATATTCTTTAAGACAAGATCGCCAAGAGATAGCACCTCCATCAAAATGAAAAATGTACCCTGATGTAGACTTACGATTGTCTACGCAACTAGCATAATCAGAATGTGTGTAACCATAATGGATGCTTTCCCTCTACCTAAGCATACACACTTGTCTTTAGTGCCACTCAGATATCTCAAAATCATCTTGACTACTTCCCAATGTTTCTTGACAGGATTAGACATATATCTACTCACAACTCCCACTGCAAATGCAATGTCTGGTCCCGTAGCTACCATAGCATACATGAGACTACCAACAGCAGACTGATAGGGAATTTTGGTCATGAATTCCTTTTCCTCATGTGATTTGGGGCAATCATCCTTGCTCAACTTCACATATGTGGGTAAAGGTGTACTCAATGCCTTTCCACCTTGCATATTGAACTAGTGAAGTACTTTGGATATGTACTCACTTTGAGACAAGTATATGCATCTTTTACTCCTATCACGAGTAATGCGCATGCCAAGAATATGTTTGGCATCCCCCAAATCCTTCATATCAAATGTCTGACTCAACTTCTTTTTTAGAATTGACAAGTCATAAGAGGACTTCCCAGCAATCAACATATCATCGACATAAAGTATCAAGCATATCAAGCTACAATCTGAGCATCTCTTTGTGTAGAGACAATGATCCTCATTGCTTCGAGAATAGCCTTGAGACTTCATAAAAGCATCAAACTTTTGGTATCATTGCCTAGGGGACTGTCTAAGTCCATACAAGCTCTTCTTGAGCTTACAAACTAGACTTTCCTTGCCAAGAACTACATAACCCTTTGGTTGTTCCATATAGATCTCATCTGGATCTCCATGCAAGAAATCAGTTTTCACATCCATCTTGACCATTGGAGAGAAGATTTTCTCGAAATCAACACCACATTGTTGCTTAAAACCCTTTGCAACAAGTCATGCTTTATACTTTGGAGAAGCATTATCAGTGAATTTTAGCTTATATACCCATTTACATGGTAAATCTTTCTTGCCTTTGGCAAAGGTACTAAATCCTAAGTACCATTCTTGTGAATAGAATCCAAGTCACTCTTCATGGAATGCTCCCACTTGACATGATCCTCTGTCTCCATAGCCTCTTTGCAGCAAGAAGGCTCACTGTCATATGTTAGCATAACAAAATCTAAACCTAGAACATATCTATCAGGTGGATGTGAGACACGTGTAGAACGTCTCAATGGTTGCTGAATAGGAATATGTGCAGACTAATCTGAATGAACATTCTCTTGAACATCCCTATGTGCAGCATTTTTATGCATGCTAACTGGAGGACTAATATCCTCAAACACCACTCTTCTCATGTCAACCTCCTTAATGGGCTATTTATGGATCTTAGACTCATTGAGAATGACATCACTAATTCTGATCACTGACTGTGTTTCAGGATCCCATAAACAATAAACAAATTGTCCTTCTCGACCATATCCAAGAAAATTCATTTCTTTGCCTTATGGTCCAACTTTTGTCTAAGATTCTTGAGTATATGAACATATGCTTCACACCTAAAAACTGGAAGATGATCATAATATGGTGGCTTCCTATCCACAACTCTTCTGCCACTTTCAGACCTTCGGTAGTACTAGGTGAAAGGTTAATCACATGAACTGCAGCCAATACTGCTTTTGCCCAAAATCCTTATGTGAGGTTTGCATGATGCAACATAGAGACTACTCTATCTTTAATAGTTCTATTCATCTTCTCAACTACACCATTCTGTATTGGGGTATGAGGAGCTGTAAACTCTCTACGAATCTCTCTAAACTGACAGAAAAGGCTAATTCATTGAGGTATTCTCACCCCCGTTATCTGAACATAAAGCCTTAAGCTTAGTTCCTTTTTTAGTCTCAACTGAAGCAATCCATTACCTCATCCTTCAATTTGATAGGATATACCCAAACTTCTCTAGTAGCATCATCTATGAAAGTGACAAAGTAAAGAGAACCACCTGAGGACCTAGTGAGCATACAACCACACACATCTGTATGAACGAGATCTAAAGGCTGAATTGAAGGGTCAATGTGCATTCTATGCACATTTCTGGTTTCCTTTCCATATTGACAATGCTCACAAAATGAAAAATTAGAGAAAGATAACACACGTAAGTAGCCAGAACGAGAAAGATTTTCCATTCCACTATGAGATATATGGCCCAAAGGACCATGCCAAATACAAGCCATAGGCTATTCAGTAACAGCTAACAAGTGTTCTTTCTATGATACAAATAAACGATAAAGTGAGCCAACTTTGCTTCCTTTTCAATAACCATATTTCCATTTGATATACGAAAGGACTGAGCATATAAGACCACCTTGTAACCAAGGTCATCAAGTTGACCAACTAACATCAAACTGCGTGATAACTTAGGTACATGGCATACATTATGCATAGTAAATTTTGAGCCATCAATGAACTGCACAACCACATCTTCAATCCCCACAACATCACACTGGTAAGAGCCATCAAGTCTCACGGTACCAAGAGACTTTGCTGCATAATTAGATAATCATTATCTATGTGGTGTCACATGGAAAGAAGCACCAGAATCTAGTTGCCATGTGTGGGAAAGAGAATCAGCCATAAGAACCTTAGTTGGCACAGTACTATCAAGTGACCACACATCAGCATCATCACAAATAGCATTAATTTCTTCAATCTTCACAGTCCAAGTAGATGGTGCAGGTAACTGTTTAACATGCCCATCAGCATTCTGTCCTTTACCTTTAGCATTCTTTAATGCATAACAGTCTTTCTTCATATGTCCTTTCTTATGACAATAATGGCATTCAATATCCCTCTTCCTTGATTTACTTCTACTCTTATTCTGTTGACCATTCTTTTCCTTGTTCTTGCTCCTGCCACATTACTGATTCTTTCCTTGGTAAGAATCACGAAGATTATATGCATCTCCACTCTGAGTGTCAACCATAGATTTTCTATGAATCTCCTCACTCAATAATGCTCCATATATGTCATCACATACGAGTTTACCACCAGGTGCACTATTGCTAATAGTTGTCCAAAATGTATCCCATGATGATGGCAAGGTGCATAACAACAATACTGCTTTCATTTCATTATCCATATCCATTTTTTGAGCCTGTAACTGGGAGAATATAGCATCAAACTCATTTAGATGAGCAACAACACTATCTTTCTCCTTCATACGAAGGTCATATAATTTTCTCGTCAGATACACTTTATTTGATGTTGTCTCTTTTTCATATGTATTGCATAACTTCTTCCAAAGCTCCTTTGCACTTTCACAGTCGAATACTATAAAGTAAACATTATCTGCCAGGTGCAAGCGAATGGTAAACCTGGCCATTTCATCTAACTCATCCCAATCATCTTCATCCATGTCAGGAGGCTTCTTTGAAATTCCATTTATTGGTTTCCATTGCCTCCTTTGAATCCGCACATCTTTAATCTAATTCTTCCATAGAGCAAAGTTTGTGCCATCAAGTTTTCGGATCTCAAAATGGTCTTTGTGTTGTAAGTTATAGTTCCTCCTTGGAACACTAGCATTAGACCCTGATCCACTAGAAGTGCCTAAGACCTTTTGATGCCATGATGGTGGAGAACTAAATGGAATGATAATGGAGCTAGAAGAGTATGATGTGACCAGACGGCTTGTCGAGGGTGAGATATTGTATCCACGTGCTATTTTGGAAAACAAGGGAGATCCACTGCACTTTTTCTTGGAAATTGTGACTGTTGACATTCATCTAAAGATTTGAGTCTTATGCTACCATACTTATCGGATTCTTGTCTGTCTACCCAATTTTCGCTCCTCGATGAGTCGTAATTCCTGTGTGAGTTCGGTAGGGTGTGTTGATGTGCACAAGGTTGGGGGAACTTTTGTCACATCCAACACCTCTCTGTATCAACTTTGGAGGGGCAGTTCACGATACTGTCCTACGAGTTCCAACGGAAGCACACTTCTGCGAAGATTTAAACTCACTGAGTAATGGTATAACCATTCCTGGCCTAGGATCATAGGTTCTATTAGATTGTCATCATGACAAACCAACAGTTTTATTATGAGGGTCACATTTTCTATGGAGATGGTAGCTCGACCTCACTTATGCAAGGGGTTTCTAATCCACCTAGTCCGATGAGATAGGCTTCAAGAGGCTTAATTTCATATTCCCTACAAAGAGAGAGTCGAATTACATTCGTGGTTGCACCTGAGTCAATTAAAGCCTTACACTGCATGTGCATGGGTTCCTCACCTAGAGGGATATTAATGAACGATCTCCTATCAATGATACTGGGGACATCTCTTCCTCCGAGTTGGCACATAACTACAGGGTATTGTGGGGCATCCACCGATTGAGGTTCTCTATCTAGTCCTCTCTTTTGTAGTCTCATTCGTTTAATACGTTCCAATGCTTCTGCTTGGGCTTCGGCTCTGATTCATTCCTCTTCTTCCTTTCGCTTCTTGGCAAGAGTCAGTCGTTTGAGCATGTCTGCGGTTAAAGGTTCGTGATATAGCTTAACTCAGCATCCACTAATATAATTAGGCAATACTTCTTCTTCAAGAGTTGCTAACTAAAATACACCACTAGTCCATATCCTATTGATGATCATGGGTCTGTAACCTCGTTTTTCTAACTTGCGGGCATGTTGTTTCAAGGTGTAAACTAACACCAAATCTCCTACTCGTAATCCCTTGTCTTTAATATGAACATCAAAGTAGGCTTTCTATCTCTTCTTAACGGCATAAATTCCTGCTATTGCTCGCAGTCTTGTCTCTCCCAAACACTCTAAGTCAATTATTCTTGAGGAAAGCTCATGACCCGTCCATTTGTACTCCTGAGCGATCTTGAGTGTGGGTATCAAAAAGTCTAAAGGCAACACAACATTCTGACCAAACACCATTTGGAATGGTGTAGCATTAAGCGCTGCTTTATAGGCTACACAATAAGCCCACAAAGCACGGTGTAATTGTTGATCCAAATCCGAACGTTGATTGTTCACAATTTTGGTGAGAATGGTGCACAAAATCTTATTAGTACTCTCAGCCTGTCCATTAGCTTGTGGATGATACGGTGCCGATTTCTTGTGTACAACCATAAAGTCTTGTAATAGATATTCAATAACCTTGTTTAAGAAGTGAGTACCCCTATCACTTACAAGCTCGATAGGAAGTCCATATATTGTGAAGACATTCTCGAACAAAAACTTAGTAGTGGTGTGTGCATCATTTTTTCTGATGGCCTTAGCTTCTACCCATTTCGTAAGATAGTCAGTGGCAACTATGATGTAATCAGCATAGGAATTCCTTGCAGGGGGATTAATAGGTCCCACAAAATCTATTCCCCATTTTGAGAATGTGTGCCCTCCCATCATGGGTTGTAGGGGCATCTCATCCCTACATATGGGATACTGAGTCCTTTGACACACATCACATCATTTTACGTAGGTGTGGGCATCCATATGCAGAGTGGGCCACCATAATCCTGAAAATAATATGGCCTTGATAACGTGATCGGGTCCAAAATGGCCTCCTACTGCGCCTTGGTGTGCAGCTTCCAATAGGTTAACATATTCGCTTTCGTGCACACATATCCTCAGATAACCGTCTCGTCCTTCCTTATACAAATTATCACGAGTGAGCTTGTATTCTAAGGCCTCTTGTTCCAAGCTATGTCTACGGGCTACAGTCATGTCCTTTGGAAAGGTCTATGTCCTTAGGTAAGTAACTAAAGGTTCACTCCAATCTCGCGTTAGGTTCACCTGGTATACAGTAGCATGTTCTATTGGGGGTCTATTACCGCACTTAGGACATTCGTCACACAATCGTTGGACATCTTTTTCCATTGATGGTCAATACACACCTAACCTTTTTAAGTTTGATAGTGTCGCTTGTCTAGAATGATGTTGTTCTAGTGCACCTACATGTGCTAATTGCAACCAATTGTTATACTCATGTTCTTCTACACAACAAGCAAGGATATTGTGTTGATCTTGTCTATAGATACTACCTACGAGAAGTTGATATCTATGCGCTCTCACAACCTCTTTCTCTTGGGTTTTTACTTGAGGGTTCTTAGGTCCGTATGTTAATACTAGGACTAAAGACTTGGCCCATTCAGGGACAATCTCAACATTGAAGAGATATGCATCTGGTAGCTCATTTGCTACCCCAATAGTTGCTTCTCCTGAAGTTATCCTAGAGAGATGGTCCACTCGTGTTTTCCCCTTTTTTACTACAACTTCAAAATCATACTCTATGAAGAGTAAAAACCAACGTATCAATCTACTAGTGTTGCATGGTTTGTTGACCAAATACAAAAGAGCCTAGTGGTAAGTAAAGAATTTAAACTTATTTGCCAATAAATAATGGCGAAACTTCTTCACTGCATAGACCATTCCTAGTCCTTCTCTCTCTGTAGTGGTGTAGTTTCTCTATACAGCATTCAACTGTCTGTTGGCGTATGCAATTGGGACTGAAGATTCACCAAGAAATGGTAAACCGTCATCGAAAAACTGTGAGCTTTTAGCAATTGGTACCAAAATAACACTGGAAGGTGTCGATTTTTCACCAATACAAGTTGCTTTTTCTCCTTCACTGATTTCTTTGGCTAAGATGTTTCTATTCGTAAACAAGTTCGAATCTTTACTCAATAATGTTAACTTAACTTCATACTGCGTCCTGGTAGATTCTGGAGTTACTATATCTTCGACAGACTGTGACGAAATTGCACTGGAATCTGCCAAAGATGTAGTACATTCCACCGGAATATGACCGGAATCACTAATAACGTTCTTCACTTTCTTGACAACTGGGTTAGACCTATCTGCACTTCTACCTCCTGGAGGCGTCCTTAGCAAATTAGGTACCCAAGGCTGTCGGTTCTTCGGATATGTTTCACCGGATCGAGTAACCAGCATGTATCATCTTTTGTACTAATCGCGTACTATTACTGTCGATTTACAATCTCTAGTCACGTTACCACAATCGATTTGCAACAATCTAATCTGTTGCCACCTTCCCACAGATGGCGCCAGTGTTAAACGCTGTTCTAACTGTCAGAAGTGAGTTTAAACGTTATTGGGTTCTTGGGAGTGGAAGGGGTCTGTTAGACAGAGGCCCTATACTTGGTTCCCAAATTAACCACTTCATATACAGAAAGACACTGATGCTCCAACTCTATCAAGACTCCATTACACTTACACTTTTACAGTAATTGGTTAAATTCTCCCCAAGTTGGCCAACCACACTGTACCTGACTATTCAGTATAGTGATACAGAGTTGGTTGATTAATTCAAGATCTGTTCCGAATACAAACCACTGTCACACTGAAGACAACACAATACAGATCGAAATCCCAGAAACACTACCACAACTACATAGACTTCCTCAGCACGTTACGGTGCATTACAAGAAGAGTGACACCACGATACACATACTTAATTGATCAATGCCAGAGAAACTCCACAGAATAACTCGCTCAGACCATAGTCGGATAATCTTCTGAACATCTATGAAACTCACCAACAGACAGGTATCGAAAGATAACAAAACAGAAACAAGAACAATATACTCAGGATTGCTCAATCAAACAACACAGTAACGTTCATTCAATCACCCAGACAGACAGTCTGGTGAATCCAACAAGCGTCACTCTGCGTCTCTTTTTCATTGCTTTATATAAAGATTACAAGGTGTCTGTGTAACAACCTTTCGCTCGTGTGAACAAGATTCAGTTTTTACAACTTACAATCCGACGGCCGACTAACAATTCTCTATGTAGATGACTTGATCTTGATAGGCTCAGACGAAGAACGCATCCAGTTTATCATCACACAGCTTCATCTTGAGTACTCTATGACAGATCTTGGATTTCTTCTTAGGTATGGAAGTTTGGCAAACAAAAGAAGGTATATTCCTATCACAGAAGAAGTACTGCTCTGATCTACTTTCCAGATATAACATGGACCAGTGTCACTCAGTTTCTACACCACTTGATCCAAACAAGCTTACACTAGAGGACTCATCATCACTTGTGGATGTGCATACCTATCGACAACTTGTTGGCTGATTACTCTATCTTGCGAACACTAGGCCAGATAGTGCTTATGCAGTTGGTATACTTAGTCAGTTTGCACATCAACCTCGTCAGACTCATTGGGATGCTACTCAGAGACTACTTCGATACCTTGCCCTCACCCGACATCATGGTCTTTGGTATAGAGGGGGCATCGAACTCGCTGGATATTCAGATTCAGATTGGGCTGGTGATCCTGATTCTCGACGGTCTACTTTTGGGTATATATTCTTGCTTGGCTCAGGACCTATCTCTTGGGCAAGTAAGAAGCAGCCTACAGTTTCTCTATCATCTACCGAGGCCGAGTACCGAGCATCCAGCTTTGCAGCATGTGAGGCCATCTGGCTTCGATGTTTATTATCTGACATTGGTGTTTTGCAGGATACTCCGACATGTCTTTGGACGGACAGCCAGTCAGCCTTGGCCATCGCCAAGAATCTAGTGTTCCACGCTCGGGCGAAGCTTCATCCGTGAGAAGCTCATATCTCAGGAGAATACTCTGGAGTAGTGTACCTCTCAGGAAAACCTGGCAGACATGTTCACGAAGGCTCTACCTCCGGTTCTACTGCGACGCTTGGTGGACCTCTGCAGCATTCAGCCGCTCCAAAATGGAGCTACAGAGGGGGTGTTGACGACATGATTGCTCCTACTTCATCTACATCTGTATCCGCATGAGTGCATCTCCATTTTGTATCCAGGAGGCACTCCATTTCTAGTCTATTTCCATTTTATATTGTATTTCCTTTGTATTTGGGTACCTTTCCATGTGCTTCTACCAGTTGTATTCATTCTCCTGTCAGGAGACTTATCCCACATATGATGTACTTTCGAGAGCCCCTCCCAAACCTATATAAGGAGGGCCTCTCCCCTCATTTCTACTTGGTTAGAAGGTTGAGGAGCCTACTCCATGCTCTTGGCAAGATCATTTCTAATCCACATGATTTTACCCATTTCATGGTCTTCTCATTTTGTGTCTCACACAATCTTTGTTTTGTGAGAGTACTTTACTTTTCATTTTGCTTCCGCGTGCATACTCTCTACAATATGTTCCTCTTTCCTAGCTTTGTCGAGGGCGACAAAGTCTAGGGGGAGGAGAGTGTTGGGTTACAAGGGTTGCTCACAATTTCTCTTATGTAATGACACCCTCTAGTATTCATAGAAATACCCTTTCTTGTATTTTGCAGATGTGCCCATGTGAACATTCTCCTAAGCCCTTTTTAATATTTCCTTTAGGCTATGGTGTTGAAGCCTTCTTAAATAATCCACCTTATATAGAAATCCCACATTGAAATTCCCACGCTCCCATTTCCTTGAGATTTGGGAATATTTGAGAAGATCTCAAAAGATATATTAGTTGTGCATTGTGCTCCTTTTTGACTAGTTAAAAGGAGCACATGGGGAAATGTGCTTAGCCTATATATAGAGGCTCATTTTTGTAAAGAAGGGAGCTTTTGGTTCGACGTGCTCTCATGTGTATATCTTTTTAATGGAAGAACTCTCTTTTCTCTTAAGGCTTTGTGCATATGTGTATTTAATCTTAGAGTGTGAGGGAGTGAGGTGTGTGTGCATGTATGTGTGTAAGTATAATGTTGCAATTTTCTTGTAGTTTACATATGTGACTAGGATCCTTGACTCTCTTCTGTCCATGTTTTCAACCATGTGGCATAGCTGCAGGCTGATGGCCAATGGCTTTAACATGTTGGAGGTTGGGATGGATGAAATGAGAGTCATTCTTGAGCCTTTCTTCTTGCTTCCATGCAAGGTGGTGTGGGTCTAGGCTTCCCAAGGGCATACTACAACAGACACGTTTGATAGACAAAGCTATCAATGCATGTGCCTGAGCATCTCTACCATCCCAACAAATTTGCTCTACAATAGGTGCAACATAAATAGTAGCATGAATAGGAATTTGCAGAATATCACCATCTTCATCAGCTTCATTACCTATGTTTGCAGTCCCTGTGTTCGTTGGTGTAATAGGATGTTTTTCAACACCTTGCACAATATTCCACAATCGTTTTGTGACCAATACATGATGCATCATATAAGCCCACAATGGATAATTAGTACCTGTTGTAGAGCAAAGGAGCACAAGAGAAGAGCCCCAAAATTTTCAAATTAATGGCCATAAATTTTCTTCTTCGAGGTCTTAGAGAATTCCCTCAAAGCCATGCAAATGCAATAGAGGAGTCCTCTAGATGCATAATCCCAACTTGTTGTAAAATATCCCTTGTAAATTAGTAGGAAATTCACTTTTTTAGTAATAAAGTGCCGGTCTCTTGTGTGAAAGGACCAAACTTAGAGCACATGTATATAAGTCACCTTGTGACTCTTTGTGGAGACTTTTTGCCATTGTGAAGAAGGAGCTCTCCAAAATTTTGAAATTGCCTCTTTCTTGCAGATTTCCATCTTCTCTTTGATCTTGTATGTGTGTGTAATGCTTGGAATGTGTGTGTAGGACTGTTGTCTACCCCTCCCTACTATTTTAGAGCGACTGTAGTGTGTGTGTGTGTGAGGTTGTAGGAGTTGTGGCGTGAGTGTGGGTACTTCCTGCCATTCACTATTTTGGTCATAACGTGAAGTAGAGTTGTCAGAATAAAGTGAGACCACTTCCAATAGATGCGTCTTGTCGAGAGCTTTGAAACGAGTACCTATTGACTATATTTGGAGTTCGGAGTTGGGAGAAATCCTTGATTTTCTAAAAACTATTGTGAGAGGTATCACGACAGACAGTTTCAGCTTTTCAGTGAGTTTGAGAGGTGGATTAGTCTTTTCTCATTCATAGAAGCTGAGCCACTTCATTTTCCATCATGTGTGCACATGTCCTCATATGCTTGATTAGGTCGTTTGTTCGGATTGACAATTAAATGTGTGTTAATTTCCCACTATACGCACTTGTGTTGCAAACGAGGTATAGTCTCTTTGGCACAAGTCCTTGAGTCTTCTTGACTTAGGTACACATGTTTTTGGCACCGTTGCCGGGGAACACTCAGCCAAGGTGCCTTCGTGATGGTTATAGATCGAGTGTGATGGAATCGTACTTGTAGAAGTGAATTCGTTTCGTGGCAAGTAGTCAATCAACTCGGCAGTTGTTACTTCACATCCCGGAGGTGTGTGTAATGAGTTTTTAAGTTTAGGGTTAGTAGGAAGGGAGAGTAAGAGGAGTCAGGATTAGGTTAGAAGGAGAGGAGAAGAGAAGTGAAGTAGGAGTAGGCCAAGATCACCAAAAAAGCCAAAAAAATTTGCCCAAAATTAGTAATGTTCAGTTTCTATCACAAAAAGTATAAAAACCAAAAAATTTTGACTCATTTGACACTTTCTTGTGTTCTGGTATCGCGTGCGAGCAGCGACCGGTATCGCGTGTGAGGTATCGTGCATTTCAGGCCATTAAAGCTAGATCTTGAGTACAAGGTGCAAGCAAGACAGCACTAAGGTAAGATCCCACAAAGTATTTTGAACAAAAACACACTAAAAGTGCACAAACGCGTGATTAAATGTGTATGCGGTATTGCCGGGGGGAAGACAGTTGATTTTTGAACTTCATTGAAAGGGACAGTGGGCTAGGAATGAAGAGGTGTGTGAGAAGAGCAAGGGGGTGCTAAATTTTTTGATTTGTGAGGTATTTTGGCTTGAGTATCGCGATCGGTTGAGTTTTGGTATCGCGATACCAAAATTCCCTTGTATTGCGATACTCGCCGGAGTATCGTATCGTCGGGTACCAGTCTTGGTATCACGATACCACTTTGGTATCGTATCGCCAAGTTGGTATCACGATCGCACTTTACCCCAATAGTATCGTATCATTACCTACTGTGATATCGTATCATCCACTTGCCAGATTCGTATCGCGATACCATCTTCAGTATTGTATCGCCTCGATTCTCAGGTATCGTATCGTCCACTTGCCAAATTAGTATCGCGATACCATCTTCAGTATCGTATCGCCTCGGTTCTCAGGTATCGTATTGCGAGGACCTTGGTATCGTATCGTCCCTGATCCAGATATCGTATCGTCAACCCCTGAAGTATCGTATCGTGCAAGTTGGTGGTATCGTATCGCCACTTGTCTTGGTATCGTATCGTCTCATTGTCTTGAGTCATATCGCGATACCAAGTTGGTATCGTATCGGTTTATATTCTAGTATCGTATCGGCGGAGTGCCTGGTATCGTCTGGAAGTTTGGTATCGTATCGAGAGAATCCCAAGTATCGTATCGTGTAGATTTCAGGTATCGTATCGTGGCCAGCTCGGTATCGCCCAGTGCAGTATCGCCTGGAAGTGGTATCGTCCAGAGTGGTTGAAGCATTTTGTCAGGCAACTTGAGGCATTAGGAGAGCCACTCAAGGAGAGTCTCAGAGACTTAGAGAGTCTTAGGAGGGTGAATGAACTTGAGGTCAGGGAGAGTGCTAAGTAGCCAAAGAAGTGTCATATGTTCTGTGGGAAGTGCTGCCCAGGTTAGTCACCACTCTGTCTATTCAGATACCTCTAGTGACTCAGAGGAGGAAATACCCATGGCTTCGGAAGACATGCAGGGTCCAACTCTAAGTAGAAATTTCATGACTGCTGTAGAGGGAGATTACCGCACTTCCTTGCAGTATGTGTCTACCAATGCCCAGGAGATCCCCATCTACCTGGATGGCTTGAATAGATCTGTGGCTAGGATGGTAACTTCCATGGATGCCACGATTGTGCCTAGACCAGCTGTCAAGTACGAGGGAGGAGCATACATAGACAAGATTGGTCACATCTACATAGTGACTGAATTCCCTGAGATGATCAATGAAAGGGGAGAGTTAGTGGAACTAGAAAACTCAGAAAGAACAAACCCTGAGGAGCTCGTGACTACCCCTAGGGGTAGATCCCAAGTAACATGAGTCTTGAGAGGAGACTTGATACCTCAAGATGATTACCTATTGGAAGTCTATATGATCCATGGATCAGATGTATTGCTTCAAACAGACTTACCGATTCCAAGAGGGGAAGAAAGCCCTAAGACCTTTTATGAACTGAAGGATCCAGAAGACAAAACTAGAATCACATACCTAGACAAAAATTAGAGAAGATATTGGTTGGCTAGTCCTCTAGACAGAGCTCGTCTGAAATACATGGGTTTGCCTGTATTTCCTCAGAGAGATCAGGCAACTACCTCGCAAAACCCCTTTGGAAATCAACAAGAGATAGAACATACCACGTCAGGACAAACCAGCCAACGAAGTGTGCCACACCGTACCCATGTACAATTTGCGACTCCAGGAGTGCAAACACACAATCAGGCCCCCGCAGGAGTGGGTAATCAGTATCGACCACCAGTAAGACCACGACCACCAGTAGGAGGGCAGCCTGGAATACCTCCAGTTAGACCAGTTATCCCAGTCTTCCCTATAATGCCGAGATCACCAGAACCAATGAGAATACTGAGACCTATCCAAGTGGCCAAGTGTGTAAGAAATCATTATGATGGATTGGGAGAACCCTACGATCACATTGCTGAATTTAAACAAGTTCTAAGGGCAGAACAAGTAGACGACTTCTTTGTGCAGTATGAGTCTTTTGGACTCACCCTCACAGGAACGGCTCTAACTTGGTTCCAGCCATTAGACCCTAATCAATTTGGAAACATGGAGCAATTCTTTCAAGAATTCATTGGGGAATTCACGAAGAGAGGGATTAAACACAATTTCGCATCTTTGATCCATAGTTTTAAACAGAACCCTAATGAAACAGTGAAAACAGCAGCCAGGAGATTCAATCAGTACGTGAATAGATGCCCAGTTGCAGAGAGACCCACTCAACAAAAAATGATTTCATTATTTTTGGATGGACTCACAAACGGAACCCTAAGAACGCTAGTGTACGTGAAGAGGCTACAAACTCTGAGTGAATGCCTGCAAGAATGCATTGATCTGGAAGATAACCTAGCTGAGGGCCTCAAGAGTACACCCAGCCCCACTAAATTAGAAGACTCGCGAAGTACCATTACTTCCAACTCCAGTAATATGGAAGAATTAGCGGAACTATTAGCAAAAAAACTCGGAGTCCAAGGACAAAGAACTTACCAACACCCAGCACAAAGAGTGCCTATGCTACAAAGATGTAGTCTATGTGGAGGAGATCACCCCACCCACATGTGTGTGCGAGGAGGGACTGGTGCACAACATACATATCCATACAACAGACAACACCAACAAGGGACCGCCTTATCCTGCCACATAGAACAAAAGTACACCAACAACACTACAGAGAACTGCCCATTCAATAGGCAAGCACACCCTTTACAACCACCTCAGTATCGACCATATGGATATCCACCAAGAGAGCCGGGCAGAGAGATGCCCAGATACAATCCCTACCAAACACAAGCAGGAGCACCAAGACCATATGAACAGGCACTATATCCACCACCACAACCAATGTTAGGACCACAACTGTCACAACCTCAACAAGTAGTACCTGTGAAGTATGCCCAACCAGAAGAAAATTTGGAAAGAGCCATAGTACCCACATCAACAATGATCAATGTGGAATCAACAAACCCTTGATATGAGTTGCCCTCAGGAGATTATTATCCATATGAAACCAACACGATAGAGTATGAATCAGCTTATGATCCGACTTATTATGGCTATGAAGGATATGATCAAGCTTATGAAACGGAGGTAGCAACCCTAATGTATACTGCTCCTAAAGCACAACCACCCATGAGACCACCCATTAGACCACCTGTGCCAAGAGGACCGTGTTATAGATGCGGAGGAGACCATTTTATTAGAGAGTGCCCTCGACCATACAATCCCCCACCACCTAGGACTAGGGAAGGATATTGCAGTGATTGCAGAAAGGAACACCTTTTTAGGGACTACCCTAAGAATCCAACCAAAGTCCAAGATACTGCTCCAATCAACTTAATTGAAGTAATAGAAGGATCTGGAAGTGATAAGGAATATACAGTACCTTTAAAGGCTATTACGAGAGCTCAAACGAAAGAACAAAAAGGAAAACAACCAGAACAGGGACGAGAGAACAAAAAAACAGAAGGCCCCAAGATTCAAATAGTTGAAGATTCTGAGGATCTGCGTGAGAGTACCCAGAACACTAAAACACAGAAATGGAAGGAAAGAAGAGAAAAACTCAAAGATAAATGGATGAAAAACAAAAGTCAGGATAAGAAGAAACAAACTAGAAATCCGAAAGAACAAAAAGAACAGGAAACTCGGAAACAAGTGCACATTCCACCACCTATTCAAGAGGTAGAGCAACCAGAATCCATTTTAGCTGATCCAAAATCTGACGACCTAGACATGTGGTTGAAGGCTTACCAAGCTAGAATTAAGATGGGACCGAAAGTAGAACAACACGAAAAACTTTACCCACAAGGGGAATTGGAAAAAGAAAGACTAGCGATATGTAGAAAACTTATAGAAATGGCACAAGCAACCCTAGAAAAGACTATCCCAGCTCTGCCAGAGACAAGGATAACAGATGATCAATACGAAGAATGTGTCAACTCCAAAGGTAAAGGACTTAGAAGGAAGGATGACAAAGGTGAACAAATGAAAATTCAAGATGAACCTGTGTCAATAATACCAGACTTAGAGGCAGAATGGCCAAAGGAATTATGGAATAGACTCCGAGAAGAACAATGGAAGAAAAATGGAGTATCGAAGCCTCCTTTTGAGGAAATAGATGTGGAAGTTTATCAACCAAATACCAACCTGGAGGAAGTCTATGAGGAAGTATCAAGACTCGATAGAAATAGAGAGGAAACCCTGAGTGTTTCAACCTTACCTAATTACATGGGAGAATACGAAAAGGAGTCTATAATAATACGAGCACCCACAGTACAGGGAAAAGGAAAAAGAAACTCAGAAAAAAGTTCACACAATCTAACGGAACTAAAGAAAACAAAAGTGCAATGAAAATTGACTGTGGAAGAGTTACTTCAACTTAAGCCACAATTATGGAGACAATTAGCAAGTCAATTAGAATTAGAACCAAAGAAGGAAGAAAAGGAAGGAAAGGGAAAAGAAAACATTTCTAAAATACAAATTCCAGTTGATAAAGTGGGAGAGTTTAGTGAAGGAGACGAAGGTAATACGTGTCTACCTGTCACTTACAATGGGTACATGACCAAGGCGATACTAGACACAAGAGCCGGAGTAGGTATTGCCACCAAGGAAATTTGGGAGAAATGGGGAAAACCTACCTTACGACCCACACGCATGAAGCTCCAATTAGCAGATGGTCATGTGGAGAAACCCTTAGGAATATTGGAAAGAATCAAATTAACTACCTGTGGAGTTGAATTTGAGCACACACTAGCCATTTGTAACTTTGAAAAGGCTAACAATTACGAGATGATATTAGGACGACTCTTTATGAGACAAATGCGGGTAGTGCAAGATTAGGGAAGAGATTCATTGTACCTACAACATCAAGGAAATACAACCAAGATAAACTTGCATACGTTTGCTTATCGAGATGTCCCTCCACTGCAATGGAATCCCATACACAAGGAGGAAGATGACCTATCCATGCATAGTGCTGGATTGAGCGATCAATCTTGGATGCACGAGGATGTCCAGTTATGGATGTGCAAAGAAGCCAAGAAAGAGGAGAGTAAAAGGCAAATGTGGCCGATAGGCCATCCTAACTACCGACCAGTAGAGGACCCAGGGTACATGCCTCAAATCTTTCCAGATGAGACCTTTGAACCGCATGGATGGATGGAAATCCTAGCAACCTTAGATGTGTGCATGAATGAGGAAGTTTTGACAATGAACGAGTGCATAGATGAGGAAGGTTATGATGTAAACCTTTATATGGTTGTCATTCAAGAAGTAGATGAAGGGGAAATCGTGGAGAAAGAATGGAAAGAGGAATATGAGAGTATAGAAATGGAACCAGAATTCGATTTTGAAGAGAGCTACCTGGACACCATTCGAAACAGAGAGAAACAAGAACCTACCAAGATCTTAGCAATCGAAGCTAATCCCAGGGTACAAAAGCAAGTAGAAGACATGAGTAAAGTAGGACCTGATTCAGATTCGTTTGAAGTTCCTGAACATTTTAAAAAATATGAAGTAGAAGAGAGAAAGGTAGCCATTCAAATGCCTAAACGAGAGGCTATAGATGGAGAAGCATACGACAACAAAGAACAAACAAAAAAAATTGTAGTAACAATGGAAGACGGAGAAGAGCGATGCACCTACATAGGCAAAGATGTATCAGAGGAGGAGGAAGAAGAACTCATCCAGCTGATCCAAGAATATCGAGATGTGTTCGCATGGACATATAAGGATCTTACGGGTGTAGAACCCAATATTTGTTCTCATCGAATACCAATGACTACAGATGCAAAACCATCTAAACAACACCCTTATACGTATAATGAGGTGTATGCATCAAAAATTAAGGAAGAGATTGACAAGCTACTAGCTGCAGGATTCATATATGAGATAGAACACACCGAGTGGGTATCGCCTTTAGTAGTTGTGCCTAAGAAAAATGGAAAATTGATGGTGTGCATTAACTTGAAAAAAGTCAATGCAGCCACCATACATGATAGCTACCCATTACCCATCACGGACCATCTATTGGAAAGGGTAGCAGGAAAGGAAGTCTATAGCTTCTTAGATGGATTCTCCGGATACAACCAAGTAGCTATTGCTACTGAGGATCAACATAAGACCGCATTCGCGATCAAATGGGGAGTCTATGCTTTCAGCGTGATGCCTTTTGGACTCACTAATGCACCTGCTACATTCCAACGATTGATGTGTCATGTTTTCAAGGAATTCCTGAAAAAGAGCATGGAAGTATATGTAGATGACCTATGCACATACTCCAATCAAAGACACGATCATATTCCTGAGTTGAGGAGGATATTTAATAAATGTAGACAGTACAAAGTCTGCTTAAACCCAGAGAAATGTGTCTTCATGGTGAGACAAGGAAAGATCTTAGGACACATAGTCTCCAGAAATGGAATATCCACAGGTGAGGACAAGATCAAGGTCATCTTAGAGCTTCCTAGACCAAAGAATGTGAAAGAGGTACGAGCCTTTATGGGACATTGTGGATATTACCGTCGGTTTATTCACATGTATGCCATAATAGCCAAACCCCTGTATGGTCTCTTAACTCAATTCACTTGGATGGAAGAGTGCGAGAAAGCATTCAATGAATTAAAAAAGAGGCTTAGCACGGCCCCAATTTTGAAAATGCCCAATTGGAATAAGCCTTTTCATATTCATGTTGATGCTTCTAATTATGCAATCGGATGTATCTTAGCCCAACCGGTTGATGAAGGAAAGCTAGATCATCCAATTGCCTATGCAAGTAGACAACTGAATCAAGCTGAAAGGAATTATACCACTACTGAGCGAGAAGGATTAGGAATGATCTATGTAGTTAAGAAATTTAGACACTATCTATTGGCCAACAAATTCAAGTTCTTTATAGACCATCAGGCCCTACTGCACTTAGTTAACAAACCTTGTAACACGGGGAGATTAATGTAAGATGGTTCTTGCTATTAATGGAGTTTGACTTTGAAGTGGTAGTAAAAAAAGGAAATACGCATGTAAGAGCAGACAACCTTTCTAGGTTAACCTACGGAGAACCGCCAAGTGGAGTACCTGATGATCTGCAAGATACTTATTTTTTCAATCTGGAAGTATGTCCAAAGTGGGCAGAGAAATTAATTCCTATACTCACCCATGGCCCACAACACTCAATCAATAGGGTTAGCAAAAAGGAAATTCTTCAATCGAGAAATTTGCACATTAGTGTTGGGAGTGTGTACTATAAGGAACCCAATGGAGTATTGCTAAGATGTGTCGAGGAGGACGAACAAAAGAAACTAATTGAGCAAGCACATGTGAACAAATGGAGAACACACCAAGGGACTCATGGAACCATCCGAGAATTAAAAAGACTAGGAGTGTACTGGCCTGACATGCCCAAGGATGTCCATGACTACGTGAGTAATTGTGCAAAATGCCAGGAGACAACCCCAGAGGATCATATGTCCATACCTTTTTCAACCATAGCACCCAATTGGAGTAAAACATTGGTTAAATTCCTAAAGAGCAGAGAGCATGAGGAAGGAATAAGTTTAACTAGAAGACGATATACGCCTATTGCCCTAATGGGCTACTAATCTTTGTACATTCTCTAGTATTACATTCAGTATTGTGTGTTGTGCTCCAAGCTTCTTCTTCTTCCTTGTGCTGTTCGCGTGCTTCCACAGAAGTCTAACTCCAACAATTGGTATCAGAGCAGGTCGTCGCTTCATCTAGGGTGCCGTCGAATGCACTATCGTAGCGCTTGTGCAGGCTATTTCGTCTTTTTGTGCCAAAGATATATACCAATTTTTGTTTGCCAGTTTAAGCGTCTCGAAGTCTGCTACAAGTCTAGCAGAACTTGTCTGGGCAGTTCTGTTCAACTTTTTGAGATACAGTCAATTTTTTGCATCAAGGTATTTTAGTCACCGGCCATGGATGAAAGCAGTGATGTATTTCGTATGTTGGCTGTTGAGGATAAGTTGGATGGTACCAACTACCCATTGTGGGCTTATATGATGCGACATGTATTGGTTGCAAAAGGATTATGGAACATTGTGCAGGGTGTTGAAAGACGTCCTGTTACGTCTGTAACAACAGGTACTACGAATACATGTGCTGGAGTTGATGAAGATGGTGTCGAAGATGATATTGTGCAGATTCCTGTTCGTGCTGCTATTTCTGCTCTACCTATTGCAGAGCAGATTTGTTGGGATGGCAGAGATGCCCAGGCACATGCATTGATAGCTTCGTATGTCAAACGTGCCATTATTCCTCACATTCACTCTTGCAGAACAGCTAGGGATGCTTGGGATACACTTACCACATTGTACCAAGCTAGGAATGAGGCTCGTGTTGCTTACCTCCGAAAACAGTTGGAGAGTGAGCACATGAATGAAGGTGATTCTATGGACAGTTTCCTAACAAAGATCAAAGATTTGAAGGAACAATTGATTTTTGCTGATGAGGTTATACCAGATAGCTCACTTGTGCAGACCGTTCTGAATGGTCTTCCTGATTCATACCAGAGTTTTGCTTCTACTCTTCGGTTGGTGATGAAAGGCAATCCAAATGCCTCATCATTTGAGGAGTTAGTTTCTGTTCTGTTGCAGGAAGATCAGTCCAGACAGAACAGGTCCATTATGCATGTTGCAAATCAAGCTTTCCTGGCTAGTTAGAAGGGCAAAGGAAAATGGAGCTCTTCTAAAAATCTGCAAATGCTGCACATTCAAAGAACCAGGATAAAGATGAGAAGAAATCAGAAAAGCAGAAATTGTTTTGCAAGTATTGTAAAGGGAATGATCATATCATAAAGAACTGTCCAAAATTGGCTGCAAAAGAGGCAAAGAAAAAGGAGGCTCGAATGGTTGTTGCAGAAGCCTCTACACCAAAAACAGAGTCTGCTAATCTTGTGCAGGAAGAAGAATGGGCGTTTACTACTGTTTGCAATTTTGACCCATCTTCTCATGAGCAGTGCATGTCTGCAGTGGACTCAGATGTTTGGTACTTTGACAGTGGGGCGACCAAACATATTACCTCGCAACGCAGTTTCTTCTCTTCACTCGAGCCTGCCCCTACAGGGAATACTGTCACATGCGCCAACAACTCCTCTTATCCTGTTATGGGAGTTGGTAAGATCATTCTGACTACTGCTAATGGTAGTTCTTTCACCTTGTTAGATGCTTTATTTGTGCCAGGGATCAAGAAGAATCTGTTATCACTTTCTACATTAGCCAAGATTGGCTTGGTTGTGAAATTTGTTGATGACAGATGTACAGTTCATGATCTGTCAAATGGCGATGTTATTATTGCTTCTGGCATTTTATGTCGTGGGATGTATAAGCTCATAGACTATGAAAGATCTGTGAATGATTCGGCATGTGCAGTTCATGATTCTCAGGCTATGTCAGATGCAAAGCTTTGGCATGCACGCTTTGGTCATCTGAATTTTGCTAGTTTGCTACGCCTGCAGAAATCTGATATGGTGTCTTCTTTGCCCAAGCTTGAGGCACCTAGAAAACATGTATGTGAAGGCTGTATTTTGGGCAAAATGCAGCATTCCTCCTTTCCAAAAGATGGTTCAGTTCGGGCTACGCAGAAATTGCAACTTGTACATAGTGATGTCTGTGGTCCTATGCAGACACCTTCTTTTGGAAACTATCTTTACTTCGTGACTTTCATTGATGATTTTTCCAGGCATGCATGGGTATATCCATTGAAGGAAAAGTCCGAAGTGTTTTTGTGCTTCAAATAGTTTTTGGTTTTGGCTGAAAATCTGTCAGCATGTAAAATGGGCACCCTCCATTCTGATCGAGGGGGGAAATATATGTCTTCTAATTTTAATGCATTTCTGGTTGAACGTGGGATAAAACACCAGTGTACAGTGCCGTATACACCTCAAAAGAATGGAGTTGTTGAACGGAAGAACATGTCACTCATGGAGATGGCGAGGTGTATGGTCAAGAGTCGGGCTTTACCACATAGTTTCTGGCTTGAGGCTGTCATGTGTGCATCATATGTACTTAACAGGTGTCCCACTAAAGCGCTGTAGTCTATCACTCCATATGAGGCTTGGCATGACCGCAAGCCATCTGTTGCTCATCTGCGTGTTTTTGGTTGTTTGGCATATGCATTAGTGCCTGAACAACATCGCAGAAAATTGGATGATAAGGCAGTAAAATGTATTTTTGTTGGGTACAGTTCTGAAAGTAAAGGCTATCGTCTGTATCATCCACAGACTAAACACATTCTGGTTAGCCGTGATGTTGTCTTTGTGGAAGATGCTATTCAGCCATTGCTTTCATGTACTAAGGAGACATCTGTTAGCTCCAAAGACATGTATGATACTTTGATGCCTCTTTTTACAGGTGGACAGTCTAGTGCTGGTCCTAATGAGGCAACTTCTCAGCCTTTGTAGGTTTCATATGATGATGCAGATCATTCCATTTCTGATGCAGATTTACATGATGCACTTGTTGATGAGAGAGCTGATATTGAGCAGGCAAAAACTATGCCAAAATGGCTGGTGCAGACTTTGCGTGACAGCAAATTAGATGCACCTTTGTCATATCGTACTCGTTCAGGCTCTCATAGTGCCTCCTTTGCATTAGATTGCTATGCTATGGTTGCGTCTAGTCTCTGTGATGAGAATGAGCCTGTTTCTTTTGATGAAGCACAAAATTCAGAAAATTGGATGGCTGCTATGCAATCTGAATATGATGCTATAATGAAGAATAATACATGGTCTTTATGTGACTTGCCTCCTGGCAAGAAGGCCATTGGCACTAAGTGGGTATACAAGCTGAAGCGTAAACCTGATGGTACAGTTGACATGTATAAGGCTAGGCTTGTTGCAAAGGGTTATGCGCAGGAAAGAGGCATTGATTTTGATGAGACCTTTGCACCTACATGCCGTATGACTACTGTTCGGAGCATTTGTGCACTTGCAGCCCATCATGGTTGGAATGTACATCAGTTGGACATTAAAACAACATTTCTGAATGGTGACTTGCATGAAGAAGTGTATGTTTTTCAGCCCCGTGGCTTTGTGCAGAAAGGGCATGAAAACCAGGTGTGCAAGTTAAAGAAGGCATTATATGGTTTAAAGCAAGCACCACGTGCTTGGTATGAGAAAATACATGCCTATCTGATTGCACATGGTTTTGAGAACAGTCCAACTGAAAGCACCTTATATGTTAAGCATGCTAATGATGTGCTTCTGATCATTGTTGTCTATGTTGACGGCATGTTGCTCACTGGTCCTATTGAGAAGCATATTGCTGATTTAAAGGCTGATTTGCATGCCTCATTTGAGATGTCTGATTTGGGGCATTTGCATCACTATTTGGGCATTCAATTTATGCAAGTTGATGGTGGGATGGCTTTGTGTCAAACGAAATATATTGACACATTATTGCAGCATTTTGGCCTTGAAGACTATAAGCCTATTGCTACTCCTATGGAGATAGGTTTACGATTGAGTCTTCATGATGCTGGAGATGCATTTGATGCTGTTCTCTATCAGCAAGTTGTTGGATGCTTGATTTATTTATGCATTACTTGGCCAGATATTCAGTTTGCTGTCTCACAGATGAGCAGGTTTATTCATTGCCCAAGAGTCACGCATTGGAAGGCGGTTAAGCGCATCTTTCGCTACTTGAGTGGTACTCGGCTACTTGGGTTGTTTTATCCCAAGGGGTATCACTACCGCCAGATTTGCATGCTTTTTCTGACTCAGATTGGGCTGGTTGCTATGACACTCGTGTGTCCACCAGTGGTTTTTGCTTCATGCTTGGTAGCTCATGTATATCTTGGTTGAGCAAGAAGCAGCCTACTGTGGCCACTTCCAGTTGTGAGGCTAAGTATAGGGCAGCTTTCACAGCGACTGTTGAGTGTGTGTGGCTCAGACGCCTTATGGCTGATTTGGGTGTTGGCGAGTCTTCTGCCACCACCATCTTCACTGACAGTCAGAGCGCATTGGCAGTTGCGAGGAACCCTGTGTTCCATGCTCGCACTAAGAACATTGAGGTGCATTATCACTATGTCAGGGAGAGGTTCTCTGTTGGAGAGATCAGCTTGGCATATGTGCCCATGCAGGAGAACATAGCAGACCTTTTCACGAAGGCTCTGCCTAGGGAGAAGTTTGAAGCTTTCCGCAAAGCTTTGGGCTTACTTCCTTTTGTGGAGTGATTTCCACATAGCTTGGCACTTCCTTATACATGAGTGCCAGCTCCTTGTTCACCGCATCACTCCCAGGGGGGATTTGTTGATATATTTAGGTAGTGATGTGTGTGAACACACTAGGACCGTCAGGGCACTTTTTTCCCTCTTTAGGAGGTCTTTTTCCCTCGGCTTGTATATACGCCTATTGCCCTAATGGGCTACTAATCTTTGTACATTCTCTAGTAATACATTCAATATTGTGTGTTGTGCTCCAAGCTTCTTCTTCTTCCTTGTGTTGTTCGCGTGCTTCCGCAGAAGTCTAACTCCAACAGATGAGCCCTAGAAGAAATGAGCAAGGATTACGTACTTGTGGGAAAACAATTGTTTAGGAGAGGAAAAGATAACCAATTACGATTATGCATGCATGAAGGAGAGTATCTACCCTTATTAGAGATGGCACATGCAGGTGCTTTGGGAGGTCATTTTTCAACTGAGAGAACTGTCAAAATGATCCTCTTCACCGGCTTGTGGTGGCCAACTCTACATATGGACGCGGAGACGTATGTATGAAGCTGTGAAACGTGCCAAAGGGCTAAATACCCAATTCAGAGAGATGACATGCCATTAAGACCTATGGTGTGTGCGAGAGCATTCTCCAAATGGGGTATCGACTTCATAGGACCCATCAACCCACCAGCCAAAGGATCATATGCGGAGTACATCATAGTAGCCACAAATTATTTGACCAAATGGGTAGAAGCAAAAGCTACAAGAAAGAATGATGCTCAAACCACTGCTAAATTCCTTTTTGAGAATATATTCACTCGTTTCGGATTACCAATTGAGATTGTGAGTGACCCAGGAACGCACTTCCTTAATGAAGTAATAGAATCCCTAATGAATGAATTTTTAGTGATTCACAAAAAATCAGCCCCATACCATCCCCAAGCCAATGGTCAAGCGGAAAGTTCCAACAAGGTGTTATGTACTGTATTGACAAAGATTGTCAATAATGGGAGGTCTGATTGGGACAAACAATTGCATCATGCAATTTGGGCCTTCCAAGTAGCATACAAGACTGCCATTGGAACTACCCCTTTCAATTTAGTGTATGGGCAGAATGCCATTTTGCCAATTGATTTTTTAATCCCAACATTGAGAATAGCCCAACAGTATGAATGGAACGAACATGAGTTATCCCAACAACTCGACCAAATCGAGAAGTTACATGAAACTAGGTTACAAGCAGTGGCAGGAATCTATGTAGCTAAAAGAAGACAAAAGACATATTATGATGCACACATAAAAGACAAAGGACTTAAAGAGGGAGACTTAGTCTTGGTGTACACCTTAAAGCAACATGCCAAGAAGTTACAAAAATGCGGATATGGACCTCTGATCATCAATAGAATCTCTACTGGTGGAGCAGTTAATCTAGCCACTCTAGATGGAAACATTCTTCCTAACTACATAAGCGGATGCAGAGTTAAACGGTTCATGGAGCCATTAACGGATCAAATGTTAGCACGTCTAGTAGGTGCTCAAAATAGGAAGAAAGAGGAAGAACGGATTAGAGAGGAGGCCCGACAAGAAGCCCTAGAACGCATTAAGAAAAGGAAAGAATGGATGAGACAACGAGATGAATGCTATCTCCAAGGAGAAGAGCTTATCCCTATGGCCAACTACCAAGTCCATGACTCTGACACGATGAAGTCGTACATGTCATAGCCTTACTTGAACCTAGGGATCGGCAAGACAGAATACAAATTGATAGATGCATTGATAGAATCAGGAGCATGACTTAGTTGCATACGTAATATGGTCATCAAAGATCTGCAAATGATTATGAGTCCCACAAAAGCCCAATTGAGAGGAATTGGAGGTCAAACCCTAGAATGCATTGGAACAACGATAGTGTCTCTCCACCTAGGAAATTCTTCCATGGAACAACGAGTATTAGTGTGCAGAGACGAGGATTTAATAGAGGATTTGATCATAGGACAAGATTGGATCATTGGGAATGAAGTCAGTATCAACCTAGCTCAAGGATACATTTCAACCAAGATAGGGCACAAGGAAATTTTTAGTCTATTAGGAGATAGGCCTTTAATCCAACCCACCACCATCGAGAGTTCAGGGAGATGCACGGAAAAGCTACTGAAACATGATCCTAGTCCCACCATTTCAGAAACCAAACTAGAAGAAGTAGAAAGTTCAGACCCTCAAATCTCCAAAGAAGAAGGAAAATCACTCCATTCAGTTGAAGAGCAGCTAGACACTAAGGAAACCAACTCTCATGCTGCTTCTCACCCAGACGAAGGACCAGCAATATGGAATCCAACACTCAGATACTTACGTCAAAGAACGACCAAATACCAATGGGTACGCAAAGATCAGGAGGAGAAAGAGCAGACGTCAGCATCAACTCATAAGGAGAAAATAGACATGAAAAAGTCAGCTTCACCGAAGTCCAAACCAAAAGGACTCTTGCAAGTATGGCTCCCCAAGACTTTGATTGAAGCTCATAGAGCACGACATCAGATATGGATCCCCAAGAAAATAATACAAGCAGCCAAGCTGGAGATAAGCACTCAGGAGGAAGCATTACGTTGGAAAAGGCGAATGACAAAGCCAAAAAACAGTCATCCTAGAAACAGGAAGGGAAACACTTCTATCACTAGGACGCTAGAGGAAACAAAACAAACATCAAAGAGAGAAATCAACCTATCCAAGCGCCCATGAAATGGATTTGGAAACCCAAGCAACTGCAAGGAGTGGACCATCGAGACGACAAAGATTCCAATTGCACTCATAACATATCAAATGCACCTAAAGTATGCATAATAGGGCCACATTACAAGGCCACGCATTCGACATAGGATGTACCTGATAGAATTAATGGTGCACATTCTCCAATGGAGATTAGATCATAGCTTCAACTCTCTTAGGAATGGACATCCTATGTACATAAATAAATGCTTCGGCTAGACTAACACTTGTTTTCTTTCAGGATATAAATAAAAAGATGTGATGGCTTCTGAAGATTCTGAAGCAACAGTACAAGAGGAAGTATTGAAATTTCCACTCTAGAGTATCACCAAGGCAAAGGGACACTGGTTTCGAGAAGATCAACTAGCTGGGGAGTATCTCTTCCTGGCGACGATCAAAATTATGGATACAGATCATCAATTTCTAATCATGTCCCAGGATTTTTGAGTATTACATGGACTCCCGTCTATCATAGACACCATGAAGAAAGCGGGCATACATAAATATTTTGAACTGCCAATCTATAAGCCCGACTTTCAAAGATGCACACAGGTCATGAATACCCTACAGCCAGCACTGCATGATCCCTTAGTGCCTGAGGCTAAAGTGATGGATAAAATAGGTGAATGGGTAGTCATCCAATTTACGCATGACTTGATTAAAGAAGCCTTTGGATGGGAAAAGGATGGAACTACCGTGGTAAAAGAAGAGAGCCGCGGTGCAAAGACCAGAACATTCACAGGCATTAACAGGGTGGACATAGAAGAGGAAGTGCGGCTTATTCACCAACACTTCTGCTTCCCGAATATGCACCGGTACACGACCCCTCAAAAGATTATTGTTCAACTGCTCTCACATGCCGTTAAGCAGATTGGCAATCAGATTAATCTGACTCCTTACATCCAAGAAAGGTTATTTGAAGCAAAAAAGCAATGGAATAATAAAAATTTCCTCAATGGCAGTGTGGCCATGACGATATTGATCTACCACGCTTTAGGTATTCGAGAGCACCTGCAAGAAATGCCATCATCAACTGCCATGGTGAAGTATGCCAAAGTTGCCACTGTTCCTAAAAAGAAAAGAGGAGTCAAGATTGTAGAAGAAGTAGAAACTAGCTCTCAACCAAGAATGAGAGGCACAAAGAGACTCAGGGAAGTCAAGCAAGCACAAGAGGAAGTTCCAGCCACCAAAAGGACACACTTACTTCTGAAGACAACAATTGAAGGGCAAAGAACAATTACAGAGGAAGACTTAACTAGGGCCCTAGAAGAAACGCACCAATATACAGGCGGACAAGTCAATTTACCTATACAAGGGCATCATTATCAACAAACTCAAAAAGAGAGCGAGGCAAAAAGGAAGCTCACCAAAGTCCATCGCTACCGAGAAATCAGGCTGGACAATTCAAGCTCATCCTCAGATGCACAAGAAGAACCCGACACCTCACTATTAAATGTGGATATTCAAAGTGAGTCAAAGGATGATGGACAATGGGTAGAATTAAATGCCGTAACTTACAATGAAGAAGAAGACATCAAGGTGGATAACAACTCTACCCACAAAGAGCTCAACACCGAAGGCATAGTCACCAACAAAAAAGGTACGCATATAATAAAAATTAATGAAACCTCCACTATTCATATCAAGGAGGCCACACCACCTCGCGAAATATCCATAAAGATGCCAAAGACAGAATCTCAAGACGAAACAGTCAAAGAAGATGAACCCTTCACACCGATAAGGGTAGTGGCAGAACCCTCCCCCATGGATGTCACATTACAAGGGAGTGCCACAAAAGCTATTGATGTGGATAACGAAGAAAACGAACCACAAGTACATCTACAAATTAGACAACCACACAACGAAACCATCCATGTGGAGCAGGGAAAAGATGTGCAAACCGGAGAAGCTCCGAGCATACCAAGGACTTGGTTGAATGTCGACATTGCCCAACTCAAGCCTGTCATACAAGACATGATCCGAACCGCGCTAGACACACAACAACTAATGCTTGAGGCCGATGAAGACTATGACCAAGCAATGCAGGACAAGCACGAGCTTCAAGAAAAGAGTAAGAGTCTTTCGGCAGAATTGAAATTAGAAAGAGAGCACTTCACAAACAAAGAAAAAGAAGTCCAAGAAGCAAAAAAGTAGTGCAATGATTTAATGTCAGAAAACAAAAGATTAAAAGCACAACTGCAAGAAGTACAAACAAAATACGAAGCTAGCAAGGATGAGAAGGCACGAATGGCTGCCCGAAGCAAAATACTGGAATCACAGATCAAGGTATACATGGAGGAAGCCGAAAACTTAAGAACTCGAAATAAAGAGCTCATGACCGCCCTTCTCTGTGATAAGCCAATGGACGTTCAAGAAAGACCAGAAAAAGATATCAAAGAATTGGAGACAAAGATAGCTAAGTATGAAGATCAGCTCAAGAAGGAGCAACTCACCATTGCCGAATGGGAAAAGAGGTACATGGATGACACTGCAGCTCTTAGAACTAAATGGAAAAAAGCTGAGAATCATTATCTCCTGCAATGTAAAGAAGACACAGATCATCTTGATATCGTTGCGAAAGAACTTCTCAAACACAAGGATACTATTGCATAGGCTACTGAAGAAATAAAGCAGAAAGATGAATTGATTAAACAGCTTCAAGAGAAATTAGCGCAGCAAACAATTGAGGGGACACCAGTAGTTCCAAAATCCGCAGAGGCTACTGTGGAGACTGAGGTACGTCCTCTCTCTCCCCCCTCATATCATTCACCGATAAGGGAGGCACAAGAGGTCCACATTGAACATAATAATCGAAACATTGCAGAACTGAATCGGCCGGAAAGGGCACTACTGGTGTCCCAGCTTACGGCTGAATTTGAAGATCAAATCATTCAAGTAATGAAGGAAGCTAAAATAGAAAGCAAAAACTTGGACCAGATTCTGAAGCCTTTCAGTGTACCCTATGGCCTGCTTAACGAACAAATGCGACATTATATAAAGACTACGACAAATAAAGATCCGGACCACAATCTCCACTTCAGCCAAGATACATTCAAGTATACCCAAGAAGAATTTGAGAAGGCTGATCCCATTTGGAGACGCAAAGTTTTGGAAAAGAATCCAACACTGCGGGTACAGTGGGAAGAATCACCATATGTGCTTCAAGTAAACCCATCTTTTTGCCCAGTACCCCGCAGACGCTCCTGGTCGCAATTTTGGGAAGGACAGCGCCAGGGAAGCATCAATAATCAATGGCTGAATTACCCCTTGTTACCTAGTCCGCCTCATAATTACCTACCAACGGAAGAATATATGGTAAAAACAATGGAATTTTCGGATTGCCAGATACCCTACGGTCCCGGACTTAGCAGTTAAAATGACCAATAAAATATTGAGTATGCTACTAACAGTAATCAAAGTCTTCCAGCACGCAAAATATACTTTTTTTGAATTTCATCGGCATTACGCAAGGATCCGAAGCACACATTTTTTATCTATCTACTATTCCAAGCCACTTAACACTTATGGCATATTATTCGCGAATTATGTTCTTGCCATCAACATATATGCAAAATTTCGAAGAAGTATTTTTCACTAGCTTCTTCGAAATAGATTCAGAATTTTTTGTCAAAATGACTTCGAACCTTAATGCACGTCTGGTCGCTTATGAGGCGAGTTTTTTTGCGGATCATCGCCAAGCACCAGAGGATGGAGTGAAGTCAACACAGTGGAAGGAATTTATGATATGTCACGCTAATCTTCTAAACCAAAGAGAGCAAGCAGTCATCCAGACGTACACACGTCGCCACAAAAAGCCTGTCAGGGACGACAAAGTTCAGGAGGAGGGACATGTGGAAGGGGAATCAAGCAAGAAAAGAAGAAGAAGAAGATCAAAGTCAAAAACGACTCAATAAAGAATGAAGATCATAATACAAGAAAACCACCCTCTGCCCAAAGCCCCACAGGGGCACGCATCAGGCAACAACGCGAATCATCCAGGTCCTGAGAATTGGAATTAAAGATCAATCAGAACCAGGACATTTCATGGGAAGGATGGACCAGGGCCAGGAACCATACATGAAGAAGTGCAAGATAATATTTGGCAGGTAATAATCCTTCCGCTGATAGCGTGCGTTGTCAATAAAGTAAACAGGCTCAGAACAATACAACCGGGTCAGATATGTGCAACCATGACAAATCAGAAGACCAAAAGCTAGAAAGAGGTTACTAAGGACAACACATTCCTAGTCACTGGTGGCGTGCGTGGCAGCTTGACTGGATGCAGCAACCCAGATTTGTGATGTACGGGATATCAAGGGGAAAACAGAAGCAAAGGACTTACATCGGATAAAATAACAAATTCTCTGACAGTCCTTGTTGCCGCTTCGACCGCTGGGTGCGTGCATTCAAACTCTTAAACAAGCTGAAGACAAGAAGTAAAGCCTATCAAGGGACGACAGAGACAAAGAGGGGGAGAGTGTTGCAGAGCAAAGGAGCACAAGAGAAGAGCCCCAAAATTTTCAAATTAATGGCCATAATTTTTCTTCTTCGAGGTCTTAGAGAATTCCCTCAAAGCCATGTCAATGCAATAGAGGAGTCCTCTAGATGCAGAATCCCAACTTTTTGTAAAATATCCCTTGTAAATTAGTAGGAAATTCACTTTTTTAGTAATAAAGTGCCGGTCTCTTGTGTGAAAGGACCAAACTTAGGGCACATGTATATAAGTCACCTTGTGAATCTTTGTGGAGACTTTTTGCCATTGTGAAGAAGGATCTCTCCAAAATTTCGAAATTGCCTCTTTCTTGCAGATTTCCATCTTCTCTTTGATCTTGTATGTGTGTGTAATTCTTGGAATGTGTGTGTAGGACTGCTGTCTACCCCTCCCCACTGTTTTTGAGCGAATGTAGTGTGTGTGTGAGCTTGTAGGAGTTGTGGCATGAGTGTGGGTACTTCCCGCCATTCACTATTTTGGTCATAACTTGAAGCAGAGTTCGGAGTTCAGAGTTGGGAGAAATCCTTGATTTTTTGAAAACTGCTGTGAGAGGTATCGCGGCAGACACTTTCAGTTTTTCAGTGAGTTTGAGAGGTGGATTAGTCTTTTCTCATTCATAGCAGCTGAGCCACTTCATTTTCCATTATGTGTGCACATGTCCTCATACGCTTGGTGTTGGCATACAAGTCAGATGAAGAGCATACTAGCGCAACGGAGGAGTCATGCACAATACGACAACAAGGCCCAATCATTTTTTCCATGGACCATTTACAACTCAAGTGATTTTAATCACTACACAAACATTGTAAATTCCGTTTTTGGTAGAATAGACTCCATTTTGTGCAAGCCGAGGATTCCTTGAGCTTGAGGAGTATTAGAACTAGCTACATATCAATTTTCATAATTTTTAGACTCTGTTTGAGCCCTCAAATAGGCTCTAGAACCTAATTTTTAACTAGGCCGGACACTAGGTCTGGACAAGACCAAAGCTTCTTCAGAGAGGATCTTTGGGGTTACAGAAAATGATAGGCATGCTTACACTTGGAAAGGAGAATTTATCTTCCCCCAACCAAGATCGAATGTGTCCTTTGGTTGCCAAGGAGCTGGAACATCTCAAGCTCAGGGGACTCAAAGAGAAAGGAGTCGAGAGAGACCTGAGGTAAGCTTTGCCAAATCTTGGGGAAGAGAAAGAACGAGAATGGACACGAATAGAGGGGAACCTGAGGGACATAGAGCCCCAGGGAACCGAAGAAATGCCGATGATTTCCCTTGGCCAAGACCAAGAGAGCACACGAGAACCTTGAGACCGACCCAGCTAGTTAAGTCCATGAAAAACTACTTCGATGGCACTGGAGACCCCTACGATCATGTAGTCGAGTTTAAGCAAGTCTTGAGAGCTGAACAAGTTGAAGACCTGTTCACGCAGTACAATGCCTTTGGTTTAACCCTTAGGAACACCGCCCTGACATGGTTTCAGCCACTAAACGAGAGGCAGTTTAGAAGCATAGATCAACTTTTAGAGGCATTCATTATCGAATTCTCTAAAAGTGGAATAAGGCATAATACTTCCTCATTGATATACAGCTTCAAGCAGACCCCGCAAGAGACTGTGAGACTTGCAGGAAGAAGATTTAGGCAATATCTTGAGCGATGTCCTGGTCCTGAGTTACCCACGGCCGCTAAGCAAGTGGCTTTATTCTTGGATGGATTGCTAAGTACCAAATTGAGATCATATGTGTACTTGAAGGACCCCCGGACTATAGAAGAATGTGTACGCATGTGCATCGATATTGAGGATAACCTAGGGGAGGAGTTAGAGCTATCCAAAATCTACAAAGATTCAGATAGTACCTCTAGCCTCTCTTCCTCACAGTCCACATCAATTGAGGAACTTGCGGAAAAAGTAGCTAAAAAACTAGGCGTCTCTAGTAAACAAATTCCTAGATTTGCCCCAGTAAAGAGGTGCTATACTTGCGGTGGTGACCATATGGCAAAACGCATGTCCCATCACGGCTCAACCCTAAGTGAACCCTAGCAGCCAATATTGCACCATAGAGCGAAGGTACCCAAATCACTCAGCACAAGACTGCCCATACAATAAGCAAGCGGTTAGGCAAACCTACCCTCAGCCATACCCTCAACAAGGCAGATACCAGAGTCAATATTCACCACAACAGTATATTAGGCCTCAGCAAAATTACCAACCGCAATATCAGGCCCAACTGAGACCCCAGCCAGTGCTAGCACAACAACCACCTGCTCCTACTAATGTGATTCCGGTCAAGTATGCTGCTGCAAAAGAAAACCTGAATAGAGCGATAGTCCCAGTAACACCATTAATCTCAGAAAGTGATCCCAGTGACCATAGCTTTGATTCTACACATGTTGATAGTCCCCAGGCTTACTACATGCAGTCTCCTGAACATGGTGAGTCTTACTACAGTGAGGAACCGAGTGAACCTATTTGGGAGCCTAAATATGCTAATGTCATGTACACAAACCCCAACTCTAGACCTCAACCTAGGCAGATACGACCCCCTTTTCCTAGAGGACCTTGCTTCAGATGCCAGGGTGATCACCTCATACGTGATTGCCCCATGCCTGCACCTACACAACCCCAATCAGTGACGATCCAAGGCTTTTGCCAGGAGTGCGGAAAGGAACATCTCTTACGAGATTGTCCCAAGAATCCCAGCAATATGCCAAAAATCACTCCGATTAATGTTATTGGGTTAGTGGTCAATTCCACAGGAAGTGTCACTTCCACTGCACCAGTGCAGGTAATCACTAGAGCTCAAGCATTGCAGCAAAACCAAGGGGTAAGCCAGGAAAAGAGCCCAGACGCTAGCGATACTGAGAGCCAAAATAAGAAGAGAACAAGAGCTTGGAGAGATAGCCGTGAACGTATGAAAAGGCAATGGGCAAAGAAGATGAGTGAACTTGAGGAAAGTCTACGAGAAACCAAGGCCAAAATCATAGAGATCACATCTCAACCGCACTCTCACATATTCCCACCGCTACCATCCCCATCACCCTCCATCCCTCCACCCTCTAATACACCCCACGTAACCCACCCACCACCCCGAGCAGGATCAGTATTAGCTGATCCCACTCTTGAAGACATAGACATGATGCTTAAAGCATATCAGGCCAGAATCCAAGAAGGGCCAAATGTAACGGATCATGACAAGTGCTACCCTAGAGCTGACCTAGAGATAGAAAGAACCAAGCTTTGCGCGAAAATGGTCGCATTGGCTCAGACTATGTTTGAAGCTAGTCGCCTTTTCAATTACTCGGGTCAGCCAAGACACAATTACACTTGGATGGAATTCTAGAGAAGTTAGAGGGCATAATTGCAAGATCTGCCAAGGAAGGAAAAAATCAAGAAAGAGATAAAGCAAGCAAAAACATGACCTATCCCCCACCGAAAGCTTATGTGCCCAATTCCACTGAACCAGACAACCCCCCCTCCCTAGAAAGAATAGAGAATCTAATTGCACAATCACAAAAGGAACCTGCCCCTCAACACCATGACAAGGCTAGTGAAAGAGCAGGTCTTCCTACCCAGAAAGCCTGTGTGCCTGAGGCCTACGTGCCTAACTCTACGGAGCCAGACACCTCTTCTTCTATGAATCAATACACACCAGAATTCTTGCGAGAGATTCAAGAAGAGAAATGGGCTAAAGAGAGTGAAGTTCCTCCTCCTATTGAACTTGTGGATGACACACACGATCAATTCCCACAAGACCTTCCTTCCATTTATGGAGAGCAGGAGAGTGCCCAATCTCAAGAAAGATTAGACTTCGAGTCTAATTCTTTACAAGAACTACCCCATTTCATAGGCCCATGGGAAGCAAAGTCCACCTGTATGAGAGCACCTACAGTCATGGTAAGAAACGAAGATTCAGTCATACCTCGGAATACAGAGGTAGTGAAGAACACCAAAGTGCAGTGCAATCTCACTTTGGAAGAGCTGCTTAAGGTTAGACCAGAAGTGTGGAAACATGTAGCCAATCAAGTGCCCGAGATAGCAAAACCTCGTTCCCAGGTAGGATCCCCGAGAACAGTGCCAGAAATACCCTTAGACAAGATAGGAGACATGAGTGAGGGTGAAGAGGGAAACACATATCTCCCCATCACTCATCAGGGATACACAACCAAGGCCATCTTGGACTCAGGTGCAGGAGTTGCAATTGTTACCACTTCCTTATGGAAACGATGGGGCAAGACAGCTCTCAGGCCAACGAGAATGAAATTGCAGATGGCTGACGGGCACATAGAAAGACCCTTAGGACTACTCGAGGGGATAACTCTCACTACTTGTGGTGTAGAGTTTGAGCACACATTTGCTATCTGTGACTTTAGCAAAAATCAAGCCTATGAGATGATTTTGGGAAGACCATTTATGCGGCAGTTGCAAGTGGTACAGGATTGGGGAACCAATTCCTTGTATTTGCAGCACTTAGGTGTTACAACCAAAGTCAATCTCAAGGATTACTCTCATAGAGATGTCCCTCCTATCCAATGGAACCCCATCCATAGAGACAAAGATGATACGGAATCGGTGCATTCCCTAGGATCAGGATCCTCATGGATGCATGAAGACACTCACTTATGGATGTGTAAGGTAGCAGTAGAAGAAGAGAACAGAGAAAAAGCCAGGGAGATAAGTGCAAAAGAAACCCATAGATCAATCCAAGACCCAGCCTATGCACCTGTAGTTTTTCCAGACGAAGAATTCAAACCTCACGGCTGGGCAGAAATTCTAGCAACCATGGATGTAGCCATCAATGAAGAACAATGGACACCTCACTGTGATGAGGATGGCTATGACATTTCAGTCTTCTCCATAGAGCCGATCATGGGAGAGGCAGTTTTAGAAGAGTGTGAACCTAGCCCTGATGCATTTGAGGATGCGAGCGACTCCGATCTAGAGTCAATCATTATGGACCCACCTTTTGCATCAGATGAGGAATACTTCTATGAAGTAGAGTTTCAACCCCAGAAGCACGGAGAGCTTACAAAGGATGTAAGGCTAGCCACACATGTAACCTCTAAGGAAGAAGGAAAGGAAAGAAAGAAGAGAGAAGTCACACCAGAAGAGGAAGAATCTTTGTTTGAGGTCCCGAAAAATTTTAAGAAGTATGAGATAGATGACAGGAGAGTCATGATTAGAATGCCTAAACGAGAGGCACAATCGGGAGAGGCCTATGATAACAAAGAAACCACCAAGAAAATAGTGGTAGCCATAGAAGAAGGAGAAGAGAGGTGCACTTACATAGGACATGCCCTCATTGAGGAAGAAGAGCATGAGCTGATAGCCTTGCTAAGAGAATACAGAGATGTATTTGCTTGGAGTTACAAGGATTTGAAAGGAGTGGACCCGGACATATGCTCACATACGATTCCCATGACTACAGAGGCGAGACCCTCAAAACAAAAGCCATACACATACAATGACAACTATGCTGCCAAGATCAAAGAAGAGATAGACCGCTTGATTGAAGCTAGATTTGTCTATGAAATTGAGCACACTGAATGGGTATCCCCCATTGTGGTGGTGCCCAAGAAGAATGGCAAATTACGAGTATGCATTAACTTGAAGAAGGTTAACGCAGCCACGATCAGGGATAATTACCCGCTTCCTATCACTGAGCATCTATTAGAAAGGGTGGCAGGCAAGGAAGTGTACAGCTTCCTAGATGGGTTCTCTGGCTACAATCAAGTGGCCATCGCACCAGAAGATCAGCATAAAACGGCTTTTGCCACAGAGTGGGGTATATTCGCTTTTAGGGTAATGCCATTCGGGCTGACCAATGCTCCCGCAACCTTCCAAAGGCTGATGTGCCATGTACTTAAGGAGTTCCTGAGGAAGAACTTAGAAGTCTATGTTGATGATCTTTGTGCTCATTCCAACATTAGACAAACCCATATTCCTGAACTCAGACAAATCTTTGACAAATGTAGAGAATATCAAGTCTGCCTAAACCTAGAAAAATGTGTTTTTATGGTCAGGCAAGGCAAAATTCTAGGACACATAGTGTCAAAGAATGGCATATCTACGGATGAAGAGAAAGTAAGAGCTATAGCCGAATTACCTAGGCCAAAGAATGTCAAGGAAGTACAAGCTTTCATGGGGCATTGTGGTTATTACCGATGATTTATACACATGTATGCCATCATTGCAAAGCCTCTGTACAGACTCCTGACAAACTTTGAGTGGACTGAGGAATGTGAGAATTCCTTCAATGAGCTTAAACGAAGATTATGTTCAGCACCAATCTTAACCACACCGGATTGGAATAAGCCTTTCCATGTTCATGTGGATGCATCCAATTATGCCATTGAATGTGTGCTTGCACAACCTACTGGTGAAGGTAATATGGATCTTCCAATTTCCTATGCTAGTAGACAATTGAATGCGGCTGAAGAAATTATACCACTACTGAGAGAGAAGGCTTAGGCATGGTATATGCAGTTAAGAAATTTAGACACTATTTGCTTGCAAATAAGTTTAAATTTTTTACTGATCATCAGGCATTGCTATACCTCGTAAACAAGCCATGCAATACAAGAAGATTAGTAAGATGGTTTCTCTTGCTAATGGAATATGATTTTGAGGGGTGGTAAGGAAAGGGAAGACTCATTTGAGAGCAGATCACCTTTCTAGGCTCACATCAGGAGAAGCCCCGCAAGGAGTGTCAGATGACCTTCCTGATGCTTACTTGTTTAATTTGGAAGTGGTGCCGCAGTGGGCTAAGCCATTGGTACCAGTGTTGACATACGGACCTAACCACCCAGTAATAAACACACAGGATAGAGAGGTAGTAAAAGCCCAAAAGTATCACATCATGGCAGGAAGTATGTACAAGCACCAGATCAAGGGATCTTGGCTTGTTGTGTGGAAGAGGATGAGTACGCTAAATGGTTGCAATTAGCACATGTAGGTGCGTTAGAGCAACACTACTCAAAGCAACGAACCTTACAGAAACTAAGGAGACTCGGAGTGCATTGGCCGACTATGGAAGCTGATGTCCAAAAGTTGTGCAAGGATTGCCCAATCTGCTGCACTAAACCACCTGTGGAACATGCCACTCTTTATCAAGTGTCCATAGTGCCAGATTGGAGTGAACCACTAGTATCCTTTCTGAGGACGAAAACATTCCCTCCAGACATGACTCTGGCTAGGAAAAGGAGTTTAGAACAAGAAGCCCAGGATTACTCACTCATTGGTGATAATCTATACAAACGTGGTAAAGATGGTTACCTGAGACTATGTGTCCATGAGAGTGAATATCTCAAAATCTTGGATACTGCTCACCAAGGTGTAGCAGGGGGACACTTTGGACCAGATCGAGTAATCAAGGCAATACTATTTGCAGGCTTTTGGTGGCCAACCCTTCACATGGATGCACATACCTATGTGAAACGGTGTGATGTTTGTGAGAGAACTCAGTACCCTATACGCAAGGATGAGATGCCACTGAAGCCTATGATGGGCGGACGTGCGTTCTCTAAATGGGGAATAGACTTTGTTGGTCCTATTAATCCCCCAGCTAAGGGTTCACATGCTGAATATATCATCGTGGCCACAGACTATCTAACCAAGTGGGTAGAAGCGAAAGCTACTACAAAAAATGATGCTCAAACAATAGCAAAGTTCTTATTTGAAAATGTATTCACGAGGTACGGATTGCCAATAGAGTTGGTGAGTGATAGAGGCACACACTTCTTGAATGAAGTCATAGAAAACCTTCTCCAAGAATTCTTGGTGATACATAAGAAATCGGCCCCCTATCATCCACAAGCTAATGGCCAGGCTGAGAGCACTAATAAGATCTTATGCAAGTGCTGACTAAACTAGTGAACAATAAACGCTCTGATTGGGACAAACAGCTACACCATGCTGTTTGGGCATACCGGGTTGCCTATAAAACGGTACTCCAAGCCACCCCCTTTCAGATGGTGTTTGGCCAAAATGCTGTGCTACCCCTGGACTTTTTGATACCTACATTGAAGGTAGCACAAGAGCATGACTGGACAGGCCATGAACTCTCCTCTCGAATCTTTGATCTTGAACGTCTACGCGAAACACGATTGAGAGCTGCAGCAAGAATCTATGCAGCGAAGAAGAGGCAAAAGGCATATTTTGACACACATGTGAAGGATAAAGGCTTGAAAGCAGGCGACCTAGTCCTAGTCTACACATTGAAGCAGCATGCACGGAAATTAGAGAAAAGAGGTTACGGGCCAATGATTATCAATAGAATCTCCACAAGTGGTGCAGTTCAACTAGCCACTTTAGAAGGCGATATTCTACCAAGTTACATAAGTGGATGCAGAGTCAAGTTATATCAGGAACCCCTCACTGAAGAGATGCTAAATCGACTCAACACTGTCAAGAAACGTAAAGAAGAAGAGAAATAAATTAGAGAAGAAGCACAGGTAGAAGCTTTAGAACGCATCCGACGAATGAAATTGAGGAGACAAGGCAGAGACCCGCCTATGCTTGACACTCAAGAATGTGTAGGCTATCCTATGGCCATGTGCGAGACTTCAGGTGGGCATTCCCATAGAATAATCGATCGACGGCGTTTTGTAACCCTAGGAATAGGACAAGGAAAGGGTGCAAAGATTGTAAGAGCTTTGATTGACTCAGGTGCATCCACTAGTGCTGTCAAGTTGTCTTACTGTCAAGAATTGAAATTAACTGTCGATCCTATAGAAGCATATCTCATAGGATTGGGAGGTGTGGAAACTCCTTGCATGGGCGAGGTGGATCTTCCCATCTCCATTCAAGACGAAGTGATGACAGTCAAAGTACTAGTGTGTCAAGATGAGGACCTCACTGAGCCTCTTGTCTTGGGTCAGCATTGGATCTATGATCATGCAGTCAACCTCAACCTAAGAAGTGGACTTCTTCAGGTATGGGTAGATCATAGCCGAATTACAGTTGAATTGGAAAATGAGGCACTCAAGGAACTAGGCAAGGCACAAACTCCTGGTCCTTCCAGGGGCGCACATGAAGTTGACAATGCTATTTTTGTCCAAAACTGTATGATGCAGAAAGAGGCTAATCTCAACAACGGAGCCAGGGAGAGGACGGAACTCCCTTCTTTTCCAAAGACCAGAAGGTTGCGACAACCCACGGTAGATCAAATACAGAAGAAGCAGAACACTACCGATACTGGATGCCAAAAAAAGGAGCAAAGCAGATTGTTTCAGCCATGGAAGCAAGTATGGAGGCGAAAAGGCGAATACCCTGTTCAGACCAGGCCGACCCCACGGCCAAAACCTCTTATTAGTAGTCAACAACATGACACTAATGAGAAGTCCTTCATTAATTCTTCTGCGAAGGTGAAGTCTATTTGGGTACCCAAGAAGTCAATGAAGGCCAGCCCACAATCACGACAAATCTGGGTGCCTAAGGCTTGCTTGCGGGCTCAAATAGCTACACCAAGGCCGCAACCGGTACAACATGTTTCACTCACTCAAACATCTGAGGCCCATTCTTACGCATCACGCACGGACACATATTCTTCCATGAGCACTAGTAGAATCACTTGTAAATGGGTCCCTAAAAAGGCTCATCTTCAAGCAGATATCCCTATCAAACTCTTCAGAGTCTCCACAAAATCAAGATCAAAGCCCATCCACTGCATTTGGCAACCTAAAACTTGTAATAAACCCCCGGACCCCAGTTGTAAATCCATGCCCACCTACTAACTACGTCACTCTCACACTACATCATTCCACTTAGTTCTTAGGTCCAACCAATTCCTAACTACACACACAAGCACCGAGCACTTATTAACCTACTAATCTCTCCCGAACCTCATGATAATGTTGTAATGGGGACAAAAACGGTTCTAACTTGTCCTTTATAATGTTAACACATGTTTCTATATTCTCACAGAATCAAGAGGCAAGAAGTAACATGGCAGAAGCGACAGGTCCGAGCTCACAAGTAGGAATACTTACTGCAGGAATCGATGTGGATAGTCTACCTGTGGATGTGCCACCAACTGAACGACCTGTGGAGCTGCAACACCTTCAGCAGATCCCGGTACCGGATCCACCCACGGGGATCACAGAAAGAGTCCATGCCAATTCTCATTGGTTCAATGGCATGCCAGGTCCATTAGGAGAGGCCAAGTATATATGGGAGTCTAAGTGCGAGTATGACAGATCATGGGTTCGATTCCAATTTTTCTCCAAGGAGTTTGAGACTCTACAGAACACCGAGGATCTCCAGACCATATGGCAACGTGCAGGGCTAGCAGAATACTTTGAAGCACCATTACCTAAACCGGATCTCCTCCGATGCTATTATTTGGTCTCCACATTACAAGCTAATGAAGAAAAGGACAAACCAGGATCATTTGTTCTTCCTTCCTTGCTGGGCAACAACGAGTTAAAGAGGTTTGAACTTACTGTGGAGTTGGTGAGCGCTGCTTTGAATATGCACGGCACACATGTACCTTCTGAGAAGGATGCTCTTGTTCCTACTAACATGAAGGATAGGAAACTATTGAAGCTTAAAGACATGGCAGCACTCACACCAAACGTGTCCATCCCTCTCCGTATGTGCATGCAACATTTTGCTTTCCCCGGCCAAGACCGCTTCACACAACCACACAAAAGAATCTGGTTCGCTCTCTACTTAGCGGACGCAGGTGCGTTACCAATTAAGCTGCCGGTATGGATTATAGATCAATTGTATGAAGCAAATAAAAGGTCTTCTAGGAAATTAGTGGTGAACGGTTGCTGTGCAATCACACGCATTATTTACTGGTGCCTAGCATACGATGTTCCCATTGAACGTGCCTTAACTTGGGCACAATTCAAATGTTAAGAAGCTCAAGACGTCCACACATCAATCCAAGCGCATGAGGGGTGAAATCCCTTGTGTCCAGACAAGGGAAGTTCTGACTACTCCTGAAATATCGCCACGAAGGGAGACCACTGTACCTCGCTTTACCATTAGGATACCCAGGTATGGATCTGAAACTACGACACAAGCTACCCCTTCAGCTCCTCCTGCTCCATCTGAATTTGAATTTGCTACAACTGGAGATGCTGAAGGAATGGATCCTCAGGACTTCGAAGCATTCTTACAAAGTACACAACTCTCTGATGTAGAGTATTATTCAGATGCAGAAGAACAAGGCACATCTTCACAAAGAAGAAGAAAATCTACAGACGACCGCCATGTACATTGGAGTGATGCCCAGCAAGGTCAACAACAAGGACACCTAGAAGAAGAAGGAGCATATGAAGAGGAGACCACTGAAGCCCCAGCCTATATAGCAGAACTCTGAAGGCTGTATCAAATTATGGAACGAGTGCGATCGCAACAACTGCTCACCGAACAGAGCAGTAGAGTACTCATGACTCAGCTGTTGGAAGAAGCAGGAGTTGACTCAGAATATAGTGAAGGTCTCTTATTGATGGCAGAAACATATGGGGTAGTAGAAGCAGTGCGGACCGCCATTAGGAGGTCTCCAGTTCAATATGATCCACGAAGATTCCAGACACGACCACGCTCAGGTAAGAATATCCATATCCCCATTACAACGGCAGAAGGGCCAATTATTACATCCGAACCCATCAGGACAACCTCCCATACAACAGAAACTGCTAGCCAAGAGCACCCAGTCACCCATGAGGAATCCACTGAGCCACTACCACCCACACCCCCACCATCGCCTCCTAGAGCAGAAACCGTGGAAATCACCTCGACCACTCAACCCACCAAACCAACCTTCATCTTCCGTACTCCCATCTCTAGTTCAACCCTATTCTCCACCTCTGATAACCCAATCTATGAAGCAACCCCCATCACTACACAATCCACCGAATCGCTCATAGAGCCTGCCCTAGGACAACCATCCCCCATGCCCTCAGCCATCGGTCATCCTGACCCTAGATCCATATTCATGGGTTTCCCTGCTACCACGCAACCCTTCATGCCCTCCTCAACTCTACAACCTCAACCCCCGACCTCCATCTCTCCACTTCTCCAATCCCTCCATAACTTCCTTGCTAGAACTTTTCAACCCAGGTCTCAACCATTCCCTTTATTTTCAGCTCCCCACCCCACTTCTCATCTATTCACCACTTTCACACACACACCACCTACCATTCCAATGTATATGGTAGACCCCACTTTCGCACCCACTCCTGAAAGTATGGACATTTCACCACCCACGGCACCTCCCCCTCCCCCCACGCTTCCACCTCCTCCCATTCCCCCTCCACCAATTTCACCCACACACACGTCTTCAATAGACACATCATTCACTCTTCCCCTTCCCCAATTCCCTTCCCATGCATCTTCCATTGTAAACACCACCCCCTCATCTATAGGAAATGCATTGGACACCATGCTAGCTTGTATATCAAACTTAAGGACAGATTACAATCAGCTCCAACAACAGAATGAACGCCTGCAAGAGCACTCGGAGACACTACAACACCACCTTGCTGCACTAGAGGAGGAAAATGCTCGCCTCCACACACAATTCCAAACTCTCCAAGAGGCTCATAGCATATTGGAGGTACAGTTACAGAACACAGATAAGGAAGTAATACAATTAGTAGAAGGTCATCTACGGACACAGCTGGAACGCAATTCAAAGCTTCAGCGAAATATGGCCCTACTCAAGCGACATCTTGCTGCCGCTCATGAAGAGAATCGACGCCTGCAATTACAAAATCAGGAGAACCTAGAAGCAGCTATCGAAAGCACACCTGGGGCACCCATCAGCCCATCAAAGTTTCAAGCAGTAACCCCCGACAATATCAAGATCATATTGGAAGACTATGCCATGCTGCTTGAAGCACATGACCTGCTATCAGAGGAACTGGGTCAACTGAAGCAGAAACACCAAAAAGAAACAACAGCGGCCTCTCAAACCACCTCCTCCGCGGCTTCACTTCTCATAGACTCAGAGGCCTTAAAAGATCTCCAGAAACAGGTCACCGAATTGCAAGCACGTCTACTACAATATGAGAGACCACCTTCCCCTCCAGAGGCTCCCACCGACGAAGAAGTAGTACAAATTCCGGTGGAACAGACATTTGAAGAAGAATACGACCCACAACCCTTCCCAGGAGGCCAACAAACGGAAGAAGCTCAGGACACATTCGAGGCACCACGGCCTCCATGGCTACGTCAAGTGGAGGAAATCGGGAGTTCTCACGAAGAGCGCACAGTAGTGCAAAATCAGGCCATGAGGGTCATAGAGAAAACTGTGCTACAATCTGCTTACTTCAAGAACCTGTCATCGAGACGCCTTATCCTCTCATCTGAACTCCAATACAGGCCTTATTATATTATCCTGGCTGATTATAATGCAGAAATACAGAGAGTCACGGGTCAGATTCCTACCTTTGCTACCCAATTTCAACCCGAAGACCTTCCTCCAGAGGTGCAAAAAGGCAAAATTCGTCAACCCACCTGGCGGCAGAAACTTCTAGAGACATATCCAGAAATGTTGCGCACATGGAACAACGCGCCTTTACATCTCCTATACAATCCATGCTACGGTCCAGTTCCACGCCGCAGGTCTTGGAAGGCATTCAATATCAAAGTGCAGAACAACGCGCAATGCAAGGAATGGCTAAACTACCCGTACATTGCGCCACCACAGGGACCACCGTCGGTAGCATACATGATGGGAACAATTCGCCATTGGATGCCGCGATTGAAGCCCATGCCAGATGTAGCAGCTCAAATGATGCTTAAGATTTTAGATATGATGCAAGTAGTCCTGAAAACCTTTAGAAATGCAGCCGCACCACAGGTACGTCTACCGGGGTTTACCAATGGAAATTATGATTTGGTGTATGACATGAGCACCACCCCCAGTATTCGTGTGGCTTACGCCTGGCATGCACGCATCAAATACCTCCCTGCATGTTACAAACAGACCTTCGAAGAAATGTTCAGATCAGGTTTCTGGGAGTATCACTCGGAGATCTTCGCACCAAAGACAACACACCTTCTCCATCTCTTTGCTTGTGAACAAGCAATGTACTCTGAGTACTACACCACACCACAACCAGAGGTCCCTGGCGCAATAAATTGGGATGCATTGGAAGCTGATCTAGCAAGAGGCTTAAGGATAGGAGAACACGAACTTGCCACCAATGTCATCCAATACTATATCGACCACCCGATAGAACAGAGGTCTGTCAGGGGTGACAGACGCTAGGAAGGGGGGCGTGTTGGCATACAAGTCAGATGAAGAGCATACTAGCGCAACGGAGGAGTCATGCACAATACAGCAACAAGGCCCAATCATTTTTTCCATGGACCATTTACAACTCAAGTGATTTTAATCACTACACAAACATTGTAAATTCCATTTTTGGTAGAATAGACTCCATTTTGTGCAAGCCGAGGAGTCCTCGAGCTTGAGGAGTATTAGAACTAGCTACATATCAATTTTCATAATTTTTAGACTCTGTTTGAGCCCTCAAATAGGCTCTAGAACCTAATTTTTAACTAGGCCGGACACTAGGTCTGGACAAGACCAAAGCTAGTTAGAAAACTATAAAAAGAGCTAGAGAGCTCATTTTTGAGGTTAGATTGTTTGTGAATTGAGTTTATGTAAGAGACTTTTTTACTAATGCAAAGAACTCCATTGTTCCTCTCCTTGTTCTTGCCTTGTGTGCGCGTGTGTGTGTATGTGTGTGCATGCTTGTGTGCTTCTCACTCACACACTTGTGCCTTCACTTGCTCATAGTCTTCATACTAGTCCTCACGTCTCCACGGATTGACAATTATGAGGTGAATCTTCTCACGTTGGTACTCACCATTGTGCTAGAGTGACACTTGGTTAGGTCGTTCGTTCGGATTGACAATTAAATGTGTGTTAATTTCCCACTATACGCACTTGTGTTGCAAACGAGGTATAGTCTCTTTGGCATAAGTCCTTGAGTCTTCTTGACTTAGCTACATAGTACCATCCAACTTATCCTCAATTACCAACATACGGAATACATCATTGCTTTTAGCCATGACCATTGACTAAAATAGCTTGATGTAGAAAAATGATTGTGTCTGAAAAAGTTGAATAGAACTACCCAAACGAGTTCTGCTAGACCTCTAGCAGACTTCGAGATGCTTATAGTGGCAAACTGAGACCTATATATATCTTTGGCACAAAAAGATGAAATAGCCTGCACAACTGATATGATAGTGCATTTGGAGGCCGAAACGAGATCAGATCGCGAGTTCGGCACCACATAACGAAGCTGTTTTGATCTCGTAAACACTCTGAGTATGCACGCCAAATTTCATGTGATTCTAAGATTGTGATCGGAGGAGTCTCGACAATGCCCTAGATGAAGTGATCACCTGCTCTGATACCAATTGTTGGAGTTAGACGTCTGTGGAAGCATGCGAACAGCACAAGGAAGAAGAAGAAGCTTGAAGCACAACACACACTACTAAATGTATTACCAAGAGAATGTACAAAGATAAGTAACCCGTTAGGGATATAGGCATATATACAAGACAAGGGGAAAAAACCTCCTAAAGAGGGAAAAAAGTGCCCTGGGGGTCCTAGTGTGTTCATACACATCACTACCTAAATATATCAACAATTAGATGTACCTTTATCATATCATACTCATTCAGGCTCTCATAGTACCTCTAGCCTCTGTGATTAGAATGAGCATGTTCCGTTTGATGAAGCACAAAATTCATAAAACTGGATGGCTACTATGCAATCTGAATATGATGCTATAATGAAGAATGTTAAGGCATATGTGCCCACAGAGGAGAACATTGCATACCTTTTCACAAAGGCTCTACCTAGGGAGAAGTTTGAAGCTTTCAGCAAAGCTTTGGGCTTACTTCCTTTTGTGGAGTGATTTCCACATAGCGTGGCACTTCCTTATACATGAGTGCTAGCTCCTTATTCACTGCATCACTCCCAGTGGGGATCTGTTGTTATATTTAGGTAGTGATGTGTGTGAACACACTAGGACCACTGGGGTACTTTTTTCCCTCTTTAGGAGGTTTCTTTCCCCTAACTTGTATATATGCCTATTGCCCTAATGGGTTACTTATCTTTGTACATTCTAGTGGTAATACATTCAGTGTTGTGTGTTATGCTCCAAGCTTCTTCTTCTTCCTTGTGTTGTTTGCGTGCTTTTGCAGACGTCTAACTCCAACACGTATTTCTTACCTTCAAAAATAGTTGGAGAGAGCATATGAACAAAGGAGGTTTAATGGACACTTTTGTTACAAATATCAAAGATTTGAGATAGCACTTGATTTTTACCCATGAAATCTTGCCAGTCAGATTGTTCTTAATGATCTCCAAAGTTTTTCTTAGATTTTTTCTTTTACTCTTTGTCTGATGATGAAAAGCAATCCAAATGCCTTAACTTTTGAGGACTAAGTCTCTCTTTTGCTATAGGAAATTCAATCAAGATAGAACATGTCAATAATGCATGTTGTAGATCACATTTTCTTAGCTATTTAAAAGGTCAATTATATATGAGAGGGGTCAAGAGAACTTTGTTATTAGTTTTACCATTACCAAAGATTGGCTTGGTTTTTAAATTTATTGATGACAAGTCTATAGTTCATGACCTCTCAAATGGTGATAACATCATGGCTTCTGGATAATAATTGGCTCCATGAATAGCTGCTTACATGCATTCAAGATTATAGTGATATCATGGAGCTTGGAGGATGCATTGGAAAGTTACATCCTCCTGGAAGATGCATTGGAATCTTATATCCTCTTGTGTGAAGGTGCACAACACCTCTCTCTCTCTCTCTCTCTCTCTCTCTCTCTCTCTTTGCTCGATTGTCTCGCAAACCCTTCTCTTTGCCTGACTTAGCCCGATGCGAACCTATAGTAGTAGCCCGACTGCTTGAGTAGAGATGACGGCCATGAACCTCTCTCTCTCTCTCTCTGACAAGCACCCTAGCCGGACTATTTGACGTGAACCCTAGTTCGAGTAGAGATGACGGACGCGAAGTAGCCTGACTGCCTTAGAAACTGTCTGGGTAGTGGTGATGGATGCTAACCCCGCACTATTGCCTCTTTTCAAAACCCTAACCCTATTCTTCTCTTTCTCTTTAAAAGATGGCAAGACTTGAGAAGAAGGATGTGGAAGAGATGATGAGCAAAGCTACTAGAGAAGTAAAAAAGGAGGCAGTGAAAGCTCTAAACCAAGAAATGAGAAGAGCATTGGAGAAGATTAAATCCTTGGAAGACCGAATCAAAGACATCAGAGAGGAGCGAGATGAATTGAAGGCTGAAATGCATAGCCTTCAAGAAGAAATTGTCCATTTGAAGGTCTCTAGAGTTAAAGAAGATGGAACGATCTCTCAGGTTAAAGAACTCAAGGAAGAACTCCAAAAAGAGATCAAATCCAAAATGGAATCCACTCTGGATACATGTGTTGAGGTGCTCCACAAAAAGGTCAAGAAAGAAGTCAATGAGCAAGGCACGAAAGGAAGAGATCTCTAGAGTCCAAGACACCCTCGAAGAAGAGAGGCTTCGACACACAAGCCAATTACATGTGTGGATTACATGATTGACAGAGGGGACATCACCAGAGGCACACGGCACTGATCTTTGCCACCGCTTGGGATATGAGACTATGCCTTTCACAGAGGCATGGAGGGTTGGTAGAGACACGTCCCGTCCATGAGCACTCATACTCCATATGAGCTCGGAAGATACACGCACTGCTTTCTTTCGATGACGATCAATACTATGAGGACTACCCGGAAGAGCTTTATATATGGACGAGGATCTCACGAGGATGTAGATAGAGCACCATCAAACATGTATGCCACAGATTCTCCAGGCGAGACGAGAGGGGAGGAAGGCTTTTTACCATGACGGTAAAGTCTTCATCGATGGACGCCCTATCAAATAGGGATACATGGCCTATGAGGCAACACCTACCAGGAGTCACCACTTAGAGGAGCAGTATGGAACTGCAATGGAGCACTTTGGACATAGCCAGATTGATCGGAAGAGATCTTAGACATACATGACTTTGCTTGCATCATAGAGACCCCATGAGAGCCCAGAACGGGGCCTACCTCATATTTCCGATTTTCACTAGGAATCTGCATTCAGAAATACGACTAGATAGAGCACAGCACGAGGATCAGGGGGCATAGCCATCATATTTAGACAGGAGATACAGGGATGGATCCATATCATAGGAAGAGATGAGGAGGCACGATACATGTGGGTCTGTCTGCATGGAGATAGCCCTAGAGAGCTGGATTTACATTGCCATATGCTACTTTCCACCAGGTGGATCGAGATATGCAGGATTGGACCCTGGGGGATCGACCTAGGACAAGGACTCACCATACACAGCATTATCAGATCAGATACTACATTACAACACCCTTGGTGAGGTCTTCCTTATGGGGGACTTCAATGGCCGTACCCAATCACGTCAGTGTGAGTCATATGACATGGACCTTCCACAGATTATGAGGGGCAGAGATCTAGAGGAGACGAGCATCGATAGAGTATCAAGAGATATGGGCCAGGATGCCATTGGATATGATAGACACCTGCTTGAGTTGGGCAGCAGACACCATCTCTTTATATATAACTGGATGCACCATTGGCTAGGTTCGGGCGGACTTACTTGCTTCCCTCACGAGGGAGGTGAGAGCACAGTCGACTACATTTTGGGTACCATCTCTGGAGCTTCACTCATTCCCTCACTTAGTATTGGATGACGCCCAGTTGGTGCTAACCATAAATTTATCACATTCACACTTTCATCTCCTATTCCATTAGACCCTCCCTCACCCACTGAGACATACACCACACACAAACTCTCACACATTTATGCACACCATTTACACACCCGCCTACTCTCACTCAATCCACTCTCATCCTTGGACACACTTACATCATAGATCACCACCATCCTACAGGACTCAGCTCTCCTAAGCTTCCTAAATTGACACATATACACCCCTCTCCCATAGGATCTATGCCCTAGAGCCGCTGGTATGATGCAAATTGTCATGAGCTACAGAAGCACCTACGGATTTTAGAGCATACAGAGGATATTACACACACACACATGTAGAGTGTCGCATGCAAAACCTTACTCGCTGCAAACGGTGAGAATGGGAGGAGAGATAGTACTGGGATATTTACATTTTCTCATGAGTCGAGGCAGTGTAGTGGCGTGGCGACACTTGAGAGAGAGTAGACAACAGACACCCATCTGAGACCCAAGTACTTGGCATAGCTATGCACGGAGCCTATACGGGATCCCGGACTAGCCCCCCATTCCCAAGCCGCAGAGCTCACATCCCACTACCTCTGACTTCTTCACACCCACTATGGTGCGACGTGCTATTTCCCATCTATAGCATGGCAGGGCACATGACTATTTCGGGTTACAGGCAGAGCACCTCATCTATGGAGGCACGAATCTCGCACTACTCATTGCCCACCTCTTCAACCATGCATTGGTTAAAGGGTTCCCTGACTCATGGACTGAGTACACCATAGTGCCCATTCATAAGTCAGGTGATACTATGGACCTAGCTACATACCAGCCGATCATGATTGGCCCTATATTGGCCAAGTTATATGGGGTGGTACTAGAGACAGAGTTGAGTACTCTCGCTAAGAGGAAGGGTATCAGGGCTCCAAGACAGGCAGGTTTCAGACGAGATTACTCTACCATTGAACACATCTTCACCCTGAGATGCCTGATCGACTAGGCAAGAGTGAGGAAGAGGAGATTATATTGTTGCTTTGTGGACTTCCGCAAAGCATTTGACACTGTTCCTAGGGAATGACTCTTCAGACGACTACTTGATATCGGAGCTCTAGAGGAGATGATATGGGGGATCTACGCCCTATACGAGAGAGTATCTAGTAGAGTCAGATGTCCAGGGGGCTTATCTGATCCACTTGCTAGCACTATCGGGATGAAGCAAGGGTGCCCTCTTTCACCCACCCTCTTTGGTCTATACATTGATGAGATAGTGGACTTCATACTACAGCAAGGGGGGATGGCATCGAGGTAGGGGGTCCACTATTCATATTCTTTTATATGTTGATGATATTGTACTGGTTTTAGAGTCTACAATAGGTTTACAGCATCACCTACATGGTCTAGATGACTTTTGTAGACACAGAGGTTTATCTATGAGCCTTGGTAAAACCAAGGTCATGATCTTTCATACATCAGCACAAGTACACAGACATAGTTTGTTCACAGCAGTAGGTGGACCGATCGAGGTGGTTGGACCATATGTTTACTTAGGAGTGACATTTACAGCAGCATCAGGGGTCTTCTCTATGTCTCAGGCAACCTGTGACCGTATCACACGTGGGTATGCAGCACTAGCTTTGATGGAGAGACACTGACACGAGACATATTTTGAGGAGCCCCGCACAAAGGGGTGGCTCTTTGACACCTTGGTTACGCTAGCGCTCATGTATGGGGTAGCCATATGGGGTTCGAGATTAGCTACATCAGTATGGATAGCATTGGAGAGACTACAAATTCTCATGATTGTGAGACTTATCCACAGCAAGCCTTCAGTACCACATGATATCATTAGAGAAGAGCTCGTTGCACCACCGATGCTAGTTGAGGCACTATTCCAGACAATATGCCTATTACACAAACTTCGGAGCATGGATACAGAGCGCATGGCTTATCGTGCTTTCCAAGCATCACATGATATGGCATTAGCAGGTGACACCTCCTCATGGTATGCACAGACACGAGACTGGTTGGCCCACCATGGTTTTGACATAGATAGGCTACCACCACTACAGTACGACTTACATGCACCCACCTATTCTCTCTCCCATCAAGAAAGTAATAGGGTCATTCGTCAAGAGATATGGCATACATACATACAGAGGACATGGGTGTGCCCCAAGGATACATTGCCACCAAAAATGCTCTATTACAGTGAGCATTTTCTACATATATCGGACGAGGACTTCATTGAGATTCCACGATACATGCAAACTACCTACCCCACCACCTTCGAGTTGTCGTTGGGCAGCTCCGGATTTCATCACATCAGCTCGAGATTGAGAGGGGTTGGTATAGGGGAGTCCTCCGAGAGGAGAGGTGGTGCCCAATATGTGAGACATAGGTAGAGAGTGAGGAGCATTTTGTTGTCAGATGCCCAGCATACTTAGACCTGCGTGCACAGTTCTAGATAGAGGAGTCGCTCCAGTTGTGCATGACTATGGGAGACCAGCGGCGGTTGGGATGCTTCCTCACAGTAGCATACGAGAGGCTAGAGAAGTCACTACAGCCAACACATCAGACACGGAGAAGTACCCAGCAGACCATTACTCAGTTCTTTTAGCAAGCTGAGCTACACCTGAGAGGCCCATCTAGAGGGCTCACGCTCCACCAAGCAGTAGCACAAAGAGCACGATGCCGGCCATGCATGGTTGGATATCGTCGACCACGCCTATATTAGGAGGATATCTCATGCATCAGGACAACCTATGACCACATGATAGAGCAGAGGCATACCACCACCACCACCTGGGTTGTCTTCCTTCAAGAGGCACTCAAACCACCACCGATGTACCACATACTACACCCACCTCCATCCGTCACTAGTAGCTAGGGTATTTTACTCACTCACATTATGGACCTACCATGTATTAGGTGGCCATTATCTACAGAGTTAGAGCCACGTCTTCCCAACCTTTTCTAGCCCGATATAGCTTTGTGTAGCGAGTACTTTTTTCATTTCATTTTCTACACAGGGTTACTACACTTGTACATGGTTTTGTCTCATAGGCTAAGTTTGGCCTCCAGTAGACGTTAATATGACTTTGTTTCTTTCTTTCTTTCTCTCTCTCCCTCTCTCTCTATCTCTCTCTCTCTCTCTCTCTTTGCACATTCATATTATAAATAGGATACACGAGAAGGTTTCCATACTATCTATCGATTTAGATTTTTATCTACATCCTTCTATTTGTTCGTCTACATATCTAGCTATTTTGCTATCTATCTATCTATCTATGTATCTATGTACCTAACTTAGCTACCTAATCGCTTAGACAAATACATACATACATACACATGTTTATTCATGCACATGCATATGTACTTGTTATATATCTGCATTCTCACATGGATAACAATGGCAAGAATGTACCGCCACCAATTAACTAACTTTGCTCTAGAGGTGATAGTGAGTGTTATTAAAAGGAGGCGTAGAGTAAGAGTCTTGCTTTTCTCATCGTACATATTGTAGTGGATTGGGATGAGATCCTCTTCTATGATGCCTTTCCTAACTGTTAACACCTTGGAATGTTTCATGAAAGACATGTTGTGTAACCATACCATTGAACTCCCTATTGAGAGAAACCCCATGGATAACATGAATGAAAATGAATGCAAGGTTAAATTACATTACATATAGATAAGATACAAGGGTGTAAGGGAGAATTACAAAGCAAATTAGAAGCTTGCCATCCCCTGCATAAGGAGCCACTTTCTTTTGCCAGTGCGAGTTTGTTGTTTTGTAGTACAAACACTATCATTTGTCGAGACAGCCCTATGAAGCATGATAAGAGGAGAGTTTTTATGGAAAATCAAGAAGCGAAGATGCATTTCACAAACTTTGATACTATTCCCACCAAATTGCCGACAGAAAAATTCTTAGATTCTCTAGAAAGAAAAAGCATGAACCATACGAAAGTTTTTCTATACTCAATAATAGAATGAAATGGCGATAAAGCACACAAACACTCTAGAACAAGTCATTATTTTGAATGTATATTTTTTTTGGTAGAGGTCTAAAAGTGAAGGATATCATTTGTATCATCCACAAACTAAATTTTTGTTTAGGAGTGATGTTAATTTTGTGGAAGATGCAATTCAGCCATTACTTTTATGTACTAAGGAGACATCAGTTATCTCCAAAGATGTGTATGACACTTTGCTTCCTCCTTTTATAGCTTGACAATCTAGTGCTGGTCCAAATTCTCAAGCTTTCCAGGTTCCAGATGATGGTGCAGATCATTCCATTTTTTATACAGATTTACATGATGCACTTGTTGATGAGAGGTTTATTATAAAGTTTGGTGTAGACTTTATGTGATAGCAAATTAGATGCAGCTCTATCATATCATACTCATTCATGATCTCATAGGTTAGATTATTACGCGATTGTTGCCTCTACTCTTTGTGATGATAATTAGCCTGTTTTATTTGATGAAGCAAAAAATTTAGAAAATTGGATGGTTGCTATGCAATCAAAATATGATGCTATCATGAAAAATGGTACTAGTCTTTATGTGACTTGCCTCTTGGCGAGAAAGCCATTGGCACTAAGTGGGTATACAAGTTGAAGCATAAGCCAGATGGAACAGTTGATAGGTATAAGGCTAGGCTTATTGCAAAAGGTTATCCTCAAAAAAGAGGCATTGATTTTGATGAGACCTTTGCTCCTACATGTTGAATGACTATTGTTCATACCATATGTGTACTTGCAGCTCATCATGGTCGGAACGTATATTAGGTGGACATTAAAACTGTATTTTTGAATGGTGACTTGCATGAAGAAGTGTATGTTTTCAACCCCATGGTTTTGTGCAAAAAGGGCATGAAAACAAAGTATGCAAGTTGAAAAAGGCATTATATGATTTGAAGCAAGCACCACGTGCTTGATATGAAAAGATACATGCCTACTTGATTGCACATGGTTTTGATAATAGTCCAACTGAGAGCACCTTATATGTTAAGCATGCAAATGATGTACTTCTGATCATTTTTATCTATGTTGATGACATGCTGCTCACTAGTCCTAATGAGAAGCATATTGTTGCTTTTAAGGCTGATTTGCATGCCTCATTTGAGATGTTAGATTTGGGTCATTTGCATCATTATTTGGGCATTCAGTTTATGCAAGTTGATGGCCTTGCAGCATTTTGTCCTTGAAGATTGCGAAGCTATTGCCATTCCTATGGAAATAGGTTTATGCTGGAGTCTTCATGATGTTAGAGATGCATTTGATGTTGTTCTCTATCAGTAGGCTATTAGATTATTGATTTACGTATGCATTACCTAGCCAGATATTCTGTTTGTTTTCTCATAGATGAGCAAGTTTATGCATTTCGTAGGTGTCGAGCATTGGCAAGTGGTTAAGCGCATCTTTTGCTACTTGAGTGGTAGCTGACTAATTGGATTATTTTATCCCAAGGGAGAATCACTAGCACCATATTTACATGCTTTTCTTGAATCTAATTAGGTTGGTTGCTATGACATTTATGTGTCCACCAATGGTTTTTTATTCATGCTTGGTAACCATGCATATCGTGGTTGAGCAAGAAGCCCCCTACTATGGTCACTTCTAGTCGTGAGGCTAAGTATAGGGTAGCTTTCACAATCATTATTGAGTGTGTGTGGATTAGATACCTTATGGTTGATTTGGGTGTTAGTCAGTCTTCTACCATCGACATCTTCATTGATAGTGAGAGCATATTGACAGTTATGAGGAGCCCTATGTTCCATGTTCACACTATGCACATTGAGGTGCACTATCATTATGTCAGGGAGAGGTTCTCTATTGGAGAGATCAATTTGGCATATGTGCCCACATAAGAGAACTTCGCAAACCTTTTCATAAAGGTTCTGCCTAGGGAGAAGTTTGAAGCTTTTTGCAAAGCTTTGGGCTTACTTTCTTTTGTGGATTAATTCCATATAGCTTCGCACTTCCTTATACATGGTGCTCCTTGTTCACCGCATCACTTCTAGGGGGGATTTGTTGATATATTTTGGTAGTGATGTGTGTGAACACACTGTGATTGCCGGGGTACTTTTTTCCCTCTTTAGGAGGTTTTTTCCCTCGGCTTGTATATACACCAATAACCCTAAGGGGTCACTTATCTTTGCATATTCTCTTGGTAATACATTCAGTATTATATGTTGTGCTCCAAGCGACTTCTTCTTCCTTGTGTTGTTCACATGCTTCCGCTGACCTCAAACTCCAACACAACACACGTTGTTTCCATACCCTTTCTTTACAAAACCCTGGGGCTAGAAAACATACACTTCTTTATGCAAGGCCCCATTCAAAAATGTAGTTTTGATGTGTAATTGATACATGTATTGATATATTTTGGTAGTGATGTGTATTGATATACGTATTGACATATTTTTGGTATACATGATGCATCATGTATGTTGGGTGTGTGTAGAAGTGCGAGAGACACACAAGAAGCACACACAAGGAGCACAAACACAGCAAGACACACGGAGAAGATGATGGCTGGAATAGCTCTCTCTATTGATCGATGAACTGAACTGAAGTAAGAGCTGAATGATATCCCTAAGTACAAAGTACCACCACATATGAGAGTATCAAGTATGTGGTAACATGGGGGAAAAAACCTCTAGCCAGCACTAGAGTAAAAAGTGTCCATGTATAGGGAAAAGGTTCACATCAAAGCTACGCGAGGAACACATAAGTGTAACAAACCCCCCTGGAGCGAATGATGTGAACACATACAGGGAGTGACAGATCAGCCCCCACAAGGTAACAAGCCTAAAGCTTTGCGAAAAGCTTCAAACTTTTCCCGTGGAAGAGCTTTGGTGAATATGTTTGCCGCATTATCTTGTGTAGGCACGTATACCAAATCAATATCTCCTGCATGAAGGCGCTCTCTCACATAGTGATAATGCACCTCAATATGTTTGGTCCATGCATGAAACACTGGGTTTCGTGCAACAGCCAAAGCACTCTGACTATCTGTGAGAATATGCGTAGCAGCATCAATCTCCATGCAAAGATCCATCAATAGGCATCTCAGCCATATACACTCCACTGTAGCTGTGAAAACTGCCCTGTACTTAGCTTCACAACTTGATGTCGCCACTGTAGGTTGCTTCTTACTCAACCAAGATATGCATGAGTCTCCGAGGAAAAAGCAATTACCACTAGTGGACATGCGAGTATCATAACAACCAGCCCAATCACTATCTGTAAAAGCATGCAATCATGGCTGAACATCTCTGCCATAAAAGAGACCTAAGCTCAAAGTGCCTCGGAGATATCTAAACACATGTTTCACCGCTTGCCAATGCTTAGTGCTAGGGCTACGCATGAATCGACTCAACTGGGAAACTGCATACTGTATATCCGGCCTTGTATTGCATGCATATATAAGGCATCCCACAGCTTGCTAATAAAGAGAAGTATCAAATGCATCACTAGAATCCTCAACTGAGAACCTGAATCCTGTCTAAACTGGTGTGGAAACTGGCTTACAATCCTCAAAGTCAAAACGTTGAAGTAGTTTTTCAACATACTTTGCTTGATGCATAACAATTCCCCCCTCAACGGATACAAACTGGATGCCAACATAGTAGCTCAAAAGACCAAGATAAGTGACATCAAAAGTATGCTGCAAATCAGCCATAAGAATGTCAAGTTTTGCATCACATGACCCAGTCAAGAGTATGTCATCGACATAAAGAACAAGCACTATAAGATCAGCCCCATTTTTGCGTACATAGAGTGTGCTTTCAATCGGACTACATGTGAAGCCAAGAGCAATCAAGTGCTTATGTATTTTGTCATACCATGCACGTGGAGCTTGCTTGAGACCATACAAGGCTTTATGCAAGCGACAGACCATATGCTCTTTCCCTTTCATAGCAAATCCAGGAGGTTGCTTCACATAGACCTCTTCTTGCAAATATCCATTCAAGAAGGCTGTTTTTATGTCCAATTGATGCACTTTCCAACCTCGATGGGCAGCCAATGCAACCACGGTACGAATGGTAGTCATGCGTGAAGTAGGTGCAAAAGTTTCCTCATAGTTAATGCCATATTGGTGTGCATATCCTTTGGCAATCTAGCTTTGTAGCGATCAATGCTACCATCAGATTTTCTCTTAATCTTGTAAACCCGCTCTGTACCAATGGCATTCTTTCCTTTTGGCAATTCACATAACTCCCAAGTACCATTCCTATGTATGGAATCCATTTTTGATTGCATAGCACTCATCCATTGTGGATCGTCACATGCATCTTCAAAAGAAAGTGGCTCTTCATTACATGTTGTAGCAATAAGAGAATAATCCACAAAATTACTTGATGCATGGTGAGAGCTTGATCTTGTTCTACCAAGTAAAGGTGCACTCAAATTGCTGTCCTGCAAAGTTTGTTTCAGCCACTTTGGCATAGATTGTGCACTCTTGATAGACATGCGTTCATTATGTAAAACATCTTCAATATGTACATCATGCGTGGGCTGAATTTCATGCTCATTTTCAGTCATATTTTGACACAAATGTTTAGCCATATGTGGCTGGAAATTTCCAACAGTTTTGACATTTTTTGGCTGAAGTTTTTCAGCCATGTTTGGCTGAAAATTCTCTGCATTTTCAGCCCCATTTGGCTGGAATTTTTCAGCCCTTTGAGCCTCAGTTGGCTGGTCTACATGGCCATAGTCAAGCGCACCATTTTGGAACAAAGGCATGAGTGTATCGAACACATCTTGTGAGCTAATTGTTGGCAGTTTTTTGCATTCAAGTAGAGGGAAAACTGAATTTTCAGCAAATACCACATCTCGACTCACAATAATTGTGTTCGTCAATGGATGGTATAACCGATATCCCTTACTTTCAGCACTATAACCAACAAATATACATTTCTTTGCCTTGTCATCAAGTTTGTGACGTTGTTGTGATGGCACAAGAGCATATGCTAAACAACCAAACACACGCATATGACTAACCATAGGCTTATGACCATTCCAAGCCTCATAAGGAGTGATGACTCTCAATGCTTTTGTAGGGCAGCGATTCAACACATAGTTTGCACACATGACCGCTTCCATCCAAAACTTATGAGGAAGATGCTTTCCTTTAACCATACATCGTGCCATTTCAAGTAAAGTTCTATTTTTACGCTCGGTAACACCATTTTGTTGAGGTGTATATGGCACCGTACATTGGTGTGAAATACCTCTTTCACGAAGAAAAGCATTAAACTCATGTGACATGTATTCACCACCACGATCCGTGCTTAGAGTCAAAAGCTTTTGTGAAGAAAAATTTTCAGCCATAGCTAAAAATGCTTTGAAGCAAGAAAATACCTCATTCTTTGCTTTCATACGATACACCCATGTATGGCGAGTAGCATCATCAATGAAGGTAACAAAAAAAGCATGCTTCCCAAAAGATGGAGTCTTGACCGGACCACATACATCACTATGAACAAGTTGCAATTTTCTTGTAGTGTGTGTATGACTATCTTTTGGAAAAGAAGCACAATGCATTTTTCCAAGAATGCAACCTTCACATGCATGCTTTTCAATGGACTCAAGTGTAGGCAAACCAATAACCATGTCCTTCTTTTGCAAGTAAAGCAAACTATTGAAGTTTAAGTGACCAAAACGAGCATGCCAAAGCTCCATTTCAGCTATGGAAGAAGAATGAGCAACCAAGGCATTCGAGGCAACCCTCTTGTATGTATCCATGCGATACAAACCATCACATAATGTACCGGACATCACGATAACATCGCCATTGCTGAAATCGTGAACCATACACTTATCATCAACAAAGTGTACATGAAGTCCAGCTTTGGCAATCAACGGAATTGAAATTAAGTTCTTCTTGATACCAGGCACATACAATGCATTTTTCAAGAGAATCACACCTCCATTTGCAGTCGTAAGCTCAATTTCTCCTACTCCAATGATAGGATAAGAGGCATTGTTTGCACACACCACATGTCCTCCTTTAGGTGCATCTTTCAAAGAGGTAAAAAATCTTTTGCATGATGTTATGTGCTTTGAAGCACCACTATCAAAGAACCAATCCGAATCAGCCTCACTCACAACCATACATTTAGAATGTAAAGAAGCATCATAATGACATGTAACAACACATGCCCAAAAATCTTGAGCCATGTTAGCTTCATCATTCTTTGCATTTGCTGAATTTTCAGCAATAGACATGCCGGATTCCTTCTTCTTTTCATTGCGTTTAGCAAGCTTTCTACACTCATCAATAGTATGACCAGCCTTCCGGCAAAATTTGCTTCTCTTCTTCTTTTGCAAATCACCATCATTAGAGGAATGAGTGGAAGAGGAAGCTTGAGGCTTTGGTTTTGATGAACCAAAAGCTGAACCATACTTGCTTTTCCCCTTTTGTGAGATAGCAAGTGCTTGTGTTCCCTCAATCAAACCACTCCTATTCACTCTAGATTGCTCTTCTTGCAAAAGAAGAGACACAACCTCATCAAATGCATACATATTAGGATTTCCTTTTGCAACCAAACGAAGTGTAGTAGCAAAGCTTTGAAAAGATTCTGGTAATCCTTTCAACAATGTAGAAATGAGTGATGCATCCGGAATGATCTCATCTATGTTTGCCAATTGCTCTTTCAAATCCTTGATGCGTGTCACATACACATCCATTGACTCATTTTCAGCCATACATACATCCTCAAGTTGCTTCCTCAAGTATGCAACACGTGCTTCATTACGCACGGCATACAAAGAAGCAAGAGTATCCCATACCTGTCTTGATGTAGAACATGACCGAATGTGTGGAACTATATGACGCTTCACTGAAAGCGCAATCAAAGCATGAGCTTGAGCATCTTTTCCATCCCATCTAAGCTGCTCCTGTGTAGGTGGAGAAGGAGAAACCACTGTACTCGGAGAAGAAGCTCCATCTGTGACAGTAGACTGTGAAGTAGAAGCATTAGCCGGTCTTTGATCTACATCTGCCACTATGTTCCAAAGTTGTTTAGCAACAAGAACATGCTTCATCATGTAAGACCACATCAGATACTTGGTCCCATCAAGCTTATCTTCAGCTTGAAGCATGCCAAACAAGTCATTAGGGCGAAAAACGGCCCAAAAAGGGCCGTGTAAGGATTTCAATTAGTTGTGCTTAATCGGGATTAAAGTTGTCAAATCCTTTAAGAAATTCCGTGTAAGTTCATTTAAAACGTATCTTATGCAAATTTTGAAGAGAGAGAAACTCGTATCATATAATCATGAAGAGTTTGTGTGATATCTTACGCCTCGAAGTTTGTGTGATATCTTACGCCTCAAAAGTTGAATTTTCCTCTTGTTCACGGACCTATATAATGTGTGCTGATCACGTTTTGCGCTCTTTTTCTCTACTTTTCATAGCAAGCCTGTTTCTCCCTTTCACGTCATTTTAGACACTTGCTGGTCATTTTTCATAGCAGACCATGGAGAACGTTAACCCAAATACTCTCCCTGAGCTTTCAAACATTCGAAAGTTCCATATCAACATTGCAGTTAGTCAGGAGTATGCGACGACAAGAAACGTATTTCGAAGGGCTCTTCATCCTCTTGAAGTAGATGGATTGCGAAAGGAAGGCAAGAAACATATCGACATATGGACAGATGGATCTGTTTATCCAATTGATCCACAAACTGGAAGGTACCCCCCTTTTCATAATCTTCATGATCTGATTAGATTTGTGGGAGATGGTGAGGATGGTTTACGAGGCTATTGTTCAAGGCTCTGGGATATTTCAAGGAATTATGTACAATACATAAACTATTTACAAAACACACTACACCAGAAGAATTTACATATGAGGGAGCTAGAAAACAAATTATCCACTTTATCTTCTCAGTTAGAGTCTTTTAAAAAAATGAAAGAAACTCCTATAGGTTTGAGAATGCGGTCAAAACGAGTAAAACCTTTTTTAGATTTGACTGAAAAATCTGGCCAGAAAAAGAAAAGAATGAAAATTGTTAGAGATCATGTGACAAATGTGCTAGGTTTCAATATGTCGAGCAGTTTTGAGCGCATACATTTCTGTAATGAAATTTTGAGTCAAAATGATGTTTTAAAACTATTGAAACTAAATGAAAATACATGCTTGAAACGCTTTGTTTTTCAAAAACTCATGACAGAAATGAATCTTTTACTAGAACCATCTCAAATTCAAAATATTTGTGATAGTGTCGGAGTGAGTAGGAAAGGTTATAGAGCAATTTCAAAAGTTTGGTGTGAATTTTTAAAATTTAACAAAGTTAGAAGTTTTGGATTGCCTAGACCCCATCATGTAGGAAAGTTTCGGCTCTGCTTGAATAAATTGATCACATCAGTATTTGGTGAATATAAACATATTCACGGTAACATGCCTTACGAAGTAGGAAAACAAAAGTTACATTTCACTTACAATGCATTTAACAACATATGGATAGATGTTATAAAACTTCAAACATACATGGTTCAGTTCTATAATATAAAAGAGCATGAATGTTCTGGTCTATTGAAATTTGTAATCAAACTTGATGAAGCTGAGCTTAAAAAACATCAAAAGATGGAGAGAATAAGCATTGCACTGATGAACAAAGCTTTGGACTATAGCCTTGGGAAATTGGATACTCCATCTCTCAAAGTACAATCAGAAATGGAGTTATGGTGGGTTGGCTGTGCTCAAGTTCCATCTGAGAGCCATAAAACACTTAAATGGTTATTCTCACAGACAAACATTCCAAATGTTATCCAAGGGCATCATGCAGGAGAATTGTTGAATGTCAAAGACTACGGAAACTTTCAAGTTGAGTGGCATTTGAGTGGAGACCTAAAGACACTCAAATGCATGTTTGGTATAAGTGGGGGAGCAAATTCTAAATACCCTTGCTTGTACTGCATGCAAAGCCCAGGCACAAATGGATGGATTACTAGAGCTGAGGGTGAAGAGGCTCCTTCTAGACAAAATGTTATTCTTCGTAACTACTCATCTTCTTCAATGATTTGGGATCCCATACTTCCAATAGCATTGACAAATGTACACATATGTACACTACATGCAGAGTTAAGAATCATTGACAAGTTGGTCCGTCTTCACTTGGATTATGCATATTCTATCAAGCCTACAACTCTTGCAGATGAATGCATAAAAAAATGTGAATGTCTTCTTTCAGAAATGGGGTTTCATGGTGGTGATGTTCATCTAAGAAAAGATCCAAAGCTTTCACAAAATACAGGTGATGTTTTACAGGATGTCTCAATGGGAGGTGCAAAAGCAAGGAGATTCTTCAGCAACCATGATGGCAAACAACTTAATGCCATGTGGAATTCATGGAAAACATTTTGTGAGGTCACGACTAATGTAAAAAGCAAACCAGAAATAGCAAAAAAGAGAATGGAGGTGTGGGTCAAACTAGATAATCTTTTAAAGATCATGAGGCAGCACGTAACATCAAAAAGTTATGTGACAGATTTCAGAAAGGCGACCACAGAGCTTATAGAAACCATCATAGAGGCATGGGGTGCCAAAGACATAACATACTACTTGGTGAGCTCCAAAGATATTTTATTCAATTTATTTATTTTTAATTGAAATAAAGATCTAATGAAATTCTTCTGCTTTCCAGCATATTCTTCTTGTGCATGGTGCATTCTTTGCAGAAAAAGAACCACTTGCCATGTGGAACACCCAAGGCATGGAAAAATCTCATTATCAAGCAAGGACAAGCTTCTTTAGGTGTACAAGGAAAGGAGGAGGAGTAACAAAGAGCAATGCCTTCAGAGAGCTTTTTGATTGGTTCTTTAGAAGACAATTACAAAGGACCTCTCCTCTTTTCAAAGCAACATTTATCACTAACAATGTGCATTTTTGAGCTTAGGCTCATGCACGTGCACTTCCCTATATTGACACTCAGAGGAATATTGGACACGTGCCGGTTCCTAAGAGATTACCATGCTGATTGACATAGACCATTCACCAGTGCTACTGTTCCATTCAGGAAATACTGAGAATTGAATTGCTTTATATTCCTTGGCAAGCAACATCGTGTAACTTCACCAATCTGAGTTTCACATATTCTCTTTAGCTCACCATATGCAGGAGTCTTCTCCTCCAGAACTACCTTGTGCAGATATCTCCTTGGATGCTCTGGTACATGAAGTAGTTAAGCATCACTCAAGTTGCAGACCTTCAAGCTCTTTAGAAGACAATTACAAAGGACCTCATGCCAAATATAATCAGAAGGATATGGCTATCTCCAGACAAATCATGTATCAATATCACAAACTGAATCAAATCATGTATCAATTTGCAATGTCTTATATCACATTGGGCAATTTCTGTATATGTACATTTGTTGAGTATAGAATTTGAAAAAATCAAGTCATTCCTTGAGCCTTTTGAAAGAGCTTGGCTCTGGCAAATCACCTCTATATCTCAGGAACTCTTTTCTCCTGTATCCAGCAATGCTTTTTAAATTTGACACCCCTGCAGCCATTGCATAGCTTGAATAACAAAGAAAGTACCCTGCCCTTGAAGCATTGAGTCCAGGGGCATATCCAAAAATTCTGAATGCAGTTGCTCTTTCAAGCAGTAAAACTCTGAAAGCATTAAAGGGTATTGGAGTAAAACCCATGTATTTTGATAGAGTCCTCAAGAAGAATAATCCAAAGTCTGGCTCCTCACTATAGTGCTTGTGAATAACACAAAAAGTGGCTGGGTCCAACTTTGGAAGGTAGTGGATAATAGAATGAATATCCACCTTTGCTTTTCCTTTCTCTTCTAAGGCTTTTCTTGTTCCCTTGCCCCTGCCAAGGTAATTGTCTTCATCCAATAAAGTTAACTGTGATAAAAATGAAAAACATGGTTAGATGAAGTGCAAGCACACTTAAGAAAACATGTGAAGTAACTTGAAACTATTAGAAAGAAAAGCAAGAGACACGACTGATGCAAGCGATAAGGCCCAGCGGAAAATATCCGATGGGCCTAATCGCTTGCATCGGTCGTGATCCATTTCTGACACTTGGAATGGAGAACTTGGACAAATCTGATACAAGAAAGAGATTTTGCATTGGTCCCATCTCATATCCTTAACCTAAAGATCTTGAGAACATAGTTAACTGTATACCTTGATGTCATCTTCCTAAAGTCCAAACACGACCGATGCAAGCGATGAGGCCCAACGGAAAATATCCGATGGGCCTAATCGCTTGCATCGGTCGTGATCCATTTCTGACACTTCGAATGGAGAACTTGGACAAATCTGATACAAGAAAGAGATTTTGCATTGGTCCCATCGCATATCCTTAACCTAAAGTTCTTGAGAACATAGTTAACTGTATACCTTGACGTCATCTTCCTAAAGTCCAAACACGACCGATGCAAGCGATGAGGCCCAACGGAAAATATCCGATGGGCCTAATCGCTTGCATCGGTCGTGATCCATTTCTGACACTTCGAATGGAGAACTTGGACAAATCTGATACAAGAAAGAGATTTTGCATTGGTCCCATCGCATATCCTTAACCTAAAGTTCTTGAGAACATAGTTAACTGTATACCCTGACGTCATCTTCCTAAAGTCCAAACACGACCGATGCAAGCGATGAGGCCCAACGGAAAATATCCGATGGGCATAATCGCTTGCATCGGTCGTGATCCATTTCTGACACTTCGAATGGAGAACTTTGACAAATCTGATACAAGAAAGAGATTTTGCATTGTTCCCATCTCAAATCCTTAACCTAAAGTTCTTGAGAATATAGTTAACTGCATACCTTGAAGTCATCTTCCTAAAGTCCAAACACGACCGATGCAAGCGATGAGGACCGACGGAAAATATCTGATGGGCCTTGTCGCTTGCATCGGTCGTGATCGACTTCTGACACTTCTGATGGAGAACTTGGACAAACTGACACAAGATAGAGATTTTGCATCAAGCCCATCTCATCTCCTTTTCCTTTAAATCATGAGAATATATTTTACTACATACTTGACCTCATCTTCCTCTTCAAGTCCGAACACGACCGATGCAAGCGATAAGGCCCAACGGAGATTATCCGTTAGGTTGTATCGCTTGCATCGGTCGTGGTCATTTTCTCACTTAAAAAAATAGAGATCTCGGACAAAACTTTAATTGATAGAATATATCAAACAACATACCTTGACCTCATCTTCCTCCTCAATGAGCTCTTTTGAGTCAATACAAATTGTTCCTTTGTCCTCAGCGACATCCAAGAATGAATAGCCACGTCCAAACGAGTATATTCCAAGTTGCTTCTGATGCTCATCAAACTCTTCATCAGCAAGTTTTGGCTTCTCTGAGATAGCTTTCTCAAAGCATTTTGAAAGAGCTTGTGATGAATCTTTGAATTCTTCATTAGACAAATCCAAATCAAGACGCAAAAATTCCTCTCTTCTTTCTCCTTTCTTATTGATGAATCTCCTTGCAACTTCTTCTGCCTCAGCTATAGCTGCAAGACAGTAGTCCTCCCTTAGATTGAAAAGTTCCTGAATGTAAAATAGAGGTATGAACTCTTTCCCAGAGATAAAGTAAAAAGGTAGATTTGGGAGAAGTAGGGACTTCTCAGACACTTGAACTTCTTCACTTGGCTCCCTTATTGCAGTCTCTGCTTTAAAAGTGGCCACATCAAAATCTTTGACCTGCTCTTCTTCTGCTTGCAGATTGATCTCCTCAACAATCTCCATGACACCTTTCATAGTTTTTGAGCTAGCCTCAAGTGCCAGCTCTAAGCAAGGCTCGTCTTCATCATGAACATTTTCCTCCCTTTCAACTAAGATATGATCAAGCCATATCAAGAAAGCAATGTTTAAAGGGAGCAAGCAGCAGTCCTTTTCATGCTCTGGGCAAAAATCAAGCTTCCCTGGCAAAGGGGATATCCTTCTGCATTTTCTTGTGATTTTAGCCCTATCTGTTGGATCCTTCCCAAAGATGTGAGGATGGACATAGGTTTTCTGAGAAATAGAAAGGATCCTCCCATCGACCAACCCCAAGAAAATCTCCCACTCATCCTTAAGAAAACTTTTCGAGTTCTCTAAGAGTTTTTCAAAATCAATTTCGGGGTTGAATATGGTCATTGCATCAGGAAAATAATCTACACTTAAACCCTCTTGAACCATGAAATCAAGAAGTTTCTCTGATGGAGAGACACTAAGGATCTCATTCATTACCTCCATCTAAGCTGCAGCTTCTCTTGTATGTCTATAAGGAGAACACAACCGATGCAAGCGACTAGAGCGAATCAACGTAGGTCAAATGGCGAAAATCGCTTGTATCGGTCGTGTCGGCGACGAAAGGAAAATACACATGTAGGTGAGAAATTCTCTGAAGGTTGAAAATTTGAGTTTGTGAAGAAATAGGTATTTATAGGCGAGGAGGGAACAAACGGTCAAATGAGGTGGACCAATCACAGAGTGCCACGTGGCAACGTGTACGTTGCCCGATGCAACGGATAGATGACGTGGATCAATCAAATCATGCCACGTGGCAAAAGACGTTGGAATTCGCAACGGCTATCTGACGTGGACCAATCGGGGCATGCCACGTGGCACAACGGTCAACTCAGTTTTGGGACCTATTTAAGCTTCCCTATTCATTTGCTTTTTTTTTTTTTGTCAACACTTGCCAAGCGTGGAGGTTCCATTGCCACCAAGTTTTTTGGCTACTTCACAATTTCTATAGAGAGCACTCTCTCCATAAGGTAATGTGGACACGACCGATGCAAGCGATTAGGGACATCCGAGATTTTTGGATAACCGGAATCGCTTGGATCGGTCATGTTTTTTAAATAGCATCGTCCTTGATCATACCTTGCAAATTTTGGTTTCTTTTGTGTTGCTTGAGTATAACGCATTGTTACCTTTATTTTAACTTCTATTTATTGAAATATGATGATGAATTCAGGGACGACCGATGCAAGCGATGAGTGACATCCGGGCATTTACGGATGACTCTTATCGCTTGGATCGGTCGTGTCTCTAGTGAGGAGGGAAGAAACGGTCGAATGAGGTGGAGCAATCATAGAGTGCCACGTGGTAAAGTGTACGTTCCCCGATGCAACGGATTGATGACGTGGATCAATCAGATCATGCCACGTGGCAAAAGACGTTGGAATTCGCAACCGGTATCTGACGTGGACCAATCGGAGCATGCCACGTGGCACAATGATCAACTCAGTTTTGGGACCTATTTAAGCTTCCTCCTATTCATTTCCTTCATTTTTTTCTGTCAACACTTGCCAAGCGTCGAGGTTCCATTGCCACCACGTTTTTAGCCTACTTCACAATTTCTATAGAGAGCGCTCTCTACGTAAGGTAATGTGGACACGACCGATGCAAGCGATTAGGGACATCCGAGATTTTTGGAAAACCCTAATCGCTTGGATCGGTCATGTTTTTTAATATCATCGAGTCCTTGATCATAGCTTGCAAATTTTGGTTTCCTTTGCTATGATGAAAAGGAACGTCCGAGATATGGAAGCCAAGACATTAAAGATGCTGCCTTGCTTAATTTGAACAGCCAGACAGAAGAGTCAGCTTCTCAAATCCTTGACATGCATGTGGGGATCTTTTTCGAGGAGCAGGACACCAGTGGGGGGTTTCGTGAGATATAGGTGTGGGAGGTCTCCATCAAAAAGGAGGAAGCGGGTTCTGCTAGTAGAGGATTTGAGAAGCTGACTCTTCTGTCTGGCTGTTCAAATTTTTCTTTATAGTAAGCAAGGTAGCATCTTTAATGTCTTGGTTTCCATATCTCGGACGTTCCTTTTCATCTCGTGCCTCTGATAGTGGAAAGAGTCATTGATTATAGCTTTCCAATTATCTTTATCTTAGTGATAATTGAGTGTTTTGCATTGTCAGATATTATTTATTGATATTTGATGATTAATTTAAAGACGACCGATGCAAGCGATCAGGGACATCCGGGCATTTCCGGATGACTGTTATTGCTTGCATCGGTCGTGCCTCTCATAGTGGAAAGAGTCATTGATCATAGCTTTTAGAGAGTAAGTTTTGACAGTGGAATATTCCACTTTTCGTAATTCCTTGCCTAAAGATTGATTTTTTGCAGAGTATGGCTAGAACCAAAAAGACAGCAAGGAAGTTGTACCCTGAGGGTCAGGACAAGAATGCCCAAGGGGAAAATGTCCAGGAGCAAAATTCCCAGAAGGTTCAAGCCAAAGTGCCAGAGCAGCCTTCAAAAAAAAGGGTCAACTACCATGTTAAGTCTTTGAGGGAAATAAGAAGAGCCCAAAAGTCTGTGGGATTGTTGATCCCAAGACTTCCATTTATGAGAGTTGTCAAGCAGATCTCATCCAACCTCTGTTCTTTGATGAAGACCTCATCCTTTGTCAATGTGAGGTGGCAAACTCAAGCACTGCTATGCCTGCAAGAAGCTGCAGAGGACTTTGCTATTGATTTCATGAATGATGCCTACTTATGTGCTGCTCATTCTCATAGGGTAACTTTAATGGCGAAGGATTATGTTATTGTTTCAAGAATAAGATATAAGTTTGATAAAGCTCTGGTTCCTATTGATCACCACGACAAAAAATTCTTCGATATTTTAAATATACCTCCAGCTCGAGCACCTAAAACAACAGTTGTCATTGAAGAGATCAACGCTCAAGTCACTCATGATCATGAGACTAGAGCTGCAGCAAATAGTGAGGAGGAGAGGAAAAAGCAGGGATTATTTACAGAGGAAAGTGCCATCTTAACCCAGATTCAAAAGTTACAGAAAGCAAATAAAGAGCTCCTCAAGAAAGGAGATGGGCAGGTTATAGTTAATGTTGCAATGCCATGGCAAAGTGAATTGTTTCTTGACATTAGACCTGAAGATAACAAAATGTTGAGGGAGCTTCATCTTGAAATATCAGATAGTGTGGTCAACATTTCACTCAGGTATATCTAGAGGCCTTAAAATGCTTTTGTTTTGCATAATTTTCTAGTTCCTTAACTGCATTTTTATTTCTTGATTTGTAGGGTTCTTCTTCAACAATGTGAGGAAAAGGTTCAAAGAAAAGTATTTATTTTAGATCCTCTAGTGACACAATGTTTTTTACATAAACATGGAGATGCCAAGTCCTTTCTACGGGGTTTTACAGAAGAAGTAGAATGTGTAATTTACCCATACATTGAAAAGTAAGTATTCATCTTCATTTTGGAAACATATTTGTTTCATTTAAGAAAGTATATTTACATGCAACTCATTGACAGGGGCCATTGGAGTTTGATTATTGTGGACTTCAATGCATATCAAGCTCTTTTCCTAAATTCTCTTCCATCACAGCATGGGAATTGCAAAGTGTAAGTTACTATACATTTTGTTCTCTATTTTAAAGCCATGCCCCGTTTTGATTTTCACTTTACAATGCAGTGCTGCAAAGCTTCTCAAGATGCATATTGATCAGAATTTTCCAGGAATAGCTAAAATGAATGAACAAAAGCAATTTGGATACAGCCAAATTCATGTGCCATTGCAGAGAGACTCAACATCATGTGGCTGGAGAGTGATTGCAAATGCTGTAAGATTCTTGGAAAGAAGGTTCTACAGTCCTGGATTGAATTTATCAGACTACCCAGATGCATGGATCATCTTGATCAGAGAGAGAGCAATAAATAGTATCATGAAACATGCAATCTGCCCACATGATCCAGACTCACCTCCACCCCCTCCACCTGATAGAAAACAGTCTGAAGATAAAAAGAAAGGGCTTCCTCTTCACTCACCACTAAAGCATATGAACAACATAAAGAGTCAAGCTGAAACCTCCAAAAAGGGACAGAAGCAACAGAGAAAGCAAGGCTCTAAAAAGGATAGAAAGGGTTAAATCAATTTTTGAGTCGTAGATTGAAATCAATTGTAAAGCCAACCGAGGTTGGAATATTTATTTTTTAACAAATTGTATGTAGTTATGCCAATCTTCATCTGGAAGATGGTCACAGTTGTATTGAACCTCTTGAGAGTTTGACAAAAGTTCACTGGATGGTCCAATTAAATTTATTTATGTCACAATTATGAATGCATTGTGGGTTTTTTACTTCATTCTTGTTGGAAAGTGTTTAAATTCGAGAAGTTACAGAAGGACATAAAGAATTAAGAGGACACGACCGATACAAGCGATACGGGGAATCGGAGAATCTTGGATTGCCCCTATCGCTTGCATCGGTCGTATTATCCATTTCATCGCTGCTGCTAGTTTTTATACTCGTGAGTCAAATCTTTACGCAAGGTCACTTCTTGAAGTCTACCGCGGTAGTTTGCTAACACGACCGATGTAAGCGAAAAGGGCCATCCGACAATTTCAGATTGCACTAGTCGCTTGCATCGGTCGTCTTCACTTATCTCGTCTTCTCTGCTTTATGCCTTGAGACATGCTCTTCTAATATTGAAATACCAAACCTTGGATTGGAATTTGCACCAAGTTCTCCACTCTCTCTTATATTACTTGGTAGTTTGCATTTGTACCATGATAATTTCTCTCGCGGTAGTTTGCTAACACGACCGATGTAAGCGATAAGGGCCATCCGAAAATTTCAGATTGCCCTAGTCGCTTGCATCGGTCGTCTTCACTTATCTCGCCTCCTCTGCTTTATGCCTTAAGACATGCTCTTCTAATATTGAAATACCAAACCTTGGATTGGAATTTGCACCAAGCTCTCCACACTCTCTTATATTACTTGGTAGTTTGCGTTTGTACCATGATAATTTCTCTCGCGGTAGTTTGCTAACACGACCGATGTAAGCGATAAGGGCCATCCGACAAATTCAGATTGCACTAGTCGCTTGCATCGGTCGTCTTCACTTATCTCGTCTCCTCTGCTTTATGCCTTAAGACATGCTCTTCTAATATTGAAATACCAAACCTTGGATTGGAATTTGCACCAAGTTCTCCACACTCTCTTATATTACTTGTTATGTGTACCATGATAATTTCTCTTGCATTACTTGAGGACAAAAAAAGTTGCATAGAATCAAATTTTTTAGCTGAGCCTAGTGTGCACCTTTGATAGACTATAATTATTAAATTGAAATTAGATATTCAATTCTAGATCTCTTCTTCATCTAGAATTAACTTATGCAAGTTCCTGTATAATTATTTCTTAGTCATCAATTCACTCCTGCAAAAAAAAATCAATGGAAATATGAAATTAAGGACCTAAAAAATATCTAAGACATTTAAAATTAATAATTTTACACACATTGTTTGTAACCATCCTGCCAAGAAAATTCAATGGAAGTATCAATAGAAGCTTCTATTAGATGAAGATACATTATGTAAGAATGTCAGGGTTAACTTGTTACAATCTTAAAGGTTGGAACTTAATCACCCTTGGTGGCAGGCAGCTTATGCAAGATAATGATTTCTCTGATCTAATGTTAACTATTGCATCATCAATTGAGAATCTACACTGAGATGATACCTCATCAAGGTATTCTAGAAGCTCCCTTACATTTCTGAGATTCCAATTTGCAGTGACAATTATTTTCCTTGATTGAAAATCTGGATGAATCAATACTTCTAACTCAAATTCTGGACAGCTCTCCTCTGAGTCCAAGGCTATCCAAAGTCCAAGCTTTTTTTTCCACCTTCTATAGTCATATCCTAGAACCAGAGATTGTCGACAAATCTGATATGAGATTGAAAGAGAATTGGGACTAACTTTACATAAAATAATGTCACCTAGCTTTTGAACTTCTTTGCTATCCCATTCCCTACCTAAAACATCATCAATCTCTGAAATAGGGACTCTCCTATTCAACCACATTGTTTTTGTTTTCTGTAATAACATGTTTTTAAAGCATGCTACAAAGACATGAATAGGAAAAAACCATTGAATCTTTATCCTTCTCGAAATTCGGCCTGCTAACATTGCCTTCTGGATGTCAAATTTAATTTTGCAGAGAAAACTTGAAACTGTTGAATGATCAGGAGCATCCCAATCTAATGAAGAGATGCAAGGACTAGGTACGTGTACAAGAATTCCATAAGAACTCCTCCCTGACAGCACTTGATAATCTGCATAATGGACAAATAACTCTATGCTATTGAAGAATTGAACAGATTTCTCTGCATACATGAGTTCTGCATATTCCTTATGAAGAACTCTGAATGTTCCTGTTAAACATTCAACAGGTTGCCATTCCACAATATTGGAAGGAAAGATATCTGCAGTACAAAAACATATGTTTCATTATACAAAATCAACTGGAATGATAGAAGAGCATTGTCAAACTTCACTTACAGTACGAAGGGAATTGAAGATGATTTTCTAGAACAAGATCCTTAGCGGTGTACACATGCTGTACTCGTGCAAACCAACCGCATCTCTTCAATTTGAAACTGAGAATACGTCCCTTCCAATGGTTTCTTGTGTTGTCTCTTTTGGCACGCTTGACTTTATGGACACCTCTACAGCTAGGAAGCATAGTAACCCAGTCATTTACTTTCACAGAAAGAGGTTTCCACAAAGAATCCTCTCTTCTGTTGTAAACCTCACATGAAGTTACGCGATTGGAAGGACGACGAGAAGAAGAAGCCATTTGAACTTAGGAGAAGAAGAATGTTCAAAGCGAGAAACCGACGTTCACAAATTTTGGCAGTATTTATAGAAAAAAAGGCTTTGTACACGTGGAAACTTTTGATTTGATGTTAACCCTGTCGTTGAATGATCATGACATTTTGTGAACCCAAAAATATTTCGTATCTTCAAAAATCAATTCCTTCTTGGAAATTCGAGAATATGCTTTGTGTAGTGTGCAAAAGTATCTTTTTTTGCATCAAACCGAAAAATTGTACACTGAATACGAGACTCTTCATCACTTTAGCGGCGCTTTGAAAGAAAATTGTATTAAAAAAAGAAATTCTCCATACGGTTAAAAGAGACAACAATGTTATATTCTTGTACACGTGGAAAGACGCTATTTGTCAATTTCCTTAATCTCTCATTAGCAAACAGCCCCTTTTCGGCCGTTTTTTGCCCTAATGTCATTGCTGCCCGCCATTTCACTAAGGAACAAGAATGTGACAAAATCTTCACTTTGACGAAAACTGAAATGAGTTCTGAAATTTCAGCTCACAAACCATCACTCTGATGGCGATTCTGACTGCACGAATGGCTTCGAAATGGGGGTAAAACCCTAGCGCACCTGGTGGAAATGTTTCCGGGCCGCTGAAATTCACAGTTCTATGCTCCAAAGTCGATTTGCACTGTTAAAGTGCGCGCGCACTGCGACGCAAAAAACCAAAACTTAAGAAGAAGCTGAACCTGCTCTGATACCACTGTTGGGTGTGTGTAGAAGTGCAAGAGACACACAAGAAGCACACACAAGGAGCACAAATGAAGCAAGACACACGGAGAAGACGATGGCTGGAATAGCTCTCTCTATTGATCGATGAACTGAACTGAAGTAAGAGCTGAATGATATCCCTAAGTACAAAGTACCACCACATATGAGAGTATCATGTATGTGGTAACATGGGGGAAAAAACCTCTAACCAGCACTAGAGTAAAAAGTGCCCATGTATAGGGAAAAGGTTCACATCAAAGCTACGCGAGGAACACATAAGTGTAACAAACCTACTCTGATACCACTGTTGGGTGTGTGTAGAAGTGTGAGAGACACACAAGAAGCATACACAAGGAGCACAAACGCAGCAAGACACACAGAGAAGACGATGGCTGGAATAGCTCTCTCTATTGATCGATGAATTGAACTGAAGTAAGAGCTGAATGATATCCCTAAGTACAAAGTACCACCACATATGAGAGTATCAAGTATGTGGTAACATGGGGGAAAAAACCTCTAGCCAGCACTAGAGTAAAAAGTGCCCATGTATAGGGAAAAGGTTCATATCAAAGCTACGCGAGGAACACATAAGTGTAACAATGTATTGGTAAAAAAATGGTCAAGGAATATTGTGTAGGATGATGAAAATTATCCTCCTACATTTGCAAATATTATGACAATAGGTGACACTGATGGTGTTGAAGATGATGATCTTCAATTTATTGATCCTTCTATGGTTCCTATTGCATCTACTATAGAGTATCTTCATTGGGATGGCAAAGATGCATAAGCATATGCATTAATAGATTTGTCTATCAAACATGCCATTGTTCCTCACATTCAATCATGCAAAATAGCACAAGATGCTTGAGATACTCTTATCACACTATACTTAACAAGAAACGAGGCTCGTATTTCTTATCTTTAAAAATAGTTGGAGAGAGCATATGAACAAAAGAGTTTCAATAGACACTTTTGTTACAAATATCGAAGATTTGAAATAACAGTTGATTTCTACTGATGAAATCTAGAAAGATAGTTCACTTGTGTAGATTGTTCTTAATGATCTCTTAGGTTTTTATTAGAGCTTTTCTTACACTCTTTGATTGATGATGAAAGGGAATTCAAATGCCTTATCTTTTGAGGAGTCAGTTTTTGTTTTTGCAATAGGAAAGTCAATCTAGACAAAACATGTCAATAATGCATGTTGTAGATCACGTTTTCTTAGTTATTCAAAAGATCAAAGGTAAGTGGAGCTCATCTACTAGAAATCAGAAGAAGGACGATAAAGACGACAATAAAAAAGAAAAGCATATATAATTTTGCAACTATTGTAAGGAAAATGGTCATGCCATTAAGAGCTTTCCTAAACTTGTTGCAAAAGAGGCAAAGAAGAAAGTTCAAATGGTTGTTGTAGTGGCCTTTATACCTAAAAAGGAGTCTAATAACCTTGTTCAAAATAAAGAATGGTTGTTTCCTACTTGTTGCAACTATGACCCATCTTCTCATGAGTAGTGTATGTTGTACTAGACTCCAATGTTTGGTATTTCAATAGTGATGCAACCAAACATATTACCTCATGGCATAGTTCCTTCACTACATTCTAATATGCCCCTATAAGGAATACTCTCACATGTGCAAACAACTCCTCTTATCTTCTCATCGTAATTGGAAAGATCATTCTTGTTGATGGTAGTACTCTCACATTGCTAAATGCCTTATATGTGACAAGGGTTAAGACAACTTTGTTATTAGTTTCAGTACTACCCAATATTGGCTTGATTTTTAGATTTATTGATGACAAGTCTATAGTTCATTACCTCTAGATTTATTGATGACAAGTCTATAGTTCATTACCTCTCGAATGGTGATAATATCATTGCTTCTAGATAATAGCCTTTGCACATGCAAAACTCCCTCCATGAATAACTCCTTACTTCAAGGTTATAGTGATATCATGGAGCTTGGAGGATGCATTGGAATGTTACATCCTCTTGGAGGATGCATTGGAATGTTATATCCTCTTGTCTGAAAGCGCACAAGTAACCTCTCTCTCTCTCTCTACATTCATATTCTAAATAGGATACACGAGAAGGTTTCCATACACTCTATCGATTTAGATTTTTGTCTATATCCTTGTATTTGTCCGTCTACATATCTAGCTTTTTGGCTATCTCTCTATCGCGCACAAGTAACCTCTCTCTCTCTCTCTCTCTCTCTCTACATTCATATTCTAAATAGGATACACGAGAAGGTTTCCATACACTATCGATTTAGATTTTTGTCTATATCCTTGTATTTGTCCATTGGCTATCTCTCTATCTATCTATGTATCTCTGTACCTAGCTTAGCTACTTAATCGCTTAGAGGAATACGTACTTACATACACATTTCTTTATGCACATACATACGTGTTATACTTGTGCTTTCTCACATGGATAACAATGGCAAGAATGTACCGCCACCAATTAACTACTCCTCTAGAGGATATAGTGAGTGTTATTAAAGGGAGGCGTAGAGTAAGACTCTTGCTTTTCTCATCATACATATTGTTGTGGATTGGAATGAGATCCTCTTCTATGATGTCTTTCCTAAGTGTTAACACCTTGGAATGTTTCATGAGAGACTACATGTTGTGTAGCCATACCATTGAACTCCCTATTGAGAGACACCCCATGGATAACATGAATGAAAATGAATGCAATATTAGATTACAAAGTGGATGTATGGTGCCTTCTATGCTTTCCTAGGACGCTTCTTTCTATATATGGTGTCCCTAAGAGGCTAGCTCTATAATTTATTCTTTTGAAAAGATACCATGGATTACATTACATATAGGTAAGATACAAGGGAGTAAGGGAGAATCACAAAGCAGATTAGAAGCTTGCCATCCTTTGCATAAGGAGCCAGACAAGCAAGGGTAAAACGCTTCACACCTACTAAAAATGAACAAAGTTGAAAGGCCAACTAAAGGTAGGAACTTGGAAAGGATATCCCTAAGCTCAAATGAAGAGATTCTTTTGAAGTGATGTCAACCCCTGCCACAGTGAACATGGGTCCTACCACTACTGACATTGTCTACCGAGAATACCTGAAAGCCAACGATTCCATGGAAAGAAGCTTATTCAACATCTCATCATACCATATGATGAGGAGTTCCCTTGGAGTGCACCAAACGAACTCGAATCCACACTTCTTCAAGGGAGACGAATGATCCTTTTCTAATGTGAATGATTTTCGGCTTTTGGCATCAAAAGCAAAAGCGGATAGTCCACGTGATCCATGTGTGGCGGGCACGTGTTGAGCACTCATCAATGCGCAAAGGAGGAATGCAAGTGAGCAGGGCGCGTGGATTGCGGATGCAGACCGAGACTCAACACACGACCCCCCGCGTTCGCCTCACGAGTCACGAGTCACGGACTCACCACGGTCATAGCGGCGGATAGCTTTTGCTGGTGGTCAACGTACGCGACAGTGCGCGCTGGCGCACGACAACTTTAGGCCGCCGTCAATCTCTCCCATCGCAGCGCAAGCTGCGCAACAGTGGACACCATTAACTTTAACGATTCGGACAAGCCGTCCCCAAGACTACCTGTGTGTGTCGCGTGCGCGACTTCCGTTGAGGACAAGTAAGCTGCCTTCAAGTTTCGACTACGCAGTCGCCTCCTCCACCTCCGTCGACTTGGTGCAGAGCATGTTGTCACTTCTGTGGGCCTCCTATGACACAAGACGACTCGACCTCCCTCGACTCGGTGCAGAGCATGTTGTGTGCCCATTCTATCATATATATATAAGAACGCACATTTTGGGCCTTTCTATTTTCTGCCTTAACTCCTTGTTTTGCACTAGAAGATGCAATGCCTCCTTCACGTTATCAACATCTCTTCATTCCTTTATTGACACCCTTTGGAGACATCTTTGAGTTTCTTCATGATTCGTGAGTAATCCTTATGTCTTCTGAGATTCCACCATTCACATGCTCACCATCAAAAGTAGTATAACCAATCTCATTATGAAGCTTAAATATGATTAGAAAAGATATTCAACATGGGATTCTGAGCTACAACAAAGACCCGTCGAATTGACAGATCTCTCCACAATCTACTCACTCTCAAAGACGTGGTTATTTTTAAATGGCTCTCATTAATATATGGATAGAATCTGCCTGCTACCTTTGAATGAGCCCAAACGTCATCTTCACCTATATGAAAAAAAGAAGTATTTATATATATATATATATATATATATATATATATATATATATATATATATATATATATATGTGTGTGTGTGTGTGTGTGAAATGCTCGAAGAGACGATTTGGAAATGAAGCATATAACTACTTCCAAAACTACTTTTCTCCCTCTTTAGATGTTTTTTCCTCTAGCTTCTATATATGCCATAACCCTAACATGCTACTTTTATGCGGTTACTAACACATTTCCTATTATGCTCCCAAGATTCTTCCTCTTCTTCTTTGTATTGTGCATCCTTACTCCCCAAAATCCAACAATTGATCTCAAAGTAGGTTGTTGCTTACTTACATGCATCTTTGACACACCCCATTCAATTTCTTAAATCACCACAAAACTTGTTGGCATTATTTGAAAAAGACAATTAGAGATTGTTTCAATCTTTAAATATACTATCACACCAATCGCGTATGCAATTTTTCCTTTGTGATATTTTTTTCTTGGATTTTAGCTTTCCACTATATGCACCCGAAAACTTGCTATATGTGCAACTCCATGGATAATTTTATTTACTTTTCTCAAAGGAATTTTTTGCATAAATATGGATGTGCATGATGTATGCATATGTATGCATGTGTGTGTATGTCTCTCTACGTGTGAATGTGTGTATGCATATGTATGCATGTGTGTGTATGTGTGTGTATGCATGTAATTATGTATGTATGCATATGCATATGCATTATGTGTGTATGTGTCTATGTGTGTGTATGTGTGTGTGTGTGTCTATGTGTGTATGTGTGTGTATGTGTGTGTATGCATGTGTATGTGTGTGTAAATCTGTGTGTATATGTGTATGTGTCTATGTGTATGTATGTGTATGTATGTGTATGCATGTATCTATTCATGTGCATTATGTATGGATATGTGTGTGTGTATGTGTGTGTATGTGTCTATGTGTGTGTATGTGTCTATATGTGTGTATGTGTATGCATGTATCTATGCATATGCATGTGCATTATGTATGCATATATGTGTGTGTATGTGTGTATGCATGTAAGTATGTATGTATGCATATGCATATGCGTTATGTATGCATATGTACGCATGTATGTGTATGTGTGTGTATGTCTCTCTATGTGCGTGTGTATGCATATATGTGTGTGTATGTGTGTGTGTGTGTCTATGTGTGTATGTGTATGTGTATGTGTGTGTATGCATGTAAGGATGTATGTATGCATATGCATATGCATGTATGTGTGTGTATCTATATATATGTGTCTGTATCCATGTGTATGTGTGTGGATGTGTGTATGTGTATGTGTATGTATGCGTATGCATGTAAGGATGTATGTATGCATATGCATATGCATGTATGTGTGTGTATCTATATATATGTGTATGTATGCATGTGTATGTGTGTGGATGTGTGTGTGTGTAAGTGTGTGTGTCTATGTGTGTGTGTATATATGTGTGTGTATGTGTGTGTGTGTCTATGTGTGTATGTGTGTGTGTCTATGTGTGTATATACGTGTGTATCTATATATATGTGTCTATATGCATGTGTATGTGTGTATGTAAATGTGTTTGGATGTGTGTGTGTATGTGTCTATGACTGTGTATGTGTTTATGTGTGTGTATGTGTCTATGTGTGTGTATGTGTCTATGTGTGTATGTGTATGCATGTATGTATGCATATGCATGTGCAATATGTATGCATATGTGTGTGTATGTGTGTGTATGCATTTAAATATGTATGTATGCATATGCATATACATATGCATATTGTGTGTATGTGTGTGTGTGTGTGTCTATGTGTGTGTGTGTGTCTATGTGTGTATGTGTGTGTATGCATGTGTATGTGTTTCAATCTATGTGTATATGTGTATATGTGTATGTATGTGTGTGTGTGTCTATGTGTGTGTATGTGTCTATGTGTGTGTATGTGTATGCATATATCTATGCATATGCATGTGCATTATGTATGCATATGCATGTGCATTATGTATGCATATGCATGTGCATTATGTATGCATATGCATGTGCATTATGTATGCATATGCATGTGCATTATGTATGCATATGCATGTGCATTATGTATGCATATGCATGTGCATTATGTATGCATATGCATGTGCATTATGTATGCATATGCATGTGCATTATGTATGCATATGTGTGTGTATGCATGTAAGTATGTATGTATGCATATGCATATGCATTATGTATGCATATGCATATGCATTATGTATGCATATGCATATGCATTATGTATGCATATGCATATGCATTATGTATGCATATGCATATGCATTATGTATGCATATGCATATGCATTATGTATGCATATGCATATGCATTATGTATGCATATGTATGCATGTATGTGTATGTGTGTGTATGTCTCTCTATGTGTGTGTATGCATATATGTGTGTGTGTATGTGTATGTGCGTACGCATGTGTATGTGTGGGTATGCATGTAAGCATGTATGTATGCATATGCATGTGCATGATGTAAGCATATGTATGCATGTGTGTGTATGTGTGTGTGTGTGTATGTCTCTCTACGTGTGTATGTGTGTATGCATATGTATGCATGTGTGTGTATGTGTGTGTATGCATGTAATTATGTATGTATGCATATGCATATGCATTATGTGTGTATGTGTCTATGTGTGTGTGTATGTGTGTGTATGTGTGTGTGTGTGTGTCTATGTGTGTATGTGTGTGTATGCATGTGTATGTGTGTGGAAATATGTGTGTATATGTGTGTGTGTATGTGTCTATGTGTATGCATATGTATGCATGTGTATGCATGTATCTATGCATATGCATGTGCATTATGTATGCATATGTATGCATATGTGTGTGTATGTGTCTATGTGTGTGTATGTGTCTATGTGTGTGTATGTGTCTATATGTCTGTATGTGTATGCATGTATCTATGCATATGCATGTGCATTATGTATGCATATGTATGCTTATGTGTGTGTGTATGTGTGTATGCATGTAAGTATGTATGTATGCATATGCATATGCATTATGTATGCATGTGTACACATGTATGTGTATGTGTGTGTATGTCTCTCTATGTGTGTATATGCATATATGTGTGTGTATGTGTGTGTGTGTGTCTATGTGTGTATGTGTATGTGTGTATACGTGTGTATGTGTGTGTATGCATGTAAGGATGTATGTATGCATATGCATGTGCATTATGTATGCATATGCATGTGCATTATGTATGCATATGCATGTGCATTATGTATGCATATGCATGTGCATTATGTATGCATATGCATGTGCATTATGTATGCATATGCATGTGCATTATGTATGCATATGCATGTGCATTATGTATGCATATGCATGTGCATTATGTATGCATATGCATGTATGTGTGTGTATCTATACATATGTGTCTATATGCATGTGTATGTGTGTGTGTAAACGTGTGTGGATATGTGTGTGTGTGTAAGTGTGTGTGTCTATGTGTGTGTGTGTGTCTATGTGTGTATATACGTGTGTATCTATATATGTGTGTCTGTATGCATGTGTATGTGTGTATGTAAATGTGTCTGGATGTGTCTGTGTATGTGTCTATGACTGTGTATGTGTTTATGTGTGTGTATGTGTCTGTGTGTGTGTATGTGTCTATGTGTGTATGTGTATGCATGTATGTATGCATATGCATGTGCATTATGTATGCATATGTATGCATATGTGTGTGTATGTGTGTGTATGCATTTAAGTATGTACGTATGCATATGCATATACATATGCATTATGTGTGGCAGTGTGTGTGTCTATGTGTGTGTGTGTGTCTATGTGTGTGTGTGTGTGTATGCATGTGTATGTGTGTCAATCTATGTGTATATGTGTGTATGTGTGTGTGTGTCTATGTGTGTGTATGTCTCTATGTGTGTGTATGTGTATGCATATATCTATGCATATGGATGTGCATTATGTATGCATATGTGTGTGTATGCATGTAAGTATGTATGTATGCATATGCATATGCATTATGTATGCATGTATGTGTATGTGTGTGTATGTCTCTCTATGTGTGTGTATGCATATATGTGTGTGTATGTGTGTGTGTGTCTATGTGTGTATGGGTATGTGTGTATGCATGTGTATGTGTGTGTATGCATGTATGCATATGCATGTGCATTATGTATGCATGTGTGTATATGTGTGTGTATGCATGTAAGTATGTATGTATGCATATGCATATGCATTATGTATGCATGTATGTGTATGTCTCTCTACGTGTGTGTGTATGCATATATATGTGTGTATGTGTATGTGTATGTGTATGTGTATGTGTATGTGTATGTGTATGTGTATGTGTATGTGTATGTGTATGTGTATGTGTATGTGTATGTGTATGTGTATGTGTATGTGTATGTGTATGTGTATGTGTATGTGTATGTGTATGTGTATGTGTATGTGTATGTGTATGTGTATGTGTATGTGTATGTGTATGTGTATGTGTATGTATGTGTATGTGTATGTGTATGTGTATGTGTATGCATGTAAGATGTATGTATGATATGTATAATTGTATGTGTATGTGTAGTGTGTATGTCTCTTTACGTGTGTGTGTGTATGCATTATTGTATGTGTATGTGTATGTGTATGTGTATGTGTATGTGTATGTGTATGTGTATGTGTATGTGTATGTGTATGTGTATGTGTATGTGTATGTGTATGCTGTATGTGTATGTGTATGTGTATGTGTATGTGTATGTGTATGTGTATGTGTATGTGTATGTGTATGTGTATGTGTATGTGTATGTGTATGTGTATGTGTATGTGTATGTGTATGTGTATGTGTATGTGTATGTGTATGTGTATGTGTATGTGTATGTGTATGTGTATGTGTATGTGTATGTGTATGTGTATGTGTATGTGTATGTGTATGTGTATGTGTATGTGTATGTGTATGTGTATGTGTATGTGTATGTGTATGTGTATGTGTATGTGTATGTGTATGTGTATGTGTATGTGTATGTGTTGTATGTGTATGTGTATGTGTATGTGTATGTGTATGTGTATGTGTATTGTGTATGTGTATGTGTATGTGTATGTGTATGTGTATGTGTATGTGTTGTATGTGTATGTGTATGTGTATGTGTATGTTGTATGTGTATGTTTGTTATGTGTATGTGTATGTGTATGTGTATGTGTATGTGTATGTGTATGTGTATGTGTATGTGTGTATGCGTGTGTATGTGTGTGTATGAATGTAAGCATTTATGTATGCATATGCATGTGCATTATGTATGCATGTGTGTGTATGTGTGTGTATGCATGTAAGTATGTATGTATACATATGCATATGCATTATGTATGCTTATGTATGCATGTATGTGTATGTGTGTGTGTATGTCTCTCTACGTGTGCGTGTGTATGCATATATGTGTGTGTATGTGTCTATATGTTTGTGTATGTGTGTGTATGTGTGTGTATGTGTGTATGTGTGTGTGTGTCTATGTGTGTATGTGTGTGTCTATGTGTGTATATACATGTATATATATATATATATATATATATATATATATATATATATATATATATATATATATATATATATATATATATATATATATATATATATATATGTGTGTGTGTGTGTGTGTGTGTGTGTGTATGTGTATGTGTATGTGTGTGTGTGTCTATGTGTGTATGTGTGTGTGTCTATGTGTGTATGCATGTGTCTATGTATATATATATATATATATGTGTGTATGCATGTGTATGTGTGTATGTAAATTAGTGTGTATATGTGTATGTGTATGTGTCTATGTGTATGTGTGTGTGTCTATGTGTGTATGTGTGTGTGTCTATGTGTGTATGCATGTGTCTATGTATATATATATATATATATATGTGTGTATGCATGTGTATGTGTGTATGTAAATTAGTGTGTATATGTGTATGTGTATGTGTGTGTGTCTATGTGTATGTGTGTTTCTATGTGTGTATATGTGCATGTGTATGCATATGTATGTGTGTGTATGTGTGTGTGTGTGCATACCTGGCTTCACCGAGTGTGTGTGGAGATCTCTCTCTCTCTCTCTCTCTGTGTAGCTCAGTGATGAGTAGCACCTCCTTTAATGTCAATCCGGGAAGACAAGAGGATGGTATGAAGACCTCGAGCAAGTGAAGGCACAAGTGCGTGAGTGAGAAGCACACAAACATGCACACACATACACACACGCGCACACACGGCAAGACAAAGAGTGAGAAGCAACGGAGTTCTTAGATTACTTTCAAAAAGCTCTTACAAGTTCAAAACTGTTACAATCTAACCTCAAAAATGAGCTCTCTAGATCTATTTATAGTTTTTGACTAGGTTTTGGCACTGTCCAGACCTAGTGTCCGGCCTAGTTAAAAATTAGGTTCCAGGGCCAATTTGAGGGCTTAAACGGAGTCTAAAAAATACGAAAATTGATATGTAGGTACTTCTAAGGCTCCTCAAGCTCAAGGACTCCTTGGCTTACACAAAATGGAGCTACAAAAATATGAAATGGTATTTACAATGATTGTTAGTGATAAGAATCACTGTTATAAAGACGTTGATTTGGAAAAATTTGAAGGGCCTATCTGCCAGATTTGCGTCGACTGCTTTGTCTACTTAATCCTTCACCTCGCTCTGACTCTCTCCGCTGGCTTCCTTGTCTAGTCAGTCCTTGGGTGCCCATACTGCTCTCAACACCCCCCCCTCTCTCGCGTCTATCGTCCCTGACAGACCCTTGTTGCTGGGAGTGTTGGATGTAATATTCCACAACCTGAGTGGCAAGCTGATGTTCCTGTATGCGTAGTCCTCTGGCCAAGTCTGTCATCATACGATCCCAATCAATTGGTCCTGGAATGTCCGGATGTGGCAGATATAGCTGATCTGCATGAATCGCTTGTTCTACTGCGAATAGATGTAGCAAATGTGTGGGTCTGGGAATGAAAATCTCTTAATGATATTCCCAGAATCCCGTAGAGAACATTTCCTCAAATGTCTGCTTGAAGCATGCGGGTAAGTACTTTATTCGTGCATGCTTGGCAAAGATTATAGTGACCGAGGGAGTCTGGCTCATGTCGTAGACTAAATCCTTGTTACCTTGAGAGAATCCAAGGGAAGAGATCTATGGAGCTTGTACCGTCCGAAAGGTTTTGAAGACAATGGTCATGAGCTCGAATATTTTCATACACATCTTCGCTGCTATGTCGGGTACATTATTTAGACGTGTAGACCAGTGTCGAATTGTACTTATTTGCAAGCAAGTAATGTCTAAACTTTTTAACCGCATATACCATGCCTAATCCTTCTCTCTCCGTAGTGGTGTAATTTCGTTCGACTGCATTCAACTGTCTACTGGCATAGGCAATTGGGAGATCCATATTACCTTCACCGGTAGGCTGCGCGAGTACACACCCAATAGCATAATTGGATGCATCCACGTGAACATGGAAGGGCTTATTCCAATCTGGTGTGGTTAAGATTGGTGCTGAACATAATCTTTGTTTAAGCTCATTGAAGGAATTCTCACATTCGTTAGTCCACTCAAAGTTAGTCAAAAGTCCATACAGAGGCTTTGCTATGATGGCATACATGTGTATAAACCGTCGATAATAACCACAATGCCCCATGAAAGCTTGTACTTCCTTGACATTCTTTGGCCTAGGTAACTCGGCTATGGCTCTCACTTTCTCTTCATCAGTGGATATGCCATTCTTTGACACTATGTGTCCTAGAATCTTGCCTTGCCTGACCATAAAGACACACTTTTCTGGGTTCAGGCAGACTTGATATTCTCTACATTTGTCAAAGATTTGTCTGAGTTCAGGAATATGGGTTTGTCTGATGTTGGAATGAGCACAAAGATCATCAACATAGACTTCTAAGTTCTTCCTCAGGAACTCTTTAAATACATGGCACATTAGCCTCTGGAAGGTTGCTGGTGCATTGGTAAGCCCAAATGGCATTACTCTAAAGGCAAATATGCCCCATTGAGTGGCAAATGCCGTCTTATGCTGATCTTCTGGAGCTATGGCTACTTGATTGTAGCCCGAAAATCCATCAAGGAAGCTGTACACTTCCTTGCCTGCCACTCTTTCTAAGAGATGCTCTGTGATAAGAAGCGGATAGTTATCACCAATGGTGGCTGCATTGACCTTCTTCAAGTTAATGCACACACGCAGCTTTCCGTTTTTCTTGGGCACCACTACAATGGGGGATACCCACTCAGTGTGCTCAATTTCATAGATAAATCCAGCTTCAACCAGCCTATCTATCTCTTCTTTGATCTTGGCAGCATAATTATCATTATATGTATATGGCTTTTGTTTAGAGGGTTTGGCATCTGAGGTCATGGGGATGGTGTGTGAGCATATGTCTGGGTCAACACCCTTCAAATCCTTGTAACTCCAAGCGAATACATCTCTGTATTCTCTTAGCAAGGCTATTAACGCATGCTCTTCTTCCTCTGCTAGGTCATGGCCTATGTACGTGCATCTCTCCTCTCCTTCTTCTAGGGCCACTACTATTTTCTTGGTGGTTTCTTTGTTATCATAGGCCTTTCCTGATTGTGCCTCTCGTTTAGGCATTCTTATCATGACTCTCCTGTCGTCTATTTCATACTTCTTAAAATTTTTCGGGACCTCGAACAAAGATTCTTCCTCTTCTGGTGTGACCTCTCTCTTCTTTCTTTTCTTTCCTTCTTCGTTCAGGGTCACTTGTGTGGCTAGCCTTACGTCATTCGTAAGCTCTCCATGCCTCTAGGGTTGAAATTCTACTTCATAGAAGTATTCTTCATCTGATGCAAAAGATGGGTCCATAATGATTGACTCTAAATCGGAGTCATTTGCATCCTCAAATGCATCAGGGCTAGGTTCACACTCTTCTAAAACTGCATCTCCCATGATTGGCTCTATGGAGAAAACTGAAATGTCATAGCCATCCTCATCACAGTGGGGTGTCCATTGTTCCTCATTGATGGCAACATCCATTGTTGCTAAGATTTTTACCCAGCCATGAGGTTCGAACTCTTCATCGGGAAACACTACAGGTGCATAGGCTGGGTCTTGAATTGATCTATGTGTTTCCTTCACACCTATCTCTCTGGCTTTCTCTCTTTTTTCTTCTTCTATTGCTACTTTGCACATCCACAAATGGGTATCTTCATGCATCCATGAGGATCCTGATCCTATGGAATGCACCGATTCTGTATCATCTTTGGCTCTATGGATGGGATTCCATTGGATAGGAGGGACATCTCTATGAGAGTAATCTTTGAGATTCACTTTGGTCGTGACACCTAAGTGTTGCAAATACAAGGAGTTGGTTTCCCAATCCTGTACCACTTGCAGCTGTCGCATAAATGGTCTTCCCAAGATCATTTCATAGGCATGATTTTTGCTAAAATCACATATAGCAAATGTATGCTCGAACTCGACACCACACGTGGTGAGAGTTATTCCTTCTAGCAATCCTAAGGGTCTTTCTATGTGACCATCGGCCATCTGCAATTTCATCCTCGGGGGCTTGAGTGCTGGCTTGCCCCAATGCTTCCATAGGGAAGTGGTAGCAATTGCAACACCTGCGCCTGAGTCTAGAATGGCCTTGGTGGTGTATCCTTGATGGGTGATAGGAAGATATGTGTTTCCCTCTTCGCCCTCACTCATGTCTCCTATCTTGTCCAATGGTATTTCTGGCACTGTTCTCTGGGATCCTACCTGGGAACGAGGTTTTGCTATCTCTGGTACTTGTTTGGCTACATGTTTCCATAGCTCTGGCCTTACTTTGAGTAGCTCTTCTAAGGTGAGGTTGCATTGTACTTTAGTGTTTTTCACTACCTCTGTGTTCCTAGGTATGATTGAGTCCTCATTTCGTACCATGACCGTGGGTGCTCTCATGCAAGTAGACTTAGCTTCCCATGGGCCTGTGAAGTGGGGTAATTCTTGTAGAGAGTTAGACTCAAAGTCTAATCTTTCCTGAGATTGGGTGCTCTCCTGCTCCTCATAAATGGATGGGATGTCTTGTGGGAATTGGTCGTGTGCATCATCCACAAGTTCAATAGGAGGAGGGACTTCACTTTCTTTAGCCCATTTGTCTTCTTGAATCTCTCGTAGGAATTCTGGTGTGAACCGATTCATAGAAGATGATGTGTCTGGCTCCGTAGAGTTAGGCACATAGGCTTCAGGCACATAGGCTTCCTGGGCAGGAATGCTTACTCTTTCACTTGCCTTGTCCTTATGTTGAGAGACAGGTTCCTTTTCTGATTGTGCAATCAGCTTCTCTATTCTTTCTAGCAGTCCATCAAAGTGTAACTGTGTCTTCGCTGAACTAGAGATGTTAAATAGGCGGCTGGCTTCAAACATGGTCTGAGCCAGTTCCACCATCTTAGCACAAATTTTGGTTCGTTCTAGCTCTAGTTCTGCTCTAGGGTAACACTTTTCATGATCAGTTACATTTGGCCCTTCTTGGATTCTGGCCTGATATGCTTTAAGCATCATATTAAGGTCCTCGGGAGTGGGATCTGCTAGGACTGATCCTACTCTAGGGGGTGGTGGAATTAGGTGAGGCGGGTTGGAAGGTGGTGGGTCGGATGGAGTTGGGAATGGTGGAGGTGGGGTAGTGTGAGAGGGAGTTTGAGATGTGAGTTCAGTTATCCTGGCCTTTGTTTCTCTGAGGCTTTCCTCAAGTTCACTCATCTTTTTTGCCCATTGCCTTTTCATTCTTTCACGACTATCTCTCCAAGCTCTAGTCCTTTTCCTTGTCATGCTCTCTGTTTCACTAACTTCTGGGCTCTTTTCCTGGCCTACCCCTTGGTTTTGCTGCAATGCTTGAGCTCTAGTGACTACCTGTATGGGTGCAGTGGAAGTCACACTCCCTGTGGAGTCTACAACTAACCCAATAACATTGATAGGAGTGATTTTTGGCATATTATTGGGGTTCTTTGGGCAATCTCGTAAGAGATGCTCCTTTCCACATTCTTGGCAAAAGCCCTGGATCGTCACTGACTGGGGTTGTGTAGGTGGAGGGACGGGACAGTCACGAATGAGATGATCTCCTTGACATCTGTAGCATGGTCCTCTAGGGAATGGAGGTCTTACTTGCCTAGGTTGAGGTCTAGGGTTGGGGTTTGCATACATGACGTTTGTGTAATCTGACTCCCAACTAGGTTCATTTGGCTCTTCACTGTAATAGGACTCACCATGTTCAGGAGATTGCATGTAGTAGGCCTGGGGGCTGTCAATATGCGTCCAATCAAAGCTATGGTCACTCGGGTCACTTTCAGAAAGCAATGGTGTTACAGGGACTATAGCTCTATTCAGGTTCTCTTCTGCAACTGCATATTTTACTAGGATCACATTAGCTGGGGCAAGGGGTTGTTGTGCTAACACAGGCTGAGGCCTTTGTTGGTTTTGGTATTGTGGTTGGTAGGTTTGTTGAGGCCTAGCATATTGCTGCGGTGGGTACTAATTCTGGTATCTTCCCTGCTGAGGGTATGGCTGAGGGTAGGGTTGCCTAACCGCTTGCTTATTGTATGGGCAGTCTTGTGCGGTGTGATTTGTGTATCTTCGTTCTATGGTGCAGTACTGGTTACTGGGATTTACTTGGGGTTGAGCCATAATGGGACATACGTTCGCCATATGGTCACCACCGCAGGTATAACATCTCTTTACTGGGGCAAATCTTGGAATTTGTTTGCTAGAGACACCTAGTTTTTGTGCCACTTTCTCAGCGAGTTCCTCAATTGATGTGGATTGCCAGGAAGAGAGGCTAGAGGCACTATCTGAATCTTTGTATATTTTGGAAAGCTCTAACTCCTCCCCTAGGTTATCCTCGATGTCAATGCACATGCGTACACACTCTTCTATGGTCCTAGGGTCCTTCAAGTACACATAAGATCTCAATTTGGTACTAAGCAATCCATCCAAGAATAAAGCCACTTGCTTAGCTGGTGTGGGTAGCTCCGAAACAGGGCATCTTTCTAAGTATTGCCTAAATCTTCTTCCTGCAAGTCTCACGGTCTCTTGAGGGGTTTGCTTGAAGCTGTGAATTAGCGAGGAGGTATTATGTCTTATGCCACTCTTAGAGAATTCAATAATGAAAGCCTCTAGGAGTTGGTCTATACTCCTGAACTGCCTCTCGTTTAGTGGCTGAAACCATGTCAGGGCAGTGTTCCTAAGGGTTAGATCAAAGGCATTGTATTGCGTGAACAGATCTTCCACTTGTTCAGCTCTCAAGACTTGCCTAAACTCAGCCACATGATCGTATGGATCTCCAGTGCCATCGAAGTAGTTCTTCATGGACTTAACTAGCTGAGTCGGTCTCAGAGTCCTTGTGTGCTCTCTAGGTCGTGGTAGAGGGGACTCATCCGCATTTCTTTGATTCCTGGGAGCTCTAAGTACCTCAGGTTCTACTCTGTTTGTTTCCGTCCTCGTTCTTTCTCTGCCCCCTGGGTTGGCAAAGCTTACTTCTAGCCTATCTCTACTTCTGTCTCTTTGAGTTCCATGAGCTTGGGATGTTCCAGTTCCAGGGTGACCATAGGACACATTCGATCTTGGTTGGGGGAAAACGAATTCACCCTTCCAAGTGTAAGCATGTGTTGCTCTAGCACAATGGTGAGAACCACGTTAAGAAGCTCCACCTCCTTAATGTCAATCCGCGGAAGAGATAGGAGTGATATGAAGATCGTGAATGTGAGATGAAGTGAGAGTGAAGGTGAGAAGCATAGAAATGCACACACACATACACACACACTACGAAGAGACAAGCAAGACACAATGGAAGGTGGGAAATTAGCTCTATTACTCAAGAACACTATTACAAGCTCAAAATAGCTCTAAGCTCACACTAGCCAACACTAACCACCCCCAAAAATGAGCTCTCTAGCTCTTTTTATAGTTTCTAGACTAGCTTTGACCGGTTTCACATCTAGTGACCGGCATAGTTAAAAATTAGGTCCTAGATGCTATTTGGAAGGGTAAACAGTATCTAAAAATAACAAAAATTGGTACGCGCATTCTACCTAAGCTCCTCAAGCTTGAGGACTCCTCAGCTTGCACAAAATGGAGCTATGGATTACAAAATGGGGTTTTCTATGTTACATATGTTACAATAGTGATAAAAATCACTGTTGGAGGTTTTTGGAAAGTATTTGAAAACATAATTATTTGAAAAATGATCCGACTGGCTCCCTGCTCTGTCGTTACATGCTTCCATGTCGTCTGTGCCTCTGGCTGCTTCCAACACCTTCCTCCCTCTCGCTTCTGTCGTCCCTGACAGAACCTTGCTGTGAGGTCTGCCGGATATAGTTCTGTAGTAGGTCTTGAGCGAGGGTGTGCTCGGAGATACGAATGCCTCGGGCCAGGTCGGCCTCGAGTTTCTCCCAATCGATTGGTTGCGGTTCTTCCGGTGGCGGGAGCTGATAATGTGTGGAATAGACCATTCGTTCACAGGCAAATAATTGTAATAAATGAGTAGGCCTGCTTATGAATACCTCTGAATGGTATTCCCAAAAACCGGTTGTGAACATCTCTTCGAATGTCTGCTTGTAGCACGCCGGTAGGTACTTTATTCTGCAGTGCCAGGCATAACAAACCCGTAGCGATGGCGTTGTACTCATATCATATACCAGATCAAAATTGCCATGCTCAAAGCCCGGGGTGTTGACATGGGGTGCCTTGACGCGTCGGAAGACTTTAAAAATCATTTGCATCATGTCAAAGATTTTGACAGTCATATGCGCCGCTATATCATCCATGTGCTTGAGTCGAGGGAGCCAGTGGCGAATTGTAGCCATCATGTAGCCTACAGTTGGTAACTCAATGGGTGGCTTCAAATAGGGGTAATTCAACCAGTCTTGGCACTGCTTATTGTTTTGTACCTTAATAGCAAAGGCAGTCCAGGAGCGGCGTCGTGGTACTGGTCCCCAACACGGGTTATACTTCAGGTGCAAAGGTGCCTTTACCCATGTACTCATCATCTCTGGATACTGCTGTAGTAAATTTTTTCGCCACTCTGGTTGATAGATCCTTCCTTTCTGTGCATCTAGTGGCAAATCAGCCGCCTCGAATTGAGTTGCATGCGATGGTTTTTTACCTGTCTCTTTCTCAATGGCTAACTGGTATTCGGCCATTAACATGAAGTATGGTTTATACTGTAGCTCGTGCCCAGATATGTATCGTCGCGGGGCCAATTGAGCAAAGAATGAAGACTGTAATATTCGTTCTTCTATCATCGCCATGGCATGTAATTGTGCCTCTACTCTAGCTGAGTGCGTTGTTCCAAGTTCCTCAATAGTCTTCATCCACGCGGGGGTCGGAAGTTCGTACGTCATCTGACCTTCGGCCGTGACGCGTCCGCCTAGGATGGGTTGTGGCTCGTATGCTTCTTCAAACATTTCCTCCACCGGGATGGTGACCGTTTCTTCCTCAGCTGGAAGCTCAGGTGGGGAATCTGGCCTTGGTGGCGCTTCGTATACTGCAATCCTTAATTCAAGGGTCGATACCTGGGCCCGTAATGAGTTGAGTTCCTCTAGGAGGTCAGGAGAGGGGTCCACAGGTGCTGGTACGTCTTGGTGTGCCGGTTCTCGTAACTGGAGTAATTTGTGATCTTCTTTGAGTTTCTGTAACTCCTCGTTCATGCGGTCATATTCATCTAGCAATCTTACATGATCGTCTAGCAGCATCCTCATTGAGTCTGAAGGAATGGCTTTGAACCTGCTAGGACTGAGTGGTTGGTCTGGGTGGTCGAGCGCTGCTTCTAAGTTTTCTCGGTTCTGATCCTGTAAGCGCTGGTTTTCTTCCTTGGCGGCTGCTAGGTGTCTTCGTAGTAAGCCCATGTTTCGTGTTAGCGTTGCATTGCGGACTGTCTGGGCTGTTAATAAATTATCCAGGTCAGTCGTGGCTTCCTTGGTCTTTTCTTCGCTTTCTAGTTCCAATTTGTGATAAGCCTCGCGTAATTCCTGGTAGCGGGTGTTCAGAGAGGCATTCTCAATGGACAATAAATTAAGCTGCGACTGTAAGTCATTGGTTGTCCTCTGCAGCTGCTGATAATTATCACCAAGAGATGTGAACTCATCTCTTACTTGCGTCATACATATGAACATCTGTCGGAATGCATTATCTACAGTGGGTGATAGTATTAACGGGGTGCGAAATGAAGATGCAGTTGGTGTGGATGCAACGGGAACAGGGAATGGGGATGGGAAGGTGGATGATGTAGTGATTGTTGAAAATTGTGATGTGCCTAAAAATGTTTGTGCCGTGAGTGAAGTGAGCGATGGTGCAGTGGGTGGTGAGATGTCCATGTCGGTGGACGTATCTAGTGCGGTGACCGTGAATATGGGTGTGATTGTGGGTACTCGTGCTGGTGTAAATACGGGATTTACAAAGGTTGAGGGGTAATTTACAGGGGGGCTGGCTGGAGCAGCTTGGTGGAAAGGGGAAAGAGGGGTTACAGTGGGTCGGGGAGGTGAGACGGGGGAGAAGGTTAATGGCGGGGGGAATGGGAAAAGGGGTCTTGGAGTTGTGGGGAAAGATGGAAAAGATTGATGAAGGAATGGGTTGGGTGTGGGAAGGGGTAGATTAGGGCTAATGGGCGCGGGAAGTGTGGGGTGAGTGGTCGTAAAGACGGTTTCTGCAACACCACCGGCGAATGAAGATGTGGGTCTAGGGGAAGGAGGGTGAAGAGGGGAGGCTGGATGGACGGGTGGTGAGAGAGGAGCGGTTGGGGTGGTCGGTACTTCAGTGACTACTGAGGTAGGTACAATTGTAGCGCGGGGTGGGGAATCTACAATGATAGTTTCTACGGCCAATGATCGTTCGGGGACGAGGCATGCCTCCCTGGCTTGTTCCGAAGATTGTGCTCCGGTTGGTACACGAATGTATTCGCCGGGCTTTGAAAGTAGTCGTACTCTGCGGGGGTCAAACTGTGGCAGTGGTTTTCGTTGCAAGTACCTGAGTGCCTCGTTGGAGCCTACTGATTGGACTAATTCTTTGAATCCTTTGATATATGCGTCTTCGAATCCGCCTGTGACAAGTTCTTGTTCTATTATTTTTTGGCTCTCTTCCTCTGTCAGCTTCTTGCGTGCCCAAACTTTTTCCATAGTTCTATACAGCTTCTTGATAGCTAGAGTGTAAGCTGCTGCCTCGTAAGTTTCATCTTCATGGGTACTTGTATCGCCATGTGTGTCGGTTTGTTGGCCTTGGCCATCTGTCTGTTCCTGCTCTTGGGATTCATGTGTTCCCTGGCTAGCTTCGTCGTCTCCTTCGTCGTCATCGGTTGCTGTCCTTTCATCATCGGAGCTGGACACGACCTGTCCTTGTGGCTGATCCCTGGGTGTGGTAGGGTAGCTAGGCCTTTCAAATTCTTGAGAAAACATTTGCCCTTCTGAAAACTGGAACTCATTGGAGAATGCATCGGGCATCTCAAAATCAAACGTTTGGTCCAGTGGCTCTGCTTGTCCTGGTTCTAAATGCGGTATTGGAAAAGAGAAAGCTTCCGCACCAATAGTGGTGGGAAGTTCAGCTGCTGTGGTGATAGGTTCTGTGGTTGTGGCTGCTTGGGGTGCGAGAGTACTGGTGGTGCCCTCCGTTACCACTGGTCTAGATAACCTTATGCGGATAGGTTGTACTGTGGGAGTGGCTGCTGTTGGTGACTGCTCTGGAGATGGTTGTGGAGAGGGTGATGCTGGGACTTGTAGGCACGGGATAGTACCTCTCATCCGCTTTCCGGCTCTGCCTTTGCTAGACTTTCTAGCCTTCCTAGTGGTGCCTTTGAATGCTTTCAGTTCCTCACTGGTCATGGCACGCTCAATTGGTAAGTCATACGCCAAGAACATATATATGATCCTGGTGAGGGCGCAGCATCCATTGATTACCTTTTTTCGCTCCCATCTATGCTGTGCCAAATAGAGCTGATCAATGATCCAGCTGGCTAGATCAACTGTTTGCGGTCCAGTACATGCTAAGTATAATCCAAACCAGATTCTCTTGTGGGGCATGGTAAAACGATCCTGAGCTGGGAAAGCAAAGTGCTGCATGCATATCCGTAATGGCTTAGAGAGCTCAGGTGTTATAGCAGAAATATCCTCCCACTTAGTTACGTCACCACGCTGTCGGAAAGAATTTGTTACTCTTAAAATATTTCAAAAATTAAAATATTAATTGATTGATATAAGTTTGGTTACATTATGAAATTTTGACTAATATTTGACTTTAATTTTGCAGGAAAAGAAATTGTTGATCAATAACAAGAAGGGAAGTATTTAGCCAAATGTTTTCTTAATAGTATTTAAGGTTATAGATAAAAATTCAAGGGTTAGTTAAGGGTATATTTATGTTTTGAAAGTAAATGTAAGGATATTTAAGGGTTACATATAGGTTTTGAACATGAATTATAGGGTTCTAGTTAAGTTTTAAGGTTAATTATGGGTTAATTATTCATCCTAGTGGGTTATGGAAGGTTAGAAAATAGGTTTATGGGTTAGTTGGAGCTAATTGATGTGGTTTAAAGTTAGTTGTAGGGTAAACCTAAGGTTAAATAAGTAAATAAGTGGGTTATAGTCTATAAATGAATTATTAAATAGGTTAATTATATCTTAAGGAACCGTAGCAAATTAATAGGAATATATATTAATTATTTATTTCCACTAAGCCTAAGGTAATAATTAAAATGGGTTAAATTAAATCTTAGTCTAAGGTATAGTATTTATTCTAAAGTTTAGTATTTAATTAAATAAAAAAGAAGAAGTGAAAGGTTATTTAAATCTAAATTTTTTGGTCCATTGAATAATTAATTGATTGGTTGAAATTGGGGAAATTCAAATGGGGAAAAATCCCACGCCTAAAAAGTTGTTGGAGTGATGTGGAGTTAAAGAGGAGTCAAATTAGGTAGTTGGTTGAGTTATCTAATGGAAATTGTAGGCTATGGTGGGCTATTCTCATCTATTTAAAGAGGGGAGTACGTGCTCACAAGTTCATGTGTTTTTTTCAGATTTGATTTATGAAGAATTGCAGCCTCTTGGTGAACTGAAGCTATTGGCGAACTGGAGATACACATGTGACCTGAAGTTTGAAAAGCAGAGATTGTCCTTAGTTTGAAACTTTTATTAGCTTGTATAGGCTATCTTTTAGACTGTCATTTTTTAAACATCATCCTTGAGGTCGTATAGGACTTTGGTTATTCATTTAGTATCATCTTTTATGTCTAAAGAAAATTCTTCTAGTAACACCTTTCTACCTTCATCAACTTTTGCATTGTTGTTTCCAAAACCAATAGAAGATAAAGAATCAATAAAAGCAGTCAGAGTAGAAGAATCTTTGCACGATCTTAGAACAACTATAACTTTCCTTTCTACTGTTCCTCCTAGTGTTAGTGAAGAAAATTTTCCTCCAACTGTAGATAGAAACGTAGAGACTATCCAAGAAGAAACAAACGAAACTATAAAAGATCAAATAGTTAGTGAAAAGATTATCCTACCTTCTTATTTTGATGCAGTTGAACTTTATAGGAACGCTTCACCTTACGGACCTTAGGAAAAGTTATACTTGTACCTGAGTTTGCTACAGACACCCCGCGTGTGCCGAACGATTTAGGCGGATGACTTGATCCACCATCCGAGCATCTCTCACGACCCGACATTGGTGAACCCGACGTGAAGATCGGCTTGCGACTCAGACGGATATTATCAGTTTGCATTGCATATACATTCATACGATTTTACATCGGTGCAGCTGCGTCTTCATCCTTGGAAGCTGTGGCAATTACGTGAGCTTGCAATCTTCTTGGTGTTGAGGGCTGGTCTGGTGACCTGAGCGCCTCCACGAAGATTGGCAAGTAGGAGAACCTCGTCTCGCCACCCCTTTCATCAACAATTGAAGCACAAAACGTTTGCACCCATTTTTAGCAAACTATGTATTTAGGTTTTGATTCAAATCAATAAATGTATTGAATTTCACAGAAAGCACTGTTTTGAGCCTCATCTTCGAGCAGTTGGTATAATTTCTTTACTCTTACATTCTTGCATACATAATTGTATTTAAGGTTAAATTATTGGTCTAGGTTAAAGGCAACTGTTTGTTAATCATGGGATAAGCGGTAATCATAGCGTTACTTGAAGCATATTGGCATAGTATAAACTTAACAAACTGGACTCTAACAGAATTTCAGAATTAGTAGCTGAACATAAGGAAAGAGTAACAAAAGAAGTTCAGGATATAGTTAGAATTGTTCAAGCTAGGTCAAAACAAACTTTAAAAATGGACGAGCTATTTCAAACTATGATGCACGAGACGCAAGGACAAAAAGTAGTTGAAACGTTATTAAAAGATAAAGGGAAATTTACTGGTATGAATGTTACAAATTATTTAGACACGTTTGAGGAATTAGCTAAGTTACACGGTTTACCTGAAACAAAGTGGAAATCCTATCTTGGACGTCTGGCCATAGGTACGGTAAAAGCTATTATGGATATACATGACAATAAGGAATGGGATGAGTTTAGAAAAGAGCTGCATAAGGAATTCTACTTAGAAGACTACAGTCAACATAGTAGAGAAGGATTTATGAAATGGATTAGTTCACCTAAGCCTCACATTTCTTTAACTCAACTTCATGGCGAATTTATGAAAAGATTCTCTCAATTACCTGAACAGGATAGGGTTGCCCTTACCCCAGATATCATTTTATATTTCCTTAAAATCTTGACTCCAGATATAAGGGTAGAGGTTGAGCGTAGGCTTGAAGAACCGGGAAAGAAATATGGGCTTACAGATGACTGGGGTGTAGTGAAAACTGTAGTTGAGGCGGTTGCTCATATGATCCAACGTAAAACACTCCTTTATGAATCGATGTCTCAGCCATCTTCCAGTTTTCCTCCGATTCAGGCAACTAGGGATACACATATAGATTCAAAAGCTGAGCCTACAACATCCACATCTAGAGTACCAACCGAGTTACAATTTGAGATTTTGTTTAACAAGTTGGACAATATGATGCATATGCACGAGAATATGTCTAAAGAGGTAGCGGCTTTGCAGAATGTGGTGTATGCTTTAAACCTTCAAGATAAACCTGCAATGCAAGCTCATCCGACTATTTATCCTCAACCAGTAAATGCTCCAAATCCACCATTAGTAGCTCCGAATCATCCATTAGTACCTCCTAATCCACCTTTTATACCTCCTAATCCTCCAGTTGTACCCCAACCAATTCCTCAACCGATTCCTCAAGCATTTAACCAAAGAAATTTCAATGAAAGGAGAAATGCCAATGTGAGGAGATGTATCTGGTGCGATGCCACAGATCATTTGACTTATACATGTGAAGCATTGAAAGATGCGAAAGAGAAAAGACTTGTAATTGATATTGACAAGCGATTGTGCGACTATAGAACACATTTACCCTTAGCTGCCAATTGGGGAAAGGGAGGGATGCAGAAGCTGTATGAAAACCTTTCTGAGTCTTCGAAATCTGCTTCTGCTGTTAAACTAGAATATGTTGATAGTGACTCTGATTCCGAACAAACAAGGGAAACAAGGAACTACTCAATTGAAGCTTTGATAAAGGCGAGAGATGATATTATGCAGAAAACCGCATGGAACTCTCCTGTCGATCAATTCTCGATATATTCGCATATTGCGAATGTTGAAGAGAAAAGAAAGAGGGATGATGAGCAAGATACAAATGATTCAGGTAGACGAATGACTAGAAGTAAGATGAGAGATGAGCCAAAGCCTAAGAAAGTTCAGTTTGAACAAGGCGAAAGTTCTAAAACAAATGAGGAGCGAAGAAAAGAAATTAGGGAGGGTAAACAACCTGTGTTTAGTGAGCCAATTCAAACATCAGACAAAGTAGAGCAAATTCCTAGAACTGAAACAAAACCTGAAGAGAAACCAGAAAAGAAACCAAAACGAGTACCGAAAGCTATTCTTATTTCTGAACTTGAACAAAAAGTTGATTCGAAAGAAATATTGTATGACATCTTATTAAAAAGTGCAGTAACAATGACTTTAGAACAAATCTTCTCAATAGCAAAAATTGAATTTAAGGAAAATTTTATTAAACTAATTAAAAGGAAGAGATTCCCTCTGTCACAAGAGGTAGAGATGCAAGATGTTGCCGATGTAACTCACTTGATTCATGAATCTCTTTCTTTAGACTCAGAAGATGAAGAAGATAATACCTGTAATGTGAACAAAAATTTCTTAGGACCGATTGTACCAGATGACGAAACAAAAAACTCAGAGAGTGATTTTAGCAAAAGTTTTTGGGCAAGAGGCACACCGGAGATTAAAGTTAACTTAGGAGATCAGAAGAGCTCATATTCTGCTTTAGCCCTAATTGACTCTGGGTCTGAAATCAATGTGATTTCGAAAGGATTATATGATAAGTTTAAATGGCCTATTGAGAAAAATCACGGCTGGATAATGCGAACCGCGGACAATGGTTGTGGATCACTCCTAGGAGCATGTGCCAACATACCTCTAATGATAGGTGGAATCTCTGAGACATTCCACTTTTTCATTCAGGACAACTGCTCTTATGAAATTATCTTAGGTCAACCATTTATATGTGAAGCCAGAATGGAGACTAAAGTAATAGATGACGGCTCAGCATACACAAGAATTAGATCTAAAGATGATCTACAATCGCTCCAAGTTATGATAGTCAGCCCAAACCATGTACGAAATAGGGAGCAAATTAGGAAGACGCCCATCCGTTCTCATGAAAAGATACGTGAAGATCATATGCCTCTTCGTGAGTTTGGAACTTATTATGATCAAAATTTTGCCTAGATGCCACTGTTGAGCGAGACAACGGTGGTTCTTGGTTTGATGTCTCGCACCCATCTGTAGATACTTTAGATAGTTTTTCTTTGTATTTCCCTTCATCATATTTGCAATTCAGTCATTATAAAAAAATTCCTAAAAAAATTATAAAACATTATGAAAAAGTTTATAAAGAGAAAGGATTCATTTCATCTGATGAACACATTGAAACCGTAATTGAAACTTTATCTTCAAACTCATTGATTGAAGAACTTCAAAATATTTTGCATGAAAAAGAAAATTTTAGATTTGTACTTTTAAATTCTATTGAAGAATATGAATTGATTATTAAATTTGTCATGAGTAATGAAAAGGAAGCAAAAGTAAATACAAAATACAAAACCGTTGATAAAAAAATTAAACCGATTGCCCAATCATTACCACGAGAGAGTGAAGAGAAGTTTAGGAACGTTACCAATGATCCTTATTTAAGAGAGCGCACAAATATAGGTCATACTTTCACAGAAGAAACTTTAAAGCTAATCAAGATAGGAAATGATGAAAATTTTTTGTTACCCGAGGAACGTGAATTATTTCAAAGAGTGATTAGAAAGCATGGAAAGGCATTTTCTTTATATTCCCATGAGATAGGTTGTGCAGACCCAAAAATTGTACCACCAATGATCATCTTTACAGTGCCTCACATTCCATGGAATCTTCGACCCATACCTGTTCCGAAAGCCCATTTACCAGAGTTAATGCGGCTTCTTAAGGAAAAGATTCACATGCGAATTTTAGAGCCATCGTCTGCACCCTACTCAAATAGGTGGTTTACTGTTCCAAAGAAAAATGGCAAGTTACGGTTCATTCAAGATTTGCAACCTGTTAACAAGGTTACTATTAGGAATGTAGGTACTGGGCCCATTGTAGGGGAATTCGCTGAAGCCTTCGCTGGTCATGCCATTTACTCAATGGGAGACTTGTATTCTGGCTACGATCAATTTCAGCTTGCTATTGAAAGTAGAGACATTACGACCATGAAAACTCCTTTAGGCTTAGTTCGCATGTGCACTTTGCCGCAAGGAGCTACTAATTCAGTAGCGCATATGATGAACGCCATGAATTCAGTATTACATGACTTCATTCCTAATATAGCCATGCCATTTATTGATGACGTTCCTATTAAAGGATGTATTGAGAATGCGAAAGATGAAACTTTAGATTCCTCTGGCTGCAGGAAGTTTGTAGTAGATCATATCTCTGACTGTGAAAGGATTTTTCAGAGATTTGAAGAGGTTGGTCTCACATTCTCCATTGAGAAATCTGTTTTTGGTGTCAATGAGGTACTTATAGTTGGGCATTTATGTGGACATTACGGTCGGAGGCCATATCCACCTAAAGTCGACGCTATAAACAAGATTTCTGAAACCTGTAGTAATATTAGTGAGGTAAGACGATTCCTTGGTGCTTGTGTGTTTTATGCTATCTGGATCCCACACTAGGCACATGTTGCAAACTGTCTTTATGCGTTGCTAAGGAAGAATCGAAAGTTTCTTTGGACTGAAGAACACTCAAAAGCTATGAAAAAGTTAAAGAAATTACTTCTTGAAGCTCCTATTTTAAAGCGAGTAGATTATACTGATCAAAAGCCTATCATTTTAACTGTTGATACGAGCCCTATAGGAATAGGATGGGTTATTGGTCAGGACGATGAAGAGGGCAATAGGTATGCTGTGAGATTTGGAGCAAAGATTTTACACGATACGCAAAGAAATTATCCGCAAATTAAACGAGAACTATGGGGTTTAGTCACGACATTAAAATCTGATAAAGAATATTTTATAGAGCAAATGTAATAGTTGAGACAGATTGTCTACCTCTGATTGGAATGATTACAAACTGTTCATCACCCGACATTGCCATGCTTAGATGGATTTCATACATCAAGTTTATAAATCCTGTTTTGATACATATTGCAGGTAAATCTAATCCTGTGGCTGATATGCTTTCTCGAGCTAGATTTGATAATGAGGAAGACACAGAATTAGAAATAAATGCAATTAATTATGATTCTAAAGCATACACATATGAACAGTTTAATATTGAAGAATACGAAGGAGAGTGGCAGGATATTGGAAAGTATTTAAGTACTTTGGTTAGGGCACCTTCATGGTCTTCAAATAGATTTCGGAATATTAGGAAAAGAGCTTACAACTTTTTTATGAAAGATGGTTTCATTTGGAGACATGCGAGGGGAAAAATTAGATTGCCACAACGAGTACTAGGTACTAAGGATCTTCAGTTTCAAGTCATGAAGAGTATGCATGATACTTTATGGGCAGGACATAAAGGGTTTGTAGCTACGTATGAAAAAATTAGAGAAGGATACTGGTGGCCAGGGATTTATGTTACTGTTAAAAATTATGTTACTTCATGTGACGTATGTCAGATTCATTCCTCAGTCAAACATAGGGATCCGTTGCATCTTACCTATCCACCATGCATCCATTATAAATGGGTTGTAGACTTAGTTACCATGCCCAAAGGTATCAATAAGATGAGATATATAGTCTTAGCACGTGAAGATCTTACGAATCATGTAGAAGGCCGAGCTTTAAGATCTAAGACAACCTTGAATGTATGCAGATTTCTTCTTGAGGATGTTATTTCACGATTTGGTTACGTAGAAAAGGTAGTGGCTGATAGGGGAGAGCTAGATGCGCAGGAGGCTAGAGAATTCTTTGCTAGACATGGAATTCGCTTAGCCCTTACTACTGCTTACAACCCTGAAGCTAATGGGAAGATTGAGCGAGGGCATTCTCCTATTATTAAAGCAATTTCCAAAGCTTGTAATGGAGAAATTAAGAATTGGCCAACTTATTTGCCATTTGCGTTGTGGGCCGATAGAATGACCTGCACTAGAACGACGGGGTATATGCCGGCAGAGTTGATGTATTGCCAGAAACCAATTTTCCCTGTGCATACGCAAATTCTTACTTGGACTACTTTACCATGGGAAGATAATTTGTCAACAGAAGATTTATTAGCTCTGCGAATCCAGCAACTAGAGCAAGGGAATGAACGTTTAGAAGAGGCTATAATTAAACTAAAAGATTCTCGATTGAAAAACAAGAAGTATTTTGATAAATCACATAGGTTAAGGCCAAAGCCGATTTATGTTAATGATTGGGTTTTACTGTATGACAGTACGTTTGATTCTCAGTATGATGCCCGTAGGAAACTTAAAAGACGATGGTTTGGACCTTATGTGGTAGTCAAAACTTATGATAATGGAACATATGCCTTGCGTGAATTAGATGGCACGCCTCTTAAAAACTTAATTGCTGGCAAAAGAATTAAATTATTTAAACAAAGAGATAATGAAATGTATGAAGTAATGTTTGATGATGAGTATGATTAATTATGTATGAATGAATTTCTTTAGTGTGGGTTTCTTTTGCAGGAAAACCAAGAGAAGATTTGAATATGAAATTTATTAATTTTGCGTGTCTAGCTGTTGCTGGTTGAGTTTTAACAGGTCTTTGAAGAACAAATTAAGATGCATAAAGATGAGCAAGTTGAAGATGAAGCAGATTGAAGATAAAATTGATTTTAGGTCGTATTTTTCTTTGTCTTAAAAATTTTGTTTTACGTATTTTATTTTGCATTCATATAAAACTAATTGTTAAAATCTGGAATGAAGAATATTAATTTATAAAGGACTCTATTTTAACCATATTAGGAAAATAGACATAATTTATATTTCGACATTTATAGATTAAGTGAGATTTGTTAAAAATAGAAGGATTTGTAGGGAAGTATTTAGCCAAATGTTTTCTTAATAGTATTTAAGGTTATAGATAAAAATTCAAGGGTTACTTAAGGGTATATTTATGTTTTGAAAGTAAATGTAAGGATATTTAAGGGTTACATATAGGTTTTGAACATGAATTATAGGGTTGTAGTTAAGTTTTAAGGTTAATTATGGGTTAATTATTCATCCTAGTGGGTTATGGAAGGTTAGAAAATAGGTTTATGGGTTAGTTGGAGCTAATTGATGTGGTTTAAAGTTAGTTGTAGGGTAAACCTAAGGTTAAATAAGTAAATAAGTGGGTTATAGTCTATAAATGAATTATTAAATAGGTTAAGTATATCTTAAGGAACCGTAGCAAATTAATAGGAATATATATTAATTATTTATTTCCACTAAGCCTAAGGTAATAATTAAAATGGGTTAAATTAAATCTTAGTCTAAGGTATAGTATTTATTCTAAAGTTTAGTATTTAATTAAATAAAAAAGAAGAAGTGAAAGGTTATTTAAATCTAAATTTTTTGGTCCATTGAATAATTAATTGATTGGTTGAAATTGGGGAAATTCAAATGGGGAAAAATCCCACGCCTAAAAAGTTGTTGGAGTGATGTGGAGTTAAAGAGGAGTCAAATTAGGTAGTTGGTTGAGTTATCTAATGGAAATTGTAGGCTATGGTGGGCTATTCTCATCTATTTAAAGAGGGGAGTACGTGCTCACAAGTTCATGTGTTTTTTTCAGATTTGATTTATGAAGAATTGCAGCCTCTTGGTGAACTGAAGCTATTGGCGAACTGGAGATACACATGTGACCTGAAGTTTGAAAAGCAGAGATTGTCCTTAGTTTGAAACTTTTATTAGCTTGTATAGGCTATCTTTTAGACTGTCATTTTTTAAACATCATCCTTGAGGTCGTATAGGACTTTGGTTATTCATTTAGTATCATCTTTTATGTCTAAAGAAAATTCTTCTAGTAACACCTTTCTACCTTCATCAACTTTTGAATTGTTGTTTCCAAAACCAATAGAAGATAAAGAATCAATAAAAGCAGTCATAGTAGAAGAATCTTTGCACGATCTTAGAACAACTATAACTTTCCTTTCTACTGTTCCTCCTAGTGTTAGTGAAGAAAATTTTCCTCCAACTGTAGATATAAACGTAGAAACTATCCAAGAAGAAACAAACGAAACTATAAAAGATCAAATAGTTAGTGAAAAGATTATCCTACCTTCTTATTTTGATGCAGTTGAACTTTATAGGAACGCTTCACCTTACGGACCTTAGGAAAAGTTATACTTGTACCTGAGTTTGCTACAGACACCCCGCGTGTGCCGAACGATTTAGGCGGATGACTTGATCCACCATCCGAGCATCTCTCACGACCTGACAACGCTTCATCTGCTCTGGGACTAGCCGTTTTTTCTCCGTTGGAGTGTGTGTTCCATGAATCTTGATGGCCGCTCTGATTAAATCCTTCGAAAGATAAAATCTTTTGTAAGGTGGATCATCCACTAAAGAAGGCAAAATAAAGGTTCCTGGGATGTCCTTATTCTCTGAGGCCAGCAAAGTGGTGATTAAGTAATAACACCTATAAAAGTCAGGTTTGGGCAGAGGATCACTGAAATACTCCGTAAAGCCGGCTCTAGCCCAAACATGAGTTAAGTCCTGGGTGTTCTGTAGGCCTTCGAATTCTCTTGAGAAGAATTGATACTTGCCCCATGTGCGGTCATCAAATGTCATATTTGCTTCAAAAATGAAGTCAGCATCAGCTAATGGTCCTGCTAGGCCTTGGAACCAGTGAGAGTTACGGTGTATCTTCTCTGTGTATCCCATAGGTGGGTTATCGATTGGCATGGGTCCCGGAAATCCTTGGAACTCTGGCGGTGGAGCGGTCGGGTGGGATTCTGCGCATAAAACATTGAGGGGCACCGCAGCCACGCTAGGGCCTGCTTCCGATGGTCCTGCTTCGGTTTGCATGATGACTGGTGAGCTAATGGAAAAGATCTGCTACAAAAGATTAACACATTAGTATGGAAATTAATTATGATCCCATTAAGGTGAGACCGCAATCCCTTTCCATAACCGATGTGTAACCCGTGTAGCCAAGTGTCGTGAAGTGATTGATGCAATGATCTTTTTGCAGAGCTAATGCAGGTCCCTAGACGCCTACATGCTTCAGATTATGCATACATTTCTTGATGAGCTTTTATTATGCATGATGTGGGGTTTGGGTGTATGATTTTATACAAGGTTTGGTTGAGGGTGAATTAGTACAAGGGTGGAGTTTAAACGGGGTGGGAGAATTGTTAGATAAGGGGGTACAAGAAGACGTTTGGATACGTTTAGGTATCCATTTCCTAAGAGTCTTGGAGTGGGTGGTATGTTTCTGCTGAGGAACAAAAAGCGGTATCGGGTTTGGTGGTATTGAAGGATGAAAAGGTTTCTGAGGGGTATATATTACATGGCTTGAGGGTTGAGATATAATACATTGTTTGGGTACCCAAATCTGCATGGGTGTGGGTCTATGGATAAGGTATTTCTTGGCGATCCAAATCTGTCGAGTATTGATGCTTGTAGAAGAAGATCGAGAGGACTTTGTATGCTGACTCTGCTTTTTTTGAAACTTTGTCCTGTTCTTGTCTGCAGTGTTGCTGATAGGCTGTGGTTGCTGTCCTTTTGGCACCCATATTTGTTTCGTGCCACTTGTTCTGTGATGTTGATACTGCTGCTTTCCTTGCCTTGTCTGGTGGTGTCGTCGGTCTTGGTTCCTCTGTTGTGGTTGACTCCTTCGTGGTTGGGTTTGAGAGGTCCATTGGACGCTCTGCTTTGGAAAAGAAGGGAGATCCAACACTTGCGTGACCTGCCCATTAGGAAGTGATTCGTTCTTCATCTTTAATCTAGGCCAGTCCGCAGCAAGTTTGGAAGGATGAGCACCGCAGGGTGTTGTGCTCATTTGGCCGCTGATGCAACCCACCTGACCGCTGATTGTGTTCATCTGCCCTAGCGGTTGGGTAGCTGCCCCTTCTAGTTTGCAGGAAGCCCCAGGGAAGATCTCCTGTCGTCCTTCTGATTGACAATTGTCCCTAGCCAAGCCCGAGTGGGTTGGTGTAGACGTAACGTGACAGGTCTGACCCGAGATCTTCCGGTCTTCCGTCGCGTGCGTTTCATAGGGTCTAGGGTTATAAACCTCAATCGGAATGCCGTTAGGGAAGTCAAGCGGTATCACTCGCTTCTGTTCTAAGGTTCCAATTTGTAAGGAGCCTTGTCTAAGATTTAGGTCCACTGAGTGATCGTATAGCCAATCTTGGCCAAGGATTAGGGGTTCTATCAGGTCGTCATCATGGCACACTAGTAGCTTCGCTGTCATGGTCACATCCTTAATGAGGATAGGAAGGTCCACCTCACCCATGCAAGGGGTTTCCATGCCTCCTAGGCCTATGAGGTATGCCTCAATTGGCCGCATTTCTATTCTTGAATCCTTATAGTGGGACCATCTAATCGCACTAGTCGCAGCACCTGAATCAATTAAAGCCCTGAGCTCTTGGCAAGGGTTACCGTGCTCTAACCTAGCTGTAATGAATGGTCTCCTGTCCACTATGCTAGGATGAGTTTGTGACTTTACTTGACACATGGCCATGGATATCTGGGTGTAGTTTCCAAATTGTTATAATGTTCTCTCCGTAGTCCTTGTCTTCTTAACTTCATGCGTTTAATGCGTTCTATTGCTTCTGCCTGAGCTTCCACTCGTATTCTATTTTCTTCCTCCTTACGCTTCTTTGCCCACGTGAGTCGTCTAAGCATATCCTCAGTAAGAGGTTCTTGATATAGCTTGACTCTACAGCCACTAATATAATTAGGCATTATATCTCCTTCTAAAGTGGCTAACTGTACTGCTCCACTTGTTGAGCGTCTGTTAATGATCATAGGTCCATAACCTCGCTTTTCTAACTTACATGCGTGTTGCTTTAACGTATATACTAGAACTAAATCTCCTTCTTTTAAGCCTTTATCTTTCACATGTGCATCAAAATACGCTTTTTGTCGCTTCTTCGCTGCATATATTCCCGCTGCTGCCTTGAGCCTGGTTTCTCCTAATCGTTCCAAGTCCATTATTCTCGCTGATAATTCATGGCCGGTCCACTGATGTTCTTTTGCAAACTTAAGGGTCGGTATCAAGAAGTCCAAAGGAAGCACAGCATTCTGACCAAAAACCATCTGAAAGGGAGTTGCATTGAGTACGGTCTTGTAGGCCACTCGATATGCCCAAACAGCGTGGTGTAACTGTTTGTCCCAATCTGAACGTTTGTTGTTCACGAGTTTCGTCAGTACGTTACAAAGGATCTTATTAGTGCTTTCAACCTGACCATTGGCCTGAGGATGATATGGTGCGGATTTCTTGTGAATCACCATAAAATTCTGTAACAGATATTCAATGACTTGGTTTAGAAAGTGAGTGCCTCGATCGCTCACTAACTCTATAGGCAGTCCATATCTTGTAAAGACATTTTCAAATAAGAATTTTGCAGTTGTGTGTGCATCAATCTTTTTCGTGGCTTTTGCCTCTACCCATTTCGTAAGATAATCTGTCGCAACAATAATGTATTCCGCATGTGTACCTTTTGCAGGGGGGTTAATGGGTCCTACAAAGTCTATACCCCACTTAGAAAATGCACGTCCGCCCATCATGGGTTTCAATGGCATTTCATCTCTGCGAGTAGGAAACTGAGTTCTTTGGCACACATCGCATCTCTTGACATAGGTATGAGCATCCATGTGAAGAGTGGGCCACCATAATCCTGCAAAGAGGATGGCTTTGATTATCCTATCGGGTCCAAAATGACCTCCTGCAACACCTTGGTGTGCAGTCTCTAGTATGCTCAGATAATCGCTCTCATGAACACATTGTCTTAGATATCCATCTCGTCCTCTTTTGTATAGGTTATCGCCAATAAGTGAATAATCTTGAGCTTCCTGCTCTAGACTGCGTTGTCGAGCTAAGGTCATGCCTTGGGGGAATGTCCTCAAGTATTTCACTAATGGTTCACTCCAGTCTGGTGTGAGAGACACGTGATATAATGTAGCATGCTCTACTGGTGGTTTTTCACAACAAACATGGCATTCCTTACACAACCTGTGGACATCTGCTTCCATCGTAGGCCAATATACTCCTAATCTATGCAGAGTCTGTAATGTTCGATGTTTTGAATGATGTTGCTTTAATGCACCTATGTGTGCTAATTGCAACCAATTCGCATGTTCTGATTCATCTACACAACAAGCAAGAATCTTTTGATTATCCTGTTTATATATGCTTCCTGCCATTATTTGGTATCTTTGGGACTTGGTAATCTCTCCCTCTTTGATCTTTAACCTAGGATTCTTGGGTCCATATGTGAGAATAGGGACTATAGGCTTAGCCCATTCTGGTGCTATCTCAAGGTTAAACAAGTATGCATCTGGTAATTCATCCGCTACTCCTTGAGGAGCTTCTCTTGAGGTTAATCTTGAAAGGTGGTCAGCTCTAAGATGTGTCTTTCCTTTCCTGACTACTACTTCAAAATCATACTCCATGAGTAATAGAAACCAACGTATCAATCGTCCTGTGTTACATGGTTTGTTGACTAAGTACAATAGGGCTTGATGATCCGTAAAGAACTTGAATTTGTTGGCCAACAAGTAGTGCCTGAACTTCTTTACTGCGTAGATCATCCCTAATCCTTCTCGTTCCGTCGTGGTGTAATTCCTTTCTGCTGCGTTCAATTGTCTGCTCGCGTAAGCTATGGGGAGATCTATGTCACCTTCATTCGTGGGTTGTGCTAACACACATCCTATGGCGTAATTGGATGCATCCACATGTACATGGAATGGCTTACTCCAATCTGGGGTAGTCAATATAGGTGCTGAGCACAAGCGTCGTTTAAGTTCATTGAATGAATTTTCACATTCATCTGTCCATTCGAAATTGGTTAAAAGAGAGTACAAAGGCTTGGCTATGATCGCATACATATGTATGAATCTCCTATAATATCTGCAATGGCCCATAAATGCCTGTACCTCTTTCACATTAGTTGGTCTAGGTAAATCTGCAATTACCTTCACCTTTTCTTCATCCGTAGAGATTCCATTTTTTGACACAATGTGTCCTAGAATTTTTCCTTGTCTGACCATGAAAACGCATTTTTCTGGGTTCAAACAAACCTGATATTCTCGACATTTGTCAAATATTTGTCTTAACTCTGGGATATGTGTCTGTCTTACACTTGAATGAGCACATATGTCATCGACATAAACTTCCAAGCTCTTGCGTAAAAATTCCTTAAAAACATGACACATGAGTCGCTGGAAAGTGGCGGGTGCATTTGTTAAGCCAAATGGCATCACGCGAAATGAAAATATGCCCCATTCAGTGGCAAATGCCGTCTTGTGTTGGTCTTCTGGAGCAATAGCTACTTGATTATAGCCTGAAAATCCATCAAGAAAGCTGTAAACTTCCTTGCCCGCAACTCTTTCCAATAGATGTTCCGTGATAGGAAGAGGATAACTATCTCTAATCGTTGCGGCATTAACTTTTTTAAGGTTAATACACACACGCAATTTTCCATTCTTCTTGGGCACAACCACAATGGGGGATACCCATTCGGTATGCTCAATTTCGTAAATGAATCCTGCTTCTATCAAGCGATCTATCTCCTCTTTAATCTTCGCAGCGTAGTTATCATTGTACGTGTAAGGTTTCTGTTTTGTCGGTTTTGCATCCGGAGTCATAGGGTTTCTATGAGAACATATATCTGGATCTACTCCTTTCAAATCTTTGTAACTCCACGCAAAAACATCTCTATATTCGCATAATAGGGCAACTAGCTCTTCTTCTTCTTCAGTTGTCAAATCATGCCCTATGTATGTGCATTTTTCTTCCTCTCCTTCTATGGCGACGATTATTTTCTTGGTTTTCTCTCGGTTATCATATACTTGTCCGTCATTCGCCTTTCTATTAGGCATTCGTACCATGATTCTTCTATCTTCGATTTCATATTTCTTGAAATTCTCAGGTACTTCAAATAAAGATTCTTCTTTTTCTGTCGTGGTTTCTTTCTTCTTTCTTTTTTTGCCTTCACTCTTGTTAGTCACTTGAGTGGCTATTCTCACGTCATTCATAACTTCCTCGTGTCTCTGAGGGTGAGTCTCTACTTTGTAAAAATATTCTTCCTCTGATGCAAAGGGTGGGTCCATGATAATTGATTCTAAATCAAAATCACTTGCATCCTCAAATGCATCAGTGTTAGGTTCACACTCTTCTAAAATCGCATCGCACATGATTGGCTCTATCGTAAAAACTGAAATGTCATAGCCATCCTCGTCACAGTGGGGTGTCCATTGTTCTTCATTGATGGCTACATCCATGGTTGCTAGGATTTCTGCCCAACCATGGGGTTCAAACTCTTCGTTTGGGAATACTACAGGTGCATAGGCTGGATCTTGTAGGGTTCGTGGATGTTGTTCTGCACCTAAGGTCCTTGCTTCTAATCTTTCTTCCTCTTGTTGTGCAACTTTACACATCCATAAATGAGTATCCTCATGCAACCAAGAAGGATCTGATTCTAATGAGTGCACGGATTCTGTTTCTACTGGTGTCTTATGGATGGTATTCCATTGTATTGGGGGTACATCTCTATGTGAATAGTCTTTAAGATTGACTTTGGTAGTCACTCCTAAATGTTGCAAGTACAAAGAATTAGTTCCCCAATCTTGTACAATTTGCAACTGACGCATGAATGGTCGTCCCAATATCATCTCATAAGCATGGTTTTTTGCAAAGTCACAAATGGCAAAGGTATGCTCAAATTCTACACCACAAGTGGTGAGAGATATACCTTCTAGTAAGCCTAATGGTTTTTCTATGTGTCCATCAGCCATTTGTAGCTTCATCCTAGTGGGTCTTAATGCTGGCTTACCCCAACGTTTCCATAAAGCGGTGGTAGCTATGGCTACTCCGGCTCCTGAATCTAAGATGGCTTTCGTGGTGTAGCCCTGATGGGTGATCGGAAGATAAGTGTTACCTTCCTCTCCTTCGCTCACATCTCCAATCTTTTCTACGGGTATCTCTGGTACCTTATCTTGTGATCCTATTGGTGAGGAAGTAGTAGCAAGCTCGGGGAATTGATTTGCTACATGCTTCCACAATTCTGGTTTTACCTTCAATAACTCCTCTAGAGTAAGGTTACATTGTACTTTGGTATTCTTGATCACTTTCGTGTTTCTAGGGATTACTGATTCTTCATTCCTCACTATTATTGTGGGTGCTCTCATACTAATAGACTTTGCTTCCCAAGGTCCTGTGAACTGAGGTAATTCTTGTAAAGAATTAGATTCAAATCTTGTGTGTTCACTCAGTTGTTCTTCCTCTACATCATCGTATATAGAGGGGATGTCTTGGGGAAATTGTTCCTGCAAGTCATCTATTTCTTGAATAGGAGGATGGGTTCCTTGTTCCTTTCTCCATTTCTCTTCTTGGATTTCTCTCAAAAATTCATGTGAGTACCTATGTATGGAAGACAAATTGTCTTGACTTTCTGTATTGGGTACTTGAGACAGGGATGGTGCATTCCTTTCCTGTGTCTCTGGGACAATAGGGTTCCTATGCTGATCCTTTTTCTCTTTGCTTTCAATCAAATATTCTAGCCTCTCCATTAGTCCTTGAAAGTGTAACTCCGGTTTTGCCATGTTATTCCAATTAAGATATCTAGAGGCTTCGAACAAAGCTTGTGCTAATTCTACCATCTTCATGCAAAGTTTAGTTCTCTCAATTTCTAGATCCGCTCGAGGGTAGTTCTTACTCATTTCAGCTACTTGAGGTCCCTCTTTTAATCTAGCCTGATATGCACGAAACATCATGTCTAGATTTTCTGGTATGGGTTCCGCTAAAACTGTTCCTGATTTCTGAGCTGGATTCTCTTGATTCAATTCCTGTGAAGTCAATTCTTGGATTTTGGCTCTAGATTCCTTTAAACTTCCTTCCAATTCCGTTATCTTTTTACTCCATTTTCTCTTAATTCTTTCTCTAGAATCTTTCCAAGATTTTGTCTTTTTACTGCTAGATTCTGCAACTTCACTGGTTTCGGCTACTTTCTCTTGATTAAGCTTTTGGTTCTGTAAGAGCACCTGGGCTCTTGTTATAGCTTGGATAGGCACGTATGTAGGGTTGGATCCATCTGCGTTATTTACAATACCTATCACGTTGATCGGTGTCACATTCGGAGCATTAACAGGGTTCTTAGGACAATCTTTGATTATGTGCTCTTTGCCACAATCAGCACAAAAGCCTTGGATGTTATAGTACTGTGATTGTCCTGCTATCGGGGGGTGTGGACAATCCTTTATGAAATGATCTCCTTGGCACCTAAAGCATGGTCCTCTAGGGCCCTGTGGTCTTTGTTGTCTTAATTGGGGCCGTGGATTTGGGTTTGTGTACATCACATTAGCATAGTCGGGCTCCCAACTAGGTTCCACTGGTGGACTATCGTAATGATATGTCTCCACGTGTTCTGGTGACTCTGTGTAATATGCGGGTGGACTATCGACATGCGTAGAGTCGAAACTGTTTGAGTGTGGGTCACTCTCTGTGATCAAAGGTGAAGAAGGCACTAAGGCCCTACTTAGGTTCTCTTCTGCAGCAGCATATTTGACTGAGATGACATTCGCTGGTGGGGGTGGCTGCTGAGCTAAGACAGGTTGAGGTCTCTGTTGAGCCTGGTATGGGTAGTTCTGAGGAGGCCTATAGTAATAAGGCTGAGCATTGTATTGGCCTTGATACCTACCTGGCTGTGCGTATGCTTGCGGGTAGTTCTGTCTCACGGTTTGTTTGTTGTACGGGCAGTCCTGAGCCGTATGATTCGTGTATCTTCTCTCAATTGTACAGTATTGGCCACTAGGGTTGGCTTGTGGTTGTGGTGCATTGGGACACACATTTGCCATATGGTCACCACCACAGGTGTAACAACGCTTGTTTGTTAGCACCCTAGGTTTACTAGAAACTCCTAGTTTCTGGGCCACTTTTTCTGCTAGGTCTTCTATTGAGCTAGACAATTTTGTGGATGCTAGAGATGAACAGTCTGAGTCCTTATAGACCTTGGAAAGTTCCAACTCGTCTCCTAAGTTGTCCTCAATGTCTATGCATATTCTCACACATTGCTCTAGCGTTCTGGGTTCTTTTAGGTACACGTAGGAGCGTAGTTTAGAGCTCAACAAGCCATCTAGAAACAATGACACTTGCTTAGCTTGTGAGGGTAGCTCTTGCATTGGACATCGTTCAACATATTGTCTAAACCTACGTCCTGCCAATCTAACTGTTTCTTGAGGGGTTTGTTTAAAGCTATGAATCAATGAAGACGTATCATGTCTAATCCCACTTTTAGAGAATTCAGTGATGAATGACTCTAAAAAGTGATGGATGTCTCTAAATTGCCTTTGTTGCAAAGGTTGGAACCAAGTTAAAGCTGTATTCTTTAACGTTAGTCCAAATGCGTTGTATTGCGTGAACATGTCTTCAACTTGTTCGGCTCTTAGTACTTGCTTGAATTCTGCGACGTGGTCGTAGGGATCTCCTGTCCCATCAAAATAATTCTTCATTGATTTTACTAATTGAGTGGGTCTCAATATTCTTGCGTGTTCACGTGGTCTAGGTAGAGGAAAATCATCTCTACCACCTGGTATTCCATGATCTCTTTGTCTATCCACTCTATTAGTGTCTGTGGTTGTTCTATCTCTCCCTACGGGATGAGTGAAGCTTACTTCCGGTCTCTCTTTATTTCCCTCTCTTTGACTTCCATGGGCTGAGGATGTTCCTGCCCCTTGTTGACTTGTATTCATGTTTGTTCTAGATGGAGGGAATACCAATTCTCCTCTCCATGTGTATGTGTTTTTAGCGCGGTCGGGTACCACAAAGACTCTTTCTGAAGTCTCATCCAGGTATACAACCTTTCCAGGTGTATCCGGGTCCTTGAACTCGTATATAGTGATGATACCTACCTCACTAAGTAGTTATGTCTTGTATCTCCAAAAGGCTTCATCCGTTTCTTTATTTACAAACAAATCTATGCTTATGTTATACTGAGGGATCCATTCTGGGATTAGTACTCGTGTCAGTACAGATTTCCCTCTAGGTGTTCTAGGCTCGTCCAATGGTTCCTTTCCTTGAGATTTTGCTTCCGTCTCTGGTTGAATCACGCCAAACTCGTTGGTATTGTTTGGCTGCGTACTTAAGATGTACATCGTTCCTTCCTTGTCTATGTACGCGTCTCTCTCGAATTTCACCACTGGACGTTCCAATCCAATGGGCTGATCGGGGTTGTGCATTTGCACCACTTGCCTTCGCAAACCATCCTCATAGATGCGAGCACCTAATCGGTTGGTTCGGAGAAACTCTAGTTGTGTTCTATAGGGTCCTTCAGGTTTTTCTAAATAGGCTACATTCGGCCCTCCTTCTGGTCTTTCTGTGCTAAATGCCATTCCTGAATCACTAGTATCTGAGCTCTCGTAGGGATAACTAGTGTTCAATTGTTGAGCCCACGATCGTGCAGTAGTTCTTACACTTGCCTCTGATGATCTAAGGCTTCGTCGGTCTGACTTACCTATATGTTTGCCCGATCTAAGGTTCATTAATTTTCTTCCTTGCACACTCAGTACACGCTCAGATCGTCACCGATTCTTTGTTATTACTTTCTTGATTCTTTTTAGATTTCTTTAGATTCTTGTCTTAATGTATGCGTCAGGAATTCGACTTTCCGTGATAATTTTGAGTTCTCGTTCCGTCAGACTTAGGTTCTTTCCTTTAGGTTTTCGTGTCACACACCTTTACTTTAGTCTTGAACTTGAAAGAATTAAATATCTTGAACTTGAGGCGTTCCTATCGTCTTAATCCACAATGCTAACGTTTATCCTAAGCTAAGAATTGACTGAGGGGGTTGAGTAATCTTCCAACCTCGAGTCAGCTTTTTCTGGTTGCTCTGATGCCCAAGAAGCTGCGCTTCCCAAGCTTTATGCCCTTCACTGCCTTGCTTTGGTTGTCTTTGATTGCCCTTGCTAGACCTGGAAAAATCCAATATTAGACCAATTCACAGTTGGATGATCAAGCACTTAAGTACATACACCTTTTAAGTCCCTTCCCTTTTGCCCAACTTTTTAATGCTTGCCCCCTGGCTTTCAAGTCCCAAACTAGTACTCGTCAAGAGCTTTCTAACGAGCTATTAAGCTCAAAAAACGGACTTCGGATGAAAAAGTTATGACCGTTCAGGCCCTGGGGGGTAAAAACTGACAAATAGGTTTTTCTCCAAATATGAGCTAAGGGGTCTCCTATGAGTCTAATCACCCAAAAATTTCCCAAAAATAGCCCCAAAATTGGCCAAAAAATGAAACCCTAAAATTTGCGATGGGGGTGCACAATCGCGATGGTCAGAGATAATCGCGATGGTCTGGGACCGTCGCGATGGCGTGAGGGTGCACCGTCGCGATGGCGTGAAATTGGACAATCGCGATGGCGTGAACTTGGACCGTCGCGATGGCCTGAAAGTGCACCGTCGCGATGGCGTGAACTTGGACAATCGTGATGGTGTGAAAGTGCACCGTCGCGATGGCGTCAGTCAACGGTCAACGTGCACAATCGCGATGGTCTGAAGAGCATCGTCGCGATGGTCTGAGCGCGATGGCGTGAGCCAATCGCGATGGTCTGGGCGCGATGGCGTGAGCCAATCACGATGGTCTGGGCACGATGGCGTGAGCCAATCGCGATGGTCTGAATTTTTGAAGCGTCGCGATGGTCTGAAGTGCACCGTCGCGATGGTCTGAAGTGCACCGTCGCGATGGTCTGAAATTGCACCGTCGCGATGGCGTGAACTTGGACAATCGCGATGGTCTGAGTTTGCCACGTGGCATCGTCGGCGCGATGGCGTGAGCCAACCGCGATGGTGTGACACAATCGCGATGGTCAGAGACCGTCGCGATGGTCCGGCCAAGCCGTCGCGATGGCGTGAGCCAATCGCGATGGTGTGACACAATCGCGATGGTCAGAGACCGTCGCGATGGTCCACCAAAATGCAAATTTTGTGAATGCAGCTATGGATTCCTGTAGGCGCAGGTGTGCTCTTCACGCTGGTGTGGTCGCCTTCTCCAAATTCCGAACTTTGCAGACCATCGCGATGGTCTGACACAGTCGGAAATTTCTGACAAAAACTGAAAATTTTACCTTTTCCAAGCTTTCCTGATGCTCTGGAGCTCTGTACCTGCAAGAAAACTCAAGAAAACAAAAGTACACACAAGCACAAAAGTTCTCTCTCACTCTCTCACATGCACAAATGAGGGGAAATGAGGAGAATGGGTGGATATGGTGAATTTTCTGATTTTTTTGGAGATGAAGATGATGATGCAGTGATGAAGATGGAGTGTGGGGGAGGTGAAAAACACTAAAAACTAAGTAAAAAAAACAACAAAAACTGAAATTCTTACCTTCCAACGCCACTTCTTGCTATACTCTTACCATCACACATTCGTCCTAGACTCGATCCCCGGCAACGGCGCCAAATTTGGTGTTGCTCTAGCACAATGGTGAGAACCACGTTAAGAAGCTCCACCTCCTTAATGTCAATCCGCGGAAGAGATAGGAGTGATATGAAGATCGTGAATGTGAGATGAAGTGAGAGTGAAGGTGAGAAGCATAGAAATGCACACACACATACACACACACTACGAAGAGACAAGCAAGACACAATGGAAGGTGGGAAATTAGCTCTATTACTCAAGAACACTATTACAAGCTCAAAATAGCTCTAATCTCACACTAGCCAACACTAACCACCCCCAAAAATGAGCTCTCTAGCTCTTTTTATAGTTTCTAGACTAGCTTTGACCGGTTTCACATCTAGTGACCGGCATAGTTAAAAATTAGGTCCTAGATGCTATTTGGAAGGGTAAACAGTATCTAAAAATAACAAAAATTGGTACGCGCATTCTACCTAAGCTCCTCAAGCTTGAGGACTCCTCAGCTTGCACAAAATGGAGCTATGGATTACAAAATGGGGTTTTCTATGTTACATATGTTACAATAGTGATAAAAATCACTGTTGGAGGTTTTTGGAAAGTATTGGAAAACATAATTATTTGAAAAACGATCCGACTGGCTCCCTGCTCTGTCGTTACATGCTTCCGTGTCGTCTGTGCCTCTGGCTGCTTCCAACAACATGTCTATCATGTTCTGTAACCACAAAGATCCTCTTTGAAGCGTGATCTAAGTAGGTCACTCTGCCTGGGCTATCTGGATCTTTAAACTCATAGATCATGATTGTTCCTATATCATTTGGTCGATCAGATTTATACCTCCAAAAGGCTTCATCAGTCTCTCGGTTCGGAAGCAGATCTATGCTCTTGTTGTCTTGGGGAATCCACTCAGGAGTGAGAATTCTCGTAAGAACAGATTTCCCTCGAGGGGTCTTGGGCTCTACACCCATGTTTCCTTGTTCTAGGTCCTCTATGTCCGTCTCAGGGATCACATTCCCGAATTCATCTGTCCTCTCCGGGTGACTAGTGACCACGTATATGGTTCCCTCTTTATCAAGATATGCACCATTTTCAAACTTGACAGCAGGGTGCTCTAGCCCAATAGATTGGTCTGGGTTTTTGATTTGGACCACAGATCTTCCTAGGCCGTCCTCATAGATGCTAGCACCTAATCGGTTGGTCCTAAGGTATTCCAGCTGCATCTTGTAGGGGCCTTCTACCCTGTGCAAGTATGGCACTCCTAAACTTCCCGTAGGTCGATCCATGCCTTGAGACATCTCTGATTCACTAGTCTCAGAGCTAGGGTAGTATGAATGGTGGCTCAACTGCTGGGCCCAAGACCTAGCAGTGTGGTTGACACTAGCCTCCGAAGACCTAAGACTTTGTCTATCTCTCCCTAGATGTCGTCCTGATCTAAGGTTCATAAGCCTAATTGAATAGCCCAAATTTGCCCAAGTACAACCTCGTTGCTGAGTTCTTTTGTATTAGTTACTTGATTCTTTTTAGTGGTTACCGTGTTTATGCTCTTGTCAAAAATCATGTTGTTAGGAATATTTGAGTTAATTTTCGCACTGTAAGTTGATCGTTCCACGTTAGATTCTTTCCTTTAAGGTCACCGCATCACGAAGAGATTATATTTAATCTTAAACTTGAGTGCATAGGTAGTCTTCAACTTGATTGATGCCTATTGTTGCCCTGACTTACTCCTAGAACTTCCCGCACTTAGCCTAAGCTACGAATTGATAGAGGGAGTTGAGGATTTTCCAATCTTGAGTTTCTTTCCTTGTGTTGTTGCCCTGGTGTGCCCAGGATGCGTATTCCCAAGCTTGCACTTACTCTTGCTTAGAATGCCCTCAAGTGCTCTTGCTGGACCTATAAAAGTCCCACGGTTAGCTCAAGACTTAGATTCAAATGACACAATAGACCACTTTCATGCATGTAACTCACAGACCAAATTATCCTTTGCTTTTATGGAAAACAATCCCAAGGATCCCTCAGTTTTCCTACCTCGGGGTATGGTCAACTTCAAAAAACCCTATCTAATAACCCCACGAGCTTTCCAACAAAACAAGAATCACAGCAAACAGATTTCGTATGAGAAAGTTATGTCAGTTCAGGCTTCAGGGATTAAAACAGGGTTCAAACAGGCCAACAAGGCAACAGGTTTTCCTCGGGTTATTTGCCTATAGCCTCCTTATGTGCTCTAGATTCCATGATCCATGTCCAAAATTAGCCAAAATCTTCAAATTAAAAAACCCTAAAAAATTGGCCAAAAATGGCTGTCAATCGTGATCGACTGGGCTGTCAATCGCGATGGACTGGTGTCAATCGCGATGGACTGGTGTCAATCACGATGGACAGGTGTCAATCGCGATGGACTGGTGTCAATCGTGATGGACTGGGCTGTCGGTCGCGATTGATGGGTGTCAATCGCGATGGACTGAAATTTTCAGGGTTTTCTGTGAATTTGTGTCAATCGGGGCTCTGTATGTCGCGATGGACAAGAATCTCGGCGAAATGGGGTGTCAATCGCAATTTTTCTGTCGGTCGCGATGGACAGGGGTGTCCGTCGTGATGGACACGTGTCCGTCGGGGTCTGTCTGTTGGAAAACAATGATCCTATTGTCCAAAAGTATCCAAAACTAAAGCATAGAATGCAGTTTTTATAGGTTCTCCTCCAAGATAAGCGACTGACGCCTTGGCTAGTTGATTGGCCTTTCAAAGAGGCAACCATGGTTTAAGTCCCCGATCCCGCAGCGTCGTTCGCGTGAGTTTTTTGGTGCTTTTATCATTCAAACAACGGATGACAGCGGACGGACGCGATGTTCGATAAAACAGTAGCTTTTTTGAAGAATACGATCAAGTGATTTATTCGATCGCAGATCGTAGCTTTATTAGCTTTATTATGAGCTTTTCAAAGTTACACAAAACTATATAAGAAGAGTATTGGCCTCATTATCTTTCATCCTTCACCTAGGATCAACACAAGCTTTCTAGAGCTTGGACCTCAGTAGAGGTGGTGTTTCTTCTAGCACATGGGGCAGCTATGGTGCTAACTTGAAGCATGTTGAGGAGCAGCTATGGAGTTCTTCTTAATGATTCTTCTTGGAGAAGATGAAGGGTGTGCTCACACTCTAGCTCATGGAGAGGAGGTTATCTCTTGTTCATGGCAAGAAGACTTGGTCATTAGCAGCTTGATGGTGAGGATCGACCATTTACATGGCGTATTTGAAGATCATCTTCTACAAGAAGATGTTAGGTTGAAGATTGTCTTCTACAAGAAGATGTCGGGCTACTTCAAAGACATTAGATGGGACCATCTACATGATTTTGAAGCTTATCTTCTACAGGAAGATATTAGGTTGAAGATTGTCTTCTACAAGAAGATGTCGGTAAGGCTCTCATATTCACAGGTTCCCAGACTTCTAGATTTACAACATTTGATTTGAAAGCATCTTCTAATATTTGACATTTGACATACACACTTAATCTAGATGAGTAGAGATTTGAGAATTAGACAATTCAGTTACATGTGTATTCATCAGTGTGGAGTATGAAGTTGATGATCTGTTAGCAGCCGAATATTTTTGAAGAGTATGCAAATACTTTACAAAAGTATTGTTTGAAGACCCAGACTTGATGAAGAGAAGACTACTTCGAATTCAAGGAAGAACAATGGTTTAGAGAAGATGAAGGAATCAGATCAACATCAAATCACAGGTATCAATGTTTACTATCAGATTATCATTTGCAGGTCATATCTTAGAAGAGCAGTTATGAAGAGATTTGAAGAAATTCAAGGAATGCTTTTATACACTTTCATCTTTTGAAAGTTAAAGGCTACATCAAAACAGGTATCTAGAGGTTTTTCTAGAGAGTTTTGAAAGATCTCTTTCATGGCAAGAAAGTTCATCTAAGAAGACAAGTGCAGAGATGAGATGAGTTTTGTTTTCAGCCAATTTTCTGTTGTAAGTTGGTTGGATATCAAGGTACAAATGTATCTAGAGAAGGTAACTCTAGAAGGGTAATTCATCATTCAGACAAACAATTGGTGAATTTAGTCATTTCAGACATTTGAAGCAGAATTTTGATTCAGAGATATGAGGAGATGATAAAACATGATTCTATATTCACTTCCATTTATATACCATGTTTGTTTTATCTCTTACTCTTAGCATTAGAGGAAGAGAAAAGTTCATTCAAAGAAGTCAAGAGTGTTTGCTACTTCAAGATGAAGAGAACAAAAGGTATGGAAGAGAAGTTTGAAGATGTTGACATCATCAGGTGGAAGAAAGATGCAGAAGAAGAAAGTCCATCATTTCCAAAAGAAAAGTAAGGCTTCCTTTTCTCATATATTTTCCATATACTTTTCCTATTTTATCCTCTACATCCAAAGACAAGTCTACGAGAACATCTTGTTTAAAGAAGAAGCAGTTTCTTGTTTTGCATTACACTTGGTCATGATTTAGTAGATTTGACAAAGAATTGCATTGAGAGAAAGAAAAGCAGCAGATATATGTTTTAACTCATATATGTATGAGTTATGTTTTAGTTGAAGCTTTTAAGCAGGCAGCTTATATGTTCCCTCAAAGAATTCTTGGAGTGTCAATACAGAGCTACTTGGTATATGACAAGTTGCAGAGAAGTATATTTCTTCTTTATCTAAACTCTTGAGGTAAAAGAGTTTTTTGTAGCAGATGTTGAAGACTTGGGTTGAGGTTTTATGTTTGGAAAAGGTTACCTCATATTCAATATTTTCAGAAAACTTCAGAAAATTCAGCTTGTTGATGTACCAGTCAGTTGAAGAATCTACTTTTTATGATTGTCTAGTTTTTTGGATACATGCTTGTATTCAAAAAGGTGTTCCATCATATCCTATCACTTGATTGAGAAGTGGAGTTAGCCAAAAGAAAGACAAGCAGGTACTATCACATTTCACCCGAGTAAAATATGAAAGTTATGAAGTATCAACTTGCAGCTTTTGGAGTTCGCAAGGTGAGAAGTTTTTCCACTTATATTTCAAGTAGGAATTGCAGATTCCTGGAAGGATTTGTTTGAAGAAAAGTTTTACAACTTTTTGAGAAGCATGGACACTTGGAGACATTCAGATAACAAATCAAACATTCAGACATGAAGGTTTGATGAGAGCAGATTCTACATAGGAGAGATCATTGATCTCGTATGATCTTATATGATCTTGAGTATTTATGATTCAGTTGTCTATCCTTTGTTTGTGAAGATTCTTAACATTGGAAGAAGTAAGTCAAAGATTCAGGTTCTATCAGATTTGTCTTGCAGAGAGATAGAAGAAGATACTTGTTATGTTACAGAAGGTTATGAATCCTAAAAAGCTTTCAGCAAGATTTTATTATGTTAGGTTCAGCTAACCTTATTCTAGATTTTGGAAAGCTGAAGAATGACATGGAAAGCTATTGGCATGTGCACAATGCTAATAAAAAGGGTTCAGAGACACTGTCAATCGCGATGGACTGGCTGTCCGTCGCGATGGACAGTGTCAATTGCGATTGACTGGCTATCAATCGCGATGGACTGAAAAAATGCAAATTTTCCAAAAATTTTTGTGGATTTGTGATGTACAAGGTCTCTAGTCTACTGTGGTACACTTAATTTTACCAATAGATGAAATTTTCTGTCAATCGCGATGGACAGAAGCTTGCGACACAGAGACAGTTCTGCACATTTCCGTACCTGCGCGACGTGCTGGAGATGATGGGATGGCCAATACCTGCAAGCAAACTCAAAAAACATGCAAAAACAGTGCACACAAGATCGGTCTCTTGCTCTCTCTCACGAGTGAAACGAGGGAAATGAAAGGAGGAAGGAGATATAGTCAAAAAACTAAAATTTTTGCGATGATGGAGATGGAGGTGGAAGATGATGATGATGATAATGATGATGGTGGTGAGGTAAGGAAGAGAAAAATAATAAGAGTAAAGAAATTACCTACAACGCCAACGTCTCAAATCTACGTCTTACCATCACACGCTTGTCCTCAAAGCTCGGCCCCCGGCAACGGCGCCAAAATTTGATGTAGCTCAATGATGAGTAGCACCTCCTTTAATGTCAATCCGGGAAGACAAGAGGATGGTATGAAGACCTCGAGCAAGTGAAGGCACAAGTGCGTGAGTGAGAAGCACACAAACATGCACACACATACACACACACGCGCACACACGGCAAGACAAAGAGTGAGAAGCAATGGAGTTCTTAGATTACTTTCAAAAAGCTCTTACAAGTTCAAAACTGTTGCAATCTAACCTCAAAAATGAGCTCTCTAGCTCTATTTATAGTTTTTTACTAGGTTTTGGCCCTGTCCAGACCTAGTGTCCGGCCTAGTTAAAAATTAGGTTCCAGGGCCAATTTGAGGGCTTAAACGGAGTCTAAAAAATACGAAAATTGATATGTAGGTACTTCTAAGGCTCCTCAAGCTCAAGGACTCCTTGGCTTGCACAAAATGGAGCTACAAAAATATGAAATGGTATTTACAATGATTGTTAGTGATAAGAATCACTGTTATAAAGATGTTGATCTAGAAAAATTTGAAGGGCCTATCTGCCAGATTTGCGTCGACTGCTTTGTCTACTTAATCCTTCACCTCGCTCTGACTCTCTCCGCTGGCTTCCTTGTCTAGTCAGTCCTTGGGTGCCCATACTGCTCTCAACTCTCTCTCTCTCTCTCTCTCTCTCTCTCTCTCTCTCTCTCTCTCTCTCTCTCTCTCTCTGTGTGTGTGTAGTGCATCCAAATCCTGGCACTTTCTGAAAAAAAACTTTTAACATTCAAGAGTGTCGCTTATGCGACGCTCTAGAACACAGGATGTCGCTCATGCGATGCTAAAGCGCCGCAAGCAGTTTGCCAACATCGTTAAAAGCATCGCTAATTAGCGATGCTATTTGCGACGCATAGTTTTAGCATCACTTATGCGACGACGGGTCTTAAAAAAAAAAAAGAAAACAGGGCCATCGGTTATGCGATATTAGCATTGCATAAGCGACGGTTCCTGATTTTTTTCAGTTCGGTCACTTGAACTTCAATAGTTTGCTTTGCTTGCAAAAGAAGGACATGGTTATTGGTTTGCCAACACTTGAGTCCATTGAAAAGAATGTATGTGAAGGTCACATTCTTGGAAAAATGCATCATGCTTCTTTTCCAAAAGATAGTCATACATACACTACAAGAAAATTGCAGCTTGTTCGTAGTGATGTATGTGGTTCTGTCCATCTTTTTGGAAGCATGTATATTTTGTTACCTTCATTGATGGTGCTACTCTCCATACATGGGTGTATCCTATGAAAGCAAAGAATGAGGTATTTTCTTGCTTCAAAGCATTTTTAGCTATGGTTGAAGATTTTTCTTCATGAGAGCTTTTTACTCTACACACAGATTGTGGTGGTGAATACATGTCACATGAGTTTAATGCTTTTCTTCGTGAAAGAGGTATTTCACACCAATGTATGGTGCCATATACACCTCAAAAAAATGGTATTTCCGAGCATAAAAATAGAACTCTACTTGAAATACCATGATGTATGGTTAAAGGAAAGCACCTTCCTGACAAGTTTTGGATGAAACGGTCGTGTGTGCAAACTATGTGTTGAATCATTGCCCTATAAAAGCACTGAGAGTCATTTCTCCTTATGAGCCTCGGAATGGACATAAGCTTATGGTTAGTCATATGCATATGTTTGGTTGTTTGGCACATGTTCTTGTGCCATCACAACAACATCACAAACTTGATGACAAGGCAAAGAAATGTACATTTGTTGGCTATAGTGCTGAAAGTAAAGGATATCACTTGTATCATCCATTGACGAACACAATTATTGTGAGTTGAGATGTGGTATTTGTTGAAAATTCCGTTTTCCCTCTACTTGAATGCAAAAAACAGCCAACAGTTAGCTCACAAGATGTGTTCGATACACTCATGCCTTTGTTTTAAAATGGTGTGCTTGACTATGGCCATGTAGACCAACCAACCTAGCTCAAAGGGCTGATAAATTCTAGATCAATAGAGCTGAAAATGCAAAGATTTTCCAACCAAACAAGGCTGAAATATTTCAGCAAAAAATTATCCGAACTGTTCGAAATTTCTAGCCACATATGGCTAAACATTTGCATCAAAATATGGTTGAAAATGAGCATGAAATTCAGCCACGCGTGATATACATGTTGAAAATGTATTACATAATCAACACATGTCTATCAAGAGTGCATAAACCATGCCAAAGTGGTTGAAACAAACTTTGCAAGACAGCAAATTGAGTGCACATTTACTTGGTAGAACAAGATCAAGCTCTCGCCATGCATCAAGTAATTTTGTGGATTATTCTCTTATTGCAACAACATGTAATGAAGAGCCACTTACTTTAAAAGATGCATGTGATGATCCACAATGGATGAATGCTATGCAATCAAAAATGGATTCGATACATAGGAATGGTACTTGGGAGTTATGTGAATTGCTAAAAGGAAAGAATGTCATTGGTACAAAGTGGGTTTACAAGATTAAGAGAAAGTCTGATGGTAGCATTGATCGCTACAAAGCTAGATTGGTTGACAAAGGATATGCACAACAATATGGCATTGACTATGAGGGAACTTTTTCACCTACTTCATGCATGACTACCATTCATACTGTGGTTGCATTGGCTACCCATCAAGGTTGGAAAGTGCATCAGTTGGATGTTAAAATAGCCTTCTTGAATGGTGATTTGCAAGAAGAGGCCTATGTGAAGCAACCTCCTAGATTTGCTATGAAAGGGAAAAAGAATATGGTTTGTAGCTTGCATAAAGCCTTGTATAGTCTCAAGCAAGCTCCATGTACATGGTATAACAAAATCCATAAGCATTTGATTGCTCTTGGCTTCACATGTAGTCCAAATGAAAGAACACTCTATGTACGCAAAGATGGGATTCATCTTATAGTGCTTGTTCTTTATGTCAACGACACACTCTTGACTGGTTCATGTGATGCAAAACTTGACATTCTTATGGCTTATTTGCAACATACTTTTGATGTCACTTATCTTGGTCTTTTGAGCTACTATCTTGGCATCCAATTTGTATCTGTGAGGGGGGAATTGTTATATCAAGCAAAGTATGTTGAAAAACTACTTCAACATTTTGACTCTAAGGATTGCAAGCTAGTTTCCACACCAACTGAGATAGGATTTAGGTTCTCAATTGAGGATTCCAGTGATGCATTTGACACTTCTCTTTATCAGCAAGTTGTGGGATGTCTTATATATGCATGCAACACAATGCTAGATATATAGTATTCAGTTTCCAAGTTGAGTCGATTCATGCATAGCCCTGGCACTAAGCATTGCAAGCAGTGAAACGTGTGTTTAGATATCTCAAAGGCACTTTGAGTTTAGGTCTCTTTTATGGAAGAGATATTAGCCATGCTTCCATGTTTTTACAGACAGTGATTGGGCTGGTTGTTATGATACTCATATGTCCACTAATGGTAATTGCTTTTTCCTTGGAGACTCGTGCATATCTTGGTTGAGTACGAAGCAACCTATAGTTGCGACATCGAGTTGTGAAGCTGAGTACAAGGCATTTTTCATAGCTACAGTGAAGGGTATATGGTGGAGATGCCTATTGATGGATCTTTTCATGGAGATTGATGTTGCTACGCATATTCTTGCTAATAGTGAGAGTGCATTGGTTGTTGCATGAAACTCTGTGTTTCATGCACAGAACAAGTATATTGAGGTGCATTATCACAATGTGAAAGATCGCCTCCATAAGTTTCATTAACAGAATTATAACAATACAGAAGAGAGTATAGTTACACAAAACATGTATCGAATACTTCTTCTATGGTGCGATAGATCAACAGCCCAATAGGTCCGATACATATCTCTCTCTACACCGAGAGAGAATCCTTTGTATTACTACTACAAAGGTTTACAAGCCAGTCCATTGATTCGGTCAGGACTCTTCACCAAGAAAATATGATTTATACAAACTATGTTCTGGCGGCCTAACATTGGCATGCACAAAGGACTTGAACCCAAAAAATAGCTATTTACGATCATATTTAGCATCTTCTTGCTCATCATTGGAAGAAAAATGAACATCGGCTTGGCAGCCTAGCAAGTAGCTTGAATTTTCTTCATCATTGTTTTTAGTAGTCGTTGAACTTCATTAGGATGAAATGTGATTGTCCATCAATTGTAGCACTAGACGAGGATGTCGATGATATAATTGCTTTACTTTGCACCTCTACCAGCGATAAGCCAAACTCATATTACAGATAGAAATCTTGTGGCATAATATGTCTCCGATGAAAGCATTCAATTTGCACAGTTTGAAGAGCTTGCATCTTCAAAGCTTTTCATGCACCAAATGATTCTACAGAGCATCCAAGCAAGACTGTGTCTAAGTAGACTTGGACGAAAGTTGTTCTTTGGTCTTCTATGGAGCAACTATAGTCTGTTGGAGAATGGAATCCAATTTTGATGACAATAGCATTCTAGACCATGGTTTCCTTCTAAAATTCCTAGATATCTAGCAAATGATGATCATTTTCTTCTTAGAAATTTTGCGCCTACTTTTTATAAAGCTCAATGTCATGCATAGCCTCCTCATAAAAGCTTTTATAATACGAAACTTGTTTGGATTCACTATAGAGTGCCTCAGATATTTGATGGTTGTAAAACTCCTTTGCAGTGACCTCCTCTTGGAGCTACTAAATGCATTGCTACAACCACATATCATGATTGTTCAAGGTTGCATAGGTCTAGAGGGAGTAATTCATGTCACGGGCAATCAAGGTTTGCATGTGGAGGAGATAGGTAGTGATTCATCCAAATTCATGAAGGCCGCATTGGTCATTTATGCCAGACTACCAATATTGCTCATGTAGTGTTGGGAGAGGGGGAAAATCTAGGACATCTTCTTTAGCAGACTCGGCAGGTATCGGAGTATGCCATGGAGAAGTGGGTGGCAAGGATGGTGACCATCCTGGATTGAGAGGAGAACCGGGTGGAGAATAACTCAAAGAGGATGTAGAAGAAGCATATGGTGATGCAATGGGAATAGGATATGCTATTGGTGTGGGGGCGAGGGGGGTGTAGAAAGTTTGGCATCTGACATGTTTTGATCCTCAAGAACAATAAAAACGACCGGCAAGAGAGAAGGAGTAGGAGAAGTTTGCACAGTGGCACTAGTGGAATGAAAAGAATCTACTACAGAGGTGATAGGAGAAGCAGGAATAATAATGATAGAGCATTCTCCAATTGGTCTTGAACTCAAACCATGAACATAATGTTATCGTTAGTGTCCATGTGAAAGGCCAAATGGCCATCGGACGCTTCTTTGTATATGTTCTTTAATAAAACATATAGTGGCCTGGTCAGTCATAGACTGTAAGTTTGACCGCATTTGTAAGACCTAAGAAGTCTGTCTTCATGCTCCCTATGTACTGCATTTTTTTGCATATTCTATAGCCTCTATGAGGAGTACCATGTGCAACCCTAGGAGCTTAGTTTTCTACTCCGAGGATATCATCATGGAGCTCTCGAGAAGGAGAACACACTGTGGTGTATCGCCATTGAAGTACTTCACTAGTATCAGAGCAGTTTGACCCCCGCCAGCTTTCTCCAAGGCTTACAACTAAGGTGGCAACCAAGACATAGACCTTGGTATACCTTGTCATCTGATTCATTGAAGTCACCATTGGTGTCGTTGGCTGCACGCGAGGGAGAACTTCAACGATCAAGGAAGATAGAGGTTCCCGGTACTTCTCGAGGTGTCACCCATCCCAGTACTGTTCCCCCCGGAGCTCGCTTAACCGTGGCAATCTCTTGCCATTAAGCTGCACTATTGTGGTGTCTAAAGAAGGGGAAAGACTAAGGTGAACATTACCTTGAACATGTTTTGGTCCCTCAAAGCTTCATTCTTTGCTTTCAAAGCCTAATTTTGAAGCATTTTGGGGTGTCTTTTGGAACCACTTTGGAGTACTTTTGCACATAGTTCTTTTCACACAAGTCCAAGAGCATCAAGAAGAGTGATCTTTGTACTTCTCCGGTAATAAATATCAACCTTTGGGGCTGTGTTTTCAGCCACACTCATAAAAATATAGGTTTCTCGAAAGGTTTTTCAGTTTTGGTGGGAGCAACTGGTGCAAAATTGTGCAGGTTTTTGAGTCTAAAACATGAGAGTTGACAGACACTTGCAGGTGTTGTTGGCTAGTTTTTGGGCTATTGCATTTAGCCTTTTAGTGTCATTTTATTGCATATATTGAGCACATACACACCATGTACGCCTCTGTGGATACTGCTTATGTATGTCCATGTGGTCATTGATATAGCGGTTATGTTTTTTGCATAAAGCCTTTTATGTTTGATAAAGAGGGTTGTGGTGAGGTTTTCTTAACTAGGAGACACCTAGATGTCGGGGTCTCTTCAATGATGTAAGTGGAAGACTTACCTAGCCTTGTCATAGGAGATGTATGATAGTTGTTCATAGGTGCTCGATAAGCCTAGTTGGCTACTATTGGGTAACTGATTATATGCAGTGGAGTCAGTGATTCACTATGCAAGTAAACATGTCAGTACTTGTGATTTTATGATATTTTGACACTCATCATATGCTCATTTTGTAGAGGATACTCTATAACATTTTTTCCAAATTTTTGGTTTAGTCAACTATAGAGTGGTCGATTTACTTCTTGATACACTTATTCGTTGGTGTTTGGACTCTTCTAGCTCCATTATCATTCTATTCAATTCTCTACCATCATGGCATCAGAGCTCTAAGGCACATCTGGTGGATCAGGGTCTAGTGCCAGTGTTCCAAGGAGGAGCTATAACTTGCAGGGCAAAGACCATTTTGAGATCCGAAAATTTGATGGCACAAACTTTGCTCTATGGAAGAATCAGATTAAAGATGTGTTGATTCAAAGGAGGCAGTGGAAGCCAGTAAATGGATTGTCAAAGAAGCATGTTGACATGGATGAAGATGATTGGGATGTGTTAGATGAAATGGTCAAGTCTACCATTTTCTTGCACCTGATAGATAATGTTTACTTTACAGTAATAGAGTGTGACACTATAGAGGAGCTTTGGAATAAGTTATGCAATATATAGGAAAAAGAGATGGCATCAAATAAAGTGTATCTGATGAGAAAGTTGTATGACCTTCGTATGAAGGACACAGATAGTGTTGCTGCTCATCTAAATGAGTTTGATGCTATATTCTCCCAGTTATAGGCTCAAAAAATGGATATGGATAATGAAATGAAAGCAGTATTGTTGTTATGCACCTTGCCATCATCATGGGATACGTTTTGCACAGCTATTAGCAATAGTGCACATGGTGGTAAACTCATCTATGATGGCATATGTGGAGCACTCCTAAGTGAGGAGATTCGTAGAAAATAAATGGTTGGCACTCAGAGTGGAGATGCATATAATGTTCGTGATTCTTACCAAAGAAAGAATCAGCAACGTGGCAAAAAAAGAATAAGGAAAAGAATGGTCAACGGAATAAGAATAGAAGTAAATCAAGGAAGAGGGATATCGAATGCCATTATTGTCATAAGAAAGAACACATGAAGAAATAATGTTATGCATTAAAGAATGCTAAAGGTAAAGGACAGAATGTTGATGGGCATATTAAACAGCTACCTACACCATCTACTTTGACTGTGAAGATTGAAGAAATTAATGCTATTTTTGATGATGCTGATGTGTTAACACTTGATAGCACTGTGACAACTGAGGCTCCTATGGCTCATTTTCTTTCCCACACATGGCTGCTAGATTTTGGTGCCTCTTTCCATGTGACACCACATAGAGAATGATTCTCTAATTATGCAGCAAAGCCTCTTGGTACCGTGAGACTTAGTGACTCTTACCAGTGTGATGTTGTGGGGATTGGAGATGTGGTTGTTGTTGATATATTTAGGTAGTGATGTGTGTAAACACTCTAGGACCACAAGGGCACTTTTTTATCTCTTTAGGAGGTTTTTTCCCCCGGCTTGTATATATGCATATTGCCCTAATGGGCTACTTATCTTTGTACATTCTAGTGGTAATACATTCAGTATTGTGTGTTATGCTCCAAGCTTCTTTTTCTTCCTTATGATGTTCATGTGCTTCCGCAGACGTCTAACTCCAACAATTGGTATCAGAGCAGGTCGTCGCTTCATCTAGGGCATTGTCTACACCTCTCCAGTTGGAGTCTCAGAATCGCACAAATTTTGGTGAGCATACTCAGCCTGTTTTCGAGATCGAAAGGGCTTCCCTTTGTGGTGCCGAAATCGTGATCTGAGCTTGTTTCGGCTTTCGAACGCATTATCATAGTGCTTGTGTAGGCTATTTTGTCTTTTTGTGCCAAAGTTATATACCAATTTCGATTTGACAGTATAACCGTCTCGAAGTCTGCTACAAGTAGCAAAATTCATCTGCGCAATTCTGTTCAACTTTTTGAGATATAGTCAATTTTTTGCATCAAGGTATTTTAGTCACCGGCCATGGCTGAAAGCAGTGAGGACTATGGAACATTGTGCAGGGTGTTGAAAAACGTCCTATCACACCTGCAACTGTTACAACTACAGGCACTAAAGCTGATGCAGAAGGTGTCGAAGATGACGATATTCTGCATATTGCTATTCATGTTGTGGTTTCTACGGCACCTACTACAGAGCAAATTCGTTGGGATGGCAGAGATGCCCATGCACATGCATTGATAGCTTTGTCTCTCAAACATGCCATTAATCCTCACATACGCTCTTGCAGAATAGCTAAGGATGCTTGGGATACACTTACCACATTGTACCAATCTAGGAATGAGGCTCGTGTTGCTTACCTCCGAAAATAGTTGGAGAGTGAGCACATGAATGAAGGTGAATCTATGGACATTTTTCTAACAAAGATCAAAGACTTGAAGGAATAATTGATTTCTGCTGATGAGGTTATACCAGATAGCTCACTTGTGTAGATTGTTCTGAATGGTCTTCCTGAATCATATCAGAGTTTTGCTTCTACTCTTCGGTTGACGATGAAAGGCAATCCAAATTCCTTGTCATTTGAGGAGTTAGTCTTCGTTCTGTTGCAAGAAGATCAGTTCAGGTAGAACAGGTCCATTATGCGTGTTGCTGATTAAACTTTCCTAGCTAGTAAGAAGGGCAAAGGAAAATGGATCTTTTCAATTAGTAAGCAAAAATCTGCTAATTCTACACAATCGAAGAGGGAAGACAAAGATGAAAAGAAATCAAAAAAGCAGAAATTATTTTGCAAGTACTGTAAAGGAAATGATCATATAATAAAGAATTGTCCAAAACTGGTTGCTAAAAAGGCAAAGAAGAAAGAGGCTAGAATGGTTGTTGCAGAGGCCTCTACACCAAAAACAGAGTCCACTTATCTTATGTAAGAAGAACTATGGGTGTTTACTACTATTTGCAGTTTTGACCCATCTTCTCATGAGTAGTTCATGTCTGCAGTAGACTCAGATGTTTGGTACTTTGACACTGGTGCGACCAAACATATTACCTTGCAACACAGTTTCTTCTTTTCACTTGAGCATGCCCCTACAGGGAATACTGTTACATGCGCCAACAACTCCTCTTATCCTGTTATGGGAGTTGGTAAGATCATTCTGACTACTGTTGATGGTAGTTCTTTCACTTTGGTAGATGCTTTATTTGTGCCAGGGATCAAGAAAAATCTGTTATCAGTTTCTGCATTAGCCAAGATTGGCTTGGTTGTGAAATTTGTTGATGATAGATGTACAATTCATGATCTGTCAAATGGTGAAGTGATTATTGCTTCTAGCATTTTATGTTGTGGGTTGTATAGACTATGAAAGATCAGTGAATGATTTGGCACGTGCAGTACATGATTCTCAGGCTATTTCAGATGCAAAACTTTGGCATGCATGCTTTGGTCATCTGAACTTTGCTAGTTTGCTACACCTGTAGAAATCTGAAATGATGTCCTCTTTGCCCAAACTTGAAAACCCGGTAAACATGTATGTGAAGGCTATATTTTGGGAAAAATGCAGTGTTCCTCATTTCCAAAAGTTGGTTTAGTTTGGGCCATTCCGAAATTGCAGCTTGTTCATCGTGATGTCTGTGGTCCTATGCACACACCCTCTTTTGGAAATTATCTTTACTTCGTGACTTTCATTGATGATTTTTCCAGGCATGCATGGGTATATCCATTGAAAGCAAAGTCCAAAGTGTTCATGTGCTTCAAACAATTTTTTGTTTCGGTTGAAAATCTGTTAGCATGTAAAATGGGCACCCTTCATTTTGATCGAGGGGGAGAATATATGTCTTCTGATTTTAATGCATTTCTGGCTAAACGTGGGATACAACACCAGTGTACAGTGCCGTATACACCTCAACAAAATGGAGTTGCTAAATGGAAGAACAAGACACTCATGGAGATGGCAAGGTGTATGGTCAAGAGTCAGGCTTTACCACATAGTTTCTGGCTTGAGTGTTACCGTTAGTGTCCACGTGAAACACCAAATGGCCATCGAACACTTCCTTGTATATGTTCTTTAATAAAACATATAGTGGTCTGGTCAGTCACTGACTGTAAGTTTGACTGCATTTGTGAGACCTAAGAAGTCTATCTTCTTGCTTCTCTGTGTACTGTGTTTCTTGTGTATTCTGCAGCATCCCATGCGGAGTACTGTGCGCGGCCTCAGGAGCTCACTTTTCTACTCTGAGCATATCGTCGTGGATCTCTCAAGAAGAAGAGTGCACTATGGTGCATCGGCATCAAAATAATTCACTAGTATTAGAGCAGTTCGATGCAAAAAGCTTTGTTCCTTTTGTGCGAGCAAAGCGAGCATCCCCCCCAAGGCTTTCGACTAAGGTGGCAGCCAAGGCATAGACCTTGGCATACCTTGTCATTCGAGTCACTCTAGTCACCGTTGGCACTGTTGGCTGCACGCGAGGGAGGACCTCAACGATCAAGGAAGATAGAGGTTCTCGGTACTTCCCGGGAGGTCACTTATCCAGTACTGTTCCTCCCAGAGCTCGCTTAACCATGGCAATCTCTTGCCATTAAGCTACACTCTTGTGGTGTCTGAAGAAGGGGAAAGACTAAGGTTGACATTACCTTGAACATGTTTTGGTCCCTCAAAGATTCATTCTTTGCTTTCAAAGCCTATTTTTGAAGCATTTTTGGGTGTGTTTTGGAGCCACTTTGGAGTACTTCCGCACATAGTTCTCTTCACACAGGTCCAAGAACATCAAGAAGAGTGTTCTTTGTACTTCTTCGACAATAAATATCAACCTTTGGGGTTGTGTTTTCAGCCACACTCATAAAAACTACAGGTTTCTTGAAAGGTTTCAGTTTTGGTGGGAGCAGCTGCTGCAAATTTATGCAGGTTTTTTGAGCCTAAAACATCAGAGCTGATAGACACTTGCAGGTGTTATTGGCTAGTTGTTGGGCTATGTATTCAGTCTTTAGTGTCATTTTACTGCATATATTGAGCACATACACACCATGTACGCTTCTGTGGATACCGCTTATGTACGTCCGTGTGGTCATTGATATAGCGGTTACGTTCGGATATGGATAATGAAATGAAAGTAGTATTGTTGTTATGCACTTTGGCATCATCATGGGATACATTTTGCACAGCTATTAGCAATAGTGCACCTAGTGGTAAACTTCTCTATGATGACATATGTGGAGCACTCTTGAGTGAGGAGATTTGTAGAAAATCTATCGTTGGCACTCAGAGTGGAGATGCATATAATGTTCGTGATTCTTACCAAGGAAAGAATCAACAATGTGGTAGGAGCAAGAACAAGGAAAAGAATGGTCAACAAAATAAGAGTAGAAGTAAATCAAGGAAGAGGGATATCAAATGCCATTATTGTCATAAGAAAGGACATATGAAGAAAGACTGTTATGCATTAAACAATGCTAAAGGTAAAGGACAGAATGTTGATGGGCATGTTAAACAGTTCACTGCACCATCTACTTCGATTGTGAAGATTGAAGAAATTAATGCTATTTCTGATGATGGTGATGTGCACTGATGTTGTGGGGATTGGAGATGTGGTTGTGCAGTTCATTGATGGTTCAGAATTTACTATGCATAATGTACGCCATGTACCTCTGTTATCATGGAGTTTGATGTCAGTTGCTCTTATGCCCACTAGGTCCTTAGGTGGTTCTCTCTACTTTGTCGCTTTCATAGATGATGCTACTAAAAAAGTTTGGGTAATTCCTATCAAATTGAAGGATGAGGTATTCCCCACTTTCAAAAAATGGATCGCTTTAGTTGAGATTGAAAAAGGAACTAAGCTTAAGGCTTTACATTCAGATAACAGGGGTGAGTATACCTCACATGAATTCAAACTTTTTTGTCAGTCTAGAGGGATTCATAGAGAGTTTACAACTCCTTATACTCCAGTAGAGAATGGTGTGGCTGAGAGGATGAATAGAACTATTCAAGATAGAGTAGTCTCTATGTTGCATCATGCAAACCTCTCACAAGGCTTTTGGGTAGAAGCAATATTGATTGCAGTTCATGTCATTAACCTTTCACCTAGTACTGCCAAAGGTCTGAAAGTGGCACAAGAGTTGTGGACACGGAAGCCACCATATTATGATCATCTTTGAGTTTTTGGGTGTGAAGCATATGTTCATATACCCAAGAATCTTAGATAAAAGTTGGATCATAAGTCAAAGAAATGCATTTTCCTTGGATATGGTCGAGAAGGACAATTTGGATATCGCTTATGGGATCCTAAAACACAGACAACGATCAGAATTAGTGATTTCAATGAGTCTAAGATGCATAAACAGCCCATTACGGAGGTTGAAGTGAGAAGAGTGGTGTTTGAGGATACTAGTCCTCTGGTTAGCATGCATAAAAATGTTGCACATAGGGATGTTCGAGAGAATGTCCATTCAGATCAGTCTGCACATGTTCCTGTTCAACAAACATTGAGACGTTCTGCATATGTCTCACATCCACCTGTTAGATATGTTCCAGGTTTAGATTTTGTTATGCTAACAGATGCTGGTGAGCCCTCTTGCTACAAAGAGGCTATGTAGACAGAGGATCATGTCAAGTGGGAGCGTGCCATGAAGAGTGAGTTGGATTCTATTCACAAGAATGGTACTTGGGATTTAGTAACTTTGCCAAATCTAAATGTGTATATAAGCTGAAATTCACATGAGATAGTGCTTTTCGAGAGTATAAAGCACGACTCGTTGCAAAGGGTTTTAAGCAACAACATGGTGTTGATTTCGAGGAAATCTTCTCTCCAGTGGTCAAGATGACTACCTTGCGCATGTTGCTTGGATTCGTTGCAATGAAGGACTTAGAGCTAGTCCAAATGGATGTGAAAATTGCTTTCTTGCATGGAGATCTTACATATGAGATCTATATGGAACAACGAGAGGGTTATGTAGTTTCTCATAAGGAAAGTCTAGTTTGTAAGCTTAAGAAGAGGTTGTATGGACTTAAACAGTCCCCTAGACAATGGTACCAAAAGTTTGATGCTTTTATGAAATCTCAAGGCTATTCTCGAAGCAATGAGGATCATTGTCTCTACACAAAGAGATGCTCAGATGGCAGCTTGATATGCTTGATACTTTATGTTGATGATAAGTTGATTGCTGGGAAGTCCTCTTATGATTTGTCAGTTCTCAAAAAGAAATTGAGTCAGACATTTGATATGAAGGATTTGGGGGATGCCAAACATATTCTTGGCATAAGCATTACTTGTGAGAGGAGTAAAAGATGCATATATTTGTCTCAAAGTGAGTACATATCCAAAGTACTTCACCGGTTCAATATGCAGGGTGGAAAGTTATTGAGTACACCTTTATGTGAAATTGAGCAAGGATGATTGCCCCAAATCAAATGAGGAAAAGGAATTCATGACCAAAATTCCTTATCAGTCTGTTGTTGGTAGTCTCATGTATGCTATGGTAGCTACGAGACCAGACATTGCATTTGCAGTGGGAGTTGTGATCAGATATATGTCAAATCCTGGCAAGAAACATTGGGAAGTGGTCAAGATGATTTTGAGATATCTGAGTGGCACTAAGGACAAGTGTCTATGCTTAGGTAGAGGGAAATCATCCATTATTGGTTACACAGATTCTGATTATGCTGGTTGTGTAGACAATCATAAGTCTACATCAGGGTACATTTTTCATTTTGCTGGAGGTGCTATTTTTTGGACATCTCGTCTTCAAGAATGTACAGCTGTTTCCACCACAGAAGCAGAGTGTGTTGCAGCAAGTAAGGCATGTAAGGAAGCACTGTGGCTTTCTTGTCTTGCTTGTGATATGGGTTTACCTCAGCATGTACCTCACTTGCTCAATGATAGTCAGAGTGCCATTTCTTTGGCTAAGAATCTGGTCTATCATGCAAAGACCAAGCACATTGAGGTGTGGTATCACTTGATTAGAGATTGCTTAGCCACTGAGCGCATTATTCTTGAGAAGGTTCACACTTGAGATAATGTTGCAGATGCTTTGACTAAAGCTCTAACATAGGATAGCGTTCGACATTGTTGTCACTTGATGGGGGTTACTTGATTCTTGATCTTACACAGTCACTTGTATACTGTGTAACATGCCCATCAGGTGGGAGGTATAGTTTGTATACTTACACTCAGGTATTCTTTATCATTCTTTATTTTTCTCCCATAGTTACTTTGGCCATGTTGGCCTTTAGTGGGAGATTGTTACCGTTAGTGTCCATGTGAAAGGACAAATGGCCATCGAACACTTCATTGTATATGTTCTTTAATAAAACATATAGTGGCCTGGTGAGTCACTGATTGTAAGTTTGACTGTATTTGTGAGACCTAAGAAGTCTGTCTTCGTGCTTCTCTGTGTATTGTGTTTTCTGTGTATTTTGTACCGTCCCGTGCGGAATATTGTGTGCGACCTCAGGAGCTCGATTTTCTACTCTGAGCATATCATCGTGGAGCTCTCGAGAAGGAGAGTGCATTGTGGTGCATTGGCACCAAAATACTTCATTAAGGCTGTCATGTGTGCAGCATATGTACTTAACAGGTGTCCCACTAAAGCGCTATAGTCTATCACTCCATATGAGGCTTGACATGATCGCAAGCCATCTGTTGCTCATCTGTGTGTCTTTGGTTGTTTGGCATATGCATTAGTGCCTCAACAACATCGCAAAAAATTGGATGATACAACAGTAAAATGTATTTTTGTTGGGTACAATTCTGAAAATAAAGGCTATCATCTGTATCATCCACAGACTAAACACATTCTGGTTAGCTGTGATGTTGTTTTTGTGGAAGATGCTATTCAACCATTTCTTTCATGTACTAAGGAGACATATTTTAGCTCCAAAGACATGTATGATACTTTGCTGCCTCTTTTTACACGTGGAAAATCTAGTGCTGGTCCTAATGAGGCAACTTCTCAACCTTTGTAGGTTTCATGTGATGATGCAAATCATCCCATTTCTGATGTAGATTTACATGATGCACTTGTGGATGAGAGAGCTGGCATTGAGGAGGCAAAAACTATGCCAAAATGGCTGGTGCAAACTTTGCGTGACAGCAAATTAGATGCACCTCCATCATATTGTACTTGTTCAGGCTCTCATGGTGCCTCTTTTGCATCAGATTGCCATGCTATGGCTGCATCTAGTCTCTGCGATGAGAATGAGCCTATTTCATTTAGTGAAGCACATGCTTGGTATGAAAAGATACATGCCTATCTGATGGTACATAGTTTTGAGAACAATCCAACTAAAAGCACCTTATATGTCAAGCATGTTACTGATGTACTTCTGATCATTGTGGTGTATGTTGATGACATGTTACTCATTGGTTCTCATGAGAAGCATATTGCTGATTTTAAGGCTGATTTGCATGCCTCATTTGAGATGTCTAATTTGGGGCATTTGCATCACTATTTGGGCATTCACTTTATGCATGTTGATGGTTGAATGGCTTTGTGTCAAACAAAATATATTGACACATTATTGCAGTGTTTTGGCCTTGAAGATTGTAAACCTATTGCCACTCCTATGGAGACAGGTTTATGACTGAGTCTTCATGATGCTAGAGATGCATTTGATGTTGTTCTCTATTAGCAGGTTGTTGGATGCTTGATTTACTTATGCATTACGCACCCAGATATTCAATTTACTGTCTAACAGACCAGCAGGTTTATGTATTGCCCAGGAGTCAAGCATTGGTAGGAAGTTAAGTGCATCTTTTGCTACTTGAGTGGTACTTGGCTACTTGGGTTGTTTTATCCCAAGGGGGGATCACTACCGCTAGATTTGCATGCTTTTTCTGACTCTGATTGGGCTAGTTGCTATGACACTCCTGTGTCCACTAGTGGCTTTTGCTTCATGCTTGGTAGCTCATGCATATCTTGGTTGAGCAAGAAGTAGCCTACTCTGGCCACTTCCAGTTGTGAGGCTGAGTATAGGGAAGCTTTCACAACGACTGTTGAGTGTGTGTGGCTCAGATGCCTTATGGCTGATTTGGGTGTTGGTCTTCTGCCACCGCCATCTTCATTGACAGTCAGAGTGCATTGGAAGTTGCAAGAAACCCTGTGTTCCATGCTCGCACTAAGCACATTTAGGTGCATTATCATTATGTCAGGGAGAGGTCTGTGGGGAGATCAGCTTGGCATATGTGCCCACGCAGGAGAACATTGCAGACCTTTTCACGAAGGCTCTACCTAGGGAGAAGTTTGAAGCTTTCTGCAAAGCTTTGGGCTTACTTCCTTTTGTGGAGTGATTTCCACATAGCTTGGCACTTCCTTATACATGAGTGCCAGCTCCTTGTTCATTGCATCACTCCCAGGGGGGATTTGTTCATATATTTAGGTGGTGATGTGTGTGAACACTCTAGAATCGTTGGGGCACTTTTTTCCCTCTTTAGGAGGTTTTTTCCCCCCGGCTTGTATATACACATATTTCCCTAACGGGCTACTTATCTTTGTACATTATAGTGGTAATACATTCAGTATTGTGTGTTGTGCTCCAAGCTTCTTCTTCTTCCTTGTGCTATTCGCGTGCTTTCGCAAACGTCTAACTCCAATAATTGTGTAGTTCATTGATGGTTCAAAATTTTCTATGCATAATGTACGCCATGTACCTCAATTATCATGCAATTTGATGTCAATTGATCAACTTGATGACCTTGGTTACAAAGTAGGCTTCTATGCTCAATCCTTTCGTATATCAAAGGGCAATATGGTTATTGCAAAAGGAAACAATGTTAGCTCACTTTATCCCTTATTTGTATCATATAAAGAAGACATGTTAGCTATTACTGAACAACATATGGCTTGTATCTGGCATGGTCGTTTGGTCCATATAACTTATAGTGGAATGGAAAATCTTTCTCATTCTGGCCAATTACTTGTGTTATCTTTCTTCGGTTTTTCATTTTGCAGGCATTGTCAATATGGAAAGCAAACCAAAAATGTGCATAGAATGCACATTGACTCTTCAATTCAGCCTTTAGATCTTGTTCATACAGATGTGTGTGGTCTTATGCCCACTAGGTCCTTAGGTGGTTCTCTTTACTTGCACTTTCATAGATGATGCTACTAGAAAAGTTTGGGTATATCCTATCAAATTGAAGGATGAGGTATTCCTTACTTTCAGAAAATGGCTTGCTTCAATTGAGACTGAAAAAGGAACTAAGCTTAAGGCTTTACGTTCAGATAATGGGGGTGAGTATGCCTCACATGAATTCATCCTTTTTTGTCAGTCTAGAGGGATTCCTAGAGATTCTAGAGCTCCTTATACAATTTTAGTATAGAATGGTGTAGCTAAAAGGATGAATAGAACTATTCAAGATAGATTAGTTTCTATGTTGCATCATGCAAACCTCTCACGAGGCTTTTGGGAAGGAGTATTGATTGGATTTCATGTGATTAACCTTTCACCTAGTATTGCCAAAGGTCTGAAAGTGGCACAAGATTATGGACAGAGAAGCCACCATATTATGATCATCTTCGAGTTTTTGGGTGTGACGCATATGTTCATATACCCAAGCATCTTAGACAAAAGTTGGACCATAAGTCAAAGTAATGCATTTTTCTTGGATATGGTCAAGAAGGAAAATTTGGATATCGCTTATGGGATCCTAAAACACGGTCAGTGATCAGAAGTAGTGATGTAATTTTCAATGAGTCTAAGATGCATAAACAGCCCATTAAGGAGGTTCAAGTGAGAAGAGTGGTGTTTGAAGATACTATTCCTCCACTTAGCATGCATAAAAATGTTCCACATAAGTACATTCAAGAGAATGTCTGATCAGGTCAATTTGTACATGTTCCTCTTCAACAACCATTGAGACGCTCTGCACGTGTCTCACGTCCACCTGATAGATATGTTCCAGGTGTGGATTTTGTTATGCTAACAGATGCCAATGAGCCTTCTTTCTACAAAGAGGCTATGCCGACAGAGGATGATGTCAATTTGGAGCATGCCATAAAGAGTGATTTGGCTTCAATTCACAAGAATGGTACTTGGGATTTGGTACCTTTGCCAAAGGACAGGAAAGCTTTACCATGTAAATGGGTATACAAGATGAAATTCACATCAGATAGTGCTTCTCCAAAGTATAAAGCACGACTTGTTGCAAATGGTTTTAAGCAACAACATGGTGTTGATTTCGAGGAAATCTTCTCTCTAGTGGTCAAGATGACTACCTTGCGCATGTTGCTTGGATTCATTGCAATGGAGGACTTAGAGCTAGTCCAAATAGATGTGAAAACCGCCTTCTTGCATGGAGATCTTATAGATGAGATCTATATGGAACAACCAAAAGGTTATGTAGTTCCTGGCAAGGAAAGTCTAGTTTGTAAGCTCAAGAAGAGCTTGTATGGACTTAAACAGTTCCCTGGACAATGGTACCAAAACTTTGATGCTCTTTGAAGTCTTAAGGCTATTCTCGAAGCAATGAGGATCATTGTCTCTACACAAAGAGATGCTCATATGGAAGCTTGGTATGGTTGATACTTTATGTCGATGATATGTTGATTGCTAGGAAGTCCTCTTCTGACTTGTCAATTCTAAAAAAAGAAGTTGAGTCAGACATTCGATATGAAGGATTTGGGGGATGCCAAACATATTCGTGGAATGCGCATTACTCATGATAGGAGTAAAACATGCACATACTTGTCTCAAAGTGAGAACATATCCAAAGTACTTCACAGGTTCAATATGCAGGGTAGAAAGGCATTGAGTACACCTTTACCCACTTATGTGAAATTGAGCAAGGATGATTGCCCCAAATTAGATGAAGAAAAAGAATTCATGACCAAAATTCCCTATCAGTTTGCTATTGGTAGTCTCATGTATGCTATGGTAGCTACGAGAACAAAAATTGCATTTGCAGTGGGAGTTGTGAGCAAATGTATGTCTAATCTTGGCAAGAAACATTGGGAAGCGGTCAAGATGATTTCAAGATATCTGAGTGGCACTAAGGACAAGTGTCTATGCTTAAGTAGAGATAAAGCATCCATTATTGGTTACACAGATTCGGACTATGATGGTTGTGTGGACAATTGTAAATCTACATTAAGGTACATTTTTCATTTTGTTGGAGGTGCTATCTCTTGGATATCTCATCTTTAAGAAGGTACAGATGTTTCCATCACAGAACCAGAGTATGTTGTACCAAGTGAGGCATGTAAGGAAGCATTGTGGCTTTCTCTTCTTGCTTGTGGTATGGATTTACCTCAGCATGTACCGTGTTTTCTCAATGATAGTCAAAGTGCCATTGCTTTGGCTAAGAATCAAGTCTATCATGCAAAGCCCAAGCACGCTGAGGTGAGGTATCACTTCATTAGAGATTGCTTAGCCACGGAGTGCATTATTCTTGAGAAGGTTCACACTCGAGATAATGTTGCAGATGCTTTGACTAAAGCTCTACCACAGGATAGCTTTCAACATTGTTGTCACTTGATGGGGGTTACTTGATTCATGATCTTGCATCGTCACTTGTATATTGTGTAATATGCCCATCAAGTGGGAGGTATAGTTTGTATACTTACACTCAGGTATTTTCTATCATTCTTTATTTTTCTCCGATAGTTACTTTGGACATAATGGCCTTTCGTGGGAGATTATTACTGTTAGTGTCCATGTGAAAGGCCAAATGGCCATCGAACACTTCTTTGTACATGTTCTTTAATAAAACATATAGTGGCCTAGTTAGTCACAGGCTGTAAGCTCGATCACATTTGTAAGACCTAAGAAGTATGTCTTCATGCTCCCTGTGTACTGTGTTTTTTTGTGTATTTTGCAGCCTCTGTGCGGAGTACCGTGTGTGGCCCTAGGAGCTCAGTTTTCTACTCCAAGGATATCATCGTGGACCTCTCAAGAAGTAGAGCGCACTATGGTGTATCGCCATTGAAATACTTCATATCAGAAGAAGAGGAACTTGGGACTTGGTAGGGCCTTTTGGCTTGTTGGAAGATGAGGTTTACACTCTCATTTTCTTGTTTGATTGGTGAGGAAGGAGGGGCGAGTGTACGTGGGATGAGAAGGATGGCAGACAACGATGGGGAACTCTCAGGGATAGAGGATGGATAGTAGGTAGGGAAGATAGGTTTTTAGGTGATGACCTTGGTCTAACTATCTAGGAACTACTTGACATTCCCTATGAATACGGATAAACAAAACAACTACCCAATTTATGGGTCCATGGGCAACTATAGCAATGAGGGAGTAGAATTGGAAACTAATGCCGTAGGGGCAATGTTGGAGTTTCATAGCAAGCACTATGAACTAGAGGATGGAATGCTTTGGTTCAAGGTGACAGCTAATGGCGTACTCATTCGAACTATGCCTTGGAAACAATTGTTCCATATCAACATGTGAAATAGAGGTTACGAAAGAGCTACCATCGGTGGGCAGGAAAAATTGTTGCCCGACATCAATTGTAGTTGTGCGCATTTCTATGCCACACAGAAGCACAATCCAGAGCGCCATTGAATCATGTTCAAGGGTGATGGACCAGATAGTTCTCTCTGCAGCGGGGTGTGCCATAGCAAGATCCCACTACATAAGAGCAAAACGTGATAACCTATGGAGCTGTAGGAATTGCATGGTTTCCTTAGAGAAAATAGTGGATAGCGACTTGAAGCACACAAGAATATCCATAGCATATGCAGGTTAGAATAGGATCATGACAATGGGAGTAGAATAGGATCATGACAATGGGAGTGCACAAGCAAGCTAAAATAATAAAGGGGAAGTGCCAAGAGAAGGAATTTTAAACCGTAAGGGGAAGCACATGCATGATGGTAAAAGGATGAAGGGAATGATGAGAACGAGTCGAGGCAAGGCCTAATAAATTAACATGCAAAAACATGCAGTCATGGGTGGGAAACAAATAATTGCACACGTGGGGATGATAAAAAAGGACGGAGATTGGACCCATTGATCAAACTTTTAATTGATACTCTCGCAAGCGTCTGTAACAGAAAAGTTTTCAGACCCAACTGCACTGAAATTCGATAGGGACTGAACCATCAAACTTTGAATTTCCTAGCTGCTCGATCCATATTTGAATTGTAAAACAATACCAATCGATCTTCTTGAAATACTAAAGTCTTAAGAAACCGATCATGAGTCTGAGCCTATCAAAGTTGCACTTCTGGCGTTAATAAAAAAGTTTCAAAATATTCATCTAGTGACTGAAGGTCATTGATCCAAGCATATAAAGAATCTATAGGCAACAATTTCTGCTCAATAGCCACATGCAAGCTAGGAATGACAAGTTCTAGAGGAGCAATGGTCTCAATTCCATAAGCCAATTTATAAGGTGTATAACAAATAGTGACTTTATAAGTAGTTTGATACGTGCACAACACAACAGGTAATAACATGTCCCAACATTTGGGACAATCAAGAATGAGTTTCTTTAACATTATCAATAGGGTCTTATTAGAACTTTCAGCTAAGCCTTTAGCTCTCTAATAATAAGGGGTACTAAATTTATGGGTAATATGGAAATACTATGTAAGGTCCTGAATTAAATCATTGGCAAAGTGTGTGCCACGATCAGATACAATTTCCAGAGAAATACCAAACTGTGGGAAGAGGTCTCGAGTTAAACATTTTGCAACCATCGAACCAGTGGAAGATGTGACAACCCACGCTTCAGCCCAACAAGTGGCATAGTTTGTACAGGTAAGAATGTACCAATTGTTGGTAAGAACAATAGGGGGAGTGATGGGACCAATGAAAGGGTTCTAGAGGGAGCATGTGTTGAAGAGGAAAATTATGTTGAGGTAGGGATTGGCCAGTATGTTGACAAGGATCAAAGGCTTGCACTTAGGTATGAATGTCAGGCTACATCATAGGCCACGAAAGTCTGCTTTGCGAGAGTTTTTCATATGTTAAATCCAATGAAAAATGATCACACATGGGAGTTGCATGTGCTAAGGCCAATACCGAAGGAGCCTCATGAGTGGGAACACATCGAAGCCAAGCTCTTGAAGGATCAGAATAGTATAATTGACCTACAATAATATGAAACCAATGACTATACAATGCCAACTTCTGCCTAGCTACCTAGCAAGAATGGGAAGAGAATCTAAAGGACAACAGTAGTTAGGAAAGTCAGTGAAGTATCATAATAGGAGTCTATTGAATCCCATTGAACCAAGGAAGTATTGGGCTCAACAACATAGATGGTCAAAGATGAATCATCCACCTCAAACAGAGCTTCCCCCGAATCCAAATAGGAAAGGAAGTCAACAATCACATATGATGACCTGAGCCGACATAGCATCGTAATAGAATTTTTGCAATAGAAGGAGCCAATGTGCAAGTTGGCCACCCAATTTTTGCAGTCACACTAAATAAGTTAAGGCAGAATGGTCCACATGGAAAGTAAATTTATGACCAAGCAGATAATAGTAGAACTTTTTAATGGAATAAATGACCAAGACACTCATGTTTAGTAACTGAATAGTTTTGTTCGGCAAGGGTTAGGCATGCTAGCATAGTATACCAGATGATACAATTTTTATTTGGTTAATAGTGCTAGGAGATCACGTTTAAAGGTTCATCCAAATCAACTTTAATTTTTACCAGTCGGGGATTTGCGTCATCACCCAAATGACAGGTGATCAATTGGTTTTTTGGGACATATGATTGGTGACCAAGAAGGTAATCACCCTCATGGCTCATGTGCTAGTGGAACTCAGCTAGCTCTAGTGGATTCTCTAAACACTTCCTCGTCTCTACCAAAGTGGGCTAGATCGTACAAGACATCAGAGACCAATGATCTAGTACGTGTTGTAAATCCACATTTTCTAAAGAGAGTAGATCATGGTTAGCAAAGAGGAAAGTTGTTTCCTCATCATCAAAGAGTCCATCCAACATATGTATGGGTTTCGTGACATAAGGTCTAGTGTGTATCTCACAAGGTTTGAATTCATCAAGGGGAACAATAGATTTTCAGTGATTGCATTTGAAAATGAGCTCATGAGATTACCAATCCTGCAACAGTGTGGCTTGTTTTAGCCAAGGTCATCCAAACAAACTAGACTTTGAAAGGTCAAGAATGACGAAAGTCATATGAAAGATACCACCTTGGAGTGTAATTGGAATATTACGTATTAACCCAACTTATGACTTTCATATGAAAGTCATAAGTTGTAATCCAAACTAGACTTTGAAAGGTCAAGAATGAAGAAAGTCATATGAAAGATAGCACCTTGGAGTGTAATTGGAATATTACGTATTAACCCAACATGGTGTACTCTAGATTGGTCAGCTATTCAGACAAAGAATTTCACCAACTCAATCTGGTTCCATCATAACTTCTTACACATGGCTGCAGTAGAAAAATTGACTCCGGAGCCACCATCAATGAGAACCTTTATAATTTTATGGTTTTTGTACCAGTCCGTAATCAAAGCCACCACATGGTTGACAGTTGTATTTGGCTCCAGATGTACCGTGGTTGTGGCAGGTCTTGAATTTTGTTCCATGCTAACATGTTGCTCAAACTGCTATCAAACACCAGGTACTAGAGTTAAGAGTTATCCCAAGGGTAGGATTATCAGTGCTTTCGATAAAATATCCCATGCCTTACTTGTTGACAACATGATTATTCCTACTTCATCTACATTTGTATCTGCATGAGTGCATCTCCATTTTGTATCCAAAAGACACTCCATTTCTAGTCTATTTCCTTTGTATCTGGGTACCTTGCCATGTGCTTCTACCAGTTGTATTCATTCTCCTTTCAAGAGACTTATCCCACATGTGATGTACTTTTGAGGGCCCCTCCCAAATCTATATAAGGAGGGCCTCTCCCCTCATTTGTACTTGGTTAGAAGCTTGAGGAGCCTACTCCATGCTCTTGGCAAGCTCATTTCTAATCCACATGAGTTTACCCATTTCATGGTCTACTCATTTTGTGTCTCACACATTCTTTGTTTTGTGAGAGTACTTTACTTTTCATTTTGCTTCCGTGTGTGTACTCTCTACATGGTATCAGAGCTCTAGGTGGAGGTCTTGGTGGTGCGTTTGGTGGTAGTTTTGGTGGTGGTGGTGGTGCTTTATTTTGGTGGTGTGCTTTCTCCTCATTGAGAGAAGCCTTTTGCCATCAATTTTTGGGATTCATTCTGCCCATTTGCCCATTTTCTTCACCCATTTTCTTAATCAATTTGTTCACCTTTTACCCTCATTTTCCCTCCCACCCACCCTTAATTTTGGTATTATTTGATGATTTAGGATCTGTTTGGTGATCATTTTGTAACATTTTGTGCTATCAGTTATGAATCACACAAATTTACGGTGTTTCTAAACACTCTTAGCTTCACGTTCGTGGCTTTACATGTTCACATTCATGGCTTCCCATGTTCTGCATTGCAATGCATGATTTGAAAGTTTCCACGGAACTGCTTTATTCTCTTCATTCCCCTGCTCCCTTCGAAAGCATGACATATAGTCCACGCGACAGTTCCACATCCAAGTGAGCAGGAGTGGTCACTCTCTCTTCGATGGCTGCTAGCTGATTCATCTTTACCCATCGAGCGAGAGCATGCACGCATCAGCTAGTTCCTTGAACGTGGTAGAACTGAGAAACTCAGGAACAGTAGCTGAACCGATTCCTTTCACAATAGACCCATGATCACCACCATACGGTTACGCTCTGCATAACCGCTCAGATTGCAGGCCAGATAAGGCAATCCACACTCTCAGGCGATTATGATGGATCCGCAAACATAAGCATGCATGTGTTGCTCAATTCATGGTGTCGAGCATCATCGAAGCTCTCTGATTCGGATGAAGTGTTGTGTGTATGGCTTTATTCCTTGACAGGAGGTGCAACTCTCTAAAGATACAAAGTAGAGAGGAGACATGAAACCCATGGTCCTAGCACAATCAGAGAGAGAGAGAGAGAGCGAAAGAGAGACTAGAGGAATAGCATTCGTGCACCATCTCTAGTAGATACTGGAAAAGAGAGAGACAGAGCGAGAGAGAGAAAGGGTCTACTTCTGTCCGCGCGCAGGCTTCATACAAGAGAGACTGGAAAAGCGCAGGTCTCTCACTCTCAGACAGCGTTGATGAAGCTGAGCATGTCGGCACGACCAAAGAACTTAGCGACAAAGACAGTCGCATGGCCCTGGACCTCCGAGGACTCTATCCACTAAAGATAGGACCTCAGAACACACGTATCGCTGCAGCCTTTTCATAGAACTCGACAACTGTTGCAGCTCATCTTTGTGGAAACTTGCCTCTACAAGGAGCCGTTCAGCCTTCCGAAGAAGAAAGGCGCATCAAATCCAGGGAAGATTGTGAATGTTCCAAGGGTAGAGGGCCTATAGCAACTGTTGGTGTGCATGCAGAAGAACTGCAACAAAGAGAGAGGGAGAGAATAGAGAGAGAAAGAACACCTCACAAGCCATATTCACTGTCGCTTAGAGAGCAGACGAGCAGACCTTCGTGAGCATATTCACTGAAGAACTACATGTGGCACCATCCCTGTGCAACCTAGAGAGAGAGAGAGGGAGAGAGAACATGAGAGACCACATCTCTCTGCCGATTGCCAGACTCCAGAGTCTAATTTTAGCATTCAGAGAGCTCTAGAAAACCTTATTTTTGGTGTCTTGCCAACGGACCACCCACTTGTAGCGTGTGGTTTGGGCGGCTCTTCTATCGCACTATTTGGAAGGGTCGGTGGTGGAATGTACACCAAAGTTGCAGACATAGGTGCAGATTTCATTGGCAAAGTGGAGTGGAATATTCTAGAAGACAATCCAAGTAATCCTGCTGTGATTGCAGACAATGTAGGTGATAATCTTGGAGACATTGCAGGAATTGGTTCCGATTTGTTTGGCTCATTTGCTAAGTCTTCTTGCGCTGCCTTGGTTGTGGCCTCCATTTCCCCAATTGGTGCTGAGCATGATTTCACTGCCATGTGACTTCTCTGAACCGAACTGAGGGGAGTGGGATTTTCTTACATGACCTCTGCCAGATTCAACGAATGTGCATTATTAAATACAAGATGACATGTGTGTGGTCTATTTTTGGATGCAATACCTTCATAAAGAAAAACGAGTCTTGACTTAAATGATTGACTCACTTACATTATGGAAAAGTATCTTTGAAGTTCCCAAATCCTTTATTTTTATCCAAAGTCTTTCGCTCTACTTGCCACCAATTATATCACTCTCATTATTATTTACAACCTTGTATTTTCTAAGGGTACCCACCCTTAATTTTGGCACGTTCACAAAGGGATTTTTGTTGTATTCTCAACGGGTTGTAACCCTCTTCCTCAAAGACACAATTTGACACTACTCAAAGCGACACTTCCAAAGGATTAACACAACCTTATTTACCACTATTAGGCACTAAGTGCCCCATCTTTTGTATCATCAAGCTATATAAGAACAACTTTGGGTGTGTGTATGATTGTGGGATTGGAGGCTAGTCTAAGCCCACCCACAAGTTCTCTTTGAGCATCGACTCTCCCCACTCCACGGTGTCTCTCTGTGCACAAGTGAAGGGCTATTCTAAGCCCCCCCCCCCCCCCCCCCCCCCCCCGAAGTGTCTCTTCTAATTCTTGGTGCAAGTAAAGGGCTACTCTAAGCCCCCCCTTTCCAAGGAGTTTTTCAGTTTGGTGTCCAGCTGTTCATTTCAAGCTTTGCAATTATTTTGAAGCGGTACTTTTGGCAAGTATTTTTTATAGTGTTTCTAAACACTTTATCTTCAAAGCTTGTGCGTTTGGTGAAGATTTTGGTAGTGTTTCTAAACACTTTATCTTCAAATCTTTGAAATGACCAAAAGGGAAGGTAGCTCATCATCTATGGCTAACTTCTTACCATCTTTCACCCCTATTTTTATGCCTAAGGATGAACGCCTCAATGGACAAAATTACAATCTATGGAAAGATGTCATGCGTGCCTATCTCTATACGAATCTTCTTCATGAGGTAGTAGACGGGACAGACCCCGAACCCAATAGGGATAATACCAACTTAGACAATTGGCATGTGTGGAATGTCAAGGACAAAAGAGCTTTAGGTCAACTGTTACTTGCTTGCGACGAACTGACAAAAGGACATATCACTTCCTACAAGACGTCCAACGATGCTTGGGATACGTTAGCCACTTTGTATGAAGACAAAACCCCTTCGAAGATATATGCATTAGAGGCTGAGTTTCATAATTTGACCATTAGGCCACACGACACAATTACCAAGGTCATAGCCCAATTTGAGGATTACCAGCATAAATTAGCACTATGTGGTAGGCAGACCCCTAGTGAAGACATGGCCATTAGGCTTCTTAACAAGTTACCTAAGTCATACAAGACATTTGTCACAACTTTGTATAATCGCGGCCAAGTCTTATCTTGGGAAGAGGTTCATCGACTATTACTCCTTCACGACTCGCGAGCCAAAACAACTTCCTCACAAGAGTCAGCCATGAAGGCCAAAGGCCCATTCACTAAAGGCAAAACCACAAGTCATCATGCTAGCAATGGATCTAAGCAAGGATCACATAATTCATCAAAGAAGTTCACTTGTAATTTTTGTGGCAAACCTGGCCACATTGAAAAATATTGCTTCAAGAAAAAAAACCAAGACAAGTCTAAGTCTAATTCCAAGAGTAAACATCATTCTCACTGCACAAGTGAAGACCTCTTTTGTTTATCATACTCTTGAGCATCTTTGCAGTGATGAAATATATGGCCCATCTTCCCATAGAAATGACAACACGGCCGAAATGCTTTAGCAAGGGTATTTGCAGTACCTTGATTCCACTGTGTCTAATTAAAATTCCCTGATCATTGGGTGCGAAAGTTTGTATATGGAAAATGGGTTGTATTATGAAGTGTTGGGGTGGTCGACATCTTCGGTAGTACCACTTTTATACCTCTGATAGTAGTAAGCTTCCGGTACCACCCGTCTGCCGCAGCAAAGACTCGAACCTTATCAAGCCTGCAGAAATTTGCTGCACCACCGAATTAGTGTTAAACTACAGTGATGTTAGAACACCTCTATAATCAACAGTAGGTTAACAGGGCTTCTGCCACTCAAACTGTGCTTTGAATTCTCTTGAAAATTCCATCGGAACTTCACCGGATTGTCACTGGACTGTCACCGAAATTTACCGGAATCTTACCGGAATGATCTTCAATTCTGTTCGTAATTGTTTCAAATGTTTATACGTGAAACAAGGAAGTGATGAGTGAACTTCCCTTACTGACAGAACTCTTCCTGAAGTTTAGAGGAAAACTTCATCAGTTCAGAGTGCTATTTTTGGTCCGACTTTGTACTATGTACATATCCATTTCACCGGAAACTTTGATCCGTATAAAGTAGAGACTTCTAGCTACAAGATAAGCTATGTCTCATACAAAACTCTATATTCTTCTGCGAGATATACTTCATGGTTCTTCCCGAAAAACACGTAAGTGACCGAAAGTACGTATATGGTGAAACTGTAATTGTTAACTAACTTTAACCGTAACATAGAATATTCAAAATTCTACTCATACAAAGAATGCGCGCAGAGCTTCCACATGAACATGTGTTTTCTATTAGAGAAGATGTGTACAAACAAGCTTGGCCTCTTCTTGCTCAAGCTATAGAAACTCTCCTACACTGAGTAGTTTCTTATTACCATCTCTCTCAGATGAATACCTGACATTTCAGGTTTCTGTTATTCATCTTTACCTACGCGATCTATGGCGTCTTCTATACTAAATACGCGATCTCTGGCGTCTTCTATCTCTCTCTCTCTCTATCTGTATATCTGTATCTCTGCGTCTCTGCGCATCTGCTATATTTCATCTCTCTTTCTATCGATTCTTGATTGATATATATATAGTCTTCATTCTTCCACGCTCTTCCGCGTCTTTCACTTTCGGTATGCTCCACGATCCTTCTTTATGTGCGTTATGCGCACTCCCCTGTTCACTACTCTGTTACTCGTCCTGTTCTCATATTTACAATTCCTGATTCGATTTTTTGATTCTGCACGTTGTACAGTTTGGTCGTGCTTCTTTAATTCTGCTTCTCTTTGTCTTTTCTCCTTCCCCTTTTTTGTCTGGATGCCAAATTCGCGAGTGCTTCTTCAACAGCTCCCCCTCAATCACTAATTTGCATCTTTCGGTCTTTATATATCTTTCTTTCTTTTATACCTGCCTTTTCTTTGAATCTATTTATCTTTGTTCCATCCAAACTCTTTGTCAGCATATCTGCAATTTGATCTTTTGTCGGAGTGTATAAAATTTCTAACTCCTTCTCCATTACCTTTTCCTTGAGGAAATGATACTGAATCTCTATGTGTTTTGTTCTTGCATGAAACACCGGATTCGCTACAAGATATAGAGAGCTCATATTGTCTCCATGTATAATTGGTATACCTTGATCAATGCCCAAGCTTTTGAGCAAGGTCTGCATCCATATCACTTCTTTAGCTGCTTCTACCAGTCCTTTGTATTGAGCTTCTGTTGATGATAAAGCCACTGTGTGCTATTTCTTCGAGCACCAGTTTACTAGCTTATCTCCTAGGTATATCATATACCCATGTGTCGATCTTCTGTCATCCTGGTTACCTGCCTAGTCTGAGTCACTGTAGGCTCTCAAATTTATATCTGACGTATAATGATAGTATAATCCTTCCTTAATAGTTCTCTTTATATATCTGAGAACTCTTTGACCTGCAATCCAATGTGGGTCTTTCGGACAATGCATAAACTGTGATAAAACTCCCACTGCATAACTCAAGTCAGGTCTCGTTAGTGTAGCATAAATCAAACTACCTACTAACGATTGATACTTTGTCATATCTTTGTAATCTGCGCCATCATATTTGTTGATATATTTAGGTAGTGATGTGTGTGAACACTCTAGGACCGCCGGGGCACTTTTTCCCCTCTTTAGGAGGTTTTTTTCCCCCGGCTTGTATATACGCCTATTGCCCTAATGGGCTACTTATCTTTGTACATTCTCTAGTAATACATTCAGTCTTGTGTGTTGTGCTCCAAGCTTCTTCTTCTTCCTTGTGCTGTTCGCGTGCTTCCGCAGACGTCTAACTCCAACAATTGGTATCAGAGCAGGTCGTTGCTTCTTCTAGGGCGCCGTCGACACTCCTCCGTTTGCAGTCTCAGATTCGCACAAAATTTGGTGAGCATACTCAGGGTGTTTCCGAGATCAAAACAGCTTCGCTATGTGGTGCCGAAATCGCGATCTGAGCTCGTTTCGGCCTCCGAACGCACTATCGTAGTGCTTGTGCAGGCTATTTCGTCCTTTTGTGCCAAAGGTATATACCAGTTTCTGTTCGCCAGTTTAAGCGTCTCGAAGTCTGCTACAGGTCTAGCAGAACTCGTCTGGGCAGTTTTGTTCAACTTTTTGAGATACAGTCAATTTTCTGCATCAAGGTATTTTAGTCACCGGCCATGGCTGAAAGCAGTGATGTATTCCGTATGTTGGCTGTTGAGGATAAGTTGGATGGTACCAACTACCCATTATGGGCTTATATGATGCGACATGTACTGGTTGCAAAAGGATTGTGGAACATTGTGCAGGGTGTTGAAAGACGTCCTGTTACACCTGTAACGACAGGTACTGCAAATATAGGTGTTGGAGCTGATGAAGATGGTGTCGAAGATGATATTCCGCAGATTCCTGTTCGTGCTGCTGTTTCTGTTGCACCTACTGCAGAGCAGATTCGTTGGGATGGCAGAGATGCCCAGGCACATGCATTGATAGCTTTGTCTGTCAAACGTGCCATTATTCCTCACATTCGCTCTTGCAGAACAGCAAAGGATGCTTGGGATACACTTACCACTTTGTACCAGGCTAGGAATGAGGCTCGTGTTGCTTACCTCCAAAAACAGTTGGAGAGTGAGCACATGAATGAAGGTGATTCGATGGACAGTTTTCTTACAAAGATCAAAGACCTGAAGGAACAATTGATTTCTGCTAATGAGGTTATACCAGATAGCTCACTTGTGCAGACCGTTCTGAATGGCCTTCCTGATTCATATCAGAGTTTTGCCTCTACTCTTCGATTGATGATGAAAGGCAATCCGAATGCCTTGTCATTTGAGGAATTAGTCTCTGTTCTGTTGCAGGAAGATCAGTCCAGGCAGAACAGGTCCATTATGCGTGTTGCAGATCAAGCTTTCCTGGCTAGTCAGAAGGGCAAAGGAAAATGGAGCTCTTCTACTAGTAAGCAGAAATCTGCAAATGCTGCACAATCGAAGAACCAGGATAAAGATGAGAAGAAATCAGAAAAGCAGAAATTGTTCTGCAAGTACTGTAAAGGAAATGATCATATTATAAAGAACTGTCCAAAATTGGCTGCTAAAGAGGCAAAGAAGAAAGAGGCTGGAATGGTTGTTGCAGAGGCCTCTACACCAAAAATAGAGTCTGCAAATCTTGTGTTGGAAGAAGAATGGGCGTTTACTACTGTCTGCAGTTTTGACCCATCTTCTCATGATCAGTGCATGTCTGCAGTAGACTCAGATGTTTGGTACTTTGACAGTGGGGCGACCAAACATATTACCTCGCAGCGCAGTTTCTTCTCTTCACTCGAGCCTGCCCCTACAGGGAATACTGTCACATGCGCCAATAACTCCTCTTATCCTGTTATGGGAGTTGGTAAGATCATTCTGACTACTGCTGATGGTAGTTCTTTCACTTTGTCAGATGCTTTATTTGTGCCAGGGATCAAAAAGAACCTGTTATCAGTTTCTGCATTAGCCAAGATTGGCTTGGTTGTGAAATTCGTTGATGACAGGTGTACAGTCCATGATCTCTCAAATGGCGATGTGATTATTGCTTCTAGCATTTTATGTTGTGGGTTGTATAAGCTCATAGACTATGAAAGATCTGTGAATGATTCGGCATGTGCAGTTCATGATTCTCAGGCTATGTCAGATGCAAAGCTTTGGCATGCACGCTTTGGTCATCTGAATTTTGCTAGTTTGTTACGCCTGCAGAAATCTGAAATGGTGTCCTCTTTGCCCAAACTTGAGGCACCTGGAAAACATGTTTGTGAAGGCTGTATTTTGGGCAAAATGCAGCGTTCTTCCTTTCCAAAAGATGGTTCAGTTCGGGCTATGCAGAAATTGCAGCTGTACATAGTGATGTCTGTGGTCCTATGCAGACACCCTCTTTTGGAAATTACCTTTACTTCGTGACTTTCATTGATGATTTTTCCAGGCATGCATGGGTATATCCACTCAAAGCAAAGTCCGAAGTGTTCATGTGCTTCAAACAGTTTTTGGTTTTGGCTGAAAATCTGTCAGCATGTAAAATGGGCACCCTCCATTCTGATCGAAGGGGGGAATATATGTCTTCAGATTTTAATGCATTTCTGGCTGAACGTGGGATAAAACACCAGTGTACAGTGCCGTATACACCTCAACAGAATGGAGTTGCTGAACGAAAGAACAGGTCACTCATGGAGATGGCGAGGTGCATGGTCAAAAGTCAGGCTTTACCACATAGTTTCTGGCTTGAGGCTGTCATGTGTGCAGCATATGTACTGAACAGGTGTCCCACCAAAGCGTTGCAGTCTATCACTCCATATGAGGCTTGGCATGACCGCAAGCCATCTGTTGCTCATCTGCGTGTTTTTGGTTGTTTGGCATATGCATTAGTGCCTGAACAACATCGCAGAAAATTGGATGATAAGGCAGTAAAATGTATTTTTGTTGGGTACAGTTCTGAAAGTAAAGGCTATCGTCTGTATCATCCACCGACTAAACGCATTCTGGTTAGCCATGATGTTGTCTTTGTGGAAGAAGCTATTCAGCCATTGCTTTCATGTACTAAGGAGACATCTGTTAGCTCCAAAGACATGTATGATACTTTGATGCCTCTTTTTACAGGTGGACAGGCTAACGCTGGTCCTAATGAGGCAACTTCTCAGCCTTTGCAGGTTTCATATGATGATGCAGATCATTCCATTTCTGATGCAGATTTACATGATGCACTTGTTGATGAGAGAGCTGATATTGAACAGGCAAAAACTATGCCAAAATGGCTGGTGCAGACTTTGCGTGACAGCAAATTAGATGCACCTTTGTCATATCGTACTCGTTCAGGCTCTCATAGTACCTCCTTTGCATCAGATTGCTATGCTATGGCTGCATCTAGTCTCTGTGATGAGAATGAGCCTGTTTCTTTTGATGAAGCACAAAATTCAGAAAATTGGATGGCTGCTATGTAATCTGAATATGATGCTATAATGAAGAATGGTACATGGTCTTTATGTGACTTGCCTCCTGGCAAGAAGGCCATTGGCACTAAGTGGGTATACAAGCTGAAGCGTAAACCTGATGGTACAGTTGACAGGTATAAGGCTAGGCTTGTTGCAAAGGGTTATGCGCAGGAAAGAGGCATTGATTTTGATGAGACCTTTGCACCTACATGACGTATGACTACTGTTCGGAGCGTTTGTGCACTTGCAGCCCATCATGGTTGGAATGTACATCAGTTGGACATTAAAACAGCATTTCTGAATGGTGACTTGCATGAAGAAGTGTATGTTTTTCAGCCCCGTGGCTTTGTGCAGAAAGGGCATGAAAACCAGGTGTGCAGGTTAAAGAAGGCGTTATATGGTTTAAAGCAAGCACCACGTGCTTGGTATGAGAAAATACATGCCTACCTAATTGCACATGGTTTTGAGAACAGTCCAACTGAAAGCACCTTATATGTTAAGCGTGCTAATGATGTGCTTCTGATCATTGTTGTCTATGTAGACGACATGCTGCTCACTGGTCCTCTTAAGAAGCATATTGCTGATTTCAAGGCTGATTTGCATGCCTCATTTGAGATGTCTGATTTGGGGCATTTGCATCACTATTTAGGCATTCAGTTTATGCAAGTTGATGGTGGAATGGCTTTGTGTCAAACGAAATATATTGACACATTATTGCAGCGTTTTGGCCTTGAAGACTGTAAGCCTATTGCCACTCCTATGGAGACAGGTTTACGATTGAGTCTTCATGATGCTGGAGATGCATTTGATGCTGTTCTCTATCAGCAGGCTGTTGGATGCTTGATTTACTTATGCATTACTCGGCCAGATATTCAGTTTGCTGTCTCACAGATGAGCAGGTTTATGCATTGCCCAAGAGTCACGCATTGGAAAGCGGTTAAGCGCATCTTTCGCTACTTGAGTGGTACTCGGCTACTTGGGTTGTTTTATCCCAAGGGGGGATCACTACCGCCAGATTTGCATGCTTTTTCTGACTCAGATTGGGATGGTTGCTATGACACTCGTGTGTCCACCAGTGGTTTTCGCTTCATGCTTGGTAGCTCATGTATATCTTGGTTGAGCAAGAAGCAGCCTACTGTGGCCACTTCTAGTTGTGAGGCTGAGTATAGGGCAGCTTTCACAGCGACTGTTGAGTGTGTGTGGCTCAGACGCCTTATGGCTGATTTGGGTGTTGGCCAGTCTTCTGCCACCACCATCTTCACTGACAGTTAGAGCGCATTGGCAGTTGCGAGGAACCCTGTGTTCCATGCTCGCACTAAGCACATTGAGGTGCATTATCACTATGTCAGGGAGAGGTTCTCTGCTGGGGAGATCAGCTTGGCATATGTGCCCACGCAGGAGAACATTGCAGACCTTTTCACGAAGGCTCTACCTAGGGAGAAGTTTGAAGCTTTCTGCAAAGCTTTGGGCTTACTTCCTTTTGTGGAGTGATTTCCACGTAGCTCGGCACTTCCTTATACATGAGTGCCAGCTCCTTGTTCACCGCATCACTCCCAGGGGGGATTTGTTGATATATTTAGGTAGTGATGTGTGTGAACACTCTAGGACCGTCGGGGCACTTTTTTCCCTCTTTAGGAGGTTTTTTTCCCCCGGCTTGTATATACGCCTATTGCCCTAATGGGCTACTTATCTTTGTACATTCTCTAGTAATACATTCAGTCTTGTGTGTTGTGCTCCAAGCTTCTTCTTCTTCCTTGTGCTGTTCGCGTGCTTCCGCAGACGTCTAACTCCAACAATATTTACTGAGTTTGTGATTGGCTTCAAGCGGTGTTGAAGCTTCTCTGCAATTTTGCATATCAAATTTCTTCAATATATTCAGAAGATACCTTTCTTGTGATACATATATGCCGTGGTCTGTATAAGTGACTTCCATTCCAAGAAAGTATGACAACTTTCCTAGGTCACTGATCTTAAACTCCTTTTCAAGCAGTTTCTTCACCTCTGTGATTCCTGCATCTGAGGTACCTGTAATTATTATGTCGTCTACATAAATGCAAATGTAGATCATTCCTTCGTCTGTTCTTTTAATGAGTAGACTTGCATCTGCCTTTGAACTTTGGTATCCAAGTTCGTTTAGATACTTCACGAGTCTGTAGTTCCAAGCTCTTGGAGCTTGCTTTAGTCCATAAAGTGCTTTTCTTAACCTGCACACAAATTTTGGGTATCTGGAGCTTACAAACCCTTTAGGCTGCTCCATGTAAACTTCATCTGATATATATCCGTTCAGAAATGCATTCTTGATGTCTAGCTGACTTAGCTTCCATCCTTTTGATGCTGCTATAGCAATTACTGTCCTTATGGTTGACATCTTTGCCACCGGACTAAACGTCTCGTCGTAATCTATGCCATGCGTATGAGCATAGCCTTTGACTACCAGTCTAGCCTTATATCTGGCTATCCTTCCATCTGCAAGTTTCTTAACTTTGAACACCCATTTATTTCCGATTACTTTCTTACCATTTGGTTTTGGAACAAGTTCCCATGTCTTGTTCTCCTCTAGTGCAGTGAACTCTTCTTCCATTGCTTCGTCCCATTGCTTCTTTCCTTTAGCTTCAGCATAGCTCTGAGGTTCTTCATCATCTTTGACCATATATGCATAGTCTTTCTTAGTTATGTATGAAGTATCATACGAGTACCTTTCCGGTTGTCTTCTATTCCTGTTTGACCTTCTTGGTTCAAACTCTTCATGTGTATCTGTATACACATCTTCATCAAATCCCTGTTCATCTTCGTTTCTTATACCTGATCCGGTCCTGGACGTACTTGCCTTCATATGATCTTCATCTCTATCCGCCTGCACGATTGATTTCCCTTTCTCTTTTCTTCTTACTTGTTCTTCAAATTCTTTCGATGTGTGACTTTGATCTGTATACCAGCTTTTCTGTTCATCAAACGTAACATCTCTTGAAACAATAAACTGCTTAGTTAGAGGGCTCCATAACCTGTAACCCATCTGTCTTTCATCATATCCTACAAACACATATTTTTCTGCTTTCGGTTCAAGTTTATGTCTGAGTTGAGATGGTACATAAGCATAAGCGACTGATCCAAACACTTTGCAGTGATCAAGTGTTGGCTTCTTTCCCCACCAAGCTTCATAAGGGGTCATTCCATCTAAATATGTACATGGTAATCTATTTACCAAGTATGTCGCTGTGTTTACGGCTTCAGCCCAAAGATAATTTGGACAATCCTTCTCGTTTAACATGGCTCGTGCAAACTCAACTAGAGTTCGGTTCCTTCTTTCTGCTACTCCGTTTTGTTGCAGTGTATACCTGCAAGTTATTTCTCTTTTGATACCTGCATTCCAAAGACAATCATTGAACTCTCGGGAGAAGTATTCTCCCCCTCCATCAGACCTCAATCTCTTAAGCTTTCGTCCTGTGAGTCTTTCAGCGTATGCATGAAAATGCTTGAAGGCTTCAAATACTTCTGATTTTTCTTTTAAGATATATAACGTTATCCATCTTGTAGCATCATCAATGAATAAAACATAGTACCTTGAACCACTGATCGATCCTTCTTTTGTTGGACCCCATACATCTGTATGTATGAGTTCAAGTACTTCATCATGTTTGAATCCTTTCTTCTGGAAAGGTAACCTGTGGGCTTTTCCCATCTCACATGCTTCGCATTTGTGAATCATATGTTGATTCTGTACATTCGGTAATCCCAGTACTGACTGATTTGCTATCATAGCTTTAATTCCTTTTTCATTGAAATGACCTAATCTCTTATGCCAGAGATCAAGTTTTGTAATTACCTTTTCATTATGTGTGAGCAATGCTTGGCCAATGTTCCCTTGTACTCTTAAAGTAAAGAGTCTGCCTTCTTTCTTACCAGAAACGATCTGATGATATCCATTCTCGGGATCTTCTACAAATACTCCTTTATTTGTAAATCTGACCTGAAAACCTTTCTCAATTATTTGTCCCACGCTAATCAAATTTTTCGGTGTTGTCGGAACATACAAAACATTGGTTAGCGAATTTGCTCCACTCTTACACTTCACTTTTCCAATTGAATGAACACTATGTCTTGTATTGTCACCTGTTTGAACAGTGTGACACGAACTACCTTTTTCCAATTCTGACATTAGTTCTATATTTCCTGACAAGTGATTAGAACATCCAGAATCAATGTAAAATACCTTGAGGTCTTCGTTATCTGATGTGCTGATTGAGTTCATCATCAATGACGTATGACTTTCATTCTGAGTGTCATTTGCGTAGTTGTTGTAGGTGGTGTTGTAGGATTGATTTTGTTCCCAACTTCTTGTTCCACCTCTGCCATAGCCTCCTCTTTGGTTTTGTCTACCTCTTTGATATCTTTCGCTTTTGCCTCTGCTATTACTATTCTGATTTTGATTTGAACCTTGTTGATTATGCCAACAGTCATAAGCCAGATGATTACTAAGTCCACAAATCCAGCAAGCTTTCTTGTTGATATTCTGATTGCTTCTTCCTCTTCCAAAGCCTCTTGCTCTTCCTCTGCCGGTGCCTTTGCCTCTAGCATAATAAACATGAGAACTCAACTCTTCTTCATCTTTTGACTTACCTTTATCTCCTTTCTTTTTGTTCTTCATGTACATTGCAGAGCTTTGTCCTTTATCTCCATCTCCTTTCAAGTCTTGCTCATATGTGAGCATCAATCCTAGCAATTGATTTAAATCTGGAACAAAATGATTTAAAGAGAGTTCAGTTGAAAGTACAAAAGGTTTCCACCTTTCATCTCCTCTCAAACCTGTGAACACTTGCGCTATCAATCTGTGGTCTTCGATATCTTCGTTTATGGATCCAAGACTATCTGCTAGATCCTTCATTTTAGTAACATAGTCACTAATGCTTTGATTCGATCTTTTTTTGAACGATGTGAATTCGGACCATAAGCTAGCCTTCCTCGCTTTCGTAGTATTTTGGAAATGGTCCTCCAATGCACTCCATATGTCCTCCGCTGTTTCCAGGCCTCTAATATGCGGTAGTAGATAATCTGTAACAGTACTATAAATGTATGCTCTTGCCGTTGCATCTTTCTTCTGCCACAGCTTCAAGGCTTCCAATTCTTCTTCCTTTGGTTGTCTGTTGACTTCAAAGGTTGGCTTCTTTTCTTCTCCGGTCACATACATCATTAAGTCCTTACTCATAAGTAAGGCTTCCATGTGCATTACCCATGCGGGATAATTATCTCTGTCCAGCTTGTCATTAGAGACATGTTCTGCCATGATCTTCTTGTTTTCTTTCTTTACTCTGACACCTCTTGTTAGATTTTACGGCTCTGATATCACTTGTTGTGGTGATTAACCGGCTCTGATACCACTTGTTGTGGTGATTAACCTGCTCTGATACCACTTGTTGGGGTGGTCGACGTCTTCGGTAGTACCGCTTTTATACCTCTGATAGTAGTAAGCTTCCGGTACCAACCGTCTGCCGCAGCAAAGACTCGAACCTTATCAAGCCTGCGGAAATTTGCTGCGCCACTGAATTAGTGTTAAACTATAGTGATGTTAGAACACCTCTGTAATCAAGAGTAGCTTAACAAGGCTTCTGCCACTCAAACTGTGCTTTGAATTCTCTTGAAAATTCCACCGGAACTTCACCGGATTGTCACTGGACTGTCACCAAAATTTACCGGAATCTTATCGGAATGATCTTCAATTCTGTTCGTAATTGTTTCAAATGTTTATACGTGAAACAAGGAAGTGATGAGTGAACTTCCCTTACTGACAGAACTCTTCCTGAAGTTTAGAGGAAAACTTCATCAGTTAAGAGTGCTATTTTCGGTCCGACTTTGTACTGTGTGTACATATCCATTTCACCGGAAACTTTGATCCGTATAAAGTAGAGACTTCTAGCTACAAGATAAGCTATGTCTCATACAAAACTCTATATTATTCTGCGAGATATACTTCATGGTTCTTCCCGAAAAACACGTAGGTGACCGAAAGTACGTATACGGTGAAACTGTAACTGTTAACTAACTTTAACCGTAACATAGAATATTCAAAATTCTACTCATACAAAGAATGCGCGCAGAGCTTCCACATGAACATGTGTTTTCTATTAGAGAAGATGTGTACAAACAAGCTTGGCCTCTTCTTGCTCAAGCTATAGAAACTCTCCTACACTGAGTAGTTTCTTATTACCATCTCTCTCAGATGAATACCTGACAATTCAGGTTTCTGTTATTCATCTTTACCTACGCGATCTATGGCGTCTTCTATACTACATACGCGATCTCTGACGTCTTCTATCTCTCTCTCTATCTGTATATCTGTATCTCTGCGTCTCTGCGTCTCTGCGCATCTGCTATATTTCATCTCTCTTTCTATCGATTCTTGATTGATATATATATAGTCTTCATTCTTCCATGCTCTTCCGTGCCTTTCACTTTCGGTATGCTCCACGATCCTTCTTTATGTGCGTTATGCACACTCCCCTCTTCACTACTCTGTTACTCGTCCTGTTCTCATATTTACAATTCCTGATTCGGTTTTCTGATTCTGCACGTTGTACAGTTTGGTCGTGCTTCTTTAATTCTGCTTCTCTTTGTCTTTTCTCCTTCCCCTTTTTTGTCTGGATGCCAAATTCGTGAGTGCTTCTTCAACATGAAGGTGAAGTAGAACATAACTAGTTGTGGGTTCTTAGGTTTCCCGTATGATAGCATTGACTCCTAGGCAATTATAAGGGCACATTTTAGTAGAGTGACTTCCATTTTCACAGATGGTAGAATATACTCCTAGGCATTATAAGGGCACATTTTAGTAGAGTGACTTCCATTTTCACAGATGGTAGAATATACTTGATCCAACGCATGGTTAGCTACAACAAGTCCGGGATTTTTACATTTGATACAAAAAACTTGTTTCAACATGTCCTCTGATTTATTTATTTTGATCTTCATCCACCCTAAATCTTATGCAAAGCCACCAATTTTATGTTCAAGTTGCAAAGCCATTTCAATGATGGCATCCAAGGACATACCCCCAATACACTGAATAATCATAATTTGCCGTAGTTGTGGGCTAAGATCATTGATAAACCACTAGGTAATAACATATATTGGTAAGTTGGCATTTGTCACAAGAAGTTGTCTAAGAAGAATGCAGAAAATTGTTGCATACACTTGCACACCTTGATCCCGCTTTTGTCTATTATTTTGTAGCAAGTCAAAAATTTGTGTTGGATTCTTCTTCAACTAGAATCTTTGCAAAGGCTTCTTTGACTACATTATACTCTAGAAAATGATCTAAATCAAATTTTTTTAACCATCATGCAGCTTCATTTACCAGTATGGATTGGAATACTTGAGCCATCATCATTTGGATTATCTAGTACACTGGAGTTTATTTCAAATGTGCAAACATGTGCATCTGGGTCGTCACCCGAAAACCTACTAAATTTAGCATAGATTGCTCTAGTTGGATGCTACCTTCTTTGTCCACCTTGTGGGTCTGCCATCGATCTAGGGTTAAAATACTCAAGTGCATCCACAACATATGTAGAATTGGAATTAGTAGGTGATTCTTGACCTTCCAACTTTAGCAGTTGGATGGGTTCTAGTTCTTATGTCATGGGTGCTTTTTTGCTACTTGTTAGCAGCAGACAAGGGAGTCAAAGAAGACCTGGCAAGTAGGCCATCTAATTTTTCAAGACATCAAGGAGTTGAGCACACGAGAAGAAAGAGCAAGTAGGGAGCTCAAAGAGGTGTATGACAAATCAATAGAGAAAACCCTACACAAATAGTGATTTTCTTCACTAAAAACCATTGTAAATATCATTTCGTATTTTTGTAGCTCCATTTTGTGCAAGCCAAGGAGTCCTTGAGCTTGAGGAGCTTTAGAAGTATCTACCTGCCAATTTTCATATTTTTTAGATCTCGTTTGAGCCCTCAAATAAGCCCTGGAACCTAATTTTTAACTAGGCCGGACACTAGGTCTGGACAGGGCCAAAGCTAGTCAAAAACTATAAAAGGAGCTAGAGAGCTCATTTTTGAGGGTAGATTGTAATTGAAACGAACTTGTAAGAGCTTTTTGAAAGTAATCTAAGAACTCCATTGATTCTCCCTCTTTGTCTTGCCGTGTGTGCGCGTGTGTGTGTATGTGTGTGCATGTTCGTGTGCTTCTCACTCACGCACTTGTGCTTCCACTTGCTCGAGGTCTTCATACCAGCCTCACGTCTTCCCGGATTGACATTAAAGGAGGTGCTACTCATCACTGAGCTACACCAAATTTTGGCGCCGTTGCCGGGGATCGAGCTTTGAGGACGAGCGTGTGATGGTAAGACGTAGAGTTGACGCGTTGGAGTTGTAGGTATTTTCTTCACTCTCATCGATTTTCTTTTACTTTCTTCACCATCTTCATCACCATCATCATCTTCACCATCTCCCACCTCCATCTCCATCATCGCGAAAATTTCTGTTTTTTGATCATATCACCATCTCCACCTCATTTCCCTCATTCCACTTGTGAGAGAGAGCGAGAGAGCGATATTGCTTGCACTGTTTTTGCATGTTTATTGTGTTTCTTGCAGGTATCATCATCACCATCCCCTCCAGCACGCTGCGCAGGTACGAAACTCGTTGAATCTGTCTCGCAGTCGCCAGCTTCTGTCGATCGCGATCGACAGAAATTTCGATCATTTGGTAAAACAAAGTGCACCACTAGCACAAGCATGATGAGCACATCCTAAAACACTAAAAACAGTAGAAAAATTCCGTGTTTTTCTATCAATCGCGACCGACAGCCTCTGTCAATCGCGATTGATACTGTCAATCGCGATTGACACTGTCAATCGCGACCGACAGACCCAGTCAATCGCGATTGACACCGTCGATCGCGATCGACAGACTTCACGACCGACAGACTGCCACGTAGGACCCTGTCAATCGCGATTGATACCGTCGATCGCGATTGACAGCCACGACCGACACCTCTGTCAATCGCGATTGACACCGTCAATCGCGATTGACTGAAATTCAACGATTGATTGACTTTTGCGCGTAGCCACGTGTCCATCGCGACTGATAGGCTCCCGATTGACTGAAATTTCGGCGAAAAATCCGGAAAACGTGTCAATCGCGATTGATACCGTCGATCGCGATTGACAGCCACGATCGACTCTGTCGATCGCGATTGACACCGTCGATCGCGATTGACAGCCACGATCGACTCTGTCGATCGCGATTGACACCGTCGATCGCGATTGACACTGTCCATCGCGACTGACAGGCCCGACAGACACCTCTGTCAATCGCGATTGACAGACCTGTCGATCGCGATTGACAGGCTTTTTCGGCCAAAAATTAGGGTTGTTTTGTTCAAGATTGGGATAATTGTGGGGCAACATAGTCAATCCATTAGCACTTTGGAGGTTCCTACGCTTGAGATTTGGGAGAAAATCCTCGGATCCGTCAGCCAGATTGAATCCTGTTTTAACCCCCTAAACCCTGAACAGTCATAACTTTTTCATACGAAATCCATTTTTTGAGCTCTAGGGCTTGTCGGAAAGCTCGTGACATATACTACACGCCCTCAACTGTTTTTTATAAAGATAATGCGTTGATTTTCAGATAGGGTATTTTGTAGTTGACCATAACCAGGGGGATCAAAGTCAGGGGTCTTTAGAATTGTTGTCTTAAAAGCCTCTACACCAATTAGTGTTTGTGCTTCGGGAATGAAAATCACTGGTTCTGTCTTAGGAATCTAAATCTTAAAGCTAACTTTGGAACTCCTACAGATCTATTGAGAGCATCGAAAGGCGTTCTAAGCAAGTGTAAGTGCAAGCTTGGGAACACACTTCCTGGGCATTCAAGGGCAACCTAGCTGGAAACAACAGGTTGGAATATTCTCAACTTTCTCTGTCAATATTTTAGCTCAGGCTAAGTACGAATAGTGCTAGAGGTAAGTCAGGGCGACGATAGGCAGGTATCAAGTTGAAGACTACATAAAAACTCAAGTTCAAGCTAAAAACCGAATCTCTGTACCGTCGATAACATAAAGGAAAAGAACCTTAAGTGGGACGATCAATTCCAAGTACGGAAAAATACTCAAGTATTCCTGACGACGCAATACCAGATGAGATCATAAACATAATAACTCACTAAAAACGAACCAAGTGACTGAGACCAATTGATCGGCAACGAGGTTATACTCAGGGCAAAAATTGGGCTACTTAGATAGGCATATGAACCTTAGATCAGGACGGCATCTAGTAAGGGAGAGACAAAGCCTTAGATCTTCAGAGGCTAGCGTTAACCACACTGCTAGGTCTTGGGCCCAGCAGTTGAGCCACCACTCGTACTACCCTAGCTCTGAGACCAGTGCGTCAGAGATGTCTCAAGGCATGGACAGACCTACGGGAAGTTCAGGAGTGCCTTACTTGCACAGGGTAGAAGGCCCTTACAAAACACAGCTGGAATACCTTAGGACCAACCGATTGGGTGCTAGCATCTATGAGGACGGCCTAGGAAGATCTGTGGTGCAGATTAGGAATCCTGATCAATCCGTTGGATTGGAGCACCCAGCTGTCAAGTTTGAAAATGGAGCATACATGGACAAGGAAGGGACAATATATGTAGTCACCAGTCACCCAGATAGGACTGATGAATTTGGGAACGTGGTCCCAGAATCGGACTTAGATGACCTAAAGCAAGGAAACATGGGTGCAGAACCTAGGACCCCTCGAGGAAAATCGGTTCTCACTAGGATTATCACGCCTGAGTGGGTTCCCCAAGACAACAAGAGCATAGAGTTGCTCCTCAATCGAGAAACGGACGAAGCCTTTTGGAGATATAAATCTAATCAGCCAACTGATATAGGAACTATCATGATCTATGAGTTTAAGGATCCGGACAGCCCAGGTAGAGTGACCTACTTAGATCACACTTCGGAAAGGATCTTTGTGGTGACAGAAAATGATAGACATGCTTACACTTGGAAGGGTGAATTCATTTTCCCCCAACCAAGATCGAATGTATCCTATGGTCACCCTGGAGCTGGAACATCCCAAGCTCATGGAACTCAAAAAGACAGGAGTAGAGATAGACCAGAAGTAAGCTTTGCCAACCCCGTGGGCAGAGAAAGAACGAGGACGGAGACAAATAGAGTAGAACCTGAGATACTTAGAGCTCACAGGAATCAGAGAAATGTGGATGGATTCCCTCTGCCGAGACCTAGAGAGCACACAAGAACTCTGAGACCAACCCAGCTAGTTAAGTCCATGAAGAATTACTTTGATGGCACAGGAGATCCCTATGATCATGTGGCTGAGTTCAAGCAAGTCTTGAGAGCTGAACAAGTGGAGGATCTATTCACGCAGTATAATGCCTTCGGTCTAACCCTTAGGAACACAGCACTTACATGGTTTCAGCCATTGGATGAGCGACAGTTCAGGAGCATAGACCAACTCCTAGAGGCTTTCATCGTAGAGTTCTCTAAGAGTGGCATAAGACACAATACCTCCTCACTGATTCACAGCTTCAAGCAAACCCCTCAAGAGACCGTGAGACTTGCAGGAAGAAGATTTAGGCAATATCTTGAGAGTTGTCCTGTTTCGGAGCTACCTACACCAGCTAAACAAGTAGCCTTATTCTTGGATGGATTGCTGAGTACGAAATTGAGATCCTATGTGTATCTGAAGGACCCTAGGACTATAGAAGAGTGTGTACGCATGTGCATTGACATAGAAGATAACCTAGGGGAAGAACTAGAGCTTTCCAAAATCTACAAAGATTCAGATAGTGCATCTGGTCACTCTTCCACGCAATCCACATCAATTGAGGAACTGGCAGAGAAAGTGGCTCAGAAATTAGGTGTCTCTAGCAAACAAACTCCGAGATTTGCCCCTGTGAAGAGATGCTACACTTGTGGTGGCGACCACATGGCGAATGTATGTCCCATTATGGCTCAACCCCAAGTAAACCCTAGTAGCCAGTACTGCACTATCGAACGAAGATACACAAACCACACCGCACAAGACTGCCCATACAACAAGCAAACAGTTAGGCAAGCCTACCCTCAGCCATACCCTCAGCAAGGCAGATACCAAAATCAATACCCACCACAACAGTATGCTAGACCTCAACAAACCTACCAACCACAATACCCAACCCAGCAAAGACCTCAGCCTGTGTTAGCCCAACAACCTCCAGCTCCACCCAACATGATCCCTGTAAAGTATGCGGCAGCAGAAGAAAACCTAAACCGAGCTATAGTCCCCATAACACCTTTGCTTTCAGAAAGTGATCCCAGTGACCATAGCTTCGATTCTACGCATGTTGAGAGTCCCCAGGCTTACTTCATGCAGTCTCCTGAACATGGTGAGTCTTACTATAGTGAAGAGCCAAATGAACCTAGTTGGGAATCGGATTACGCAAATGTCATGTACGCAAACCCCAACCCTAGACCTCAACCTAGGCAAGTAAGACCCTCGTTCCCTAGAGGACCATGCTACAGATGTCAGGGAGATCACCTCATCCGTGATTGTCCCTTACCTCCACCTACTCAACCCCAGTCAGTGATGATCCAAGGATATTGCCAAGAGTGTGGGAAGGAGCATCTCTTACGAGATTGCCCAAAAAATCCCAATAACATGCCAAAAATCACTCCTATCAACGTCGTTGGACTAGTGGTAGACTCCACAGCGAGCGTGACTTCCACCGCACCAGTACAGGTAGTCACTAGAGCTCAAGCATTGCAGCAAAACCAAGGGGTAGACCAGGAAAAGAGCCCAACAGCTAGTGAAACTGAGAGCATAACCAAGAAAAGGACTAGAGCGTGGAAGGATAGTCGAGAAAGAATGAAAAGACAATGGGCTAAAAAGATGAGTGAACTTGAGGAAAGCATAAGAGAAACCAAAGCCAGGATAACTGAACTCACATCTCAAACTCCCTCTCACACAACCCCACCACCCCCTTTCCCATCGCCATCCGACCAGCCACCTTCCAACCCGCCTCACATAAATCCACCACCCCCAAGAGTAGGATCAGTCCTAGCAGATCCCACTCCCGAAGACCTTAATATGATGCTTAAAGCATATCAGGCCAGAATCCAAGAAGGGCCAACCATAACCGATCATGAAAAATGCTACCCTAGAGCCGAGCTAGAGCTTGAACGAACTAAAATTTGTGCCAAAGTGGTAGACCATGTTTGAAGCTAGTCGCCTCTTTAACATCTCTAGCTCAGCTAAGACGCAGTTACATTTTGAAGGACTGCTAGAAAGAATAGAGAGGCTAATTGCACAATCAGAAAAGGAACCGGCCCCTCAAAGAAAGGAAAGGGCAAGAGAACGGATAAGCCAGCCTCTTCAGGAAGCCCATGTGCCTCCTCAAGAAGCTTATCTTTCCCCTCAAAAGGCAGATGAGCCTCCCTCGAAAGCTCACGTACCTCCAGAGGTTGCCTACATTCCTTCTCAGGGAGCATATGAGCCTGTTCGGAAAAGTAATAGAATAAGTAATCCTCCCCAGGAAGCTAGGGCTCCAAACATCTATGAGAGCGAGGAAATAGCCAACGATAGAATAGGCCCTCCTTCCCAGGTTGCTTATGTGCCTAATTCTACGGAGCCAGACACTTCTTCTTCTATGAATCGGTTTGCACCAGACTTCCTGCGAGAAATTCAAGAAGATAAATGGGATAACGAAAGTGAAGTCGCCCCTCCCTTTGAACTTGTGGATGATGCACACGACCAATTCCCACACGACATCCCATCTATTTACGGAGAACATGAGAGCACCCAATCTCAAGAAAGATTAGACTTCGAGTCTAATTCTTTACAGGAATTACCCCACTTCACGGGCCCATGGGAAGCCAAGTCCACGTGCATGAGAGCACCCACGGTCATGGTAAGAAACGAAGATTCAGTCATACCGAGGAACACAGAGGTAGTGAAGAACACTAACGTGCAGTGCAATCTCAAGTCAGAAGAGCTACTCAAGGTTAGACCTGAATTATGGAAACATGTAGCCAAACAAGTACCAGAGATAGCAAAATCTCGTTCCCAGGTAGGATCACATAGGACAGTTCCAGAGATACCCTTGGATAAGATAGGAGATATGTGTGAAGGTGAGGAAGGGAACACCTATCTTCCCATTACTTATCAGGAGTACACCACCAAGGCAATTTTGGACTCAGGTGCAGGAGTTGCAATTGCCACCACCTCTCTATGGAAGCGTTGGGGCAAGCCGGCACTCAGGCCAACGAGAATGAAACTGCAGATGGCCGATGGTCACATAGAGAGACCCCTAGGATTGCTAGAAGGAATAACTCTCACCACTTGTGGTGTCGAGTTTGAACATACCTTTGCTATATGTGACTTTAGCAAAAATCATGCCTATGAGATGATTTTGGGACGACCATTCATGCGACAGTTGCAAGTGGTACAGGATTGGGGAACTAATTCCTTATACCTGCAACACTTAGGTGTTACGACCAAAGTCAACCTCAAGGATTACTCTCATAGAGATGTTCCCCCTATCCAATGGAATCCCATCCATAGAGCCAAGGATGATACGGAATCCGTGCATTCCATAGGATCAGGATCCTCATGGATGCATGAAGACACTCATTTATGGATGTGCAAGGTGGCAGTAGAAGAAGAGAAGAGAGAGAAGGCCAGAGAGGTAGGTGCAAAAGAAATACATAGATCAATTCAAGACCCAGCCTATGCACCTGTAGTTTTTCCTGATGAGGAATTTGAACCCCATGGCTGGGCAGAAATCTTAGCAACAATGGACGTAGCCATCAATGAAGAACAATGGACACCTCACTGTGATGAGGATGGCTATGATATTTCGGTCTTCTCCATAGAGCCAATCATGGGAGAGGCAGTTCTAGAAGAATGCGAACCTAGCCTTGATGCCTTTGAGGATGCAAGTGACTCAGACCTAGAGTCAATCATCATGGACCCACCCTTTGCATCAGATGAGGAATACTTCCATGAAGTAGAATTTCAACCCCAGAGGCATGGAGAACTTACAAATGATGTAAGATTAGCCACACATGTGACCCCAAAGGAAGAAGGAAAGAAACGGAAGAAGAGAGAAGTCTCACCAGAAGAGGAAGAATCTTTGTTTGAGGTCCCAGATAATTTTAAGAAATATGAGATAGATGACAGGAGAGTCATGATAAGGATGCCTAAACGAGAGGCTCAAGCAGGAGAGGCCTATGATAACAAAGAAACCACCAAGAAAATAGTTGTGGCCCTAGAAGAAGGAGAGGAGAGATGTACTTACATAGGCCATGATCTAACAGAGGAAGAAGAGCATGCGTTAATAGCCTTGCTAAGGGAATACAGAGATGTATTCGCTTGGAGTTACAAGGATTTGAAGGGTGTTGACCCAGACATATGCTCACACACCATCCCCATGACCTCAGATGCTAAACCCTCTAAGCAAAATCCCTACACATATAACGATAATTACGCTGCTAAGATCAAAGAAGAGATAGATAGACTGGTTGAAGCTGGATTTATCTATGAAATTGAGCACACTGAATGGGTATCCCCCATCGTAGTGGTGCCCAAGAAGAATGGCAAGCTGCGTGTGTGCATTAACTTGAAAAAGGTTAATGCAGCCACGATTCGAGATAACTATCCGCTTCCCATCACAGAACATCTCTTAGAAAGAGTGGCAGGCAAGGAAGTGTACAGTTTCCTTGATGGGTTTTCGGGCTACAATCAAGTAGCCATTGCTCCAGAGGATCAGCATAAGACAGCCTTTGCCACAGAGTGGGGCATATTTGCCTTTAGAGTAATGCCATTTGGGCTGACCAACGCTCCCGCAACCTTCCAAAGGCTGATGTGCCATGTATTTAAGGAGTTCTTGAGAAAGAATTTAGAAGTCTATGTTGATGATCTTTGTGCTCATTCCAACATGAGACAAACCCATATTCCTGAACTCAGACAAATCTTTGACAAATGTCGAGAATATCAGGTCTGCCTGAACCCAGAAAAGTGTGTTTTTATGGTCAGGCAAGGCAAGATCCTAGGGCACATAGTGTCAAAGAATGGCATATCTACTGATGAAGAGAAAGTGAGAGCCATAGCAGAGCTACCTAGGCCAAGGAATGTCAAGGAAGTACAAGCCTTCATGGGGCATTGTGGTTACTACCGACGGTTCATTCATATGTACGCTGTCATTGCAAAGCCCATGTACGGACTTCTGACTAACTTTGAGTGGACTGATGAATGTGAGAATTCCTTCCAGGAGCTTAAACGACGATTATGTTCAGCACCAATCTTGACCACACCAGATTGGAATAAGCCATTCCATGTTCATGTGGATGCATCCAATTATGCTATTGGATGTGTACTTGCACAACCTACGGGTGAAGGTAATATGGATCTTCCAATTGCCTATGCCAGTAGACAATTGAATGCAGCTGAACGAAATTATACCACTACAGAGAGAGAAGGCTTAGGCATGGTATATGCAGTCAAGAAATTTAGACACTATTTGCTTGCAAATAAGTTTAAATTTTTTACTGATCACCAAGCATTGTTATATCTCGTGAACAAGCCATGCAATACAGGAAGATTAGTAAGATGGTTTCTCTTACTAATGGAATATGATTTTGAGGTTGTGGTAAGGAAAGGTAGGACTCATTTAAGAGCAGATCATCTCTCTAGGCTCACCTCCGGAGAAGCCCCACAGGGAGTGTCAGATGATCTTCCTGATGCTTACTTGTTTAATTTGGAAGTTGTACCGCAGTGGGCTAAGCCATTGGTACCAATATTGACATACGGGCCTAACCATCCAGTGGTAAACACACGGAATAAAGAGGTTGTAAAAGCCCAAAAGTACCACATCATGGCAGGAAGCATGTACAAGCACACAAATCAAGGGATCTTGGCTTGTTGCGTAGAGGAGGATGAGTACGCTAAATGGTTGCAATTAGCACATGTAGGTGCATTAGAGCAACACTACTCAAAGCAACGAACTTTACAGACTCTAAAGAGACTCGGAGTGCATTGGCCAACTATGGAAGCTGATGTCCAAAAGTTGTGCAAGGAATGCCCAATCTGTTGCACTAAACCACCTGTGGAACACGCTACTCTGTATCAAGTATCCATTGTGCCGGATTGGAGCGAGCCTCTAGTATCCTTCCTGAGGACGAAAACATTCCCTCCAGACATGACTCTGGCTAGGAAAAGGAGTTTAGAACAAGAAGCCCAGGATTACTCACTCATTGGTGATAATCTATACAAACGCGGTAAAGATGGTTACCTGAGACTGTGTGTCCATGAGAGTGAATATCTTAAGATCTTGGAAACTGCTCACCAAGGTGTAGCAGGAGGACACTTTGGACCAGATCGGGTGATCAAGGCAGTGCTATTCGCGGGCTTCTGGTGGCCGACCCTTCACATGGATGCACATACCTATGTGAAACGGTGTGATGTCTGCCAGCGAACTCAGTATCCTATACGTAAAGATGAGATGCCATTGAAACCTATGATGGGTGGACGTGCATTCTCTAAGTGGGGAATAGACTTCGTAGGTCCTATTAATCCCCCAGCTAAGGGTTCTCATGCAGAATACATCATTGTTGCGACAGACTATCTAACCAAGTGGGTAGAGGTGAAGGCTACGACAAAGAACGATGCTCAAACAACTGCTAAATTCTTGTTTGAGAATGTGTTCACAAGATATGGGCTACCTATAGAGCTCGTAAGTGATAGAGGCACTCACTTCTTAAATGAAGTTATTGAAAATCTGCTCCAAGAATTCTTGGTAATACATAAGAAGTCTGCCCCCTATCACCCTCAAGCTAATGGACAAGCCGAAAGCACCAACAAGATCTTATGCAATGTACTGACAAAATTAGTGAACACTAAACGCTCTGATTGGGACAAACAGCTACACCATGCTGTTTGGGCATACCGAGTCGCCTATAAAACAGTACTCCAAGCCACCCCCTTTCAGATGGTATTTGGCCAAAACGCGGTGCTACCTTTAGACTTTTTGATACCTACATTGAAAATAGCACAAGAGCACGAATGGACAGGTCATGAGCTCTCCTCTAGGATCTTTGACCTTGAACGATTAGGAGAAACAAGACTGAGAGCAGCTGCAGGGATATATGCGGCAAAGAAACGACAGAAGGCATACTTTGATGCCCATGTGAAGGATAAGGGCTTGAAAGCAGGAGATCTAGTTTTGGTTTACACATTGAAACAACATGCAAGGAAGCTAGAAAAGAGAGGCTACGGACCTATGATCATCAATAGGATCTCAACAAGTGGAGCAGTGCAACTAGCCACATTAGAAGGCGATGTTCTACCAAACTATATTAGCGGATGCAGGGTTAAGTTGTATCAGGAACCTCTCACAGAGGAAATGTTAAGTCGACTCAACACTGCGAAGAAACGCAAAGAGGAAGAAAAGCGAATTCGAGAAGAAGCTCAAGCAGAAGCCCTAGAGCGCATACGAAGAATGAAACTAAGAAGACAAGGTAGAGAGCTCCCTAGGCAAGATGCATTTGCAGATCAAGGATATGACGTAGCTATGTGTGAAGTTTCAGGTGTTAGCTCACATAGGATAACTGATCGACGTCCTTTCATAACCTTAGATATAGGACAAGGAAAGAGTGCAAGGACTGTAAGAGCCTTGATTGACTCAGGTGCAGCCACTAGTGCTGTTAAATCATCTTACTGTCAAGAGTTGCAGTTAACTGTCAATCCTGTGGAAGCATATCTCATAGGATTGGGAGGCGTGGAAACCCCTTGCATGGGCGAGGTGGAACTTTCACTCTATATTCATGATGAGACAATGACAGTTAAAGCGCTAGTATGCCAAGACGAGGACCTCACGGAACCCCTTGTCCTGGGTCAAGACTGGATTTATGACCAAGCAGTCAACTTAGACCTAAGAAGTGGACTTCTTCAGGTATGGGTGAATCAGACTAGAATTACAATGGAGCTAAATAATGGAGCACTCAAGGAACTAGGAAAGGCACAGACTCCTGGTCCCTCCAGGGGTGCACACGAAGCTGACCATGTTGTTCTTGTCCAAGGATCTGTGATGCAGAAGAATGAAGATCTCAAAAAAGGAGTCAGAACCACAACGGAACTTCCTTCTTTTCCAAAGGCTAGAGGGAGGCAGCAACCAAAGGTGGATCAACGGCAGAAGAAGCAGAGTACTCTCTATGTCGGAAATCAAAAGTACCTGCATAGCAAAACGTCTCAGCTAGTGAAACAAGTGTGGGTGCGGAAAGGAGAACACCCGGTTGCACTCAAGCCAACCACACGGGCAAAGCCTCTTATTAGTAACCAACGACACGACACTAATAAGAAGCCTTTCAGAAGTTCTTCTGCTAACATGAAGTCTATTTGGGTGCCCAAAAGGTCGATGAAGGCTAGACCACAATCAGGACAAATTTGGGTGCCTAAGGCTTGTTTGCGGGCTCAAATAGCTACACCGAGACCAGATCTCATACAGTATGGTCCATTCACTCGCACAGCTGGCGTCCACTCTATTTCAACAATCAGTAACACACCAAGGCCCATGAGCTCGAATAGAATCACTTGTAAATGGGTCCCTAAAAAGCCTCATTTTCAAGCCAACACGCCTATAAAGCTCTCGAGAGTCTCTATGAAACCCAGAGCAAAACCTATCCGCTGCATTTGGCAGCCCAAGACTTGTAACAAACCCCCGGACCCCATTTGTAAATCCATGTCAACCTGCTAACCACATCACTATCACACTACATCACTCCACTTAACTCTTAGGTCTACCGAACGACTAATCACACACACACTTGCATCGAGCACGTACTAACCCATTATTCGCTCCCGACCCTTGCATATTCCTACGGAGAAGGAGACTATGGTCCCCGATAATATGAAGAACAGGAATCTGACAAAACTAAAGGACATGGTGGCGATGACTCCCACGATAGCCATTCATTTACGTATGGTCATGCAACACTTCGCATTCCCCGCGCAAGACAGGTTCACAATGCCTCCCAAGAAGATCTGGTTTAGCCTCTACTTAGCAGATGCCTTTGATTTGACCATCAATATGCCCCACTGGGTTATAGATCAGATCCATATGGCTCATCAACGATGGTACAAGAAACAGAAATCTGTACTCTATGGATGTTGCGCGCTCACCAGAATCGTCTACAGATGTCTCGCCTATGATGTACCGGTGCAACGAGCCCTCATTTGGTCCAGAGCACAGGAGTTTCAATGCAAATTGTCCGCTGTCGGACCTCCCTCTAAGAAGATGAGAGGCACCGTACAGATGCCTTGTGCACAACCCCGCGGTGCAACCCTAACACCAGAAACAACTCCAAGGCTTCCTCGAAGAGTGCAACCTTTCACTATCAGGTTACCCAGGCACAGCACAGAGGGCCCTAACCTTGTGTTTCCACCAGTGCCTACTGATCTGGAATTTCCTCATGGGTTTACTTTGGAAGATCTAACGGATGAGGAAGTGGCTAGAATTATTGAAGCCGTTAATGCGGAAGTTGAGGCAGAGCAGGGTAGTGGGCAACAAACGGCCACACAACAACCCCCGACAAGACAACCAGAAGTGGTAGAAGTGGGAGATGAAGAAGAAGGAGACCAAGAGGACGAACAAGAAGGATTTTCTGATGAAGGGGCGCATGACTATGAGCAAGAAGTTATACAGGAGCTAGAGGGTGCCCCAGCATATACAAAGGAGCTGAAAAAGCTCCACGATACCATCAACAGGGTCCAACAACAACATAAGTTATCCCTTGTAGCAGGAAAGGCTATCATGCACCAAATCCTTGAGGAGGAAGGAGTTGATGAGCAGTATCGTGCCACACTAGATATGATCTCTGATGCCCTAGGAGTACCTGAGGCAGTGCAGACGGCCCTGGCACAATCACGCAGAATGGAAAGAAGATACGGAAGACGTCCCCCACGAGTAGGGAAACAAATGAATGTATTAGGATCAGGACCACAAGGCACCCCCACAACCACGGGCACTGCACACACCGCTCACGACACAGAGGAAGCCCATATATCAAGTGCACCTCCATCACCTCCCTTACCACCTTCGCCTCCCTCTCCACCACATTCACCTCCCATTACCAATGTAACAACCACCGTTACCGCCTCCGCGCCCATCACCATGACTGAAGCACAAACCGCCAATCAACCCACACACCCTCTCAACACCTCCCGTGTATACACCTCCACTAACACTGTAACCCTAACGACAGCTACTGACATCCCCATTCCCCCCCTCACACTTTCGGGTAGTTCACATTCACAATTGCACGCACCACTGTACACATTCACCACAATCACTGCACCCACAATCCCACTATTCACAATCACTCCCACTACTGCTTACACCACGGATTTTATGGACATATCACCCTCCACTGCACCTCTCCCTCCCCCCATACCACCACAATCTCCCAGTCCCACACCACCCACCTCACCATTGTCCAGCACTGCATTCACACTTCCCTTCCCCTTTCCCATCCCCTCTGCACATACCACCCTCCCTGCATCCATCCCCATTAATAATGTATTCCATAATATGTATCAGTGCATGTCTCAGTTACAACAACACTATCAGCACCTCGATGCTCAGCATACAAGCTTGTTCAGGAGACATGAAGAGTTACAAGGAAGATTCATTGATTTAGAGAAAGAAAAGCATCAGTTACAACAGCAGTTTAGTGAATTGCAAGAACAACATGAGCAACTTGTGGCAAATCCACCGCAGCCCGATGCAGAAGAAAGACAACATATGGATGATTTGCTACACTCACAAATCACAGAGAACCTCAAGCTCCGCCGCAACATGGCTCTATTACGGAAGCATATGTCTGCAGCCCTAGAGGAAAATAGACGGCTTCAGACACAAAACGAAGAGAACTTGGAGTTAGCCATGGAAGGTTCCCCACAGGAAATTGACCCGGAGAGATTTAAGGCTATTCCCTCGGACAATATGCAGATCATATTGGAAACCCATGCGGATCTCCTTGAAGCCCATGCAGCCTTAGAAAAGGAAAGAGACGAATTACGCAGGCAATTAGCAGCTCAACCAGCACCACCCAAAGAAGTCCCAACCACAGCTGACACAGCTGACGAAGTAGCAGCACTCAAAGCACAAATCGAAGAATTGCAAAAGAAAGTGCTTGTATATGAACGACAACCCTCCCCCTTGGCAGAACCAGAACCTGAAGACCTGGTGCCAATCGAAGTAGAGGAAACTTTTGAGGACCCGTACGTTCCGATGCCAGCACCTGGAGGCAAGCAGACTGCAGAGAGCATGGACACCCTTGAAATAGAGACTCCGGAATGGATGCAGAAATTGGAAAAAGTGGCCTCAACTCATGATGATAGGGTGGCAGTCCAGATAGCATCGATGTCACGCTTAGAAGAGGTGGTCATAAAATCAGACTATTTTAGGAATCTCTCTCATCACAGGTGGATCGGCACCTCCGACGACTTGTATGTTCCATTTTGCGTCTTAATGGCGGACTATAATGCTGAAATCAAGCACCACACCTCACGGGAACCAACCTCTGCCACACAGTTTGCACCAGACGATATCCCAAAAAGTGCCAAGCAGGGAAATATTCGCCAACCAACTTGGAGGATTCGGCTTCTTGAAACCTATCCGGAAATGAATCGCACCTGGAATAACATGCCCCTATATATAAAGTACAATCCCTGCTACTGTCCTGTTTTCAGAAGAAGGTCGTGGCCGGAATACACAAAGATGGTGCTGACAACCAAAGGCTGCGAAAAGTGGCTCAATTATGTCTACTTGGCGCCACCTAAAGGTCAACCTACTGTAGGGTACATGATATCGACAATTCGGCATTGGGGCGTCAGGTTCAAAAACATACCAGATGTCATGACACAGATGTGTCTTAAAATTTTTGAACTCATGATAGTCACCTTCCGGACCTTCAAGAACGTTAAGGAGCCTCATCTCTCTGCGCTCGGATTCAATGAAGGCAATCAGGATCTGGTTTACGACATGAGCACAACGCCCTCCATTAATGTTGTCTATGCATGGCATGCCCGCATAAAGTACCTACCGGCCTGCTTCAAACAAACATTTGAAGAGATGTTTGTCATCGGGTTCTGGGAATATCACTCAGAGATCTTCATTCCCAGGCCCTCACATTTATTACAATTGTTTGCAGTGGAACAAGCTCTCCACTCAGAAAAGCTACAAATGCCACATCCAGAGGTTCCCGGGCCGGTAGATTGGGACGCTCTACTCACAGACTTGGCCAAAGGATTGAGGATTGCCGAACATCACTTAGCGCAAGACGTTGTCGAATACTACATCCAACGACCCTCCCAACAAGGGTCTGTCAGGGACGACAGACGCAAGAGAGGGGGGAGTGTTAGCAGCAGACAAGGGAGTCAAAGAAGACCTGGCAAGTAGGCCATCTAATTTTTCAAGACATCAAGGAGTTGAGCACACGAGAAGAAAGAGCAAGTAGGGAGCTCAAAGAGGTGTATGACAAATCAATAGAGAAAACCCTACACAAATAGTGATTTTCTTCACTAAAAACCATTGTAAATATCATTTCGTATTTTTGTAGCTCCATTTTGTGCAAGCCAAGGAGTCCTTGAGCTTGAGGAGCTTTAGAAGTATCTACCTGCCAATTTTCATATTTTTTAGATCTCGTTTGAGCCCTCAAATAAGCCCTGGAACCTAATTTTTAACTAGGCCGGACACTAGGTCTGGACAGGGCCAAAGCTAGTCAAAAACTATAAAAGGAGCTAGAGAGCTCATTTTTGAGGGTAGATTGTAATTGAAACGAACTTGTAAGAGCTTTTTGAAAGTAATCTAAGAACTCCATTGATTCTCCCTCTTTGTCTTGCCGTGTGTGCGCGTGTGTGTGTATGTGTGTGCATGTTCGTGTGCTTCTCACTCACGCACTTGTGCTTCCACTTGCTCGAGGTCTTCATACCAGCCTCACGTCTTCCCGGATTGACATTAAAGGAGGTGCTACTCATCACTGAGCTACACTACTCCAAAACCTTGGAAAGGTAGTTGCAATTCACCGCTCTATAGACATTCTCCACCCTTCTCAGGTACTACATACTTTCACCAATGGGTCTTTTGAAATTTTTGTGATATCCACTACAACTTCTGGTGGGGATTCAGTTTGCACAGATTAGTATTCTTCATCTTTTCATTCCTGATAGCATCGGACACTATAGAAGTTTCATCAGATGCAATAGAAGTTTCACCAAAGACCATTGAAATTTCACCAAGAACTATTGGAATTTCACCAGACACCATCGCAAAAGTTTTTGATATGTCCCAAAGACTAAAAACTACAAATGGTGTTGGGGGGTTGCTCTGACTCATTACAAATTTTGCGTCGGATGTTGTGGCTTCGCCTACTTTGCTCTACGGTGTTCCTAACATATTGTTCACTCACACCGCATGTTTGATATACTTACACTTTGGGTAATATTCATCGGACTGTGTTAGCGACATGTATGCTATAACAACAACTCCCCAGTGGGATCGCTAGTGTTAATCTCTATCCTATCTGGTTAAGGAAAGAACAGGTTTGGATCTCTCATACTACACGAATTTGTCAGAAATAACTTAGGTGTAACCACCAAATACTTCAACCACATCATAGACAAAATCGTTACTTAATTCGGTACAGAAACACATTTCAATGACATAATTATAACAATACAGACGAGAGTATAATTACATAGAACTCAACATGTACCGAATACTTCTTCCCCAGTGCAACATATCAATAGTCGGGTACATCAAATACATGTCTCTCTCTCTACATCGAGAGAGAATCATTTTTAATTACTACTGTGAAGGGTTACAAGTCACCCCACCAATTCGAGAGGACTCCACCAAAAAAATATGATTTATACAAAATATCTTTCGGCTGCCTAACAATACCTTTGTAGGAAATAATATGTTCTAGAGTCTTTCCACACTTGACAAAAAAGATGGACTTTGCCAAATTAAGAAAAAGTTTGACTTCACAAGAGCAAGTGATGCAAAGGTGTAAATGATCTAAATTCTATTTACCCCATCTAGAGATAGAAAAATCATCTAGAAATATGCACATAAAATCTGTTAAAGACTCATAAAATATCTATTGCATGTAGCATTGAAAGGTGCTTGGTGCATTCCCCACTTGAAACCACATGATCATACAAACAAAAAAATCCTAGTTAGTAATGAATGTTGTCTTTGGCATATCAACTACTACCATTCAGAATTGGTTATATCCACTAAATTTTTTGATAAAGGAATACAAATCTAGACCAAACACTTTCTCTAACATTGTGTCTAAGAACAACAATGGAAAATTATTAGGCACTCTAGCTGCATTTGTTGGCAACAATCCACACAAAAACATAATTGGTTGTTTTTCTTTGGTACAATTACTATTGTAAAAACCCATTCAAGATATTTGATAGGAACAATGAATCATATCCATAATAGTCAATAAATTTCTTCTTTCACCAACCTTGCATAGTTGGAACTCATTATGTAACATTGTTGCATGACTAGGGAAGCATCTGGCTTAAGCTGAATCTCATGTTGGTACAATCAAGGATCTAAGACCTGCATATCTTTTTAATCCCATGCAAAGACATATAAGTAATCTTGAAGTAAGGTCAGTAAATATGTTTGCAATGTATTCGGTGAATTTGTGAAAATTTTGAACATCTAAGGTTTTTTGGAGCATCCAGGTTATAATTCTCCGACAGCTCTTCCTGGAATCGGATGCTACATTCCTCCCATGCATATTGAATATTTGGTATTTTCTGTACTTTCTATAGTGAATAAGTATCATCTTCCACTACGATAGAAGTCATACTGGGTTTGTTACATCAATATTGAGAAATGATAGCATTAACATCTATTAATTCAATGGATGACAAGTCTCAGTTGGTTTCTAGAAATCAAGCTTCTTCATCTTCATCTAAACCATTCAACATATGTGTTGGTTCTGCTATAATAGGTAAACAATTCGTTGGGCATGGCCAAAATTGATCCAAAATAATACAATATTTTTGTTGGCGTTCATGAAACTTTAGGGTGCATTCCCAATCTTGGTGAACTTTGGCTTGCTTAAGCTAGGGACTTCCCTTAAAAAAATTGTATTCATCTTTTCTTTCTATGAATTCGATAACCACAAATGTCATACTGAAAGTAACTTGTTGCACTCACATAGGAATATCACAAATTATTTTGAAATGTTGTACATGAGATTCAGCCATTCAAATGTAAAATGGAGCTAGATAAATACCCTTCTACCCCATATGGTGGCAAATAGGTAGAGTAGCAATATTAATGCCATATATGCCATCAATTAGTACATTAGAAATTGTTTTACTTTTGTAAAATATAGTTATCAAGGGTACAATATAGTGAACAAGTCTGTCGCGATAGATGGGGTCTATCGTGGGGTGCTGTCTATCACGATACACAATGTCTATCATGGGGTGTTGTCTGTCGCAATAGACGGTGTCTGTCGCGATAGACGCTCTCTGTCGCGATAGACGGTGTTTGTCACGATAGACTGAAAAAACGCAATTTTTTTAGAAACTTCTAGTGATTTGGAGTGCTCTAATGGTGTAGGTTATCGTGCCAAGCATGCATTCAAAAAATAGTAAGTTTTTCTGTTTGTCGCGATAGACAGGTCATCATCTCGAGACTTGTGCAGAGTTCTATCGTACCTGTGCAAGTTGCTAGAGATGGTGGTATTGCTAGATCCTGCAGCAAAAGCTCAAAAAAACACAAATACAGATAGCATGCAAGCTCTCTCTCACTCTCTCACACAAATGAAATGAGGGAAATGAGATGGGTAGGGGAATATGACCAAAAAGCTGAATTTTTTGTGAAGATGGAGATGGAGGTGGGAGATGGTGAGGATGATGATGGTGATGATGGCGATGCAAAAACAAGAAAAATTGAAGAAAAATAAGGAAAAGAAAGGATATTACCTAAGACTCCAATGTCTCAACTGTGAAGAGATGGATAGGTATGTGCTTGAAGATGAAGAGGTATTGCAAAATCCTTGATCTACACCAGCCAAATGAACTCCAGGAGTATATGGTGGGCCCTTTTAGCTTGCCAATGGATGTATTAGACACCCTATGTACCTTGGAAGATCACTCTCAAAAAGATAGATCAAAACAGATAAGTTGGAGTTAGCTCAGAGGTGAAAACTTGCTATTCTTGGTTCATACACCTGCCCAGTGTTTTACATAATTCTCTGAGCACAGCAGCAATTAGCTCAATTCCTCTTGGGGAAGTCTAGGCAACTTAAAGAGCTAACTTTCAAGAGTAATCTCATCAAAAATAATGAACCACACACTGAGGATGAGTTTTAACAAATGATGACATCATCCCGATTTTCACGGGCTGCTACAGAAATAGACCAGTGAGCAGAAAAATCAACATAACTCAAAATGAAGAAATCCAATGATTATGAAAATTTGTATGGTTATACTAGACAGTAAGCTGAATCCAAAAAGCTTTAAATCACTGAATTTTGGTAAGTAACCACTGAGAAATGGCTCTGACAAGATGAGTAAAAAAGTCGGGTACCTGACAGAGAAGTGAAGATGAACATACCCTGTTGACTTCAAATAAACATAACTGAATATTGCAACATCCAAATGACATGAAAATTTGTGAGCATATAGTAGACTTATAGAGCTAACTTTACCAAGTTAAATCACTGAAAATGATGCACCAAGCTTAGAGAAAGCATCTCTGCAAGCTGACTGAGAAAACTGAGAGTAATGGCAGTGAGTAGTACACTTCACAAGAACATGGAAAGATGAACTCAAATAATCATGAAAATGAAAGTATATTGCTTGTACAATACAATGACTTATTGATACATATGTGTGCCTTGTAATCACACCTTGATATGGCATAAAGCTCAGCTCTTGGAGGTCTTCACATAGGTCTCTCTAACCACGACTAAAACTGCCATCTATTTATAGTTGAGTTTGGGAGGCTAACTTCCCTCAATCACTCTCCAATCAATCAATGATTGATTTGATTCTCTACCTACCACAAATCACGAATTCGTGGCTCCTCTTTCCATTCTTGATCATGTGGACTCAACCACTTAAGATTCTCTTACTTTTACATTAAGTAAACTCTTCAAAAGTTACAAGAGGTAGTTCACAAGTGAACTTTACATAGTCTTCTTTTTAAAACTTCTTCTAAGACTTTGTGAGACTCAAGCCAATACTTAGGCTTGTCATAGACTTGCTCCAACAGCTCCCCCTCAAGCCAAGTATGCTTGAGGTCTTCAATCTTCCAAGATTACCTGCAAACCAATCATAGCCTTGAATTTGCAAAGCTTTGTACCATCCAATGCTTTGGTTAGAATATCTGCACATTGTTGATGAGTGGACACATATGATATTTGAATCTCTTTGCTTAGAACCTTTTCTCGTACATAGTGATAATGAACTTCAATATGTTTAGTCCTTGCATGAAAAATAGGATTAGCAGCCAAATGAATAGAACTCATATTGTCACCAAAAATAGTTGGAGTTCCAAACTCCAATCCAAGATCTTTGAACAATGTCTTCATCCACATAGCTTCTTGTGTAGCTATGGCAAGACCTCTATATTCAGCTTCAGTAGAAGAGAGAGCAATTGTGGGTTGCTTCTTGGATGACCATGAAATAAGCTTTGAACCTGCAAAGGTAAGATAACCTGAAGTGCTCCTTCTATCTTCCTTGGAGCCAGCCCAATCTGCATCAGAAAATAGCTTCAAACCTAAATCAGATACATAAGGATAATAAAGTCCTTCATTTATGGTTCCTTTGAGATACTTGAGAATCCTTTTGGCAGCATCCATATGTGGTTTCCATGGTGTGTGCATAAATTGGCTTAGCACACTCACACTGTAACATATATCTACTCTTGTCAATGTGGCATAGTTTAGACTACCCACTAGACTTTGATATGATGTGATGTCCTCTATGAGTTCACCTTCATGTGAGCTCAATTTGTGATTGACCTCCATTGGAGTACCTGCAATCTTACAATCTTGCATCTTGAATTTTGCCAACATGTCCTTAATGTACTTTCTTTGAGTGAGAAACAAACCATGATCTTTGTAGACAACTTCCAAACCTAGGAAGTAGGTAAGTGAACCCAAATCACTTATCTTGAACTCTTCTCTCATCTGATCTTTGATCTTCTTCATACCATCTGCATCATTTCTTGTCAATATAATATCATCTACATATACACATAGATAGATGACCTCAGAATTACTCTTTTTAATAAAGAGTGAAGGATCTGCCTTGCTTGGTTGAAAGCCTTTGTCCTGCAAGAATGAAACAAGCCTGAAATTCCAAGCTCTTGGAGCTTGCTTGAGACCATACAATGCTTTGTTAAGTTTACACACATAATCAGGATAAACTTGATTCTCAAAACCAGGTGGTTGTGCCATATATACCTCTTCTATTATCCAACCATTCAAGAATGCATTCTTTACATCTAGTTGAAGTATCTTCCAATTCTTGGAAGAGGCAATACTAAGAAAAACCCTAATAGTAGGCATCTTTGCCACAGGAGAGAAGGTCTCCTCATAATCAATTCCCTGAGTTTGTGCAAAGCCTTTTGCTACAAGCCTTGCCTTATACCTGTTAATGGAACCATCAGAATTCTTCTTGAGTTTATAGACCCATCTTGAGCCTATTACCTTCATGGATGAAGTCTTGGGCACCAAATCCCAAGTGTTGTTTTCCTCAAGTGCTTCGATCTCTTCCTTCATTGCATGCTTCCATTCTGTTTTTGCTTTGGCCTCTTCAAATGATGATGGCTCCTCTTGGTTTATGTCCTGTGCTATGTAGATAGAATGTTTAGTTACTAATGAGGTGTCAAACCCATACCTTTCTGGTTTTTTCTTTTCCCTCATAGATCTTCTTAGGCCATAATGTGATGATTCTGCCTCATGTCCAAGTTCTTGCAATTTTGCTTTACCTTTAGACTTCCATGCTTTGATCTTTTCCATGTGAGATTCTTCATCATCCTCTGAGGTAACTTGTTCTTCAATCTTTGATTGTTCTCTACCAAGCTTTGGAAAATCTTCTTCAAGATCATATGGTAAATTGATCTTCCTGCATGAATCTTCATACCATGAATTGTTCTCATCAAAAACTACATCTCTGCTTACCAAGAATCCTTTGTTGGTAGGGTTGTATAACCTGTAGCCCTTTTGATTGTTGTCATATCCAATAAATACACACCTTTCTACCTTTGGACCCATCTTGCCTCTAACCTGTGAAGGAACATGAGCAAAAGCAATACATCCAAAAATTTTACAATGATCTAAGCTTGGTCTTCTTCCATTCCAAGCCTCATATGGAGTCATCCCATCAAGGGATTTTGAAGGCAACCTGTTAATCAAGTAAGTGGCTGTAGATACAGCCTCAGCCCATAAGTAATTAGGTAAATGCTTTTCATTTAACATAGACCTTGCAGCTTCAACAATTGTCCTATTCCTCCTTTCTGCCACTCCATTTTGCTCAGGAGTATACCTTGTAGTTACCTCTCTTTTGATTCCTCTTTCTTGAAGAAAAGAATCAAACTCATGGGAGAAATATTCTCCCCCTCCATCTGACCTTAGCCTTTTTAGTGATTTACCTGTTTGATTCTCCACAAGAGCCAAATATCTTTTGAAACATGAAAAAACTTCATCTTTGTGTTTCATAAAGAATAGGATAGTCCATCTGCTGCAATCATCAATAAAGGAAACATAATACCTTGATCCAGATATTGAAGCTTCCTTGCTAGGTCCCCATACATTTGTATGAACCAACTCCAAGAGATCTCCATGCATATAACCTTTCTTCATGAATGGTAACCTGTGAGACTTTCCAAATTGACATGCACTACACTTATAAATCATATGTTGTTTTGACAAATTAGGAAGTCCAAGTACACTTTGGTCCCTGCAGATTTGCTTTAATGACCTTTCACCAATATGTGCTAACCTTTTGTGCCATACTTCCAATTCTGTGAGTGTCTGACTACCATAATTAAAGAGAGCAATGTTTCTAGTGTCCTGTAATTCAAATGTGAACAATCTACCTCTCTTTTCACCTTTTGCAATTCTTATGAATCCTTGACTTGGATCTTCAACAAATGCTCCTGCTTTTGTGAACCTGACTTGCAACCCTTTCTCTACTATCTGCCCAACACTTATCAAATTCTTTGTAATGGTAGGGACATAGAGTACCTTACTGAGTAGGTTGATGTTTCCATCAGGTGCTTTGACATTGCCTATTTTCTCCACAGGATGTTTTGTATCATCTCCTGTTTGTACCTCATGCTTATTCCTTGGATCTTCTAAATCTGATAGGAGTGCCACATTTCCTGCCACATGATTTGAACAACCTGAATCTATGTAGAAAACATGCTCATCAGATTTACCTTGTGGCATAGCCATGTTCATGATCAATAATGAATCCTCTTTGTTTGAGTCTTCTGTGTAGTTATTGTAGTCTCTCCTTCCTTTGTAGCCTCCTTGATAGTTTGAATGATTGTAGTTGTTGTAGTTGCCATGGTAGTTGTTGAACCTTCCTCTTGAGTAGCCATAACTTCCTCTATTGTATCCTCTGCCTCTTTGATTCCTGGAATTCCTAAAGCAATTTTCAGTTGTATGATTAGTTAATCCACAAATAGAACATGAGTTGGAGTCTTTGGATCTCCCCCTGCCTTGTCTACCTCCTCTTCCTCTACCTCTGCCATGTCTTCCTCTACCTGCATAGTTAGCTTGATATGTACCTGCTTCATCATCCACTTTCTTTGCCTTTCCTTTGTTATCTTTAGACTTGCTTTTATCCGTGTATAAAGCTGAAGATTGATTACCTTTAGAGCTTTCTCCATTTTTGATAAGCTTTGCCTCTTGAGTAAGTAGTTGTCCAATGAGTGTGTTGAAATCAGGTACATGCATGTCCATGTACAAATCCATAGCTGTGGTGAATGCTTCCCACTTATCATCTGCCTTCAAGCCATTGATGACCTGCCTTACAATTTGCTCTTCATCTATTACCTCTCCAATGCTTCCCAACTGATCCGCTATGTCCTTGAGCTTTGTGACAAAATCAGTCACATTTTGTTTGGGAGCCTTCTTGAGAGTTGTGAACTCCAGCCATAGTTGATGCTTCCTAGCTTTGGTACTTGAAGAAAAGAAAGCTTCAAGTGCATCCCACACTTCTTGAGATGTCTTACAACTTCTAATGTGAGGCAACAAAAAATCTGAGATAGAGTTGAGGAGATAAGACCTTGCAAGTGCATCCTTGGAGCACCATGTGCTCAATCTTTCTTGCTCTTCTTGTGTTGGTTGACTTTTGTTCCTGAAACTTGGCATAACTTCATCTCCAGCCACATAACCATATAAACTTCTACCTTGGAGATAAGCTTCCATCCTTAATGACCAAGCTGAGTAGTTACCTCTGTCCAATTTGTCAATTGATGAAGGAAATCCATCTGCCATGTTGTCCAACCTTGCTCTGATACCACTGTGAAGAGATGGATAGGTATGTGCTTGAAGATGAAGAGGTGTTGCAAAATCCTTGATCTACACCAGCCAAATGAACTCCAGGAGTATATGGTGGGCCCTTTTAGCTTGCCAATGGATGTATTAGACACCCTATGTACCTTGGAAAATCAATCTCAAAAAGATAGATCAAAACAGATAAGTTGGAGTTAGCTCAGAGGTGAAAACTTGCTATTCTTGGTTCATACACCTGCCCAGTGTTTTACATAATTCTCTGAGCACAGCAGCAATTAGCTCAATTCCTCTTGGGGAAGTCTAGGCAACTTAAAGAGCTAACTTTCAAGAGTAATCTCATCAAAAATAATGAACCACACACTGAGAATGAGTTTTAACAAGTGATGACATCATCCCGATTTTCACGGGCTGCTACAGAAATAGACCAGTGAGCAGACAAATCAACATAACGCAAAATGTAGAATCTAATGATTATGAAAATTTGTATGGTTATACTAGACAGTAAGCTAAATCCAACAAGCTTTAAATCCCTGAATTTGGATAAGTAACCACTGAGAAATGGCTCTGACAAGATGAGTGAAAAAGTCGGGTACCTGACAGAGAAGTGAAGATGAACATACCCTTTTGACTTCAAATAAACATAACTGAAGATTGCAACATCCAAATGACATGAAAATTTGTGAGCATATAGTAGACTTATAGATCTAACTTTACCAAGTTAAATCACTGAAAATGATGCACCAAGCTTAGAGAAAGCATCTCTGCAAGCTGACTGAGAAAACTGAGAGTAATGGCAGTGAGTAGTACACTTCACAAGAACATGGAAAGATGAACTCAAATAATCATGAAAATGAAAGTATATTGCTTGTACAATACAATGACTTACTGATACATATGTGTGCCTTGTAATCACACCTTGATATGGCATAAAGCTCAGCTCTTGGAGGTCTTCACATAGGTCTCTCTAACCACGACTAAAACTACCATCTATTTATAGTTGAGTTTGGGAGGCTAACTTCCCTCAATCACTCTCCAATCAATCAATGATTGATTTGATTCTCTACCTACCACAAATCACAAATTCGTGGCTCCTCTTTCCATTCTTGATCATGTGGACTCAACCACTTAAGATTCTCTTACTTTTACATTAAGTAAACTCTTCAAAAGTTACAAGAGGTAGTTCACAAGTGAACTTTACATAGTCTTCTTTTTAAAACTTCTTCTAAGACTTTGTGAGACTCAAGCCAATACTTAGGCTTGTCATAGACTTGCTCCAACATCAACTCTACGTCTTACCATCACATGCTCGTGCTCGAAGCTCTCTCCTCGGCAACGGCGCCAAATTTGGTGTCACTCTAGCACAATGGCAAGTACCAACGTGAGGAGATCCACCTCATAATTTTCAATCCGTGGAGATGTGAGGACTAGTATGAAGACTATGAGCAAGTGATGGCACAAGTGTGTGAGTGAGAAACACACAAACATGCACACACATACACACATACACACACACGCGCACACGAGGCAAGAACAAGGAGAGGAACAATGGATTTCTTTGCATTAGTTCAAAAGTCTCTTACATAAGCTCAAATCACTAACAATCTAACCTCAAAATGAGCTCTCTAGCTCTTTTTATAGTTTTTTTACTAGCTTTGGCCTTGTCCAGACCTAGTGTCTGGCCTAGTTAAAAATTAGGTTCTAGAGCTTATTTGAGGGCTCAAACGGAATCTAAAAATTATGAAAATTGGTATGTAGCTAATTCTAACACTCCTCAAGCTTGAGGACTCCTTGGCTTGAACAAAATGGATTCCATTCTACCAAAAACGGAATTTGCAATGTTTGTGTAGTGATTAAAATCACTTTGAGTTGGGAATTGTTTATGAAAAAAATTATTGGGCCTTGTTGCCATATTGTGCATGACTACTCCGTTGTGCCTGTATGCTCTTCTTATGACTTTTATGCCAACACTCCCCACTTCCTAGCATATGTTGCCCCTGATAGACCTCTGTTCTATAGGGTGCTCAATGTAGTATTGGATAACATTGGTGGCTAGCTCGTGTTCTCCTATCCGTAATCCTTGTGCTAGATCAGCTTGCAGTGCATCCCAATTTATTGCACTTGGGACATCGAGTTGCGGTGTCGTGTAGTACTCGAAGTACATAGCTTGTTCACATGCGAAGAGATGAAGCAGGTGTGTAGGCTTTGGTGCGAAGAGCTCCGAGTGATACTCCCAGAAACCTGATCTGAACATGTCTTCGAATGTTTGTTTATAGCATGCGGGGAGGTATTTGATGCGTGCATGCCAAGCATAAGCCACACGAATGCTGGGGGTGGTGCTCATGTCGTACACCAAATTGTAATTTCCATTAGTAATCCCTGGCAGACGTACTTGTGGTGCTTCTGCATTCCTAAAAGTTTTGAGCACAACTTGCATCATATCCAAAATTTTGAGCATCATTTGGGCTGCCACATCTAGCATGGGCTTCAATCGAGGCATCCAATGTCGAATTGTTGCCATCATGTATGCTATTGATGGTGGCCCTTGTGGTGGCACTATGTACGGATAATTGAGCCATTCCTTACATTGAGCATTATTATGTACCTTTATGTTGAATGCCTTCCATGATCTACGTCGTGGAACCGAACCGTAGCATGGATTGTAAAGTAGATGTAAAGGAGCGTGGTTCCATGTGCGAAGCATTTCAGGATATGTCTCTAGAAGCTTTTGCCGCCATGTCGATTGATAGATCTTACCTTTCTGTGCTTCTGGAGGAAGGTCCTCTGGTTGAAACTGTGTTGCGAAGGAAGGAATCTTGCCTGTGACTCTCTGTATTTCTGAATTGTAATCTGCCAGAATGACATAGTAAGGCCTATATTGGAGTTCTGATGATATGATGAGATGTCTAGATGACAAGTTCTTGAAGTAAGTAGATTGTAATACTGTGTCTTCTATGACTCTCATGGCCTGATTCTGCACCACTGTGTGCTCTTCATGAGAACTCCCAATTTCTTCCACCTGTTTTAACCATGGAGGTCGTGGTGCTTCAAAAGTATCCTAGCCTTCTTCTGTTTGTCGTCTCCAGGGATGGGTTGTGGCTCATAGTCCTCTTCAAGTGTCTGTTCCATAGGAATTTGTATTGTTTCTTCGTCAGTGGAAGCCTTGGGTGGGGAAGGTGGTCTTTCATATTGTAGTAGGTGTGCTTGCAATTCTGTGACCTATTTTTGGAGATCTTTTAGGGCCTCTAAGTCCGTGAGAAGTGAAGCAGTGGAGGCGGTGGTTTGAGGGGCAGTTTTCGTGTCTTTTTGATGTTTCTGCTTCAGTTGATCCAGCTCCTCTGATAACTGGTCATGTGCCTCAAGTAGTATAGCATAATCTTCGAGGATTATCTTTATGTTTTTTGGGGTCACTACTTGGAACTTTGAGGGACTGATCATTGCCCGGGTGTGCTTTCAATGGTAGCCTCTAGGTTTTCCTGATTCTGTAGTTGGAGACGTCGATTTTCTTCATGAGCAGCTGCAAGGTGTTGCTTGAATAGGGCCATATTGCACTGGAGTTTGGAATTTCATTCTAGCTATATTTGCAAATGGATTTCCAATGCTTGGATCGCTTCCTGATCTACATTTTGAAATTGTGTCTCCAACATGTGGTGAGCTTCTTGTAAAGTTTGAAATTGAGTTTGGAGACTAGTTTTGTCCTCTTCCAGTGCATCGAGGCATTGATGTAATGCTTTAGAGTGTTCTTGTAACCTTTGGTTATGTGCTTGCAACTGATTGTATTTTGTCCTTAACTGTGACATACATGCAATCATAGTGTCAAATGCATTGCCTATAGATGAAGTGTGGTTTGTACATTGGAAGATGCAAGGGGAGGGAATTGGGGAATGGGAAGTGTGAATGTTGTGTCTACAGGAGATTTGTGTGCAGGTGAAATTGGTGGAGGGGGGATGGGGGAAGGTGGCAGTGTGGGGGGAGGTGGACATAGTGTTGGTGTGGAAATGTCCATGCCCTTAGGTGTGGACATGATTGTAGTGTCTACCATGTATACCGGAATGGTAGGTGGTGTGTGTGTGAAAGTGGTGAATAGTGTTGTGCGGATGGTGGGAATGGGATGGACGAGGAGGGTGGGGTGGTGGCTTGAAACATTCTACAAAAATAGTCATGGGCAGGTTGAAGGAATGGTGGTATGGGGGGCGGAGAGCGAGAGAGAGGAGGCGGGAAGGTCATGAAAGGTAGTGTGGTGGCAGGGAATCCAAAAAATATGGATCTAGTGTCAGGATGGCCTATGGCCGAGGGTGTGGAGGTTGGTTGTCCTATGGCAGGCTCTATGAAGGATTGTGTTATGACGGTGGTATTATATAGAGGGTTTTCAAAGGAGGAAAACAAGGTGGAACTGGGGGTGGGACTACGAAAAATGAAGGTTTGCTCTGTGGTTTGGGTAGTCAAGGTGATATTTATAGCTTCTGTTCAAGGAGGTGATGGTGGGGGGTTGGTGGTAGTGGCTCGGTTGACTCTTCATGGGTGATTGGGATTGGGAGATCTTGGCCAAGAGTTCTTGTTTCATGGGATGTTGTCTCAATTGGTTCAGAAGTAATAATAGGTCCTTCCCCTGTAGTAATGGGAATCTAGATGTTTTTATCGGACCATGGTCGGGTTTGGAATCTTCGTGGATCATATTGTACCAAAGGCCTTTGTATTGCTGATCGAACTGCTTCCACTACCCCATATGTTTCTGCCATCAATAGTAGGCCTTCGTTGTATTCGTAGTCAACTCCAACTTCTTCCAATAGCTGAGCCATGAGCACTCTACTGCTCTGTTCGGTGAGTAGTTGTTGCGACCGCACTCGTTCCATGATTTGATATAGCCTTCGAAGTTTTGTTGTATATGCTGGGGTTCCGGTGGTTTCTTCTACTTCTGCTTCTTCTCCTTCCTCTCCTTCTGCCTCTAAGTGTTCTAAATGTTGAGATAAAGTTCTCTGCTAATCATCACCCCAATGTACATGGCGGCTGTCTGTGGATTTCCTTCATCTTTGGGAAGAAGTGCCTTGTTCTTTTGTTTCCAAAAAGAATTCTACATCAGAGAGTTGGGTATTCTATAAGAATGATTCGAAGTCGAAGGTGCTCATCCCTTCAACATCTCCAGTCGTAGCAAATTCAAATTCAGATGGTACAGGGGGAGCCGATGGGGCAGCTTGTGATGTACCTTCAGATCCAGACATAGGTATTCTAATGGTAAAGGGAGGTACAGTGGCCTCCCCTCGTGGCCAGACTTTCAGAGTCGTCAGAACTTCACGTGTCTGGGCACAAGGAATCGAGCCCCTCATGCATTTGGATTGATGTGTGGCTGTTTTGAGTCTCTTAAACATTTGTAGTTGTGCCCAAGTTAAAGCACGTTCAATGGGTACATCATATGCTAAACATCTGTAGATAATGCACGTGATTGCACAACAACCGTTCACCACTAATTTTCTGGATGACCGCTTATTTGCTTCATACAACTAGTCCACAATCCATACAGGACTCTTAATCGGTAATGCACCTGTCTTCCCCAAGTAAAGAGCGAAGAACCATATTTGTTTGTGGGGTTGGGTGAATTGATCCTGCCCAAGAAACGCAAAATGTTGCATGCACATACAGAGAGGGATAGACACGTTTGGTGTGAGTGTTGTCATATCTTTTAGCTTCAGTAGTTTTCGGTCCTTCATGTTAGTGGGAATGAGAGCATCCTTCTCTAAAGGTACATGTGTGCCGCGCATATTCATGGTTTTTCCTTTTCTTCATTAGCCTGTAATGTTGAGACCAAATAGTAACATCGTAGGAGATCTGGTTTGGGTAAGGGTGCCTCAAAGTACTCTGATAGCCCTGCACGTTGCCATATGGTTTGAAGGTCTTGTGTGTTCTGGAGGGTTTCAAATTCTTTGGAAAAGAACTGGAATCGGACCCATGACTTGTCATACTCACACTTAGACTCCCAGATATACTTAACCTCTCTTAAGGGCCCTGGCATGCCATTGAACCAATGAGAATTTGCATGGACTCTCTCTGTTATTCCTGTGGGAGGGTCTAGTATGGGTATTTGCTGGAGGTGTTGCATCTCTACAGGTCGTTCAGTTGGTAGCACATCAATAGGTTGACTGTCCACATTAATCCCTGCAGTACTTACTCCTGCCTATGAGCTCGAACCTGTTGCTTCTTCCATGAGATTGCTTATAGCCGTTGATGCTTATCTGTTAGAAGAAGAGAGGCACATTAGCATTGCATAGGAAACAGGATGTTATGGTGTTCCCTCCACAATACTAACATGACATTCCAAGTGGTTAGGGGTTAGTGGGTGAAGTGTTTGTGATGTGTATGAATATTGGTTAGTAGGTTAGTATTTATCCTAGATGCATACTGTTGAAGCTCAAAGTCAAGGACAAAGCATGGAAGCACCTCAAAAGGTGGACACACAAGGAAGGGAGCAAGTAGGGAGCTCCAAGAAGTGTATGTCAAATCTTCAGAAGAATCCCCTACAAAAATAGTGATTTTCATCACTAAAAACCATTGTAAATACCATTATCTATTTTTATTAACTCCATTTTGTTCAAGCCGAGGATTCCTCGAGCTTGAGGAGTATTAGAAGTACCATCGTACCAATTTTCATAATTTTTAGACTTCGTTTGAGCCCGCAAATAAGCCCTGGAACCTAATTTTTAACTAGGCCGGACACTAGGTCTGGACAGGGCCAAAACTAGTCAAAAACTATAAAAAGAGCTAGAGAGCTCATTTTTGGGGTTGGCTTGTTAGAGAGTAGAACTTTTCTAAGAGAACTCTTTTGCAATCTAAGCTTTCCATTGTTCCTCTCTTTGATCTTACTTTGTGCGCGTGTGTGTGTATGTATGTGTGTGCATGTTTGTGTGCTTTCACTCACGCACTTGTGCCTTCACTTGCTCGTGGTCTTCATACCGGTCCTCACGTCTCCGCGGATTGACAAGTAAAGGAGGTGGTGCTTGCGCTTGAGCTACACCAAATTTTGGCGCCGTTGCCGGGGAGAGAGCTTCGAGGACGAGCGTTGTGATGGTAAGATCGTAGATTTGCGACGTTGGAAGGTAAAAAAACTGTCATTTCAGTTCATTTTCTGTTTTTTCCTCTTCATCTTCATCATCATCATCATCTCCACCTTCTTCCATCTTCTTCTTCATAGAAAATTCTTGTTTTTTAGTGCATTTTCACCATCTTCATACCATTTTTCATGCATTATTGTGTGGGAAGGAGTTAGGAGAAGCAAGGGAGAGCAAGCGCTGTGTTTTTTTTCATGATTTTCTGCTCATACCGAGCTCGCCATAGCCGGCGCTCAGAAATTTGAATTCCCACCAAAAAACACGATTCTGTGATGAAAATCGCGATTCTGTGAAAATTCAAAATTTTTTGAAAAATCACGATTTTCTGTTTTCCCGCCTAAAAGTTGGCTGAAAAAATCACGATTCTATGGTCATTCTTAGAATCACGATTCTGTGAGTGTGCTCAAAATCGCGATTCTCACAAATCACGATTTTCAGTCAAAAAACACGATTTTGAGAAAACAGGATTCCCTACTCAAAATCGCGATTCTCAAAAAATCACGATTTTCAATAAAAAACACGATTTTGTGAAAAAAGGCGATTCTGTGTAATCACGATTTTTTGCTCAAAATCGCGATTTTCAAAAACACGAATTTTTGCTCAACATCGCGATTTTCAAAAACACGATTTTGTGCTCAACATCGCGATTTTCATGTCAAAAACACGATTCTGAGAAAATACGATTTTCAGTGGGCTCAAAATCGCGATTCTCACAAATCACGATTTTCAGCCAAAAACACGATTTTGTGAAAAAAAGGCGATTCTGTGTAATCACGATTTTTTGCTCAAAATCGCGATTTTCTAAAAACACGATTTTGTGCTCAACATCGCGATTTTCATGCCAAAAACACGATTTTGAGAAAATACGATTTTCAGCGGGCTCAAAATCGCGATTCTCACAAATCACGATTTTCAGCAAAAAACACGATTTTGTGAATCACGATTCTCTGAGTCAAAATCGCGATTTTCAAAAACACGATTTTGTGCTCAACATCGCGATTTTCAGAAACACGATTTTGTGCTCAAGGTCGCGATTTTCTGAGTTCACAAAATCGCGATTCTCTGAAAGTTCACAAAATCGCGATTCTCTGAAAGTTCACAAAATCGCGATTCTCTGAAAGTTCACAAAATCGCGATTCTCTGAAAGTTCACAAAATCGCGATTCTCTGGAAGTTCACAAAATCGCAATTTTCTCCAAAGGTCCTGTTTGCCTGTTTTGCCCCCAGGAGCCTGAATTGGCATAACTTTTTCATCCAAAGTCCATTTTTTGAGCTCTATAGCTCGTTGGAAAGCTCGTTTCAAATCCTACACGACCTCAACTGTTTTTTTCAAGAATAACGCGTTGATTTTGAGATAGGATAATTTGAAGTTGACCCTCAAGTGGGACTAGGGAACCAAGGGGACTCCAAAGAATTTTGAACCATACCAAGGGGAAAATTTGGACTCTTGACTAAAGCTTATGAACCTGAGATCTGGTAGACACTTAGGCAAGGATAAACAAAGCATTAGATCTTCTGAGGCTAGTGTCAACCATACATCCAAGTCTTGGGCACAACAACTAAGTGGTCATCTTTTACTAAGTTCAGACACAAGTGATTCAGAAATGTCTTTTAGTATGGGAAAACCTGCAGGTGGCTCAAGGACTGCCCATCTACAAACACCAGAAGGTCCCTATAAGACACAGTTGGAATATATTTGGACCAACCAATTAGGTGCTCGCATCTATGAGGATGGTCTGAGGCGATCAGTGGTCCAACTCAAAAATCCAGATCAATCCTTTGGACTTGAACACCCGGTGGTCAAGTTCGAAGAGGGTTCATACATTGATAAGGAAGGAACCATGTATGTGGTCACCAACCTACCAGATAGGACTGATGAGTTTGGAAATGTCATTCCTGAGAATGAAATAGGAGAGCTAGAACAAGGAAATGTAGGACAAGGACCCCAGACTCCTAGAGGAAAGTCAGTTTTGACCCGAGTGATCACTCCAGACTGGATCCCTCAAGATAACAAAAGCATAGAACTATTTTTGAATAGAGAAACAGAGGAAGCCTTTTGGAGATTCAAGCCAGATCAACCTAGCCAATTGGGCATAGTCATCATCTACGAGTTCAAGGATCCAGAGATGCCAAGCAAAGTTGTTTACCTGGATAACACATCAGAGAAAATTTTCTTGGTAACAAAACATGATAGACATGCATATACTTGGAAGAATGAATTGATCTTCCCCCCACCAAGATCCAATGTTTCCCATGGCCTCCAAGGAGTAGGAACATCCCACGCTCATGAAGCCCAGAGAGAAAGAACTAGAGAGAGACCTGAGGTAAGTTTTGCACATACCGTGGGCAGGAATAGATCAGGATTTGAAAATGAAATACCTGAAAGAGAAAGACATCAAGCACATAGGCAGAAAAGAGATGAACATGATTTTCCATTGCCTAGACCCCGAGAGCACCCAAGAACCCTTAGACCCACTCAAGTGATCAAGGCAATGAAGAATTATTTTGACGGGTCAGGAGATCCTTATGATCATGTGGCCGAGTTCAAACAAGTGTTAAGAGCTGAACAGGTTGAGGATTTATTCACCCAATACAAGGCATTTGGTTTGACTCTTAAGGGCACTGCCTTGGCTTGGTTTCAACCATTGAATAGTCGCAACTATCGCGATATAGGTCAACTGCTAGACGAATTCATTGTAGAATTTTCCAAGAGTGGTATCAGGCATAACACATCATCCTTGATCCACAGTTTCAAGCAGACACCCCAAGAAACAGTGCGACCAGCAGGTAGAAGGTTCAGAGAGTACCTAGAAAGATGCCCTGCTCCCGAGTTACCCACACCAACCAAACAAGTGGCTTTGTTCTTAGATGGCTTACTGAGCACAAAGTTAAGATCATATGTATATTTGAAAGAGCCTAGATCCATAGAAGAGTGTGTGCGGACATGCATTGACATAGAAGATAACTTGGGTGAGGAGTTAGGATTATCCAAACTCTATAAGGATTCAGATAGTTCTACTAGTCATACTTCAAAAATCTCCACGGAAATAGAGGAGATAGCTGAGCAAGTTGCCAAGAAGCTGGGAGTCCAAAATAAACAAACACAGAGAGTCACTCCAGTGAATCGGTGTTATACTTGTGGGGGCGACCACATGGCTAATGTATGCCCAATGCAAAACCAAAACATTAGAGAAAGGAATGCTCCATATTGCACTATTGAGAGAAAATACACAAACCACACGGCTCAAGATTGTCCCTACAATAGGCAGGCTGTTAGACAGAATTATCAGCAACCTTACCCACAAGGTAGGTATCAGAACCAATACCAACAGCCATATTATAGACCACAACAGCAATATCAGGTACCATATAGGCCACAACCTGTCTTGGGAAACCAACCACCAGCTCCAGCCAACGTGATTCCAATCAAATATGCTGGGGGAGAAGAAAATCCAAATAGAGCATTGGTGCCACTAACCCCATTGATACCAGATAATGACTCTCATGCTCATTGTTCAGACTACTCCCATGAAGGTAGTCCACATGCTTATTACACAGAGTCACCTGAACATAGTGAGATTTAATCGTATCAATATGAGGTACCACCTATGGAGCAAAATTGGGAGCCAGAATACTCCAATGTCATGTACACAAATCCTAACCCTAGGCCCCAGTTGAGACAAATGAGACCACAAGCCCCTAGAGGATCTTGTTTCAGATGTCAAGGTGACCATTTCATTCGTGACTGTCCCCACCCACCATCTCCGAGTCAAGGAGAGGCTATCACAATACAGGCTTTTTGTCCTGATTGCGGCAAAGACCATCTCCCCAGAGATTGTCCAAGAAACCCCTCCAGCGCACCCAAGATTACACCCATTAATGTGGTAGGCTTAGTGGCGGATTCAAGTTCAAGTAGCAGTAATGTGGCACCTATACAGGCAGTAACTAGGGCACAAGCATTAAAACAGGATAAACCAGTAGAACAATCAGAGTCGAGTGAATCGGGAGAGCCTAGTAAGAGGAAAACAAGAACATGGAAGGATACCAGAGAGAAGGCCAATCGCAAGTGGAATAAAAAGTTATCGGAACTAGAAGAAAGCTTAAAAGAAGCGAAAACAAAAATAGAAGACATTGCATCTCAAAGCCCCTCGCATGCCGAAACTCCATCCACTCCACCTCATCCCACCCCACCACCCATTGTAAATAGACCACAACCAAGGTCTGTTCTTGCAGATCCAACCCCAGAAGGCTTGGACATGATGTTCAAGGCCTACCAGGCTCGACTTCAAGAAGGGCCTACAGCTGCAAACCTAGACAAGAGTTACCCTAGAGCGGACTTAGAGATTGAACGGATGAAAATGTGCATGAAAATGGTAGAACAAGCTCAAGCTATACTTGAGACTAGTCAAAAGTTCAATCAGACAAACTCTGTCAAAGGGGATTTGCATTTCCAGGGTTTACTAGAACGATTAGAGCAGTTCGTAAACAAACCACAAGTTTCTTTACCTCCACAGGCTCAACCAGTTATTGAAAGAGGAAGCTCCCCACCAATGGGAGCTTATGTTCCTAATTCCACGGATCCAGGAATACCTCCTTCAATTCAACAGTACTCTCAAGAATTCTTGCGGGAAATACAAGAAGAGAAATGGGCCAAGGAGAAGGGTAATTCCCCTCCTATTCTTGAGATTGATGATCTTCATGATCAATTTCCCCAAGACATTCCATCTATTTACGGAGATGAAGCAGAACAACAAGAAGACGAAAGGTTAGATTTTGAATCTAATACCTTAGAAGAACTGCCTCAATTTCCAGGCCCATGGGAATCTGAATCTCTCCAGATTAGAGCTCCCACAATACTAGTACGAAATGAAGACTCAGTGGTTCCAAGGAACACGGATGTCGTGAAGAACACTAAGGTTCAGTGTCATCTCACTGTAGAAGAGCTGCTCAAAGCAAAACCTGAGCTTTGGAATCATGTGAAGGATCAGGTTCCAGAACTTGATTCCAACATGCCAAAAGCAGGCTCCAAGCAAAGGGTACTAGAGATACCTCTAGACAAAATAGGGGACATGTGTGAGGGTGAAGAAGGTAATACTTATCTTCCAATCACCTACCAAGGTTACACAACCAAAGCAAGCATAGATTCAGGTGCTGGTGTTGCTATTGCGACCACCTCCTTGTGGAAGCAATGGGGCAAGCCCACATTAAGACCAACTAGAATGAAGCTTCAAATGGTTGATGGTCATTTTGAAAGACCTCTAGGATTGCTAGAAGGGATCACTCTAACCACTTGTGGTGTAGAGTTTGAGCACACATTTACTATATGTGACTTTGAGAAAAATAATGTCTATGAGATGATCCTAGGAAGACCCTTCCTACGACAATTGCAAATAGTACAGGATTGGGGAACTAACTCCTTGTAGTTACAGCACTTAGGGGTCACCACCAAGGTCAATTTGAAGGATTACACCTTCAGAGATGTACCACCCCTACAGTGGAATTCTATCCACAAAGCGAAAGAAGATTCCATCTCTGTGCATTCTGAAAGTTCACCTGATCCATCATGGCTGCATGAAGATACTCATTTGTGGATGTGCAAGGTCGCAAAGGAAGAGGAAAAACGTTTAAAGGCAAGAGAAGAAGGAACTTCGCTAGGAGATAGACCAGTTAGAGACCCAGCCTACACACCGATGATCTTTCCAGATGAGGAGTTTGAGCCTCATGGCTGGCCAGAAATCTTAGCCACCATGGACATTGCTGTCAATGAGGAACAGTGGACACCTCATTGTGATGAGGAGGGTTATGATATCTCAGTGTTCATGTGTCAACCCTTGCTAGAAGAATGTGACCCTAGTGATGTCATAGAAGAAGAAGAGAATGACGATGATCTGGAGTCTATTGTGATGGATAGTTGCTTTAACTCAGAGCAGCACTATCTAGAAGATATAGGAGTGTTCACCCAGAAAGAAGAAGAACCTCTCACAAGTATTAAAACAGTAAACTCAAAGGATGGAAGTGAGAGTAGTCAAAAGAAAAAGAAAAGAAAAGTAGTGAAACAAGAAGAGGAGGAATCATTGTTTGAAGTACCAGAAAACTTCAAGAAATATGAAGTTGACGACCGCAAAATTTTGGTACGAATGCCTAAGAGAGAGGCCATCATAGGAGAATCATATGATAATAAAGAAAAGACCAAGAAGATTGTAGTGACCATTGAAGAGAACGAAGAGAGATGCACATATATAGGAGATGACCTAAGTGCAAGAGAAGAAATGGAGCTCATAGCTCTATTAAGGGAATATAGGGATGTGTTTGCATGGCACTATAGAGACTTGAAAGGGGTAGATCCAAGAATTTGCTCTCATACTATCCCCATGACTGCTGATGCTAAGCCCACCAAACAGAAGCCCTACACGTATAATGATACCTATGCAACCAAAATAAAAGAAGAAATTGATAGGTTGATTGAAGCTGGATTCATCTATGAGATTGAGCATACCGAATGGGTGTCCCCCATTGTTGTGGTACCCAAGAAGAACGGGAAGTTGCGAGTGTGTATTAACCTTAAAAAAGTTAATGCCGCTACGATTAGAGATAGTTATCCACTTCCAATCACAGAACACCTATTGGAGCGTGTTGCAGGCAAGGAAGTTTATAGCTTCCTTGATGGATTTTCAGGTTACAATCAAGTAGCCATTGCCCCAGAAGATCAACACAAAACAGCTTTTGCTACAGAGTGGGGAATCTTTGCATTTCGTGTGATGCCATTTGGGCTCACCAATGCACCTGCAACATTCCAAAGGCTCATGTGTCATGTCTTCAAAGAGTTCTTGCGAAAGAGCTTAGAAGTGTATGTGGATGATTTATGTGCTCATTCCCAAGAAAGAAGGTTTCACATCCCTGAGCTCAGACAAATCTTCAACAAGTGTAGAGAATATCGAGTGTGTTTGAACCCAGAAAAGTGTGTGTTTATGGTGCGTCAAGGTAAAATCTTAGGTCATATTGTTTCTAAGAATGGAATCTCAACAGATGAAGATAAGGTACGAGCCATAGCGGAGCTACCAAGGCCAAGGAATATTAAAGAGGTACAAGCCTTTATGGGCCATTGTGGATACTACCGTAGGTTTATCCACATGTACGCGATCATAGCTAGACCCCTTTATGCCTTGTTGTCTAATTTTGAGTGGAACGACGAATGCGAGAATTCTTTCAACGAACTGAAGAAACGTTTGTGCACGGCACCAATACTCACCACTCCTGATTGGAATAAACCATTCCATGTCCATGTGGATGCATCCAATCATGCCATAGGATGTGTGCTAGCACAACCCACAAGTGAAGGAAACTTAGATTTGCCCATAGCATATGCTAGTAGACAGCTCACTGCAGCTGAACGGAACTATACCACAACTGAGCGAGAGGGCTTAGGCATGGTATATGTTGTGAAGAAGTTTAGACACTATTTATTGGCCAACAAGTTCAAGATTTTTACTGATCATCAAGCTTTGTTATATTTGGTCAATAAACCTTGCAATACTGGACGCTTAGTAAGATGGTTCCTCTTACTAATGGAATATGACTTTGAAGTTGTTGTCAGGAAAGGTAGAACCCACCTTCGGGCAGATCACCTTTCTCGCATCACTTCAGGAGAGTCACCGCAAGGAGTGTCTGACGAATTACCCGATGCTTATTTGTTCAATTTAGAAGTTGTTCCTAAATGGGCAAATAAGTTGGTACCAGTCCTAACCTTTGGCCCTGCAAATAAGAATGTGAAAACATCACAAGAAGAAATTGTAAAATCACAAAAATATCACATATTAGCAGGAAGCATGTACAAACAAGATACTGAGGGTGTATTAGCTTGTTGTGTGGAGGATGATGAACATAGTAGTTGGTTGCAACAAGCCCATGAAGGAATGCTAGGAAATCACTATTCTAAACAACGAACATTGCAAAATCTAAAGCGTTTAGGAGTGTATTGGCCTAGCATGGACAAAGAAATACATGAGTGGATTAAGAATTGTCCAAGGTGCAGAGAGAGACCCCCAGTGGAGCATGCGACCCTTTATCAAGTGTCATTAATTCCAGATTGGAGTGCTCCATTGGTAGAGTTTATGAGATCGGGAAGATTACCCAAAGAGGCTAGTCTAGCAAGAAGACGAAGCATGGAGCAAGAGGCTCAAGGCTATGCCTTAGTAGGGGACAACCTATACCGAAAAGGCAAAGATGGTTACTTAAGACTATGCGTTCATGAATCAGACTATTTAAAGGTCTTAGAGACCGCACACAGCGGTGTTGCAGGTGGACATTTTGGTCCTGACCGAGTGATCAAGACCATTCTATTCTCAGGACTTTGGTGGCCCACTCTTCATATGGACGCACATACCTATGTGAAGAAATGTGACACATGCCAACGTGCACAATATCCAGTGAGAAAAGACGAGATGCCCTTGAGGCCAATGATGGGAGGACGTGCATTTTCAAAGTGGGGCATAGACTTCATAGGTCCTATTAACCCCCCAGCTAGAAACTCCCATGCAGAGTACATCATTGTAGCCACAGATTACCTTACAAAGTGGGTAGAAGTCAAAGCCACAACAAAGAATGATGCTCAGACTACGGCTAAGTTCTTATTCGAGAATGTGTTCACGAGATATGGACTACCAATAGAGTTGGTGAGCGATAGAGGCACACACTTCTTGAATGAAGTCATTGAAAATCTTCTCCAAGAATTCTTGGTGATACATAAGAAATCTGCCCCCTATCACCCACAAGCCAACGGACAAGCCGAGAGTACCAATAAGATCCTCTGTAACGTATTGACAAAACTGGTAAATAATAAACACTCTGATTGGGACAAACAACTTCATCATGCTGTTTGGGCTTATCGAGTTGCCTACAAAACGGTACTCAACGCCACCCCATTTCAGATGGTCTTCGGACAGAACGCTGTGCTACCATTAGATTTCTTAATCCCTGCCTTAAAAGTAGCACAAGAGTATGAGTGGAATGGGCATGAATTGTCCTCTAGGATCTTTGATCTCGAACGCTTGGGTGAGACGAGGCTACGAGCGGCAGCAGGCATCTACGCTGCAAAGAAGAGGCAAAAGGCTTACTTTGATGCACACATCAAGGATAAGGGATTGAAAGAGGGAGATCTAGTGTTGGTATACACACTAAAACAACATGCCCGTAAGTTGGAAAAAAGAGGATACGGACCCATGATCATTAATAGAATTTCCACTAGTGGTGCAGTTCAGTTGGCCACTCTAGAAGGAGATATCCTGCCAAACTACATTAGTGGCTGTAGAGTCAAGCTATATCAAGAACCTCTTACTGAGGATATGCTAATGAGACTCAACACTGCTAAGAAGCGAAAAGATGAAGAGTTAAGAGTGAGAGAAGAAGCACAGGTAGAGGCCAGAGAGCGTATTAGGCAAAATAAGTTAAGGCGATTAGGCCTAGAAGTCAACTCAAAAGCCCCAAAATATCACATGGATATGTGTCAAAAGTCAGGCATAGCGACTTCTCAGGTCATTGACCGAAGACCCTTTGTGACCATAGAGATAGGACAAGGGAAGGGTGCAAGGACGGTGAAAGCATTGATTGACTCAGGTGCAGCAAGTAGTGCAGTTAGACTTTCCTACTGCCAAGACTTGGGGTTGAACATCAATCCCATAGAAGCTTATCTCATAGGATTGGGAGGTGTGGAAACCCCTTGTTTGGGCGAGGTGGAACTTCCCATCTACCTTCAAGATGTTCCAATGAAAGTCAAAGCGCTAGTATGTCAAGATGAGAACCTTACAGAACCACTTGTCTTGGGTCAAGATTGGATCTATGACCATGCAGTTAACTTAAACCTAAGAAGTCAAATTCTTCAAGTTTGGGTACATGAACAATGCATTACATTAGAATTAGAGAACTGCATGCTCCTAAATCATGGCACCACACACTCTCTTAGTTCTTCCAAGACTAATCATATGAAAGAAGATGTTGTATGTGTCAAAAGCTCTATGATGCAGAAGGAGTCAATCGTGGAAGACCAGGTTCGAAGGCGGGTGGATCTTTCTTCTTCTCCAAAGAATCAAGTAGCCACAATAGTGAGTCCACCACACAAGCAAACACAACCGTTCACGACAACTGCTACATCAAATAGAAAGACACCATTCGATAAAAAAGCAGTTTCGAGCATGAAGCAGATATGGGTACGCAGAGGAGAGCAACCACCAACCTTGTCCCCACAAATTCCATCCATGCAAACCAACCAGGCCAGAAGACAAAGGAAGCAGCTCAGACAAGCTCAATCACAAGGTATCCAACAAGTTTGGGTGCCTAAGAAGTTAGCTGCAGCTCAACAAGGGCAATTACAGATGTGGGTACCTAAGAAGCTCCTACATCCACAACAACCTTTGTTCTCCCACATGCAAAAGATTTCAACAAAGAAGCCAAAAAGAGAAAAGGGTAAGAACCACGTACAGAGACCAAAGGAAGATCAAATCAGCTCTTCAACATTAGTAGGAAGACATGCAAAAAGGATATGGGTTTGGAAGCCAAAAGTGCAAGTAGCCTCCATCGAACCAAAGCGTCAACCACACTGGATACCACAGTTCAGAAAGCATCCAAAGAGAAAGACGCCTGAAGTGACCTCTACAGTGCCAAATGATGTTCTAAAATGGACTCCAATAAGGAGGATTACATCAGTTCGAGACTCAATGGATACCTCCACCAAGGTCGGCATCAACCTCCACAAATAACACCGAAAGCCTCGAACGAGCAACAACCATGTGCTCCTTGCACAACCCTGTCTTTTGCACCATTCAGGTCATGCATTTCCAAAGTATGCATTAATATAGGGCCACATTACACGGCCGTGCATAGACACACTTGAGAATCCCACGCACAAGAGCACAGTGACATATGTCAAATATTTCTATTGATACTAACTTTTGTGTTCTTGTTTTGTGATATCCTTTTCCTCAAAAAAAAAAAAAAAAAAAAAAAAAAAAAGAGGGGAGAAAGAAAAGCGGGAGAGAGCTTGTTCCCAGGTTTGGCTTATGAAACATGAATGAGTCATGCTTAGTTGAAGGTGGAACTGTTGATTACTAGGCATTTAGCAATTTGGATAGAAGTGTGTCTCGGCCAGCAGTGAGATTATTGCTGCCTTATCTGGTAGATGACAAGCATTTGGCATGAACATGGCATCTACAACTATGATTTTCTCTTACCATGGTAGGAATGAAGAGCTTGAAGGTCCACAACTTGAGTGATGCTTAACTACTTCATGTACCAGAGCATCCAAGGAGATATCTGCAAAGGGTAGTTCTAGAGGAGAAGACTCCTGCATATGGTGAGCTAAAGAGAATATGTGAAACTCAGCTTGGTGTAGTTACCCGATGTTGCTTGCCAAGGAATATAAAGAAATTCAATTCTCAGTATTTGACAAATGTTGCTTTGAAAAGAGGAGAGGAGATCCACCACTCAAAAGATCTCATCAGTGGACAATCAACATGGACATTCATCAACAATGTTCCATCCCAAAGGCCGAGTGTACAACACGAAGAGACAAACATCCATCAACCTTCTCCATGGTAAGTATCTTTACTCTGGAAACACCATAACCATGATAGTTTAGGAAACCTCTTCGTCAGCATACCCTTGAGCACTTAGCTCAAGACCCGCAATTTTTGCACCATGCTTCTTCCAATGCATTTTCCAAGTAAGCATGCGTAGGGCTACATTACAAGGCCGTGCACAAGGCACATACTTTTTTCAACCCAGGCACGAACACACTTACCCATCATTCATTATGGGTTATGAGTAGTTGGCATGACTGCTCTCAACATCATCTTTGGAAGAGCTAGCGGACGTTATGGGAACAACATCCATATCTCGAAAGCAGATTGAAGCCAGTAGTTGCTCCAAATCACTCTTGACAACCTCTTTTGAGCAACTTGCAGTTTTGAAAGCTCACAACGACACATTCTTGCTGGAATCCAAGGAACCAGCTCATACAACGGATGGACACCACCTCTCAAAGCACTACATGGAACAACCCTTCCAACAAGGGTCTATCAGGGACGACAGACTCAAGAGGGGGGGGAGTGTTGAAGCTCAAAGTCAAGGACAAAGCATGGAAGCACATCAAAAGGTGGACACACAAGGAAAGGGAGCAAGTAGGGAGCTCCAAGAAGTGTATGTCAAATTTTCAGAAGAATCCCCTACAAAAATAGTGATTTTCATCACTAAAAACCATTGTAAATACCATTATCTATTTTTAGTAACTCCATTTTGTTCAAGCCGAGGAGTCCTCGAGCTTGAGGAGTATTAGAAGTACCATCGTACCAATTTTCATAATTTTTAGACTTCGTTTGAGCCCGCAAATAAGCCCTGGAACCTAATTTTTAACTAGGCCGGACACTAGGTCTGGACAAGGCCAAAACTAGTCAAAAACTATAAAAAGAGCTAGAGAGCTCATTTTTGGGGTTGGCTTGTTAGAGAGTAGAACTTTTCTAAGAGAACTCTTTTGCAATCTAAGCTTTCCATTGTTCCTCTCTTTGATCTTACTTTGTGCGCATGTGTGTGTATGTATGTGTGTGCATGTTTGTGTGCTTTCACTCACGCACTTGTGCCTTCACTTGCTCGTGGTCTTCATACCGGTCCTCACGTCTCCGCGGATTGACAAGTAAAGGAGGTTGTAGCTCAAGCGTAAGCACCACCTCCTTTACTTGTCAATCCGCGGAGACGTGAGGACCGGTATGAAGACCACGAGCAAGTGAAGGCACAAGTGCGTGAGTGAAAGCACACAAACATGCACACACATACACACACACGCGCACAAAGTAAGATCAAAGAGAGGAACAATGGAAAGCTTAGATTGCAAAAGGGTTCTCTTCCAAAAGTTCTATTCTCTAACAAGCTAGCCCAAAAATGAGCTCTCTAGCTCTTTTTATAGTTTTTGACTAGTTTTGGCCCTGTCCAGACCTAGTGTCCGGCCTAGTTAAAAATTAGGTTCCAGGGCTTATTTGAGGGCTCAAACGAAGTCTAAAAATTATGAAAATTGGTACGATGGTACTTCTAATACTCCTCAAGCTCGAGGACTCCTCGGCTTGAACAAAATGGAGCTACTAAAAATAGATAATGGTATTTACAATGGTTTTTAGTGATGAAAATCACTATTTTCGTAGGGGATTCTTCTGAAAATTTGACATACACTTCTTGGAGCTCCCTACTTGCTCCCTTTCCTTGTGTGTCCACCTTTTGATGTGCTTCCATGCTTTGTCCTTGACTTTGAGCTTCAACACTCCCCCCCCTCTCGAGTCTGTCGTCCCTGACAGACCCTTGTTGGAAGGGTTGTTCCATGTAGTGCTTTGAGAGGTGGTGTCCATCCGTTGTATGAGCTGGTTCCTTGGATTCCAGCAAGAATGTGTCGTTGTGAGCTTTTAAAACTGCAAGTTGCTCAAAAGAGGTTGTCGAGAGTGATTTGGAGCAACTACTGGCTTCAATTTGCTTTCGAGATAGGGATGTTGTTCCCATGACATCCGCTAGCTCTTCCAAAGATGATGTTGAGAGCAGCCATGCCAACTACTCATAACCCATAATGAATGATGGGTAAGTGTGTTCATGCCTGGGTTGAAAAAAGTATGTGCCTTGTGCACGGCCTTGTAATGTAGCCCTACGCATGCTTACTTGGAAAATGCATTGGAAGAAGTATGGTGCAAAAATTGCGGGTCTTGAGCGAAGTGCTCAAGGGTATGCTGACGAAGAGGTTTCCTAAACTATCATGGTTATGGTGTTTCCAGAGTAAAGATACTTACCATGGAGAAGGTTGATGGATGTTTGTCTCTTCGTGTTGTACACTCGGCCTTTGGGATGGAACATTGTTGATGAATGTCCATGTTGCTTGTCCACTGATGAGATCGTTTGAGTGGTGGATCCTCTCTCCTCTTTTCAAAGCAACATTTGTCAAATACTGAGAATTGAATTTCTTTATATTCCTTGGCAAGAAACATCCTCGAACTACACCAAGCTGAGTTTCACATATTCTCTTTAGCTCACCATATGCAGGAGTCTTCTCCTCCAGAACTACCCTTTGCAGATATCTCCTTGGATGCTCTGGTACATGAAGTAGTTAAGCATCACTCAAGTTGTGGACCTTCAAGCTCTTCATTCCTACCATGGTAAGAGAAAATCATAGTTGTAGATGCCATGTTCATGCCAAATGCTTGTCATCTACCAGATAAGGCAGCAATAATCTCACTGCTAGCCGAGACACACTTCTATCCAAGTTGCTAAATGCCTAGTAATCAACAGTTCCACCTTCAACTAAGCATGACTCATTCATGTTTCATAAGCCAAACCTGGGAACAAGCTCTCTCCCGCTTTTCTTTCTCCCCTCTTTTTTTTTTTGTGAGGAAAAGGATATCACAAAACAAGAACACAAAAGTTAGTATCAATAGAAATATTTGACATATGTCACTGTGCTCTTGTGCGTGGGATTCTCAAGTGTGTCTATGCACGGCTGTGTAATGTGGCCCTATATTAATGCATACTTTGGAAATGCATGACCTGAATGGTGCAAAAGACAGGGTTGTGCAAGGAGCACATGGTTGTTGCTCGTTCGAGGCTTTCGGTGTTATTTGTGGAGGTTGATGCCGACCTTGGTGGAGGTATCCATTGAGTCTCGAACTGATGTAATCCTCCTTATTGGAGTCCATTTTAGAACATCATTTGGCACTGTAGAGGTCACTTCAGGCGTCTTTCTCTTTGGATGCTTTCTGAACTGTGGTATCCAGTGTGGTTGACGCTTTGGTTCGGTGGAGGCTACTTGCACTTTTGGCTTCCAAACCCATATCCTTTTTGCATGTCTTCCTACAAATGTTGAAGAGCTGATTTGATCTTCCTTTGGTCTCTGTATGTGGTTCTTACCCTTTTCTCTTTTTGGCTTCTTTGTTGAAACCTTTTGCATGTGGGAGAACAAAGGTTGTTGTGGATGTAGGAGCTTCTTAGGTACCCACATCTGTAATTGCCCTTGTTGAGCTGCAGCTAACTTCTTAGGCACCCAAACTTGTTGGATACCTTGTGATTGAGCTTGTCTGAGCTGCTTCCTTCGTCTTCTGGCCTGGTTGGGTTGCATGGATGGAATTTGTGGGGGCAACGTTGGTGGTTGCTCTCCTCTGCGTACCCATATCTGCTTCATGCTCGGAACTGCTTTTTTATCGAATAGTGTCTTTCTATTTGATGTAGCAATTGTCGTGAACGGTTGTGTTTGCTTGTGTGGTGGACTCACTATTGTGGCTACTTGATTCTTTGGAGAAGAAGAAAGATCCACCCGCCTTCGAACCTGGTCTTCCACGATTGACTCCTTCTGCATCATAGAGCTTTTGACACATACAACATCTTCTTTCATATGATTAGTCTTGGAAGAACTAAGAGAGTGTGTGGTGCCATGATTTAGGAGCATGCAGTTCTCTAATTCTAATGTAATGCATTGTTCATGTACCCAAACTTGAAGAATTTGACTTCTTAGGTTTAAGTTAACTGCATGGTCATAGATCCAATCTTGACCCAAGACAAGTGGTTCTGTAAGGTTCTCATCTTGACATACTAGCGCTTTGACTTTCATTGGAACATCTTGAAGGTAGATGGGAAGTTCCACCTCGCCCAAACAAGGGGTTTCCACACCTCCCAATCCTATGAGATAAGCTTCTATGGGATTGATGTTCAACCCCAAGTCTTGGCAGTAGGAAAGTCTAACTGCACTACTTGCTGCACCTGAGTCAATCAATGCTTTCACCATCCTTGCACCCTTCCCTTGTCCTATCTCTATGGTCACAAAGGGTCTTCGGTCAATGACCTGAGAAGTCGCTATGCCTGACTTTTGACACATATCCATGTGATATTTTGGGGCTTTTGAGTTGACTTCTAGGCCTAATCGCCTTAACTTATTTCGCCTAATACGCTCTCTGGCCTCTACCTGTGCTTCTTCTCTCACTCTTAACTCTTCATCTTTTCGCTTCTTAGCAGTGTTGAGTCTCATTAGCATATCCTCAGTAAGAGGTTCTTGATATAGCTTGACTCTACAGCCACTAATGTAGTTTGGCAGGATATCTCCTTCTAGAGTGGCCAACTGAACTGCACCACTAGTGGAAATTCTATTAATGATCATGGGTCCGTATCCTCTTTTTTCCAACTTACGGGCATGTTGTTTTAGTGTGTATACCAACACTAGATCTCCCTCTTTCAATCCCTTATCCTTGATGTGTGCATCAAAGTAAGCCTTTTGCCTCTTCTTTGCAGCGTAGATGCCTGCTGCCGCTCGTAGCCTCGTCTCACCCAAGCGTTCGAGATCAAAGATCCTAGAGGACAATTCATGCCCATTCCACTCATACTCTTGTGCTACTTTTAAGGCAGGGATTAAGAAATCTAATGGTAGCACAGCGTTCTGTCCGAAGACCATCTGAAATGGGGTGGCGTTGAGTACCGTTTTGTAGGCAACTCGATAAGCCCAAACAGCATGATGAAGTTGTTTGTCCCAATCAGAGCGTTTATTATTTACCAGTTTTGTCAATACGTTACAGAGGATCTTATTGGTACTCTCGGCTTGTCCGTTGGCTTGTGGGTGATAGGGGGCAGATTTCTTATGTATCACCAAGAATTCTTGGAGAAGATTTTCAATGACTTCATTCAAGAAGTGTGTGCCTCTATCGCTCACCAACTCTATTGGTAGTCCATATCTCGTGAACACATTCTCGAATAAGAACTTAGCCGTAGTCTGAGCATCATTCTTTGTTGTGGCTTTGACTTCTACCCACTTTGTAAGGTAATCTGTGGCTACAATGATGTACTCTGCATGGGAGTTTCTAGCTGGGGGGTTAATAGGACCTATGAAGTCTATGCCCCACTTCGAAAATGCACGTCCTCCCATCATTGGCCTCAAGGGCATCTCGTCTTTTCTCACTGGATATTGTGCACGTTGGCATGTGTCACATTTCTTCACATAGGTATGTGCGTCCATATGAAGAGTGGGCCACCAAAGTCCTGAGAATAGAATGGTCTTGATCACTCGGTCACGACCAAAATGTCCACCTGCAACACCGCTATGTGCAGTCTCTAAGACCTTTAAATAGTCTGATTCATGAACGCATAGTCTTAAGTAACCATCTTTGCCTCTTCGGTATAGGTTGTCCCCTACTAAGGCGTAGCCTTGAGCCTCTTGCTCCATGCTTCGTCTTCTTGCTAGACTAGCCTCTTTGGGTAATCTTCCCGATCTCATAAACTCTACCAATGGAGCACTCCAATCTGGAATTAATGACACTTGATAAAGGGTCGCATGCTCCACTGGGGGTCTCTCTCTGCACCTTGGACAATTCTTAATCCACTCATGTATTTCTTTGTCCATGCTAGGCCAATACACTCCTAAACGCTTTAGATTCTGCAATGTTCGTTGTTTAGAATAGTGATTTCCTAGCATTCCTTCATGGGCCTGTTGCAACCAACTACTATGTTCATCATCCTCCACACAACAAGCTAATACACCCTCAGTATCTTGTTTGTACATGCTTCCTGCTAATATGTGATATTTTTGTGATTTTACAATTTCTTCTTGTGATGTTTTCACATTCTTATTTGCAGGGCCAAAGGTTAGGACTGGTACCAACTTATTTGCCCATTTAGGAACAACTTCTAAATTGAACAGATAAGCATCGGGTAATTCGTCAGACACTCCTTGCGGTGACTCTCCTGAAGTGATGCGAGAAAGGTGATCTTCCCGAAGGTGGGTTCTACCTTTCCTGACAACAACTTCAAAGTCATATTCCATTAGTAAGAGGAACCATCTTACTAAGCGTCCAGTATTGCAAGGTTTATTGACCAAATATAACAAAGCTTCATGATCAGTGAAAAACTTGAACTTGTTGGCCAATAAATAGTGTCTAAACTTCTTCACAGCATATACCATGCCTAAGCCCTCTCGCTCAGTTGTGGTATAGTTCCGTTGAGCTGCAGTGAGCTGTCTACTAGCATATGCTATGGGCAAATCTAAGTTTCCTTCACTTGTGGGTTGTGCTAGCACACATCCTATGGCATGATTGGATGCATCCACATGGACATGGAAGGGTTTATTCCAATCAGGAGTGGTGAGTATTGGTGCCGTGCACAAATGTTTCTTCAGTTCGTTGAAAGAATTCTCGCATTCGTCGTTCCACTCAAAATTAGACAACAAGGCATAAAGGGGTCTAGCTATGATCGCGTACATGTGGATAAACCTACGGTAGTATCCACAATGGCCCATAAAGGCTTGTACCTCTTTAATATTCCTTGGCCTTGGTAGCTCCGCTATGGCTCGCACCTTATCTTCATCTGTTGAGATTCCATTCTTAGAAACAATATGACCTAAGATTTTACCTTGACGCACCATAAACACACACTTTTCTGGGTTCAGACACACTCGATATTCTCTACACTTGTTGAAGATTTGTCTGAGCTCAAGGATGTGAAACCTTCTTTCTTGGGAATGAGCACATAAATCTTCCACATACACTTCTAAGCTCTTTCGCAAGAACTCTTTGAAGACATGACACATGAGCCTTTGGAATGTTGCAGGTGCATTGGTGAGCCCAAATGGCATCACACGAAATGCAAAGATTCCCCACTCTGTAGCAAAAGCTGTTTTGTGTTGATCTTCTGGGGCAATGGCTACTTGGTTGTAACCTGAAAATCCATCAAGGAAGCTAAAAACTTCCTTGCCTGCAACATGCTCCAATAGGTGTTCTGTGATTGGAAGTGGATAACTATCTCTAATCGTAGCGGCATTAACTTTTTTAAGGTTAATACACACTCGCAACTTCCCGTTCTTCTTGGGTACCACAACAATGGGGGACACCCATTCGGTATGCTCAATCTCATAGATGAATCCAGCTTCAATCAACCTATCAATTTCTTCTTTTATTTTGGCTGCATAGGTATCATTATATGTGTAGGGCTTCTGTTTGGTGGGCTTAGCATCAGCAGTCGTGGGGATAGTATGAGAGCAAATTCTTGGATCTACTCCTTTCAAGTCTCTATAGTGCCATGCAAACACATCCCTATATTCCCTTAATAGAGCTATGAGCTCCACTTCTTCTCTTGCACTTAGGTCATCTCCTATATATGTGCATCTCTCTTCGTTCTCTTCAATGGTCACTACAATTTTCTTGGTCTTTTCTTTATTATCATATGATTCTCCTATGATGGCCTCTCTCTTAGGCATTCGTACCAAAATTTTGCGGTCGTCAACTTCATATTTCTTGAAGTTTTCTGGTACTTCAAACAATGATTCCTCCTCTTCTTGTTTCACTGCTTTTCTTTTCTTTTTCTTTTGACTACTCTCACTTCCATCCTTTGAGTTTACTGTTTTAATACTTGTGAGAGGTTCTTCTTCTTTTTGGGTGAACACTCCTATATCTTCTAGATAGTGTTGCTCTGAGTTAAAGCAACTATCCATCACAATAGACTCCAGATCATCGTCATTCTCTTCTTCTTCTATGACATCACTAGGGTCACATTCTTCTAGCAAGGGTTGACACATGAACACTGAGATATCATAACCCTCCTCATCACAATGAGGTGTCCACTGTTCCTCATTGACAGCAATGTCCATGGTGGCTAAGATTTCTGGCCAGCCATGAGGCTCAAACTCCTCATCTAGAAAGATCATCGGTGTGTAGGCTGGGTCTCTAACTGGTCTATCTCCTAGCGAAGTTCCTTCTTCTCTTGCCTTTAAACGTTTTTTCTCTTCCTTTGCAACCTTGCACATCCACAAATGAGTATCTTCATGCAGCCATGATGGATCAGGTGAACTTTCAGAATGCACAGAGATGGAATCTTCTTTCGCTTTGTGGATAGAATTCCACTGTAGGGGTGGTACATCTCTGAAGGTGTAATCCTTCAAATTGACCTTGGTGGTGACCCCTAAGTGCTGTAAGTACAAGGAGTTAGTTCCCCAATCCTGTACTATTTGCAATTGTCGTAGGAAAGGTCTTCCTAGGATCATCTCATAGACATTATTTTTCTCAAAGTCACATATAGCAAATGTGTGCTCAAACTCTACACCACAAGTGGTTAGAGTGATCCCTTCTAGCAATCCTAGAGGTCTTTCAAAATGACCATCAGCCATTTGAAGCTTCATTCTAGTTGGTCTTAATGTGGGCTTGCCCCATTGCTTCCACAAGGAGGTGGTCGCAATAGCAACACCAGCACCTGAATCTATGATTGCTTTGGTTGTGTAACCTTGGTAGGTGATTGGAAGATAAGTATTACCTTCTTCACCCTCACACATGTCCCCTATTTTGTCTAGAGGTATCTCTGGTACCCTTTGCTTGGAGCCTGCTTTTGGCATGTTGGAATCAAGTTCTGGAACCTGATCCTTCACATGATTCCAAAGCTCAGGTTTTGCTTTGAGCAGCTCTTCTACAGTGAGATGACACTGAACCTTAGTGTTCTTCACGACATCCGTGTTCCTTGGAACCATTGAGTCTTCATTTCTTACTAGTATTGTGGGAGCTCTAATCTGGAGAGATTCAGATTCCCATGGGCCTGGAAATTGAGGGAGTTCTTCTAAGGTATTAGATTCAAAATCTAACCTTTCGTCTTCTTGTTGTTCTGCTTCATCTCCGTAAATAGATGGAATGTCTTGGGGAAATTGATCATGAAGATCATCAATCTCAGGAATAGGAGGGGAATTACCCTTCTCCTTGGCCCATTTCTCTTCTTGTATTTCCCGCAAGAATTCTTGAGAGTACTGTTGAATTGAAGGAGGTATTCCTGGATCCGTGGAATTAGGAACATAAGCTCCCATTGGTGGTGAGCTTCCTCTTTCAATAACTGGTTGAGCCTGTGGCGGTAAAGAAACTTGTGGTTTGTTTACCAACTGCTCTAATCGTTCTAGTAAGCCCTGGAAATGCAAATCCCCTTTGACAGAGTTTGTCTGATTGAACTTTTGACTAGTCTCAAGTATAGCTTGAGCTTGTTCTACCATTTTCATGCACATTTTCATCCGTTCAATCTCTAAGTCCGCTCTAGGGTAACTCTTGTCTAGGTTTGCAGCTGTAGGCCCTTCTTGAAGTCGAGCCTGGTAGGCCTTGAACATCATGTCCAAGCCTTCTGGGGTTGGATCTGCAAGAACAGACCCTGGTTGTGGTCTATTTACAATGGGTGGTGGGGTGGGATGAGGTGGAGTGGATGGAGTTTCGGCATGCGAGGGGCTTTGAGATGCAATGTCTTCTATTTTTGTTTTCGCTTCTTTTAAGCTTTCTTCTAGTTCCGATAACTTTTTATTCCACTTGCGATTGGCTTTCTCTCTGGTATCCTTCCATGTTCTTGTTTTCCTCTTACTAGGCTCTCCCGATTCACTCGACTCTGATTGTTCTACTGGTTTATCCTCTTTTAATGCTTGTGCCCTAGTAACTGCCTGTATAGGTGCCACATTACTGCTACTTGAACTTGAATCCGCCACTAAGCCTACCACATTAATGGGTGTAATCTTGGGTGCGCTGGAGGGGTTTCTTGGACAATCTCTAGGGAGATGGTCTTTGCCACAATCAGGGCAAAAAGCCTGTATTGTGATAGCCTGTCCTTGACTCGGAGATGATGGGTGGGGACAGTCACGAATGAAATGATCACCTTGACATCTAAAACAAGATCCTCTAGGGGCTTGTGGTCTCATTTGTCTCAATTGGGGCCTAGGGTTAGGATTTGTGTACATGACATTGGAGTATTCTGGCTCCCAATTTTGCTCCATAGGTGTTGCCTCATATTGATACGAGTAAATCTCACTATGTTCAGGTGACTCTGTGTAATACGCATGTGGACTACCTTCATGGGAGTAGTCTGAACTATGAGCATGAGAATTATTATCTGGTATCAATGGGGTTAGGGGCACCAATGCTCTGTTTGGATTTTCCTCTCCCACAGCATATTTGACTGGAATCACGTTGGCTGGAGCTAGTGGTTGGTTTCCCAAGACAGGTTGTGGCCTATATGGTACCTGATATTGCTGTTGTGGTCTATAATATGGCTGTTGGTATTGGTTCTGATACCTACCTTGTGGGTAAGGTTGCTGATAATTCTGTCTAACAGCCTGCCTATTGTAGGGACAATCTTGAGCCATGTGGTTTGTGTATTTTCTCTCAATAGTGCAATATGGAGCATTCCCTTCTCTAATGTTTTGGTTTTGCATTGGGCATACATTAGCCATGTGGTCGCCCCCACAAGTATAACACCGATTCACTGGAGTGACTCTCTGTGTTTGTTTATTTTGGACTCCCAGCTTCTTGGCAACTTGCTCAGCTATCTCCTCTATTTCCGTGGAGATTTTTGAAGTATGACTAGTAGAACTATCTGAATCCTTATAGAGTTTGGATAATCCTAACTCCTCACCCAAGTTATCTTCTATGTCAATGCATGTCCGCACGCACTCTTCTATGCATCTAGGCTCTTTCAAATATACATATGATCTTAACTTTGTGCTCAGTAAGCCATCTAAGAACAAAGCCACTTGTTTGGCTGGTGTGGGTAACTCGGGAGCAGGACATCTTTCTAGGTACTGTCTGAACCTTCTACCTGCTAGTCGCACTGTTTCTTGGGGTGTCTGCTTGAAACTGTGGATCAAGGATGATGTGTTATGCCTGATACCACTCTTGGAAAATTCTACAATGAATTCGTCTAGCAGTTGACCTATATCGCGATAGTTGCGACTACTCAATGGTTGAAACCAAGCCAAGGCAGTGCCCTTAAGAGTCAAACCAAATGCCTCGTATTGGGTGAATAAATCCTCAACCTGTTCAGCTCTTAACACTTGTTTGAACTCGGCCACATGATCATAAGGATCTCTTGACCCGTCAAAATAATTCTTCATTGCCTTGATCACTTGAGTGGGTCTAAGGGTTCTTGGGTGCTCTCGGGGTCTAGGCAATAGAAAATCATGTTCATCTCTTTTTTGCCTATGGGCTTGATGTCTCTCTCTTTCAGGTCTTTCATTTTCAAATCCTGATCTATTCCTGCCCACGGTATGTGCAAAACTTACCTCAGGTCTCTCTCTAGTTCTTTCTCTCTAGGCATCATGAGCGTGGGATGATCCTACTCCTTGGAGGCCATGGGAAACATTGGATCTTGGTGGGGGGAAAATCAATTCATTCTTCCAAGTATATGCATGTCTATCATGTTTTGTTACCAAGAAAATTTTCTCTGATGTGTTATCCAGGTAAACAACTTTGCCTGGCATCTCTGGATCCTTGAACTCGTAGATGATGACTATGCCCAATTGGCTAGGTTGATCTGGCTTGAATCTCCAAAAGGCTTCCTCTGTTTCTCTATTCAAAAATAGTTCTATGCTTTTGTTATCTTGAGGGATCCAGTCTGGAGTGATCACTCGGGTCAAAACTGACTTACCTCTAGGAGTCTGGGGTCCTTGTCCTACATTTCCTTGTTCTAGGTCTCCTATTTCATTCTCAGGAATGACATTTCCAAACTCATCAGTCCTATCTGGTAGGTTGGTGACCACATACATGGTTCCTTCCTTATCAATGTATGAACTCTCTTCGAACTTGACCACCGGGTGTTCAAGTCCAAAGGATTGATCTGGATTTTTGAGTTGGACCACTGATCGCCTCAGACCATCCTCATAGATGCGAGCACCTAATTGGTTGGTCCGAATATATTCCAACTGTGTCTTATAGGGCCCTTCTGGTGTTTGTAAATGGGCAATCCCTGAGCCACCTGCAGGTTTTCCCATGCTAAAAGACATTTCTGAATCACTTGTGTCTGAACTTAGTAAAAGATGACCACTTAGTTGTTGTGCCCAAGACTTGGATGTATGGTTGACACTAGCCTCAGAAGATCTAATGCTTTGTTTATCCTTGCCTAAGTGTCTACCAGATCTCAGGTTCATAAGCTTTAGTCAAGAGTCCAAATTTTCCCCTTGGTATGGTTCAAAATTTTTTGGAGTCCCCTTGGTTCCCTAGTCCAACGAGCTATAGAGCTCAAAAAATGGACTTTGGATGAAAAAGTTATGCCAATTCAGGCTCCTGGGGGTCAAAACAGGCAAACAGGACCTTTGGAGAAAATTGCGATTTTGTGAACTTTCAGAGAATCGCGATTTTGTGAACTTTCAGAGAATTGCGATTTTGTGAACTTTCAGAGAATTGCGATTTTGTGAACTCATAAAATCGCGATGTTGAGCACAAAATCGTGTTTCTGAAAATCGCGACGTTGAGCACAAAATCGTGTTTCTGAAAATCGCGATGTTGAGCACAAAATCGTGTTTCTGAAAATCGCGATGTTGAGCACAAAATCGTGTTTCTGAAAATCGCGATGTTGAGCACAAAATCGTGATTTGTGAGAATCGCGATTTTGACTCAGAGAATCGTGATTTACAAAATCGTGTTTTTTTCACAAAATCGTGTTTTCTCAGAATCGTGTTTTTGGCATGAAAATCGCGATGATGAGCACAAAATCGTGTTTCTGAAAATCGCGATGTTGAGCACAAAATCGTGATTTGTGAGAATCGCGATTTTGAGCCCACTGAAAATCGTATTTTCTGAAAATCGTGTCTGAAAATCGCGATGTTGAGCACAGAATCGTGTTTTAGAGAATCGTGTTTTTTGACATGAAAATCGCGATGTTGAGCACAAAATCGTGTTTATGAAAGCACAAAATCGTGTTTCTGAAAATTGCGATGATGAGCACAAAATCGTGTTTCTGAAAATCGCGATGTTGAGCACAAAATCGTGATTTGTGAGAATCGCGATTTTGACTCAGAGAATCGTGATTTACAAAATCGTGTTTTTTTCACAAAATCGTGTTTTCTCAAAATCGTGTTTCTAAAAATCGCGATGTTGAGCACAAAATCGTGTTTCTGAAAATCGTGATGTTGAGCACAAAATCGTGTTTTTGGCCGAAAATCGTGATTTGTGAGAATCGCGATTTTGAGCCCACTGAAAATCGTATTTTCTCAAAATCGTGTTTTTGGCATGAAAATCGCGATGTTGAGCACAAAATCGTGTTTCTGAAAATCGCGATGTTGAGCACAAAATCGTGTTTTTGGCTGAAAATCGTGATTTGTGAGAATCGCGATTTTGAGCCCACTGAAAATCGTATTTTCTCAAAATCGTGTTTTTGGCATGAAAATCGCGATTTTGAGCACAAACACAGAGTCGTGATCCTGAGAATGACCACAGAATCGTGATTTTTTCAGCCAACTTTTAGGCAGGAAAACAGAAAATCGTGATTTTTCAAAAAATTTTGAATTTTCACAGAATCGCGATTTTCATCACAGAATCGTGTTTTTTGGCGGGAAATTCAAATTTTTGAGCGCCGGCTATGGCGAGCTCCGTATGAGCAGAAAATCATGAAAAAAACACAGCGCTTGCTCTCCCTTGCTTCTCCTAACTCCTTCCCACACAATAATGCATGAAAAATGGTATGAAGATGGTGAAAATGCACTAAAAAACAAGAAATTTCTATGAAGAAGAAGATGGAAGAAGGTGGAGATGATGATGATGATGAAGATGAAGAGGAAAAAACAGAAAATGAACTGAAATGACAGTTTTTTTTACCTTCCAACGTCGCAAATCTACGATCTTACCATCACAACGCTCGTCCTTGAAGCTCTCTCCCCGGCAACGGCGCCAAAATTTGGTGTAGCTCAAGCGTAAGCACCACCTCCTTTACTTGTCAATCTGCGGAGACGTGAGGACCGGTATGAAGACCACGAGCAAGTGAAGGCACAAGTGCGTGAGAGAAAGCACACAAACATGCACACACATACACACACACGCGCACAAAGTAAGATCAAAGAGAGGAACAATGGAAAGCTTAGATTGCAAAAGGGTTCTCTTCCAAAAGTTCTATTCTCTAACAAGCTAGCCCAAAAATGAGCTCTCTAGCTCTTTTTATAGTTTTTGACTAGTTTTGGCCCTGTCCAGACCTAGTGTCCGGCCTAGTTAAAAATTAGGTTCCAGGGCTTATTTGAGGGCTCAAACGAAGTCTAAAAATTATGAAAATTGGTATGATGGTACTTCTAATACTCCTCAAGCTCGAGGACTCCTCGGCTTGAACAAAATGGAGTTACTAAAAATAGATAATGGTATTTACAATGGTTTTTAGTGATGAAAATCACTATTTTCGTAGGGGATTCTTCTGAAAATTTGACATACACTTCTTGGAGCTCCCTACTTGCTCCCTTTCCTTGTGTGTCCACCTTTTGATGTGCTTCCATGCTTTGTCCTTGACTTTGAGCTTCAACAGAGGTGGTGCTTGCGCTTGAGCTACACATACTTTGGATGTGAAATGTACTCAGAATGCACCTACATTAGAGGGGCCGGATTTACAAAATTGGCTCAGGCGGTTTGATACGGGGTTTAAGTCTCCAAACTTTGATTGTGGAATTGTAGCTTTTAGTGGTGCTGACATGTAAGGTTTGTGGACTAGATTGTGTTGGATTTGGGACCTTTTGGGTACCCATTTCCCGACAATCCTAGGTGTGACTGAAAATGCAGTGGTGTGGAGAGTAGATGTTTGCCTTGGGATTTGTGCCAAGGGTGCTTGTGGGTGTTGAGTCATTCTTGTGAATGGAGGTGAAGTTATTTGAGCCTGTAAGCAGGTCTTGGGCACCCATATCTGTCTATCATTTGGGGTAGCCTTCATTGACTGGGAACCCAAATAGAAATTGTTTGTCTAAATTGATGCCTAGGATACTCCTTCGTTGTAATCCTCGACACTGTAGCTCGTTTGGTGCATCTTTGGGATCCTGTCTCCAAAGCCGAGGGTTGTTCACCCTTGCGTACCCAGATCTGCTTCGTGCCATGAGGCACTTTATATTGTATAGGTCGGTGCTCATGCGTCTTGATCATCAGCCTTCTCTGTGTCATGTGTTGCCCGGCTTGATTTCCTCGAATCCTCTTTGGAAAAGAAGGGAACTCCTTGTTGATTTCTGCACCCTCGTCAAGAGTGATAGTCTTCTGCACCATAGAACTTTGGACAAGAATAGCATCGTTATCTTTATGTGGGTTCCTGGAGTGACCAGGATTTGGTGCCTTTTCTAGTGGCCTGAGTGCTTGATTTTCTAATTCAATCGTGATGTGGTTTTGGCTAACCCAAGCTTGAAGAAGTCCACTTCTTAGGTTGAGGTTGACTGCATGATCGTAGATCCAGTCTTGGCCCAAGACAAGAGGTTCGGTAAGATCCTCGTCTTCACAGACTAGCACTTTGACTTCCATTGGAACCTCTTGAATGTAGAGGGGAAGTTCCACCTCTCCCATGCAAGGGGTTTCCACGCCTCCCAATCCTATGAGATATGCCTCAATAGGATTGACCTTCAATTGCACTTCTCAACAGTAAGAAAGTCGAACTGCACTAGTGGCTGCTCCTGAGTCAATTAAAGCTCTCAGAGTCCTTGCACTCTCTCCTTGTCCTACCTCTAGGGTCATAAAAGATCGCCGATCGACTATCCTATGGGAATGTTCACCTGAAGCCTCGTACATGGCCATGTGATAGCCTAGAGCTTCTTGAGTGTCAGACATTGGCTGATCTCTACCTTGTTTTCTCAATTTCATTCGTTGGATGCATTCTAAAGCTTCTGCTTGTGCTTCTTCTTGAATTCCCTTTTCCTCTTCTTTACGTTTCTTTGTAGTATTGAGTCGATTTAACATTTCTTCTGTGAGGGGTTCGTGATATAATTTAACTCTGCATCCACTGATGTAACTTGGTAGGATGTCACCTTCTAGAGTGGGTAGTTGAACTGCTCCACTTGTGGAGATCCTGTTGATAATCATTCGCCCATAGCCTCTCTTCTCTAATTTCCATGCATGTTGCTTCAAGGTGTAGACTAAGACCAGGTCTCCTGCTTTCAAGCCCTTATCCTTCACATGTGCATCATAATATGCTTTTTGTCTTTTCTTGGCTACATATATTCCTGCTGTTGCTCTCAATCATGTTTCACCTAATCGTTCAAGATCGAAGATTCTAGAGGAGAGCTCATGGCCTGTCTAGTCATGCGCTTGTGCTACTTTCAATGTAGGTATCAAAAAGTCCAAATCTGCATTTTGGCCAAACACCATCTGAAAGGGTGTGGCTTAGAGTACCGTTTTATAGGCAACTCTGTATGCTCAAACAGCATGATGTAGTTGTTTGTCCCAATCAGAGCGTTTATTATTAACTGATTTTGTCAATACATTGCAGAGAATCTTATTTGTGCTCTCAACCTGTCCATTTGCTTGTGGATCATAGGGAGCCGACTTCTTATGTATTACCAAGAACTCTTGGAGAAGGTTCCAATTGCTGGTGCATGACAATCATCAATTGAAGGCTTATGAAGGAATGAAGTCAAATTTAGAAGTTTGAAGGAAGGACATACTCAGAAACTCAAAGCTATGTACACATATGTACATTAGTTCAGATAAAGTTAACTCACACTTATGATTAGTCATAAACTTGTATATATTTGGCTATAAATATGTTGGAAATGTCGGGACATGGAGCCCTGAGACATAGAGAAGAGTGTATGAGATGAGTTAGTATGTACATTGTACAAACCATCCATCAGATGTATGAAATATAGAAAAAAGTGAAAGTTTCAGATATGGCGCGTCGATCTTCTCTCCCATTCTCCTTCTGTGTTTAATCTTTTGAGAAATCCTTCTGCACGTATCTAAGTCCGTAGCTAATCTATCTATGGCTAGAATTTGAGAGGCTAATTGTAATCAGGTTGAGAGAATTTAGTTTAGGAACATTCATATGTAATGATGTTCTGAGAGTCGACAAAACTGGCGCAGATTTCATGTTCAGAGAAATGAACATTACTCAATGTGTGGTGTAAAGTTTTACACAAGTGAGGGCTTAAAATCTAAGTTGAAAGGTAAGCCATCTATGGCTAAAAGATCTTGATCAAACGGGTTCGACATTGTGAGAGCTGTAGCTAAGAAGTTGCAGGTGTCAAAGTCGCTACTACAGAGAAGGTGTTTTACACATAGGTAACTTGTTTGTATGATTTCTCAGAGTACACTGAATCATTTGCTGATATTTAAGTTGGAGGAGGTGTGCAACCTTAAGGCGAAGCAACCTACAAAGTTTTATCAAAAACTTTACAGGATTGATTAGTCAATGAGTGATTAATCTGCAGCAGACTTTCAGGAAGTTTTCAGTTTTCAACAGTTAGCCAAAATTCTGATAATTTGGTGTTTGTTTTCTAAATTAAGTGGAGTCAGAAGTTGTTCTTGATATAGAGGAGTTCTAAATTCAAGTACAACTTATTCTTTTGGAGATTAACACTCTCCATCAGTGGTATCAGAGCAGGTTGTGTCAAAATTGAAGTGAAGAAGACTCCGACTACTGCAGAAATACAAATCTTTACATCTTGAAGGTGCAAAAGGATAAAGGTTGAAGAAAACTTGAAGGTAGACACATTGAAGCTATCAAAAGGATCAGAAGGAGCGAGATTCAAAGTCAAGGTACATTTGTTTCTCATAAAGGTTAAAGAATTGACAATACAGGTAAAGAAACAATGGGAGATAGTCTCCAAATTGAGAAGCTGGATAGAGAGAACTATCCTGCATGGTCAATGAGGATGGAAGCTCATCTTATGAGCAAAGATCTGATGGGATACATCACAGGAGATGAAGAAAAGCCAGAATTTAGAGACTCTAGTGTTCCAACTAGAGAGGAGCTTGCAGACTTGAAGAATTGGATGAAGAAGGATGCTCAAGCAAGGAGCATAATCTACATGGCAGTCAATGATTATTTGCTTCCTCACATTAGAGGACTTGAAAGTGCATGTGACATTTGGAATGCTTTGGAGGAGCATTTCCAAAACACAACCAAATCAAGGAAGGCTTCACTATGGGCAGAATTTACTACCTTCAAGAAGAAGGCCTCACAATCAATCTCTGATTATGTGACAAAGATGAAGGACATTGCAGATTCTCTAGGAGCAGTGGATGAAGATATTGAAGAAGACAAATTCTCACAGGGCTAAGAGGAGATGAGAAGTGGAAGCCTTTCATTTTATCTACAGAACTTTCATTAGATCACTTTACTCCTGATTTGAATCAATTGTTAGGTCATATGCTAACTTTTGAGAATGATATCAAAGGAGATGTTGATAAGAGTGCAAGTCATGCAATGTACTCTAAAGACAAGAAGAAAGCTAACAAAGGGAAGCAACAATCAGGTGAAGAAGAAGGTACTTCAAACCAAGCAAATTTCATAAGAGGAAAAGGAAATGGCAGAAGTAGAGGAAGAGGCAGAAACAACAAAGATAATGCAAGAGCTTGTTGGATATGTGGTAAGACCAATCATCTATCTCATGATTGTTGGCACAATAATCAGAATAATAGTAATTATCAGAACTTTAATCAAAGAGCAAGAGGTGGTAGATTTCAGAGAGGAAACTTCAGAGGTAGAGGTGGTAGGAATTCTTTTGGAAGAGGTGGAGGAAGAAGCTTCCAAAGTCAATCCTATAATAACACCTACTATAACTATGCATCAGATCAAAAGGAGGATTCGACTCTCATTATGAATGCAACTTGTGAAACTTCACATGAGGACATGAGAGTGTTCTACATTGATTCAGGATGTAGTAATCATTTAAGTGGAAATATTGCTTTGATGACTGATTTAGATCATAATGCAATTAACCATACAGTTCAGACAGGTGATAATACAAAGCATAAGGTAAAGTCAATTGGTTCAGTCAAAGCTAAAGATGGGAGCACTCTTCTGAGTAAGGTTCTTTATGTTCCCACAATTCCAAAGAATTTGATCAGTGTAGGTCAAATTGTGGAAAAAGGATATGAGGTAAGATTCACTAATGATGGAGTATATGTTGAAGACCCTAGTCAAGGGTATAAACAGGTTGTTACAGGAAAGAAGGAAGGGAGGCTCTTCACATTGAAGGTACAAGGAAATGTTGGACATGCTATGTTCACATATGGAGAGCAGAAGGTGTCTGAATTGGATCTTTGGCATAAAAGACTTGGACACTTCAATGAAAGAGGTATCAAAGACATGATCAATAATGATTCAGTGCTTGGGTTGCCTAACATTGCAGGTCAGCACATGACATACAGATGTGAGGCATGTCAATTAGGTAAAGCTCATAAGCAATCCTATTCCAAGCATGGGTTTATGTATTCAGAAAGACTTGAGTTAGTGCATACAGATGTGTGGGGTCCTTCAAAGGACTTTAGTATAAATGGTTCAAGATATTATGTCATTTATGTTGATGATGCTACCAGATGGATCACAATTTATGTGATTAAAGAAAAGTCAGAGGTGTTTAATACATTTAAACATTATCATGCATATGCAGAAAGGATTACAGGTCAAAGATTGAAGAGACTAAGGTAAGATGGAGGGGGAGAGTATTTTTCAAATGAGTTCAATGATTACTTGTGGAATGCAGGTATAAAGAGAGAAGTTACTTGCAGGTACTCTCCTCAACAAAATGGGGTAGCAGAAAGAAGAAATAGGACTCTTGTTGAGTTTGCAAGGTCCATGATGAAAGAGAAGAATTGCCCAAATTATTTGTGGGCAGAGGCTGTAAATACAGCTACATATTTGGTCAATAGATTGCCTTGTAAAGCTTTGCAAGGTATGACACCATATGAAGCTTGGTGGGGTAAAAGACCTACCTTGGATCATTGCAGAATATTTGGATGTTTGGCATATGCATATGTGCCATCTCAATTGAGGCATAAGTTGGAGCCTAAGGCAGAAAAGTATGTATTCATTGGTTATGATGATAAACAAATGGGATATAGGTTGTGGAGTCCATCCACAAAGCAATTCCTTGTATCCAAGGATGTTACATTTGATGAGCAAGGTACTTGATATGCAGGTAAATACAATGTACATGCAGATGTTGAAGAAGTAGTGGATCAAAGGAAAGGTAAAGCAAAGATTCAATTACTTGATGAAAGTGAGAATAATGAAGTACAGGTTGAAGTTGAAGAGAGGCCAAGATTTGATCCAGAATGTGATGAACCAGAGACTTCAAGAAATGCAGAAGTTAGGAGGTCATCTAGGCACAAATGGCAACCTACAAGGTATAGCTATGACACCTCATTCTTGACTACTAAAGATTATGCTTATTTGATAAAAGCAGATGAAGATCCATCTACATATGATGAAGCCAAAGGCAAGAGAAATTGGGAAGAATCCATGCAAGAGGAGTATGATGCATTGATAGAGAATCAGACTTGGGATCTGGTTCCTAAACCTAATAGCCAGAAAATTATTGGATGTAAGTGGGTGTACAAAACAAAGAGATTTGCAGATGGAAGTGTGTCTAGGTACAAAGCTAGACTTGTTGTGAAAAGGTATGCACAGACATATGGAGTGGACTATGATGAGACTTATAGTCCTGTGGCAAAAATGACAACAATCAGAACCCTCATAGCAATTGCTGCTTGCAAAGGTTGGAAGTTATCTCAATTAGATGTTAAAAATGCTTTTTTGAATGGTTACATTTCAGATGAAGTTTACATGGAGCAACCAGATGGATTCAAAGACCAAGTGAGTCCAAATTATGTGTGTAAGCTCAAGAGAGCTTTGTATGGATTAAAGCAGGCCCCAAGGGCATGGAATTATAGGCTTGTAAAGTTCTTGAATGATCTTGGATTTCAAGCATCAAAGGCAGATAGTAGCTTGCTAGTCAAAGCAAGTGAAGATGGATTCATTTATGTTTGTATTTATGTTGATGACATAATACTTACAGGAACAGATGATAAAGGAATACAAATGATCAAGAAGCAGATGGAGAAAGAGTTCAAAATCAGTGATTTGGGGAACTTGTCATTCTTCTTGGGAGTGGAGATTTTATATACTCAACATGGAGTATATGTGACTCAAGAAAGGTATCTTAAAAATTTGCTAATCAAGTTTAAGATGGAAGATTGCAGGGTTGCACCTACACCCTTGGAAGTGAACCATAAATTGTCTAGATTTGGAGGAGAAGAATTCAGAGACATGAAGCTCTATCAAAGTTTGGTTGGTAGCTTGATTTATGCTACATTAACAAGGCCTGATTTGTCATATGCAGTTGGTGTGCTTTCACAATTTATGCATTGTCCTAGAAAGGAACATTGGATTGCAGGACAAAGAGTACTTAGGTACATCAAGGGTACACTCAGAGAAGGGTTGTACTATGGATTTACTTCTGATACAAGAGTGAAGATATACAGTGATGCAGATTGGGCAGGTAATGTGGATGACAGAAGATCAACACATGGATATTTGTGCTATGTAGGAGACAAATTGATTTCATGGTGTTCTAAGAAGCAACATACAGTTGCTTTGTCATCTACAGAAGCAGAATATAAAGGTATGGTGGAAGCTGCAAAGGAGGTAATATGGCTAAAGACACTTATGAAGGATTTTGATGGGATTCAAAGCACTCCTATAATTTGTGGAGATAATATGAGTTCTCTATACTTGGCAGCTAATCCTGTGTTTCATGCTAGAACTAAGCATATTGAAATACAGTATCATTTCCTGAGAGAGAAGGTCATTGATAAGGAGGTTGAAGTCATACACACTCCTACAAAAGATCAACTTGCAGATATGATGACAAAAAGTTTAGATGGACCAAAGCTACAGAGATTCAAGGATATGGCAGGAATCAAGAAGATAGAGAAGAACCTCAATTAATGATTGAGGGGGAGTTGTTGGTGCATGACAATCATCAATTGAAGGCTTATGAAGGAATGAAGTCAAATTTAGAAGTTTGAAGGAAGGACATACTCAGAAACTCAAAGCTATGTACACATATGTACATTAGTTCAGATATAGTTAACTCACACTTATGATTAGTCATAAACTTGTATATATTTGACTATAAATATGTTGGAAATGTCGGGACATGGAGCCCTGAGACATAGAGAAGAGTGTATGAGATGAGTTGGTATGTACATTGTACAAACCATCCATCAGATGTATGAAATATAGAAAAAAGTGAAAGTTTCAGATATGGCGCGTCGATCTTCTCTCCCATTCTCCTTCTGTGTTTAATCTTTTGAGAAATCCTTCTCCACGTATCTAAGTCCATAGCTAATCTATCTATGGCTAGAATTTGAGAGGCTAATTGTAATCAGGTTGAGAGAATTTAGTTTAGGAACATTCATATGTAATGATGTTCTGAGAGTCGACAAAACTGGCGCAGATTTCATGTTCAGAGAAATGAACATTACTCAATGTATGGTGTAAAGTTTTACACAAGTGAGGGCTTAAAATCTAAGTTGAAAGGTAAGCCATCTATGGCTAAAAGATCTTGATCAAATGGGTTCGACATTGTGAGAGTTGTAGCTAAGAAGTTGCAGGTGTCAAAGTCGCTACTACAGAGAAGGTGTTTTACACATAGGTAACTTGTTTGTATGATTTCTCAGAGTACACTGAATCATTTGCAGAGATTTAAGTTGGAGGAGGTGCGCAACCTTAAGGCGAAGCAACCTACAAAGTTTTATCAAAAACTTTACAGGATTGATTAGTCAATGAGTGATTAATCTGCAGCAGACTTTCAGGAAGTTTTCAGTTTTCAACAGTTAGCCAAAATTCTGATAATTTGGTGTTTGTTTCCTAAATTAAGTGGAGTCAGAAGTTGTTCTTGATATAGAGGAGTTCTAAATTCAAGTACAACTTATTCTTTTGGAGATTAACACTCTCCATCACCAATGACTTTATTCAAGAAGTGTGTGCCTCTATCACTCACTAACTCTATCGGCAATCCATATCTAGTGAACACATTCTCAAATAAGAACTTTGTTGTCATTTGAGCATCATTCTTCATTGTCTCTTTTACCTCTACCCATTTGGTTAGATAATCAGTGGCCACAATAATGTATTCAGCATGGGAACCTTTAGCTGGGGGTTAATAGGACCAACAAAGTCTATTCCCCACTTAGAGAATGCAAGTCCACCCATCATAGGTTTCAGTGGCATCTCATCTTTGCATATAGGATACTGAGTTCGCTGACAAAATCACACCTCTTCATGTAGGTATGTGCATCCATGTGAAGGGTTGGCCACCAAAGACCTGCAAATAGTATTGCCTTGATCACCCGATCTGGTCCAAAGTGTCCTCCTGCTACACCTTGGTGAGCAGTCTCCAAGATCTTCAGATATTTGCTCTCGTGGACACACACTCTAAGATACCCATCCTTTCCTCATCTGTATAGATTATCTCCAATGAGAGTTTAATCTAAAGCTTCTTGTTCTAAGCTCCTTTGTGTCTGGCCATTGTCATCTCCTGAGGGAATGTTTTCGTTCTCAGGAAGGCTACTAATGGTTCGACTTGATAAAGAGTGGCATGTTCCACTGGTGGTTTAGTGTGGCAGATTGGGCATTCTTTGCACATCCTATGGACATCTGCTTCCATAGTTGGCCAGTGTACTCCGAGTCTCCTTAGCATTTGTAAAGTTCTTTGCCTCGATTAGTGTTGCTCTAATGCACCAACATGTGCTAATTGCAACCATTTCACGTACTCATCCTCTTCCACACAACAAGATAATATTCCTTGATCTGTGTACTTGTACATACTCCCTGCCATGATATGGTACTTTTGGGCCTTTACTACCTCCCTATCTTGAGTGTTGACTACTGGATGTTTAGGCCCATATGTTAGTACTAGCACTAAGGTCTTGGCCCACTGTGGTACAACTTCCAAATTAAACAAGTACGCATCAGGAAGGTCATCTGATATTCCTTGTGGGGCATCTCCGGATGTGAGCCTCGAGAGATAATCTGCTCTCAAATGAGTCTTGCCCTTCATCACCACTACCTCAAAGCCGTATTCCATTAGTAAGAAGAACCATCTTACTAATCTACCTGTATTGCATGGCTTGTTTACGTGGTAAAGTAGAGCTTGATGATCAGTAAAAAATTTAAATTTATTTGCAATCAAATAGTGTCTAAACATTTTAACTGCATATACCATGCCTAACCCTTATCTCTCAGTAGTGGTATAATTTCGTTCAACTACATTTAACTGTCTACTAGCATAGGCAATTGGAAGATCCATATTACCTTCACTCGTAGGTTGTGCAAGTATCACACCCAATAGCATAATTGGATGCATCCACATGCACATGGAATGGCTTGTTCCAATCTGGGGTAGTCAAGATTTGTGTTGAACATAATCGTCCTTTAAGCTCATTGAAACATTCCTCACTCCACTCAAAATTGGTCAAAAGTCCGTACAGAGGCTTTGCAATGATGGCATACATGTGTATAAAACGTCGGTAATAACCACAATACCCCATGAAAGCTTGCACTTCCTTGACATTCTTTGTCTTGGGTAGTTCTGCTATAGCTCTCACTTTCTCTTCATCAGTGGATATGCCGTTCTTTGACACTATGTGTCCTAGAATCTTGCCTTTCCTGACCATGAAAACACACTTTTCTAGGTTCAAGCAGACTTGATATTCTCTACATTTATCAAAGATTTGTCTAAGTTCAAGTATATGGGTCTGTCTAATGTTGGAATGAGCACAAAGATCATCAACATAGACTTCCAAATTCTTCCTCAAGAATTCTTTAAATATGTGGCACATCAATCTTTGGAAGGTTGCAGGAGCATTGGTAAGCCCAAATGGCATCAGCCGATAAGCAAATATGCCCCACTCTATGGCAAAAGCCGTCTTATGCTGATCTTCTGGTGCAATGGCCACTTGATTGTAACCAGAGAACCCATCTAAGAAGCTGTACACTTCCTTGCCTGCCACCCTTTCTAATAGATGCTCAATGATAGGAAGCGGATAACTATCTCTGATAGTGGCTGCGTTAACCTTCTTCAAGTTAATGCATACACGTAATTTGCCATTCTTTTTTGGCACCACTACAATGGGGGATACCCATTCAGTGTGCTCGATTTCATAGATAAATCCAGCTTCAACCAAGCGGTCTATCTCTTCTTTGATCTTGGCAGCATAGTTGTCATTATATGTGTATGGCTTCTGTTTAGAGGGTCTGGCATCTGAGGTCATGGGGATCGTGTGTGAGCATATGTCAGGGTCTACACCTTTTAAGTCCTTGTAACGCCAAGCGAATACATCTCTGTATTCTCTTAGTAAGGCTATTAACTCTTGCTCTTCTTCTACCGTCAGGTCATGTCCTATGTACGTGCATCTTTCTTCTCCTTCTTCTATGGCTACCACAATTTTCTTTGTGGTTTCTTTGTTATCATAGGCCTCTCCTACTTGAGCATCGCGTTTAGGCATTCTTATCATAACTCTCATGTCTTCTATTTCATACTTCTTAAAATTTTCAGGGACCTCAAACAAAGATTCTTCTTCCTCCGGTGTACTTCTTTCTTCTTTCTTTTCTTTCCTTCACTCTTGGTGGTCAGTTGTGTGGTTAATCTCACCTCATTCATACCTTCCTCATGTCTCTGAGGGTGAGCTTCTACTTCATAGAAATATTCCTCATCTGATCCAAAAGGTGGGTCCATAATAATTGACTCTAGATCGGAGTCACTTGCATCCTTGAATGCAGCAGTATTGGGTTCACATTCTTCAATAATTGGATCACACATGATTGGCTCTATTGTGAATATTGAAATGTCATAGCCATCCTCGTCACAGTGGGGGGTCCATTGCTCTTCATTGATGGCTACGTCCATAGTTGCTAAGATTTCTGCCCAGCCATGAGGCTCAAAATCTTCATCAGAAAATACTACGGGTGCATAGGCTGGGTCTTGAACTGATCTATGAGTTTCCTTCGCACCTACCTCTTTTGCATTTTCCCTTTGCTCTTCCTCTTGTGCCACTTTACACATCCATAAGTGAGTGTCTTCATGCATCCACAAGGATCCTAATCCTATAGAATGCACTGACTCTGTATCATCTGTGGCTCTATGGATGGGATTCCATTGAATGGGGGGCACGTCTCTATGAGAGAAATCTTTGAGATTCACTTTGGTTGTGACACCCAAGTGTTGCAAATATAAAGAATTGGTCCCCCAATCCTATACTACTTGCAATTGTCTCAAGAATGGTCTTCCCAGGATCATCTCGTAGGCCTGATTCTTGTTAAAGTCACATATAGCAAAAGTATGCTCAAACTCTACACCACAAGTGATGAGAGTTATTCCTTCTCGTAGCCCTAAGGGTCTTTCAATGTGACCATCAACCATTTGTAGCTTCATTTTGGTGGGCCTGAGTGCTGGCTGACCCCATCGCTTCCATAGGGAAGTGGTAGCAATTGCAACTCCCCCACCTGAGTCCAAAATTGTCTTGGTTGTGTATCCCTGATGAGTGATAGGGAGATATGTGTTTCCTTCTTCTCCTTCGCTCATGTCTCCTATCTTGTCTAAGGGTATTTCTGGCACTGTTCTATGAGATCCTACCTGGGAACAAGGTTTTGCTATGTCTGGCACTTGCTTGGCTACATGTTTCCACATGTAGGCTTAACCTTGAGTAGCTCATCTAAAGTGAGATTGCACTGCACTTTAGTATTCTTCACTACCTCTGTGTTCCTAGGTATGATTGAGTCTTCATTTCTTATCATGACTGTAGGTGCTCTCATACATGTAGACTTTGCTTCCCATGGGCCTGTGAAATGGGGTAGTTCCTGTAAAGAATTAGACTCGAAGTCTAATCTCTCTTGAGATTGGGAACTCTCTTGCTCTCCATAAATGGAAGGAAGGTCTTGTGGGAATTGATCGTGTGTGTCATCCACAAGTTCAATGGGAGGAGGAACTTCACTCTCTTTAGCCCATTTCTCTTCCTGAATCTCTCGCAAGAATTCTGGTGAATACAGATTCATTAAAGAAGAGGTGTCTGGTTCAGTGGAGTTAGGCACATAAGCTTCCTTGGGAGGAATGCTTATTCTATCACTTGCCCTCTCCTTAGCCTGGGAGTTGGCTTGTTTTCCAGACTTTGCAATTATCGTCTCCAATCTGTCTAATAGACCATCAAAATGCAATGGTGTTCTAGTGGAGCTAGAGCAATTGAAGAGGGGACTAGCCTCAAACATGGCTTGAGCCAATTCCACCATCTTGGCACACAACTTGGTTTGTTCAAGCTCTAGGTCAGCTCTAGGGTAACATCTTTCATGATCCGTTACATTTGGCCCTTCCTGGATTCTGGCATGATATGCTCTAAGCATCATATTTATGTCCTCGGGGGTGGGATCTGCTAAGACTGATCCTACTCGGGGTGGTGGGTGGGTTACTTGTGGGGGATTAGAAGGTTGAGGAAAGGAAGGTGATGGGGATGGTAGTGGGGGTGATGTGTGAGAGTACGTTTGAGATGTGATTCCTATTATTTTGGCTTTTGTTTCTCTCAAACTTTCCTTGAGTTCACTCATCTTCTTTGCCCATTGCCTTTTCATGTGTTCATGGCTATCTCCCCAAGCTCTTGTTCTCTTCTTATTCTAGCTCTCAGTCTAGCTAACCTCCGCAATCTTTTCCTGGCCTAGGTCTTGGTTTTGCTTAAGTGCCTGAGCTCTCGTGATGACTTGCACCAGGGTTGTGGAAGTCACACTTCTCGTGGAGTCTACCACTAAGCCGATAACGTTGATAGGAGCGATTTTTGGCATATTGGCGGGGTTCTTGGAACACTCTCGTAACAAATGCTCCTTTCCACAATCTGGACAAAAGCCTTGAATTGTCATAGATTGGGTTTGTGTGGGTGCTGGTAGAGGGCAATCACGAATGAGGTGATCTCCCTGACATCAGTAGCATGGCCCTCTAGGAAATGGAGGTCTTATCTGCCTAGGTTGAGGTCTAGAGTTGGGGTTTGCATACATGACATTTGCATATTCTGGGTCCCAACTAGACTCACTCGGTTCTTCGTAATAGTATGACTCATTATGCTCAGGCAATTGCATGTAGTAAGCCTGTGGGCTATCAATATGGGTAGAGTCAAAACTATGATCACTTGGGTCACTTTTTGAAAGCAATGGTGTCACTGGCACTAAAGCTCTATTTAAATTTTCTTCTGCAGCTGCATACTTCACTGGAATCACATTGGCGAGAGGAGGGGGTTGCTTCACGAGGACTAGTTGAGGTCTTTGCTGCCCTTGATAGGGTGGTTGATAAGGTTATTGGGGCCTACCATACTGCTGTTGTGGGTACTGATTCTGGTATTTTCCTTGTTGTGGATATGACTGAGGATAATTTTGTCTAACAGCTTGTTTGTTATATGGGCAGTCTTGTGCAGTGTGATTGGTGTATCTCCTTTCTATGGTGTAGTACTAGCTGTTAGGATTAACTTGGGGTTGATCCATGATAGGGCACACACTAGCCATATGGTCTCCTCCACATGTGTAGCATCGTTTTCTTGGGGCAAATCTTGGAATCTGCTTTCTAGAGACACCTAATTTCTGAGCTACCTTTTTTGCTAGATCCTCAATTGATGTGGATTGGGAGGAAGCGAGGCTTCTAGAATTATCTGAATCTTTATAGATTTTTGAGAGCTCTAATTCCTCCCCTAGATTGTCCTCAATGTTTATGCACATGCGTACACATTCCTCTATGGATCTAGGGTCCTTCAAGTACACATATGATCTCAGTTTGGTACTTAACAATCCATCTAGAGATAGGGCCACTTGCTTGGCTTGAGTGGGTAACTCTAGAATAGGGCATCTCTCTAGGTATTGCCTAAACCTTCTTCCTGCGAGCCTCACTGTCTCTTGAGGTGTTTGCTTGAAGTTGTATATCAGGGAGGACATGTTATGCCTAATGCCACTCTTAGAAAACTCAGTGATGAACACTTCAAGAAGTTGGTCTATATTTCTGTACTGATCTTGGTGAAGTGGTTGAAATCAAGTCAATGCAGTGTTCTTGAGAGTTAGGCCAAAAGAATTGTATTTAGTGAACAAGTCTTCAACTTGTTCAGCTCTCAAAACTTGCCTAAACTCTGCTACATGGTCATATGGGTCTCCTGTACCATCGAAGCAGTTCTTCATGGACTTAACCAATTGTGTGGGTCTTAAGGTTCTAGCATGTTCTCCAGGCCGGGGCAGAGGGAATTCATCTGTATTTCTTGGATTCCTTGGATCCCTATGTCTCTCCCTGTCCATCCTATCAGTCTCTGTCCTCGTTCTCTCTCTTCCAAGTGGATTAGCAAAGCTCACCTCAGGTCTATCTCTACTCTTCTCTCTTTGTGTTCCATGAGCCTGAGATGTTCCAGCTCCTTGGTGACCATAAGACACAGTGGATCGAGGTTGGGAAAAAACAAAATCACCCTTCCAGGTGTATGCGTGTCTTCCATGCTCTAAGACCACAAAGATCCTCTCCAAGGCATCATCTAAGTAGGTCACTTTGCCTAGGCTATCAGGATATTTGAATTCATAGATGGTGAGGGCTCCCACTTCATTAGGATTCTCAAGCTTATACCTCCAAAATGCCTCATTCGTCTCTCGATTCACGAGCAAATCTATGCTCCTATTGTCCTGGGGAACCCACTCTGGCGTGATTATTCTCGTCAGAACTGACTTGCCTCGAGGGTATTCTAACAAGCCCTAGAGCTCAAAAAATGGATTTCATATGAAAAAGTTATGATAGTTCAGGGTTTAGAGGGTTAAAACAGACAATCAAGACCTTTCAGGAGTTTAATGCATTTTTCTAAGGCCTTTGTAATGGTATAGGTGATTGAATATGCAAATACGCCCAATTTTTAGCCCAAATGTTTTTCAAAAAATTACCCCTCTATTGTCGAAAATGTATGTCTATCGCGATAGACGGTGTCTGTCGCGATAGACACTAACTGTCGTGTGGGGTTGTCTGTCACGATAGATGGTGTCTGTCACGGTAGACGGGGTCTATCGTGGTTCTCTGTCTATTGCGATAGATGTGTGCCTGTCACAATAGACGTTGTCTGTCATCTGTCGTGGGCCTGTCTGTCGCGATAGACGGTTTCTGTCGTGATAGACGGTTTCTGTCGCGATAGATGAGGCCTGTCGTCCGTCGTGGTTTGGTCTGTCACGATAGACGGTGTCTGCCGTGATAGACAGTGTTTGTCATGGGGTCCTGTCTGTCGCGATAGATGGTGTCTGTCACAATAGACTGAGTCTGTCGTCTGTCGTGCTTTTGGTCTGTCATGATAGATGGTGTCTGTCGCGATAGACGGGGTCTATCGTGGTTCTCTGTCTATCGCAATAGACAAGGTCTATCATCTGTCATGGGCTCTGTCTGTCGCGATAGACGGGGTCTATCGTGGGGTGTTATTTGTCGCAATAGACGGTGTCTATCATGGGGTGTTGTCTGTCACGATAGACGGTGTCTGTCGTGATAGACGCTGTCTATCATGATAGACGGTGTTTGTCGTGATAGACGGTGTCTGTCGTGATAGACTGAAAAAACACAATTTTTTTAGAAACTTCTAGTGATTTGGAGTGCTCTAATGGTGTAGGTTATCGTGCCAAGCATGCATTCAAAAAATAATAAGTTTTTCTGTCTGTCACGATAGATAGAGGTCGTCGTCCCGAGACCTGTGCAGAGTTCTATCGAGCCTGCGCAAGCTGCTGGAGATGGTGGTACTGTTAGATCCCGCAACAAAAGCTCAAAAAACACACAAAAATAGATAGCATGCAAGCTCTCTCTCGCTCTCTCTCACAAATGAAATGAGGGAAATGAGGTGGGTAGGGGAATATGACCAAAAAACTGAAATTTTTGTGAAGATGGAGATGGAGGTGGGAGATGGTGAGGATGATGATGGTGATGATGGCAATGCAAAAACAAGAAAAATTGAAGAAAAATAAGGAAAAGAAAGGATATTACCTATGACTCCAATGTCTCAACTCTACATCTTACCATCACACGCTCGTCCTCGAAGCTCTCTCCCCAGCAACGATGCCAAATTTGGTGTCACTCTAGCACAATGGCAAGTACCAAAGTGAGGAGATCCACCTCATAATTGTCAATCCGTGGAGACGTGAGGACTAGTATGAAGACTATGAGCAAGTGATGGCAAAAGTGTGTGAGTGAGAAGCACACAAACATGCACACACATACACACACACGCGCACACAAGGCAAGAACAAGGAGAGGAACAATGGAGTTATTTTCATTAGTTCAAAAGTCTCTTACATAAGCTCAAATCACTAACAATTTAACCTCAAAAATGAGCTATCTAGCTCTTTTTATAGTTTTTTGACTAGCTTTGGCCTTGTCCATACCTAGTGTCCAACCTAGTCACATGCTTTGAAACTTTAAGAGTTGGTGATTCCTACCTCGAAACTGCTATATCTCAAATTTTATGTGAAGAGATTGATCACACAAGAGACTGCAAGCTTCCAAAAAAATTTCTCTTTCCTCTCTCTATTTTTTCTTTCTCAAACTCACTTTCATGGATATGGGCTCGATTTGTAGAGCTTAGAACTAAATAGAAGCTATAAAAACCTAAAGTTTTGCATTTGAAACACTCAAAGTACCCCTTTTCAACTTTTGAAGCCTCCAAAGGTCTTCCAAAGCTTCCTTTTCTAGATCCAATTCTTGAACAAGCGGAAATTACACTTAATTGTAAGTTTTAATAATAAAATGTGACAATTAAGCTTTTAAAATATGTTCTCTTTGTGAATCCTTTGGAGTTTGAGGTCTATGAAAGCACACAAACATCATAAGGAAGAAGAAAAAGGAGCACAACACAATACAAAATGTATTATCAAGTGAGTGTACAAAGACAAGTGACTCGTTAGGGTTTTAGCTGTATAAACAAGCGAAGGAAAAAACCTCCTAAAGAGGGAAAAAAGTGCCCCGGTGGTCCTAAGTGTGTTCACACACATCACTCGTGAAATATATCAACAAACCCCTTGGGAGTGATGCAGTGAAAAAGGATTTTGCACTCATGTATAAGGAATTTCCTAGCTATGTGGAAATAGATCAATCCACAAAAGGAAGTAAGCCCAAAACTTTGCAAAAAGCTTCAAACTTCTCCCTAGGTAGAGCCTTTGTGAAAATTTCTACAACATTTTCCTATGTGGGCACATAGGCCAAATTGATCTCTGCAACAAAGAACCTCTCCCTGACATAATGATAGTGCACCTCAATGTGACTTTGTGCGAGCCATGAACACATAGTTCCTCACAACTGATACCATTAGTGTCCATGTGAAAGGCAAATGGACACCGAACACTTTTGTATATGTTCTTTAATAAAACATATAGTGACATGGTCAGCCACAAACTGTAAATTCGACCGCATTTGTAACACCTAAGAAGTTTTTGTTCGTGCTCCATGTGTACTGTGTTTTTCAACATATTTCTATAGTCTATGTGCAGAGTATCGTCTGTGGTTCTTAGAGCTTGGTTTTCTACTCCAAGGATATCTTCATGGAGCTCTCGAGAAGTAGAGCATTCTGTGGTGCATCGCCATCAAAATACTTCACTGATATCAGAGCATTTTGACACAAAAGCTTTGTTCCTTTTGTGCAAGCAAAGCGAGCACCCGCCCACCCACCCAAGGGTTTCTCCAAGGCTTACGACCTTGGCATACCTTGTCATCCGAGTCATTGAAGTCACCATTGGTGCCGTTGTCTATGCACAAGGGAGGAACTCAATGATGAGGGAAGAGGGAGGTTCCCAGTACTTCCCGAGAGGTCACCCATCCTAGTACTGTTCCCCTCGAGCTCGCTTAACCGTGGAAATCTCTTGCCACTAAGCTACAATCTTGTGGTGTTTGAAGAAGGGGAAAGACTAAGGTTGAAATTATCTTCAACAAGCTTTGGGTCCTCAAAGCTTCATTCTTTGTTTTCAAAGCCTATTTTTTGAAGAATTTTTGGCCTATTTTTGGAGCCATTTTGGTACTTTCGAGCATAGTTATCTTCATAGAGATCCAAGAACATCAAGAAGAGTGTTCTTTGTATTTGTTCAACAATGAATGTTCACCTTTTGGGGCTCCGTTTTCAGCCATACTAGTTAATCTATAGGTTTCTTGAAAGGTTTTAGTTGTGGTGGGAGCAGCCACTGCAAGTCTATGCAGGTTTTTGAGCCTAAAGAACAGAGTTGACTTGCAAGTGTTTTTGGCCAGTGTTTGGGTAGTGAATTTAACCTTTTAGTGCCATTGTACTACATATATTGAGCACATATGCACTATGTATGCTTTTGTGGATACCACTTATGTACGTTCTTGTGTTCATTGATATAGTGGTTATGTTTTTGCATAAAGCCTTTTATGTTTAATAAAGAGGGTCCTGGTGAGGTTTTCTTAACTAGGAGACACTCAAATGAAGGGATCTCTTCGGTGATGCAGGTGGAAGACTTACCCAGCCTCGCCATAGGAGATGTACGATACTTGTTCATAAGTGCTCGATAAGCCTAGTTGACTTATTTCAGGTAACGAATTATATATAGTGGAGTCACTGATTCACTATGCAAGTAAACATGTCAGTATTTGCAGTTTTATGAGATTTTTGACATTGGTCATATGATCATTTTGCAGACGATACTCTCGCAAAATTTTTCCAGATTTTTGGTTTTGTCAACTATAAAGTGGTCGATTTAATCCTTGATACACTTATTGGTGTGAGCACATTTATTCTCACATACTCCTTTTGGTTGGTCATTATTGTTCATTAATACATTTTTCTAGAAAGATTACTGAATTCTCTCCCAAAATTTGACACTTGGACATCCTTCTTTAACCCTTAGTGGGGTTTCGACTCTTCTAGCTCCATTATCATTCTATCCAATTCTCTACCATTATGGCATCAGAGGTCTTAGGCACTCCTGGTGGATCAGGGTTAGCACCAATGTTTCAAGGAGGAGTTATAACTTGCAAGGTAAAGACCATTTTGAGATTTGAAAATTTGATGGCACAAACTTTGCTCTATGGAAGAATCAGATTAAAGATGTGCTGATTCAGAGGAGGCAACGAAAGCCAGTAAATGGAATCTCGAAGAAGCCTGCTCACATGGATGAAGATGATTGGGATGAGTTAGATGAAATGGCTAGGTCTACCATTCAATTGCACCTGGCAGATAATGTTTACTTTACAGTATTAGATTGTGAAAGTATAGAGGAGCTTTAGAATAAGTTATGCAATACATATGAAAAAGAGATGATGTCAAATAAAGTGTATCTGATGAGAAAGTTATATGACCTTCGTATGAAAGACATAGATAGTGTTGCAGCTCATCTAAATGAGTTTGATGCTAAATTCTCCCGGTTATAGGCTCAGAAAATGGATATGGATAATGAAATGAAAGCAGTCTTATTGTTATGCATGTTGCCATCATCATGGGATACGTTTTGCACAACTATTAGCAATAGTGCACCTAGTGGTAAACTAGTCTATGATGACATATGTGGAGCACTCTTGAGCAAGGAGATTCATAGAAAATCTATGGTTGGCACTCAGAGTGGAGATGCATATAATGTTCATGATCCTTACCAAGCAAAGAATCAGCAATGTGGTAGGAGCAAGAACAAGGAAAAGAATGGTCAACAGAATAAGAATAGAAGTAAATCAAGGAAGAGAGATATCGAATGCCATTATTTTCATAAGAAAGGAGACATGAAGAAAGACTTTTATGCATTAAAGAATGCTAAAGGTAAAGGACAAAATGTTGATGGGCATGTTAAAGAACTACCTACACCATCTACTTTGACAGTGAAGATTGAAGAAATTAAAGCTATTTATAATGATGTTGATGTGTTGACACTTGATAGTATTGTGCCAGCTAAAACTCTTATGGTTAATTCTCTTTCCCACACATGGCTTCTAGGATTTGGTTTTTCTTTCCATGTGAAACCACATCGATAATGGTTCTCTAATTATGTAGCAAAGTCTCTTGGTATCGTGAGACTTGTTGACTCTTAATAGTGTGACATTGTGGGGATTAGAGATGTGGTTGTGCAGTTTATTGATGGTTCAAAATTTACTACGCATAATGTATGCCATGTACCTGAGTTATCACACAGTTTGATATCAGTTGTTCAACTTGATGACCTTGGCTACAAGGTGGTCTTCTATGCTTAGTCCTTTCGCATATCAAAGGGCAATATGGTTATTGCAAAAGGAAGTAAAGTTGACGCACTTTATCCTTTATTTGTATCATAGAATGAACACCTTTTAGCTATTACTGACTAGCCCATGGCTTGTATTTGGCATGGTCGTTTGGGCCATATATCACATAGTGGAATGGAAAATTTTTCTCATTCTAGCTACTTACCTCTGTTATCTTTCTCTAACTAAGAATTTTCAATATGGAAAACAAACTAGGAATGTGCACAAAATGGACATTGACTCTGCAATTCAGCCTTTAGATCTTGTTCATATAGATGTGTGTGGTCCTATGCCCTCAAGGTCATTAAGGGGTTCTCTTTATTTTGTCACTTTCATAGATGATGCTACTAGAAAAGTTTGGGTATATCCTATCAAAGCAAAGGATGAGGTAATCCCTACTTTCAAAAATTGGCTTGCTTCAGTTTAGACTAAAAAAGGAACTAAGCTTAAAGCTTTATGTTCACATAATGGGGGCGAGTATACCTCACATGAATTCAGCCTTTTCTATCCATCTAGAGGAATTCGTAGAGAGTTTACAGCTCCTTATACCCCGGTATGGAATGGTATAGCTGAAAGGATGAATAGATCTATTCAGGATAGAGTACTTTCTATGCTACATCATGCAAAGCTATCACAACGCTTTTGGGCAAAAGCAGTATTGGCTGCAATTCATGTGATTAACATTTCACCTAGTATTGCCAAAGGTCTGAATGTGGCACAAGAGTTATTGATAGGGAAGCCACCATATTATGATCATCTTCAAGTTTTTGGAGTGAAGCATATGTTCATATACCCAAGAATATTAGACAAAAGTTGGACCATGAGTCAAAGAAATACATTTTTCTTGGATATGGTTGAGAAGGAAAATTTGGATGTCGCTTATGGGATCTTGAAACATGATTAGTAATCAAAAGTAGTGATGTCATTTTCAATGAGTCTAAAATGCATAAATAGCCCATTGAGGAGGTTGAAGTGAGAAGAGTGGTGTTTGAGGATACTAGTCCTCTAGTTAGCATGCATAAAAATGCTACACATAGGGATGTTCAAGAGAATGTCCGATCAAATCATTCTGCAAATGTTTCTATTTAGCAACCATTGAGATGCTCTACACATGTCTCACATCCACCTGATAGATATGTTTCAAGTTTGGATTTTGTTATGCTAACAGATGTTGGTGAGCCTTCTTGCTACAAAGAGGCTATGCAGACAATGGATCATGTCAAGTGGGAGCATGCCATGAAGAGTGAGTTGGATTCTATTCATAAGAATGGTACTTGGGATTTAGTACCTTTGCCAAAGGATAGGAAAGCTTTACCATGTAAATGGGTATATAAGCTGCAATTCACATCAAATAGTGCTTCTCCAAAGTATAAAGTTTTGGAACATCAAGCTTACACTATGCTTGAGGTGGATATGATCTACATCAAAAACTATCGCTTGGATTACATCGAAGGAATATATGTTCAAGAGTTTTTTTTTATGCTCATTTATTATATTTTTTTATGCTCATTATGCAACAAGCCTCGCCTTATACCTACCAACTGTTCCATCAGTTTTATGTTTCAACTTGTATACTCATTTAGTGCCAATAGCCTTTTTGCCTTGAGTCAAATCAAATAAAAACCAAGTGCTATTCTTCATAATAGCATCATATTCTAATTGCATATCATCCTCCCATTTTTTTGAATTTTCTACTTCATCAAAAGAAATAGGCTTATTTCCATTGCAAAGGCTAGAGGCAGCCATTGCATAACAATCTGATACAAAAGAAGCACTATGAGAACCTGAACGAGTATGACATGATAGAAGTGCATCTAATCTTCTATCTCTCAAAGCCTTTGTCAATGATTTAGGCATATATTCTGCCTCCTCTATATCAGTCCTCTCATCAACAACTGCATCATGTAAATCTCCTTAAAAAATGGAATGATTTACACCATTATTTGAAATGTGTAAAGGTTGAGAAATTTCCTTATTTGATCTAGCACTTGACTATCTGTCTGTAAAAGAGGAAGCAAAGTATCATACAGATCTTTAGAGCTAATTGATGTCTCCTTACTACATGAAAGTTATGGCTAAATTGCATCTTCCACAAAAACAACATCACAACTTATCAAAGTACATTTAGTCTATGGATGATACATATGATAGCCTTTTCTTTTCGAGTTGTACCCAACAAAAATACATTTTACTACCTTATCGTCCAACTTTATGCATTGTTGTTCAGGCACTAATGCATATGCCAAATGTTCAAGGCAAAGGATCGAGTACTGGCTCTCGTCATAAAAGAAGAGGAAGCACATAAACTACTCAAATTATTTCATCATGTCAACCGTATCACTAAAACAATGAAATATATGTATATATATATCCAATTACTGCAAGTGCGACTCCATTTTGTGCAAGTCGAGGAGTCCTCAAGCTTGAGGAGTCTAAGTAGAAAGCTCACACCAGTTTCTATAATTTTTGGAAGCCGTTAGCTAGTCCAAATTAGAGGAAGAACCTATTTTTAACTATGTCGATCACTAGATGTGAAATCGGTCAAAACTAGGCAAAAACTATAAATAGAGCTAGAGAGCTCATTTTTTGGTGGTTGTTGAACTTATGAGCTAGAACTAGAAGAGCTATTGTAATTAGTTGATAATGAATATGAGTATGAGTTCTTTCCTTGCCTTCCATTGATCTCCATTGCGACTTCCCTTCTGTGCGTATGCATATGTGTGTATGCTCATTCCATTTCTCACCATCTTCTTCATGCACATCACTTGCTCTTGATCTTCATATCAGCCTAACCTCTCCACGGATTGAAAATTATGAGGTGGATCTCCTCACGTTGGTGCTTTCCATTGTGCTAGAGTGACACCAAATTTGGCGCCATTGTCAGGGTTGAGTGTCTGATGGTAAGTGTGTTCGAGAAAATTGTTGGAAGGTAAAATTTCTTTGTTCTTTTGTTCTTTGTAGTTAGTTTTTACACACTTTTACTCCTCTATTCCTCTACTATCATTCCCTGTCATTATCTCAAACTCCAAAAAATCACCAAAAATCAGTCATATTCCCTCTTTCTCTTCTCTTTCCCTCATTTGTGTGTGTGCGAGAGTGAGAGAGATTTTGGAGGTGTACATTTGTGTTTTCTGGTGCAGTAATCTTGCAGGGCAGCCTTTGGACACCAAGGATTTGCAGGAAACATAGGTAAAAACTCCATTTTTCTCTCAAAAATTGCCATTGAAGCTGACCATCAGGACTGTTAGACAAGGTAGGAATTTGGGCTAACTTTTTGCATGAAGGAGGAGCCTAGGTAAGTGCTTGTAGAGATCTATGCTTGGTTTTGTGAAATTGCATCATTTTTTGACCATCGTGATGATGGCACATCATCACGATTGCATCTGACCATCACGATGATTACTGACCGTCGTGGTGATTGGCTCATGCCATCGCGATCGCATCTCACCATCACAATGGTGCTTGACAATCGTGATCCTAACTGGCCATCGTGGCTTGATCGTCATGATTGTGCTTGACCATCGTGCCCTTGACCGTCATCATTTGACCATCGTGAACTAACCATCGCAATTATCAGTGATCATCGTAGCTTGACCGTCATGACTTGATCGTCACGATCCTGATTGACCATCGTGACTTGACAGTCACGATTGTGACTCATCATCGTAAGGCCTGATCATTGTGACCTCTGACCATCGTGGGTGTCACACCATCGCGATTGTGTCTGACCATCACGATTGTCAGACAAAATGCCAAATTAGGTTTTTGCACATATTTTCAAATTTTTTGGGGTAATTTCTTGACATTAATTGTGAACCCTTGTGTGTGGCATAGAGCAAAGGGAGAAGCGGGCAGGCACCTTGAGTTCTCGAGCAAAGTCAAAACAGCCACTTCTTAAGTCCAAGAGAACTTTGTAAGTGGAATTTCCATTTCTTTAATTGTTGACGATTTCTTTGAGCAAAGACATATTGTGATCAATGGAGTGTCTTAGGACTCCTAGTGTAGCCAAGATTCACACTAGCTCATTGAGTGATAAGTAGTCGAAGAGTGAAAGGGTGAAGGGGTCAAGCCTAAAGGAATTTTGTGATTTGAATATGCAACACTCAAATGAGTTAAAAACAAACACATTAAAATGATTCCTTGCGAAAAATGTAAATAAGACAAGAACCTCTAAAGAAAATGCATAAAGAACTAAGTGATTGACCTAATTAAAGGGGTGAGCGCAACACGATGAGATTAGGATTAATGAAGTTGAGATCTGGAAAATACTTAGGGAAAAGTGATAAACGGAGTGTTTGATCTTCTGAGGCTAGCGTGAGAACTACAACACGATCGTGGGCACAACAGCTAGGCAGTTATCCATACGAGGTTAGTTCAGACACAAGTGACTCAGATATGTCTTTCAACACGGGTAGACCAGGGGTGTCGTTTAATGTAGCGCACCTAGAGAAGACTGAGGGACCCTACAAGACTCAGTTGGAGTATATCCATACGAATAGATTGGGTGCTCGGGTATATGAGGATGGCCTTCATAGGTCAGTGATCCTGACCAACCTATGGGATTAGAACATCCAGCTGTTAAGTTTAAAAACGAGGCTTACATAGACAAAGAAGGGACCATGTATATCGTCACAATTAGGGCCGACTCAATGAATGAACTAGGTGAGATGGTAGAAAATGCAGACATAGATGTGGAAGGACACGACAAATAGATTGAGGAACCCAAAATGCCAAGAGGAAAATCCATACTAACGAGGGTGATAACTCCTAAGTGGATGCCCCAAGACAATAGGAGTATAGAATTGTTCTCCAATAAGGAGACCGATGAAGCCTTTTGGAGGTATATGCTAGAGCATCCTATTGCTGCATGAGCAAACATGATTTATGAACTAAAGGACCTAGAGACCCCAGAAAAGGTAGTATACTTAGATAAAACCTCAGAAGGAGTGTATAAGATCACAGAACATGGACGAAATGCGTATACATGGGGGGGGGGATTAGTTTTTCCTCTAGTAAGATCGCAAGCACCTAAGGATAGCTTGGAAATTGGCACATCTCAAGGACATAGAGAGAAGAACAAAGAAGGTGCCAAGAGTAGTTTCATCCATCGTGCAGGAAGGGAGAGAACCCCTACCGAAGGTGGGAGAGCTGAAAAACAACCTCTAAGGGATCATAGGGCTCACAGGGGTGGGGATGGTTTTCCCCTACCTAGATCAAGAGACCACCCTAGAACCTTGAGGCCTACTCAGTTGGTGAAGGCTATGAAGAATTGTTTTGACATATCCAAAGACCCCTACGAGCACGTAGTAGAGTTTAAGTAGGTGATATAAGCCGAACCAGTTGAAGACATGTTTACACAATTTAATGCCTTTGGCCTCACTCTAAAGTGTGATGCATTGGATTGGTTCCGACCATTGCACCAACACCAATTTAGAGACATCCACCACATGGTGGAGTCCTTCATTATGGACTTTTCCAAGAGTGGAATCAGACACAACACGTCTTCCTTCATACACACATTCAAACAAACCTCTTAAGAGACAATGAGGATGGCCGGTCAAAGATTTAGAAGGTACATAAAAAGATGTCCTCCATTGGAAGTACCCACTCAAGCCAAATTGATAGCTTTGTTCATAGACAGCCTATTGAGTGCTAAGTTGAGATCATACGTCTTCTTCAAGGAGCCAAGAACCTTGGATCAATGTTTATGTATCTGTGTAGACATAGAAGATAACTTGGGAGATGAGCTACAACTGCCTAAAGCTCAGAAAGATTCGGATAGCACTATAGAGACTTCATCCACACGTTCCAATTCAATAGAGGACTTAGTGAAACAAGTGGCCAAATGATTGGGAGTTTGTAGCAAACCAAACATCAAATTAGCCCCCCCTCGAAGGTGTTATATGTGTGGAGGTGAACATACGGCAAACATGTGTCTGCATGCAATGCAACCCATAGGAAACTCCAATGGAGTGTCCTGTACCATACAACACAGATACACAAACCACACTGCTCGGGATTGTCCAAGATGTGCTAATTCAAAGGAGGAAATGGAAGCCAGTAGATCGAATCTCAAAGAAGCTTGCTAACATGGAGGAAGCTCATTGGAATGAGTTGGATGAAATGGCTAGGTCTACCATTTGATTGCACCTAGCAGATAATGTATACGTTATACTGAGGCTCTTATGGCTGATTCTCTTTCCCACATGTGGCTGCTAGATTCTAGTGCTTCTTTCCATGTGATACCTGGCATAGAGAATGGTTCACTACTTATGCAACAGAGTCCCTTGGTATTGTGAAACATGGTGACTCTTACCAGTGTGATGTTGTCCGGATTGGAGATGTAACTATGTAGTTCATTGATGGTTCAAAATTTACTATGCAAAGTGTATGCCATGTACCTCAATTATCACACAGTTTCATGTCAGTTGGCCAACTTGATGACATTGCTTACAAGGTGGTCTTCTATGCTCAATCCTTTCGCATATCAAAGGGCAATATGGTTATTGCAAAGGGAAGAAAAGTTGCTTCACTTTATCCTTTATTTGTATCACAAAAAGAAGACTCGTTAGTTGTTACTGAACAACCTATGGATTGTATTTGGCATGGCAGTTTGGGCCATATATCTCACAGGGGAATGGAAAATCTTTCTCGTTTTCGCTACTTACTTGTGTTATCTTTCTTTGATTTTTCATTATGTGAGCATTATCAATATGGAAAGCAAACTAGGAATGTGCATAAAGTGCACATTGACTCTTCAAATCAGCCTTTAGATCTCATTCATACAGATGTGTGTGGTCCTATGCCCACAAGATCATTAGGTCCTTCTCTTACTTTTCCACTTTCATAGATGGTGGTACTAGAGAAGTCTAGGTATATCCCATCCAATCAAAGGATGAGTTATTCCCTATTTTCAAAAAATGGCTTGCTTTAGTTGAGAGTGAAAAAGGAACTAAGCTTAAAGATTTACATTCAGATAATGAGGGTCAGTATACCTCACATGAATTCAGCCTTTTCTATCACTCTAGAGGAGATCATTGAGAGTTTACATCTCCTTATACCCATTACAAAATGGTGTAGCTAAAAGGATGAATAGAACTATTCATGATAGAGTAGTTTCTATGTTGCATCATGCAAACCTTTGAGAAGGCTTTTGGGCAGAAGTGGTATTGACTGTAGTTCATGTGATTATTTTTTCACCTAGTATTGACAAGGTTCTCAAAGTGGCACAAGAATTATGGATTGGAAATCCACCATATTATGATCATCTTTGAGTTTTTGGGTGTGAAGCATATGTTCATATACCCAAGAATCTCAGACAAAAGCTGAACCATAAGTCAAAGAAATACATTTTTCTTGGATATGGGAGAGAAGGTCGATTTGGATATCGCTTATGGGATCCTGAAACACAATCAGTGATTAGAAGCAATGATGTCATTTTCAATGAGTCTAAGATGGATGGACAACCCATTGAAGAGGTTGAAGTGAGAAGAGTGGTGTTTGAGGATACCAGTCCTCTAGTTAGCGTGGATAAAACTACTGCACATAGGGATGTTCAAGAGTATGTATGATCAGATCAATCTGCAAATATTCCTGTTCAAAAACCATTGAGAAACTATGCACGTGTCTCACATCCACCTGATAGATATGTTCCAGGTTTAGATTTTGTTATGCTAACAAATGTTGGTGAGCCTTCTTGCTACAAAGAGGCTATGCAGACAAAGGATCATGTCAAGTGGGAGTGTGCCATGAAGAGCGAGTTGGATTCCATTCACAAGAATGGTACATGGGATTTAGTATCTTTGCCAAAGGGCAGGAAAACTTTACCATGTAAATGGGTATATAAGCTAAAACTCACATCAAATAGTGCTTCTCCAAAATATAAAGCACGACTTGTTGCAAAGGGTTTTAAGCAACAACATGGTGTTGTTTTCAAAGAAATCTTCTCTCGAGTGGACAAGATGACTACATTGCAAATGATGCTTGGATTCATCAAATTGGATGACTTAGAGCTAGTCCAAATGGATGTGAAAAATGCTTTCTTGCACGGAGATCTTACAGAGGAGATCTATATGGAACTACTAGAGGATTATGTAGTTCCTGGCAAAGAAATTCTAGTTTGTAAGCTGAAGAAGAGCTTATATGGACTTAAAAATTCCCATAGACAATGGTACCAAAATTTTGCTGCTTTTATGAAGTCTTAAGTCTATTCTCAAAGCAATGAGGATCATTGTCTCTACACAAAGAGATGCTTCGATGGTAGCTTGATATGCTTGATACTTTATGTAGATGATATGTTGATTGCTGGGGTCCTTTTATGATTTGTCAATTCTCAAAAACAAGTTGAGTCAGACATTTGGTATGAAGGATTTGGGGGATGCCAAACATATTCTTAGCATGCAAGTTACTCGTGATAGGAGTAAAAGATGCATATACTTGTCTCAAAGCGAGTACATATCCAAAGTACTTCACAGGTTCAATATGCAAGGTGGTAAGGCATTGAGTACACCTTTACCCACATATGTGAAATTAATGCCAGGATGATTGCCTCAAATCACATGAGGAAAAGAATTCATGACCAAAATTCATTATGAGTCTGTTGTTGGTAGTCTCATGTATGTTATGCGTCACTCTAGCACAATGTTGAGTAGCAATGTGAGGAGATCTACCTCATAAATGTCAATCTGTGAAGACGTGAGAATTGGTATGATGACCATGCGCAAGTGAGGGCACAAGTGCGTGAGTGAGAAGCACACTAGCATGCACACACATACACACACAAGGCAAGAACAAAGAGAAGAACAATGGAGCGCTTTCTATTAAACAAGATCTCTTTTACGAAATCTCTAATATCTCACAAGCTAACCTCAAAAATGAGCTCTCTAGCTCTTTTTATAGTTTTTGACTAGCTTTGGCCCTATCAAGACCTAGTGTCTAGCCTAGCTAAAAAATTAGGCTCCATGGATTATTTGAGGGCTCAAATGGAGTCTAGAAATTATGAAAATTGATATGTAGGTGGGGCATCATCGACACCTCTCCTGTTGCAGTCTCAAAATCACACGAATTTTGGTGAGCATACTCAGCATGTTTTCGAGATCAAAACATCTTTGATTTGTGGTGCCAAAATCGCGATCTGAGCTCATTTCAGCCTCCGAACGCACTATTGTAGTGCTTGTGTAGGTTATTTCGTCTTTTTGTGCCAAAGATATATACTATGTTTGGTTCACCAGTACAAGCATCTCGAAGTCGGCTACAAGTTTAGCAGAATTCATCTCGGCAGTTCTATTCAACTTTTTGAGATACAATCAATTGTTTGCATCAAGGTATTTTAGTCACCAACCATGGCTGAAAGTAGTGATGTATTCTGTATGTTGGTTGTTGAGGATAAGTTTGATAGTATCAACTACCTGTTATGGGCTTATATGATGTGACATGTATTGGTTGCAAAAGGATTCTGGAACATTGTGCAGGGTGTTAAAACGTCCTATCACACGTGCAACTGTTACAACTGCACGTACTGAAGCTGATGCAGAAGGTGTCAAAGACTATGATATTCTACATATTCTTGTTCGTGCTACGGTTTTTGCTGCACCTACTACATAGCAAATTTGTTGGGATGGAAGAGATGCCTAGGCACATGCATTGATAGCTTTGTCTGTCAAACATGCCATTCTTCCTCACATTCCCTCTTGCGAAAAAGCTAATTGGATACACTTACCACATTGTACCAAGCTAGGAATGAGGCTCGTGTTGCTTACCTCCACAGTTGGAGAGTGAGCACATGAATAAAGGTGATTATATGGACAGTTTTCTAACAAAGATCAAAGACTTAAAAGAAGAGTTGATTTCTGCTAATGAAGTTATACCAGATAGCTCACTTGTGCAGACCGTTCTGAATGGTCTTTCTTATTCATATCAGAGTTTTGATTCTACTCTTCAGTTGATGATAAAAGGCAATCCAAATGCCTTGTCATTTGAGGAGTTAGTCTCTATTCTATTGCAAGAATATCAGTCAAGGCAGAACAGGTCCATTATGCGTGTCGTAGATCAAGCTTTCCTGGCTAGTCAAAAGGGCAAAGGAAAATGGAGCTCTTCAACTAGTAAGCAGAAATCTGCTAATTTTGCACATTCGAAGAAGGAAGACAAAGATGAGAAGAAATCAGAAAAGCAGAAATTGTTTTGCAAGTACTGTAAAGGAAATTATCATATCATAAAGAACTGTCCTAAACTCGCTCCAAAAGAGGCAAAGAAAAAGGAGGCTGGAAAGGTTGTTGTAGAGGCCTCTACTCCAAAAACAGAGTTTGCTAACCTTGTGCAGGATGAAGAATGGGTGTTTACTACTATTTGCAGTTTTGACCCACCTTCTCATGAGCAGTGCATAGTAGACTCACATGTTTGGTACTTTCATAGTGGGGCGACCAAACATATTACCTCGCGGCATAGTTTCTTCTCTTCAATCGAGCTTGCCCCTACAGGGAATACTCTCACATGTGCCAACAACTCCTCGTATCTTATCATGGGAGTTGGTAAGATCATTAAGACTATTGTTGATGGTAGTTCTTTCACTTTTTCAGATGCTTTATTTGTGCCAAGGATCAAGAAGAATCTATTATGAGTTTTTGCATTAGCCAAGATTGGCTTGGTTGTGAAATTTGTTGATGACAGATGTACAGTTCATGATCTGTCAAATGGCAATGTTATTATTGCTTCTGGCATTTTATGTTGTGGGCTGTATAAGCTCATAGACTATGAAAAATTGGTGAATGATTTGGCATGTGTAGTACATGATTCTCAGGCTATGTTAGATGCAAATCTTTGGCATGCATGCTTTGGTCATGTAAACTTTGCTAGTTTGCTACGCCTACAGAAATCTGAAATGGTGTCCTCTTTGCCCAAACTTGAGGCACCCGGTAAACATGGATGTGAAGGCTGTATTTTGGGAAAAATGCAGCGTTCCTCATTTCCAAAAGATGGTTCAGTTCAGGCTACTCAAAAATTGAAGCTTGTTCATAGCGATGTTTGTGGTCCTATGCAGACACCCTCTTTTGGAAATTATCTTTATGTCATGACTTTCATTGATGATTTTTCTAGGCATGCATGGGTATATCCACTCAAAGCAAAGTCCGAAGTGTTTATGTGCTTCAAACAGTTTCTGGTTTTGGTTAAAAATATGTCAGCATGTAAAATGGGCACCCTCCGCTCTGATCGAGGGGTGAATATATGTCTGATTTTAATGCATTTATGGCTGAACTTGGGATAAAACACCAGTGTACAGTGCCGTATACACCTCAACAGAATGGAGTTACTAAACGGAAGAATAGGTCACTCATGGAGATGGTGAGGTGCATGGTCAAGAGTCAGGCCTTACCACATAGTTTCTCGCTTGAGGTTGTTATGTGTGCAGCATATGTACTTAACATGTGTCCCACTAAAGCACTACAGTCTATCACTCCATATGAGGCTTGGCCTGATCACAAGCCATCTATTGCACATCTACATGCTTTTGGTTGTCTGGCATATGCATTAGTGCCTGAACAACATTGCAAAAAACTGGATGATAAAGCAATAAAATGTATTTTTGCTGGGTACAGTTCTGAAAGTAAAGGCTATTGTATGTATCATCCACAGACTAAACGCATTCTGGTTAGTCATGATGTATGGAAGATGTTATTCACCCATTGCTTTCATGTACTAAGGAGGCATCTGTTAGCTCCAAAGACATGTATGATACTTTATTGTCTCTTTTTATAGGTGGAGAGTCTAGTGCTAGTCCTAATGAGGCAACTTCTCAGCCTTTGCAAGTTTCATGTGATGATGTAGATCATTCCATTTCTGATGCAGATTTACATGATGCACTTGTTGATGAGAGAGTTGATATTGAGCAGGCAAAAACTATGCCAAAATGGGTTGTGTAGACTGTTGGGTTATAGGGTATGCACATACCCACAACTGTGCATAGGAACCCTCCCTAGAACAAAATAATATCTCTTTTTTGTATCTACTTAGGATCATATAAAAACCCTCCCTTGGACACTTTTTAATACTTCTCCTAAAGTAAGGCTTTGGAGCCTTGATGTAAATGCTCACCTTTTTCCAAGAAATGTAGAAAAACTCCCCACGAGTGCACGTATGCTCTTCCCTTGATTTGGTTGTTAGATAATATATTCCAAGAATCTAGAGAGATATGACCATGTGCTACTTTTTTACTTTTCCAAATGAGCACATGGGGAATTATGCAGAGCCTATAAATAGAGGCTCACTTCTTGTAAAGGGGGTCCCTTGGCCATGGCCTTGGCCTCCATTTTGTTAATGGAAGAAGGTGTCATTTGTTACTCTCTTGCCTCCTTGTGTGCAATGGCATTGGTCTTGGTGTATGGATTTGCATGTGTGTGTGCATGGTTGGGAGGATGTTCTGTTGCGAACATTTGTTTTATGTAGGGTACAAGTTTCAAATTATGTAAATACCTTTGGGAAGCCTTCAAATACTTCAAGAAGGCTCATATTATTCATAAAATGTAGCAAAAATACCACGTGAGTTCTAGAACATGGTGAGTCAAATTAGTGAGTCACAAGGGAGCTTCAGTGGTGTCCTAGTGGAAGGTCGATGTGGCTAGTTCTCAAAGTCCATCAATACTTTGCTTATTTGAGCACTTGAGTCATGTAATACCTCCATCCAAGTGTCTACCACGAATTTAGATGTATTTGGAAGGTTTTAGATTAGTTTCCCATGCTATAAAAAGAGGAGAAAAGTCGTGATCTTGTGGGATGTCCAAGAGAGTCATATGTGTATCTCTACACTGCTGTAGTTTTGTATGCAGAGATTGCAGAGCTTGTATCTCCCTCATTATATATCCAAATTACATGTTTGATAGCTCATTGGAAAGCTCTTACCGTCTACTTTCTCCCTGTAAATTTTCATAATCATTGGATTTGTGAGCTAAGAGCAATACTCTCTGCAAGTAGTGTGTGTTCTCTGTTTTTTATCCCTGCTGAAGGTCTCCATTAAACCTCAAACTTGCAGAGGTCATATCTCCTTGTGTATGTATCCAAATCATGTGTTCTTTGGCTTGTTAGAAAGATCTTTAAGTCTATGTGTATTCTGAAAAGTTTCAAAGTCATTGGAGTTGTGAGTTAAGAGCAGTAGTCTCTGCAAGTGATGTGTGTCCTCAGGTTCATCTCTGTTTCAAGGTCTCCATTAAAGCTGCATATTGCAGAGGTCATAGCTCATTGTGTATTTATCCATTTGAGGTGTTCTATATCTTGTTGGAAAGCTCTTAGAGTCTAGTTTATGTGTGTGAAACAGTTTTGGAAAATTCCAAGTGAGTAAAGAGCAATTTGCTCTGCAAGAAAATTGGTCTGTGCATACAAGTTTGTGAAAAAGTCAACTAGGTCCTGTTGGGTTTCACCTACTTCTAGCTGTACTTTGGAGATCAATAAACTCCAACATTGGTATCAGAGCAAGTACTTGGAGGCTTGGAGAAGGTTATCATACCTTGACGAAGAATTTGAAGCTATCAAGGAAGCAGTTCATCATCAACACTACACAAAGGTAGAAGAAGATTGCAAGGAGGCATCTGAAGCAACATCCAAGCAAAGAAAGGTGCACATACCTCATTTACAAGGTAAATATTATATTTCTTCTCATCACACACATTGGAAAGGAGGCTTAAAGGAGGAAGCTTAGCATTTGTATTATGGGAGACCAACATGCACAAATAGAGAAGCTTGATAAGACCAATTATCAAGCATGGAAGTTTAGAATCACAGCATACTTGCAAGGTAGAGGCTTGTATGGTTTGATTGACGGCACAGATATCAAACCCACATTACCAGAGGACCCAAATCAGCAACAATTGAGGGAGTTTAGACTTTGGAATGAGAGAGACAAAAGGGTTATATTCATTTTATCACAAAATATTCAAGATTCAATGGTAGGACACATACAAGATCTAGACACAAGTAGAGATGTTTGGCTTGCATTGGAAAGGTTGTATGCTACAGGTACAAGAGCAAGGAAGATTCAACTCAAAAATGAGTTGAATAACATAAAGAAAGATACAAGGACATCCGTCAATGATTACATATTGAAAGTTAAAGAGATTGCAGATCAACTAGGATCAATTCAAGCTCATGTGGAGGACGACGACTTGGTTGCACATACTCTCAACGGACTCAAAGATGATGAGAGATGGAAACCCTTCATTACTTCAGTTTATGTCAGAGGAGAATTACCAGATTTTGATCAACTTATTGCCCTTATGGTCACGGAGGAGATGAATCTAAATGGTTCTACTTCAAATCAAAAAGGATCTCAAGGACAAACTCTTTATGTAGGATCATCAAGAGGTGGAAACAGAGGTGGAAGAGGTTCAAATAGAGGTCGAGGAAGAAGGAGTGATGATCAAAGGACTTCAAGTGGCTTCTTCAACACAAGAGGAAGAGGAAGATCAAGCGCTAGAGGTACGAGAGGCTACTACAACTACAACCAAAGACAAAGGAGTGAAGATAATAAGAACAATTGCTATATATGTGGAAGGTATGGACACTATGCCAAAGATTGTTATCAAAATGAAAATAATCAAGGTGGTAATCGAAGAGGAGGCTATTCAAGAAGAGGTAAACAACAAGGAAATTATGCAGTTGAAGGTAAAAGTGATGATTATGATTCTCTTCTTATGATGAATGTAGAAACTAAGATGAATTGCAATAGCGATGTATGGTATGTAGATAGTGGTTGTTCTAATCACATGTCTCATGATGCTTCATGGTTTTCTAATATGCATAATCCATCATGCAAAGGTCATGTTGAAACAGGAGATGATACAACACATAAGATTATGCAGGTTGGAGATGTTGTTATGCAGGATAAGAGCAAGACAAATTGCTTGAAGGATGTACTTTATGTGCCAACGATCACTAAGAATTTGATGTCGGTTGGTCAAATGGTAGAAAAAGGTCTACAAGTGAGATTTAATCATGCAGGTTGCTTCATTGAGGATCCAAAGCAAAGGAGGTTAATTGCTAGAGGTCAAAAACAAGGTAGATTGTTTACATTCAAGGTAAACCCAAATCATACAAACTATTTCTCTTATGGTATGCATCGAATAGCACAGCTTGATCTATGGCACAAAAGGATTGGACACATGAATGTACACAGGTTAAAGGAGCTATCAAAGAAGAGGATTGTTGAAGGATTACCTGATCTTACTAAGCAACATATGGTGCATCTTTGTGAAGCATGTCAAATGGGTAAGCAGAGTAGACAACCTTTCAAGCATTCAAGCTATGTAAGTGATGGTTTGCTAGATCTCATACACACAGATGTGTGGGGACCTACTAAAGAGGCATCCTTGGTTGGTAATAAGTACTATGTATCATTCATTGACGATCATAGTAGAATGACATTTGTGTATTTTATTAAACATAAGAGTGAGGTCTTTGATTGTTTCAAGAAGTTCAAATCATATGTCGAAAAGCAAACAGGAAGGTATATTAAGAAGCTAAGATCCGATGGAGGAGGAGAGTATTTCTCTCAAGCTTTTACTGATTTTTTGTATGATGAAGGTATCAAAAGAGAAGTTACATGCAGGTATACTCCACAACAAAATGGAGTCGCAGAAAGAAGAAACAGAATCATAGCAGAAGCATCTAGAAGCATGCTTAATGATATGTGTTTGCCTAATTATTTTTGGGCTGAAGCTGTTAGCACAAGTGTTTACATTATGAATAGAGTTCCGACTGCTGGAGTTCATCATTTGACACCATATGAGGTATGGCATGGAAGGAAACCAAGTGTAAGTCATTTGAAAGTATTTGGCTGTGTATGTTATGTACATGTACCTAGTGAGGTGAGATCTAAACTTGATGTGAAATCAGAAAAATGTATATTTATTGGTTATGCAGATACTCAAAGAGGATATAGATGCTATAATCCTCATACCAATAAGGTTGTTGTGTCAAGAGATGTAAACTTTGATGAATCACTTTCATGGTATGCAGATAAGAATTGTTTGCAGGTCATGGATGAAAATGAAGAAGGTGTGGTTGAAGGAGATGAATGCATAGTTCAGCCATCAGGAAGTTTAAATGATGAAAGGAGTGGTTTAGATGAAGAAAGAGGATCACCTTTCAATGGAAGATTAAGGCAAGAGTCACCTCCAAGTGTTAAAAGTAAAGGTAAACTCAAACTTGTTGAAGTTAATGATGAAGGAGAGGAAATTAGTGATGTATGTGAGTATGGAGAATCATCAAAGGTTCCTAATAAGAAAGGAAGAGCATCTACATTGGAGGTAAGAAGAACTTCAAGAGTAAGTAAGCAACCTCAAAGGTATACTTATGAATATTTCATGAATACTCATTATGCTTTTATGACAAAAGTTGAGCAAGAAAATGAACCCACATGTTATGATGAGGCCAAAGGAGATGAAAAGTGGGAGAAAGCAATGAGAGAAGAAATGGAAGCACTACAGGATAACAAGACTTGGAATTTAGTTCCAAGTACACCAAAGCAAAAGGTAATTGGTTGCAAGTGGGTTTTTAAGATTAAAAGAAATATTGATGGTAGTGTGTCTAGATATAAGGCTAGACTTGTAGCAAAAGGATATAATCAAACTCAAGGTGTGGACTATGAGGAAACATTTAGTCCAGTAGCAAATATGGCAACGGTGAGAACTTTGTTGGCTTTAGCTGCAAGTAAAAGGTGGAATATATATCAACTCGATATAAAGAATGCCTTTCTTAATGGTGAGTTAAATGAAGAAGTGTATATGTCACAACCAGATGGTTATGTGGATGCAAAATGTCCTAATCATGTATGCAGGTTAAAGAAGGCATTGTATGGTCTTAAGCAGGCACCAAGGGCATGGAATGCAAGGTTGGTAAAGTATCTTATGCTGCAAGGATACACAGCGAGTCATGCTGATCCTTCACTTTATGTAAAACATGTAGATGGCATGTGTGTCTATGTATGCATTTATGTGGATGACTTGTTGATTACAGGGAATGATGCAAAAGCAATTGATGAGATAAAAGGTAATTTGGGAAAGGAATTTAAAATTTCAGATCTTGGTTTGCTCAGATACTTTCTTGGGATTGAAATTGTGTATAGCGATGAAGGTATGTGGTTGATACAAAGAAAGTATATATGTGATATGCTGAAAAGGTTTGGTATGCAGGAATGTAAATTTGTTTCTACTCCAATGGAATGTAATGTAAAGCTAAGCGCAAAGGAAGGTGATGAGTTGCATGATATGAATGTATATAGATCCATGGTAGGATCTTTGATTTATGCAACAAAAACTAGACCTGATATATGTTATGCAGTGGGAGTATTGTCACAGTTTATGCATGAACCTAGAGTACCTCATATGCATGCAGCGAAAAGAGTGCTTAGGTATTTGAAAGGTACCATGAACGAAGGATTATTTTATAGTCATGATGCTGATCTAACTCTTAAAGTCTTTAGTGATGCAGATTGGGCTGGAAGCAAAGATGACAGAAGATCCACAAGTGGATATGTGGTAATAGCAGGAAACAAGACATTAACATGGAGTTCAAAGAAACAGCCTACAGTTGCTTTATCTTCTACAGAGGCTGAGTATAGAGGTTTAGCATTGGCTACTACTGAGGTTATGTGGTTTAAAAAGTTGTTTCATGACTTGAATGTGCAGGTTGATGTACCACTGATATATGGGGATAACTTGAGCAGCATTCATATGACCTCAAATCCTATTTTTCATCCTAGAACAAAGCATATAGAGGTTCACTATCATTATGTTCGAGAGAAGACCATGAACAATGAAGTGCAGGTTTCTTTTGTTGGAACAAAGGATCAAGTTGCAGATATCTTCACCAAATCCTTGGATGGACCAAAGCTTCAAAGATTCAACTATATTCTTGGCATGAAGGAAATACCCTTTGAAACTTGAGGGGGAGAATGTTGCGAACATTTGTTTTATGTAGGGTACAAGTTTCAAATTATGTAAATACCTTTGGGAAGCCTTCAAATACTTCAAGAAGGCTCATATTATTCATAAAATGTAGCAAAAATACCACGTGAGTTCTAGAACATGGTGAGTCAAATTAGTGAGTCACAAGGGAGCTTCAGTGGTGTCCTAGTGGAAGGTCGATGTGGCTAGTTCTCAAAGTCCATCAATACTTTGCTTATTTGAGCACTTGAGTCATGTAATACCTCCATCCAAGTGTCTACCACGAATTTAGATGTATTAGGAAGGTTTTAGATTAGTTTCCCATGCTATAAAAAGAGGAGAAAAGTCGTGATCTTGTGGGATGTCCAAGAGAGTCATATGTGTATCTCTACACTGCTGTAGTTTTGTATGCAGAGATTGCAGAGCTTGTATCTCCCTCATTATATATCCAAATTACATGTTTGATAGCTCATTGGAAAGCTCTTACTGTCTACTTTCTTCCTGTAAATTTTCATAATCATTGGATTTGTGAGCTAAGAGCAATACTCTCTGCAAGTAGTGTGTGTTCTCTGTTTTTTATCCCTGCTGAAGGTCTCCATTAAACCTCAAACTTGCAGAGGTCATATCTCCTTGTGTATGTATCCAAATCATGTGTTCTTTGGCTTGTTAGAAAGATCTTTAAGTCTACTTGTATTCTGGAAAGTTTCAAAGTCATTGGAGTTGTGAGTTAAGAGCAGTAGTCTCTGCAAGTGATGTGTGTCCTCAGGTTCATCTCTGTTTCAAGGTCTCCATTAAAGCTGCATATTGCAGAGGTCATAGCTCATTGTGTATTTATCCATTTGAGGTGTTCTATATCTTGTTGGAAAGCTCTTAGAGTCTAGGTTATGTGTGTGAAACAGTTTTGGAAAATTCCAAGTGAGTAAAGAGCAATTTGCTCTGCAAGAAAATTGGTCTGTGCATACAAGTTTGTGAAAAAGTCAACTAGGTCCTGTTGGGTTTCACCTACTTCTAGCTGTACTTTGGAGATCAATAAACTCCAACATGTTCCCCTTTGCTCCTTGTGACGTTGGCCATTGTTGCCATTGCTCCATGAGCGTGGGTGAACCTCTCCTCTCATTCTTTGCCCCAACTTGGAGAAACTTCTCACTTCTATGTGAGGCGGTTAGGGTCTGTTGTTCCCCTTTTCTCAACAATTTGGCGCCGTTGCCGGGGACATCGGCCTTTAGCCGTTGGTTTTTCCAAATTTGTGTGTCCATACTTCGTGAGATGCACCTTGACACTTGGAGGAGGATGAATACGTGTGGCCTTCGGTTGGCCTTGGGTACCTCTCTTCTTTTAATTTTTGAGTAGTTTAGATCTTTATTTCTGTTTGTTTCACAAAAAAAAGAATATTCCCTAACCCCCTTGTCTCTCTTTCTCTCTCATACATATAGTTCCACACACACACACTCATTGTGGCATCACTTTCCACCACTTCCATTCTTGTTTTTAGTGTTTGCCTTGGGTGAAGGGGTGAGTAATGCACTCCCTGTTGTCCCTCCCTCTCTCTCATTCCTAGAAGAAAAATTAAAAAAAAATGGAAGGAAACACCATAGAAACGAAGTATCGGATGAACGCCATCTTGTTTGGTAAAATTTCAAAGTTAAAAGGGCAATTAATTCGCGATGTGAGAGAGTGATCATGTCTTGTTGTGGGCAACGGACCTTTGAATGCGGGTAGGTGGGGGAGGTTCTCTCCCTCCTCCCTAATCTCTCTCAAGGATCTTCAATATCGTGCTTGTTAGCCCCCCTTCTCACATTCGCGCGTTGAGGTTGAGCTACATCATGCTCCCCTTCCGAAGCACTGTCAGATATTGAGCTTCACCATGCTCTCTCTCTGATCATGGACCCTCCGTCTTGGAGCTGATAAGCCTCCCCACCTGCTCCACTTGACTTATGGTGTGGGCTCGCAAGTTACTGTTTCTTACCTTCGTCATAGCTGGGCATCGCTGCTCAGCGCTCTTCAATTGATGAGTAGTCGGGTTTGGTGACAAGAAAAGCCTTGGAGCAGGTCAAGCTCATCTGTGTGTCTTCGCCTCTTTGGCAGATTACAAGGCTCTGTTCCCTTCGCTCCTCTTGGCTATTCCTCTGTTGAAGGCCCTTTTCAGCTCCAGAGTTTCATAATGATTGCACCTTTGGAGGCTTCTGCACTACGGGGGTCGAACAAATATTTTGCCCCCTGTCGTCTGTAGCGGGTGGAGGTTGTCGTGGTCTTATTCTGTCACCGTTCCTGCTGCGTATTCGTGGATGTGTCGATTTAGGTGTTCATTTGTCCCTCTCTTTGTTGAATATAACTTCGAATCGGGCCTACGCTCCGTCCTCTCACTCTAATCGAACATCTTCTCATTTACAAGATTGATCGTGGTTGCGCTGCTTGTGGTCATAATGGGCAGGCTACCCTTTTGCTATGGGTTGTTGTGGTGTTGAAATGTTATTAAGTACTCCATCTCACGATGCAATTGCTTGTGCTGGGAGCTCCACGCTGCTCGAAAATGGTTGCCTGCGCCTCACTGGAGGCAAAGCCAACAGGTTACTTGTTCTAGTGTAATGCTTAAATGCGGCCATCAATCTTCTCCTTTTGCCTTGCTGCTGCATGATCTCTTGTCGTGCCATTTGTCTGCATGGGTTTTTCGTGAATTTGGAGACTTGGAACTTAGATATCGTGTAGGATATGTGTTTTGGAATTGATCAATCAAGAATTATCTTCCTCAAACTATTATTTGTGCATGGGCTTCTAGCCAGTACGGAAGGTTCAATATGACAAGAAACTTCATCCATTTGTGCCTACAGAACGATTGAAAGGCCTGTTTGTTAACAAAATCCTATAATCTCTATTAAGGTGTTTTGGGGATATCATGTGGAAAATATAATGTGTGACTAACAAAGATCACGAAGGTTGACTATCTGTAAACGTTGTATGGCATCTCAAACATCACCTGTTGGTATCAATGTTTTTGGTTATGCACCCATCTTACCCTTTATGACATACTGTCTGCGTTTTTCTTTCTTTCTGCTCGGGATCAAGCTCCATGATATTATCTTCTCAAGGAAAGGGATGACCCTCTCTATGTTTCTGCAGTAACCCACCTTCTTGATCTTCGTCACAAGATAAGTCCCTTGTGGGCAGGATTTTCACAATGAAAGAATAATTTTTTTGCAAAGATGTCTATGATTTTCTATGTGGATGCTTATTTAATCACTTCTAAATGTGTCATACATCGATTTTCTTTTGCCATTAACGTGTAGGAAGCGATAACTCGTAGCATCCATGGCCATAGATGCAATGATCACACGATGGCCTCTGACAGGTGGCTTGTCGGCATAGAAATTTTGGGGTTTTGCTTGCCCTTAGGAGTCAAAGTAACTTCTCAACTCTCTTGATTAGCCTGATGGAAATTAGGAATACTCAGCCTATAAGTCTTTGCCTTCATTTTGGTATTATGCAATGACTGAGGAATAATTGTCCCGTAGTCCACTATTGCAAAGGGTAACTCTCTATAAGTCGCATGAATGGTAGACGGTTATATGACAGTAAATGCAATTTCCTTAGCACTATGGGACTTTCAACAATAAGGGCTTTGGATAGGCAGAACACTATTGGGAACTGTTTAGCCATGGAAACCTTGGGTAAGGTTCGAAGAAGGGTTTATGCATCGAGCCCTTTGTTATCATGTTAATGTGGCTGACAACATGGACCCTTGAAAGGTCTTTGAACACAAAAACTAATCTGAGGGGGGATATAGACCCCGTATTTCCAGAAGTATAGAATCGGAATACGGATGTGAAAAAGTATTGGTTGTTTGTAACTAGTGGCATCAAGATGATTTAGTTATCCATGCATCTTGTTATTTTCAAACACAACTAATAGAAGCACTCTCCAAGAATTTAAGATGTGGTTGATCTTAATCTAGGAAAGCAGTTTTGATCTGGTATTATGTGCAGGAATGACTGTAATTCTTGCAGCTACAGCTGAATCTTCCTCCAGCCTCCATGTCAATTCTAGTTCCTTGATGATGAGTATTTGAAGATCGTGCAAAGACGTGCCATGTCGCTACAAACGTCCAAATGATGGTTAGCATGGTTAAGTAATTGTGCTGCTACACCTTGTTCTACCTATGTTTGAGCAGAAACACTCAAATAAGAAGGGAGCTGCCACACGAACTAGTGGATGTGGCATGTGGCATGCTTCATATGCAATATTGTGCAAACCTCAATATGCTGTGCATGACTTCATTCTTAACGAAAGGCTATAGAGTTGTTGCCACTACCATGAGAAATTTCTTGGAGCCCCGTAACTATAGATCTGGTTACCCTTTTTTTTTCTACTATAAGGTGTTGGGACATGCAGGCATAGTTCAGGGGCTTACTCTCTTTCCTTTTGTATGCTTATTTTGAGAGGCCGATAAAGCTCTGGCTTTAGTTTGGAGTCATTTGCAGTCATTTGGTGAAAAATCAAAACTAAGTTTTAAGCTTTGTGTTCATAATCGCTCCGCTTCATTCAATGTTCCTGTGTATTTTGATAAATGACAAACTACTAAATTTCATGTTCGGTTGCATATGCTTGAGCTGTTTTTGGAAAGTGGTGCCATGCTCTCCGATTTAATCCAGTCCTACTCGTGTATACTTGGCTTATGCTCACCTCGGTGTGAGGGGGGATGCCCTAGCTCCTGTTGGAAGGAAGCTACTACAATTAATAGATAGGGCATGCAGTGGTAGGCGACTTCACGACGAACAAGATTCTTGATAGGTTTGGTGGAAGCGTGATATTCTCTTTGGAGAACTTGGAAACCCAACTGCTTGGAAGAGTTTCTTAGAAATGGCCATAAACTTTTACTCCATAATGTGAGAAGTCTACATCCTATGTGACAATCATGCTTCATACTTGTGTAAATGTTTCTGCTTATAAGAGTTTGCAGGATTACTATTTGTGTCTCAATTAGATGTTTCTAGAATAGAAGGGTGCATGATTGACTTCGTTTCCACACTTACCTCGATCTAATTGGAGAGGTCTTTTCTGTGCACTTCATGATAAAGAGTTAAATGTATGGACATTGGATGCATACTGCTTGTGCGTCAAAGTGTTCTCTATGAGTTGAGCATGTATTCCTCAAAGGAAGATTACAGATACGTATAGGGAGTGCAATTTCTGCTAGAGGTGACTAAAGTTTGAATTTGGGGGCTTTTCTTTGATGAATTCTCTCATTTTAAGTAATCAAATTGACTTTCTCTAAGTGTTACAGGGCAAAATAAAAGGGGGATGGTAGCCCTCAGGCTCAAGAGGCTTGCTGCAAAACAATCTAACAGTCTAGATAAGCAGGGGAAGCTCATTTTGAGATACTTGATCTGTCTCGCAGATTCTTGACAATATGGAGTTTAGACTAATGCATATGACAATCAGGAAACTGTACCTTGGGTATCTACTTTTTATGATTGCAGCCAGGATGCGTGTTAGGAAGGTTTTGAGATTAGCTATGATGATAGGTTCTCTCGTATCCTAAGAAAGAAATTTTTGAAATGCTTCATAAATGCAAGAACTTAATGCTGCCCACTGGCCCATAACTTCCAATACCCCTGACTTCTATGGAACTTAACTCTAGGTGTATTGTTTTTTGCTAGGGAAATAACTCTCTAGTTTTACAATGCTCAATTAAGGCCTACTTTTCCATAATGCATTACAGTTCAACACACTTATAACTTCACCATTGCTCCTTGACTCCTATAGAGACATTGTTGTGCTTTCAATTGTGTAATTGATGAATGTGTGTGGACTCACTCACATATTTTTGGTAAGGGTGTTGCACGGATATCAACTTGGGTGATTGTCCCATTTGGGCATAATGATTCAAATTTTGTGCCACCACTCTGAGTATTTCCATCTCTGTTTAAATGCAGCTAGGAATATTGATTAATCACGAAACCACATGCATTACATTACTATGTGTCTCACACTCACTTGGGTATAGCAGATTTAGGAAAGTCAATATGATTGAGGCCAGCTCCTGAGACTTTATCTCTAGATCAGCAAGTCGCAAATGATTCAATGACTACTTAGCAAAAGATACAGAAGGCCTTAGTCACTGAATGTGTTGTATTTTGCTCTCTTCCATGTTCACCTTCTGCTCATTGGTTGTTATATACACTAAGTGATTGTGCTTTAAATAGTAGTGACATGTCACAAATATACTTCATAAGGACTGCCACTTGAATTCTTGGCCTTTGGTGCTCTAATGGGCAGAATGCAGGAATAGCTAGCTCTCTACAAGGACTTAAGCTAGTCCTATAAGACTTGATGTTCCCTGAAGTGGAAACTACCAATCGAACTAAATGTTATATTCTACCTCTTTTCAGAAACAATGTACTGGGTATGTATGTTTTATTTCAGGTTGCTGAGCGCTTGGGAGAGGCTTCACTAGTCCTACATAGGACTACATGGTGGGATGCATGCTGGGCTGACTACCCCAAGGGGATTGTGTCGCCTTGCTCTGAAGACTAAAGATTTGCAGATTGAAGGATGGACTGAGGGCCTGTAGTATTGCAGATTTGAAAGATTGAAGACTGAGATGTTGCAGGTTTGAAGATCAATGAAGAATATGGAGACCTGAAGACGGCAAACTGCAGAATGGAAGATTTGCAGATCTGGAGCTTCTCAGAATTACAGACTCAAGATTGAACCAGTTCAGATGTGTATGATCCCTTCCTCTTAGCTTTGTCGAGGACGACAAAGTGGGAGAGTGTTGGGTTATAGGGTATGCACATACCCACAACTGTGCATAGGAACCCTCCCTAGAACAAAATAATATCTCTTTTTTGTATCTACTTAGGATCATATAAAAACCCTCCCTTAGACACTTTTTAATACTTCTCCTAAAGTAAGGCTTTGGAGCCTTGATGTAAATGCTCACCTTTTTCCAAGAAATGTAGAAAAACTCCCCACGCGCACACGTATGCTCTTCCCTTGATTTGGTTGTTAGATAATATATTCCAAGAATCTAGAGAGATATGACCATGTGCTACTTTTTGACTTTTCCAAATGAGCACATGGGGAATTATGCAGAGCCTATAAATAGAGGCTCACTTCTTGTAAAGGGGGTCCCTTGGCCATGGCCTTGGCCTCCATTTTGTTAATGGAAGAAGGTGTCATTTGTTACTCTCTTGCCTCCTTGTGTGCAATGGCGTTGGTCTTGGTGTATGGATTTGCATGTGTGTGTGCATGGTTGGGAGGATGTTCCCCTTTGCTCCTTGTGACGTTGGCCATTGTTGCCATTGCTCCATGAGTGTGGGTGAACCTCTCCTCTCATTCTTTGCCCCAACTTGGAGAAACTTCTCACTTCTATGTGAGGCGGTTAGGGTATGTTGTTCCCCTTTTCTCAACATAGACTTTGCGTGACAAAAAATTAGATGCACCTCTATCATATCGTACTTAGTCAGGCTCTCATAGTGCCTCTTTTGCATCACATTGCTATGCTATGGCTGCCTCTAGTCTTTGTGATGAGACTGGACTTGTTTCGTTTGATGAAGCACAAAATTCTGAACGTTGGATTGCTGCAACGCAATTTGAATATGATTCTATAATGAACAATGGTACTTGTTCTTTATGTGACTTGCCTCCTGGCCAAAAGGCCATTGGCACAAAGTGGGTGTACAAGCTAAAGCATAAACATGATGGAACAGTTGACACATATAAGGCTAGCCTTGTTGCAAAGGTTTATGCACATGAAAGAGGCATTGATTTTGATGAGACCTTTGCACCTACTTGTCGAATGACCACTTTTCATAGCATCTGTGCACTTATAGCTCATCATGGTTGGAATGTACATCAGTTGGATATCAAAATAGCAGTTCTGAATGGTGACTTACATGAAGAAGTGCATGTTTTTCAGCCTCGTGGGTTTGTGCAGAAAGGGCATGAGAACCAGGTGTGCAGGTTAAAGAAGGCATTATATGGTTTAAAGCAAGCACCACGTGCTTGGTATGAAAAGATACATGCCTATCTGATTGCACATGGTTTTGAGAACAATCCAACTGAAAGCACCTTATATGTTAAGCGTGTTAATGATATACTTCTGATCATTGTGGTTTATGTTGATGACATGGTGCTCACTGGTCCTTTTGAGAGGCATATTGTCGATTTTAAGGTTGATTTGCATGCCTCATTTGAGATGTCTGATTTGGGGCATTTGCATCACTATTTGGGCATTTAGTTTATGCACATTGATGGTGGAATGGGTTTGTGTCAAAGGAAATATATTGACACATTATTGCAGCATTTTGGCCTTGAAGACTGTAAACCTATTGCCACTCCTATGGAAGCAGGTTTACGATTGAGCCTTCATGATGCTGGAGATGCATTTGATGTTTTTGTCTATTAGCAGATTCTTGGATGCTTGCTTTACTTATGCATTACTCGACCAGATATTCAGTTTTTTGTCTCATAGATGAGCAGGTTTATGCATTGTCCATGTGCCAAGCATTGGCAGGTGGTTAAGCACATCTTTTGCTACTTAAGTGGTACCCAGCTACTTGGGTTTTTTTATCCGAAGGGGGGATCACTACCGCCAGATTTGCATGCTTTTTCTGACTCTGACTGGGCTGGTTTCTATGACACTCGTGTGTCCACCAATGGCTTTTGCTTCATGCTTGGTAGCTCATGCATATCCTAGCTTAGCAAGAAGCAACCTACTGTGGTCACTTCTAGTTGTGAGGCTGAGTATAGGGCAGCTTTCATAGCGACTGTTGAGTGTGTGTGGCTTAGATGCCTTATGGCTAATTTGGGTATTGGTCAGTCTCTTGCCACCACCATCTTCACTGACAGTCAGAGAGCATTGGCAGTTGCGAAGAACCTTGTGTTCCATGCTCGCACTAAGCACATTGAGGTGCATTATCACTATGTCAGGGAAAGGTTCTCTGCTGGAGAGATGAGCTTAGCTTATGTGCACACGCAGGTGAACATTGCAGACCTTTTTACAAAGGCTCTGCCTCGGGAGAAGTTTGAAGCTTTTCGCAAAGCTTTGGGATTACTTCCTTTTGTGTGTGTGGAGTGATTTCCACATAGCTTGGCACTTCCTTATACATGAGTTCTAGATCCTTGTTCACCGCATCACTCCGAGGGGGAATTTGTTGATATATTTATGTAGTGATGTGTGTGAACACTAGGACCTCCAGGGCACTTTTTTCCCTCTTTAGGAGGTTTCTTTCCCTCGGCTTGCATATACGCCTATAGCCCTAACGGGTTACTTATCTTTGTACATTCTCTAGTAATACATTCAATATTGTGTGTTGTGCTCCAAGCTTCTTCTTCTTCCTTGTGTTGTTCGCGTGCTTCCGCAGACATCTAACTCCAACATCTCCTTCCTCGTGACATGGTATCAGAGCCAGTGTGGCTGTGAGAGCTTGTGGAGAAGGCCATCGGTGAAGAGTACGCGAGATGGTGTGGAGAAAGCGCGATTCACAAACGACCTCAGATTGCTAAGAAAATTGGCGTGAAGGTAGAAGACCTCAAAATATTTTCGAGAGTTATCCCTTTAGGGTCACTAGTTTTTGTCAAATTAGTGTTTCGGAGCCATCTCGACCTATGTCTCGAGCCCGCAAGGTGGGGCCCACAGATAAACCAAGTCACTTTGGAAATGTAACTTGCGTTGTGTTCAACAACACTCATATATTCCAGATCCAAAATTTCAAGCAATTTTGTGTACTATTGATACATGAAAACTGTGTTTTTCTTAGATCGAACTGTCACGTCATAGTGCCAACAGTGTTCAAGCAAAAGTGATGCTTGTAGTGTTTTGTAGTGTTGTGAATAGCTGCAAAAATGGCAAATGCAGATGGAATGAGTCAGCTTATGAACGATAAGCTGGACAAGAACAACTTCCATGCTTGGATATTTTGAATGATGAATTTCTTGATGGGAAAAGGCTACTAGAACACATCGAAGGATAGAATGAAAATGCTCCACAGTTACCAGAGAGGAATCGGACTGTAGACCAGTTAAGAGTGTATGAAGAATGGAATCAAGGAGCACGAAAGGTAATGTATTGGCTATCTTTTAGCATATGGGATAGCATGATTGGACACATATAGGATGCCAATACTCCGAAAGAGGCTTGGAATAGCTTGGTCACATTGTATGAGACCAATACAAAGGCACGAAAATTGCAACTCAAGAACGAGCTGCATACATTGGAGAAGAAGGGCATGTCGGTAAGTGACTACACCCTAAAAATCAAAAGCATATATGAGTCACTTGCATCTATTGCCATGAATGTAGATGATGATGATAAGGTGTAAGTGTGCCTTTGTGTTTTAGGAGCTACATATAAGCAGTTCAAACTTCCATACAGACTAGGGAAAATATTCCAAATTTTGTTGATCTGGTATCTATGTTCATTATTGAAGAAAAGAATCTTCGAGAGGATTCAAACTCCAAAGGAAAACCCAGTTCTCAGCAGGTATTCTACTCTGGCAGAGGAAGAGGCAGAGGTAGAGGTTTCAGAAGTGGAAGAGGAAAGAGTAACCAAGACCAAGGTCAACAACAGAATCATGGAGGAGGAAGAGGACAGTTTCGAGGCAAGGGGGGGCCAAAGAGGTCCAAGAAGTTTCCAAAGAAATGATTCAGGTAATGACAGTAAATGATGTTGAAATTGTGGTAAACTTGGACACTTTGAACGTGATTGCAAGTTGAAGAATCAAAATAATAGAATCCAACAAAACAACTATGCATCCACAAGTGCAGATGATTCTGAGAAGCTGTTCATATTTCAACATCACATGATGAATACAATGTCTGCTGGTGTTTAAAAATCGAATGATAATGTCTAGTATGTTGATTCAGGTGCTTCAAATCACATGATCACTCATGCGGAATGGTCTAGTACTTTGCAGAAATTACCAGTTCTTGGATATATTGAAACAGGTGATAACACATCACACCCTATTGAGCATACAGGAAACATAGCATTGTCTATGGAGGACGGGAAGGTAAAACATCTTGTTGATGTGCTTCATGTTCCAAATATAACAAAGAATCTAGTTTCTATTGGAAAAATGGTTGAACAAGGATTACAAGTCAGGTTCAATGTCGATGGGTTATATGTAGAAGAATACAAATGGGATGGAAGATTGATTGCCAAAGGAAACAAAGTGGGTAGGATGTTCACCTTAAATGTGAAAATTCTTGAAATGAATGCAACCATGTTTGCAAAAGGTGCAAGAATCATTGCTCATATAGAGATATGGCACAAACAGATTGGACATGCAAACTTGCAAAGGCTGAAATTGATGCAGTCAAAGGAGATTGTCCATGGACTACAAAATTTCAAGGTTGCAAAGATGCAAAAGGTATGTGCAGCATGTCAATTTGGAAAAAAGGCACGAGCATCATTTCCACATGACAAGCATGTTAGTGAGAACATACTAGAAATAGTACATACAGATGATTGGGATCCTACAAAGACCACATCTATGGGTGGTTGTAGGTTTTATGTTTCTTTCATTGATGAACATACACGAAAAGTGTGGGTATATTTCATGAAAGAGAAGAGTGAGGTGCACACTCACTTCCAGATTTTTAAAGCTATGGTGGAAAAGCAGACGGGGAAGTATATTCAGACATTAAGATCTGATGGAGGAGGTGAATACATGTCAAACCAATTCAACAATTTTCTAAAAAATCATGGAATTCGACGTAAGTTTTCATGCAGGTACACACCACAATAGAATGGCGTTGCTGAATGCAAAAATAGACATATTGCAAAAATAGCAAGAGCCTTGATGGTTGAGAAGAATATGCCTCATTGTTATTGGGCAGAAGCTCTTAATACTGTTGTATACATCATGAACATAACTCCAACTGCTGTTGTACATCAAGTTACACCTGAAGAGAAGTTTTCAAGTAAAAATCCAAACTTATTGCATCTGAAAGTTTTTGGTTGTATTGCATATGTACATGTTCTAGATGAGTTGAGGATGAAGCTTGATCCAAAAGCATAAGAATGTGCCTTCATTGGATACTCCCTTGAGCAAAAGGGATATAAATGTTATAAGCCACTCACATGATAGGTGAAGGTGAGCAGAGATGTGGTATTTGATGAAATGTCAAGCTTCTATGCAGATGACAAAGAAGGACTAAATCTTGAACCAAATGAAAAAGAAAATGTTGAAAAAGCAAGTGCAAAATCTCAAGTTTTTAGTGGATCGGATGCATCACCAAGCAATAGTTCCAACTCAAATCCATGGAGTGGAAGATTGCGTGGAAATTTCAATCCAGCAAATTCATCAAATACATCCAAGAAAGCTAAAGAAAGCTTTCTGTTGGTCATAAAACATGTGCAGGTTTTGAAGATGTTGATGGAGATTCAAGCGGTTCAGAAAAGAGTCTTGATGAGGAACTTGGATTGCCCTCTGTGAAGACTCCAGGAGTAAGAAAGGCACATGCAGATGATATAAGGAGAAGTGACCTAGGACCAAGAAGATCTGGGAGGATGCAAAATTTAGTGCAACGATTGACATATGATAGTTACATGGCTCGTCATTGTGCCTACATGACAAAGGTAATACAAGATGTTGAACCTTCTTGTTTTGAAGATGCAATTGGAAATGCAGATTGGGAAAAAGCTATGGATGAGGAGATGGCTTCACTTTATGGAAATGATACATGGAAACTGGTTTCATTGCCACAAGGAAAGAAACCCATAGGCTGCAAGTGGGTTTACAAGGTAAAGCACAATGCTCATGGTAGCATAATCAGGTATAAAGCATATTTGGTAGCAAAAGGATATGCACAAACTTATGGCATTGATTATGAGGAAACATTCAGCCCTGTAGCTAAAATGTCTACTATCAGAACACTTGTTGCATTCGCTACAACAAAAGGATGGACATTGCATCAGATGGATGTGAAGAATGCTTTTCTACATGGTGAGTTACATGAAGAAGTATACATGGACCAGCCACAAGGATATGAAGATTCAAAGTATCCAGAATATGTTTGCAAGTTGCAAAAGGGTTTGTATGGGCTGAAGCAAGCTCCTCATGCATGACATGCAAGGATCAGTGAATATTTAACCACCATTGGGTTTTCTATGTGTGATGCAAATCATTCACTATATGCAAGGAAGGGTGATGATGCATCACAATTGTGGCTATTTATGTTGATGACTTGATTGTAGGTGCTGATAATGAAGAAAGCATTAAAGAGGTAAAGCAACTTCTTATGCAGGAATTTGACATGAAAGATCTTGATGTGCTACGATACTTCTTGGGCATTGAGTTTACACATACAGAAATAGGTATATGGATGTGGCAAAGGAATTATGCCTTGAATATGCTGCAAAACTATGGTATGGCTGATTGTAAGCCAATTTCTATGCCATTAGATTAGAATTTGAAGTTGGATACTACATCATGTGAAGCATCGGAAAATGCTACTATGTACAGGAAAATTGTGGGAAGTTTTATATATCTCACAATTACAAGGCCTGATCTAAGCTATACTGTTGGACTTGAAAGTCAGTTTATGTAGGTTCCTAGGAAGCCACATTTGGATGCTCTGAGGTGCACTTTACATTATGTGAGTGCTACTTTGGATTATGCATTGTGTTATGAATTTGGTGTAGATTTGCAGGTTCATGGATACACCGATGCAGATTGGGTTGGTAGTATTCTAGATAGAAGATCTACTAGTGGCTTTCTATTCTCACTTGGAGGTGTAGCTATTACATGGAGAAGCAAGAAGCAACCCACTGTTGCTTTGTCGAGTACAGAGGCTGAGTATACAGGTGTTGCAATGGCCGCATGTGAGGCATCATGGTTGGAGATGCTACTTGCAAATTTAGGTGTGGAAGAGAAAAAGCTTATCACCATCTATTGTGATAATCTTAGCAGCATACAATTAGCAAGGAACCCTATTTTTCATGCAAGAACAAAGCATATCGAGGTGCATTCTTAGTTCATCAGAGAGAAGGTATTAGCAGGTGATATTGATCTTGTTTATGTGAGAATAGATGAGTAGGTTGCTGATATTTTCACTAAAGCACTTGAAGCAGAGAAGCTGAAGAAGTTTCGAAAGATGCTTGGATTACAGGACATTACGTTGAGCTTGAGGGGGAGTGTTGAGATATCAAGCTCAACATGTGATGATCCAGGATGACATGTATTAGTTTTTTGTTTCAGTGACATGTATAATGGTCACGCTGGTATATGTCAAGGATACTTCATTGAGCTTTATTCCATTTATCTATCGAGAGTGATGGCACATTTGTTCCTTGCCAGCTCACCCATTCGCAGACATGAGGTTTTTCCTTATGTACTAGTCTTTATATATTGCAGTTGTTGTATTCTTATTTTCTAGGTCATTCTTGTACATTCCTTTTTAAGTAATAGAAGAAGAAGAAGAAGACGAAGATCATTCTTCCTTGCCTCAATCTGAGTGTATGCTTCTCTTTGATTGTGAGAGTGTGTGTGTGAGCTCTCTTCCTTATCTCCTTCCTCGTGACATATATGGCCAAAGTAACTATGGGAGAAAAATAAAGAATGATAAAGAATACATTGTCGTCAAGATTTTTTCTCCTCTCTCACTCATGAAGGCCTACAAGAAACACATTCGGTGAAGGTAGCCAAAATTCCCTCAGAAGTCCAAGATGCATCAAGGATGTCAAAGGGAGTTCACATGCAAACTTTGGAAGAAATCGAGCAAATCCAGGGTAGCGATCAAAGCTGGTCAAACTTTGGAAATTAGTGCAAAACTTTCAATGTCTCCAAATCACATGAAAATTCATATACTTGTAAAGCTTATCAAAGGCACTCTATAGCCCGAATTTCACATGAAAATGGATTTTCTAGCACATTGATATGCCATGTGCATTTTGTAAAAAATGTAATTTTTCCACTTAGACCCTACAAAATTTTGTATATGAATTTTTGTTAGCCATATGGTTTGGCATGTACAAAGATCATATGTGGCTACATATTTGTACAAAGTTTCAAGGCTATCAGAGCTTCCTAGACACCTTAATGCCACCTTGCAAGCTTCCAAATGTAGTCAAACTTGTACAAGGAAGATTCAGATGGGAGTTTTTTCTGCATATTCCTGAAGGAGATCTTTGGAAACATAGTCCTACAAACTTTTATCTTCATCAGAGGACATTTGAAGGGTCAAAGAGCACAAAATCCAGTTTTCAAGGTCACCGCAATTTTCTAGAATAAGAAAATTGAAGGCTTGAAGAACTGCCACATGGCAAAATATGATTGAACCATGTTGTACGGTCAAGATCAGCTCATATTCAAGGGTGGAGATGCACTAAAGCATAAAGAAAAGAGGATCCACGAGTTTTTTCATCAAAGAAGACTTTTTTGAGAGTTAAATATCAATAATGCAAAGTTTCTCCAAAAATAGTGGCTTATCTTATCCGAATTGATGTCAGCACTGATCCGACGGTCCAGATCATCCCCAGATCCAATGGTGGAGAATGAAGGCGCCTAAATTTCACTCCTTTACACTAGATTTGATAGAAAGAACAATTCCAAGCCATTGATTTGATTAATCAAATGGTTGTAATTGAAAGTAGTGATCCTAGAATTGAGAGTTGATTTCTCTAGATCCAAGGGCCCAAATTCATTCAAAAAACTATATAAACCCTCCTCCAAACTCCTAGAGCATCATTGTTAGGCATCCATATGGCTCTTGCTAGCTTACGGTTTCTTTGAGACGATCACCCTCGGTTGAGCGAGTGAGGATCCAAGGTGAGCTAGTATGAGTATAGTACCTAGTTTCAAATTTAAGTTAGAACTCCAATCTAGGATAGGCTATTGAAAGCAGCATCTCTATCTTGACTCACCCTCGGTGGAGCATGTGAGTGAGTTAGAGCTGGTTTTAATGAGTCTTAGACTTCTTTAGTTAGATGTTATGAGCCTAGACATACATAGGGTCAATGAAGTGGAACTCACCTTCTTACGTATGACATTCGGTTGAACTGTCATGGTTTGAAGGTCGGAACCGCCTTTGATCAGTAGACTGCTTAGCTTGACGTATCACGACGATCTTATACATGTATCTTAATTCAAATCCTTTTAATTCATGTCACTTGTCACTTGTCTCTTGTCTCTTGTCTCTCAGGCTCTTAAGTATTTTTACATGTCTTCTATTTTCTTCTATGTGTGAGAAGGCTCCGCAGTATTGTGTTGAACCTCCAAAGAAGACTATGCATATGGATTGGAATTAGGAAGTGTTTAAGAAGCTCCTTCAATGGACCATTCTTCCTTCCCAATTTGATTCGTGTGTATGGTTCTCTTTCATTCTTATCATTCTTATCATTCATATTCATCAATCTAACTTGCACTCCTACATTCCCATTCCCATAATCATTTCAACATCTCTCTCTTCTCCATACTCAACATTAATTTCACTTTCACGTCCTTAAACCTTCCAACATTCATTAGCTTCATACACCCTGTGTGTGCCACGACCGGACCTGATCCACCCGGATTGCGATCACCTCCACATTTGAACCCGACGTGAAATGCTTCGTGGCATTTGCTTCTGATCTTGTTGGGAGGTTGTGATCAATATCCTTTGTTTCATATCTTTCATCCTCATCATATCATCATCATCAGTCTTGAGTGTTGCACTGGATTTCTCACAGTATCGTGCACATCTTCGTCGTGAAGTAAACACATTTGTGAGAGATCTAGAGCATCGTGCATCACTTGCTTATTCACATAAGATGGAGGAAGGATTCAAATCCCTTATTGTTGAGAAACAAGGCCAAAGAATAGTCTCTTCTATGTTGAGAGAGAAGGAAAAATTCAATGGCATCAACATCACAAGCTACTTAGATTTGTTTGAAGAGCAAGCTATGACTTTTGGTCTTCCTGAAGATCTTTTGATATCATTCTTTGAATGAATTGTTGATAGCTCTATCATGAACCGTGTCACTCAATATGAGACTCTTCCTTGGAGTGATTTTAGAAAGGAGATGCTCAAAGAATTCTATCTTGAAGACTATAGCCAACATAATCGGGATGGATTCTTACGATGGGTCAATTCCCCAAAGCCTAGTAGCTCTATTACTCACTTACAAAATGAGTATATTAGACGCTATGAACAACTTCCTAATGAGGATAAGATAACTTTGGAACCTGATCTTGTGATCAATTTTCTTAAGCTTCTTCATCCTGAAACTCGTAGGGAAGTTGAACGGCAATTAGAAGAACCGGATAAGCGCTATGGTCTTACTGATAATTGGCAAAAAGTGTGTAAAGTAGTAGAGGCTGTAGCCCATAAACATCAAAGGCAATCCATGCTTTATGAGCAAACTAGTCTTCCTCAAGCTAGCCTTCCACAAACTGAGGAACAAGTTAGAGAACAATCCCATGCTCTGATTTTTGAATCTACTCCTATTCCTCAAATGATGGAGCCTACTCAAGGTTTTAAAGTAGAGCCAAATAAAAGTGTAGTTGAACAATCTCAAGTGGAAATTCTCACTAAGCAAATGGAAAGTCTTATTGCTACACAATCCAATTTGGCCAAGACTATAGATGCTTTACAATCTAATTACACCAAAACTTTCCAAAATCAAATGAGCCCAATGTCTTTTCAAGAACCTAATCAACATGTTATAGCTACCAATCAAAATCCACAAGTAGCTCCTACTCAAGCATATCAAGTTCCTCCAATGCATAATCCTTCAATGCAAAATCCTCATCCTCATGTGCAAAATCCTCAAATGTATCAAAACATGTATCCTCAAGCTCCTCAAATACATCAATTGCCTTATCAAAATCCTAATTATCCTGTTCAAGCAATACCTTATCAACAAAATCCTCAATTTCAAAATTTCCCATCACAAGTTAATCAAAATCCTCAAAATCAAAATGGTTTTGTGTGTGGCCCTCGTAGGTGTCGTTGGTGTGATTTGTTAGAGCACTTTTTGAGAGATTGTGAACTATTGAAGGCTGCTAAGGAGCAACGACTAGTAATAGACATAGACAAGAAAATCTATGACTATCGATCTAGGCTACTTTTGCAAGGAAATTATGGTAAGGAAGGAATGAAAAAACACTATGAAAATATAACCATAACGGATGTAGGAACTAGAGGAGTGAAACTAGAAGCTCTTGATGAACAACAAGTAGAATCAAGTAAACCCACAAAGGAAGTTGACTTTTCCATAGAGGCTTTAGTAAGAGCACGAGATGAGATTAGGAGAATAACGGCTTGGGAGTCACCGATAGAAGATCAATCTCTTATTTCTCACATATCCAATGTAGAAGAAAAACGAAAAAGAGATGAAGCTGAGCCTAGTGAAAGAAGAGTGACTCGAAAACAAACCTCAGAGGGAATAGAAACAATCATAGAGCAAGGAGAAACATCACAATCTAAAGATAAAAAACAAGAATCAGAACCCAATGAACAAAAACAAGAGGAGAAACAAAAAGGGAAGAAGACAAAGCAAAGAAAAACAGAACCAAAGCCTTTAGATAAACAAGAATAATCAAAACAAACTGAAGACCAAACACGAGAACATGAACAAAAACAAGATCCTGAGCAAAAACAAAAGAAACCAAAGAGAAAACCTAAAGCCATCTTGATTTCAAAAATTGAGAGAAAAATAGATCCTATGGAGATTTTAGATGACATTTTGCTTAAAATTCAAGTGACTATGTCTTTAGAACAAGTTTTCTCTATTGCAAAGCCTGTTTTTAAAGATAACTTTATCGGCCTAATTAAAAGGAAGAGGTTTCCGCTTAATCTGGATACTGAGATGCAAGATTCTCTAGATCAAGATCAAGCTATGAATGAAGCCTTAAACTTTGATGAATTTGATGAAGAGGACTTTGAGGATGATGAAGTAAATGTTAATAAAAATTTCTTAGGACCTATTCAACCTGACCATGAAAATCATGACAACAATCTTGAAAGTCACTTTAAAAGAAAATTTTGGTCTAGAGGTACATCAGAGATGCATGATAAAATAGGAAATGATAAGAACACTATCACTATAACTGCATTAGTAGATTCCGGCTCCGAAATCAATATGATTTCAAGAGAAGTCTATGATAAGTTTCGATGGCCCATAGATAAAGCTTGTGGATAGCGTATGAGAACTGCAGATAATGGTGTATGTACGTTGTATGGAGCTTGTGCTCGTGTGCCCATATCCATAAGAGGAATCACATAAGAGTTTCACTTTTTTATTCAAGATAATTGCTCCTATGAAGTTCTCTTAGGTCAACCCTTTATTTGTGAGAGTCTTATGGAAACTAAAGCCATGGATGATGGGTCTACCTATGCTAGATTCAAGTCTAAGGATGGAATGCAATCACTTCAAGTCATGAGAGTAGGAGTGAATCATCCTAGAAATCGATTGTCAATTAGAAAGAAACCTATTGTTACTCAGGGTCATGAGCATGCTTGTAGTGATTGTGCACCTCCATTCATGTTTGGAGCTACATATGATCAAAATTTTGGATAGAATCCATTGTTGAATGGGACAACAATGGATATTGGTTTGACATCTCGCATCCAACCAACATGTACAATAGTTTGTCACTGTTTTTCCACATTCTAGATTAGATTTTCTTCATAAGAGTCAATTGTCCAAGTCTTTTATCCAAAAAACCCAAAAAAGTTATAAAAACAACAAAATCATGGAACATGATGAGAACATTGAGCATGTGATTGATACATCTCATTGTTTCTCTACTCTTGAGGAGTTAGAGTTATGTCTTCAACAAAATTCTAATTCCCATATTATTCTTCTTTCTTCCCTTGATGAGTATGCTCTAATCCAGGAATATGCTCTCAATGTTGACAAGTGCTCAAAATTTAACCAAACACATGATGCCTTAGTTGAAACAAAGTACAAAACTGTAGACAAAAAAATCAAACCCATAGCTCAACCATTACCTCAAGGAAGTAATGAAAAAATTATTGATGTGAAAAATGATCCAATTCTTCGCGATAAGAAAAACATAGGACATACATTCACGGATGAGACAATCAAATAGGTGAAAATTGGTAGAGATGATGACTTTCTTTTGCCAGTAGAGAGAGCTAAATTTGAGAGAGTCATACGTAGCCATGGAAAAGCCTTTACTATGTATCCTCATGAGATTGGTTGTGTAGATCCTAAGCTAGTTGCACCCATGATAATCTTTACTATTCCACATATTCCATGGAATCTTCGTCCTATACCAGTTCCAAAGGCTCACTTACCTGAGCTAATGAAACTACTTAAGGAGAAGATAAACATGAGAATTTTAGAGCCATCTTTTGCACCTTACTCAAACAGATGGTTCACTGTGCCTAAAAAGAATGGGAAACTACGTTTTATTCAAGATCTCCAACCCGTCAATAAAGTCACCATAAGGAATGTAGGAACATGACCCATTGTAGATGAGTTTGTTGAATCATTTTCAGGACATTCTATCTATTCAATGGGTGATTTATATTCTGGATATGATCAATTCCAGTTAGCAATTGATAGTTGTGATATAACCACAATGAAAACTCCTTTAGGTTTAGTGCGAATGTGTACTTTACCTCAAGGAGCGACTAATTCTATGGCTCATATGATGAGTGCTATAAATATGGTCTTACATGATTTTATCCCTCATATAACTATGACATTCATTGATGATATTCCAATTAAAGGGAGTGAGGAACGTGTAAAGGACATTTCTTTAGACTCATCTGGATGTCGTAAATTTGGTCTTGACCATATCTCTGATTGTGAAAGAATATTTCAACGATTTGAAGAGGTAGGTCTCAAATTTTCCATAGAGAAATCAGTTTTTGGTGTCAACGAGGTGCTTATTGTTAGACATTTATGTGGCCATTATGGTCGAAAGCCATACCCATAAAAAGTTGATGCCATTAGCAAGATTTTTGAAACATGTAACAACGTGAGTGAGGTATGTAGATTGCTTGGTGCTTGCATCTTTTATGTTATTTGGATCCCACACTTTGCTCATGTTGCTGATTGTCTTTACGACTTGTTGAGGAAGAAACGAAAATTTATTTGGACTGACAAACACACTCAAGCTATGCGTAAATTGAAGAAATTATTGCTTGAAGCTCCAATCCTTAAGCGTGTAGACTATTCTGCTAACAAACCTATTATATTGATTGTTGATACTAGTCCTATTGGTATAGGTTGGTTCATAAGTCAAGATGATAGTAAAGGGAATAGATATGCAATTAGGTTTGGTGCCAAAATTTTACATGAAACACAACGAAAATATCCACATATCAAACGAGAACTATGGGGTATGGTAATAGCTTTGAAAACAGACAAAGAATATTTTATTGGTGCAAATGTCAAAGTTGAAACTGATTGTTTGCCTCTCATTGGAATGATATCGAATTGTTCATCTCCTGATATAGCCATGCTTAGATGGATCTCATATATTAAGTTCATAAATCCTAAGTTAGTTCATATTTCAAGTAAGTCAAATTCAGTTGTTGATATGTTATCAAGAGCTAGATTTGATGACCTTGAAAGTGATCTAATAAATAATGTGAACTTAATTGATTATGTTCCACATATATACGAGTATGAGCAATTTCATGAGTCTGAGTACGAAGATGAATGGAGAGACATAGGAAAGTATCTGAGTACACTACAACCATTACCTAGCTGGACTACGAATAGATTCCATAACATTAGGAAACGAGCTTATAATTTTTTCCTACGTAACGGTTATCTTTGGAGACATGCTAAAGGTAAGGTTAAGAATCCACAACGAGTCCTAGGAAAGAGAGGTCTTCAATTGCAAGTAATGAAGGAGATGCATGAGACGTTATGGGCAGGTCATAAAGGATTTTTTGGAACATATGAAAAAATTAGAAGTGCCTATTATTGGCCTAGGATGTATGTTGACATTAGTAGCTATGTTTCTACATGTTCTACTTGCCAACTTCATTCTTCAGTCAAACGTAGAGATCCGTTGCATCCTACTTATCCACCCTATATTCACTACAAGTGGGTAGTAGATATTTTGTCAATGCCTAAAGGTATTGACAACATGCATTACATTGTACTTGCAAGAGAAGACTTAACTAAACATGTAGAGGGACGTGCACTACGATCTAAGACCACATCCAATGTTTGCAAATTATTGCTTGAAGATGTCATAAGTTGCTTTGGGTACATAGAGAAAGTAGTTTCCGATCGTGGAGAGTTAAATGCGAGAGAAGCTAAAGAGTTCTTTGAACATCATGGTATTCGTTTATCTCTTACTACTGCATATAATCCAGAGGCCAATGGTAAAATAGAGAGAGGGCATCTAGCTATTGTGAAAGCCATATCTAAAGCATGTAATGGTGACATCAAACAATGGCCTAGATTCTTACCTTTTGCACTTTGGGCAAATAGAATGACGTGCACACGCACTACTGGGTATATGCCTGCTGAACTCATGTACTGTCAAAAACCATTATTTCCAATTGAGTCTCATATTTCTGCATGGTCAAATTTGCCTTGGTCTGAAAACATATCTACTGATGATTTTTTGAGTTTGTGCATTAAACAGTTAGAACAAGGTAAATTAAGACTTGATGATGCCGTTGAAAAATTAAGAGAATCTAGAATGAAGAATAAGCATTATTTTGATAAAACTCATCGACTGTGTCCTAATCCAATTGAAGTAGGAGATTGGGTGCTCATTTATGATAGTACATCTGACTCTCAATATGATGCATGCAAAAAGCTCACTCAACGGTGGTTTGGGCCATACATAGTATCAAAAGTCAACAACAATAGTACGTATGCTCTTTGTGAATTAAATGGTGTTGCACTAAAAACTTTGATTGCAGGTAAAAGGATAAAGCTATTCAAGAAATGTGATAATGACGAGTACATTTTGGATGATGACATTGAAGAAGATGACAACCATGAGGCCGATTCATAAACAAGAGTATCCATGTTATAATATATATATATATATATATATATATATATATATATATATATATATATATATATATATATATATATATATATATAAGTTAAAATAAAAAATAAAAAAGAAAATAAAAAACATATAAAAATATCATTAATTTTTCAAGTTCATGTTGCTTTGTTTTTTTTCAAGTTCATTCTACTTTTTTTCCATTCTTGTTTCATGCATGTTTGTTTTCAGTCTTTGCATTGCATTGCATATCCACATCACTTGAGTTTTAAAAAAAAAAAAGAAAAGGCAAATGATGATTTCTCTACTTGTGTAAAATTGTATCTTGAGCAGTAATTTATCTACTAAGAAATCGGTTATAATATAGGATTATGGAAAGATAGAACATGTAGATTTGGAGGTTTATTTTGGTGTCATGACTTTCATATATGAACATGCATATGTATACTGTATCGAAAGCATAATTGTTGAAATCCTAGCTCCTGCTACTGCATGTTTCTACATCCTTAGTCCATCTCACAACACTTGTATCGGAGTTTAAATGACTGTTCTCCGTCATCAAAAATGGTTGTACCTTGTATCGGTGTTTAATTTTTTCCCATCATCAAAAAAAAAAAAAACTACATGTTACCAAGAAGTTTACACTTTCTTCCACCCCAAAAAAGTGATCGTAACCATAAAGTTGCCGAATCATCATCATCATCAAAAAAAAAAAAAAAGAGCAAGCCAAAGAAAGATAAAGAGGCATAGTAGAATAAATCACAGGCTATATAGGCAGATTTATGCATTAGTGGAGTTTAGTTGGATTTCCTTGCATGTTATTAGAGAAAGAGCATATTCAAATTTATGTAGGAAAGAAGTTGATCTAAAATAAGCTAAAGATGAATGATGTCTCTTGAAAATCCTATATTTTTGTTTATAATCGTATTTAAGGTAGATTACTTTATGAAAAAGGTACAAATTTTTCTTCAAGATGAGAGGAACTGATGCTTAAAACGACTCAATACATCCACTTCCACTTCATATTGATGCTTGGTTGTTTTCTTTCTTGTTGCCAATGTTGCTTTTTCATTTGCATATATGTTGCCTATTTGTTCATGCATATTCATGTTGCCTGTTTCAATTCTTTCTTTCATGCAAATTTTGCTTCATGTCACGTTGCCTACTCATTCATGCATATAATCAATTTTTCCTTCCATGTTTCTTATGTTGCCTATAAAAGAATTTGATGCCTGGAACATTTTGTTTTTCACAAATATTAGAGTGGCGCTTCCAGAGGAATCACAAGTTTAATGGGGGCGAATGTCGTCAATATTTTCTCTCCTCTCTAACTCATGAAGGCCTACAAGAAACACATTCGGTGAAGGTAGCCAAAATTCCCTCAGAAGTCCAAGATGCATCAAGGATGTCAAAGGGAGTTCACATGCAAACTTTGGAAGAAATCGAGCAAATTCAGGGTAGCGATCAAAGCTGGTCAAACTTTGGAAATTAGGGAAAAACTTTCAATGTCTCCAAATCACATGAAAATTCATATACTTGTAAAGCCTATCAAAGGCACTCTATAGCCCGATTTCACATGAAAATGGATTTTCTAGCACATTGATATGCCATGTGCATTTTGTAAAAAATGTAATTTTTCCACTTAGACCCTACAAAATTTTGTATAGGAATTTTTTTTAGCCATATGATTTGGCATGTATAAAGACCATATATGGCTACATATTTGTACAAAGTTTCAAGGCTATCAGAGCTTCCTAGACACCTTAATGCCACCTTCCAAGCTTCCAAATGTAGTCAAACTTGTACAAGGAAGATTCAGATGGGAGTTTTTTCTGCATATTCCTGAAGGAGATCTTTGGAAACATAGTCCTACAAAATTTTATCTTCATCAAAGGACATTTGAAGGGTCAAAGAGCACAAAATCTAGTTTTCAAGGTCATCGCAGTTTTCTAGAATAAGAAAATTGAAGGCTTGAAGGGTTGCCACATGGCAAAATATGATTGAACCATGTTGTACCGTCAAGATGAGCTCATATTCAAGGGTGGAGATGCAGTAAAGCATAAAGAAAGGAGGATCCACGAGTTTTTTCATCAAAGAAGACTTTTTTGAGAGTTAGAGATCAATAATACAAAGTTTCTCCAAAAATAGTGGCTTATCTTATCCGAATTGATGTCAGCACTGATCCAACGGTTCAGATCATCCCCAGATCCAATGGTGGAGAATGAAGGCGCCTAAATTTCACTCCTTTACACTAGATTTGATAGAAAGAACAATTCCAAGCCATTGATTTGGTTAATCAAATGGTTGTGATTGAAAGTAGTGATCCTAGAGTTGAGAGTTGATTTCTCTAGATCCAAGGGCCCAAATTCATTCAAAAAACTAGATAAACCCCCCTCCAAACTCCTAGAGCATCATTGTTAGGCATCCATAGGGCTCTTGCTAGCTTACGGTTTCTTTGAGACGATCACCCTCGGTTGAGCGAGTGAGGATCCAAGGTGAGCTAGTATGAGTATAGTACCTAGTTTCAAATTTAAGTTAGAACTCCAATCTAGGATAGGCTATTGAAACCAGCATCTCTATCTTGACTCACCCTCGGTGGAGCATGTGAGTGAGTTAGAGCTGGTTTTAATGAGTCTTAGACTTCTTTAGTTAGATGTTACGAGCCTAGACATACATAAGGTCAATGAAGTGGAACTCACCTTCTTACGTATGACATTCGGTTGAACTGTCATGGTTTGAAGGTCGGAACCGCCTTTGATGAGTAGACTGCTTAGCTTGACGTATCACGACGATCTTATACATGAATCTTAATTCAAATCCTTTTAATTCATGTCACTTATCACTTGTCTCTTGTCTCTTGTCTCTCAGGCTCTTAAGTATTTTTACATGTCTTCTATTTTCTTCTATGTGTGAGAAGGCTCCGCAGTATTGCGTTGAACTAGTGAGGATGTTTCAATAAGCTTGTGATTAAACTCTATCATCATAATTCACTTGCATGCATATAATCCATACATATTTATTAGTTTCTGAAAGTGTATAAGAAGCTCCAATATTGGACCATTCTTCCTTTCGAAACTAATTTATGTGTAAGGATTCCATCTATTCTCGTCATGCACACATATCATCCAAAGAAGACTATGCATATGGATTGGAATTAGGAAGTGTTTAAGAAGCTCCTTCAATGGACCATTCTTCCTTCCAAATTTGATTCGTGTGTATGGTTCTCTTTCATTCTTATCATTCATATTCATCAATCTAACTTGCACTCCTACATTCCCATTCCCATAATCATTTCAACATCTCTCTCTTCTCCATACTCAACATTAATTTCACTTTCACGTCCTTAAACCTTCCAACATTCATTAGCTTCATACACCTTGTGTGTGCCACGACCGGACCCGATCCACCCGGATTGCGATCACCTCCACAACGTGAGTGTAAGTATACAAATTATACCTCTCACCTGATGGGCATGTTACATAGTATACAATGTAAGAAAAAGGAAAATGAATGAATAAAGATTGAGTGGTGGGCTAGTGGTGTAACTATAATACCATGTAGGAGTTACCACAACACATATATAGGATCAAGGTTAGATAGAAAGAGAGATATTGCTACTCATGGGAATAACACAAGAGATTTGGTTATAATGGAAAGTGGACTCAAGATGAATAGAAGATGAACTCAACTCAATTCAACTAAAACTCATAACTCTAATACAATGGAACTCAAACACTAAACAATATATAGATGCTTCTATCCACACATGCACTCCCTATATGGAGCTTAGATGGTGATCTAAATAGAAGCTAGGTGAAGGACTATAGGCCAACACAATGGGTACTAAGATGGATACCCTAATGGTTCCAAACACACAAACTGATGATCCTACATGGGATGGGGACCATCCTTCTAAGGTCCTCCAAGCCTAAGTCGGCCTACCCATGTTTTAGGGTCGTGGTAGCTTGATCCATGCCCAAAATAATCTCCACCATTGATCTATGAGGTGAATCCAATGGTAGAAAGGTAGGATCAACAACCATTTGTTTGTAGCCCTTGATCTTGGTTAATCCACACTTAGGATCAAGTCAAGATCCAATGGCCCATATTAAATAGACCTTTCCCCATGTTAAGATAGCTACTTTTGTTTCTAACCCTTGATTTAGGTTGATCCTCACATCGGATCAATCCCAAATCCAATGGCTTAGAAGTAACCTTCCTAATTATCCATCTACGGTCTACACTAGACCTCATCTGACCTCAAAGTCAAGAACCTACCAATGTCCAATACTCTCACATGGCTTCTCCTCATAATGGGGACCTTACAAAATAGAGTGTTATGAACAATGGTGGTGCTACATAAGGGTGAGGCATTGAGCATATCTAACACCCCCCTCAATGTCCACCCAATGGTGAAGTACCTTCTTGGCCTGATGCTAAGTCTTCCATGAGGGTGGAGCATTGACCATTTCTAACATACAAGTGACTATGTAAGATCATGAATCAAGTAACCCCCATCAAGTGACAATAGTGTCGAAAGCTATCCTATGGTAGAGCTTTAGTCAAAGCATCTGCAGCATTATCTTGAGTATGAACCTTCTCAAGAATAATGCGCTCAGTGGCTAAACAATCCCTAATGAAGTGATACCTCACCTCAATGTGCTTGGTCTTTGCATGATAGACCGAATTCTTAGCCTAAGCAATGGCACTCTGTCTATCACTGAGCAAACGAGATACATGCTCAAGTAAACCCAAATCACAAGCAAGACAAGAAAGCCACAATACTTCCTTATATGTCTCACTTGCTCCAACATACTCTGCTTATGTGGTGGAAACAGTTGTACATTCTTGAAGACAAGATCTCCAAGAGATAGCACCTCTGGCAAAATGAAAAATGTACCTTGATGTAGATTTACGATTGTCTACACAACCAACATAGTCAGAATCTTTGTAACCAATAATGGATGCTTTCCCTCTACCTAAGCATGGACACTTGTCCTTAGTGCCACTCAGATATCCTAAAATCATTTTGACTATTTCCCAATGTTTCTTGCTAGGATTAGACATATATCTACTCACAACTCCCATTGCAAATGCAATGTCTGGTCTCATAGCTACCATAGCATACATGAGACTACCAACAACAGATTGATAGGGAATTTTGGTCATGAATTCCTTTGCCTCGTCTGATTTGGGGCAATCATCCTTGCTCAATTTCACATATGTGGGTAAAGGTGTACTCAATGCCTTTCCACCCTGCATATTGAACTTGTGAAGTATTTTGGATATGTACTCACTTATAGACAAGTATATGCATCTTTTACTCCTATCATGAGTAATGCGCATGCCAAGAATAAGTTTGGCATCCCACAAATCCTTCATATCAAATGTCTAACTCGACTTCTTTTTTAGAATTGACAAGTCATAAGAGGACTTCCCAACAATCAACATATCATCAACATAAAGTATCTAGCATATCAAGCTGCCATCTGAGCATCTCTTTGTGTAGAGACAATGATCCTCATTACTTCAAGAATAGCCTTGAGGCTTCATAAAAGCATCAAACTTTTGGTACCATTGTCTAGGGGACTGTTTAAGTCCATACAAGCTCTTCTTGAGCTTACAAGCTAGACTTTCCTTGCCAGGAACTACATAACCTTCTGGTTGTTCCATATAGATCTCATCTGTAAGATCTCCATGCGAGAATCCATTTGGACTAGCTCTAAGTTTTCCATTCCAACAAATCCAAGCAACATGTGTAGGGTAGTCATCTTGACCACTCGAGAGAAGATTTCCTCGAAATCAACACCATGTTGTTGCTTAAAACCCTTTGCAACAAGTCGTGCTTTATACTTTCGAGAAGCACTATCTGATGCAAATTTGAGTTGATATACCCATTTACATGGTAAAGCTTTCCTGCCCTTTGGCAAAGGTACTAAATCCCAAGTACCATTCTTGAGAATAGAATCCAACTCACTCTTCATGGCACACTCCCACTTGACATGATCCTCTGTCCGCATACCCTCTTTGTAGCAAGAACGCTCACCGGCATCTGTTAGCATAACAAAATCTAAACCTGGAGCATATCTATCATGTGTATGTGAGACACATGCAGAGCATCTCAATGGTTGCTGAATAGGAATGTGTGTAGACTGATCTCATTGGACATAATCTTGAACGTCCCTATGTGCAGCATGTTTATGCATGCTAACTAGAGGAATATATCCTCAAACACCACTCTTCTCATTTCAACCTCCTTAATGGACTATTTATGCATCTTAGACTCATTGAAAATGCATCACTATTGATCACTGACCGTGTTTTAGGATCCCATAAGCGATATCCAAAGTGTCCTTCTCGACCATATCCAAGAAAAATGCATTTCTTTGACTTATGGTCCAACTTTTGTCTAAGATTCTTGGGTATATGAACATATGCTTCACACCCAAAAACTCAAAGATGATCATAATATGGTGGCTTCCCTGTCCATAACTCGTGCCACTTTCAGACCTTTGGCACTGCTAGGTGAAAGGTTAATCACATGAACCGCAGTCAATATTGCTTGTGCCAAAAGCCTTGTGACAGGTTTGCATGATGTAGCATAGAAACTACTCTATCTTGAATAGTTTTATTTATCCTTTCAGCTACACCATTATGTACTGGGGTATAAGGAGCTGTAAACTCGCTATGAATCCCTAACAAAAAAGGTTGAGTTCATGTAAGGTATACTCACCTCCATTATCTGAATGTAAAGCCTTAATCTTAGTTCCTTTTTCAGTCTCAACTGAAGCAAACCATTTTTTGAAAGTAGGGAATACCTCATCCTTTGATTTGATAGGATATACCCAAACTTTTCTAGTAGCATCATCTATGAAAGTGACAAAGTAAAGAGAACCACCTAAGGACCTAGTGGGCATAGGACCACATACATCTATATGAACAAGATCTAAAGGCTGAATTGAAGAGTCAATGTGTGTTCTATGCACATTTTTGGTTTGCTTTCCATATTGAAAATGCTCACAAAATGAAAAATCAGAGAAAGATAACAAAGGTAAGTAGCCAGAATGGGAAAGATTTTTTGTTCCACTATGAGATATATGGCCCAAACGACCATGCCAAATACAAGCCATAGGTTGTTCAATAACATCTAACAAGTGTTCTTTCTATGATACAAATAAAGGATAAAGTGAGCCAACTTTGCTTCCTTTTGCAATAACCATATTGAGCTTTGATATATGAAAGGACTGATCATAGAAGACCACCTTGTAACCAAGGTCATCAAGTTGACCAACTGACATCAAACTACGTGATAATTGAGGTACATGGCATACATTATGCATAGTAAATTTTGAACCATCAATGAACTACACAACCACATCTCCAATCCCCACAACGTCACACTGGTAAGAGTCACCAAGTCTCACAGTACCAAGAGACTTTGTTGCATAATTAGAAAACCATTCTCTGTGTGGTGTCACATGGAAAGAAGCACTAGAATAAGCAGCCATGTGTGGGAAAGAGAATCAGCCATAAGAGCCTTAGTTGGCACAATACTATCAAGTGTCAACACATCAGCATCATCAAAAATAGCATTAATTTCTTCAATCTTCATAGTCGAAGTAGATGGTGCATGTAATTGTTTAACATGCCCATCAACATTCTGTCCTTTATCTTTAGCATTCTTTAATGCATAACAGTCTTACCTCATGTGTCCTTTCTTATGACAATAATGGCATTTGATATCCCTCTTCCTTGATTTACTTCTACTCTTATTCCATTGACCATTCTTTTCCTTGTTCTTGCTCCTGCCACATTGCTGATTCTTTCCTTGGTAAGAATCATGAACATTGTATGCATCTCAACTCTAAGTGCCAACCATAGATTTTCTATGAATCTCCTCACTCAAGAGTTCTCCACATATGTCATCATAGACGAGTTTACCATGAGGTGCACTATTGATAATAGTTGTGCAAAACGTATCCCATGATGATGGCAAGGTGCATAGCAATAATACTTCTTTCATTTCATTATCCATATCCATTTTTTGAGCCTGTAACTGGGAGAACATAGCATCAAACTCATTTAGATAAGCAACAACACTATCTGTGTCCTTCGTACAAAGTTCATATAATTTTCTCATCAGATACACTTTATTTGATGCCGTCTCTTTTTCATATGTATTGCATAACTTCTTCCAAAGCTCCTCTGCACATTCGTAGTCTAATACTGTAAAGTAAACATTATATGCCAAGTGCAAGCAAATGGTAGATCTTGGCATTTCATCTAACTCATCCCAATCATCTTCATCCATGTTTGGAGGCTTCTTTGAAATTCCATTTATTGGCTTCCATTGCTTGCTTTGAATAAGCACATCTTTAATTTGATTCTTCCATAGATCAAAGTTTGTGACATCAAATTTTCAGACCTAAAAATGGTCTTTGCCCTGCAAGTTATAGCTCCTGCTTGGAACACTGGCACTAGACCCTGATTCACCAGATGTGCCTGAGACCTCTGATGCCATGATGGTAGAGACCTAAATCAAATGATATTGGAGCTAGAAGAGTCCAAACACCAACAAATAAGTGTATCAAGAAGTAAATCAACCACTATATAGTTGACTAAACCAAAAATCTGGAAAAAAAAATGCCAGAGTATCCTCTACAAAATGAGCATATGACCAATGTCAAAATATCTTAAAACTGCAAGTACTGACATGTTTACTTCCATAGTGAATCACTGACTCCACTGCATATAATCAGTTACCCAATAGAAGCCAACTAGGCTTATCGAGCACCTATGAACAACTATCATATAGCTCCTATGATGAGGTTGAGTAAGTCTTCTACCTACATCACTAAAGAGACCCCAACATCTGGGTGTCTCCTAGTTAAAGACACCTCACCATGACCCTCTTTATCAAACGTAAAAGGCTTTATGCAAAAAACATAACCGCTATATCAATGACGACATGGACGTACATAAGTGGTATCCACAAAAGCATACATGGTGTGTATGTGCTCAATATATGCAGTAAAATGATACTAAAAGGCTGAATTCACAACCCATAAACTAGCCAACAACACCTGCAAGTGGCTGTCAACTCTGATGTTTTAGGCTCAAAAAACCTGCATAAATTTGTAGCAGCTACTCCCACCAAAACTGAAAACCTTTCGAGAAACCTGTAGTTTTATGAGTGTGGCTGAAATCATAGCCCCAAAGGTTGATATTTATTCTAAGTATAGAGAACACTCTTCTTGATGTTCTTGGACCTGTGTGAAGAGAACTATGTGCAAAAGTACTCCAAAATGGCTCCAAAAGGCATCCCAAAAATGCTTCAAAAATAGGCTTTGAAACCAAAAAATGAAGCTTTGAGGGACCAAAACATGTTCAAGGTAATGTTGACCTTAGTTTTTCCCCTTCTTCAAACACCACAAGAGTGTATCTTAGTGGCAAGAGATTGCCATGATTAAGCGAGCTCTAGGGGGAACAGTACTAGGATGGGTGACCTCCCGCGAAGTATCGGTAACCTCTATCTTCCTTGATCGTTGAGGTCCTCCCTTGCCTACAGCCAATGGTGACTTCGGTGACTCTGATGACAAGGCATGCCAAGGTTTATGCCTTGGTTGCCACCTTAATCGTAAGCGCCTTGGATGGGTGGGCGAGTGCTCCTTTCGTTCGCAGAAAAGGAACAATCTTTTTGCATTCAAATGCTCTGATACCAGTGAAGTATTTCAATGGTGATGCACGACATTGTGCTCTCCTTCTCGAGAGCTCCACGATGATATCCTAGGAGTAGAAAACCAAGCTCCTAAGGCTGCACACAATACTTCGCACAGAGGCTACAGAATACGCAGAAAAACATAGTACACAAGGAGCATGGAAACATACTTCTTAGGTCTTACAAATGAAGTCGAACTTACAATTTGTGACTGACCAAACCACTATATGTTTTATTGAAGAGCATATACAAAGAAGTGTCCAGTGGCCATTTGGTCTTTCACATGGACACTAATGATAACATTCAAGTTTGAAGGGTTGATCAGGATTTTTTATTTGGACAATCGATCATCTCAGACCATCCTCATATATGCGCACACCTTATCGGTTGGTCCTAATATACTCCAACTACATCTTATAGGGACATTCTTGTATCTATAAATAGTTTATTCTTGCACTACCTACCAGTCATTCCATGTTAAAGGACATCTCTGAATCACTCATTTTTGAAATGTTTATGTAGGGTTTAGGATAATCACTAAGCGGTTGGGCCCACAACCTAGCTGTATGGTTTACACTAGCTTCAAATGATCTAATACTTCATCGGTCTCTCCCTACGTGTCTACCTAATCTAAGGTTCATATGCCCTATTGGTTAGCCCAATGACCCTGGTACAACCACATTGTTGATTCCTTGATATCAACCACTTGTTCCTTTTAATTTCTTTAGTATGTATTTTCCTTGTTTTAAAACATGCATCGTAAGGAGCACTTAAGTTTTTCATACTTGATATTCTTCATCCAATGATATAAAATTCTTTACCCTTAAGTTGCCCCTTGACTGCAATTAACCTATTGTTAAACTTGAGAAATTAAAGGCTCTTAGAACTTGGGTGTTCCTATCGTGCCTCTAATCAATCAAAACCACTATTCGTACTTAGCCTATGCTAAAAATTGACTGAGGGGTTTGAGAGATCTTCCAATCTCAAGTCGCTTCTCCTTGTTGCACTTGTATGCCCAGGATGCACGTACCCAAGCCTGCACACACTAGCACCTTGCTTTGGTCTCTCCAAGAGCTCTTAATGATCTTGTAAAAGTTCCAAGTTTAGCTCAAGCTTTTAAATTCAATTGATAGAAAATTTGATTCAAACATTTTTGAAGACCCATCTTTTCCCCTTGTATTGCACAAGAGCTCAAATTACCCTATCTAAAAAAAACCTGCAACAAAAGGTCGCAAACAACAAGAAAACAGAATGCACACAAGCTCTCTCTCTCACACACACACACAAATGAAATGAGGGGAATGAGGTGGGGAAGGGAATATGGCCAAAAAATTGAAAATTCCACAAAGATGGAGATGGAGGTGGGAGATGGTGAGGATGATGATGGTGATGATGATGAAAAAAGTAAGAAAAAATAATGAAAACTAAAGAAAAATAAAGATATTACCTATGAATTCAATGTCACAACTGTCACGAGGAAAGAGATAAGAAAGAGAGCTCACACACACTCTCACAATCAAAGAGAAGCACACATTCAGATTAAGGCAAGGAAGAATGATCTTCTTCTTCTTCGTCTATTACATAAAAAGGAATGTACAAGAATGACCTAAAAACAAGAATACAACAAGTGCAATATATAAAGGCCGATACATAAGGAAAAACCTAATGTCCGCAAATGAGTGAGCTGAAAAGGAAAAAAATGTGCCATCACTCTTGGTAGATAAATCTAATAAATCTCAATGAAGTATCCCTGACATATACTGGCATGACCACTATACATGTCAGAGAAACAAAAAACTGATATGTGTCATCCTAGATCATCACATGTTGAGCTTGATATCTCAACACTCCCCCTCAAGCTCAACACCATGTCCTCTAATCCAAGCATCTTCCGAAACGTCTTCAGCTTCTCTGCTCCAAGTGCTTTAGTGAAAATATTAGCAACCTGCTCATCTGTTCTCACATGAACAAGATCAATATCACATGCTTATACCTTCTCTCTGATGAAATGATAATGTACCTCGATATGCTTTGTTCTAGCATGAAAAACAGGGTTCCGTGCTAATTGTATACTGCTAAGATTATCACAATAGATAGTGATAGGATTTTGCACTTCCACACCTAAATCTGCAAGTAGGATCTCTAGCCATGATGCCTCACATGCTACCAATGCAGCACCTCTATACTCAGCCTCTGTACTCGACAAAGCAATAGTGGGTTGCTTCTTGCTACTCTATGTAATAATTGCACTCCTAAGTGAGAATAGAAAGCCACTAGTAGATCTTCGATCTGGAAAGCTTTTCTTTACCTTTCTTGGATGTATTTGATGAATTTGTTGGACTAAAATTTCCACGCAATTTTCCACTCCATGGATTTGAGTTGGAACTATTGTTTGGTGATGCATTTGATCCACTCAAAACTTGAGATTCTACAGTTGATTTTTTCGCATTTTCTTTGTCATTTGGTTCAAGATTCAGTCCTTCTTTGGCATCTGCATAGAAGCTTGGCATTTCATCAAATATCACATCTCTGCTCACCTTCACGTGTTGTGTGAGTGGGTTATAAAATTCATATCCCTTGCTCAAGGGAGTATCCAATGAAGACACAGTTTTCTGCTTTTGGATCAAGCTTCGTCCTCAGCTCATCTGGAAAATGTACATATGCAATACAACCAAAAACTTTCATAGGTGATAAGTTTGGTTTTTTACCTGTGAACTTTTCTTCAAGTGTAACTTGATGTACAGTCGTAGTTGGAGTTCTGTTCATAATGTAAGAAATCGCTTGAATGATGTGTGTGTGACTCTCCTCCCATCCATATATACCCTCTTGTACTCTAAAAATAGCAATGATATACCACTAAAAATAGCAATGATCTGGAATAGTCTAGTGTGAACATGTGGCCATCATGCAACACTTATTCCCATTACTACCAAAGTAGTTCCCATTACTACCAAAGTACCTAAGGGTATCCCTCGAGCTTGGGACCTTGGCTAGCTCCTTGTCCCTCACACACGTGGATTGATCCCTGTGGATCAAATAGACTGATCCCTATGGATCAATGATCCCTGTGGATCACATGTAGTGATCCCTGTGGATCAATGTCTAACACTCTGTCCCCCTTCTAAAGATCATTGTCCTCAATGATCAATGAGGGAAAGTACTTGCAAACCAGAGCTTCTGATTCCCAAGTAGAGTCAGTAAGTGGTAATCCTCTCCAGGCTACTAAATACTCTTGGACGACACGATTCCTGAATCTCTATCTCCAATCTAGTATCCTGTCTGGAGAATGATCCATGCTTTTACTTTCTTGTAAAGAAATAATACCTTCTATTAGATTATCCTCTCTAGAAACATGAAACACTGGATGAAATCTGCAATCTAGAGGAAGATCTAATCGGAATGCAACTTCACCTAGCTTTTTAACTATCTTCCAAGGTCCACAAAACCTTAGTGATAGCTTACTACACTTCCCTGTAGACAGTGAAACAGACCTAACTGGTACCTGAAGAAAGACTCCGTCTCTTACCTCTAAGGATCTATGAGATCTTTTCCTATCAGCGTACTCTTTAGCCCTATTAGCTTCTTGCTACATCTTGGCTTTAGCTATTTCTAAATTTGCTTGGACGTTTGCTAAGAACTCCAAAGCACTAGGACATTTATGTGACATACCTATGGTACTGAGAGCTTTGGGATTCATGCCATAGTTCATCTCAAAAGGAAATGCAACTAGTGCCAAATACTATCCCAATCTATCTATCTCTCAGACATATATGCCCTCAATATGTCCTCTAAAACTCGTTGACCCACTTGGTCTTGTAAATCTGACATCCCTATCTGAAACTATGGATGTCGACAACCCATGCAATCTAAAGACATTCTAGATTTGTAGCAAACCAGCAAGGCAAGTATGTGGGCCAAATAATCAAGAGTGGCTAAGATATATAGAAAGGCAACGTTTACAAAGATTAAATAATGCAAGGCTATAGTCTAAGTCCCTAGCAGGGAGTGTGATAAGGTTTTATAGCAAGGCATGGTTTGCATTTATTAGACAAGGCAAGGTCTATAAGTAAGAAATTTACTTCCAAATGGAAGTATTTATGAACCAAGTTTGATGTTTCTATTTATAGTTACATCATAAATAGTGACGAAGTAAAGTGATCAAGTTTGAGCATGAGGGGAGGCAAGTACTGATCCGTGGAGAATCAGATCTCCAAGAGACGTGATTAGTAAATGCTACCAAGTTGCTTAAAATTGATTATAAGGTTATTTTTTTCCCTATATTGTATGCATTCATCGTGTACATTATGAATTCATACAATCATGGAGACTCCAGTTGGAATGTTTCAACACTTTCAGCGAAAGTGAGGGCAGAATTCCAAGAGTTGTCCTTGAAAGAATTAAAGAAAAGGGTTGATTAGACCCAGCTATTCACCCTTTGCAACACTACTTGTTCGACTATTGAGCACTCAATAAGATTGCTATCAAACATACATATCCTATGCCTAAGATTGATGATCTTTTAGATGATCTAGGTGGAGCCATTGTATTTAGTAAAATAGATTTTACAAGTGGCTACCATCAGATTAGAGTAAGAGATCATGATGTACATAACACTTAGATAATCCAGAGAAGGCTCGGTTGTTCCTTCCAAGGATAGAGTATAGAGGGCATGTGGTATCAATTGATGGGGTTCAGTTGCATCCCAAGAAGGTTTAAGTTATATTATTTTGGCCTACATCTCAGGATGAGGGGTATTTATGGTCATTTCTAGGACTTTTCAATTTCCATCGGAAATTCATCTCTTCATATTCATTGATAGCAGTACCTATGACAAACTTGCTTCAAGGCAAAGTTCCATTTGCATGGAAGCAAGAGTAGCAAGCTTGTTTTGATACTCAAAGTGCTGGATTCATAGAAACCATTTGAGTTAGAGACAGGTGCTACTGGCATAAGCCATGGGGACAATTTTGAGCCAAGATGGCAGGCCAGAGCATGAACAGGAGTTGTATGTAGTGGTGTGTGCACTTACAGTCTAGAGACAATATCTTTATGGTGTAGACTTTAAGGTATACACAAATCACCATACACTTAAGTATTTTCTTTAGTCAGCCAGATCTTCGAGGCAGTCAGGCTCGTTGGGCTGAGCTCATACATGAGTTTCACATGGAAATCCTGTATAGAAGAGCAAAGAGAATATAGTTGATGATGCATTATCACAGATAATGTAGCAAATGAGCTTTACAGTTCTAGAAAGCTCATTGCTTCAATAGATAAAGAAAGAACAGGTGGAAGATCCACATTAGAGCTATCAGTGATGACTCTTTTATAGGAGATGGGACTGTTTTAGTTGTTTCTTCCCCTAGTAGAGTGAAAAAGTCCATTCCGTATTCCAATTTCTCATAGGAGAATGGAATAGTTAGACAAAAAGGAAAGGTTTGCATACCAGATTCCTGGGATTTGAGAAGAAAAGTCATGCATGATAGTTATGATGTGCCTTGTGCAGGACATCCAGGTGTTGACAAGACAATACAGCTTGTTAGAAGGACATTTTGGTGGCCTGGATAGCAAGAGATGTCCACACTTATGTTTAACATGCTTTATGTGTCAAGTCAACAAAGTAGAAAGGATAAAGATTCCACGTCTTTTGTATCCTTTACAGATTCTAGATCACAATTGGGATAGTGTATCCATGGACTTCATAGTCGGGTTACCGCGGACCCAACGGAAGTGGGATACTATCCTAATTGTGGTAGACAGATTGTAGACATTGATCCACATGGATCAATGCATTTGATCCACAAGGATCAGTGCATTTGATCCACAGGGATCCGTCCATTTCATCCACAAGGATCAGTTCATAGGAGACGACAGAAACTCCACAAAGGGATCAGAGTGTCAGACATTGATCCACAGGGGTCAGTCCATTTGATCCACAGGGATTAGTCCATTTGATCCATAGGTAGCAGAGTTTTTTATCCAGCATGTCTTCAGACATTGATCCACATGGGTCAGTCCATTTGATCCACAGGTAGCGGAGTTGTAAACCTTGCCTTTCTGTGTATCTTGGCCATTCGAGAGTTCTTGGCCTATAGACTTGCCTTGCTTGCTTAATGAAGATGAGTCCGCCTAGGATCTCTATTCTTCACTTTTAAATAGATAGATGGAATTATCCCATCTGCCTGTACTAAACTATTATAGAATCAAGATATGATTCCTTCTATAAAGCTAGGAACTCTAAAATCTATGTCTCAACCTCCAAATCTAGGAAGTTCTTACACAGCTTTTCTTTTACTATTTCTAACTAAGGAATTCTAATCAAACTTGATTCGCCCTTTTTATTCCAGAAATCTGAAGTCTTTACTTCTTGTGAAATAAACTGCTTTTTTCTAATAGAAATGTGCACTAGAACTCATGACTATGTAATTATAGTGATTACTTATGAACTCGATACTTAATTTATAAGCATCCTAAACTTGTAGGTATTCTTAAAGTGCTCTTCTAAGGTGTTAAACTACCTTGAGACCTCTTATCTCTAAATTTCTAACTCATGAGACCATGGTAAAACTAACCCTGTCTCAATTTGTCCTTTCTACAAAAAAAACAATTCTTTTTTTTACGTGAAAATTCTTATCTCTTTCTAAATGTATTGCTTTAAATATTTTCCTTTGAAAGCTTGACTTTATTTCTTTGGATCATAATGCAAATTGCATTCTTTCTTGATCATGAAACCTTTGAGGATAACTATCTCTATTCTAGGTTCTAACTAGACATCCTAGAATTCTAACTTGTGAAACTATTAAGTTCCTCATTCTAATGACCTTGGCAATATGTGCCCTTGCCTTAAGACTTCCCTTGGTCTTATCCTTGTATTAATTTTTTCCAAATAGTGATATCTACTAGATATCCACAAGCTTATACAATTTGTTGATCAAAGTGATACTAGTCATTCATCTTGATCATTATATAGTTATGAAATACTCAAACAAGTAAGTGGCAGCGGAAAAGAAACAATTACAAGCCTTTGCTCAATGAAACAGGAAGAAATAAGAAACTTTTAGTATGTTCTATATTCTTGGATGCATATGCATACTAATTTTCTAAAACTTTCGGCAGCATAATAGCGTAATTTTGAAAACTCGAAAAATTATGACAAGCAATTTCCGTGTTAATGGTGCCGTCAGGCACAATCTGTCTACAAATAGACCGAAAGGGGATTACACACCCTGACAAATTTTGCAATGCCAACAGGCATAATATAACTACAAGTAGACCGAAAGGGGATACACACCCTGACAAATTTATTTTTTTCTCCTCGCTAACCTGCAAGAAAAAATACTTACCTTTCCTTGCAAGAAGAATACATGCACCGCACAATACAAGTCTACGTTGTAACTACACGTATAGTTTAGGTACTATGCAAAATTGTATGTTCTATATGCAATTTGATACAAAAAGAGAAAAACAATGCATATAAATTGACAAGAGACTTATCAAGAGACTTATCTGTTGTGTGTAGGTGCTGAAAATCATCCACCCTTCGTCAGAAGTCTCTTCCAATAAATTGTGCTTCAAACCCATGCTCCAAAGAGGATTGTTGAAGAGGTATGGCAAACTTCAAAACTCTGAAACTAATTGAGAGTGAAACCAAAAGAGGTCTTACAACCACTCTTTGGAAAGTGCTCTGAGAAATCTTGCAAGAGCAAAAAGAATATCTGAATTTCCAGATGATATGCCCAAGTTATAGCCAATAGAGTAGGTTCAGAATTGGCTAAACCAAACCTTAAGCTATGGAAAGAAATTTGAAATTTCATCACTGATAGACTCCGAGAAACTCCACCCGCGCTCCAAGGTCTGGATGCATTGTATATACAAAGAAACAATTCCTTTTTTTGTGAACAAGCGGGGACTTGCTCTCAGTCAACTAGCGGCAGCCCCGTTCTGATTTTGGGCAAGGCCCTGGGTTTTAGGAGGATGACAGACTTTTTAGTGGTCCGAGGCCAAGGCAGACGGCACACCTCCAGCAAGTTTCTGCAGATAATGGGCAAAAAAAGTTCCTCCACAAAGAGCGGCCAGAAACTTAGCCACAGTCACAGGGTCCAAGACTTGAACTCTTGCCGAATCCACAGGAGACTCATGCTTTCAACCATTAATCCATATGCACGTGGTTCGTGCAGAGAAGGACAAAATCTCTGTACCCCTCCATCTGGAGGGTCCTCGTCTGCTGTTACAACCCCGACGGCGGCTAAGATCTCCCAATAGATGACGAGCAAGATCATTCCAAAGAAAAACGCAATAGCGTTGAAAACGAATGAGAACCAAATCTTAAAAGATCAAACGCTCTGATACCAATTGTAAGAAATCGCTTGAATGGTTTGTGTGTGACTCTCCTCCCATCCATATATACCCTCTTGTACTCTAAAAATAGCAATGATATACCACTAAAAATAGCAATGATCTGGAATAGTCTAGTGTGAACATGTGACCATCATGCAACACTTATTCCCATTACTAACAAAGTAGTTCTCATTACTACCAAAGTACCTTAGGGTATCCCCCAAGCTTGGGACCTTGGCTAGCTGGCCCTTGTCCCTCACACACATGGATTGATCCCTGTGAATCAAATAGACTGATCCCTATGGATCAACGATCCCTGTGGATCACATGTAGTGATCCCTGTGGATCAATGTCTAACACATAATGTATACAATTGTATGCAGAACTTCTACCCAATAACAATGAGGCATATTCTTCTCAGCCATCAAGGCTCTTCCTATTTTTGCAATATGTCTATTTTTGCATTCAGCAACACCATTCTGTTGTGGTGTGTACCTGCATGAGAACTGACCTCAAATTCCATGACTTTTAAGAAAGTTGTTGAGCTCATTTGACATGTATTCACCTCCTCCATCAGACCTTAATGTTTGAATATACTTCCTTGTCTGCTTTTCCACCATAGCTTTAAAATTCTGGAAGTGAGTGAACACCTCACTCTTCTCTTTCATGAAATATACCCACACTTTTCGTGTATGGTCATCAATGAAAGTAACATAAAATCTGCAATTGTCCATAGATGTGGTCTTTGCAGAACCCCAAACATCTGTATGTACTATTTCTAGCACATTCTCACTAACATGTTTGTCATGTGGAAACAATGGTCTTTACTGTTTACCAAATTGACATGTTTCACATACCTTTTGCATATGTGCAACCTTGAAATTTGGTAGTCCATGGACAATCTCCTTTGACTGCATCAATTTCAGCCTTTGCAAGTTTGCATGTCCAATCTGTTTGTGCCACATCTCTATATCAGACTTCACCTTTTGCAAACGTGGCTGCATTCATTTCAGGAATTTTCACATTTAAGGTGAACATCCTACCCACTTTGTTTCCTTTGGCAATTAATCTTCCATCATGTTTGTATTCTTCTACATATAACCCATCAGCATTGAACCTAACTTGTAATCCCTGGTCAACCATTTGTCCAATAGAAATCAAATTCTTTGTTATATTTGGAACATGCAACACATCAGCAAGGTGTTTTACCTTCCCATCCTCCATAGATAGTGCTATATTTCCTGTATGCTCGATAGGGTGTGATGTGTCATCACCTGTTTCAACATATACAGGAACTGGCAATTTCTACAAAGTACTAAATCATTCCACATGACTGGTCATGTTATTTGAAGCACCTGAATCAACATACCAAACATTATCATTCGATTTTGAAACACCAACAGACATCGTATTCATCATGTGATGTTGAACCATGAACAACTTCTCAGAATCATCTACACTTATGGATGCATAGTTGTTTTGCTGCCTTTTGTTATTTTGATTCTTCAACCTGCAATCACATTCAAAGTGTCCAACTTTACCACAATTCCAGCATCCTTTACTATCATTACCTGAATCATTTCTTTGGAAATTTTTGCGGCCTCTTTGGCTCCCCCTGCCTCAAAACTGTCCTCTTCCTCCTGCATGATTTTGTTGTTGACTTTGGTCTTCATTACTATTTCCTCTTCCACTTCCCAAACCTCTACCTTTGCCTCTTCCTCTGCCAAAATAGAATACCTACTCAGAACTAGATTTTCCTTGGGAGTTTGAATCCTCACCAAGATTCTTTTCTTCAATAACCAGCATAGATACGAGAGCAGTAAAATTCGGCATATTTTCCCTAGTCTGTATAGAAGTTTTGAACTGCTTATATGCAACTCCTAAACCACGAAGGCACACTTCCACCTTATCATCATCATCTCCATTCACGCCAATAGATGCAAGTGACTCACATATGCTTTTGATTTTTAGGGTGTAGTCACTTACCGACATGCTCTTCTTTTCCAATGTATGCAGCTTGTTCTTGAGTTTCAATTTTCGTGCCTTTATGTTGGTCTCATACAATGTGACCAACTATTCCAAGCCTCTTTTGGGGTCTTGGCATCCTATATGTGCCCAATCATGCTATCCTTTATGCTAATAGATAGCCAATACATTACCTTTCGTGCTCCTTGATTCCATTCCTCATATGCTCTTAACTAATCTGCAGTTCGATTCCTCTCCGGTAACTGCAGAGCATTTTTTTTCTCTCCTTCGATGTACTTCCAGTAGCCTTTTCCCATCAAGAAATTTGTCATTCTGAATCTCCAAGCATGGAAGTTGTTCTCGCCTAGCTTATCACTCATAAGCTGACTCACTCCATTTGCGTTTTCCATTTCTACAGCAATTCACAACACTGCACTACAAGCAACACTTCTACATGAACACTGTCGCACTATGATGTGACAATTCGATCTAAGAAAAACATAATTTTCGTGTATCAGTAGTACACGAAATCACTTGAAATTATGGGTCTGGAATATATCAGTGTTGCCAAACAGGATGCAAGTTACTTTTGCAAATTGACTTGGTTTTTCTATGGGCCCCATCTTGGGGGCTCAAAACGGAGGTCGAGATGGCTGCGAAACTCTGATATGACAAAAACAAGTGATCCTAAAGGGATAACTCTCGAAAATATTTTGGTTCTTCTACCTTCACACCAATTTTTGTAGCAATCAGAGGTCATTTGTGAATTGTGCTTTCTCCATGCCTTCTCGCGTACTCTTCACCATTGGCCTTCTCCACGAGCTCTCTACAACCACACTGGCTCTGATACCATGTCACGAGGAAGGAGATAAGAAAGAGAGCTCACACACATGCTTTCACAATAAAAGAGAAGCACACACTCAGATTGAGGCAAGGAAGAATTATCTTCTTCTTCTTCTTCTATTACATAAAAAGGAATGTACAAGAATGACCTAAAAACAAGAATACAAGCACAATATATAGAGATCAGTACATAAGGAAAACCCTAATGTCTACGAATGAGTGAGTTGGCAAGGAACAAATGTGCCATCACTCTCGGTAGATAAATCTAATAAAGCTCAATGAAGTATCCTTGACATATATCGATGTGATCACTATACATGTTAGAGAAACGAAAAATTGATACGTGTCAGCCTGGAACTTTACATGTTGAGCTTTATATCTAAACAACAACTCTACGTCTTACCATCACATGATCGTCCTCGAAGCTCTCTTCCCGACAATGACACCAAATTTGGTGTCACTCTAGCACAATGGTGAGTACCAACGTGAGGAGATCCACCTCATAAATGTCAATCCATGGAGACATGAGGACTGGTATGATGACCATGAGCAAGTGAAGACACAAGTGCGTAAGTGAGAAGCACACTAGCATGCACACACATACACACACAAGGCAAGAACAAAGAGAGGAACAATGCAGTGCTTTCTATTAAACAAGATCTCTTTTACAAAAGCTCTAATCTTTCACAAGCTAATCTCAAAAATGAGCTCTCTAGCTCTTTTTATAGTTTTTTATTAGCTTTGGCCTTGTCCATACCTAGTGTCCAACCTAGTTAAAAATTAGGTTCTAGGGCTTATTTGAGGGCTCCAATGGAGTCTAAAAATTATGAAAATTGATACGTAGGTACTTCTAATACTCCTCAATATTGAGGAATCCTTGGCTTGTACAAAATGGAGTCTAATCTACCAAAAACGATATTTACAATGTTGTTGTAGTGATGAAAATCACTTTTGATTGAAAATAAGTTATGAAAAAAAAATGATTATGCCTATTCTTTGCCAGATCTGTATACTATTTTATCTCCTCATTGCTTGCATGCCAACACTATGGTAGCTACAAGACCACACATAGCACTTGCAGTGGTAGTAGTGAGCAGATATATGTCTAATCCTGGCAAGAAGCATTGGGAAGTGGTGAAGATGATTTTGAGATATCTGAGTAGCATTAAGGACAAATGTCTATGCTTGGGTAGAGGAAAAGCATCCATTATTGGTTAGACCAATTCTGATTATGTTGGTTGTGTGGACAATCGAAAGTCTACATCAGGGTACATTTTATATTTTGTTGGAGGTTCTTTCTCTTGGAGATCTTGTCTTCAAGAATGTAAAATTCTTTCCACCATAGAAGCAAAGTATGTTGTAGCAAGTGAGGCATGTAAGAAAGCATTGTTGCTTTCTCATCTTGCTTGTGATATGGGTCTACCTCGATATGTATCTCGTTTTCTCAGTGATAGTCAAAGTGCCATTGCTTTGGCTAAGAATTTGGTCTATCATGCAAAGACCAATCACATTGAGGTGAGGTATCACTTCATTGGATATTGCTTAGCGACTCAGTGCATTATTCTTGAGAAGGTTCATACTCGAGATAATGTTGCAAATGCTTTGACTAAAGCTTTACCAAAGGATAGCTTTCGACACTATTGTCACTTGGTGGGGTTACTTGATTCATGATCTTACAATATAGCTACTTGTGTATTGTTACATGCCCATCAAGTGGGATGTATAGTTTGTATACTTACACTTAGGGATCCTTTATCGTTCTTTATTTTTCTCCACATAGTCATGTTGGGCATATTGGCCTTTAGTGGGAGATTGTTACCGTTAGTGTCTATGTGAAAGGCCAAATAACTGCCAGACACTTTTGTATATGTTCTTTAAGAAAACATAAAGTGGTTTGGTCAGCCACGGATTGTAAATTTGATTGCATTTGGAAAACCTAAGAAATCTGTATTTGTGCCCCCTTGTGCACTGTATTTTCTACGTATTTTGTAGCCTCTGTGCGGAGTATTGTGTGTGGCATGTGGAGCTCGATTTTCTACTTCGAGGGTACCCTCATGGAGCTCTTGAGAAGGAAAGTTCATTGTGGTGCATCGCCACCATCTTTTTTCTTTTCATCTTTTCATTGTTGACCTTCTTTTACATCTCAATTTTTCTTTCCACCAACTCAATATTCATCATCTTTAATCAAATTCAATTCACACCATCTTTCACCCCATTATCATCTCATTCCTCACCGTCATCACTCTTTCATTTAGAAATCTATCTCCCGTCACATAATCAAAATTCACCACAAATAGAAGTAGGCAATTCGATTGTTAGAGAAGATGTGACAATTCATCAAGAAGTATGACTGGTCTCGGACACCCACATCAACCAAGTAGCCCAAGATGGCAAACCGGAGGCACATGAAGATACACACAACATAGATATGCATATGGCAAAGGCCACAAATGGCAATCATAGGAAGACCAAGGGAAAGCAATTGTTCTTAAAGAGAATACACTCCCCGAGTCACAAGATACGGCTGAAGAAATCCCACATACGAATCCAATCCTAGTAACATAAGCAATATATCAAGAACACAGAGAAGAAGAACCCATCGAGATCACAACACAAGAAACACATCCAAAGAGAAAGATGAAGAAGTTGTGATAGTGAAGGAAACCCGATACGTGGGTGAAGACATTGAAAAAGGGTACTAGGAATCGTTCCAAGCATCTATAAAGTTTCAATCAACACAACAAGGAATTAAGGCTCTCAAAACTCATGTTTAGACACGCATGCATCTTTACAAAAAAGTCATGGATACTTGCACATAAACAGAGACATCAGAAACAAGACTCTCAAAGAACTAAAGCTCTTATTTAATACAAAAGAAAGACACTTAACCTTAGCACACATAGGGCTACAATGCACCCAAGAGGAATTTCGAAGAGCAGTGGAAGATATAGATGCACTTAGGAAAGCACTTTTCGAAGAGAAATCTACCTTGTACCTCACCCAAGGGGAAATAGGCCAGTCTACAACTGACTTAAAGCAAGAGAACGAGCCCCTAAAGGCACAATTACATGCACAAAAAGAAGAAATAGGATGACTAAAAGCTACCTTATAACCCCAATCCTCTACAATGAATGATCCTCTTTGATAGTCCCCCTGAGGATCCAATCCAAGATCAGGCTTATGAAGTTGAAGTAGTCGACAGTGCCTCTAAAGAGAATGATAATGGATAGGACCCCACTATAGAATCACCAACCATCAACCATGATCCCACCCTTTAAGAGGATAAAGAAACCCATACCACAGATAGCAGAGGGAGAAAACAGTCGTGCTGATGTAAAAACTATGAAACAAAACTTGAAAAGGCTAGCTTAGACCCCTATTCCTCAAGAGGATGGGCAAGATGTATAAGAAGCATTTTGGCTTCATCATATCTGCCATCATATGGACATATCAGAGCAAATGCATAGGAATACATCAAATCAAAGATCAATATCAATGCTTCTGCATGTTGACGTATGACCATGGTAAAGACCTCACCAAAAAAGAAATCATAGCCACAAGTCCATCATGGATAAGAAGATTGCTATGGGAAAATCCAAGTATGGAAAGGGAGTATATAGTGGTCGTGTATGGAAAGGGAGTATATAGTGGTCGTGTCTATATGATATACAATCATGTATATGCACCTCTACCATTGCATTTGGCTTTAGTATGAAATTATGCGTGTACAATCACCCTATATAAAATAAGGGATAGGTGACCTACCACATCCCACCTACCAAATGTTCATGAAAATTTTGGAAACTCTACAGGTATTCCTCATCGTATTTGGATGGCCATCATATTGTGGGGTTTCAACTCATGACCATCTGCTAGGAGTACTATGGGCTAACCACTTGCCCCAAAAGTCATGGTTGAGGATTACTTCCTTATCCTCCCTCTTAGGGTGTGGTCCAACCATCTCCCACTTGTCATTTCTTGTATCTAACATTCTCTTCCCCTCCTAGAGTTCATTGTCCTCAATGATCAATCGTTGATCTCCCCTTGAATTGATGTCCTCACCCTTGCACAGTCTCTTGAACCTTCTTGTTCTCAACCTTGGTCTCTTGAACCTTGCCTTTTCACTTCTTGGCCACCTGTCTATGGACTTTCCTTGCTCTCAACCTTGGTTTCTTGAGCCTTGCCTTTCCACTTCTTGGCCACTTGCCTGCGGACTTGCCTTGCTCTCAACGTTGGTATCTTGAACCTTGCCTTTCCACTTCTTGGCCATTAGCCTATGGACCTGCCTTGCTCTCAACCTTGGTCTCTTGAACCTGGTTCTCACCCATGCAACTTATCTTGGATCCTCAATCTATTGCTATCATTGGAAATTTTGTTCTGAGAGCTTTCCAATGGTATCTTACACGTCTAAATCCCACCTATGGATTGGGAGATACACTCTAATCTTTGTTGGACTCATCTTTGAAAGCGATGTGCATGCATTCCATCCACTTGCCCAAACCTACTTCCTAGGCTCTGACACCAATTGTGGGATTCAAACTCATGACCTATCAGCTAGGAGTACGATGGGCTAACCACTTTCCCCAAAATCCATGGTTGATGATTACTTCCTAATCCTCTCTCTTTGGGTGTCCTTCAATCATCTCCTACGTGTTATTTCTTGTATCTGACACATATGGTGAATTTTGAAGGAGCATTTCACTCAAGGTTTTTTGAAAAGCATTAAAAAATATTTGTAAAGTCCCTAGGGCACCCACAACTAGAATCAATGCCATTTCTCTAGACATTAAGCACTTTGTGGTGATCTTAGTCACAGTTGGAGAATGTGGAGTAGAATGGAATGATAAATTAACGTTTTTGGCAAAGAAACATATCCATCATGATCAAGTAGCTCAAGACAAGGCCAACCAAATGTAGCCCCAATATGCCCTTAAAATGCCTATCGAGGATGACAAAGTCTTGAGAGGAGGGGGGGAGTTGTTGGTATATGAAGCAAAAAGATGAAGAAACGATTAGAAGTAATGACCTATAGATATGAAGAGGCCCAATAGTGTTTTTGCATCTTGGGACATGAAGTGAATGAAAGATCTCTTGGAATATGCCGAGTAATAAAGAAACATCAACTGAAGATTTTGGAATCATCAGACGCAACGCATGATATTTATTGCCTATTTTTGTAACATTTTCTTGTAATTTTTGCTTATTTTAGAAGTTCCCATGTATTTCAACTCCAAGTTTGTAAAATCCAAGGAGTCGTTGAGCCTATCGAGTCATTTTGTAAATTTTCTAGTAATTTTAGCCACTATTTTTCATGGTTTTATTAGCCCTAGGACTTTATTTTTAAGTTTTTTGGGCAAAAATTATATGAAACGAGACATGTCCAAAAGTATGAAGAAGAAAAACCCTAAGTTGTAAGAGAACTTTTTGAATGCAAGTGAGTGAAATTTGGTGCATATTGCTTTTTAAACGCTTTTCTCTTTTTTCCTTCTTAATTAGGAGCTTTCATGGTGTTCTTGAAGTGTCCCAACCTAATCTCCACTTATGGTAAGTGTTTTTTCATGCACTAAACATGTGTTTCTTGCTATTTATGTGTGTGTGTGTGTGTTTAGGGCTGAACTTCTTCAAGAGCTTGTGCTTGAGCTTCATAGCTTTGTGATGGCATGTCTTCATTCATTTGAATAGGGTAAACGTACTCGGATTGACCATCAAGTTGATCTAAACCACTAGCATCTGATCATCACAACTTTGGTAAATTTGAATAGTGTAAACATACTCGGATTGACCATCAAGTTGATCTAAACCACTAGAATCTGATCATCACAACTTTGGTTTAAGAAGCATAACATTTATCGTGATGTTGGAGTTCGTACTTGAACACCTTTTACTTACCTATACAAATGGAATTGTATGAAGAACTATGGGGCTATAATACCTTAACTTCCATCCATGATTTTTATTGCAAGTATATACATTCTAAATAAACATGCACAATCACTTGATAAGTCTACCTACGTCCATAAATCTCTATAGGTGCTTGGTTGATCGATTTTCGATTGTGCAATATTATCAAATTGTGTTCATTTGTGAAATTTCTTATTAAAAAAAAAAGCAAATTTTGATGTTTAATTTTTTGCACCCTTTTGTGCATCTCGATGTCTTAGAAGGGGATTCGACCTTAAAAGCCTGAAGGTTTTACTAGCACTTCCCTTGTGTCATTGCATGAAGAACAATTGAACTCCACGTAGACTTTCAGATTGCTGCTGCCACCATGTGAGCTCTACCTTGTGGGGGAACCTCTTTGCAATATATGGTCCAAGAGGAACTTGTAGAAGCCACATCGAGAGGTCATTCCTTGGAAGTTAGGCGAAGATAAGGTTGAAAGTCAACTGGTCTTGTGCTTCATGCACAAAGTTTAAAAGCTTCCCGAGTGGCATCCTTCGGATGCCTCCCGCTGCCTCTCCAAATCCACGCGCCCGGCACACGCAGGTAGAAGCTCCCCGCATACACGAATACGCAAGCGTCGGCGGGATGCATGTACTTTGCGATCCTTTTACCTCTGCCGATCTTCCATTTCGTCAAATCGAGTTTCTTCACTCCTTCCCAATGGGACATGGCGCTTCCCCTATCTCTGTAGTTTTCTCCTCCTCACAGCGCTCCCTTTCGTCTTTGGTCCCCTTTTGGCTTTCCTCGCCTTTACCAACCGTGGTTTCTTCTTCCTCGCTTTCTGAATTTTACATACCGTCCATTGTTGCGCAGCGTCAGCGCCTCAAGTATCGCTATTACTTGCAGGAGCTTGATTCGACCACAAAAACTAGAAGGTTACCACTACGTCTTCATTCCCTTAGCTTTACAGAGACATTTGTCTTCCGCAGCAGTTGACAATGGTAGGACTTACGTCACGTGCTGTGGTTCAATGGGTGGAAATTCTGATATCGTGCAATTATGCATCCGAACGAGGTTTTCTACGCAAAAAGATAATAGAAACTCTCTGTTTCTGAGCAGCACATTACCATGACATCGACGTTTTTATGAGGCCATCGAATGTCTGATGGATCATGAGAGCAGTCCGTGCTGCTGAATCGAACAAACAAATCACTGAAGTATAGTAATGGACTTACGTTAATCCACACTTGGAAGAGCTGCTAGAATGGGAAACTATGTCCTCAGACATGAAGAGTCTTCTTGTTTAGCATTTTCCAGAATATCTCCTATTCAATTGTTCTTCTTCTTTCATAAGGCCATTAGGGCCGAGCTTGAAAACCTTTGCTTGGATGCTCATGTTGCTGCAGAAGGTGAAAGACGGGAGCTGCAAATTCTTGTCAACCGATTTGAGCTTCTTCGATTTTTTTACGAACAACACAGTAATGCAGAAGACGAGGTTATAATTTTTTCTCCCTGTCATTTTCATTAAGAAAAAGATTATGCATGTTGATTCTTGCTTGTGGCACTGTGCACCCTCCTCAGGTGAGTATCTCATGTCGTACTGTTCACTCTTTCGGTCTCGTAAAAAACTCATTTATTTTTTCGCGAAGTTTTTTAACATCTCTGCTGTTAAAAACTTTTTTTGACGTGCAATTCTGTGAGGCTCACAAGTAGTTCATGTGATGATAACGCATATGCTGGTGTTTTGTGCATTTCCATATCGAAAACGGTTGCTTATTTAAGGATTCCGTGATTCATTGTCGCATTAAAACCACAGGTTGTTTTCCCTGCCTTGGATAGCCGGGTCAAGAATATTGCACCAACCTACTTGCTCGAGCATCAGCATGAGGATGATTTATTTGAAATACTGTCTCAGCTGTTGACCTCCATCCAGAAACAAGATGAAGGGCACATCAAGAAGCTGCAACGGGAGATTGTTTGCAGCACAGAAGCTCTCCAGAGATCTCTTGATATCCACATGTCAAAGGAGGAAGAACAGGTTAGCTCTTCATACAATCATCCAAAATTCCAAGCGAGGGTTTCAGATTGGACATGTTCTCGAATTCTATGATAATCTTATGCCATGAATGGTTGCATTTGTGTGCTTATACATATACATATAACTAGATAAGCAATGCATAAATACACATTCATACATACATATGTGTATATACGCATGTATGTATAAATGCATGTATGTATGTGAATGTGCATGTGTGTATGTATGTGTGTACTTGTGTGTGTGCGCATGCATGCATGTATGTATGTAAGTATGTTTGTATGTGTGTACGTGTGTGCATGTATGTCTGTGCATCTATACGTGTATGTATAGATATACTTACTAAGTATATATGCATGTATGCATGATGTATAATGTATGTATATATGTGATGATGTTGGTGGGGATGTCATACTATATTTACCCAATACTATGCATGATGGATTTGTTAATTACATAGTCTTGTGGTTGATTGCCAATATAGCTTATGACTCCAGTTTTCTCTTTTGGTTGAGTGTTAGCACCTCACTTTTGTGGTTGATCAATGATTGCCAATAGCTTGTGACTCTGTTTTTCTTTTTTGGTTGAGTGTTAGCACCTCACTACACTATTCACAAGATCCTCACTCTTAACAAGACAAAACACAAGCCATATCCACAAATACGAAACGGAGAACATCAGACTCACCTCCGTGCCATAGGGTCCACAATGATCCACCCTCGGCCCTTGGATCTTGTAGCAAGTGGGTGGCCATCCCGTCAAGGGCATGGTGTCCCATACAACCATGCCCACACTGCACATATATGTGGGGGACTCCACCAAGGGCAAAGAGTCTAAGAGTCTCATACGTTGAACAAATAACAAATGAGCCCAAGCATCCTATTTATAAACTCTTTCAAGAAGGGTCTAATTCACAGCAGGTGGACACTTCACACTTGTTTAGACACTGCAACTACAGGCGCCCATCTTGATGTCCTTTGGGTCTAGGGACGTAATGTTTCCCCCCCGTATTCTTAGTTGCTGTCCTCAAAAATTTCCTCCATTACAAACCGGGGAACTCATCCTTCAGTGTCCTAGCTCACTTCCGAGTCATAAAGACTCAGGCTTGTGCTCCTACTTGATCAATGACCTGGACATAAAGCCCTACCAAGCTTCCTAATTACTTGATGTACAACCATCACATGCTCTAGTGGAACACCTTGAGTAAAATCCTGCAAGCTCCATATCTCCTCCTAAGGTATCACCATGTCATTTTGCATGAGCCATTTTTCCAAGTAGTTTGCATCATGCATGCAATACAGACATGGTGACTCCTTGAGGCAAATCAAGCCCATTGGTTGCCCCTATGCATAGTCCTCTAAGCATCTAGTGTTAGTTCAAGAAGAAAGAGGTATATTATACTCATATACTCACACCAAGAGAGCATACATACACAAATATAGATGAAAAAGTAAAATGAATCCAATTAACAAGAGTAACAAGATACAAAGGTACTCTAAATACAAAATTAACTCACTATTCATACTACTACTACTCATAAGAGCATTCAAGGATGTGAGGGACAAGGCTAGGATTGAAGAGGATGAAAGCTGAAGCAAGCTGATGTAGGCCTCTTCATAAAGTATCAACATCAAAGTGAATGCATTTGTGAGTAATGGGCAATGAAACTCTGAGCAAAAACTAGGCGATGCAGATTGTTGGCCATAGATCGTTAGCTGTACATAGATGTAGGCTGCCCTCACAAATGTGCTTCACCCTCATGAGGTAGAGAGCTAGGAGAAGCAGCTCTCTCAAGATTGCATATTATGAGCGCACAAAACTCCTCTTTATATATGTTTTAAGTTCAGCAAACAAGCACCATGAAAAGCACTTAAAAGCTAGGTGTTATTTTTTTCTGAAAGCTCAAAAGCTGTCAATTAGCTTTTTCCTTAATACACGTGGCAGATTTTGCTTTATTTGTGGGCGCAAGCTAATCTTGGTCAGTTCCATTGACTTTGATTGAGCTAGTGTTGACTTTGCTTACTTAGGGTTTCAGATTTTTAGGGTTATGGAGAGGTTAGATATGGGTATGTTCAGCATGATTCGAAATCTCTGAGAGATTCAATAAGGTTGTGAGTGTTATTTTTGTAAACCTCAAATTTAACTTAAAATTTAAATTCGGGTTACAAATTAAAGTCATAAATTAATGTCTAATAAAGTTATAGACAGTATGTAAAAATAGGGTTTAATCTCCTAACCCCCTCCATCCTCCCCAAAGTTTTGTTTGTCTAGCTTTGAAGTAGGTTAAGTTGAAGAATGTTGTTGAAGAACTTTCAAGTTTCCAATCTTCTTTTCATGACAACTTATGAGGTACAAATCTCTCAATGGATAAGGCATCCAAAGAAAAGTAGTTTTCTTCTATTTTTTTTGCATCCGAGAATATAACCAAAGTAGTAACCACTCGTATCAATGATTGTGGGATTTGTAAGGAATATGAAGTCTTCAATCAGCTATGCATTTTTGTAAATTTTCCTATCTTTTGTTTGTATTTTGTGCTAGACTTTGTTATGGCTGAGTTTGTCCATCACTTCCAAAAGTATTTTTTGTGTAAGGAATAATGATTGTGTGTATACCCTATCAGCTATGCATTTTTTGTAATTTTTCCTATCTTTTGTTCGTATTTTGTGTTAGGCTTCATTATGGCTAAGTTTGCCCGTCACTTCTAGAAGTGATAGAAACTAAGTTCGCAGAGCTTCTTGTGAGTTCATGCTCGTGGTGTGGGCACGTTGGGTGCATGTGTGAGCATGTATTCATTTTGAGTTCTGTACCCACTATTCAACACTGATGACATTAGTGGGGATGTCATAGTATTGAGTCGATACTTTGCATAATGGAGCTTATATGCTATATAGTCTTGTGGTTGACTACCATGAGCTTATAGTTGCACTTTTATTTGAGGGTGAATTTGGAGTTTGCTTGGATGCAGTCTGTTAAATATGATTGTCATATTATCGGACATGGAGTTTTCACTTGTGGATTCTTCGTTTGAGTTACGACTAATTGATAGGCGGACATGGAGTTTTCACTTGTGGATTCTTCGTTTGAGTTACGACTAGTTGATAGGTGTGTATACCCTATCAACTATGCATTTTTTGTGAATTTTCCTTTCTTTTGTTTGTATTTTTGTGCTAGGCTTCATTATGACTGAGTTTGCCCATCACTTCCAGAAGTGATAGAAACTAAGTTTGTGGAGGTCCTTGTGAGTTCATGCTCGTGGTGTGTGTGCATCGTGGGGTGCATGTGTGAGCAATGAGCATGTATTCATTTTGGGTTCTATACCCACTATTGACATTGATGACGTTAGTGGGGTGTCATAGTATTGAGTGGATACTATGCATAATGGATCTGATATGCTATATAGTTTTGTGGTTGACTACCATGACCTTATAGTTGCACTTTTATTTGAGGGTGAATTTGGGGTTTGCTTGGATTCATCCTGGTATATATGAAGTCTTCTAAAATTCATGTGGACATACTTTCCTTTGAAATCCAATAAGCTTTGTTCTTTGAATATTTCCAAGATGTTCTTGTTTTGAAAATTTGACTTGGATTGTGATAAAGATATATTTCACCATCTTTTCAAATGGATATAAGAGTATCTTCCACAAAGAATAAATTTGTTGAAAGATTGTGAATCATTCGAGAGTTGAAATTCACTCCTTAATTTGATCTTGAAATGCTTTGTCTTTAGAAGTACTTGTACCTATGTATGTCATCAATAGCAATATCACAAACAAGATAAGCATTCCTTTTATTAATAGGTAAGAACTTGGATAAAGTTTGGGATTTTTCGAGAATTCCAGGAGTTTGTGCAAAAGGAGGATGAGGAAGGAACAAGTGCATGTGAGCATGTAAAGCAAAGGATGTTTGGGAACTATAGGATGTAGAAGAACTCTAGGAGAAGGCTCTCGAATCGACTAAGGCTTTAAGAGAAAGGGTCTTCTTAGGCATGATCAACTTGATAGGGGCAAGGCATGTTTTGATGGGCATTGCAGGAATTATGAGACCCTTTCTTATTTCATGGTATGATTGTATGGTCTTCTTTACAACTTGAATTCCTCATTTCCCTACTCTACAAGGGTGACCGTAACTCTAGATTTTGTTCTCTTGTTGGGGCAATTTATTGCAATATGGCTGGGGTTCTAACAATACTTGCATGACTTGTTATCCCTCCTTTGTTTCTCTTGTGGGGTTAGAGGTTGAAACCTTATTTTGTTTATCTGCATAGGTTTGGGCATAGGTTTTTCTTTAGGAGTATAATTTAAGGGTTTTTATTTTTCCTATTTCTTTTCAAAAAGAAGGTTATCGCATTGAATGGCTTGAATGATGTATTCATTCAATGTCTTGACCTTTGGCATTGTGAGTAGAAGGTCGTTCACATTATCTCTCAAACCCCATCTAAATTGTCTCATGAAATAGTCCTCATGCCAAGTGAGATCACAAATCATTTGCCCAAATTTTGATGCATAGATAGAGGCAAGGCGATGACATTAACATAGCTTCCAGATTTTTGTTTCTACTACTCGACTTAGTGTTTGCATCCCCAAACGTGGTGGTGAGCTCTCGAAGAAACCCCTCATAGTCATGAAGAACCCCCATGTTCTTTTTCAAGATTGGGGTGCTTGCAACTCTCCGATTGTTGCACCTTGATGCAATGGATGTCCAATCTCGATTTGTGTTTGTCGATGAGTTAAGTCCTCGATTCATTGTTGGAGATCTTAAAGTCATGCCACAATCTGTTCAACTATGTCCTCCATGGTGCTTTGGTTAGAAGCTAGTCTTGCCAAATTGTGAGGGGAGCACTAGATTGTGCCCTCCGACTAAACTAGCAAGATTTTTGAAATACGCTTGTGAGTATAAGATCATCCACATAGGGGAAATAATCCAAGAATATACAATAGCTACAAGGAATCCCACAACCCGGGACCGATACTAGATAGGTATGGATAAATTGACTAAACATGATACAAGACATCTCATAACTCGAAACCGTAGGTATGAAACAAGACATCAGAATTACAAGAAATCCCTTGAAGGGGATGAGCTAAATACAAGAAATAACTAAACAAGATCTTATACTACAAGATTATAAGAGGACAAGACCAGATGTCTAGAATACTAGAGTAACCTGACTAGAACAAGGAGGTAGATAAGGACATGAAATTGGAAAGCACTCACTTGGAGAATGCGAATCCTTGAGCTTCCAAAATTGGTATTGGCAAGAATGAGGATATATGTGACCAAGTCCTCCTTATATAAGGGTTGAAGGGCGGTTATGAATTGACGATCTCATCGATGATATGATCAAACCAAAAAAGGTCTCTTGATGTCAAAGGAAGGAAAATAGATAGTTGTTTTTAGGATTTTGGCATGCTCTAGATGCGAGGGTGATGTTAGATTTCCCAAATTCTTCACAAGTCAAAAGATATGCAAAGTTACATGATACATGGGATGTAAGATGGCTCTCCATGTCCATGACAAGTTTAGCTTTTTTAATTCTGGATTCATCTATATAATGATTAGATTTCTGACAATAAAACAATATCTTTTCTTATAGGCCTTTTTCTTTTCACAATGGTTATTTGATTCATTAGAATCACTGAGATCACTCATTATGAAAATCAGAACTAGACTTGGAAACAAAACTCTTCTCACCTTTGCCTTTGCATTTATCTTTACCTTTGGCACCTCTTCTCTTTGCTTTGGTAACTAAGGCTAGGTTTGAACCGTGCATTGAATCTTGCAAATTAAGATTAATTCTGGGTTGTTCTTCCTGTAATGACAAGTTTTACAACTTTCTAAGAGGAACAACAATATTAATAATGAAAAAATTCACAAGGACATATATGATCTAGGCAAGGAATGTAGAGTTATGGTAATGATTGATCGAAGTCTTTAATTAGGTGTTCTTGCATAGAACTACCGTCTTCCATCTAAGATTACACAATTGTCTCTTCAAATATTGTTTTTTAGCAATATTGAGAGAATAGAAGAGATTCTCAAGTCTATCCCATGCTTCTTTAATGTGATACAAGGACATATATGTGGAATCACTTGCCTCTTTATAGAATGAGTAATGAGAGCCAATGCTTGGGAATCTTTAGAATCTCATTTAAGTTGATCATTAGAAACTTGACCACAAGGAACTTGAGTTTGCCTTGAATTCTAGTCATGTGTTCTTGCATTGAATTACCTTCTTCCATTCTAAGGTTATGCAATTGTCTTCAAATATTGCTTTTTAGCGATATTGAGAGAATAGAAGAGATCCTCAAGTCTATCCCATGCTCTTTTAAATTTCATACAAGGATGTATATGTGGAATCACTGATCTCTTTATAGTCAGAGTAATGAGAATTAATGCTTCGACATCTCTAGAATCTCATCTATGTTGATTATTAGAAACTTGACCATCAAGAACTTAAGTTTGTCTAGGTGGGGTTTGTGTTGGGAATGTACTACTTGCCCAAGTTCAACAGAGTTGATTTCAAGCATAGTTTGAGGTGCTTCAACCTTCAAGCTTCAATGAAGTGCTAAATTCCCTAGGGGGTTGACTCTAAGATCTTTGAGTTGCTCGATCATCAAGAACTTAAGTTTGTCTAGGTGGGGTTTGTGTTGGGAATGTACTACTTGCCCAAGTTCAACAGAGTTGATTTCAAGCATAGTTTGAGGTGCTCCAACCTTCAAGCTTCAATGAAGTGCTAAATTCCCTAGGGGGTTGACTCAAGTGCCAAAGGTCTAAGGTACTACAAATCAATGATACATGAGACAATTTGCATGCATCGTACATGTAAAGCCTTTGAAGGACTCATGCCCCATGCTCACCATGCTCTCAAAGTTTAATGACAAATTACAATAGGGAAACTTATGTATGATTTATGAATGTTTAGTGACAATTTAGAAATCTAGCTGAGGTTAAAGATGGTTTACCATCCAATATTTAAAATCCTAGTTCGTTATAAAGTCTTTGAGGTTATTGATGAACTTCCATAGGTGAATCCAATATTGATTCAAGTTGTAAAAATTGTCACTTTTGGTACCATCAAGTCCATCGTTCTTGAAGTAGATAGAAAATTCAGTAAGAAATAGTGAGTTAAACCAACCCAAAGTAGGTTTGATTATATGTTTATCATGCTCTTAAATTTGGTTGATGATAGGGTGTACAATGGATTGCGTATCATGACTTTTTCTACTGACTACACTATGAAATAAGTGTCTAGAAGCAAAAAGGCAAAAGATGTTTCTCTATTATATTGAGTCCATTCTTTTGGAGAAGTTGAGGGAAATTGTGCATATTTCTGCACCCATATTAAAGATCTTACGTTTGCTTGTATAAAAGGGAGTATAATGGGCTTAGTTTATTGAAATGATTGACATATTGGTTAAGAAGATTGGAAATATGGAAGAAATTGACTCTTCTAGACTAGAACATGTGAAGAATTTATGCATACAAAAGTGGAATATGATGCATTCTCCATTACATATAGCAACATATGTGCTTCATCTCATATGGAGAGAAAAATGTCTAGAAAATGATGGAGGATTTAATGACGGATGGAGAGATCTCATGGAATGGTGCACAAATGGTGATATTGACAAGCAAAGTATCTTATGTAATGGATTAAATGTGTACAAATCTATGGAAGACACATTTGGCCATCCCATTGCAAAAGATGAGAAAAGAATGCAATATGTAATCAATTGGTGGAAAAATTTGCCCCACACACACCTAATTTACAGAAGCTAGCACTTTGCATTCTTTCACAAGGGACTTGTGTTCCTCCTTATGAAAGAAATTGGAGCACTTTTTTTTGATACACACCAAAAAAGGGAATAGATTGTTGCCAAAGAACATTGAGAAATTAGTGTACATTTACAGAAATTTGTGCCTTGCAAGTAAACTTAAAGAAAGAGGCTTTCAAAAAGTGGAAGTCATATTGCACATCATTGATAAGGAAAAGGATGAGGATAGACTTCCTTTGTGGCAAAAAAATCATGAAGGTGAGAAATTTTCCCTCACATCTATTAGTGCAATCATAGAGAGATTGTTAGATGAGCATGCAGACCTTTTATGTGCTTCTCTTCGTGGTGGTGGTGGTGATGATGATGATGATGATGATGGAGATGAGGAGATCGATCCCATGATGATTGATGATTTTGTCATATGATATATCTATCATGTTTCATTACATACTATGACTCGTGAGTATGTTCTATATGGATTTTATGACTAGTCCCTAATGAAAAGTACTTTTTTTGGGTTTTTCATCATTTTATACATGAATCATGTTTTGTTTATGGATCAACCATTTATTTCTAATATTTTTATTAGTATATGTAT